>OU823255.1:14810000-17210000 GCA_917490735.1 Dryobotodes eremita
CAAACATCGGTGTTTGAGGTTGCATTAACCGCCTCGTGTAGGCGCTGTCTCAATCTGCGGCTGATTGAATCAGGGCCCTGATTGATAGCTGATGCGGTTCTCACACGGGACCCGTAGATGCCCAGGGACGGACGCAATCTAATCACAACCCTAATATTGTTATGGGCTATATCGGCCTCATGTTTGGATTAAACAGGGTACGACTAAAAATAGATGACAGTTCTTGTCACGTTGATTGTTTGCTAGGGTTCAAATATTAGAGTTGATAAGTTGAGTTGCTTACCTAAAAGGCTTGGAAAAATCTTTTCTTGTTTCGCATTATTTAGTTTAGTGTTAAGAAGATAGTAAACTAGAAGTAGGAACTATGCTATGTAGGCGTCTAACAAGAATCTAGCATTGATGTGTGTCAAATTAGTTGTATTAGCCTTTCTACGTAAGCTTTTATCCTCAGCTGTCAATTAAAGATGGCTGTCACAATAACAGTTAAAGATTTGTTTTTCTTTTAAATACTATTTATTTTGTAGATGTAAGTTTACATTTTATATCCCAAACATTACACAAACACAGGGCAATGTTTATGGCTATTAAAAATGATTAACAACGCTCATGGTTGAGGCAGGTATGTACTCTGTTTTCTACTTTACATTTCCTCAATTTCAGTATCTATTATCGGCGTTGACTAATCATAAATCCATCATGGAATCATTTTTGTTGATGTCTCAGGCCATTTCTGTTTGATCAAAAACGAAAAACATTTTTCCACTAATTTAAAAGCAATTTCAAACCGGTGGCGTAATAAGGGATAGAGTAAAAACATCCGGTAGCAATGGTAGCATTCAGCTCCAATAAATTGATATCATTATTTCGTATTTTTCATTTTGTCCCTGCTTAAAATTCTTTCCAATTTGTCTTCTTCACGTTGCGTTGTAAAGGAATCAGTTGTGCACGTTAATAAGCGAGTGAAAAGTTTCAAAATTGCAGAGGAAACGTAAAGTTTGTGTTTCAGATAGGTATATTATTATGTGCTTTGTAGGTTATATGGTACCTATTTTGCCAATGTTAGACATTTTTGAGTCTCGTTTATTTTTCTGTCAGGGATAGGACTTTCTTTCTGGAACATCATGGCCTTTCTTCTGATGTCATTTAAGTGGCTTTTTATTCTTCGCTTCGCTCCTGAAGTCTTGACAGATCGGTCGTGGTCATGATGAATTTTGTACAATTGCAGGAGTAGTCTTGCTCACCGCAAGATCTCGTTGCTCGTGACTAGGGAAGTGTTAATAACGATACAATTTTAAGAAGCCGTCACTAACTAATCTGCCAGTCATGGTGATTAGCGTTCATATAGCAGTCTATATCCTTGAATATAAGTTTACAGATTTACAGTACCTACAGTACCACCTTTTAATGTAATGTCCGTGCTCGCCTGTTACATGATACAAAATTGCAGGGACACGTGTCGCGAAATATTTCGTTTACGAGTTGTCAGACACGTCGAGCGAGGTTTCGCAGTGTTCGCGCCATATTGCATACGACACCAGAGTGGCAAGAAATTGTTTTGGCGCATTGTGAAGACGAGGCTAGAGCCAGTTCATTTTCCCTTATATAGGTATCTTATTTGGTAAACAAACACGATAGTGCGGGTGAGATTTCGCATCAATCACACACTTTAACTTAGGAAGGAACCATTTTGATCTTTGTAAAACACATCATACGGATGAATGGATGAAAACACATTAAAAGCTGCTTCTAATTAAAAATTTAAACACAAATCTCAAATGAAAATGGCACGCAATATATATTTGTTTACCTAACAAGACAAGTTTAACACTTTTTTTTTTCCTTTTCTTTTGCATTTGACCACTATCTCACTCGATGATCTTTATGCGATGGACTTGTACTTAAGTACCTCTAACAATGTCTTGCTATAACTGTTATACTTAAAAACACCACCATATAACTTTACAGGAAGAGCGTCGCCGCACTGGCCGGTACATGGCCATTCTGGTGGGCATCTCTCTCTTCATCCTGGCGTTGTACCACGCCTGGGTCCGGCGCATCCCCATCGTGGCTAGCCTCGTCGTGCCAGCGCTCATCATGTTCGTGTACGTCGCCTGGATACTCTACACCGCCTCCAGGGAGAAGAACAGGGTAATTATTTATGGCTAACTAACGTGTTATGTTTGCCTGGTTATCTGATATATTGCACAGTTGGGCTTGAGTCAATGATGGCTGCGTTGAAATTACCAAGTTATTTAGCGAGATGCATGGGTTTTGATGCATTCTTGATCATACATATTGTACAAGTACAAAACTCATAAGATTTATTCACACAATTTGGTTAGGCTTAAAAGCTAAATACCTAGGCTGGTGAGGTAAATAACTAGTACGTACAGTACCTACACTGCACAAATGAATAATATCTAAAAAAACTTTTTTTACAACAATAACAACCGACTTCCAAAAAAGGCACTAAAAAGTGAAAAATAACTTTAATTTCGGAAGTTGGTGTCTTAGGTTTTGAATTTTCATTTTTTGCCAGCGACTTACGAAATTAAATTTATTTTTCACTTTGTTAGTGTTTCTTTTTGGAAGTCGGTTGTTTTTTTTTTTGTAAAAAAGTTTTTATTTTTCACTTGTTAGTTGTGGTACCTACCCCGTACAAATTCGTATACCACTACTTGATATGTAAATAACAGTGACAGGAAGTTATTATAACATCATCTTTAAAGGCTTAGTGGAAAAAATACGCATTATTATACTTAATAATGCGTATTTTTTCCACTATACGGTTACGGTACGGTACGGTACGGTACGGTACGGTACGGTTATACTTAACTCAAAAACTACTGCTCAGATCTTGATCAAATTTATATAGGATCACATGAGGAGCTCCAGCTATTAAATAAAAAAAAGAATCATCAAAATCAGTACACCTAGAAAGAAGTTCTGAGGTAACAAAAATAAAAAAAAAATAAAAAAAAATACAGTCGCATTGAGAACCTCATTCTATTTTTGAAGTCTGATAAAAAACAACTTTTAATGTTTGCAAAACTGTCAGTGTCGTGTTCATAATGGAATCCACGATTAAATTGAAAATGGATCTGCAAACGTGAAAAACAATGTTTCGTATAGACCTTTACTGTTCTTTACGGCCTCAGTAAACATTTTAGTGTACTGAATGCTCGTGGTATCAACATTCAAGCGTCATCATCATCTTCATTCAGTTATTTTTAATGAAGGTTTTAATATGATCATTCTGAGATATTAAATTATAAATAGCTTATGAGTAACATGTTAAAGAGATCTGTGTACGGTCAGTGATGAAAACATTCTTTCACAGTCATAAAATTTAAATCGACGGAATGAGACATTGCTTTTCAGCATTTTGTGGTAAAGAGATTATTGTTTAGTTATGAATTGATATTAAAACTGAACGGATCGAGAGAGTTAAGTCGGTAAATGTAACATTTAAATTACGTAAGAATTATTTTTAACCGACTCCAAAAAAAGGAGGATGTTCTCAATTCGACTTTATGTTTTTTTTTAATGTGTGATAGCTCAGAACTTTTCTCGGTAACCGATTTGGATGATTCTTCTTTTATTTGAATGCTGGTGCTTCACATGTGGTCCCATTTAAATTTGATCAAGTTCTGACCAGCAGTTTTTGAGTTATCCTTGATACAGCGTATTTTTTCCACTTGATTTATGTTGATGATGTTTTAATAATTTCCTGTCACTGTTATTTACATATCAAGTAGTGGTATAAGAATTTGTGTAGGGTAGGTACCTACCACAACTAAAAAGTGAAAAATAAAAACTTTTTACAAAAAACAACAACTTCCAAAAAAAAAACACTAAAAAACGTGAAAAATAACTTTAATTTCGGCAGTCGGTAGCCAAAAACTAAAATACAAAACCAAAGACACCGACTTCCGATATTAAAGTTATTTTTCACGTTTTTTAGTGTTTTTTTTTTTGTTGGAAATCGGTTGTTTTTGTAAAAAAGATTTATGTATCTCTAAATTGCACAAGTCAAGGTAAACAATGAACTTTGTATCTGCTTACAGTTATGCCAACCACACAAACAATAGGCTTGAATCAATGAAGATTTAAACGAAATTTTCCCACTGAAATAATCATATCTATTGGAGTCGGATTTTCCGTCTGACCGGATGCGGTTGCAGCTGATATTTTATACAAAGGAACTGCGATGAGGAATGGCATCCCAATTACTGTTAATAAACCCGACATCCTAAGGCCGCGGTTGTCAGAATTTCAGATTTCTGACCAGCTTTGACCACTATTATTTTATGACTACAAAACCAGCTGTTTAGACAGTTAAATTGGTTCTATGTGGTAATAATAAACCCTTAGAGAATAGGTACATAGTACCGGAATTATCAATTAGCAAACCCATTAATAATGGCCACACTGTCTCGAGTTGTGAAATTATGAGTTCAGGAGTTTGTCAAAATACTCTTGTTGAAATACTCCTTGCCTAATTGTAGTTACGAGAAAATTAAGAGAAGATGTGGTTATTCGTGAATAATAAAAAAATCTGAGTTGGAATATGTCGGTTCTGGTGGGTTTGTAAAATTCCTTTCGCCGATTTCTTCGTAATTTCCTCATCATAAAACATAAAGACGGCACTTTCAAACCATTAATTCCAAATTCTTACGATGTTTTCGTTCACCGTAAGTCATCAAAATTAATAGCTAGAGTGCATTGAAGGATTTCCCCAGTTCTATAAATTTGAGTTGTTTATAAAACTTGGAATCATAATGGCGGGTCACTCGGCACATTACTCAACATGTTTGCAAACAGACATGACGTAACAAAACACAACATATCCCTAGCGAACCCGGACATTTTGTCAAACGACAACTTTTGTCCGACGAATTATTTATATTATGATTCATCATTTCTCGTGTCCCTATTGTAGCCTGTTCCGACGAAGTTTTGATGTCTTTTCGGAGTACCGGATACGGAATTGTGTTTATGAGTGTTGTAGTAACTTTTGTTTTGAAAAGCTATTAATTCTGCAGGGTGCCGCATCGTCAGAGAAGTTAAAAAATCGTTATTAATTTGAACAAATCATTTTCCGAAAGTTCTAATAGACTAAAACCTCTAATTTAAGAAAAACACTACCTACCTAATAAGTTTTTTATAAAAGCTTCATGTGTTTATTTCTAAATTACGGATTAGTCAGGCCTATATGAGTTCATAACGAAATTTAGGATGTTGGTACCCAAGTGAACAGAATTACGTCATTCACGAATCTGCAAAAAAACAACATCAAAGTAGTACTCGAGGGCGAGGTAACGCGGCGTGGTCGCCAGTAAACGTTGTCTGAATCACCGTGAACGTGCGTTTATACGAACGCTAACATCTGCGTTAACGTTAGCCCCCGATTGATGCTGCTTTGACAGCTTGTTTACAAAATGTGGTGCGAACGATTAAAACGTGAACCAGCCAAAGTCAAGAACGTGGTTTATGCGCTTCATAGGTAAATAAATAACGTGATTATCACAAAACTAGACGCATTGCCTAATTATCGTTACCAGCTTCCAGTTTTTTTAAGCATTTCAATTTCTTGTTTGAATTTAGACCAATATTTTTTTTTCGGAAACGTCTTAAATCGTAAGTGTTTGATTCTCACAACTTTTACGTCAGTGTTGCATTGTGCCTGGTATGTTCGTTTTATAACGTTTTTTTAATGATAAGTCTAAAATTTTCTTACTTATACCGTCATGTTAAGACTATTCACGATCTTCCCTGTAAATTAGGTAACTGCTAAAACAAGCTTACAATAACCGGAATTAATAACTTAAGGGGACTACAGGACCTAAATGTAAGTTTTATAATGCCTAAAAGTATATGATGCACTGCAGTAAACAAAATCAGAAAAATATATGTTATTCTTCAGGATATTTGCTAATTAGATAGTGTGTTGAAAACATAATACAACTAATTTGATACGATAGAAAAAAATCACGAAGATACCTCTAAAAATGTATTTTAACGCTTAAAAACCATACTACTATGCATTAAATCATTCTGATTTTTTGTCAGATTATTCTACAAGCAACATACTAACGTAATAGTGTTTTAATTTTTTAATCCAATCCATAGATTTTTTGTAAATAGATAATTGCTTCGTATTTTGCAATAAATTACCAGCGTTGTGTCATCGCGCTTCTCTTTCTTTTCTATGCAGTCCGACAGTGACCGCGCTTTAGCTGTTGTAAGCCCCTTAACGAAACTGATGAAACAAATCTTTTTAATGTAAAACATGGTTTGGTCTAGTTCATCATATACAGTTGAACATAAAAGTGTATAACATAAATATTATACGTCCCAATCGGGTGTATGTTATGAAGAAGGTTGTATGTTCCCTGGCCCTGCAGTCTCGACATAGATAGCGACAAAAATCTGTCGCTAAGTCGTATCGATGTCAAATTCCTTTAATAGATTTTCAACCTTATGCTTTGGAAATAAGGTTGAAAATCTATTAAAGAAATTTGACATCGGTTAGACTTAACGACCGATTTTTGTCGCTATCTATGTCGAGACTGCCGGCCCTGTTTTGTTAACTCTTTTTCCTCGGTGCAACAGAAAATACGATACATTGTTATAGTAGAATCGTATCGGGTTTTACGAACGAGATAGTGCTTATGTAATATAACTTTATTATAGGTAGGTTCTGGTTTCATCGAGCTTCAAACTGCAAATCTTACTTTTATCTTTGTTCCTTGCCTTCAGAAATATAAAATATTCAAGAGGTTTATTATTACAACTAGATGCCAAATCAATGCCCATGGACAATTGCCCTTGCTGACTGTCTAAGTGATTAATTACCATAGAATGAGCTCGTAGGGATGGGTTAGGCTGTTACAAGTTTAACAATAGTACATAGTAGGTAGGTTCATCGGATTTACCTTTACCTTTTGCAGAACCTTTAGGCACACATAAATTAGCCCAAACATTTAGAACATCAGATCTGTAGGTAATATTACATCATATTGCGTGCAAAGATTTAACCAAAATCTAGCTCAGTCTGCCAATTCGGTCGTCAAACATATGACAATTCAAATGTCGATGAGCAACAACAACATTCTAGAAAGGTCTGAAGGCTTTGAACGCCCTGTGTTTAGTCTGCATCTATTAATAACAATGTGGGGAGCATCGTATCTCGTAGCCAGTTCAATATATACCGACGTCTACAAGGCATTCATATCCATTGCACATACTTGAATCAGAGAAAATATTTAGAAAACTGTTTTAAATGCAGTAATTAACATACTTTTTATAGAACTGCAGAAAACTTTCTGCTTTTTCAAATAAATTGGAATGTGCTGTTAATCTCAAACATCGTAATCCAGTGATGCACGTGTATCGTACTTGATTTATGTAAGTGATCTAAAATGTATGAAATCATCTTTCTATTAAAGTAACGAAAGATTGTTTGTACAAAAACATGCGGTGTTAAATAACTGCAAAATATTGTTAGTATCGATGGATGGTGTACGTTCAATTCCTCAAGATTCATAATTATAATTGTTTCGTACTTCACCACTCAATATTCGCTCCGCCAACGTTTTGACAGCGATAGTAAAGTTTCACAGACTCCATTGATGAGTTGAAAGGCGCAAAGTTTATTTACCATCTCAATGTGTTGTTTATGAAACTTAAATATTAATTATAATAACTCAGCAAGGTTACGTCAACAAAGTCAAGAGCACCATTAAATTGGGTTGCTTTTCAAAATTAAATGCCAATAAATTTTTAATCAAACATTTACTGACTTCGGTTCAGAGATGAAGAATGGAGAAGTATAAATAAAAATTGTTTTGGTTACTGAAAATAAATAGATCTTTGCTATAATGTTTCTGGACGTTATACGCAATGGCTTACGTATTTTTGGAAGATGTATGTTTGGTATCAATATTTTTAGCGTAGATAAACAAAATAACAAAAGAAAATATATTACTTGTTTGTATGTTTACCTATGTATGTATGGTAAAAGATGGAATCGACCATTTCCCCATGGAAATACATTCATAGACTTTATACATGTGCGCTTGCAAGCGACGCACCCTCTTTTACATCTTGAAAATTTTTACGTTTCAAAATTCCATCATACGAGAATCCAAACAAACCTATACACAAAAATCTTAAGGTGAATTCTCAGCTCCCGCCAAATACAAATTATCTTTGGTTTTTTGCAAATTGGCGCTCTGTTTTAGGTCATATTATGTTGATCAAAATGCAATTCGCGACTGTAGGAATGATATATTTACTGAATAATAATCATCAATTTCATATCAATCGTCAAAATTTTGAATTTTGTTCCACCTAAGAATTTTTAAATGAAATGTTCTGAAAAATTCTGCAATTTTCAAAAAACCAAAGAAAATTTTCATTTGGCGGGCTATAGATGAGGATTCACCTTTTTTTTTTTTTTTTTTTTTTGGGTGGGAAATCATCAAATGACCTCTCCCGCTCTGGGCGGAGCGGAAGGGCGTGTCAGACTCTTACTGACTAAAACCCACCCGTGTTCCTTCAGTTGCCTGTGCGCCAGGGCCACGGTAACTCTTTCGAACAATCCGCGACCCCGGCAGGCATCGGTCCTATCGGACCCCGTCAATGGTGCTGACATCTCTTTGAGGCGCGCGTGGAACACGACGCGCCGTCGACCCGGGCCTGGTCCTTACCGGACGGCGAGCTGCCCATTACTCGCCGTCCGCAAGCCCGCGCCTACGGTGGCCGGGAGTCGGCAATCGACTCCCGACGCCCAGGGTGTCTCCTCCTCCTGCGGCGGCTAGGGGCGCGAGGGCGCAGAGAATTCCTCTCCCTTTCGCGCTCCGCCTCCTCCTTCGCGAGCATTACTGCTTCGCAGAAGGAGGTGACGGCTTCCCATTCCCTCTCGCTCCGTACCATGGCCTGAACCAGGGCCGGACGCGAGAGGTCGCCGCCGCCGATCGCCGCCACGAGGACACGGCGGTGCTCTGCCCAAGCCGGGCAGACCTCCACCGTATGCTCCACCGTGTCCTCCGGTCGATCCACACAATGGTAACACCCGGGCGTTTCCTCCCGCCTTATTCGAAACAGGAACCTCCCGAAACATCCATGTCCGGTGAGGACCTGCGTCAGGCGGAAGGTGAGGACGCCGTGGCGTCTCTCAAGCCACTCCTCAAAGAGGGGTCTTACCGCCGCAATTGTGGCGTGCCCTGCGCTGGGTTGCGACAGTCGCACTCTCCATGCCGCCATGAGATCCCGCCGGAGCTCTATCCGCTGTGCCGCGATTTCTCGCGGCAGCGGAGTTACGCCCCGGCGTTTCGCCTCCTCGCGCCACTCCCAGACGTGCGCGAGGACCTTTGCCTCCAGATCCGACGGCGGCAATCCGGCAAGGAGGCTCGCCGCTTCGCAGGAGACCGTGCGGTATCCCCGTACCATCCGAATGGCCATGACCCTTTGGGACGCTTTCAACCGGCGGGCTGGCCGGAGCCTTAACGAACGCGCCCACACCGGTGCCCCGTAAAGGGCCATGGACCGCACGACCCCCGCGTAGAGCCTCCGGCAGGAGGCGTTTGGCCCCCCCAGATTGGGCAAGAGCCGCTTCAAAGCAGCCCCGGCCCGCTGCAGTCTGGGAGCCAAACGTCGGAAGTGCTCGACGAAGTTCCACCGGCTGTCGAGGACGAGTCCCAGGTACTTCATCGTCGACTCGACGCCGATGTGAACCCCTCCTACCGTTATTTGGGAACCCGACAGTGGCGCGTTCCGAGGACCATGAAAACACATGGCCTCGGACTTGTGCAAGGCCACCTCGAGTCCCAACTGCCGGATCCTCTCAACGACTGTCGCAACCCCGCGTGTCATGAGTTCGGCCGCCGCCTGGTGCGACCTCCCCTGCGCCAGGACCAGCGTGTCGTCAGCGTAGCACACTACGCTGACGCCGCTAGGGAGGTCGGCGCGCAGCACCCAGTCGTAACCGATGTCCCACAGATGCGGCCCCAGGACCGATCCCTGTGGGACACCGCACGACATCTCTCGCCGGTTCCATTCTCCCTGGTGACCGGGGTAGATAACTGCTCTATCTGCCAAATAGGCCTCGACTACACGACAGAGATAGGTCGGCATCCGGTGATACCGGAATGCTTCCCTGATGCAACTCCAGGGCAGGGTATTGAAGGCGTTGGCGATGTCTAGAGACACCGCCAAGACGACCCCACCCCGGGCCACAGCATCCCCCGTCGTGAGGGCTCGCACGCGCATGATGGCATCCACCGTTGAGCGCCCCCTGCGGAAACCAAACTGGCTCTCCGCCAAATCCGGCCCCACCCGCACCAGCTGCCCGACGAGGCGGTCTGCAATGACTCTTTCAAAGAGCTTGCCCACCTCGTCGAGCAGCACGATGGGCCGGTAAGCGGACGGAGAGTCCGCCGGGCGCCCCGGTTTCTTAATGAGGACCAGTTTCCCCGTCTTCCAACGAAGTGGGAACTGGCCCTCCTCCAAGCATGCGCTTAGGAGCCCTCTTAGTCGAGGCCCGAGAGCCTCCGAGGCCAGGACCCAAGCTTTTCCCGGTAAGCCGTCGGGTCCTGGGGCGGTATTTTTGGCACTCAGCCTACGTACCGCCGCTCTCAACTCTACCTCGGTCACCTCAGGAGCAACGTCGTCATCGTCGGTCATGTGGTCCGCAGTTGGCACCGCAGGAGGCGGAGCCATGGGCGGGGGAGTATGCTCCCCCCGCGAAGGGAACAAAGCGCTCACCACGCCCTCCACGAGCTGGGGCCGGAGACTCTGCGTCAGCGGGGGAGCCCATGGGCGGAGTTTATCCCGCACCACCTTATATGGGCGTCCCCACGGGTCCCTGTTCAGAGTCCCCAGCGACTCCTCACGGGCCAGTCCCCTGGCCCGCAGGATTTCCGCTCGGAGGGCGGTCTTCGCCGCTCTGTAACCCTCGTACAGCTCCGCCTGAATGGCTTCCGTATCCGAAGGGCGGATACGGAGCCTGCGGTGCCTGGTGTACAGGCGTCGCGCGGCAACGCACGCCTCGCGCAGAGACGTTAATTCCGGCGACCACCAGTACACCTGGCGCCAGGCACGTCCGGGCTGGACCCGGGGCATTGCCACGTCACAAATCTCGGACATGGCCTCCCGGAACCACTCCGCCTCGACGTTGATGTCTGCAGGCCTGTCCGGTGGTGACACCCAGGCCTGCACGATCGAGGCTTCCAGGAGGAGCTCCCGGTCCAGCTTCTTCAGCGCCCACCGCGGACCACTCGGGGCCTGTCGGACCAGCGCGCTCGAGGTCTGGGCGGAGACGTCAAACCGGATGTACCGGTGGTCGGAGTACGTCTCCACCCCCTGCATGACGCGCCAGTCAATGACACGCGGTGACAGAGCGGGGCTGGCGAACGAGATGTCCACCACTGACTCGCCCCGCATCCGCACACACGTGGGGACAGAACCCCGGTTTAGGACGACCAGGCCTGTCTCCAGAGCCCAGTCCTCCACCATCCTGCCCCGTGTGTCCGTGTACCGGGAACCCCAAGCCGTGTTCTTGGCATTGAAGTCCCCGAGTACGAGCACGGGCAGGGTGTGGTACCCGACGACGACGTCTCTCAACTCCGCAAGGGAGTTGTGGAACTCGGCGAGAGTTCGGCTCGGGGAGAAGTATACCCCTACCACAACAATCTCCCCGAACCGTGCTGCCACGCAACCCCGTCCCTTCTTAACTGCCTCAAGCGACGGGGTACCGGCGGCGGCCGACGAAATGAGGGTCACTGAGCCGCTCAGGTCCTCCACCCAGTCATCCCTGGGCGGGACAAAGTACGGCTCAGCGACCACGGCTATGTTAATCGACCACTGCGCCATGCTCTGGAGCAACAGATCCTGAGTAGCGGCGCAGTGGTTGATGTTCGCCTGGAGGAGGCGTAATGGGGCCATTAATTGCACTCCATGTCAGCCCCCTCCCGAGCCTTCTGTGAGGGCCCTGCCGCGGTGGTTGCGGCGACTACGATGGCGGGGGTGGCAGCGGCGGCGGCAGTGGCGGCGGGTGCGGCGGTGACGGCGGTGGCGGAGGGCTTGCCCCTGCCCCTGGCTTTGGTGGGTGGAGCGCAGGCCTTACTCCCAGCCCGGTGATCGGCCGGCTTGCCAGCTGCCGCACATAAAAAGCAGTGCGGCGTGGCATTGCACGAGCCGGCCTTGTGACCGGGCTGACCGCAGCGGAAGCAGTTATTGCTGCGGTCTACCTCCGAGGTGCATTGCACTCCCACGTGGTTGCCCACCTGGCAGCGGAAGCACCTCAGAGGTCTGGGTTCCAGCAGTTTCACCTGCGCAGAAACCCAGCCCACCAGGAGCCTTCGGCCCTCCCCGGCAACTTTCCTGGCCGCCGACACAGGGCAGCTCACCGTCACGGCTCACATCCCCGTGTGGTCAGGACGAATGAGGCCCGCTCTCACCTGCTCGGCAGAGCACCCCCCAGTCCTGACGACGGCGGCCACCACCTCAGCCTCCGTCACACAGTCATCCAGGCCCAGAATGCGCATGTCGATGCACTTGGTGGGCCTGGACACTCGGGCCTCGTCCGCATTTAGGGACGCTCTGAGCCTTTCGGCCAGAGCGTCAGCGGTTGGGCCGCTCGCCGCACCGGGCACCTCCAGCATCCGGGCCCCGGTCGCAGTGACCCTCACCCGGATGCCATTGGTGACGCCTAGCTCCTGCAGGTTCACCGCCGCCCTCGCCTTGGTGAGCACGTCGCGGTAGGACACGCCCTTCTTCTCCGCTTCCGGCTGTAGTGTAATCACTACAGCTGCGGACTTCGGGGCGCGGAGCCTAGCCACGACGCTTCGCTCCTTGCGCCGCTGCCGCCTCTCCTTCCTTTTGGCCGCCCTAGATGTCTTACCCGCCTTCCTCTTCTCTCCGGCCACTTGCCATTCGGCGTCGGCCGGAGGAACATTAGGAGGCGGGGGGGGCGGCCGTCTCGCCGCCGGGGCTGGAGCCTTCGCCGCCTGCGAAGCCACTCCACCCTTCTTGGGCTTGGGCGGTGCCGACTTAGCCAGGGGCGGCCTCGCGAGATCTGGTGCTGGCCCGCCTTTCGACCGCCCTACCGTTACTGGCTTGGCCGCAGCGGCGGCAAACGATGCCTGCCGGCTCGCCGCTAGCGGGGGGCGCAGGACAACGGCCTCCAGAGCGGAAAATCGGGTCTGGAAGGCAGCCAGCTCCCGCCGCACCAGGGTCAGAACCCGGTCCTCTGCAGGCACCGGCACCGGCCGGCCCTGCCCATGCTGCGCCTGCGCCTGCGGCACCTCCCGGGGGCCGGCTGCCCGGAGGCCGGCCAAGTCCGCTCGGAGCTCCTCGTTCTCCTTACGGAGAAGCTCCATGGCGGCTGTCAATCGGGCGACCTCCGCCCGCATTTCCGACATTCCGTCCGATGGAAGCCGACAGTGAAGGGCCTCCGCCGCCGCCATAATGGAGGCCGTGGCAGTGGGTATGACCTTGTCTTTAGAGGACTGTATCCTCTTCAAGGCCACACCCCTGATCGCAGCTACCACGACCTCCTCGAACTTGGCCACCCGCTCCGTCTTGGAGCCGCCAGCAGCGTCCAGCCCACTGCCGGACAACTCCAAGAATGTCGCCCTGCGACCGGTCCCTCCAGGGTCGGCGCCCTCCGTGGCGAGCGTCTCGGCTGCCTGGGCCGGCTCGACTGGGCTGGCTCGGCTTGCCTCACTGTCCTCCTCGGTGGTGAGCCCTCTGTCTTTCGGCTCATGTACCCCGCCCCACCGAGTAATTTTTCTGCGGGCTGCTCTCCTCCCGCCATCAGAGGACGACCCCTGGCCATCCTCTGGTTTGGGGCGCTTCTGGAAGAGCCTACGGTTCTTTCCAGCATCCCCCGTAATCACGCGCTCCGGGCTCTTGAAAGAGCCCCTCGCGCCCGACGCGGCATCGGACTCCGACCCCGCATCGCTCCTCTCCTCTCCACTACTCTTCTCCGTTGTTGTTGTTTTTTTTTGTTTGTCAGATTTTTCCATACTTAATCCCACGAGTATGGGGGATATAAAATGTCATTCCCAGGTTCACCCCCTGTCCCTAGGCAAGTGTTCATTTGTTTCCCAACCAGAGGGTCCACTGGTACTCTGGCTGGGGGTGCGCTAACGACTGATGCGCCACCTACAACTGGAAAGTTGTAGATGACACTACTCCTCAGCCATTCATACCCTCGCCGCGCACCAGAACTTGATATTAGAGGATTTTTTTATAGAGGTTATCTTCCTCGCGGCCCGGGCGGTTAAGCCAAGACCCTCGACCCCCGTCAAAAGTCAGAGACATGACGTTGACGATCTTCGGGGCTACGAGACTAACGGTGGCAGAAGGAGCAGACTCCTTACTGCCTGCCCGGCGGCAGGGTTAGTGCACACCGAGCCCGCTCTTACTCCACCGCTGTGCGTCTCTGCTTAACAGAGATACACACGTTGGAGCGTTCCTCCGACAGGATATTAGCGTACGGGCAACAAGACCCCTTAGGCACAGAGTACCTAATGGAGAGTTATTGTCCGCACCCCAGGGTGCACCGTCCCGAAGACTGGCCTTTCTCCCAGACGCATCCAAGGAAAACTCCAGCCCACGGACACACGGGGAGGTTTCCTGTCCTAGCACCCCATGAGGATTCACCTTAAGGCATAAGTTTGTGGTTTGATTCTGTAAACATCAATTTGTTATTCTAATACTTGGGTTCGCTCTGAAATAATTGTGACCGGTCACTTGATTGAGATTCAAAGTGAACTTTACAGAATAACAAGAACAAGTTTTACAGTCAGTATTCAAATAACGAAGGAAACCTCGAGTGAATCATGAAGCCCAAACACGTAACTCATCTAATAAAATATTACTTAAGCTGCAAGATTTATTCTGACATAAAGACGAGCTACATAATATGGCTAGAAGAAAGTGCCCACAATCAGTTCCAATATAACAAATTCCCTAATAAATCACTGGGCTAAACGAACTTTATTATAAACGTGAGGAGAACGTCAAGTAACTGCCCGCCGCTACGGGTCGTAACTAGTAAGTCACGGATCATGTGTAGGGTTCGGACCAGCATTTATACCTACTGACCGCTACTAATCGCTTCCGCTCAGTAATTGTTGAATATCTTTTTGAAACTTCATTCTGTGCTTTATGTTTATACATAGTTATGTAGAAATCTGATTGTAAAGATGTTTTCAAGCCACGTTTTACATTAGGTACCTACCCAGTATTTCTGTCATTATCATATCATAAACTTACCTAACTTGCTCCCAACTTGGTTGTGGTTGGCTCCCATTCTGATGAAATGCAAATCAGTGACAAAGTTTTCAAGTGGTTTAAACTAGAGAGTTCTAACGTCAGGTTTTTTACCGCAGACACCAAAACTTGCTCGGGATAAAACAGCACCCCAGACAATACGACCAGTTTTTTTATTCTCCCTCAAGATTTCTTCTATTTAATGCAAAGCAGTGCTGTCTATATCTAGGACGAACTGGAGATTCTATTGATTTTTTTTGAAGTAATAAAGGACATCTGTCGTTCGCAGTTACAGCGGTTTACTGAAACTCCGATTATATAAAAATCGTTAAGGTATCATGAATAGCGGCGTGTCGCGAGGGCTCGTTGTAAATATTTGTTTTATTTTTCATTGATGTTAATGACAGTTATCTTTTTACACATATTTGCTCGCGTTTCAGTTAATGTGAAAATATTTTGGGAGGCAATGTTTTCTAATGGTGTCATGTTTTTATATAGTGGTCAAATCAGAGGATTCAATGTAATTATTCATACTCTTATAACCAACGTTATCTCCATATTGAAGTATTTGATTGGTGTATTTTGAAACAGTCTCATCAGAGACAGAAATATTTCCATAATCACTATGCTTAGCTAATGGATTTAGAACAGCGATATGGTGTTATTACTGTCCTAGAATGATTCTGTTGCTAATTATCTTGACATACCTAATATAGAAATAAACTTTCGGAGAACTAACTGGATGATAAAGATCGGGTTATTCTACTGCACCGAAAATCACATAAATCTTATTATACCTTAATTACGAACGTTTAACTAACAATTGGCCAGTGAACCGTAATCAATAAATAATGAACGTGAGTACGATTTAGCTTCATTAGTCGCGCATTTCGGTAGTTTGTGTAAATCTCGTAAATGGCACAATACTCATGAGATTTGTTACACATTGCGGGTTTA
Source organism: Dryobotodes eremita (assembly GCA_917490735.1). Classification (NCBI taxonomy): domain Eukaryota; kingdom Metazoa; phylum Arthropoda; class Insecta; order Lepidoptera; family Noctuidae; genus Dryobotodes; species Dryobotodes eremita. Next base: position 14,826,243 of record OU823255.1, read on the forward strand.
CGATGCCTTTGTGGCTTCTGACATGCGAGCACATGTTCAGAGTGGAAATGTTATTCGTCAATATTACTGTATTGACAAACTTTGAATTTCATAATTTTGTTCCTTTCTTCCGCACTGTTATCAGGATTTTATTTTATATTTTTGGCATCAGCAAGTTTTCAACCTGTATACTTGTATGAAAACTCAAAAAAAAACTCAAAACTCAAAGCATTTATTTCAAATAAACCAATTACAGGCACTTTTGAATTGTTAAGGGGTCGGTCAGTCAGAAAGATGAAGCAAGTTGTCGATTCCAAAGCGTAGTAGGTACCTATGGAGAAGAACGGGCAAAAAACTCCATGGACACTCTTTTAAATCTAAACATGGTTACAAAATATTGGTAAAATCATTAATGTTGAAATTATGCATGTGAGAACGATGCAGAATGTAAAAAGCGTCCGTAATAAAAAGACAAAAACAATTCTAATATTAAATTAAATTATGTTCTAACGAAGATACATTATAATATGTGGATATATGTATGTTGTATATTTACGTCTCAAACGAACTTGCTCGATGTTTGTTTGCTCTCAGTTCGACAATAGATTGTTCATGAGAAATTTCCGACACAATGTTACTCGTTGTGCTCTAAATATAAGCTGTAATGAATTTTCATTACAATTTATACAGCGTTCTGGTTGGCATTTATAATTATTTTACAGTAAATTTTGTTTGTACTCAATCTACATAAAGTTATTTTAAGCTTTACCGATGGGTTATTAATTTTACATGTTCAAGAGGTTTTGTGCACTGGAGTTTAAATATTATACTGCTTCTTTAAATATCCGCAAATGAAAAGGCATATTTATTTTAGGCACGGCGCTGGCTCCTCCAATACAGATTCAAGCTTACCTACCAGTCTTCTAGAATAATATCAAAATTCTAATTGGCAGGCAAGGTGATCACAGTCGAGATTACTCGGAAATACTCTCATAATCTTTCATCGTTTTACCCTAGTAATTAAAGGATCAACGTCAGTAGTGTACTTTTACAGCATAATTACGCTTAGAAGTCCGTAATAAGACAGACTTCTCTTTTAAATAATAAGAAAATGGTTGCCTAATTATCGAAATTGTTTGCAATTTCAGTTTCGCTTGTTCGACGTGGAGATGGGGCAGGGCGAGCTAATGGAGGACGCCGACGGCGATGTTGCCATAACAGAGCTGACGCAAAACAACGTCGAAATCTCTGTTGTATCTGGCAAGGAGCCTTCCACCTCTAGCCCCGAGGACAATGCTTCCAACTGGACAGAAATATCTACAGCTCTCATGAAAGGAGAAAAGAATGTACGTACGGAAGTGGAACACAGCCGACTACCCATTATACTAGTAAATGACAAGCCACCAGAAGATTTAGACCAGAAATGGCTGAACATTATCGAGTTGTCGAACAATGATAAACTGAAAGTTTTTCATACTAGAAGAAAGTATACACGGAAGTTCTGTAGGAGCAGAAGGCATGCGGCGTTTAAACGATCTTACTCCATCGGCTGAATTAGATTTTAAGAGTATCTTGTGTATCTCGTAGTTAATTACTGTGATTGTATTATATAATATCTTTTAAGTAAGTAAATTAACTGCCTAATACAATAGTAGAGTGTTAAACTGTTGGTACGAAAACAAACAACTTTCTTAATTAAACTTGAAGACACAACATAGCCTCTTTCCAATTGTATTGACAAGATATCGAATACCTCTATTGTGTAAATATTTTTTAAATAGTAGGATGTTTGTTTACATTTAGAAAATACTGAAATAACTAGTTTCTTTCTCAACAATAATATGATTTTGGAAGTCTGCTGTCCATGAACTGGACACCACACCACAGTGTACCTACAGTACTGTCTCTCCTTTCCCTTTTAATCCATCCAAAGGTTGTCTTTAAAAGATCGCTTTTAGCGATAAGACCGCCCGTTGTGTCACCCTGTGTAAAATTTCTACACTTATATTTGTAATCTATGTGGTGTACCTAATAAAGAGTAAATATTCTATTCTATTCTGAACGAATATATAACATTTGACAACATTAAAATTGAATAATCTGTATGAAACCCATTGGCCTAGCACACGCCCGGAGTAAGCGTAACGCAAATTAAAACGATTCTAAAATTGAAAATTTTTGTTTCGCTCATATTATTTAGATACCTACTTAGTTTTAAAACTTTATTCATATCTATAGATGATACTAATTGTATTTGCCGTAAAAAGTTAACCAAAATGCTACACAGGCTGGCAGGGAAATTGACGCGCAAACTTTTACCATGAATTCAGGACCTGATTCTAGACACTGAGCGTAGAAAAAAAAAAAAATTACTGCTGAGAAGTGCAATATCTACGCGGTCAAAATGTATGGAATTGCAATTTTTTTTTAAATAACCGACGCTATGTCAACGCAGGGGGGTTCAGAATCATGTACTGAGTCCTCGGTAACAGGTTGCGTGTCCATGTGCTATCCATGCCACAAAGGCCAGTAGTGCTGTGATAGGATGTTGTGTAGGATAGTTATATTTTCGATAAAAAAATCGTTCGAATTTACGTTATGTTGCCGAGGCGCGTTCGCGCTAGGGCCTCGGGGCTAGGGTCTTCTTATCGTATCGTATCGATGGCATAGGAATAGTCTGTTTACAGCAATAGGTCAAACAGATTGATCTATTTGTAAATCCCTTATAACCAAAACAAACAAATAAAAATAAAAATAAAAATTGTTTATTTCAATTACAAAAGGCATTTAGACACACTAATGTTGGAGATCACCTTTTAAGCAAGGAATTGCTTGTGTTAGGAGACTCCGCGCTTCCACTTATACTTATCTTATGCAATTGAATGTAGACAATGTAAACATGCAGAAACATTTAATAAATGGGTAACTTAAAATTATACAATAATGAATGATTTGCAAGTGAATGAGCTTTATGCATAGAAAAAGGGCCAAGTCGCACGTATACGTGTGATTATGTGTGAGTATGGGTGAGAGTGTAAAGAGTGAGTGTGTGTAGTGTGTGAGTTATAATTAGCATATTTAGTTATATGTGGTATCCTTTAATATCCTGCCCATATGAATATAAATACGAAAGTGTGTTTATTTTTATTAGGTATTTATGTGTTTGTTTGCCTATTACGCCTTCACGCCAAAACGGCTGAACAAATCCGGATGAGGTTTGGCACTTAGGTGGACCATATCTGGGTTCACTGGGTTAAAAAAAAAACCTTTACATAGATTGCTCGTAAAAATGTACGACTAACATTACCTTCTTACTTAATAGGTATTGGGTTAACTAGGGTGTGTACGCATTCCTACTTTGTGTAGTTATTTAAAGTGAATAGAAGTAAATAGTATGAAAATGACTTAACTATCATTAAAAAAATATTTTCTAATCTCGACACGAATGTATGCTGCCATATCCCTAACAACGCAGATGGACAAAGCATTGATTCACCCCTCATAATAACCTTATCAGATTGCCCGTTCTCTTTGATTTGTGACAGGAATGTAATTTTACAATGAATAAGTGTGCATTAGGTAGAAGCATACGACTCATTTGTCACTGAGATTCTCGCTCTTCAGTGAGCTTTTTCAACTTGGAGCTACTCTTTTATTTGTGCAGCAATTTCCAAGTATGACAATGAGTTATTAATGTTTATACACACAATTTTTTTAATTTTTACCCATTGTTTTCTTACACCCTAAAATGTTTAGGTACATGTTCAATGCTTGTTTTATTTAAAAGATGGCATTTAATACTTGTTTTTGCACTTGGTGAAACATTCGTTCGTACAATCTTAACATGATTGTCTTTGAATGAGACGGTTTTTTAAAAGCCTCAGCTTACTTCCAGTTCGGTATAGAATTGAAAGCAACATTTAAATAGGTGTATGGATTAATATGGAACAATTCGACTTTATTGAGTGTTAGCAAATGACAGTGTTAGAAAGTTAACCAGCATATGAACGCGGATGAAGCAAAAGTAGGATATGATACGGTTCCTCATGAGAAGAAGGCGAGTCAATGTACTTACGATGAGCTCCTTAAATTCTGAGTTGAGCTGCACGGTTACTGACAAATGCGTGCACTGATTGGACAGGTCCACTCAATCTGTGTGGTTCTTTCCTCAAAAGACCATTTCAGATACCAATCTACATGGTCTTCGCATGATCTGACCAAGATTATGTCTGGACTTTTAAAGAGACTGTGACCTCTGGGTTTGTTTCGGCCTTTCTTCTCAGAGTAGTCAGATAGGAAACGCCGACCTCATCTAGTTTAAAAAATATGATTGACGTGTAAAAGTGTTTGTACAAACCTACTTACAGAAATAAAATCATTTATCATTTACGCATATCATTGTAATACTTTCAACGTGTGGGTCGGTAGGCCAGACAGTATTATTTGAGTATGACAACATTCTCGATATTCCAATAAATACCGTAGCAAAAGAGTTTTGTTTGTATTTAATTACAGTAGCGGATGAAATGCATACGGTTTTACAGGCAGTGTGAAGCCTCTTTTAATAAAACGGCTACATCTCTGGTAGAACAAAACATTACGTTTACTTAGAGATAGTGAAAGTCACGTAGGATCTCAAACATTTGTAATTCAAGTTAACAACCGTTCATGGCTCAGCAACTAAGATAGTAGTAGGCAATCCTTAATCGAATAGTTTCATTGGTTTTGCCCTTAGTTAGATTACAATCAATTTGTTGAAGTAGCACGATGTGCACCGCAGAGAGGCGTGGTCGTTAGAGCGCGCCAATTAAAGCCGCTGTACGACAGGCCCCACGAGACTCGCTTTGAACCCGTTAACCCACGCAGTAAATAGACAACCACCGCATTGTATCTTGTGGAGCATAATGGCAGGTAATAGCTCTCCCGTTAAGAGGCCACTTCACGTATTTTTATTACCCCCTGTGCCATCCATTACGAAGGTCATTTGTTCCAATCGTAAACAAGTGCATAATAAATCAATTGGGTTTGTTACCTTTGAACTTGGCTGGATATTACGCCGATTACGGTGATTGAGGTTAATTTAATAACCCTCGTCATTGATCGTTTGGCTTACATTTCTGAAATAAATCTTTGTATAGACCACTATTCATACTTACATGACATTTTCAACAGAAGATGTCAACGGATTTGTAAATACTAAAACATAAACAAATTTTACAATGTGAAGATAAGTCTACCATCAAGTCTGCTTAAAAATTATTAGTTTCCAAAACTACTGGCATCACAATCGGTAAGTCACAAAGAAAAGCTAAGACAAGAGGAGCGATCGTGATTTGGCCAATCAGAGGGCGCGAAGCGTGGCCGCTGTTCGATGCGCAAATATCAAGAAACCATAGATATTTTGTTACTTATTTGAATTCCGAACATACTCCGACGGGATTTCACGTCGTGATCGTGATCGTTCGCTTAGATTCCCGCGGCTGTTCTACGAATATCAATGTTTTTTTTTTCATATCGATTCAGGACCTAGCACAGGAATAAATTGAAAGCCGCTTTGTAAAAATAACACGTTGCGCGCCGTGTCCATTTATGAAGAACGAGAACCGCGTTTTTCTTTGAAATACCAATCATGAGGTAAATGAAAATGTAAGTTAGGATTTCTTTGCATCTAGACTCACGTGGGTGTTGGAAGTTATTCAATTCATTTCACTGACGTCTGTTGAATTAAGTCGTAATTGGATTTTCTTTTTGTTTCGTTTACATTTCTCTTACCTATAGATAGAACGTTCATTAACTCATTCATGAACTCATTGGATTCAGTAATTTAGCCTTTTATCATAAATCCTGGATTTTGGCCTTCAAATGCCAAAAGCACTTCAGTTTTTGTAGGTTCCACCACTTCCACCTGAATAAAAGGTAAGTTGAACTGATTAACATTTGAAGCCCTAGTCACAGTAAAAATTATAATAATCCGTTCTCGATTATACATTCACCTCGCAAAACGGTTGTTAAAGATCTTAGGGTCCTCCAATTTGCATGAAATTGTTTCCAATATTACTTTATGTCATGTCGGTCGGTTAGCCGTCAGTTAGATGTTAATAATAATTATTACTTAATAAACTAACGTAGTTAGTCAATCTGGGTGAGACGTGGGCCGTGCCCATGTTAATGGTAGACCCGATGGTAATTAATAACATAACGTTATTGTATGATACACAGCTGTTGTGTCTTAAGTTTAGGTTAGGTAAGATCATTTAGCCCATTTGCTTATTATAAGGAACCAAAGAGCACGGAGAGATCATGCCTGTCAGAGGTGGCACTGTCAACACTTTAAATACAAACTTAGCGGGTCACCGTTTACTCGCTCTTGAGTATATAAACTGACGGCTTTGAACGGCGAAGGTGACAGAAGTTGTGCGCTCAAAGCACTTTCGGCGCCACGAATTTTAGAAGTACCGTCTGTCTAGATGCTGCCGGAGCGCGGCACGGCGATTCCGTGCCATGTTGAGAAAAGTAGTTGGGTTTGTGATAGGGACAGCGAGTCCCGGGATGACGACAGGCTACGTATGTATTTTTCTCATGTTGCAGCACACTACACACTCACGTTGGTAAAGGGCGAGCAGATCTGTTGGATACATTGTCGGCGTAGTATGTGTGCGGTGCCCAGTACCCTTCTTCTTCTTTAGGGTTTTGGTTTCCGCACTTAGTCCTTCAGGTGCACCATTGTGCGTGGGCCATGGCGGCCGTTGGTGATTATTCCAACCAGCCCACCTCCCTCCAGAAGTTGATAATGTCTCCTGGTCTGCTAAGAACATCTATGTAGGGTTTGGATGCCCCGAGAGTTTGTGCCTTAATGTGGGTGACGCCTTTGCATTCAAAAATCCTATGCGCAACAGTTTCCTCAGCCCGTGCAAGCCCTGCATAGTGGACTGTCCGTTATGCCTATTGTGTGGAGGTGTTTGTTTAGCGAGCAGTGTCCCGTGAGGGTCCCCGTCACCAGGCGCAGGCCGTAATAAACGTCTGGTTAGCTTGCCATCTAAGGATGGCATAGCTTCCCTGGACTGCCTCCAGCCCGGTGTCGAGGTCCCAGTGCCTACTCCGCGATGTGCTGAGGCTGGTCATGGGCTGTGATAACTTCGCCTTCTCCATGAGAATGTCCTCGCCTATAAAGTTTATACACCGCTTCATTGTCTTAATTATAGATATCGTTGGCTCTATCGCGAGTCACTTCCTTTTCCCAAATTGAATTTTTTTTTTGCCGTCAACTGTATTATATATTTCTCTATTGTAAGCGCTCTTTTTGAAGCGGTAATTAGCATAACACTAATATAGTCACTATTGGCATTGAAACAAATATTTGTGTTTGTATAAAACATTATCATCCCACTTTCAAGATTAAATGAGATTTTATTTATGACCGTTTCATACGCAGACATTATAATTAAAATTCAAATATCTCTGTGAATCCCATTTCGCAATAATATTTATTTTATGCTCTGCACTGGCCCGTAGAATGAAATGAACGTGATTTTCCCGCCACAAATTGGAATGCATTACGAAAAATGAACGATTAATTTAAAAAGCAAGGTATTAATAATTGTTGGGTCTGAGTTTGTTAAATTGTGACAGAGAATATAATTGATTGAACGAAATTATTTTTGTATGAAAGATTTGTTTTTGTTAGTTTGTTGTTTGCAATACCAGACGCATCGATGATATGTTAATATCCCAAAGGAAAAGTTGAAATTACTTTTTGCCTATATGTACACCGGGAACCCATACCCTTAAAACCGGAAGACATCTACGTTGTCTGGTGGCAGAAATAGATATGGTGGTAAGTAGTACTTTCCCGAACAAACTCATTCACAAAGTGTACTACTCCTAATCTGTGGTACTACCTTACTCCATTTATTATACATTAGAAAAGTAACGGCGACATAACTACAGTTATTGTTGTGTAATATTGCTGAAATGAGCTGCATTTTAGAGCGATTTTAAAATATAAATGGTAAATCTTGTATAAAAGTATACAGAGTGAGCCTCCTCTTAGTTCTCCGGATCGAAACTGAGTTGCTGACAAATTGTTGCTGCGCATCGTTTGAGGTCAGGACATATTCCACTAAACAATTTTGCTTTTCTCATGCGAAAATCAGACTCTCCTAACGGTGTGGTAGATAGATAGATTCATATTTTTGTATTTTTTAGGTGTGTGGTAAAATAGAGAAGAGTAAAAGCAGAGTTTGTTGTTGGTAAATACGTTTAGAAACTGTCGCGCGTTCCGTATAGTTGTGTCGTGTATCTACAGTGTGTGATTCGCTAGTGTGATAAATTTGTTCGTAAATTATAATTTGATTTGAACTGCAAACGGTTTTTCTATTGCGCAATAACCAACACTACCCATAGTACGCCCGCAGTAGTTGAAATATGGCTGATAATAACGAGAGGCACATACCTTCTCCGTCATATACTTTTTTACTGGATAATAAATTAGACTAAGTTTTGTGTGACTAAGATTAGTTTATTTAGTTTAGGAGTAAGTTGTTATTTATAAAAGCATGATAGGATTGACATCGTTGCATAAGCTGTGCACAAAAATCCCTTAAATAAATAAAGGCGCATAAACTAATTGATTAGCATTCGAAAACATTGTTGGAGCTGCTGAAGATTGAAAAAACGGTCTTTGCATTGTATAAATTCAATCTCTTAGTATTGTATATTTGCATAGCATTTGTGTGAGTAATATGTACCTACTATAAAGCTACCATATACTGGGTTCGTCTTTCATTGAATTGAATGTGCCCTAGTCGCTGAGAGTATGTCATGCTCACTCCAATGTCTCGCTGGTGGTGGCGTGTGTGTTGGATCATTAAGTTCCCTTCAAAATGGTTAAGCTGAATGGTGCTGATCCATACGTCATGTTCGTGAACGGGCGCCGGCAGTAGCGACTGGTCATCTCTTAGCTGCCACGGCTTACTTTATTTTTCTGAATTGTTCTTTTTTGTTTTTATCCTTTTAATCACGGTCGCTTTTAACGTGCTCGTCTTTCAACATCGTTCTCGCATGTATAATTTCAACATAGATGATGTAAATGTTGGTAAAACACACATATTTAGTTACTTGAGCATTTATTTTTTATTGGTTTACCACAAGTACCTACTACGCTTTGGAATGGGCAACTAGCTTCATCTTTCTGACCGACCGACCCTTGACAATTCAAAAGAACCAGCAAATGGTTTATTTGAAATAAATGTTTTGTATTATGAGGTTGAAAGATTAAAAAAAAGGTAAATAGATTACATTACTTTCTATTTATTGTGAAATAATAGAGTTTCTTATACGTTTATATTGAAACTAGCTTTTGCCCGCGGCTTCGCCCGCGTTAATTTAGACTTTGACTACCAATTCGGGTTATAATTCAATCATGATCGGTAAACACGTGGCGCCATCTATTATCATAAGAAATTTATTGTTGTTTTCCTCGCCAACAGTATTTTTTTTCGGGATGAAAGGTACCCTATGTCCGTTTCAGTACACCTGATAACGTATATGCAAAATTTCAGGATGATCGGTTTAGTGGTTTAGGCGTGAAAAGGTAACAAACAAACAAACAAACTTACTTTCGCATTTATAATATTAGTTAGGAAGTTAGGAAGTTAGGAAGTTAGGAAGTTAGGATAGTTAGGATTAGGATAATATTAGTTAGGATAGTTAGGATTAGGATAACGAAAGGGTGATAACTGTTATTTTTCTAATGTTTATAAAAAATGGAGTATAGGTACTATTATGTAAATCTCATTAGAAGACTAACAAAGAAAGCGGTAGGTACAGTCAAGAAAGTATTTTTTTGCAAATTAACACCCTACGTAAATTTGCCGTGTTATTGTGTTGTGTAATTTCTATGAAAACTTAATGGAAATTGTTCTACTAGAATCGCGTCGCACCATCAAGTTGCGCTTGTCTGTGGGACCCATAATTGAAGTCGTTTTTCTTGTCTGTCTGTGTGACCGCGTTGTTCTTCCAAACTACGCAACGGATTTTGATGCGCTTTTTCCAATCATTTAGAAAATTAATTTCTAAAGGTTTAGTGTATAAATAAATAATGATTAAACTTACATATGAGCTGTTTTGTCAAGTCGTAAGAACCGCGCGAAGCAGGGGCGGGTTGTAAGTTTACTATAATAATTATGAAAGCTAAATTTGCGCAGTTTGTTCTACGTAGACTCGTGTAGCGATCATGCTAATTATCCGAAGTCTGGCAAGGTGTTAGCCCGATGCTGAATATTCATCAAACTCTCAGATGCGTAAGCCGTAATTAACGTACGCAGATAACACACACCCACTTACAAATTAAGAAGTTCTACGACACTAATGTTATGTGAATTTATATCCCTGTATATCATCATTTGAATTTGTGATCCGAGTATTTTGAATTTGTGATCCGAGTATCAAGGAGGTGGTAGGAATAATGATTATTTCATATATTTTTGTTAGTGCTTAAGTCAATCTATCTTTCAGTCACGTATTTACATCCAAACTACTAAAAGAAATTTATGAATGAATTTAGCCATCGGCTCTGCGGACTTAAAAACCGTGTCACATCGTTCCAAGTACAAGAACACAAGCTCCGGACACGTTCGACGTTTCCGACATCCTACGAGTTGTGAAAAGAGAAACGAAGACGACTAAGTAATTATTACTTTCAAAGGGTCCGTAGCTAACAGCTACAAGTACATCATTAGTGAATCCGCTACGAAGAGAGGCCCTTCTAACAAACCGTTTGTCACTGTCGCTTGCTACGAGAAATGCTACGGCGTAGCTCGTAGCTTTAACACGTCAAATTATATTCCAAATTTAACTACAGTTAAATGTTAAGGTAATTCGGTTATTCGGCACCGAATTAGGACAGGCTTCTAGTCTTAATAAAAGAGCCACTCTAAAAAGGTTATTTACTTTGAAACTTAAAAAAAAATAACGTAAGTATAAAACCATGTTTTCGTTTTTTACAGTTACGAGAAAAAACTAGGCCTTAGTTTTTGCTAGACTTTTAATTAAAAGACTTAAGTAAAGTTTTTAACCGAAAAGCTGTTTGTTACAATTTACAAGGTTAAATAGTGAATATAAATAATTTAGAAGAAACGAAGCGAAAATTCAGAAGGTAAGTTAGTTTTCAGTTGGCTGCTGAAATATCACTGAGCTAAATAATTGTGTTGCAGACGGTGCAGCTGTGTCGTTCAAAATTACGAGCTTGTCGGTGCACGCAAAGAGCGCATCAGATTTCTGACTGACATGTTCATTAAGCCCCACCCCACCCTCGCCGCTACAGCACTCATTACAGAGCACCCTCTATAAAGGAACAGAGCGGAAAATCCCCAACTGAATATTTGGGTCACTAGTTATATATCTATGTATTTATACTTATGTTGGTGAAAAAGAATTACTTACTCATTTTTTGCAAATCCCTTCTTAGAAAAGCCTAATGTTTTTTTGAAGATCCGCTTACGTTTGAAAATGGAAATCTTAATTTTAAATTGTTCCATATTAGGATGTAATATAGAAGAAGTGTTGAAAGTAATGAAACCGATATAGAGATACCGCGTTCATCGCGTGGCAATGCGTGAAATAAGCTCTAAATTCAATCTAGCCGCGTAGTGGAAAACAAATGGGGAAAGCACCAAACAGATGCTCAAATAAGTATGAGTTGTTGCAGAAAGATGAGCAAATCCTGGAGCTCTGGTGACACACTTTATTTATTATTCACGCAGTCAAATTGTGCTCTAAGCGAATGTATGAATCGCTCCAAAAGGTTCGGACTCTTAATCTGTTTGACTACGGACAGAAAATCACCGTTCAGCGGTTTAATGACTTATACATATTTGGAACCCCCTGGACTTTGCGGTGCTTTGATGGATGAGCAAAGGAGCATGCCGTCCTTGTAGATTTACTCAAACGAGGATTATATTTCAATTACGCATATACGTATTATCGTATTAATTTGATCAGTTTAGTGACGTCATTTCTGCCGATACGAACGGTACGTAGTACGCTATAAACCGGAGTTCATTACTAGAATGGAGGTACATATTGGCTGGCTGTTAATGAAGTCATCAAATACGACAAAACGTGCCTAAACAACGATGCCACAGACTGATATACATGTTGAGAAACTTCCAAATTACTTTACGTTAATTAATTCAAAATCCAAAACAATCAAGGGTTCAGAAATTCAGAATACTAATAGGTACCAACATGTAATTAAATCGGATCGTCAGATATAATAATTATAGTATTTAATTAAAAGAAATTGAAATAGCACTTAAATTATTAAAATATCACATTCAATTCAACGACACTTCCTACTATTTCTATTGAATTTGGTGTAAAATATAAAAAGTGCAGATTACTCCAAAATTGCATCTGTCTAAAGCAAATGATTACCTACATAATTATCCAAGATAATTAATTATCCAATCCATGCAGGACCGCAGGATTATTCTAGAAAAGGTGCTATTTCTCACTTAGAAATTGCGTAATTTTGATTAGGGTGTCTCGAATAAGATTCGCAAGTAATATTATTTCATTAAACAGCGGAGGGACACCAAGATTAACTTATTAGGCGGAGTGGCGGTGGAGTCTTCAAACCAACTTGTTTGCGCAGAGGTCTGTGGCCTACGGATAGCGAGAAGTAATTATGTTGTTTCAATAAATATTGGATGTATTCCTGCGTATTTATAGCCTTAGAAAATTGCATTAAAATACATATTATATAATATATAGTAAAGCTTTTTGTTTCTAAACTTCGCAGCTAAGATGAAGATGTTTCGTATTCTTTATCAATTGTAATTTATAGTTACTGAGTTAATTACAAATGAGATGTAGCTGTCGAACATAGAGACTGACATTAGTCAAATAGAATATGCGTGAAATATTGTGATATTAGTACTTTCAGAGTTCTTGTTCGTCATAAAACAACAACTAATGAGTCAGCATTAATGTTTCTATTAAGATAAACGTTATTAATTGCCACACGCCGACGGCCATTCGTAAATGTCTAGTATTTCGTTCGTCATTTAACAAAAACGCTGACGTAAAATATTCGCCGGGACGTTTGTGAATTTCACATAGTAATCTTTTCAGCTGTAACGCGCGACAGCCAGTTACAGAATGATGAATACTTGCGTGTTGACTACTTCGGCGGACGCGGCGGGTTATCTCGTTTAGCGAAGACTTTACAAGCCACAATGATCCTTATTGTAAGGAATTTATGGTTGATTCTGGTGTGCGTGTATATGTGGTGATATACCAGTGAAAAGTTGACGTATGTAGACATTAGCCTCCGAGTGTAAACTGGCTTCACCGCTAATGTATGATGTACCCACACATTTGTGTTAACACCTTCGTCAAACTAACAATACATCATCCAGTGAAATAAGCTCAACATGTTAATACTAGAGAAATATTATTCTTAAAACAGATATAATATTTTGGTGCCTTTTCATATCATTGAATTAGGCAATTTCGAATTGCCGAAGACTTCTGCAAATTAATTAAGCAATCTTGATTTTCAAATAAACGAATTACGAGTCGTAGATTAAATTAGCTCGTTTCTGAATGTAATTAGAGCTTTGAGTTAAGGTTGTTTTTTTTGTTATTTCAAAGTTAGAAATTGTAAAATTGCAGGTGTGATTTATCGAGTGCTTACAACTAAGCGGTCAATACGTTAAATCTGTAGTTATATTTGAAGTGGAACTCGTTGTTTTATGAATTTTGCAATAACTTCCATAAGTTCTTGGCCAAAATACATAAAAAAAGCGGCGAAATGCGAGTCGGACTTGCGTACGAACGGTTCCGTACCACCGTACAATATTTAACAATATATTAAAAAAAACGCTAAAAATACATGTTTCTTGTATGGGTGACCCCTTTAATTTTTTAAATAGGTTTTTGTTGTTATAGCCACACGTTGAAAATTTCAAATGTCTACCTATTATGGTTCAAAAGTTACAGCCCTGTGACAGACGGACGGACAGCAGAGCCTTACTCAAATGGCCTCGTCGGCACCCTTTGAGTACGGAAACATAAACAAAAACATTTCATTTAAACTAAATTGCCAAGACTTAAATAACGCTCTCACTGTTAACAGGTTATCAGATCTAATGTAGAGCCAAACCCCTAGCTCTACAAGGCTTAACTCTACAAACCTTACATCTTGGCCAAAATGTACGGATTGGCCGTTTCGCGGCAGTTACAAAGATACTCCTATGGGCTTATGGTAAGAGATTAAGTCATTGGTCTTTAATGTTGTGTCATGCAATAGTTTACCAGAACGGCCAAGCCATACATTTTGACCAAGATGTAAGGTTTGTAGAGTAAAGCCTCGGTAGAGTTAGGGGCTTGGCTCTACATTCGATCTGATAACTTTTTAACAGTAAAAGCGTTATGTAAGAATTTCGAGAACTTACTTTACATGAAATGTTTTTGGTGAGATTTAATTTCTTTTTGTCGGGTGCTCTATTTATTTTTATTTTGGCGGTGATATTATACTGATATTATACAGACATGTTAAAATCATAACCCTTAAGTTCTAGCATAGTCAAGCAAGAAAAGTATTTCTTGCTCGCCAGCAGTTTCTTCATGGCCAACGATAAGAATTTCTTTGTTCTTTATGTACATGCTAATGTAGCTTTCATTACGAATGGAAGTAGGTATACCGATTATTCGTAAGAAATACATAATTGCACCTCCTTTTAAGGGAATTGGAGGGTAAAAGTTACAAATTCCTTATTTTTGTGTTGTTTGAATGCAAGTCCTAGCCAGCATACCAAATTTCAGCTTTCTAGGATTTTGGGAAATACTCTAGAGGTTTTATTTTATTATAGAACTGCCCATTTCGAGAGTTGGAGGGTAAAAGTTAAAAATTTCTTTATTTGTTTTGTTGTTTTTATGTGCAAATCCTAGCCTATTTTTATTTTTTTCAAATTTCTGTTTCCCGGCTCTTCGGGAAGTGCCCTAGAGGTTTTGATGAGGGAGTGAGCGAGTCAGTCAGTGACGAAATCGATGTGTTTTAGGTATTAATAAAATCCAAAGCATAAAAGCTAGACGTATGAAACTTAGTGTGTTTTATAAGTTTGCTAACTGCGATTTATCCTGAGAGTTTGATCTTTCTAGCATTATCCAGGCCGCAGCTATGAGGGTATCAAAATGCGACGAAACACTTCGAGAAAAGGTAGTACGCTTTTTTTTTTTTTTTTTTTTTTCTGGGTGGGAAATCATCAAATGACGTCTCCCGCTCTGGGCGGAGCGGAAGGGCGTGTCAGACTCTTACTGACTAAAACCCACCCGTGTTCCTTCAGTTGCCTGTGCGCCAGGGCCACGGTAACTCTTTCGAACAATCCGTGACCCCGGCAGGCATCGGTCCTATCTGACCCCGTCAATGGTGCTGACATCTCTTTGAGGCGCGCGTGGGTCACGACGCGCCGTCGACCCGGGCCTGGTCCTTACCGGACGACGAGCTGCCCATTGCTCGCCGTCCGCAAGCCCGCGGCTACGGTGGCCGGGAGTCGGCAATCGACTCCCGACGCCCAGGGTGTCTCCTCCTCCTGCGGCGGCTAGGGGCGCGAGGACGCAGTGATTGCCTCTCCCTCTCGCGCTCCGCCTCCTCCTTCGCGAGCATTACTGCTTCGCAGAAGGAGGTGACGGCTTCCCATTCCCTCTCGCTCCGTACCATGGCCTGAACCAGGGCCGGACGCGAGAGGTCGCCGCCGCCGATCGCCGCCACGAGGACACGGCGGTGCTCCGCCCAAGCCGGGCAGACCTCCACCGTATGCTCCACCGTGTCCTCCGGTCGATCCACGCAATGATAACACCCGGGCGTTTCCTCCCGCCTTATACGAAACAGGAACCTCCCGAAACAGCCATGTCCGGTGAGGACCTGCGTCAGGCGGAAGGTGAGGACGCCGTGGCGCCTCTCAAGCCACTCCTCAAAGAGGGGTCTTACCGCCGCAATTGTGGCGTGCCCTGCGCTGGGTTGCAACAGTCGCACTCTCCATGCCGCCATGAGATCCCGCCGGAGCTCTGTCCGCTGTGCCGTGATTTCTCGCGGCAGCGGAGTTACGCCCCGGCGTTTCGCCTCCTCGCGCCACTCCCAAACGTGCGCGAGGACCTTTGCCTCCAGATCCCACGGCGGCAATCCGGCAAGGAGGCTCGCCGCCTCGCAGGAGACCGTGCGGTATCCCCGTACCATCCGGATGGCCATGACCCTTTGGGACGCTTTCAACCGGCGGGCTGGCCGGAGCCTTAGCAAACGCGCACACACCGGTGCCCCGTAAAGGGCCATGGACCGCACGACCCCCGCGTAGAGCCTCCGGCAGGAGGCGTTTGGCCCCCCCAGATTGGGCAAGAGCCGCTTCAAAGCAGCCCCGGCCCGCTGCAGTCTGGGAGCCAAACGTCGGAAGTGCTCGACGAAGTTCCACCGGCTGTCGAGGACGAGTCCCAGGTACTTCATCGTCGACTCGACGCCGATGTGAACCCCTCCTACCGTTATTTGGGAACCCGACAGTGGCGCGTTCCGAGGACCATGAAAACACATGGCCTCGGACTTGTGCAAGACCACCTCGAGTCCCAACTGCCGGATCCTCTCAACGACTGTCGCAACCCCGCGTGTCATGAGTTCGGCCGCCGCTTGGTGCGACCTCCCCTGCGCCAGGACCAGCGTGTCGTCAGCGTAGCACACTACGCTGACGCCGCTAGGGAGGTCGGCGCGCAGCACCCAGTCGTAACCGATGTCCCACAGATGCGGCCCCAGGACCGATCCCTGTGGGACACCGCACGACATCTCTCGCCGGTTCCATTCTCCCTGGTGACCGGGGTAAATAACCGCCCTATCCGTCAAATAGGCCTCGACCACACGACAGAGGTAGGTCGGCATCCGGTGATACCGGAGTGCCTCCCTGATGCAACTCCAGGGCAGGGTATTGAAGGCATTGGCGATGTCTAGAGACACCGCCAAGACGACCCCACCCCGGGCCACAGCATCCCCCGTCGTGAGGGCTCGCACGCGCATGATGGCATCCACCGTGGAGCGCCCCCTGCGGAAACCAAACTGGCTGTCCGCCAAATCCGGCCCCACCCGCACCAGCTGCCCGACGAGGCGGTCTGCAATGACTCTTTCAAAGAGTCGAGGCCCGAGAGCCTCCAAGGCCAGGACCCAGGCTTTTCCAGGTAAGCCGTCGGGTCCTGGGGCGGTATTCTTGGCACTCAGCCTACGTACCGCCACTCTCAACTCTACCTCGGTCACCTCAGGAGCAACGTCGTCATCGTCGGGTCTGTGGTCCGCAGTTGGCACCGCAGGAGGCGGAGCCATGGGCGGGGGAGTATGCTCCCCCCGCGAGGGGAACAGAACGCTCACCACGCCCTCCACGAGCTGGGGCCGGAGACTCTGCGTCAGCGGGGGAGCCCATGGGTGGAGTTTCTCCCGCACCACCTTATATGGGCGCCCCCACGGGTCCCTGTTCAGAGTCCCCAGCGACTCCTCACGGGCCAGTTCCCTGGCCCGCAGGATCTCCGCTCGGAGGGCGATCTTCGCCACTCTGTAACCCTCGTACAGCTCCGCCTGAATGGCTTCCGTATCCGGAGGGCGGATACGGAGCCTGCGGTGCCTGGTGTACAGGTGCCGCGCGGCAACGCACGCCTCGCGCAGAGACGTTAGTTCCGGCGACCACCAGTACACCTGGCGCCAGGCGCGTCCGGGCTGGACCCGGGGCATTGCCATGTCACACACTTCTGACATGGCCTCCCGGAACCACTCTGCCTCGTCGTTGATGTCAGCAGGCCTGTCCGGTGATGACACCCAGGCCTGCACGATCGAGGCTTCCAGGAGGAGCTCCCGGTCCAGCTTCTTCAGCGCCCACCGCGGACCACTCGGGGCCTGTCGGACCAGCGCGCTCGAGGTCTGGGCGGAGACGTCAAACCGGATGTACCGGTGGTCGGAGTACGTCTCCACCCCCTCCATGAAAAGGTAGTACCCTGCTTTTTGTTATTGGCTGGTCTTGGCGGGGTACTACCATGTCCCCAGATCCCAAGAACAAACTTGACATTGTAGTTGTAAAACATGTTCTCCCATACATTCCAACTGCAATTGTAAGTTTGTACGCACAATATTGAAAGATTTACCATGTTATTTTAAGCAGTGTGTAAGTAAAGAACTAATTTCTCTATTTTTTTAAAATGTTAGGCTCAGTAGTTTCGGAGATAGATTTTCATATATTTTCGTAAATAACTTCAAAACTGTTTATTTTAAAATTATACAAAAAAAAAATATTTGAGACCCTCACAACAAGTCCTTTCATTTGGTATGTCACACGGTACAGTTTGCAAATCTTTTGTTTTTAATTTTCTATTTTGCCCCCCAAAAGTGACCCTCATATTCAAACTTCATTTATTTACGTTACACGACGGTGTTTGGGTCACAAAAAATCATGTGTACCAAATGTGTGGCAGACGGACAGACAGACAGACACACGAGGGTATAAGGTTTCCGTTTTTTCATTAAGACGTAGGGAACCCTAAAAAACATGAAGAGAGAGCGATTTGTCCTGCATGACAGTTTCGCGAATTGGTAAAAATATGTAATAACTAAGGCATTTAACTAATTACGAGAATCCTTAGAAATACCTGAACCTTTTAAGATGGTATGCGTGGATCCTAATTATAATAATAAGCATTTAATAATATAAGTATTCTAAATAGCATATATATAACGTAAGTAAGAACATTGGAACAACAAAACACTTCCTCTCTCCTTAAACATCATCATTACATTTCGGTTCCTTGCTCTTGTTTCATGTTTATTATTGTATATATTATATGTAGATAAGTATATGTTTTATGTATGTATGTATTTGTTGTATATGTAAACGGTACACCACTGACTACCTGCATTATTGTCTCTCATTCTCCCTTGATTGCATCCAAAGGTTGTCTGTAAAAGATCGCTTTTAGCGATAAGGCCGCCCATTATGTCACCCTGTGTAAAATGTCTACATTTATATCTGTAATTTTTATGGAGTACATAATAAAGAGTATTCTATTGTATTCTATTCACTAGTAATTATGATTAAATCAGGGAAGTTGTAATAATACGCGATAACATGGGATGATCGCTTACTCAATTACCAAACTGGCAATTTATATCCAATAAATATATATTATCCAAACTCGTTCATAATTTTATTTAGATACCAAAACCACCTCACCTAAGCAATGTTATGAAAAACGAAGAGTGATTTAAATATTCAATTTAAGCAAAAAAATCGTGTTCAAATTACCGCAGGTCTGAAGGAGATCAGGACGGGATTACATTTTCAATAGGTTTTTTTCGCAGCGACTCAAGTAGAAATGTTGAGTGCTTATACACGTTATCTGAGAGTAAAAGGTTCTATTGTTCACAAAGGATATTATGTTAGTGATACTCGTACGGTTAAGTTGGCGAGTTAATTTGGTAATGTGGGGAGTAAATCGTTGACTGTAGCTTGTAACCCGCAGGCTCTGTGTGCTCCTACTTATTGTCTAATGCCTTGTTTATTGTTTATAAGGCTCTAATTTCCATATTTAGGTAATATTATTGACTATCGCCCAATTACACCACAAATGACTAAACGCGTTTAACACTAAACGTATTTAAAACAGAGACAGAATGATGTTTTAAATACGGTTATCGTTAAACGCATTAAACGAGTTGTGGTACAATCGGCCTAAATGTCACTTTTCACTAGTTTGCTGTCCAAATACTGGGCTAAACGCTCTATTTTTGAATACGCTTTTTCAATGATATTATATTCATACTGTAGTCCTTGGAATAACAGCCCTCTGTTGTCGCTGTCTTCATCTAGATTTATCGCTACATATCTTCTAATATTCAGTTGCTCTATCTCATTCTCTAGTAAACATAGCAGCTATTTGATAACATGAGTTACGTCTATCCAACGAAACTCGCAGTTAATCTTGAGCGATTTAATGCTATTACTAAATTATGCCTCAACTTGGTAAGTATTGCATTAATAATACCGCAGTTTAAAGTTTCTAATTGGTATCTTAATTACATAATCTGTCTTGACTCCGCAACTTTAGGCAAGTTGATCCCAGAATTACCGCGTCCGGTCAATGACCTTCAGTGCTGCGATAAGATACGCGATACGAATTTAAGCTTTTCTCAAGGATTTTGTGTAATTTCATTTAGTTTCTAGTCGTAAGAAGCAACATCCGAGCCGACCTCATCTAGTTTTAAAATATGATTGACGTGTAAAAGTGTTTGTACAAACCTACTTACAGAAATAAAATCATTTATCATTTATCATCTATCTAGATTCTTTACACTGACATATGTGGACCTATTAAGAGTTCTATGTAAATTCATACCTACATCAGTGACGCGAAATTCTTGTGACTCCAACATTATTGTTTACTTTTAAAATAATATTCATTGTTTTTTGTTTGTTTATTTAGTGAGTGCCCATGTTTTGTTCAAGGAAATCTCCAAACGCCTATTTGACACTTCCCGTGACCCAAGGGCTGGCTTTTACCTTGGCCAGAGGCTAAGCATTGGCATACAAAGTGGCAATGCCGCCAATCTCTTGGTTACATTACCAGTCGACGGAG
This sequence comes from Dryobotodes eremita, assembly GCA_917490735.1. Taxonomy (NCBI): domain Eukaryota; kingdom Metazoa; phylum Arthropoda; class Insecta; order Lepidoptera; family Noctuidae; genus Dryobotodes; species Dryobotodes eremita. The sequence goes on from OU823255.1 coordinate 14,846,874, forward strand.
GAATTTTCTGACGCCATTTTTTAGTTTGTTAATAGTTTTAGTTTGGTTAGGTTAATTAATTAGAAGTAAGTTGTTATTTATGTACATATAATTTCAATTCTGAATAAATAAATGTTTACCCCTTAATATATATTTCCTTCTTTCTTTTTACTAACGAAAATCGTTGACCTGCAAAGCTATTGTAATTCTGTGTTTACGATGTAAGGGCGGCCATGTTATTGCATCGTGCGTGACGCGAGTGTTTTGCGAAAAACCGCTTGTCATTCCGTCTTCATCTTAGCGTGTCAATGGCAAAAATAACACGAAAAAAATTATTGCTACTTAAATGTATTCAGCCCTAAATTAAGTAACGCCAATAGCGTTTGCTGACGCAGCCATAGATCCTCACGTGAGTAGGTGACAGGGGATGCGGTGCAATATGGGAGGTGAGTCATTGTCTGTGGAGAGACGCCGCATACGCCGATAGGTACATTTGGTGGTTCAATAAAGAAATCAGGAGGTTTCAACAGCCGTTGTCAAAGATCATATCTTCCTCTGGAGAGGTTGCCATCGGCTGGAGTCTGACCCAAGAAATCTTTTGCGATTTTTGAGCCTCTGGGGCACTGGGTTATAGTTGTGCTTTGGGTGGGGCGGGTCACCCTGTAGCTTAGCCCCCCGATGCAGCTGGCTATAGTCCTGCGAATTTCTGCAGGCGCAATACTATCAGTGGATACAGCATTCGCAATGGGGTCGGTTTTAAGCAAACAGTAATAATACGGTGAGTGACATTTAGAGCTTTATCTACAAATTATGCGTTGGCAGATCGGCTCACACACATCGTTTAGAACACACAGAAGTAATTTATGTAGTACTTGCTTCTGCCCGCGACTTCGCCCGTTTGACATTTCTTGTTCCCCCGACCCACCCCGTCGCAACGCATCGCCTGCCCGCACTATTACTTTGTTTTCGTTTCGCGTCCTTTTTACTTTTTGCTCGTCTCCTAAGGGTCTTAGCGTGATGTTAAATAGACTTGCCTACCTCAAGAATTGGGCTATGAAGTGCAAAAACAATTTTTCACATCCGACTGATAGTTCCAGGGATGACTACCTACATACAAACTTACAACCAAACAAACAAAGGAGATTGGGCGATTCTGCCCTGAAGCCCAATAGCGTTAAAATACCTACCAATGGAAGGATCTCATCAAGGAGAATATTTCTTATACTGACGACTTCTCTTGATTGTTAGTACGTAAGAAGATACAGAGCTCTAAATGTGAGTAATTAAGTATAAGTAATTGAAATTCAGGTATATCGTCAATTAATTAACTTTCATTATTTCTGTGCCTTGCAAACATCACCTTTTAAGCCTATCACCATCTACTATACAACATGGCCTCCTGTACTCGTATGTCGTTTTAGGAACAATGTGTTTAAGAGTCTGTCGGATATAATGTTAAACCTGCCAGAACTCCCAATACCGTTTAGATATATTTCATTGAAAAGATCTCGTTTAGAAGAACGTTTGTTACTATACGACTTGTATGAATTATTAGTTTCTTTGGCGTTAAGTCGTTCTAAACGTGACGTTAACATCAACACTTAATGCTCGTCATAAGTTAATTAATTAAGATGAATAGAATAGAACAAAACAGTCTTTATCATGTACCATAAAATGCACTAACTTGTAAACATCATCATTATTATATTAACATAAAAAACTTCACGCCTGAATTCTCTAAAGAGTAGGGAGACATGTATTGTACAACCACATTTCGGCTACAACGGTAAAAATACCTCTGTAGCGGCATCTACAATCGCCACATGCGAGCTACGCGTCAGACTGACGTCACGCAAAATCCTGCATCGCGCAAGCAGAGTTTACCGCGCAACTAGCATATATACAACATCCCGACATCAATCGTTGGGCAGTTGCCCACCAGACACGACACCCGTCTCTTCGGAGGATCCCCCCTTTTCTATGGAGGTTTGAGTGAACTTTACATCCTCTTCCTCATACCTCTATACCTCTTCAGCCAAATACACTCGAGAGCAATGAATCCGGGTCACTTAAAGAATGTTAAAAATCTCGGAAACTAAAAATGATAGGTTAATGCAATAAATTGTATTTAATAGACAATGTAATACTCCTTAAATGAAAGTAAAAAAAATATGAGTCACCATACATTTTATTAACACAAAATTACATAAAGAAAAAAACTGCTGATCTCTCCTTAAAACAAAAATAGGAAACATGAAATTTTTGAACTTTATTACGATTTTCTTGAATTTTAATACTTCGTATTGCCTCCTCGTGCTTCCATTACTGCGTTTACGCGGTTTGGCATGCTGTACACCAAGTTCCTTATACGATTTTGGGGAATATTCTCCCATTCCTCTGTGAGAGCAATTTTGAGCTCACGAAGCGTGATTGGGGGAGGGTTTCGTTGTTTTACGCATCTGCCTAGCTCGTCCCAAGCATGCTCGATCGGGTTGATATCCGGGCTGCGCGCTGGCCACTCCATACGAGTAATGTTCATCTCTTGAAGGTAGTCATTCACAATCCTACCTGTATGAGGTCGGGCATTGTCATGCATAAATATAGCATCCTCACCTAAATTGACCATAAATGGACCAACGTGATCATTGAGGATTTCTTCCACATATCTTACGCTAGTTAAAGAGCCGTTTTCTATGATCACCAGCTCTGTGCGACTTTCAGAAGAAATTCCGGCCCACACAAGTACAGACCCACCACCGTAGGCTACTTTTTCTTCGATGCATGCTTGCTTGAATCTTTCCCCTGGTCTTCGATACACTCTGTGTCTTCCATCGTGCTTGTAGAGCATACATTTTGATTCGTCGGAGAACATAACTTTTGACCAATCTTCAATACTCCAATTTACGTGGCTCTGGGCATATCTTAGTCTTGAAATACGATGCCCACGCTCCAGTTTAGGGCCGTTTGCAGGTCTAAGGGGTTTTAAGTTAGATTCAGCAAGCCGACGTCTTACTGTCCATGCACTTGGGTTACTTCCTCCGAGGCGTCGAAACTGATTTGTGAGTTCAGTTCCTGTGAGAAAGCGATTTCGAAGCATGGTGTTCACCAAGTATCGGTCTTCTCGTGCTGTGGTACACCTGGTTCTGCCCGTTCCTGGTCTGCGTAGGTTAGAACCAGTTTCTTCGTAACGTCGGAGAACTCTTTGTACTGTTGACAGCGACACACCGACAGTCCTGGCTGTATCGCGCTGACTCCGGCCGGTTTCCAGCATTGTAAGTATTCTGGTGCATTCTTCAGGCGTAAGCGACATAATTTCAGCTTGAATAATGAATATAGAGCACTATCAACATGGTTTATGTACCCACATAAATGACAGATTACAAACAAAAGCAAAACCAAATGCTGTAATTTCGTAGTTCCATCTTCGAAAGTGGCCCTTTTTCAAATTTGATTTTTTTATGATATAACTTTACAATAACTAAGAAGTTTTAATACCTTCATTTAAGGAGTATTACATTGTCTATTAAATACAATTTATTGCATTAACCTAGCATTTTTAGCTTCCGAGATTTTTAGGATTCTTTAAGTGACCCGGATTCATTGCTCTCGAGTGTACTTGTAGATAGAAATCTACAAGTATATAACAAAGTCGTAATTGTGTCTCTCTGTGTGTGTTCGCTTAGTTCTTCTAAATTATTCAGTGAACTTATTCCCGAAGGTTTATATGTATAAAACATACATAATTGACATCACATCATCATCATCAGCCTATATTCGTCCACTGCTGGACGTAGGCGTCTCCTAGTGAACCCCACTGAGCCCGATTTTCGGCTCTCCTCATCCAGTCTCTGCCCGCCGCTTCACACACACATCACATATACCTATACACTTAAATATAGCACAGAAATCTCGATGTTTTGACATGTCGCCACATCTGTACTAGATTTTCCCGACAACACAACGAAAGCTGCTCATTAATTTGACATAATCAACTTGTTAAATGGGGATTATAAAGCGGCGGGGTAATTGCGTAACACACTCAGAATTACAATTACAATGCCATTTATTTTGTGTCAGTAGCTAAAACACATTTTTTGACTATTTTAAAACAAATCCATATCAGATCTGTTAGATTATAAATATGACGGAGAAGGTACGTCTCTCTCGTTATCATCAGCCATAGTTTAACTAGTGTGGATTTACTATGGAAAGGGTTGGTTATTAAGCAATAGAAAAACCGTTTGCAGTTCAAATCAAGTTATAATTTACGAACAAATTAATCATACTAGCGAATCACACACTGCAAATACACGACACGACTATACAGAACGCGCGACAGTTTCTAAACGTGTTCACTGCTTGACCGCCACCGACCAACTCTGCTTTAACTCTGGTCGAGTGTTATGTTGTAGACTCTGTCGAGCGCCGCCTGGTGGCGCTGGCGTCCCGATTTGTCAAAGTCAAACGATTGATTTAACGTATTTTCGACAAATAAATAATAATAATAACAATCCATAAAAAAATTCGAATAGTATTTATTCCAAAATTACATACACTACGTTGCAAAGAGTACGAGTCCCTTGTGCGTATAGCACGCATCATAATACAACATAGCCTACAGGGATTCGCCTAAATTGTAGACTGTAGATTTGTATAGCATTTTCTATATTGTTAAGTACCTGGTACTTGTTGACAGGATTATATTGTCCTCCCATACCTATTGACACTGTAATTTGAAAACATTATAAAAGTCAAGTATTTTTAAAAGAGTAATCGTAAAGTTTCTTGCCGGCTCTTCTCCATAGGAAACGACCAATTGTAAAAGTGCACCTAGCTTCTGACGTTTCATAAGTGCCCATGTAGGTTTATGTGAAATCAAATATTTTGATTTGATTTGATTTGAAAAAAGTTAAATTGATTGATTTGTAACTGTAATGTTCTACTATTACTACCTTCATCCCAGGCTACATATGCTCAAACCCATCATATGCCAGAAACATAATTTTCAATCGATAAAGTCACCTTAAAAATTCAAGTTTTTCCAAATGGAAAATTCGAGCATTTATCTTCTTCTTCATAAATATGAAGAAGAAGATAAATGCTCGAATTTTGACGCAGTATACATATAATTGTATGTTATTAAATTTTTCCTGATCCCCAAGTCTTGTCGGATTGCCATCCAAATCAAATTCGTTTCAGTAACAAATGTTTCTCTTTAAAATCACTATCCATTGATATATCACTTACGGATATTAGACGCCAAGAATAGTCCTAAAATTCGGTGCCAAGTTATCACCTATTTAGATCATTAACTCCGAACTGACTAATAATTGGCGAAAACCGCGTTAGTAGCAAAGGTTCTCTTTGAAAAGCTCTGTCCTTTGGTGTATATCTTATGGCGATTGGGCTTCAGGGCAGAAACCCATAGTTCAGTGCCCATTCTTCTTTTACCTCTTTATAATATTAGTATAGATTAACTATTTTTGTACTTTCTTCTAATCATGAACTAATTTGAATTTCCTCCAACTACTAAATAAAATCTTTGTAACTACTTATTTAAGTTTTATTAACTATTACTCTCTGCTGGCTAAGTTGTTGAGTAATATTTCCTCTATTTTTGTTTCGTAAGGTCGTGAACTCACTCTTATGTTCCGAGTGTGGGTTAAGTGAGTTCACTTGCTTTCGAATTGTGTGCACTTATCTTTAACTTAGCTCCCGCTGAGTAACACTTACAGTTCTCGTATATACGACTAAGAAGTCAATAATACAATTATTTTAAGCGACGACAAATGAACTGTCGTCGTTTAAAATAATTGTATTATTGACTTAGATACACACACACACACAAACATACTTCACAGGCGTACATTGATTCAATAATTAATTTGCCAATTATTTTGCTTTAAATATAAATAAATAAAATTAGATTAGTATAATGCTACAACCAAGCGTCCACGTGTAATTATTAAAGTGCCCAAGTGCCAATGACAAAAAAAAAACCATAAAAAAAACACACGTGTCGTAAAAATAAAATAAAAATCACGGCAATGCTGTAAAAGATACAGACAATTCGTTGCAATTCCTTATTTTTGCGTAGTGACTTTTTGAGGACACGTGTTAGAACAAAAAGCCTTCATGTAATAGTATAAAATTAAATTATAATATAAATCACATCAACGGCTCCTAAAAAGAGTACCTATCATAGATATCCGTGGTACCTATGTATACCTATATTTATGTTACTTTATTTGGCACTAGCGGATACGCGGCGTGTGCTACTACGATAGGCACATTCTTGTCCATTCATGAAGTTATTTTTTTCCATTGTTTTAGTGGTCTAAAACCATCTTCGCATTACTGCCTTTCTAACTAAACCGGTTTGGGGCACATCGGTTGATCAAGTCTATAACGGACATAGAAACAATTTTTGTGATTTTTATACATTATAGATTGATTGATGATGTAAACGAATTTTTCCAATAGTATCGTTTTTACGAGATCTACCACGCTTTGAAAAACAAATATGAATACCATGCAATGAAAGGATATCGTGACGAAAGGGACGGGCTCAAATTGGATGGGATTAATTCATCAATGGAAGCTGCACGTAGCCATTCGAGGTCGGATTGAGCAGAAGACGATTACAATTTGTAGGTATCGTATTTGCCTGTGAATCCTGTGATACGTCTAAAACACGAATCGCGGCATGGTTGTATCAAAACATAATAGGTATTAGGTAGATATTTTAAAGATTGTATCACCTTGAGGGATAGATAGTTGAAATTACGCTGCCATTTGCACGAATTTGATGATTGTTTACTTTTACACCAAAACAAAACTTTTCCCTACCTTTTTTGGGAAACTTAAGTCGCCAAATTGAAGAAGACTTAACAGATCGTTCATCCTGCAAAATAGGGCAATGCTTTAAAATTCCCATCGAGCCACAGTATTTTGCCGCCATCTTTTTTACCCGACTATGGCATAGCCAAAAGGAAGGGTTATGATTTTTAAGGACATATCTGTAAGCCAGCGAGTGTATAATCCATTGTCCCATCACTACGTTATCAAGTTAATTTTCCTTTGACTACTCATTAACTATAGTGGATAGTATGCGAGGATCTAGGTTGTCTGTAAAATATCGCTTTTAGCGATAAGACCGCCCATTGTGTCACCTTATGTAAAATTTCTACATTTATATCTGTCATTTTTACGGTGTACATAATAAAGAGTATTCTATTTTATCTATTTATTAAGGCTCCCGCAGATAGGTGCGACGCGACTCTAGTAGTACAATTTCTATAAAAACTTTAAGGAAATTGCTGTACCAGAATCGCGCTGCACCGGCACCGTCGCGTCGCTCCTGTCTGCGGGAGCCTTTACACAGTCACACATTATGGTCGCCAACGCACCTTGTCGTGCTACTTTACACTAACTATTAGTCTTGCTGGAATACTTTTTCTTTAGACTTCGACCCACTTTGACCCGATGTCAAAGTGTGTCGAAGTCTAGGAATAAAAAGTCACTGACATAATTATCTTCTGTAGCTTTAGATAACGTACTTAAAAGGTAAAGCAACAAATTGATATTGCTGTAACTAACAGTTAGAGACTTCGTTGATTTCCAGTTTCTACAATACGGAGTAGGAATGCCAAGTCCACGATATTTTTCACGATTTTATAGCACGCTGCCTACTTTTGATGACACATAATATGCTTATTCACATTTGTTTAATTGTAACGGTATTCAAGAGATTTTCTGAAGCATTTTCTTGCAGAGAGCCGTAGATAGATTTGTTTCGAGGATTTTATTGTACTCACTATGAATACTAAACGTCTCCCGGACTAAAGTTAAAATTGCTGTTTTAGGCAAACACATTTGCATTCAATTGTGTTTAAAACTTTAAATCGACGAATCTAATTACCACTTTAAGCTGCTCGGAATAAAGTGCACCGGTCGCAAGGAAAACTCCTTTGGTGTATAAATCTTTTGATCGCTTTCCGCCGACTTTTTCTAACAATTTGATTAAATCCTGTGAAGCGTTCGATCTCCGGTCGCGTCGATTTCGCCGCGTGAAACCTTGGAAAAACATTTTATTATCTCTTAAAACATTTTCCCTATGTCAATAGGAAAGTCGCCGACAGTAGGAGATAAGCGTCTCTCGCAGGATGCGATTATAAACCTGGCTGCTGTTTTGACAACTGATATTATAAAGGCTTTGATTATTTTCTGAGTATCTTCGAGCAACACGGTTGAACTTCGCTATCACCGTGACGTAAACGTTTTAAATCGACTGTCACTCAATGTTTGGGTCGCGATGTACAATCTGTTTTTTTTTTGGTTTTGGATAACTATTAATGTTGTTTAGTTAAATATTAACATTCTTTTTAAAATGAATATAAAATTACCTTTATATTAATTTCAAATAAGAATTTCGATTAGATCTTTCAGAAAATAAATATATACAAATTAACAACAATCTTATTTCAGGTTACGCGGAATATTTATAAATATCACTACCACTGGCTGAAGACCTAGTACAAGGCGTAAACGATGCAGCTAACATTTAAAATAACCGACGTTTAAAAACGGAGTCACACTACCTACATCGGAAAAATTCAATGCTTTTACCATCTCTGTTCAAAATATAACCAATACACTTCGCTCAGTCGCCACGCCTCATTTGTAAAGATTTATGCAGCTCTGGTTTTGCGCCAGCGCCATTTCTTCCCATGCATAAACAGAGAACAAAATTGTTTATTTCCTGTCTCATCGGCTTTCGGAAGCTTTCGGAGCCTCTCGGCTTCATAATGCACCGTCGGCGTCGGCTTCGCTCGGAACGTTTGTATTCGTCAACTGTTTATCATAGCCATTAGATACTGTACGAAAACATTTATTTTAAGTTGCTTTTGTTTTTGTGATTGAAGGTGGGTACCAGTGGATACTATACTATAACTACTATATATATATAATATTGAGAATACTACAATTTGGTGCTTTAAAATATGATAATACCTAAATACGGAGCAGTGGTGGCTCAGTGGCAACGGCCGCGACTTACGAGTTATAGGTCATAGGTTCGAACACAGACAGGCGCTTTACTTTGTCTAAATGATTTCATCATCACTGCTCTCAAAAACGGTGAAGAAAAACATCGTGAGGAAACCGGCATGTCCTAGAACCAAAAATCCGAAGACATGTGACATCTAACCACCCGCACTGGGCCCGCGTAGGGTGATTATGATTGCGCTGAATACCTAAATGTACATGTATTTTCGGTACTTAAGTATATTATTAAAAGGTAAAAGCTTAAAATTATAAAACAGCTATTTCATAGCGGTATATTATATAAGTCGGCTCTTTAATGAAGTTGCGCTACTGTGGCGTAAGGCGGTGTTCCCTTGTGTTTCAGTGATTGCGTGTGCTAATCCGCGTATTACGCGAATACGGCTTACGACGAACGATAGGCCACTGCTAGTCGTGAGTGTTTATATGCCAACTGATGGCGTAGAAAATGTATCGGAGTTCAGAGATTGTCTAAGTTGTATACTGATACAACTGATGCAACTTAGACACCACCACTCGATCACAATCGTGATCGTGTATCGTGATTCGATGTCACCATCACTTATTATGGCACTGCCCATAATAAGTGATTGTGATATCGAATCTGTTTTTATTTTTGGTGACTACAGTGTGCATTCAGGTGCGCGTTTTTACCGTGAACTAATAGATTTCTCGATGAAGCAGAATTGGACTTGTGTAGATACTAGCAGGTCGTAACTGTCGTCAGGGACGTTCACATTTATAAGCGAAGCTCATGGGAGCAGGCGGTGGCTCGACCACTGCGTTGTGACTGACTCGGCTATGCATTGTGTAACAGATGTGTTCGTGAAATACGATGTTTATTGGTCTGACCATTTACCGCTAGTTATAACTCGTAATCTCGATGTTGATATGCAGAAAACAAATATTAAGCAAATATTGTAGTGATCATTGTCATAAAGACATAATTTATAAGGGAGCGTATAATTTATACACTGATATTGTACACGTGTGCTACTGCCACGTATGACAGCTATCGAGGTAAGCGAAAACCCCCAATTTTTTGGAACAAGCATGTGAGTGAGGCTCACAGGAATGCCAGGTTGAAATTCAATATAGTGTGTTGGTACGGTCAACCGTCCCCTGGTCCCATCTTTGACGCCATGATGATGGCACTGAAGATCTTTAAGGGAATGCATAAGTGGTGCCAAAAAGAGCAGGTTTTTTTTTACGTTTTGGAAAGCCACTAATAGATTGAGTCCTAAGCCTAGCGCTCTTGTGAGCGACACCGGGGCTTCCTGCCCGAGGGATGTAGCTGAGGTGTTTAAAAAATAATTCTCTATTAAGTCGACACTGGGGTCACCGTGTGGGGTGTTCAATGCTGGCCCTGAGCGCACGGAGGGGCAATATGGCTATTGTAATTCTTGCATAGGAGATCAGGCACATATTGAAGAAAATGACAAGAGGAAAATCCCGTTGGCATGACGGACTCACCATTGAGCACCTGCGGCATGCTGGTTCTCACTTATCTCAGGTGCTGACACTTTAATTTAATCAGTGTCTCTGTCATTCACATCTTCCGCCTGATCTAGTGCGAAATCTGGTGGTGCCGGTGGTCAAAAGCAAGACAGGAGACGTATCGGACAAGTCAAACTACAAGCCTATGTCACTCGCCACCGTCATAGCCAAGGTAGGAAAGCGTGCTTAACTTACATCTAAATAAGCATGTGCGGCTCTGTGATGCCCAGTTCGGATTCCGGCTGTCAACGGAAACTGGTATTGTTAGTTTTAAGCACGCTGTCAAGTATTACACGGATATAAATAAATCTATTGATGCGGTTTTCTTTGAGTTGTCCAGGGCCTTTGACCTCGTCCCATACGATCTTCTTTGGCAAAAGCTAGAAGACACAGCGCTGCCGCTAGAGTTCGTATTACTCTTCAAGCACTGGTACCTGAACCAAGAGACTCAGGTGTGGTGGGCACGAGAGCTGTCGGATCCATGCCGGCCGGAGTGCGGGGTGGGGCAGAGGGGCCTGTCCTCGCCTTTGCTCTTCGGTATGAATGTACTGATTGAGCAACTATGCACACGTGTCGGCTGCTATGTGAATGGAGGTTGTTTTAACAACTATAGCTACGCAGACGACATGGTGCTGCTGGCTCCCTCGATCGGTGCTCTCCAAAAGGAACTGAACGTGTGCGAGTCGTACGCAGCGTCTCATGGGTTAATTTATAATAGTAATAAGACAGAATTCATGGTGTTCAGGTCTAGCACCATAGGTATTCCACTACTGTCCCTCCTCTTCTAATGAAAGGGGAGCGCAGAGCATTGTCAGTTAGGGCGAGTATGTTGGCCCGCAGATTTTCTAGATGTACAGGCGCAATTAAAATAACCCTTTTTAAGGCATACTGCACAGCACTGTACTCGGGAGCGCTTGTTTTTTTTTTTGTTTCACTTTTACACGAAAGGTTAACAATGCTCTGCGTATCCAATAAAAATAACGCATTCGGGTATTGTTGCGATTGCCGCGCTTCTGTAGTGCATCGGCAATGTTTGCAAACGCACGCACTGACGGCTCTGATGCACTGTGGCGTAAGAAATCTGCTTCGCTACTGCGCAGGCTGCGTGGCAGTCCCAACACTATCCTGCAATCGATAGCCGCCGGGGCAGACAGTCCACTAGTGTGGGGGCTCATAAATAGGACCCAATCTGTTTTAGTTATTAAGTACTAACATAGGCTAAGCTATTTTGTTATTAACACAGTGGACCTGATTGTAGTCTGAATATTATAAATAAAGATTTATAATAATAGCGTGCCTTCCATGGAGGTACTACCTATTTCATCGTTAGAAACTTCTCGCACGATAAAAAGCGACAGAGTCACTCCCAATATCCTTACTACTTACATAAATTACTTTATTAAATTAGTTCCTACTAATACCTTACCTCACTGGCTATCTGTAGGAGTACAACAATCCTGCTCGTTCAAGAAATCCAACCTAGGTGCTAAAGGTAATGAATAATAAAAATGTTACGCCCACAATTTTATTGAGTAGGTCATATTATATTCCCACATTATCAGACATATAGGATAAATTTTATTTACGTTAAAAAGACTTCAGATACGTGTAAGTAGTAAGATAAGCTTTCAATAACCTCTTTTTGCAAAAAGATGTGGTAACAATAGGCCGGAAAGGTTTCTTCTCTTTCGCTAAGACGAAAATACGCTTCCTTGACATACAAAGAAAGCTATCTGCCGATCTATTCTGTAAAATTCTCACCGTGAAACCATTGGTGATGTGAGCTGTCAGTCCGCCTGATGCAAGGGCTTGCCACTATTGACAACTCACTCCACGCTCACTTCGCCCAAGTTATCACGGTGAGATTTTTACAGAATAGATCTGCTGGTAGTCATGTAAACTACCCACCTATATGTAAATTAGGGAAATTTTCGATATGCGCATATAGTGGAGGTGATCACACGGGTGTCGCGCGGCGACAATTTGACGGGTGTCGGGTGTCTCCGCAAGCGAGCAGCGAGCGCAGACATCTTGCGTAATTGAGTTGTCTCGCCGGCCACCTTACTTCGTTACTCAGAAACTTCCACTCCTATTAATACCACGTTCGGAATTCAATATACCTTGTAATACCTGCGGATTAAATACCTTGTGTTAAGATACTTTGGTTACTTCGAAGTTCACTTTTATTAATTACCGTTGTTAAAGCGTTCAACTTTCTTGTTTTAATCGTCGTAAAAGCGGGGCCTTGAAACATAAAGTGGCTATTACAGGGTGACTTTTGTTTAATATGAAAACATTTTGGCTTAGTGTATATATACTATATGTATATATAGACTAAGCTAGACTAAATATATAGACTAAATAAAATAGTAACAAAGTCAAAACTGTATATTTTACAGTTTTGAAAAAAAGTAGGTACTTAATTGCTACGTGTGAACGAGTCTGATGTATAAAATATAGATTTTAGAATTTTTGTCCGTTCTGTTTCTCTGGATGTCTCGTACGAGTATGTTCCGGATTTGCGCAAAAACGGCAGAATTTGGATGAAATTTAGCAAATAGATGGTTTATAGTCTTTTTTTTTTTTTTTTTTTGGTTGGGAAATCATCAAATGACCTCTCCCGCTCTGGGCGGAGCGGAAGGGCGTGTCAGACTCTTACTGACTAAAACCCACCCGTGTTCCTTCAGTTGCCTGTGCGCCAGGGCCACGGTAACTCTTTCGAACAATCCGCGACCCCGGCAGGCATCGGTCCTATCGGACCCCGTCAATGGTGCTGACATCTCTTTGAGGCGCGCGTGGAACACGACGCGCCGTCGACCCGGGCCTGGTCCTTACCGGACGGCGAGCTGCCCATTGCTCGCCGTCCGCAAGCCCGCGCCTACGGTGGCCGGGAGTCGGCAATCGACTCCCGACGCCCAGGGTGTCTCCTCCTCCTGCAGCGGCTAGGGGCGCGAGGGCGCAGAGATTGCCTCTCCCTTTCGCGCTCCGCCTCCTCCTTCGCGAGCATTACTGCTTCGCAGAAGGAGGTGACGGCTTCCCATTCTCTCTCGCTCCGTACGATGGCCCGAACCAGGGCCGGACGCGAGAGGTCGCCGCCGCCGATCGCCGCCACGAGGACACGGTGTTGCTCCGCCCAAGCCGGGCAGACCTCCACCGTATGCTCCACCGTGTCCTCCGGTCGATCCACGCAATGATAACACCCGGGCGTTTCCTCCCGCCTTATACGAAACAGGAACCTCCCGAAACAGCCATGTCCGGTGAGGACCTGCGTCAGGCGGAAGGTGAGGACGCCGTGGCGCCTCTCAAGCCACTCCTCAAAGAGGGGTCTTACCGCCGCAATTGTGGCGTGCCCTGCGCTGGGTTGCGACAGTCGCACTCTCCATGCCGCTATGAGATCCCGCCGGAGCTCTATCCGCTGTGCCGTGATTTCTCGCGGCAGCGGAGTTACGCCCCGGCGTTTCGCCTCCTCGCGCCACTCCCAAACGTGCGCGAGGACCTTTGCCTCCAGATCCCACGGCGGCAATCCGGCAAGGAGGCTCGCCGCCTCGCAGGAGACCGTGCGGTATCCCCGTACCATCCGGATGGCCATGACCCTTTGGGACGCTTTCAACCGGCGGGCTGGCCGGAGCCTTAGCGAACTCGCCCACACCGGTGCCCCGTAAAGGGCCATGGACCGCACGACCCCCGCGTAGAGCCTCCGGCAGGAGGCGTTTGGCCCCCCCAGATTGGGCAAGAGCCGCTTCAAAGCAGCCCCGGCCCGCTGCAGTCTGGGAGCCAAACGTCGAAAATGCTCGACGAAGTTCCACCGGCTGTCGAGGACGAGTCCCAGGTACTTCATTGTCGACTCGACGCCGATGTGAACCCCTCCTACCGTTATTTCGGAACCCGACAGTGGCGCGTTCCGAGGACCATGAAAACACATGGCCTCGGACTTGTGCAAGGCCACCTCGAGTCCCAATTGCCGGATCCTCTCGACGACTGTCGCAACCCCGCGTGTCATCAATTCGGCCGCCGCCTGGTGCGACCTCCCCTGCGCCAGGACTAGCGTGTCGTCAGCGTAGCACACCACGCTGACGCCGCTAGGGAGGTCGGCGCGCAGCACCCAGTCGTACCCGATGTCCCACAGATGCGGCCCCAGGACCGATCCCTGTGGGACACTGCACGACATCTCTCGCCGGTTCCATTCTCCCTGGTGACCGGGGTAGATTACCGCCCTATCCATCAAATAGGCCTCGACTACACGACAGAGGTAGGTCGGCATCCGGTGATACCGGAATGCCTCCCGGATGCAACTCCAGGGCAGGGTATTGAAGGCGTTGGCGATGTCTAGAGACACCGCCAAGACGACCCCACCCCGGGCCACAGCATCCCCCGTCGTGAGGGCTCGCACGGGCATGATGGCATCCACCGTGGAGCGCCCCCTGCGGAAACCAAACTGGCTCTCCGCCAAATCCGGCCCCACCCGCACCAGCTGCCCGACGAGGCGGTCTGCAATGACTCTTTCAAAGAGCTTGCCCACCTCGTCGAGCAGCACGATGGGCCGGTAAGCGGACGGAGAGTCCGCCGGGCGCCCCGGTTTCTTAATGAGGACCAGTTTCCCCGTCTTCCAACGAAGTGGGAACTGGCCCTCCTCCAAGCATGCGCTTAGGAGCCCTCTTAGTCGAGGCCCGAGAGCCTCCGAGGCCAGGACCCAAGCTTTTCCCGGTAAGCCGTCGGGTCCTGGGGCGGTATTTTTGGCACTCAGCCTACGTACCGCCGCTCTCAACTCTACCTCGGTCACCTCAGGAGCAACGTCGTCATCGTCGGTCATGTGGTCCGCAGTTGGCACCGCAGGAGGCGGAGCCATGGGCGGGGGAGTATGCTCCCCCCGCGAAGGGAACAAAGCGCTCACCACGCCCTCCACGAGCTGGGGCCGGAGACTCTGCGTCAGCGGGGGAGCCCATGGGCGGAGTTTCTCCCGCACCACCTTATATGGGCGTCCCCACGGGTCCCTGTTCAGAGTCCCCAGCGACTCCTCACGGGCCAGTCCCCTGGCCCGCAGGATCTCCGCTCGGAGGGCGGTCTTCGCCGCTCTGTAACCCTCGTACAGCTCCGCCTGAATGGCTTCCGTATCCGAAGGGTGGATACGGAGCCTGCGGTGCCTGGTGTACAGGCGTCGCGCGGCAACGCACGCCTCGCGCAGAGACGTTAATTCCGGCGACCACCAGTACACCTGGCGCCAGGCACGTCCGGGCTGGACCCGGGGCATTGCCACGTCACAAATCTCAGACATGGCCTCCCGGAACCACTCCGCCTCGACGTTGATGTCTGCAGGCCTGTCCGGTGGTGACACCCAGGCCTGCACGATCGAGGCTTCCAGGAGGAGCTCCCGGTCCAGCTTCTTCAGCGCCCACCGCGGACCACTCGGGGCCTGGCGGACCAGCGCGCTCGAGGTCTGGGCGGAGACGTCAAACCGGATGTACCGGTGGTCGGAGTACGTCTCCACCCCCTCCATGACGCGCCAGTCAATGACACGCGGTGACAGAGCGGGGCTGGCGAACGGGATGTCCACCACTGAATGGTTAGCCTGGATTAACACATAGGGTACTTTAATTCCGGTAGTACGTTCGCGTGGGATATTTTCCGCAAGCGAAGCCGCGGGCAAAAGCTAGTTCTATTAATAATATAGATGTTGATTTGAAAACTAATCTCATCATTGTCTCATGTATAATTCAAAAGAAAGTATAAAATTAAACAATTATTTAAGTTGTAAAAACTTGAAACTCAAGCATGCCGAAAATATTAATTTGCAAAATATTCACTATTTTAGCGATGTGACAGTTGCGGTAATTAATTATGGGCAATTAATCATCGGAGAGAGAACTTCAGGAATAAGTAATTAGTGAGTAGGTTGAAGTGGAGTGGTAATTAAATTTATATTTCTCTCTGTCCAAATTAGGTACTAAATGTTGTGAATAAATACTATTGACCCAACAGTGGCCATATCTAATTCGATGCTAAATTTATCCAGAGTTGGAGAAAAACGTCTGGAGACTAAGGACCTATTCATTGCTTGAAATCGAGTAGGTACCTATCATCTTCTGTTCAACTCTAAATCTTTTCATCCTTTTTTCCTTTTAACATTTAAATATAATACACAAGTAGGATTCATTTAATCTGTCTGTCACAAAATACCTACACATTTTATTCGTGTTGATTCATCACGTCGACTGCTGCATGCGTAGCATGGCCACTATGCCCACTATAGAAACAGAAGACAAAATGACAAATTGTAGAAAGATTTCTTTTGGCTCGATATCAAAATTCAAGAAACGAGTGACAGTGATTTGTCTTCTCTTCGTAGAGTAGAGATAGAAGTGGTCATGCTACGTATGCTGCTGTGAAAGTCTTCTGCACTCGCGTTTAAGAATAATGAAATTAAATTGTTTATTCTGTAAATCGGATATCAGAATCAGGATAAAAAGGCAAATAAAAAAAAAATTGCTAGGTGGAATCGACATTTCCTATCTGACTACCCCTGAGAAGAAATGGCGAAATAAACTCAGGGGGTTAATCGCCTGCCGGGGCTGCGGATTGTTCTGCCGGGGCTGCGGATTGTTCGAAAGAGTTACCGTGGCCCTGGCTCACAGGCAACTGAAGGAACACGGGTGGGTTTTAATCAGTAAGAGTCTGACACGCCCTTCCGCTCCGCCCAGAGCGGGAGAGGTCATTTGATGATTTCCCACCCAAAAAAAAGGGGGTTAATCGCACAGTAGTTATAATTAAGAGACGAAAACGAACAACATTGTAGAACAAAAGTAGATTACTCGGCCATAAAGGGCTGCCAATATAATCCCGTAGAACTGAACTTAAAATAAGCAAAAAGAAAAAAAATAATCTAATAAAGTTTGCAAACGAACGAATACCATAAATTACTAGATTGACAAACTTCAGTAACATATATTGATCATAAAGATGGATCACAGATTGCGACATTAATTGTATACAGGATGGAATATACTTATATAAAAGCTGTCTGTGTATTCTGTTAAATCTCACCGTGAAAATTAAGATCTAACTAAGCTTGAAGTGAGGTGTCACTCCCTATCTCCAGATGGAATGACCGAATGAATGACACTTCAAGCTCACTACGCTTAAGTATTCACGGTGAATTTTTTACAGAACAGATCTGTTGGTACTGGTTTCTGTAGCACCAATCGAAAGGGTTAGGTAGGATCAACCATGTCATAATTTATGTTTACATAGAGATAATATTTTGGCAGGTCATGTTATCACCTATTTAGTAAATGAGTAAGGACTATTTTAGAGTTATTTTGAGACTTACATTATCGTATTTGGGTTTTCAATTGTGCGTAAAACAATTACTCATACAATAAAAATCACGTCATTTTACATCCGTTAGGATGATAGATTATTTTGTTATCCTAACACACATTGAACTCACATTAACCTAAACAAGTATAACTTTGTTGTCTATTTGATATATCTTTTATTTGATTACTCGGTGTATCCGTATCCGAAAGTCTAAATGTAAAAAACCTGTGTAATTTATATTTTTGTAGGTACAATCTAAAATGTGCCGTAATTTTTTTTTTAAGTGTTTATTTATTATTCTATGCCTTAGTTTCGACTTTCGTGGATTACTTTAATTTTTTTTTTGTTTGGATTCTTTCTGATGTGTATATTTCTCAAAGGGGTTGGTCCCCCGAATAGAAATGATAACTCGAGGATGCAATGTGCAAACTGCTGCCTAATCTCGAGGGACATGGACCTATCCATGTCCCTCCTGGCGATGAACCTCCTAAGGTTCATCGCCTTTAGACGGCGTACGATCCATGGCTCTTTGGGACAGTCATGTGAAGTGAAACTGACTAGAAGATGGTCACCGACGTAAGTGCCTAATTAAGATGCTCAGGTGACTGAAGCGATACTAAGACCTTCAGAGGTGACAGCCTTTTCTTTTTTTTTTGGGTGGGACATCATCAAATGACTTCTTCCGTTCTGGGCGGAGCGGGACTTTTACTGACCAAAACCCACCCGTGTTCCTTCAGTTGCCTGTGCGCCAGGGCCACGGTAACTCTTTCGACTAATCCGCGACCCCGGCAGGCATCGGCCCTATCGGACTACGTCAATGGTGCTGACATCTGTTTGAGGCGCGCGTGGAATACGACGCGCTGTCGACCCAGAGGTGACGGCTTTAGAACCGCAGCAATTCATTTCGTCGAATTTCGAACTATCACTGAAGTGTTGTAAGCTGGGTACCTTGCTCCCTTTAGTAATATTATGTCAAGCCGCGCTTACTAGGGCGGGCCGACTATTTCTCATTTTTGGGGTGACCAGGCCAGACCAGTCTGCACAGCAAAGCCTAGGTCATTATCTAACAAATTGAATAATGTGTTTTGAAAACTTACTGTTTTTAACTTGAATTTGAAACTGCATGTTAGTTTGCGTCAGAAATGTAATAATGAAGTACAATAGGTATGTTGTAGGAGTATTTTGAAATAACTCAAGTTCAATCAACTCAGCCTATCGCAGTCCACTGCTGGACATAGGCCTCTCCCAGGCTGCGCCACAACACCCTGTCCTCCGCCTTCCGCATCCAGCTTGTCCTAGTCACCTTTTTAAAGTCGTCGGTCCGTCTATCTGGGGGGCGCCCCACACTCTCAAATTATCCCACGTTATCACTGCGTTACGCGCGCCGGATATGTGGTTTGTCATTATCATATTGAAATATTTTTTAACATACCTATTTTTCAGTTAATCTTGTAGTTGACTGTTGGTTGTGATCCGTGACACTCGTAACTAAAATAATAAAAAATGTTAGTTAATTCTGTGAGTTACTTCTTAATTATAGTGTTGTCATTAATCGAAGTTCACTGCTATATATATGATAAACACACAGTGTAAGTAAATTATTTCACACTTACTTTTAACCGATTGCAAATCGCCTTATTCCTCGATGAGATCTGTGGGAACCAAAGCCAGATGGCACTATTAGCTTCTATACAATACAGGTTGAACTTTAAAGTCGCCACAACTAATTGATTAACATTTAAAAATACTGCTAGAGCTGTTGAAGGTTTGTAAGACTATCTGTGTATTGTATAAACTCAATCTTCTTTGTAATATATAATTGCATAGCACAGGTGTGAGTACTACCGTTACTGAGTAAAACCTAAATTAAGTCTATCATTGACTTGAATGTAGTTACAAACTTATCTATTTTTGATTTTCAGCGAGGAAGTTTGTAAACCAACATGTAAATCAAATTCAAATAATCCAGAAGAGTGTGCGTGTACTGCTGGGTGCACGAAACTTAACAATACCTGTGTATGTGTACCTGACTGCTTACATGGCACCTGTGTCGCTCCGAACACGTGTCAATGCGACTCTGGGTACAACTTTGTGAATGACACATGCGTAAAAGAACAAATCGCTAGGAGTAGCAATGAAGACACAACGACGACAACAAAGGATCCCTTCAAAATGATGATGACTACATACAATTATTATTACGATCACACTGAAAATACAATAACGCCAAGTACGACTACCCCTGTGCCATATTTTGTGAGCAGTAGCAATTCTACAGAAAGAGTTGTTGGCAATGATGCGAATACAACTGTCACCTCGGGAGATCAGGAAAAGTCTTGGTAAGAATATTATATATAAACTACTTTTCTTTTTTTCTTTTGTGTTCAAATCATAATTCATTGCAAAGTAAGTTGATCGATTGATTTTGGTTTGAATTATGCTCAAATCAGGAGATGCTTATAAGTGCTATTTAGTTTTTAAAACTGACCATTTAGTGCGAATCACAGTTCTGTTATCCAATCAACAGCACATTCTTCACATATAATTATTTAATTAATGTATACAAAATATTATAAAACATTTTAAGAGAGTAACTGTGGAGTTTCTTGCCCATTCTTCTCCATACGAAACTAGCTTTTGGAAGGGTCAAAAGGAAAGTTTTTTTTTGTATAGTTTTATGTTCAAAAGTGCCTTTTAGGTGCCTATTTAAAAATAAATGGTTTGACTTAGAATTTGAATTCAGATCCCATCAAACAGCAACATTATGCTGATGATTTACCTCCCAGTCCCATTTCGAGACACTACATCTAAAATCGATTAACTTCTTGTCTTTACTTTTCAGGATGCAACAACATGGAATGTTTATTTGGATATCAATAATTATAATACTAACTACTGGACTTATATTGCTACTCGTTTGGCAAAAGACACCTATGAAAATTGTTAATTTCTTCAAAAGAAGGAGTTATAATGTCCAAGGTAAATATGTTCCACTAGTAGGTACCTATATACACCGGGGTTTAGGTCAAGAATAGGGATGTAACGGAGGCCATCTTAGCGGATATGAATATGTCAACGTGTCAAACACACGTCACTTTTGTCATAACTTGTGGTCTCTCTCTCGCTCTGTCTCTCTCTCTCTTTCAATGGTTGACGTAGTAAGAACGTTGTGTACTTTCATTCTATAATACTGCCTATTTCTGTTATTTATACTATTATCCCTTCAGCTTGACTTCCGCGGACGGAGGCAGAGATTAATTAAGTATTTATTGAAGAAAAAAATTGCCTTAATGGTAATCTTTATTTAGTATGTTTTTTTCCGGATTTGCGGAGACGGAGCGAACTTCCGTTGCAACTCTAGTCAAGACTACGATTTTATTCAAGCTCAAGTAATACTGAGTTAAGTGGTCGCTAGTGTGGTTGCTGAGTCCAGCGTGGTAATTGCGTAACACACTTACAGTAGGAATGGCTTTCATTTTGACAGTTCAACAACATTCATTGCGTAATTATTTACGTTGTTGAGCAGACAGATTCTTCGAACATATGAAGCAATGGATTAGCAATAGGCTTCAAAATGATTCAGATTGTGACTGATAGTGTGTTAGGCAATCAGGGTGCTGGATTCAATCCTTAGATCTTAGAATATCTTTGTTTGCGTGTATTTAAAAAAAAAAATCTGCCTGTGTTGTTATTATATACTTATACGGCTGATTTGGCTTCAATTAAAAGTTCGTTATTTATTCCCTTAAATCGCGATACACCTAGTGTGATGTGTTTATTTTTATTTCAGGTGCTTTCCTTGTAAGAAATGGATCAAGTGCGTTTGAAAGGTTAGAGTTCATATCAGATGAGGGGGAAGCGAGAGTTAACTAAAAAGCTATGTTTTGGGTTGTATCGATGTAGCAAATAAGTATCTTTTGTAATAAAGGTTGCTGCATTTAAGAAGCTTGCTCTTTTTAACCGACTTCAAAAAAAGGAGGACGTTCTCAATTCGACTGTATTTTTATTCTACCTTATTCTTTAAGGCTAGGAAAGTTTAATCCGATTTAATTGCTACGCAATCCCAGTAGAAACGTTTCCATGTCTTATTACTCTCTCGCGATTTCTCACGATCGAATTAAATCGGATTGGAAAACGTTTGGTTATATAATATAATAATATTTGGTAACTTTGAACAAATAATAATCTACTCAGCTATTATTATTTGTTCAAAGTTACCAAATTTGAGGTAACGAATTCCATTTAAATGGTTTCCTATTTGCGTTGTCAGACAATACTTACTATAATTAAAATGGCAAGACAATGATACTGCATAGAGTACCTACCATAGACTATGGTACTTACACAATAGTCATATTGTTATAATCTCGTCTTATCAGCCCCCCTTTAGTCGAGGACACATATATAGCGATTATTCTAACTCTAAATCAAAGGTGGCCTATTTTAAGATTACTAATTATTTTTTGTACTCATCAAATTATTAGGTATGGGGGTACCCATGGAAAGAAGGCGTGAGTTTATGTATATATTTGTAAAATTATTAGGTACACAGACCGACCAATCGATGTGCTACGTTTCATACAAATTAGACTTTCACATCCATAGTTATTGAAAAATATACGACAAATTAACAATAAGTAACATAATATACAAATCGCCATTAAATCGTCAATTTCGTTAAATTCTGCATGTTTTTAATTCGAGTCAACTGCAGCAGACCCTCATACCGCCCTTCCTCCTAGCTATATAAATGAGATCTCCTATTTATAAAAACGCCAGCAATAAGGAAGACCCCGGCGTTATGAAACTGTTTGCGAATCTTTTCCTAAAAGAACCGGTGATAGATGAGATTTCTATCTTTTGCTCCGGGGTGATTTACTTTATCTTGCAATAGTATTGGCACACAATATATTTATTAATAAATGCTGATTTTCTTTTTCCTATGTGGTCTCGAGTAATTGTATTGTATTCCCCAAAATGATTTTTCATACATTCATTCCCAACGTCCCCAAAATGTAAAATTAATTTATTGGTAAAGTTCACACTTGACCATTCCTCGTACTGACGTCTCCAAAAATGTTAGAATAAAATAAAATCAGTACCTAGTTAAAATTAACCTTGTTTTGAAAGATATATTTTCTCTGTGTATAATTTGTACTATGTGTTTTGAGATTTTTTCGAGATATATTGAGGGTGTATTAGGGATGTATCCAGGGGATGAGTTAGGGTTGTATTCAGGTTATTCTGGGGAAAAATGTAGTGTAAGGGAATAATTTCTAAGTGATGATTGCCTTAATGAGAATAAAGTTGTTTGAACTGAATTTAGGTTGTATTGGAGGCGTCCAGCAAGCAATTCTTTAGCACAGGAAATTTGTAAGTAAACACAACATCCTCCCGATTTACTTCTAAGGAGCTAAGCAGTCAATCATGACATAATTATAAGAACGGCTATTTTAGTCGACTTTATACAAAGCAAATAGTAAAGGTTCGACAACTGCTTTGCAAACCTAAGTTCGATTCCCAAAGATTAAATTTTGTGTGCTTCTTTACTTTTGCTTTAACTTTTTTTTTTACTATTAATAGTTCGTAGAACATACACAGAAAAGCATAAAGTTTAGGCCTCTTCTGTCATCTATGGTTATAATAAAAATTAATATAATTATATTAAATTGTATTAATTATTTAGTAATAACTTTAAAATTCATTCCTGAGATTTCAGGTTTTGGTGCTTTAACCATTTTACCTTTCCACTGTCGATATGGTTAGATGACTGTTAATGAGAAATTCCGTGTGTTTACGATCTATTGTTATATTATTTTAGTGATAGCTGCTCGTTAGGAATAATCTGTAAGAATGCATCATTCAATGTATCAGGGTTGTGCCATTAGGATTTTTGATTCAAAAACTTCGCAATTGCTACTGAAGGCTGCGGGTGTCGACCTGAGCACGAGTTGCTTCATACACAGACTACTGTAGTTCGCTTGCAGTCCTGACTCTCTTCATAATTTGGCTGCTGAGACCAAAACTATAAACATAGAATACAGGGAAGTTTTATAAAGATGTGGCTGTTATTTTAATTTATTGTGGTGTCTTACGACTTCCACGCGAACGAAGTTGCGGGCAGAACCTAGTACACAATAAAATACAATATGTTCACTTGTATACTAACCAAATAGTTCGTCGATTGTACATAGTTGGATTATGTAGCGGTTATGTCATTATAAGCAAGTTAGAAACTGATCATTAGATCAACTGTTTTTTTCCAGTACAAGAGACTAGGTTATTTTGAACATAACTTGCTTGTAAAAAGCTCCTTGTTAGGTAGGACTAACGTACTGTACAAATAGGTACATACGACCCGTTGAAGGTCTCTTCTGAGAACCTTTGAAGTCTTTAACGTAACATAATTCAATAAAAATTAGCATCGGTTGTTTCCCAGAATGCCCAATTAATAAAGGTACTGCCCAGCGACTTGACTAATGAGAGGGGCTTGTCCCGGCGCGGGTGGTCGCCACCCATCACTAAAATTGAATAATTATATCTATCATACATTACTATACAACGTCACGATATAATTTAGCTCAATCAGGATTTGCGTAATTAGATAACACACTATTGACAGCCGTTGGAGTGTGTCAAGCATATTATTATGAAGCATTTATTGACGTAGTAATGAACACTTTAATAGTAATAATAATAGCTAATGTGGGATCATTACGTCAATCCGCACTAAAAGTACATGAATTACTAAAACGTCCTAGAAGTTACTTTGTCGTTGACTTAATCTTAATTAACTTAATCGTTGAAGACACTTTGGTTTGGTAACAGAAACGCTTGATGTAAGACATTTCCAATTACAGTTCAATGTAACTAAGGGCCTGTCTACATAATAGGTGAATGAACGTCAGAAAGCACCGCTTGATCCTTTCCAAACAAACGATAAAACCTGACAAGAGAAAGGACTGATGTTTGCACTCGTTCACTATGCCGAGGGTAAATAACCCTCACGACAATAAGAAGTCAAGTATTTCCCCAAAGGTCACATCAAATTGAAACGTTACAATGTCATTAGATTTCGATTGAAAATGTTGCAGTAATAATACTAAAATTGGTGTAATTTCCACGTCAGATTCCATTCGAAGTTCTGCCAACTCACGTTTCAGCAATTTCAGAGATTTGTGCATTATCTCCACGGGCAATAACCAATAGCTTGAAGTATCCTATTCAAGTTATTGAATTTTATAATCCTCATTCAATATCTATTTTCCCACTCGAGTGTTGAAACAGAATCATTACACGGGAATTATTTCCAGTGACATCCAAAGCGCAAAAAGGGAAAAAATGCTTCACATTTTTAATATCCTTCTAATATACGACCATCGTAAAAATGTTTTACGGTTCTAGAGGTGTATTGTAAGCTATTTTGGGGAAAATCCTGAGATTTGTGTTGCCCCTGCCTGGGTCCCTTTTGTCTCGCTCGTAATGATTGTAGGCTACCCTGCGTATATTCAGAATAGAGAAATTTATCTTTGCGATTTGTCTTTTAAACGATGTCATTTCACTGGTGGTTTTAATACGATAAGATCAGTTAGGTAGATAGTTTAAGTACTGGAATAATATGACAGTTGGTTCATTATTTAGATCCGCATAAAAGTAAGGCTGTATTTCCTCATTATAATCCGCTGTGCTTGAGACGTGGCTCGGAACGCCTGCGTAAAGAAGGGTGCAGATGTTCTTTAGTTAACGACTGAGCGTGGGAAATAACGATAGAGAATATTTAAAGAGACTGCAAATCTAAATAAGAAGTAAATGTTCTCTTTAATGTAGTCGGGAAAATGAGCGAGGTCTACGGTTACATGTGCTAAATAAAGTATAAGTGCCCACTGTCTTATGTACGAGTGTGCGTGAAGAAATAAAGTAACTCAGCGTTTAACTCTTCCTTTGTAACGATAGTAGACAAACTAAGTTGTAGTTTGTTCATCATAGGGTCGGGTACTATTGCAACGTAGGAGAGAAAACTTTGTCATCCACATAGTGTGTGCAAATAACTGCTACGGCGCAGAGAGGGTCAGTGAAGTCTGCTGTTAAACATCATGAAATGAACACTCTTTTTTGTTCAACAGTAAAAATGGAATTTGACGGCGAGCAAAGAATCTTAAAAACTGGTTTAAAAGTTCCATTATCGTCGGAAGTATGTAGTACCTACAGCAGCGTTTTGAACTCATAAACACAAATAGTTGTTGTGAACATAACGCAAGTGAGTTTGTGTAACACTTTGGCAAAAGTTTGTATTCGGGCTTGACAGCTCGCTGGCTTAAAAATAAAAAGCTTAAAGGCTCCCCGCGCACCCGATTTTTGTAGAACAATTTCCATGAAGTTTTCATATGAATTGTTCTACTAGAATCGCGTCGCGCTGTCGGGGCGTGTCTGTTTGCGGAAGCCTTTACTCGTAGTCGTTTTTATAAAGTTATAAGTTCTCTTCTTCTTAGCGTGTCGATGGCAGTCTGAACGGACTCGGCCCAGAATTCGGCTACATTTTTGGCGCCATCACTAGCGTCCATTCCGTCACCTATTTCAGGAGTCCAGTACCACGTTTATTTATTTCAAAATTTTTCTATTTTATCTATTACTATTTATCATCATTGTGAAAGATGTAAGCTACTTACGTAGGGGTAGGTACTAATAAATCCTGATGCGGAAATAACAAATATCATCTAACCAATAAACAATATATCCTCTCCGTTATATTTACAAATAAAATTGAAAATTACAAACAGCTCACTTTGAAATCTCACTACATTACAACCCGATACTCATCTTAGCACTTCTCACTCAATTCGTTAGACGGTACTGTGGGCGAGCTGTGTTGATATTAAACTACGCAAATTCACTCAAGTGGGTCTTAAGCCTTAAGTCTTAAGGACTAAGCACACTTCGAACTAAAACTCCGCATTCAGACAGGAATATAAACTGTTGTATAGTTAAAACGGGATCTTAAATTAAAGGACTAAAGAGTGTTGGAGGGATTATTAAGTTACTGGTTGTTTGTATATGTCGGCGCATGATCGCCGTCGTTGTCGGAGTCAGACATATTACTTTACAACACTATATCACAAAAATACACAGAAATAGGAAATGGCAGAGAAATGTTTAAGAGAGTACAAAGAAAATACCTTACTTCAACTCAGGGTGTTTATTCCAGGAGCAGCGAACAAAGCATGTCCTTCCATTCACAGTACAACAGTTTTTATACACAAAATTACCGCGAAACTTTACCGCCAAGTAGAATTTATATAAATCAAGCGGATATAACATTTTAACTAATTCAAGCGGATGTGTCAAAATAAATCTTTCAATACCAACATAGAAACTTAAAATAAAGGCAACCGGAAACGCACAATATTTTAAATAAATCAAAAGGAAGTATGAGAATAAAAACTATTTAAATCAAACCGGAAACGTAACAATATTTTAAATAAATCAAAAGGAAGTACGAGATTAAAAACTATTTAAATTAAACCGGAAACTAACAAATAAATCAAAAGGAAGTATGAGAATAAAAACTATATAATTTCAACCGGAAACGATCAATATTTTAAATAAATCAAAAGGAAGTACGAGAGTCAAAACTATATAAATTCAAACGGAAACTACAATATTTTAAATACATCAAAATAAAACTTAACATAGACTTAACCGGAAATACAAGTATTAATTTAATAAATAACATGGAAGTCAGATTAAGTGCGAAATAATTAAAACAAACTTAAAAATAAAATCAAATAATGGCTTGGCGCCCATACGGCCATTCTGATCCAGCGCGTTCTCTGCGCTGTAAAGCATTTTACAACAAAACGGCATCACCCATCTCGGGTTTAGCCAAAAATACACGGCATCACCCGCCTTGGATCTAGCCATACCATATGGCATCACCTGCCTGGGATATAGCCCCCTAACATGGCATCACCCGCCTTGGATCTAGCCATATCACATGGCATCACCCGCCTGAGATATAGCCCCCTAACACGGCATCACCCGCCTTGGATCTAGCCATAACACATGGCATCACCCGCCTGGGATATAGCCCTAAGACCAGGAAAAAGGATACGCATGGTGGCCAGCCAGCGTAGTAGGGGGGAAGGTGGAGTAGCTAAGATAATTTACAAATCATCCGCCCATACGGTCGGTTAGTTATCATTGTCATCCATAAATGGATCATTTTGAGCCAGAGGTGCTGGTCTCAAAAAATCATGACTAGCGATTTTTTCGGAACATCCCCTTAAATTGACATGCTTTACTTTGTAGCGATTATTAGGTAATACTTCTAGAACTTCCATAGGACCTTCATATTTAGGACCAAGTTTAGTCGTATGTCTTTCATGCTTATGCATTAAGACAAAATCCCCTTTTTCAAAGGGCTTGATTTGAGCTTTGCCCTTGTCAAATCTTAACTTGTCCCGAAATGATCGCTCGTCCATCCTTAATTTACATAATGATCTAACAGTATTAAGATCTACAATTGGTTCATCATCATCGATTTGTAAGAGCTTAATACCCGGTGGCGAACAATTTTTCCCAAACAACAACTCCATGGGAGATTTTCCCGTACTTTTAGAAATGGTAGAATTAATAGCCAACTGTAAATCTCGAATAGCAGTGTGCCACTGTTTATTAAGCTCCACAACAGACATATTATCTTTGATGATTTTCATAATACGTTCTACCTGACCATTTGCCCGACTAGCGCCTTTAGCTACTACGTGATGTTCAATACCAAATCGCTGACAAAAATTCTTGAAATCAGATGATGTCATACTTTTATCCTGATCTGTTATGAGTCTATTTGGGGTGCCGAAAATAGAAATTACTTCTTGCAAACAAGATATGGCTGTATCTGATGTTCTATCATTGGTGTAAATTAAATGAGTATATTTGGTAAAAGCATCGATAAAAACAAACGCATATTCAGCATTATTACGTTTACCGTTCATACGTCCAGTTATGTCAGCATGTACGGTGTGAAAGGGAATTGCAATTTTATCTATAGGATGAAGGGTAACTTGCTTAGCACCAGACATACCTTTACGAATTCGACAACTAACACAATTTTCAATAAACCTTCGAACTGTTTTTGACATATTGGGAAACCAATATTGCTCTCTTAATTTAGTTAGAACCTTTTCCCAACTGAAGTGTTGAAGATTATCATGATAGTGGGAAATCAGATTCCATCTATAATTACGTGGCACAATAATAAGTTTACGAGTTTTATTTTCTATTTGAACTTTACGTCTAAGCAATTTATCTTGCGATATAACATAAGTTTCAGCAATGTCTTTTGGGATTGTATCAGAACTAAGTTGTTCAACTATGTTCTTAAGAACTGGATCACGTTTTTGTTCTATTAGGAGCCAGTTATGATCAAGTGTAGAAGAGTTTACTGAAAATTGTAACGAGATATTCTTGTTTGGAACTTTACAGGAGCTCGTTATTGGATTTCGACTAAAAAAATCGGCATGAGAAAGTTTGTCACCTTTCCTATACTCAATATCAAATTGGAAAGTTTGCAAAAATGCCCACCAGCGGTGTACTCTAGGCGTTAGTTCTTTTTTTGTTCTGGATGCTTTCAGTGAATTACAATCTGTTACAACTTTAAAGCATCTACCATACAAAAAGTGGCGAAAATGTTTAATAGCTTTGACGACAGCCAATGTTTCGAGCTCATATGAATGGTATTTGCTCTCGGCATTGGTCGTTCGCATACTAAAATAACCAACAACATGAGGATTCTTATCATGTCGCTGAATCAAAACTGCACCATAACCTAGCGAACTAGCGTCTGTATGGAGTTCACATGGTAAATCAGGGTCGAAAATTGTCAAGAGTGGGGAAGATGTTAATCTACTAATTACTTCCTTTCGGGCATTTTCCTGCTTTTCAGTCCACCTCCAAGGTACGCCAGATTTAGTTAATTCATATAAAGGGGCCATGATTTTGGAAAAGTTTGGTACGAATTTCCTAAAATAACCAGCTAGGCCGTTAAATTGCCGTAATTCTTTAATGTTTTTAGGTAAAGCGGACTTAGAGAGGGCATCTAATTTTCTGGGACTAGGCTTAACGGTTCCGTTTTCTATTATATTTCCTAAATATTCAACCGATTTTTTAAGAAATGAGCATTTTTTTATGTTTAGTGAAAAACCTGCATTTGTTAATCTTTCTAAAACTAATTCCAAGTTAAGTAACCCTTCTTCTATTGTTGTAGAAATTACAAGAACATCGTCAATATAAACTAGAGCAATCTTATCCTTATAGTCACCCAAAGCTTTATTAATGGCACGCTGATAAACAGACGGCGCATTGCATAGCCCAAATGGCATGCGTAAAAATTCGAATTGACCGTCAGGTGTAACGAATGCGGTTTTTTCTATAGAATCTACCGAAATTGGTATTTGATAAAACCCTGCAGTCATATCTAAACAAGTGAAATAACGCGCTTTGCCTAACCTATCAATCTGATCAGCAATCAATGGTAATGGAAAATTATCCCTAGCTGTGTTTGCATTTAATTCCCGAAAGTCGACACATAATCGGTCAGTCCCATCTTTTTTTTTTTACTAATAAAATGGGGCTGCTAAATGGGGATGAGCTGTCTCTTATTATACCGTTTTGTTTAAGGTCGTTTAAAATGTCTTTGACTTTTTCGCGTTCCATTGGCGATAATCTGTAGGGTCTACGTTGAACAATTTTATCTTTATTCTTTAATCTAATAGTCAATTGACCAGTTTTCACCTCGGAAACTTTATTACCAGAAGTGAAATTATCTTTAAAATTATTTAAAATAAAATTTAATTTTTCTAACATGGAAGGGTCAGCAAGGTCGGTATTTATTTTTGTTTCCGACTCGGTTAAAGAACATTCAGAAATAATCATATTTCTCGAGACAGTCATATTTTTATCTATTAATGTGATAGTAAGACCCGGAATTTTCACTAAATCATAGCCAATTAAAATATTAAACTGGGTTTGGTGATCTTCTACAACAAATAGATCCAATTCTACAGTAACTTGATCGATCTCGACAATCGCCGAGATACTCTGGGAACACGTGATATTCACACCACCTATTCCCTTGAAAACTGTATTGACAGTCTTTCTTTTGCCCGGAATCGAACCAGAAATGCTTTTACGTACTAACGAACAATCTGCGCCGGAATCAAATAGGCAAGGATATGAAGTAGCTCCAATTTTGACGGTAGTCGTGCAACGATTTATAGAACCACAAAAATTAACGGATTTTTGATCGGTTGACATTGATTTTTCGTCATTTTGCTTACGGAAACAAGTTTTCTCTAAATGACCCTTTTTATGGCAATAGTTACATTCAATAAACTTACGGTTGTCTGGCGTAACCTGAGAGGCTAGCTTTGCAGAAATATTAGAGTCTGTATTTTGTGTAGACTTTTCTTTACAGTCACGAAATCGGTGCCCAGATTTTTTACATTTGAAACAAATTGGTGACTGACCTAAAAACGAACCAGGGGTTTCGGAAAGCCGGGGTTTTTTGTTAAGATGATTTTTGTCTGTACTGTCAGTTTTCGGTCGGTCACGTTTACGAAAAGTTTTCAGAGCGGAGACTAGTTTGGGCAAAGAGTCAGGAGTATTACGTAACAATTCACATTTCACAAAATCAGGGTAGATACCAGTGATAAGAGCATCGATAACCTCTGTGTCCGCGGCTTCAGGCCGCACTCTCTTGAACAGCGTCCATCCCGTGGTTGCGTAATCCGCGTAGCTGCTCGCATGCTCCGACGTGTAGTCGCGCCACCGCTGGATGTCATCAGCATACCGGAACTCTTCGCCGAATGTTTGGATTAGATCTTGCTTAACTTGCTCCCACGTGGTGGATTGTAGGGACCACGTATCAGCCCACGTTTTTGCTCTTCCTTTCAGCTGTAGTATTGCCTTCATGCGAGCTTCATGCGATGATATGCCAATAGTTGCAATGGTTTGATCAACATTGGCACACCAGTCCCTGATGTCGTGTGAGCGCACATCGGGATCGAATGGCGGTAGGTAGAAATTGCCACGATCCCGTGAAGGTGCTGGAGTAGCGGACAGCGCGGCGGCCACGGCGCTGGATGTGGCTTGCTTCGTAATTGATGTCACCAGACTCATCACTTGCTCCATCGAGAAAGTTGGGTCTGGCTGAGCGGCAGGCACTGGTTTGCGAACCCGGAATCCAGAAGACCTCAGTAAGGGCGAGGTGGATCCCACCGCTGCTGTCGGCGCATGATCGCCGTCGTTGTCGGAGTCAGACATATTACTTTACAACACTATATCACAAAAATACACAGAAATAGGAAATGGCAGAGAAATGTTTAAGAGAGTACAAAGAAAATACCTTACTTCAACTCAGGGTGTTTATTCCAGGAGCAGCGAACAAAGCATGTCCTTCCATTCACAGTACAACAGTTTTTATACACAAAATTACCGCGAAACTTTACCGCCAAGTAGAATTTATATAAATCAAGCGGATATAACATTTTAACTAATTCAAGCGGATGTGTCAAAATAAATCTTTCAATACCAACATAGAAACTTAAAATAAAGGCAACCGGAAACGCACAATATTTTAAATAAATCAAAAGGAAGTATGAGAATAAAAACTATTTAAATCAAACCGGAAACGTAACAATATTTTAAATAAATCAAAAGGAAGTACGAGATTAAAAACTATTTAAATTAAACCGGAAACTAACAAATAAATCAAAAGGAAGTATGAGAATAAAAACTATATAATTTCAACCGGAAACGATCAATATTTTAAATAAATCAAAAGGAAGTACGAGAGTCAAAACTATATAAATTCAAACGGAAACTACAATATTTTAAATACATCAAAATAAAACTTAACATAGACTTAACCGGAAATACAAGTATTAATTTAATAAATAACATGGAAGTCAGATTAAGTGCGAAATAATTAAAACAAACTTAAAAATAAAATCAAATAATGGCTTGGCGCCCATATATACCTTGTTTGTTTAGTTATCGCAAGTGACTTCTGAGAGCAGGCTCCTGCATAATTGCGAAACCCACGTCGGACAAAGTCTAATTGGGCTTTTCAAATAGGGAATTCTTAATAATAACCCGGAGAACTGGCGAAATGTGGGAGTATTATATTTACACCTGTGTCTACCCCTTCGAGGAATACAGGCGTGATGTTGTGTTATGTATAGTTTTACGTCATCAGCGTATATATGGTACTTGCATCTCTGGAGGCATTTAATTATATCTGCATAGTATAAAATAAACAAAATTGGGCCTAATATAAATCCCTGCGGAACTCTTCTCTCAATGGAAATAAGAGTCGATGCAAGAGCAGTGCCGTCACCCAAATGTAGATCCACAAGTTATTTTCTATCACTAAGGTAGCGGCGGAACCATTGCACAGCGCTTGAGTCAAATCCGTAGTAAGCTTTGATAGTAATAACAGGATATTCATTACGTCAAATGCCCGGGAAAAATCTAGCAAGACTAGCAATGAACACATTTCTTTATCTTGGGCTGATAACAAATTATCAGTCACATCTAGTAAGGCAGTGGCAGTACTGCGTTGTTTCCTGAAACCAGACTGTAAGTCCAGTAACACGTTATTTTGTTCCAGAAAATGCGTTAATTGGTGGTTGACGACTTTCTCTAATACTTTACACACGGCAAAATGCTTATAAGGCGTAGGTCTATTAATTCAATTGTCTTGGCATTTTTAAGTAAGGGCCTAACGGAAGCAATTTTCCATTGATCAGGGAACATTGACGTCACTTTTGAGCAGTTTATAATGTCAATTACAGTACTTAGTGCGTATGGCAGAATCATGTTTAGCATGTCAAGGGTAATGTTGTACACACATGAACAACAACAATCATGTTCATTTACGTGACTTACATTAAATTCCCCCACTTCCATGCAGCTGACATTTTTTTTGGGTTGAAGATAATCCTAAAATCCTCCCATAAGGTTTTGGCGCGGTATGAAACTACTTTTCATTATAGCTTTTTTACAACTTTGACTTTGGATACCCTTTAAGTGCGGCGATTGACTCTCAGATTCATGATTATTAAAAGTTAAACAACCACTAGAAATTTAATTTACTCGGTATAAAATAGGACGCAAAAATCGAGCAAAAATATAATATAAGAATGGCTATTTTAGTCAATATTTAACAAAGAAAATAACTTAAAAATTCGACGACTGCTTTGCAAACCTGTTTGATTTCCAATAATTTTTATATTTTATGCTTCCTTATTTAACATTACACGTACACAGAAAAATATTCAATTTGGGCCTCTTCTTTCATCTTTGGTTACTTTTAATAATAATTAGGTTTGGTGACTGTCATCAACAGTCAAAAACACACGGGGTTTCTCATCAAGAAACCCCGTGTGTTTACAATCTACTGTTATATTTTCTTTATATTTTTTTTAATTTATTTATTTATTCACAGCTGTTCGTCAGGAATAATCTGAAGAATGCATCAGTCAGTGTATCAGTGTTTGCCATTAGGCAGTATATGCATAAACGCAGGCATTCATTAATTTACTAAAAACGAAAAATTTCGCAAGCAATGGGAAATTACTACTGAAGGCTGCGGGTGTCGACCTCAGGACGTGCTACTTCTCACACGGACAACTGTACGTCGCGCGTCTCTTGCTGGGCGTCACTAGTCCTGACTCTCTTAATATTTTGGCTGCTGAGACCAAAACTCAAACGTACGTACATAACGTACGTAAACGTACAGGAAAGTTTTATAAAAATGTGGCTGTTATTTTAGAATATTGTGGTGTCTTACGACTTCCACGCGAACGAAGTCGCGGGCGGAAGCTAGTCTACAATATTTTTTACTCACAAGAGAACCTATTGCATTGGGTACCTTTCATATATCTATACCTTTCCACTAAATAAGATTTCCAATGATTGACTTAAAACGTTCTTAACATATAAAAATACTCTGCATCCATACTTCATTTTATCTTTGTTAACTTAATTTTGTACGTGAACGTCATAAAATGGTATCTGCACAAGTGTTCTTAGGTATCAACCACTACTATTAACTATTACCACTATTATTAATAAAGGTTAATTATATGATAGCTCTATTAACTTTGTAAACTGTCTAAGTGAGAATATTGCTGTAACAATTGGTTATTATAGCAATATTATATCATTATTAGAGAGTTTCGCGGTCACCAATTTATAGGTCTGACAGACTTGGGTGTGACATACCGATAAATTGGTGACCGCATAGTTTTGTTTAACAGCTAGAGAACGCTGCTCATCATTTCTATTACTAATCCTTGCTTTTATGCACCCCGTCCTTGAGAAGCAGGTTTCATGTTTATGGCAATAGATCAATATTAAATTAAAGGCATATTAGGCATCACACGTACAAGTGTTTTTATTTTCTTAAGATTAGTAAAGCTAACTACAGAAAAATGTACTGGCATTGCATATTTACCCTCAACACTTACCTTACACTATATTAACACTAGTTAGTATAAGTGTACGACAATGATGTGAAAGAGCAGAGCCTTCTAATACAGGCATTGTTTGCTTAAAAGGACGCTCCAAACACGTTTAAATGTAATGTAATTTTCTATTTGTCACAATAAACTATTTTTAACCGACTGCAACAAAAGGAGGAGGTTCTTAATTGGGCGGTATATATATATATTTTTAATGTGTTAGCTCGGAACTTTTTTCTAGGTGAACCGATTTTGATGATTCTTTTTTTATTTGAAAGCTGGTGCTTCTCATGTGATTCCATATAAATTTGATCAAGATCTGACAATTTTTTTTTGAGTTATCCTTAATAATACGTATTTTTTCCACTAAGCATATAGATGATGTTTAAAACTTCCTTTCACTGTTATTTACATATCCAGTAATGATATACGAATTTGTGTGGGATAGGTACCACAACTCAACTAGAACAAACATAAAAGAGAAAAAAAAAAACAAAACCTACAACCGACTTAAAAAAGTTTTTATGTATTTTTGTATTTGTAAGTGTAAGCTAGACGTATCTTCCAGCTGGAACCCTCTTTTGATCTACCATCAACGAGGCGCTTTACGACACCCCTCCCGATACAAGCGACAGTGTCTAATTCCTTGCCAAGAACAACAGGATCAATATCAAAACAGAATATAGAAAAATAAAAACCCCGCAATAAACGTCCAGTTATAAAAATTTAATTAACAATAAAACGGAATGAACATGATAAAGCCTGGCGATGTTAAAAGCAATATTGCTCGACAAATGGATCACAAAACGTACATTGGTGGAAATAAAATTGATTGTTCAATAATTCCGTACATTTGTAACCCGGCGGCGACTACGGGTTGATGTTGGTGCCAGATCAGACTCACTATCCCCATCCTCTACTCCCGAGCATTCGATTTACAAACAAACTGAAGAAACTGTTTGCTCATAAGTTTCTTGTGATAAAGAAGTTGATACTATGTAAGAAATACACTGGGCTGCAAAGAAAGCGGGTCGGTAATAAAAATGCGGTAACTTTTAAAATAAAAACGAAATTAAAGTTTCTTTCATTACAAATACCTATAAAGGAAGAAATAACCCTTCTTAATTCTTTTTGGTGATTGTACTAAAAACGATAAATAAAAAATAAAGACGATTTTTTTAATTTGAACAACTTAGTAACTATTTGTTTTACTCTTGTTTTTGTTTATAAATATGGTATTTCTTGTGCAGAAATTCATTATTCTGATCAAATTCAATTAAAAGCATGCCACCAACTCTTGAAGAGACAGACCAGGAGATCGCTAAAACCAAGCTTGCATTGAAGAGAAAGTGCCATACGGCGGAAGCTCCATACACGTGCGCGCTGGATATTTTTCCGAAAGCCGCACCGTGCTAGTGGTGACAGAAAATGACACTTTAACTGCAGAAAGATACGTCAATGAAATCTTAAATGAGTATGTTGGCCATTTTTTTGTAAACATTGGCGGGACCGCTATCTTACATCATACAACTCGGATAGTGTTGATTACCTTGAAGATGTCGCAATCACACGCATGGAGCGGCCAGCACGCTGCCCACACCTGAATCGAGCATGCCTGGGACGAACTGGGACGACGTGTACGCCAGCGCAATTCCTCTCCAATCGTGGCACGCTTCGTGAACTGAAAGAAGCCCTGATAGACGAATGGGCGAATATTCTTCAGCATCGGTTCAGAAATCTGGAGAAAAGCATGCCAAACCGTATAACAGCTGTATTAGCAGCTCATGGTGGCGATACAAAACACCAAAATTTGTGTAAAAATTTAATATTTAATACCGTAGAACTTTTTTCGAAATCTAGTGGAAATAGTAATTTTTACTTACCTACTTAACTTAATTTTATTCAAAGTAAACTTCATAATCTTGAACTTTTATGATATTAATTTAGGCAATATAAACATGTCTATAATACAGTCTTTATTCCATAAAGCTAGCTCCAATATTTTGGAAGTTATTGAGGTTTTTTATTACCGACCCGTTTTCTTTGCGGCCCAGTGTAGTTGTAGAGCAAGAGTCTGTTTATATTTGTATTAAGATTGGTTTTCTCTCTTTGTATTTTTTTTTAACAATGCTTTAGGTGGACAGCTGATGTCTTTCCTAAGGCTCTTTATTGATACGAAATACGATTGTTTTCATTTGCTTTAATTTTAGGTCTTTGTCAGTTTACCAAGAATCATTAACGTTATTGAACGGCTACGAGTGCGGAAGCGAAATCGCTATTTAATATTTTCTGCGTTTCTTAGAAGATATTTTATGTTCTGTGCTCTTCTTACCATCGTTTCTAGAAAATTAAATCGTTACAGGAAATAATAATGCCTTCTTGCTGCTAAATGCCGTAAATATTGCTGCTGTAAGTTTCCTGAACAGAATTAAACAAAAGGCTTGATAATTCTTGGAATATTTGTGGTTCATAATTGTATTATTTTCACTACCAACGAGTTTCTTTTGTAATCGGAATATTGTTGACTATATCAATATTTAAATAATGAGTAGGTATAAACATCTAATGCCTATAGAAAACGGGTATAAGGCTTGATGGGTATAAGAAAGTAGGTGCTTGACGCAATCTAGGCATCTTTCAGTGACACATAGTTTCCGATTAGATAAATCGATATAGATATAACTATACGAGGAAATGAGAAAAACAAATGGGATTTGCGATAACAACCAGAAGATAAAAATATACTGTGAAAGTAGCGATGTGTAGTGCTGAAAAAAGGTTTTCCGAAATGCATTTTATCTTGTGTAAGCCTCTGCAAACTATCGATTTATTCACTGATCCACTTCCCGTAACACTTAAAAATCTGCAAAGCAATCACTTTGTCAGGCTCCACTATACAAAACTTTCAGCATACATCACGCCTTTCAGAAGCTTTTCCTTTTGTACCAATTTTATTTACAAGCAACTCATATCGTGCTTACTCATACATAGAACATAAATCTCTTAAGGCATTTCCCCCTTTCGGGAGTGATTTAACATCGCCGTCAGTATGTGGTTTCGGAACGTATCTCACGCCGTCCCCTTGTTTGATTTTTTGTTTTTTTTTTTAAACTTATTCTGATTAAACTTGGATTCCGAATGCGACTCAATCACGCGTTCCTTAAATTCTCTTACGATGGGAATAGGAAATTGTATTGGACCATAAATGATCCTTGGAATTGTATGACCTGTTTTGCTGACCTACATAAGGATAAAGGATAAAGGTGTAGGCTAGTGTTACTCGTACAATTGGATAGCTTAATATCTATACATAGAGAGAGAGGTACCGAGAATAAATATCATCCCATGGAATTCAGATTTTCTCTAACAAGACAAAATGATTAGTTTTTTATTTGTGCGTAGGTAGATACTTTAAACACGAGTTTGATGAATACCAAAGTTTCTTAATTACAAAAGCTGTAATAAGTTTTGTGAAAGTAATAAAAAAAAACGATATTACTTTTGCTTGAAGAGAATAAAAACTGGAATCATGATGATACAGGAGTGGCGCTTGTTGTAATTTATTAGGGGTACGTACGGTCAGTTTCCGGAGAAAAGTATCCAACCTTCCAAGAAGTTTACTTGGATAGGTTAGACTAAAAAAAAAGAAAAAGAAAATAAGTTTAGTACGGTATATACAGTTGGTATACCTAGATAAGTATCCTCCACACTTATCTGAGTATACCAACTGTACATTGTGTACATATGTCCTCTTTGTCTTTACAAATATTCATTTCTTTTCTTTGTCTCAAATACATGTACGTACCTACAGGCCAAACCTTTGTGAGGTTTATTTGCAATAAGTGTACCTATACTGTGTACAAAGTGATACTGAAGACGAAGCGCGTGAAGCTATGAAAGGAGGTGTGACTAGATCTTTTTTGTAACCCTTCTTAGAATCCCGATATTTATGAAACATATAGTGTATATTAAGCTAACCGCAATTGCAAGCTTTAGCAAAAACATATTTTTTTATTCAAATAGAAAATAGAAATATGTAAGCACTGAAAATAACTTCACAGCTCATACTAATAGTATCTTTATTGCGATTCGATATTTCTTATTTCTTATCTTTTTTTGTTCAATATTAAATTTAAGAACCAAATAGACTGATGTATGTAGGTGTAGGTATAGTTCGATAAATACAAAACGTTCTGAAAATAGAGTTGCAACGATTTATTCAAATAAAATGTAATCTTCGACAAGACATTTAAACTTAATAAAACGCCAGCAAAAATCTTGCACCCTAAAATTACTAATAAGTAATTTTAGGGTTAAAATTACTAATAAGTAATTTTAGGGTTAAAATTACTAATAAGTAATTTTAGGGTGCAAGATTTTGCTAGCGTTTTATTAAGTTTAAAGTAATATGTTATTACATATTACTCTGAACTTGAACACATAGCTGTTCAAAACACTTCTTCGTATAATTAACAAACTTACTTAATGATTACCTAATGCTGTTTAATAGCAACGGATCTTATTAACTAAGTTTGGCACTTCGGGAGTACGGTGAGAAGTTACTACTAACGAGCTAAATAAAAGTGTACATATCATAATCAGCCTATAATATTCCCACTGCTGGGACACAAGCCTCCTCTCTGTGAGAGGGAGTGGGCTGTAATCTCCCACGCGGGCCCAGTGCGGGTTGGTAGATATCACACGTTTTCGAATTTTTGGTTCTAGGACATGCCGGTTTCCTCACGATGTTTTCCTTCAACTGTAATTAAATAATTTACACAAAGTAAACCGCCTGCTTGGGTTCGAACCCATGACCTACAACTCGTAAGTCGGGGCCGTTACCACTGGGTCAGAACTGCACTCGTGCACAAAGTTTACGTATAGCATTCTTCTTCTTGATAACTGCTGGTTTATTCTGTAAAAAAATCACCGTGAAAACTTAGGTGAAATCATCTGTCAATAGTGTCAATCTCTAACATCAGGTAGAATGACAGCTCACGTCAACCGAGCCCACTTCACATAAGTTATTACGGTGAAATTTTGAGAGAATAGATTAGCTGGGATAATAAGACCGAGCTCGCATGCTTTTCCTTG
This sequence comes from Dryobotodes eremita, assembly GCA_917490735.1. Classification (NCBI taxonomy): domain Eukaryota; kingdom Metazoa; phylum Arthropoda; class Insecta; order Lepidoptera; family Noctuidae; genus Dryobotodes; species Dryobotodes eremita. The sequence continues at coordinate 14,887,343 of OU823255.1, forward strand.
AATTTTCATATTATATATTATATCTGATCATAACAAAGTGGGTTGCTACTGGTACGCAGCCACTTGTGCGCGACGAATTGATAAATAGAATTAAAAGTAAACATGGTAAAAATTTAATTTTGTACTTGTATAGGGTATTTATTTAAAATTTAATTAAACCGATGTGCAGAGGTGGACGTATTTGCCGTAGGCATTTTCTACCAGTCAACCTGAATTCTATCGATCCATAATTTGTTCTTAGCTAAATTTAAAAATAAATGAATATTAAATTTTTAAATTCGAAATTCAAATTTTCTTACGTTTTTTGCAATTTGAAGGTCAATGTCAGATTGTATTTTGATTAAAATATGTTCGTGACCGTAACAAATATGGCTTTATAGAATTATAATCATTAGAATCAGCAATACAACTCCTTAAGTTAGAATTGGCGTCAAATGTCATGATTTCATGAAATAGTCATTCAATACAGGAATATGATCTTAGAGAGATGTATTGCTGATTCTAGTGATTATAATTCTGTAAAGCCATATTTGTTACGGTCGCGAATCATTATTTAATCAAAATACAACCTGACAATGACCTACAAATTGCAAAAAATGTAAGAAAATTTGAAATTCGCGAGCTACCCTGAAGGTTCCGCCTTAAGCCTTTTTGTAACATCTTACTGAATATGAATATGCAACTGCTGCCAGAAATGCAATGATTCTACACACATGAAAAGTGGCTAGGGATCGAATTACTAAAAATCTGTTTTTTTATTATATTTTTTGGAACTTCTCCTACTTTATTAGTAAATTTCGTCGTTTGAAAAGGGAATACTTTTTGAATTTCGGTCAAAAGATGAAAATCTTCTGTCAAGTCGTATTCCTATATAATCCTGCAACGGGTTCGATGCCAAATCAGTAACATTTCTGCCATACTTCTGAGTGGAATCAATACAAAAGAACGTTATTATGGAGAGAAGACGTCATTTGAGCCGAGAAGAAATGATCAGAGCCGTGGGAATGTTTGAAGTTGGTTCTCGGAAACGTGCTGTGGCAATCACTCTGGGCAGCTGAGTGTTATAAGTCGAATTTGGACACGTTATCGAATCACTGGCAGCGTGGCAGAGCGACATGGAAGACGAGCTCGCACACCACACGCAGACAAGATCGTTACATACAAATTACTACTTGACGAAATCGTACAACGACCGCGATGATGTTGGTTACGAGGCTTCATAGCTCTTCAGGGATGTTAATAAGGGATCAAACTATGTATAAGCAATCGCTTGCATGAAGTCAGGCTCCATTCTCGAAGTCCGTTACGTGTATCACCTATTGAGCCCCACAATCGCAGAGCCCTTTTACAATGGGCTCGTGAACACAGAAATTGGGCAGAAGAAGAGTGGCGTTTTGTGTGTTTTTCGGACGTATCTCGCTTTGGTATGAGGCTAGATACTAGGCGTACACTATATTGGAGGACCACTGGACGCCAAGAACGTTTAAATCATGCCAGGAATCTCATGCATACAGTAGTGGAATAATCATGATGTGGGCGGGTATTTGGATCGGCGGAAGAACCGAACTGATTTGGATCAGAGGCAATCTCAGTGCACAGATTTACGCTCAAGCCATTGTATCAGATGTTGTTATTCCTTTGCGGACCCAATTTAGTGCTTCATTTCTGCACATCCACACACTGCCACAGTCGTTGCAAACACACTTGCCTCAGCTAATATCAACGTCCTACCAGGGCCTGCTCAATCACTAGACTTGAATCCCATTGAGCACGCATGGGATATGCTTCAAATAAGAGCTCTGCCAAATATGGATGCCGTACACACACCAGAAAATCTCTTTCGCCTGTTACAACGGACGTGGGTGGCCATTCCGCAACGTGATTTGGATGAACTCATACTGATTATTGCGAATCGCTACGATCGTGGTAACGGCGAAAATACAGACTACTAATTGTTGCTTTTACGCAATAAAAGCCTTTAAAAACTTTTATTTTGATCTTTTTATCACATTTTAATCTCAGGGTTAACCAAGGTGAAAAATCCAGCATAAACAAAAATCGCGAATAGTCTTTATTATTAATGCAAAAGCAGAGAGTAGTACATCGTCGATTTACACATACGAATACATTTTGTTTAATCAATCTAAATAGACATTTTTATTTTATTTCAGTAGGGCAATTTTTTTTTAAATACATTGTTCCCTAGACATTTTTGTTGTGTGTACGAATTGTTAACGTTAAATATATTGTTAAATTATTATTCAGTTAAACGTCGTGCAAGCAGGCCTATTTGTGTATACAAAAATGTACATTGCTATATCCTAGCAGTATTTGTTCCGTGTCTGTGGTCACGAAGGGTTAGTTCCTCACTTGTTGAGCGCTATTTTTCGCCGAGCAGAACAGGGCGTCTCCCTCCCTTCCCCCACCCCGACGTCGCACGAGCCTAATTTGCAATTCCCGGGCCTCCGGCGCCTCACCCCCTGCGTCTTCATACGACCACTTGCGGAATACACCCTAATTCGCTTGTTTCATCAAGTTCTATTTGACAACACCTCAAAAGTAATCGTTTAATTGTTTGTATAGGCTCACGTCGGAATTCGATTTAACAAAACATTATTTAATTACGTTTTCACCATTGTGCTGCTTGACCGCTATATTGTGACAGATGACGGCTACTCGAGGTAACTTTTAAATGTCTATGGCCCGGTCTTCGCAGAAATCGTGACCTTTGCAAGTATCTTCACATTTAGGAATTTAAGCGGGTGAAATGAAAAAAAGATCTTAAATGTTAAGCCCCATGCCTCCAAGTTGTAAAGTCCTCATTACGACCAAATAACCGAGACAGGTACTGATAGAGCTTTGGGCGAAAACATCATTATCCTAAGTATTTACCCAAATAAAACAAAAGAAAGTCGCTGTCTTGTAGTCGCAAATATTTTATTTTGTAAACGTAAAGACATAGGTATGGCAAGTGTAGGCACTTTATTGTGAATTTTAAGTGGATCTATTTTCTAGTTTAGGTGAGGGATATCGAATGTTCATTGTTAGGGCTAGTTTTTAGATTTGGGGAAAAAGGTCGCTATGAGGGATAACGAGTACCGGTCGGACTAAGGGACCATATAATACTAAGGTCAATATTAACTCCATTTCAAAGGACCAATGGTCCCATGAGACGTTTTGACTACTCTTAAGATTTCCATTGGATTCTGACATAATTTCATATTGATTAAATGCCGTTATCATTTTACCAGCAGAAATTTTGTTCTCTAGTGACAATAATAATGATAAAAGCAATTTAATAAGAGTTTCTAAATAAATGATATTTACAAGGGAAAGGTTTTTTAAAAGGGAAACAAAATTGTTCATAAGCATGAAAACGGCGGGCTCTTAACAAATATATATCTTTCCTTTTTCTCTTTTTTTCAACACAGGGATTTTAACATATTGCGAAACACATATTACTCGTGATGAATACGAAACAAATCTTACCGGATTATTTCTCGGCACTTATACTAATTATGTACCTATATTTGAAAACATTTTATTTAAGGTTCTAATAATTCACGTGATCAAAATCAGGTATTGCAAAAACCGTCAGATTCTGGCACCGATAGCAATTTGCGAAGGCACGATTTGATAGCATTCTTTCGTACGTATTTTCACCACGCACACGCACTCATAGACTTTTTTCTCTGTTGTGACTCCCATGCGTTTGGAACTTTGCAATAAAAATCCCATCTACTGACGACAATAAGAGGGGAGGCTGTGGAATATATTCGGAAACACGTTTCATGTCGATGTACAGTCACATCCAAAATATGGTTGTGACCTTAGGGGCTATTTTTGTTTGCTAATTGCACGATAGATTCTGCTTCACCAACTCAGCATTAATATATTTATTCGTAATTTCAGTAACAGCAAAATGACATTCAGTCATCTTTTTTACATGTCAGACCAAATTAAGAATGTGACTCTGACAGACTGAAAATTATATAAAAAATAAAAATATGAATATTTCATAAAGTGGCCAGACCATTTAGGTTCTAGGTCAACTCGACATTGGTCAAAGGTGTATGCTATTTTGATCTTTGTTATCAAGTTATTAAATACAGTTTTCTATGCAATATTCTGCTCAGTGCCGTAGCTTTAAAAAAGTATTTTGATTATGTCTTGCATCCTAATTACGTAACACACTTTAAATCGCAATCCGAGAGTTTCGAAGGATATTTCTAATCCATTGCTTCATAGGTTTGAAAAATTCGTCTGCTCAACAACGTAATTAACGCAAGGAACGTGGGTAAACTGTCGAAATGAAACCCATTGCGACCAATTATAATTTTATGAGTGTTACGTAACTACCCCGCTGACTTGATAAAAGATAGAATTTGAAAACACGAAGATATAAAAAACTAGACTGTATCTTCACTCTAGTTACAATATCTCTGAGAGAAAGTTTGGGAAAACACGCAGAACACTTTATCCACTTACTGTAGGGGTTTCAGGCGGGCGCAGCAACAGGCGTGCCTATAGGTACCTCTTCTACAGGTATTGTATTAGGTACTTACGCTTTTCTTCGTGATAATGTGTGAAGCTGTGAAGTCTTTTGTAAACGTAAAACAATGTCAATAGAACTGTTACAATTTAAGAGCTGCACGATTACTGACAAATGCGTGCACTGACTGGACAGGTCCACTCAATCTGTGTGGTTTTTCCTCAAAAGACCATTTCAGACACAAATCTACATGGTTTTCACATGATCTGACCTAAATTATGTCCGGACTTTAAAAGAGACTGTGACCTCTGAGTTTGTTTCGGCCTTTCTTCTCAGAGTAGTCAGATAGGAAACGCCGACCTCGTCTAGTTTTTAAAATATGATTGACGTGTAAAAGTGTTTGTTCAAACCTACTTACAGAAATAAAATCATTTATCATTTATCATTTTATTAATATCCTGTATAAAAACCTATATTTTAACCTTTTTTTTTTGCGAATGTAATTAAATAGAACCCGTTAGCCCTTTATCGTAGTATCACGCGACGCTCTGATGTATCGTTCATTGCATATTGATTGGCTGAATGCTATCGTTTCGGCGCGATCGATACGCTTTATTGCAATAGAATTACAATTTTGATTCGGCCTTCATCCAAATTGGTTACATGAACCTTTTTCGGAAGGGGCAAATAGAATCAAATCTATTTTTTTTTGGGAATTTTGACGTTCAGAACTGACTTTATCAGACTTTGACTTTAACATTTATAGGTTGTTGGTTTAATATATCAAATGCTTTGTTTGTACTGTTAAAAGTCCAATCAAACTATTTCGAAATTCGTTTAATTAATTAGATTAAATTTCGTTTTTTAGCTAAATCAATGTGGCTAGTGGTGTCGCAAATTATGCTCCACCTCCTATCCTGACCTCTGTGTCCCAAAACATGCAGTCAAAGTGACCTCTGCGTTGCTACCAATGTCGCTGTGGACGTGGCGAAGTATTGGGTCAACAAAATTTGGAATACACACGTGACACGATGAAAAGATGCCAAATAAATAGGTGAGTGGTATATTTTCAATAGATTTCCGAAATATTGGTGCGTTGGGTCGGGTGAAGGCACGAAGGCGTGTGGCGGCCGGGCAGGCGAGCAGCGCCACAGTGACAGCGCCACTCGTCCTGCGACCGTCTCGAGCCGCGCACGTCCCGCGCCTCGCTACGCGCTGTCCGCACACGCACTCAAACATTGCGCTGTGAACTAACTGGAACTGAACCTAGTATGTGCTAAGTGAATTAACGATTGCCAATATGAAGGGTCGTCACCAGTTCAGGCGCAGATTCAGTCTGCAACCATCGTTTATGAAAGAGGATCATGAGGAGGAGCGGAGACCCCACAGGTGATCATATACCTTAATCATTATAAAATTAAAATATAATAAATATAAAACTAAAACAAGTAAGAATTAATCCTTCATCAAAAACATTCGTAGCTTTTACTAACTTCGTAGCATCGTCTACGAAGACGGGCGCGTCTCGTAGCACCTCGTAGCTGTTTTGTTTGGGTTTGCTACGTCAACTCACAAAATATTATTATTATATTACGCACCCAATTAGGAGCCAGAATTTAAAAGTCACGTTACTTAGAAAGAAGAGCACATAACCTTTTATAAGAAACGTTTAATAAAAGCTAATGTATTCTATAACAGAGCATTTGTTAAAGCCCTTGTCACAGTTTGTTTAAGATAATCTAATGTACGTGTTCGCTCAATTTGTATCGCTGATAAAATATTAAAATAAACGTCGTATTTGCGCGTAATATTATTAACTTTCTTATCGGTTATTATATCTTCGCAAAATGCGTTACGTTCATACGACAAGCCCCAGTTTCAGGGAACTCGTTATCTTAGAAAAGGGAAGGCAATTTTCTGCAATTTACCTTCGGCTCGACTTCATCTCTACAATGAATATTTCGATACGATCGCGACAGTACAGGATGTGATTTTTTTGTCTCATAATTTCATGTGGAGGTTTTAGTTTTAGAAAATTTTCGAATAAATATTTTTATTTATTGTAAATATAGCTTATTTCGCAACTAACCCGATTTTGTTTATACACTCTTCAAGGATCACACATATACTAATAATACTTTAAATATTTATGCATATTTGAAATGTTTATCTGTTGATAATAATACAGAAATGCAAACAAATATGAGAATCAGCGTCAATTTATTAAATAACTAACTTTTCCCGCGACTTCGTCTGCGATCCAGGACGAAAATTAGCCTATGTCCTTACCCAGATTATGGTATATCTGTGTGCCAAATTTCATCCAAATTCGTTCAGCCGTTTTTGCGTAATTGAGTAACAAACATACAAACAAACTTTAAAACTTTAATTTAGGCAAATATTAAGCTCACATTAAGGCTCCATTTTGTTTAAGTTTTACAGTTTGAGGCTTTTCTCAAAAGACTCCTTTCTGTATCTTTTATTCGCCCTTAAGCAGCTTTTTTTAACGTTATTTTGGTAGGTTTTGTATTATCTCCGAATAAAAGAAACAAGTACCTACGTATGCTTTTTAAGCGTAAGTAAGTATACATTACGCAGACCTAAACTATAAAAATGTATTCTGTTCATTTGATAATGGTTGAAGAACATTAATTTACCATTAAGAAACATTTCCGGTTACTGTTAATACCAGGATAAGGAAATTCAAAAGGTAGGAATAACGTTAAATGTAAATACGTTTCACGTTTTGTGTACATTGTAATAACACATTTTATCTTATTTTCACCGTGGAAAAACCGGAAAATGTTAACCACACATGTAAAATATTGAAAAGAGAAATAATAAAAAAGGCTCGTTCTGTTTCCGCACAGTGATCTTTAATAATTATTTGACATAATATTTGACAATGTTTTGATATAAAAAACTGCTGAAATCGATTCTTTGGGGTACTGACTTATTACTTTTCTGATTTGTACAAGGTGGGGCTAAAGTAATGTCATAATGTGAAGGTACTATAATTTTTGCTAATAGCTTAGTACTGTAATTGTGATTTGATATGTAGGTATGTTGTAGACAGATAGAGCAATGTTGACAATGCAATGGACCGATACACACAGTCACACAGCTCATACAACAATAGAGATTTTTAAACACCAATTTCGGTCACAAATTTTTGGCAATTTAAAAAAGCCGCAAAGAAAGAAATCGGGCGCCGCCGTAGATTTCTTTCTTTGCGGCTTTTTGAAATCTTGCGTTTATCGCAACAGACCACGAACCCTGCAAGTCAAAGCCAACATTGAAGAAGAAATCACAATTTGGAGGATGTTTAGCGAGCAACCATTCAAAATGCCGTAAAACGAGCACAAATGTGCATCAACTCAGGAGGTGGTCGTTTGACCGATATAATTTTTTCGACTTAATGTCATACATTTGACACCTATAAACATTCCGTGAAAAAAGAACCCTTTTTTTTATAATTTCTAACCAAATGGCAAAAAAAAAATCACATTATGACATACATTTTTGCTCCACCTTGTACTTTAATGAATAAATATCAAACGTTTTAACAAAATAATAATAATCATGTACCTTCATAAAACACAGTCGTCGGAAAAAAAACATTTTATAAATTGAAGATGCTAAATACTTAATCTGGATGCAGTAGGTATATGCTTCTCCAAGATCTCAATTTCGCTTCAGCGCAATAAAACTTCTTTTATACCTATCTCAAAAATATAAATATAAAACATCTAACGGGAAAGCTGAACAGACAGAATATCTTTTCAACTTTTCAATATACGTATAGCCGATAAGAAGAAAATCTTTAAACTGGAATAGACGGTTTTAGAATATCTAGAACCAGTTTCATTTTGTCTAATTTGAATAAATTTACGAACAAATTGTTGCGGTGCGCTATTTGCATCTGCATCGACTTAACAAGTCAATTTTACCGCATTCCGAGACGGCCTTTCAAGATTTGTATCAATTTATTCAGTAGCCTCAAGTAATGAGATTTTCTTTTAAAAAAATCCGCCTCTTCGACTTTATTTTATACAATTTATCGTTATTTCGAAAAAGGGGCGCAATATAGTGCTATTTATGTTTACAGTTTATTTTTATGAAGGGTATGTACCTATACGAAACCATTTGACCTGGCTCGAACCATTTGCAGTACAATACATGATGTGTCAGCGTTTTGTACATGGAAACTATCCTTTGTATGTGTGGTAAAACGCGGCGTCGACGACGCACTCCCTTTCAGTTCGCGGGTAGTTTGACACTTACTCACTGAGCCAATAGGATAGCCGAAATTATAACATTTTCACACTGCGTGATATGCTGGGTTAGTTTTCTATATTTCTTTGAACAAAATATACACGTAAGAAAATATGTTTGTTTGAAAATAATATATTTATATAACGCCACCATCGTTCGCATAAACAAAATGTCCACACTATATTGTTTACCGAATGTCACTCCATATCAGGGGGCCTACTATCTAATCACGAACTCCGTAGTTTTGTCCGAAGTTTCGGATGCTTCCTACTCCGTATCACTTTCGGACATAACATTACTCCGGGGCCCGAACAAAAAATTTATGATAAAACGATTAGACCCGATTACTCCCGATGTGATTTGCCCGCCCGAAAAAGTTAATTAGTCGGGAGTAGCGATCACTTCTAAGCAATGCCGGATTAACCACGTAGCAAGAGTAGCAATTGCTACGGACCCCGCGCAAAAGGGGGCCCCGCGTATCCAAACCCACCCATCCTTGCTTGATCGTAATTTTTTAAGTGAAACTTAACTTACTGTACTATTAAACACCAACAAAATTGTAACTTATAGATGGCAAATAAACGTATTGAGTATTGTTTTTTTTATCACTTTATACTTAAGAACCCACAGCAAATGGAGGGGGTAGCAAATTCTATCAAGGGGTCCTTGCCCCTTGATAGAATTTGCTACGGGCCCCGCGTTTGCTTAATCCGGCACTGTTCTAAGGAACTACTTTCGGACGGCCCCGTATCTTCGTTAAAGGACTTAGAGAGTAAGCCAGCAGGCACGCTGTATGCCCATATTCCTTATCGTGCATATAGTGCTGTATTTATTACTTTCCTCCTTTTTCCTTGCTGAGTACAGTTTCGAGTCCTACTTACATAATGCGTGAGAGTGCTCTCAAATGCCGTAACATCTATCGGATTAAAAATACGATAGTTGCAAAAGGGGTTTCCCGGCTATCGACCGATATAAAATAACCATTTATAAAAATAAGTAATTGAACCATGTTCTCGGTTATTGCCTGAGAGGTGTGGCGGAGCAATGGACGCCATAAATTATGAATATTATAGCCATTACTCGCCAGACGTATTTAAATCTCACAGGGTCGGTAAACCTGTTAAAGTATTGAATATTTTCTGTTGACGCTTAGGTTGCTGTCAGTTGTAACTATTATACAAGTTATTTAATTAATTTTGTTGTTACTTTTATGAATGCAGGTCTCATTGTTTATTTCTTGTATATTTATTTCTTTACACGCGTAGTAGGTACTCAGCATCAATCATACCTATCAGATTTTGTGACAACTATTTTTCCGAATTTCTAGAGATACGTATTATACCTGTGATAAGACCGGATCATGTTCTAATAAATAAAATCCTTACCTACTACTCTACTTCTTGCCAACGAATGAAGTATTTTTCTAAATTAACAGTAGGTAATGAATATTTTTTTTTTATATTAAAAGTTATTAACGAAATGAGTAGATATTTATTGGTAATTCTCATTGAAAACAAGTTTGCATACAAATGCAGAATAGACTAGAGTTACAATAAAGAAAATATACATGCGTTTAAGGAAGTATATATACATATACTAGCTGCGTCCCGCAGTTTCACCCGCAGCGGTATGAAATATACTTTACGATATATATAATACTAGAGTTCATTGCGTCTCCAATTTTCAGACATTTTACCGTGGCCCTGGCGCACAGGCAACGGAAGGAACACGGGTGGGTTTTAGTCAGTAAGAGTCTGACACGCCCTTCCGCTCCGCCCAGAGCGGGAGAGGTCAGAACCGCTACCAAAGCCAGAAATAGGTCCTAGCTTTTATCACGATGCTTCATTTTATTGCACGCCGGTGTATTTCTATTTCTGTTCAATGTCACTCAACATTGATTTATGACTTAATATATCAAAGCTTTTTTTGTTAGATTGTACGGTAAGCCACCGTACATTCCAGGCTTTATCAACTTACACTATCTTGGACGAGAGATAACATTGATAACAATACACAATCATACATAAACGTAGATATACAATATACAATATATTTAATGCTACATAAAGTACCATAGATAAATAAGATTTTTGCGAGCCCTTGTAACATTTATTAGTTTAGACTTTAGTTTCGACAAAATAAGGTGTTATTTGTAAGCAAAGGTTGACCTTTTTTGATGATAGTAGATGAGTATGTATAATTTTACTGGAAGATTCGCAATATTCTTCTTAATAATTTAGCGCGTTGCGCTCGAAAAACTTAAAAAGAAGCTGTGTTAACAGCTATTCCTACTGACAAATGAATTAGTAATGCCTTGTTTGGGAATTTCTAAACTAACCAGTAGTATATTCTTATAAGAAGTTCTCCTAACAAAAACTTCAGAGAATATTTCGTGAATAAACTGTAAAAAGAAAAGAAGTGGTGTGAACTTCGGTGATACTTTGCGAGGCTATTCCCTAAGGGCATGTTGGAGATGATAACGTTACTGCAACATACAACACCGCACATTGTCATTTCATGCATGAATTCAAAGATAAAATAGTTTTACGGTCGTTTGCACGTTTTAAAAAGATGTCTGCGTTATTTTAGATTACCTACATCATTTCAATTTAATTGAATAACTACTATCAAATCAAATCAAAATATTTATTTCGAGCAAAGACTCATTTATTCAGGGTGAAAGGCAGGGACATCAACACGCAACCTGTTACCATGGATTAAGTTCATGATTCTGAACACACTGCGTCGAAATTTATCGTCGGCTATTAAAAAACTAATTTGTTCTTGCATACATTTTGACCTCGTAGGTATTGCACTTTTCTATGAAACAGCAGATTTTGTTCTTAATAACCGACGGAAAATTTCTATGCTAGGGGTTCTAGAATCATGTGCTAAATTCATGGCTTCAGTTTGCGCGTCGTTGTCCCTGCCACCCTGCATAGGGTTAGTAGGTAACATTGTTCTTAAACTAAGGTAAACACTATCACACATGCATAATTTCAACATGAATGATGTAACCAATATTTTGTAACCATATTTTGATTTAAAAGAGTGTCCCTGGAGTTTCTTGCCCTTTCTTCTCCATAGGTACCTACTACGCTTTGGAATGGTCAACTAGCTTTATCTTTCTGACTGACCGACCCCTTGACAATTCAAAAGTCTCTGTAATTGGTTTATTTGAAATAAATGCTTTGAGTTGAGTTGACTACTGTTGATGACAAATCAACTCTACAGGCTTTTCTTTCCAAAGATTCTATTTTGTATTCTTTGCACGTTTGAACATAATTTTAAAGCGACATAATTTACCACTGACAGTTCCGCAAAATATTTTCTGTTACTACATTAGCACACAGTTATGTCCCACTGTTGCGCAAAAACGTCCCTCGGTTAAATTTCTTCTTAACTATACAGGGTTACTGGTAACTCGACGTATTCCTTGCAGAACGTCATAGTCGGGTTAAAATGCAACAAATTAAGCCACCAAATGTTCTACCGAAATTCAGTAGTTTTTAAGATAATAAGGTTTTTAGTTGTTTTATGAAAAATCCAATTTAAAAATGATTTACGGCGCGACTATACTGGAATTTAAGTTATTATAGTAGCTGATGCTGTAGCAGATCTTTGTTGATATTTAAAAATCTAAAATGCCTAAAACTTTGGCAAAGATCACTAATTAAACATTTTATTTATCGCAATTTTTGTCATTACTTTATTAAAAAATCACTCAAAAACTACTGATTTTCGGTAGAACATTTGGTGGCTTAATTTTTTGCATTTTAACCCTACTATGACGTCCTGCAAGGAAGACGTCGAGTTACCAGTAACCCTGTATAAAACTTTCTGCGCTTGTGGAACAATAATTTGATATAAGTATCTGCCTTCATATTTCTGTTCTTGTGAAACAATCCTAACTTCCTAACTATCCTAACTTCCTAATCCTAACTAATATTATAAATGCGAAAGTAAGTTTGTTTGTTTGTTTGTTACCATTTCACGCCTAAACCACTGAACCAAACATCCTGAAATTTTGCATATACGTTGTCAGGTGTACAGAAGCGGACATAGGGTACCTTTCATCCCGCAAAAAAGTACTGTTCCCGAGGAAAACAACAATTACGTTCTTATGATAATAGATGGCGTCACGTGTCTTTCGAATCATGATTGAATTATAACCCAAATTGAAAGTCAAAATCTAAATTAACATGAGCGAAGCCGCAGGCAAAAACTAGTAATTTGATATAAGTATCCCCTTCATAAAAGAATAAGTTTTATGGATCATTATTCCGCAACATTACATAGTCTAGCTCTTTTATACTCAAACACGTACACGAGTTAAGTTTCTTTTTTCAATAAATTGCTATTTGATACAACACATGGAGCACAGACTGAAATAAATGTTTTATATGACGCGTATGAACAAATCGATTGATAGAAGTCGATATCGAGTTGCAATAACTTCACTTGTTTTCATATATCTCCATCGCACTCGGATTCTATAGACTGTATTTGTTTATAGCAGATTATACCAGCTTATTTGATCAGCGAACATTGTGTTAGTTAGTCATTTCGTTTAATTAACTTCGATGCTTGTTGAATGGTTAAAATACTCGCTAATACTAGTTTACATAAATTGGTGTTTATTTTACGAACTAATTTGCATTGTTAGTCTTGATCTTTTAGGTTATCAACTTTTGTGTATCTATTGGAATGACTTTCAACTTGAACTTAAGTATATCATTGTTTGATTATTTATTTCTAGAATAGAAGATGCACGCCTCAAACCTATCTTTTGCATTTGTAAACTACAGGTAATTAGTTCCACACTACCACTGTTCTTACAACAACACCAATATCCAACAACACCAGTATCCAATTTACGAATCCCTATTGTGTTACCCCAATTTTTATTTCCCTTTGAAAACCGAATACAGCGGAATTGTTTTAAATTGACACATTGTTCAGGATTTCACATTGAATGCTTTAGTTACGACGTGTCTGTCGGATGATCGTAACCCTTAGTTACTCCAAATTGCCACTAGGGGACGCTTTTAAGTCCAAAGTCAGACGAGAAACAGAATGTATAGGCAAAAATGTTTTGTGCGTACTTTGACGTCGACTGCCTTTGAAATGGCTTTTTTCGAAACGTCACCGGAATGTAAAAAGGAAAACGTTTTGCGAAGAATACATGGAGGAAAATCGTTTGTCTATTTTTTTACTTGTTCAAGCTTATAAATCAATGTGCAGCGTATCTTAGTAGATAAAATTGTCTAATTTTCGTTTCTGAATTTTATATCATAATTAAGATTGTGATCGTTCATTTAAAAAGGGAAAGTATTATTTCATTTTACTGTCACTTTTCGTATAGACACTATGGAAATAAGAATAGGAATAATCTAGCCTGGGGTCTTCTTAATTTCAATTTGATGAGTCAGTACTTACCTACCTACATATACACAATCCTTACCCAACACTACTCTATTGAAAAAATCTGAATATGGCAGAAAGGGCCCATCCCATTCTTATTATGATCGCATAGTAACTTTCTTTAAATAGTGTCACTTTTCTGATCTACAAAGTTCATTTGTAGTAAGTAAATCCCGTAGTGATTATGAGGCGTTTTTCCGGTGCCGGGCGAAATTTAAGGCTGAGACTGCACTTGCTCACGACTGGTATCGGGATAGCGTACAGAGCCATCTTGTAACAGACCCGAAAGCTTTCTGGAGTTACGTCAGATCAAAAAAAGTCATTCGAGCCAATTTAAATTAAATAAGGACGGACAAATCCGTCGGACCAAGAATGCGCACAGGATTTTACACGTTTATTTCACTCCGTATATAACCCCAAGCCAGCTACGTTAAACGCAAAGAGCGCTAGCACAACAGCGGCGTTTGACACAGTCAATACTAATGTGCTGCTGTTGAAATTAGCCAACATGGGTTTCACACTGCAAACTATTCAATTCGGACATCAAGATCGGGCGTCAGCCAAGGTAGTAATCTTGGGCCGTTCCTTTTTATCCTCGTGACTTACTGAAAGTAGTCAATGAGTAAAATTGCCTACTTTTTGCTGGTGTAGCAAAACGCCGGTTTTGACATACTGCAGCAAGGTTTAAATCGAATCACTAAGTGGATTCAGGAAAATTAACTATATTTGAAAGTAGAGAAATTCTCTGTGCTTTCGTTCACCAGCGCCCGCGCCCCGCGTCTCCATGAGTACCTCATACCGCTGCAGCGTGTCATGGAGGTCATAGATCTTTGCATTCGATTCACAGCTGATTTGCATTTCCGGAATCAAGTCGTAGAGGTTTGCAAAATGGCATACCGTAACCTAGGTTTTGTTTTGAGACAGGCACATTTCAAATATGAGTGCTTTAAAAGACCCTTGTACGAAGCATTGGTAAAGAGCCACTTGGAGTACAACGCGGCTATTTGGAGTTCTAGTGAAGCCAAATACAAGTACGATGATACAGAATAAGTATGTTAGGTTTATGTATTTGAGGTTACAAGGAGTATATCCAATATACCCATTGCTGTATCCTACTTTATTCGTTTTGGGAATGGTTGGTAACCATAAATTTGAAATTAAGCTAGAACTAGCTCTAGCCACATACTTGTTCCATATAATAAGGGGTAAAATTCCTAATTTTGCCATACTTCAGTCAATTCGGCTGTGCGTACCAGACGAGCATGTGAGCAGGCAGCGGCGACCGCGGCTGCTGGTGGTACCAACCGCGCGCACCAATCTGCTACAGCGCGCATCGTCGACGCGCGCGCTGTGTACGCTCATTGTTGGAGCCGATAAAATAGACCTGTTTTCTTGTACACTGAACGAGTTTACTCTGGCGACCTCTAAATTAGATGTTAAGTTTGTTTATTTTATTGTGAATTTAGTTTATAAAAAATAGTAATTTGTACTTTACTATCGCATTAGGGCAGGGCAATCTGTAAAGATAGATTTTAGGTTTTATAATAATAATAAAAAATAAAAACATCAATATCAATGAAACTTTAACAGACATAAGCTAAAAACTTGATATGGATTCAAATCAAATCAAATTATTTATTTTTTTGCCAACATGGGTAGGGGTATAGATGTTATACATGTTTTGATAATGTTTTCCATGCTCTGGCGTCACTTGGGCATGCAAAATTTTACACATAAATTAACAATCTACTATTGGATTGGTAATAACGATTAATGTATGCGACGTTGATGGCATCAACGTCGCCCTCGCTTGCAGTTTCCCGCCTCCACAACTTTCCCATTACAGGATCATAATAATTAAACAATTCTGATCTACATTTCTCGGAAACACACTTGCGAGTAACTAATAAAATACTGCTGGTTTTCGAACACGTAAAATGTGTATTTATTACGTTTATGGGCAATTAAAATAATGTTACTTTATTGGTTTATTCGTGTCGTTTTTCACCACTTCGGCGTGTTTTATCCGATGTTGTTTTGATGCCTTTACCAAAGGCAAAAATTACCAGTTCTCGGAATTTCGTATGAAAAATAGTATCCTTCAGTAAATAGGGTTACCAAAGTTATGAGTAGGTGTTAAAAAAAATAGTAACATTGAACAAACATTAATTTACACGCTCATGTAATTACCAAAATAAACTCCCAGGAGAGCGAAATTCCCTAGTTACTTACTTCTTTGTTAATTATTTACCTACTTTTAAATTAGCTTTCCGAGAATAAAGAGATAACCCTAATCACAGTTCCTTACAAGAAAGATATGAAACTAAATCATTTATATTCACAACACAACATTTCGACTTTATGTAGCTTCGAAATCCCTAGATAAAGCGAACTCATTCATTGTTTTAGTCTAGCATTCCAGAGCAAATCTCCAGGATAATAGTAGGTCGAAGCGAACGAAATGAATGAAATGAACGATCTGTGAAACGAATGAATGTTGGGCCTCTGAGGCGACGTGACAGGAAAGCTCATTACTAGCAACTGTTTGAGGTATTGGAACCTACTGGGTATATAGGACTACAACTGTACATACATTGTACATATAGACGCATATGTACTACCTTTTTAGCCCGCGACTTAGTTCCCATACAAACTTCAACCACACGTTTGAGCCACTCTGAAGACTTTCAGAAATTCCTTTGTTTAGTGTTTCTTTAACCCTTTAAGGAACATGTTTTCAAAACTTCATATTGATCAGTCGTTGAGACGGTGACGAGTCACGGAACTAGTTTATTTTGTAGATAATAAAAATAAAGTATATAGGTACAGCCTTTTCTCAAAAACGCGGCAGGATCATACTATTATTTTTCTTACTCATTATTAGCAAAAGCATAATTAGCCTATAATGTCCCCACTTCTGGGATACAGGCATCCTCTCTTTGAGAGGGAGTGGGCCGTAATCCACCACGCGGGCCCAGTGTGGGTTGGTAGATGTCACATGTCTTCTAATTTTTGGTTCTAGAACATGACGGTTTCCTCACTAATTATGAATACTGATTTTTTATATTCATTTTAGGACTTGAAGACTCCTTCATAATCGAAAATCAGTTTCGCACTTGATAACAAAGAGAAAGGATCCCCATTTCTCCGTGAGAGCGTCATGAAAGGCGATTAAGTCGCTTATCCAACGGATGGACACCCACGATAATACAACCTAGGCTCTGATAAAATCATTTCGCAAAAACTGTTGTTATTTCTTAAACTTTGTCGGTAGACAAAACTCGTTATAACTTGCTTGAATGGGACTGGCTAGTGGTGTCGCGTTCGCTTATGTTATTCGATAGTAACGCAGACAGTGACTGGAAGCTAAGAAATTATTAGGACGATTGTATTAAAGACAATTCTAAGTGATAGTAGCTCAGTAGCCTCGTCAGTGTGAAGCTATGATTGTTTACAAACATTATAATAACTTCTTCTATGCTGCACGATCTATTTAAGGTAAAGTTGGTGACTGCAAATTACGCAGAACGACAAAAAACTAAACAATAGTAAATTCATTAACTGAGTCTCGATTTAATAACTGAGTCTTTATCCAAAACTCCTAAAACCACTCGAGCAATTTCAAAGGTTATAATCTAATTTAATTCAATGTAAAATTTACGTAGCTCCTGAATTTCAAGTTGTCTGTAAATCGCAATAAACCGAAGTATCGATCGGGTCTAATCGTATAAACTGCCAAATATTTTGGTAGCGCTTTGCAGTGGTTTGTAGAACTCGGTCGGGAGTGAACCGTAATAATCCGCCTAACTAT
The DNA here is from genome assembly GCA_917490735.1 of Dryobotodes eremita. Taxonomy (NCBI): domain Eukaryota; kingdom Metazoa; phylum Arthropoda; class Insecta; order Lepidoptera; family Noctuidae; genus Dryobotodes; species Dryobotodes eremita. The sequence goes on from OU823255.1 coordinate 14,905,345, forward strand.
TTGGATACATCCATCACGCTACTACGATTCAACCTGAACTAGACGTAACTTCGGAATGACCTATGTCAGACTTGATTACTGGTGTTAAGGAGGATGAAATATAGGTTCTAGCTTTTACACGAAGTCGTAATCTAAATAGCGAAATATGATTTAATTATGGTCTTGCCCTATAAAATTTGTCAGTAGCAGTCTAAGTCATGCCAAAAGAAATCGTAGAAATGTTGAAATTTCGAATCTATTGAAAAAGTCTATACCTACTTAAAGTGGTTTTATTAAAGTTTTTCGTGACATAGAAAAATAACTTTATATTAATATAGTGTCTAGCCGTTGCCTATTCCTATCTAAATTCCGCTTATACGAAAGAATTTTCATGGAAATTGCCTATTTATTGGATTGGACGAAACCCGAAATTCAATATTACCTAACAGTAGAGAAAAGTGCTAGAAAACTAGTGTCTTTAGTTCTAGTAGTGTTTTGTTTTTCGAAAACCAGTTGGACATAGCGTACGTACATATTATTCTTTATAGGTACTCAGTAGCGAATTTCGTTGACTGCTGACCTACAGTTGAAACTTCACATAAAAAGCTGCCCATCACTACTATTTACATAGTTTATTTGTTTGAAAAAAACACATTTTTTATTTCGATGTTAGAATTTATTCGATAGTTTCATAATATTTACTCCTATGAATTGATATTACTAGTGTTTTCATTTATTGTCAAATTTTCGTGTCCACGTTGTATAATCAATCATTTCTTATCGCTCACAATGCCTGTTGAAATCCTTGACTGATTTAATATTAAACATTTATCTAACAATTCCAAAATGCAGAGTACACTGAGATGATAAAATCAAGTGAATAATTTAATAATTGTGATTTCATTATAAAGCTATGTCAATGTAGCTTGAGTTTGGAAATATTTGATTGCTCCGTTAAATAGAATTATTTCTTCTCAGATCAGATTTTCCTTTCTTTTGCTTAAAGGTAGTTAAGGTTACAAACCTTCAGAAGCTTGCTGGATCAATTTTGACATATTTTTCGTAAAACCTTTACGCACACATCAATGTCTTTTATCGCTTACCCGCACTAACAGACCTTAATGAAGCGTTCACTAATGATCTTACGTAAACTTAAATATTATGAGCAAATGTCAACACTTTGTTACTTTGAGTACCTTAAATAAACCTTCTTTTCTTTTTTAAATTGGTTCATTATCTTTTGGGAGTAGACACAGACAATGTTTTTGTTAAAACTTTAATGCTGGCGTATTATACTCGTACGAAAATTATAAGGGTATTGACCGCATACAATTTTACAGCAACTCTTTGAGATAATAAAGTTTACAAACTGGCACAAGTTCAAAACCTGAATACAATTTATTTTATTTTTGCATGGCTTCCTCTGTACTTCCTAGCCAAGAGTAGCATTTACAACCGTTTTATAAGTCCGGCCTTTAAGCTTTGCAAAACTTTTTGAAGCTACATAAAAACATATCGTATGTTCTTAAGCTTCAAAAAGTTTTGGACTGAGCATTTTATGTTTAAATTATTATTCGTCAATTTCATTTTTTGTAGTCAAATGTTTCTTCAACATTACCGGACCGACATTAGCGTGGAAACAAAAGAAATAGGTACGTTCGTCGGTCGTATTCGCACAATTTGAGATAACATTATTTGTATCTGCATAGCGAGTGACGCCGCGCCGCACAGGGTGCTGGGAAATACGGGACCCTCTCGTTTTATGTGGATAATCAACAGATGTAATCGTTAGCCACTGGTTACGAGCACAAATGCGAGTTTTTATCCGTTTTTAAATGCTAATGTATCCCGAGATAAGAGTATTTGTTTTTTTACGTACTTGTGCAATTTCTCTTCAACTTTTTTGGGCAAGTATAGTGATCCCGGGATTAGGTACAATAACACAATGACACAAATGTTATTTGAGGTCGAATGAAGTTCGTGTCTACCTATAAAAACTTCTTGCTAACAACAGCTTAATATTATACGAGGGCGACACTGAAACTTTTTAGAACTGGCCACTTGTAAAAGATATAATTTGAAAAAAAGTTCAAATTTTGAAAATGGAACTCTTTGCAAAAAATATTGTGTATGTATTGTATTCATTTGTCATTTGTTTACGATTTGGCGGCAAATTGAAAATTGTCTGTGTCACGTCAGCATGAATTTAACGCGACAAAATGTTCGTACAATGATTTTTTATGACCTTCGATGTCATTTAAGTCAACAAGAAAGTTATGATAGACTTCGATTGGCCTTCCACGATGAAACCCCATCTCGTGCCACTGTTTACAACTGGTTTAATGAGTTTAAACGTGGTCGCACTAATCTCACCGATGATCTGCGTGAGGGACGGTCTTCTACGGCGACGACTAAAGATAACATCAGTGTTGTGCGGCGTATGATAGAGACTGACAAAAGAGTGACTTATCAGCAGATTCGGACAAGCTTAGGCATCGGTATGAGTCAAGTGCACAAAATCCTCCATGAACATTTAGCGGTCAGGAAGCTTTGTGCTCGGTGGATACCTCATAACTTGACAGAGGCCCTAAAACTCCGTCGTGTTGCTTGGTGTCGTGAAATGGTTCAAAAATTTAACGGAGGTGACTCAAATGCTGTGTTCGAGATACTTACGGGTGACGAAAGCTGGATTTATTGTTATGATCCTGAAACTAAGAGACAGTCTGCTGTCTGGGTGTTTCCTTCCGAGGAGTTGCTAACTAAAGTGAAGAGAAGTCGAAGTGTGGGAAAAAAGATGATGGCGTCGTTCTTCGGAAGGACAGGTCATTACGCAACAATGGTTTTAGAGGATCGAAAAACAGTTACTGCGGAGTGGTAAACTATCAATTGTTTGCCACTTGTCCTGGAAAAAGTTCGGGAGAAACGACCTCGCAGTAGGATCCTCCTTCACCACGACAACGCCTCGTCGTATACCGCCAAGCAAACAATCGACTACTTGGCGACGTCAGACGTGGAATTACTGGGTCACCCGCCCTATAGCCCCGACCTCGCACCTTGCGATTTTTATTTATTTCCGAAAATAAAAGTAAAACTTCAAGGAGAACGTTTTATGGACGCCGAGGAAGCAGTGGTGGCTGCGTTTCAAAATGCCGTCGAAGAGACCCCTTATGACGAGCGGGCAAAGTACTTTTCTCAGTGGTTCCATCGGATGCAGTGATGTATTGATGTAAATGGACACTATTTTGAAAAGATATAATAAAACTAATAAGTTGCTAGTTTGTTCAGTTTTTGATTTTCTAAGAACTTTCAGTGTCACCCTCGTATATAAGATACTCACTTTATAGTATACTTGCTTTATATTATAAGATACTCACTCTATATTAGAAATAACGTCGTAGAAAACAGTTTAAAAATAATTACGTGTCAATCTTTCATGATTCTGAAGTCTGTATGAAATGATAACAGAGAATCTTTTGCTTAATGATCCGAATGTTTGAATAATAAAACGTTGCATTAAAACTGACAGGCTCCTGGCTTGTCTCATTACTTTATAATTTTTTCCTAATTTTCTTTAGGTAATTGTCTCCAGAAAGTTTTTGTAAAGATTATAGCAATGTTCATTTGCTTCTCTTTTATTTTCACAAAGCAATTGAGATATATTGTAATATACCTTACATTAATTATTAATTGGTATGTAAATACCTACCCAATATAAAAGGAAGATAAACCGTTTGGAAGCATTATTACAGTAAAATGTTCAGATAAAATTCCAAGTAAACCTTCTCTGTGAATAATGAATTTAGAAGATTTTTCAATTTTAATTCAAATTAAATTTAAAGTTAAATGATTTATCACAGGTGTTAGAAATGGTTCTTAATTCATGTGTAACATTGTAGGTGTTTGTTTGTCTTCAGTTAATTCATAACAAAGTTATTGCTGGCGGTAACATTCTCGCGAAAACCGCAGTTTGTATTTATGTGGAACTGAAGTAATTCAGTCTCGGAATTCATTAACTTGTAGCACATGTTAGGAATCACGCCCCTTTGACTAACAAATATCTTTTGTAAGATTTGAAACACATAAGCTTCAAGCTTCAGCTGTTAAAGGAAATTTTCGGGTGTGAGGTTAAAAAGAACTGTAATTAAACATTCAAAAAATTAGTAAGGTACAACTTTAATTAATATTTTAATGAAGTGTTTACTGTTTCATGGTTTAAACTAAATAGTCAAATGGCCTTATAGGTGGGTAAATAAGTGGTGTGCACACATAAAGACATTCAATATTTTTTTAACGTTGGTGTTAACACTCCTACAATATAATGCGGTAAGAACCATACTTTGTATTAGATACACATAATAATAGTGAAAACCTTAAATGGTTTTTTATGAATCTGTTTTCGAGATATGTTGCGCAGATCCCAAATAAATTGTGATAAGGGCGAGAAAATTATGAAGAATCTCTTGTTACATTGCACAATAATCTCTAACAATTAATCCTAACTGCACTGTAGTTAATCACCAAAGATTGGATATTCGGATGCATATTTACCTAAAGTTGAGATTTTGGCTAATATGGAATGCGCTTTTGTATCGAAAAGCTCCCGCTAACGTCAGATTTCAGTGACCAAACCGAACCGAATTATAGCGATCGAAAGGTAATGATTAATGTTGTAGCCGAGGTAATATTTACGCCCAATCAGGATATAGTACTTAATTTAATAAAAACATTTATTTTTTTGTTTTTCAAACACACATCATGCCCCCTCTTACATCTGATTTTTACACAAAAATATATATTTTAAGAAGCCGCTTTCATACTTTCACAGCAAAAAATTTACTTGAGGTAAATATGCATCGGAATATTCGATCTCTGTTAATCACTAACAAATGTTTAAAAAAAATTACACAATACAAAAACGGCAGGTTAAACTGGTAACCCTGTAAAAGTGATAACATTTTCCAGCGCGTTGATCGTATCCGATTCAGTGAAATTGAAAATAATCACCGAATCATTTTCATGCGAATTGAAAATGCGGAGCTATGTTTTTTCGTAATATTTTTTTTGTTTTATATTTGATGTCATTTGCGGCTTCCGATTTGAGTTGAATACCAGCCGACTTCAAAAAAGGAAGTTATGCATAGGTATGCATAACTTCCTTTTTTGAAGTCGGCTGGTTTTCATCCACCGGATCTTCTAGTAGGTAGGTACCTACTAGGAGATCCGGTGGATGAAAAATCAGCCGTAAAAATTGTTGTCATTGTACAAAACCAATAAAAAAATTATCAAATCTAAAATTAAAGTGCCTACTTATACTTATTTGACGAAGTAAAGTCCCTACGTTTTGAAAATATTATGAACGTATGTGTACTCTCTTCATTAATCACTACTTTTTATTCAACTTAAATATTAAACCCACATGTTTTTTGACATTTAAAATGTAGATCGCTCCCAAACTTTTAAAACATTGCCGTGTCGTGCCGCCGGTATTTTCATGGAATTCGTCACAAAAATTTTCACAGACCTTTTACCGCCCCCGTTTACTTTGCAGAAAAAATATTAAAGTAATATTTGGTTTTCTCTGTTGTATTTTTAATTTTCCACAGTCGCTAGTCGGTAACAAGAATTCTTGAATAAGAAAAATAAAGCCTATAATACGACCTGCAATATTTTTTGGTGGAAAACCATTGTTATATTTCTGAAAAAACCTTTTCAATTTATTTGACTGCTCTTTAAGTGCAAAAATTTCGGTGTTTTCTTTTAAAGGGCACTGGTCGTCAGCATTCATAATAAATTTAAAATAATACTCAGCTACAAAACTTTCCTACGCGACATTTACTCAGTGTTACAATGGACCAATGAAATTAATATGATGCCACCCGCTGCTAAATAAAGCGCTTCGATCGTAAAGTGCCAATAAGCACGTCTACGACACTAATGCCGTGCTCAGGGTAATTTACAGCAGCTCATCTACGATCGTCTCTCAAGCATTTTATTTATTTTTACGGCCTCAGATTAGTCAAGCGATACTGCAAGCGTACTTTAAGAGTAAGTGTTACGACGAAGAGGAAAGACTCATTGACGTCTATTGAAATATTTTATGACCAAATACTTGTTATTAGTGTGGGGTACCTCACTCCGACACCCATAAAAAACATCCCTTTGAAATATAAAACTCGTTAAATGTGAAGTGAAACTGCTTCAGTTCATACCATTCTTTGTCACAGGTGTACCGTGGACCCAAGCAAATCGTGAACTTTCAAAACACTTTGTAAACTTCGGATATTTTTTTCAGTTATTTTTTTTTTACTGCTCGACTGTTGACCGTGACAAACTAGTAGCTACCTTCTCGTAGTTTTTGCAAAGGTCAGACAGAAGTCAGCCCGCATAAGAAGGAAACTTATAGCATATAGGTAGTACTTCTTGTTGTAGTTGTACATAGGTAGGGAATAGGCCAGTTTGTCTTTTCAAAATTACATTCGCTACGCTATATCAAATACACCCTTTGAATCTCTGCCACTGCACACTGGATAAAAAAATAACCAGCCAAAACACCACGCCCTTTCATCCCCAGATTATCATACGAATACCGACAATTGCCTTTAATGATCCGGGTAGCTTTATAATTGTTCTTTACAACCTTTGAAGCCAAGAAAAGTGATCTTTGAGAGCTCAACAAGGCCAAGGTTGCGTGATCCTCTCCCATTTATTTATTTCTAGGCGTGTATTTAGACGGTCTACCCAAATAATCGGTCCTTACCGCTATTTAGTTAGCCGATTAGGCGTTCATACTTTTTGTGTGGCCACCACTACCTAGGTAACATAAAGTTACCTAAATGTAGTTGTACCCAATACACACTTCAAATACGCAAAAATAATGTTTAAATACAATAACCACTTCTGCGAGTTTGTCTTCAATATACTAAACATTTTAGGTACATTAATAGTATTTTTGTTGTATTTACAAAAAAAGGTTTCATAGAATGAAACTGTAATATACTCCCACTTCCAATACTATAACATAAAAGCAAAAAGTACATAACATTCAATTTTCCTTACATGCTCTGCGTAGTGTATCTCACATTTTATTACGTGGGTGTTTCCCGAAGCTCTGGTTACTGAAACTCGATGCTGCGGTCTTCGTAGGCTGAACACAGAACAAGTGAACAATCTATCTAACATCAAAGTAACCTTTTATCAAAAGGCGTACCATAGCAGTAAATAGTACCGTCAGTGCCGGCGTTAGGGTAAGGCACGACTGGGCGACCGGCCAGGCTGCTAGAGGTGAAGGGGTGCCGAAGGGGCTGTGACTAGGCGCCCCTTCACCTCTGGCGCTTACAGAGTACTTTTCTTTTAGTTCGTTTGGAGTAAGAAAACCAAAAAAAAATTGAGATCTCTTCACTTGCTCTTGTGTCCGACATTCTCTGAATTCACAAACTTTTCTGCATAAGCTGACAAAGTAACTCCTATTTCTTTATGAATGGCCAAAAGAAAATCTAAGCGGAGTGCTGAAATTTTAAGCCCCTCTCTACTCTCCAAGAGGAAAGAGGGGCTGCTGCCGATATTTCACTCAGAGCGCCAGTAATGTTAAAACCGGCACTGAATACCGTAACCGTACTCTAAAACCGGCAGTAAGTTCCGTAGCCGTAGTATAAATCCGGCACTGAGTACCGTAGCCGTAGCATAAATCCAGCACTGAGTACCGTAGCCGTAGTATAAAGTTACGGTTTCCTAGAAAACCCGTGGTCGCCACATAACGGCTGCAGTGACGGCTGTCATTGAAACGATGGCAGCGGAATTTGGCTTTACGATGTCAAAAAACGCTCTCTAGAAAAACACACCAAATTACTTTCATAAATAACGTTCAGTGACGTCATTCGCAAAAATTGCGAATCCTTTGTGGCGGCCACCGATCTTCTTGGAAAACTTAGCTTTAGTACTATTGTACTATTCATGTTTCACTTTTTTTATAATTTAGACACCAGCAAGCGGTAAAAGGCAGATGTATTTTAGGTCTGTCTTTAATTGTCGGCCTTCCAAAAAGCTGCAAAACAATTAATGTATTATTTCTTCATTTTTTTCTAACAGTCCGCGGCGCTCCAAAAAAAAAATCCTCTTTTGTAAATTTTTCTCAAAATAGCCGTCGTTGTTATGAACTGTTGAAACATTAACATTTTAGTAAATTGATAAAATATAGAAGGGAAAGATGTCAGCCGGAAATTACTATGAAACAAACTAGGACACTTGCTAAGTAGGTAGATACTTACCCCTCCACAGGTATTTTGCGAAAATTTGCGATGCCAATTTGGCCATCGAAAGGAAAACGGATATGTCCCAAATTAGTATTTGGAAGCGATATCTATTTTTAGTGTAGGATAAGTTAGTATCAAAATAACTGCGATATCGATAACATAAAGCTATTGTAAAATGATAAGGATACTGATATTTTGTTCGTAACACAAACAATATTAGTCTTTTTATTTGTCTGCGCCTGTAAGAGACCAAACCTTATTTAATTTTAATTGCTAACTCACCCCCGCTCTCTCGTTCAGTCATTTTTCTTGTAAACAAAGACTTCGTATTTTTCTTTACTAATTACTGTTGTGAAGCTTGCATTAGCAATTCTTACTCATTTGAATAATTACTACAGCATTTCAAAGATTGCAGGGTTTTGATGAAATCGAGATTTTTATTTGATCCAAAGCCCAGGGTTTTAATTTCCGAACTTTATGCATTTCGTAGAAAAACCTAGTTACATGAGAGAGTCGGATACAGACGTAATTTAATTTACATTTTAAATACAATAATAATTGCAGTTCCACCTACGTTTCATCATTGAAAATGTGGGTGTATTTCAGCGAAGTTAGTATTAAGTCCTACGAAATATAGAGTGCAATATAATTAGGGGAAAGTACTGTTAATATAGTTCAGAAAACAGAAGAGTTTAATTCAGTAACAGAAAATCCCAATGACACTTTAGAACTGACCCATTTATGGAAAAATCTAAAACATAGAGACAGCGTACTTTAATTAAAAAATAAAACGATTACCTAAATACCTATCGCTCTTTGGATGGACCGCCATTTAGACAGGGCTGAATACCCAATATCTTTGCCCATCAATTAGGATAGGATAAACTTTATCCTAACAAAAAGCAGGAGAAATAATAGAATGCAATCAGCTTAAGGAATTATGAATAAGGGCGATTAGAAAGGTTATATTTGAGTAAAAGGGTTAGGATTTTGGCCCCTACCCACCATGTAAACTACTTAGATTAAGTGGGTACCTATTGCTTGTTTTAAATGAGAGATCATCACCGCGTCATCATGCACCTTCTTCATAATTTTTCCTGAGTCTTATTTTTATATGTTCAAATATTTTCTCACTCTATATCAATTAAAATGAGCAAAATGTAGGTCTACCATTATGGGGAATACATTGTGAAAAGCTTTTATTTAACTTGCAATGTTTGTATGTATGTTCGGGACAAATCTTGCAACGTGAATTAAAACCACTTCCTCTTATACTACGGAGTTGAAATTTCACAAGTTGATTCTGTTTCGAATACAATGCATTTTTATGAAGCATGACCTGATTCTAAACCCACGATTGGCTCCAGAAGAAGGAACTTCTTAACAGTCAACGATACAGATACGAAATTTAATATACGCATTTAATTATGGTAGTTCCTTCTAAAGTCCACCATGACCTGGCTGCTGCACCTAGGATTGGCTACAGTCGAGGGAACTTCTCAACGGTCAACAACAGAGACACTAAATTTTATATACGCATACAATTATGATAGCTCGTTCTAAAGTTTACCATGATCTGGCTGCTCCATACGAGAGATCTCCTCAGCGGTCAACAGCACAGGCACGAAATTTTGTATAAGTTCTCATTCAATTATTATAACCCGTTCTAAAGTACGGCATGACTTGGATAGTCCAACCCAGATGGCTTCATACCATGACTTGTTTGCATGCGTGATTGGGTTCGTTGGATTTGTATTTACAAGTACCTTTCAAGAGAAGGTGATAAAACTGATATTTAGAGAAATTCTAATGCAAAAAATTACAAAACAAAATGTAAGTAAAAATCTTTTTAAAAACAAGCTTTTAATTAACTAAAAAGTACTAAATAAAACTGACGTTCACATAGAACTTTAATATTTTCTTAAAAGCTTGAGGCGTGAACGTCGTTCTTACAATTTAAGATAAGCCGCAAGCTTCTAAGAAAATATTAAAGTTCTATGTTAACATAAGTTTTATTTAGTACTTTTTGTTAATTAAATCCTCATTTCTAAAAAGGTTTTCACTTACATTTTATTTTTTCACTTCAACGTAAAGTATATTTATTCATTCAAATAAGTTCTTCTATACAATATATTACACAACTTCTTTCAACGCCATCGGAAAACTCACTATCTCGGACAGGCAACTATCTCAAAATGTCAAGTTTATAAATAAATTAGGCAATGTAAATGGAACTCGTAGTTGACAAAACTGCCTAACTAACTTCGTACCTGTGTATGTACCTATGCACTACTGATTTCTGTATACATAATCAGATTCCACCATAATACAGCGCAGTGGAGCTAACAGTTAAGTTAAAACTCGCTATCATGGTATTCTAGTTTCTACTTTACCTCGATACTTTGCAGAAACACAATTTAAATTCCAAATGGAGTTTGCGATGTGCCTCTATTCTATACATAAAAGTTATTCTGATAATATAGTTACTGCACATGTTATAAACTTGTATCCATTAGCCAATTTATAGAGAGAAAGCTCAGGTACTTAATTTTTTTATTCGATCGATGTCGATGAACCGCCTCAATGATGAATAAAGATAGATACAGATTTAGGTTTCATTATAATAACGATTTTTGTAAAATCTAGATAAAGTTCAACAAGGTGATACGTTAATTCAGATTCCGAAAGGTGAAAACACACTCATTAAGAAAATGATCGTCTTTTAAAAGTTGTAAACTACAGCTATTGTCGATTCTCAATAAGAAATTGTACTGAAGTTTATTTCATTCGAGCCGATCATAACATTGTTCCGTCCTCCCCGACTCTGTTTAGAGACGAAGGTGCGAACACAATGGCGCAATCAGCACGAGCGGAAACATTCTGATAATAATGAGCGATCCGGGGCAGGCAAAGGAAATAACTGCTCAACGTAGTTCTATTGTTAAACTTCAAACTTAATCACAATGGTGGAAATAGTTACAATAAGATAAGTTTAATGATTACGAGTGTGAATAGCTTAAGGGACTTCTCCACAGCAGTTCCACTTGATCGTCACTCATCAAAGTTATCTATGCTTGTTGAGTGGTGATACTTAAATGACGCACCCTAGGCAGCCAGACCCCCACTACCTTGATTAATTAGTAAATTTTTTACCACTCTGTGCGCTATTGACATGCAGTTGGTGCTTCATTCTTCAGCCTTTGCATAATCAATTTCTCCGGCTCTATAAAAGGATTATCTCCGTGTTTCTATCAAAATTTAAAATAAGCATGTAAGTATTAAATCGGCAAAGATGTTCCTCTGTACGTGAATGTATTGGCCGTCCCACGCAAGAGGAAGAGTAAACCCAAGGAAGTGGGTCAATGCGTTGCAAATTACGAATAGAAACCACAGTGTCTCTATACCGCTCGAGCATCGTTGCAAGCTCTGAGCAGACTGTTAACATACCTGACTTAATCCAAGTCCACAATTTTCCAAGTACCGATAAGTACTTGTCGCTATAATAGCTTGTCAAAACTAAAATTCAAACAGGACTTAGTACACGCCATTATTGATCGATTTGTTTTCCGATAAGCTGATGACACATCTAATTTATATTAATGATAGCAACACGTTGACACTGATATTCCAGATATCAAAATTCAGATAAAAAATCATATGAAAGAATTTTTCCGTTCAGAACATATTGTACAGCACTCCACTAATTACTAATGTTTACCCGATCTGTTAGTCAATTAGCTGTGCCATATGTGGCCAAGTTCCGTTGATAAGCGGTCTAGTGCCCTTGCTAGTTATCAACACCTACATGAATGTATTAGCTAGACATGTCATTCGCAAGGTTATATCGAAGAACCTCGATATAACGTAAGCCTCAAACTTGATTTGCATGATTATCGTTCTGTTTACAAAATATGTTCCACACGCTGTCGTAAAATTTATGACCCGATTTATTTCAACAGTTAAATTAGGTCTAAATTCAGTGATCCGTTTTCATGTAGGTAATAATGTTCAATTGTGTTATGATAATCGCTCCCGTATAAACCGTTCGTGAAATTGGATTTATATCAAATCTCATATTAATATAATATTGATGTTCGAGGTAGTAAATAGCTTTTTATTTACAGGACCGAGCGGACGGAGGATACTGTGTCAAGCAGTGGCAACCTCACCAACAACGCGGTGCGACACAAAATAGTAGTTCTAGGAGCTGCCAAAGTGGGCAAGTCGTCGCTCATATCACAGTTTCTCTATACCACATTCTCACCAAAGTACAAGCGAACCATAGAGGAGATGCATCACGGGGATTTCAACGTGTCCGGAGTGAGACTGACTTTGGATATATTAGACACGTCGGGGGCTTACGAGTTCCCCGCGATGAGGACGCTATCCATGCAGTCCGCCGACGCCTTCATACTGGTGTATGACATCACTGACGCAAACAGCTTCACTGAAGTGAGGCTTTTGAGAGATCAGATCCACGAAACTAAAGATAGCACAGCTGTCCCCATTGTCGTAGTCGGTAATAAGGTGGACCTGGCGGAAGCGGGCGCGCGACAGGTAAGCGATTCTTTTATTCTTTTACAAAGGTGAAATATAATAACTAGAAATGAGGTTCTACCTCGCGTGATATTTTCACGACGTCGTTTCTATGAGCAATCCCGAGTACAGAGGGTGGCAGGACCATCGAAGCGCAACCTGTTACCATGAATTCAGTACGTGATTCTGAACCTCCATTTTTTTTTTTTTTTTTGGGTGGGAAATCATCAAATGACGTCTCCCGCTCTGGGCGGAGCGGAAGGGCGTGTCAGACTCTTACTGACTAAAACCCACCCGTGTTCCTTCAGTTGCCTGTGCGCCAGGGCCACGGTAACTCTTTCGAACAATCCGCGACCCCGGCAGGCATCGGTCCTATCGGACCCCGTCAATGGTGCTGACATCTCTTTGAGATTCTGAACCCCCATGCGTTGAAATTTTTCGTGGGTTATTAAAATTCTGAATTCATGGTTTTAGTTTGCGCGGCGATATCCCTGCCAACTTATAAATAACTGGTTCTTTGCCTCATGTTCTTTTATTTCGGTGTTAAATATTTGCCTCTCATGTGTGTTGACTGTATGGACTGAGCTACACAGTTTCGTGTGATGAAAGTTGGATAACAAAGTGACGGGTGTAGCGGATCAAGCGGGTCTCATATATCACATAACCCGGAGAGATATGTTCAAATATTCCAAGAAATCTATAGGATCAAAACAATAGAAAATCCTGTCTTAAGCAAACTACGAAAGTACATGGGCAAATAAAGAATTTCGTTGAATAAAAGCTTGCCTTTTTCAGGATTTGTTACAAAATGAATTCATAAATCAATAGTTTGCAATATAGGAGCTATAATTGAAAACTGGGTATCACAAGCGATTGCAAATAAAATAAGATTACCGTCACAAATCTCTTAAAGCGATCTGGAGCATTTGACTGGGAATTTCTATGAAGTTGATGTTGTTATCATTGATTGAATGTGCCCAGGCGGCTGAGAGTATGTCATACTCACTCTAATGTCTCGCTGATGGTGGCGCATGTGTTAGATTATTTAGCTCCCTTCAAAATGGTTGAGCTGAATGGTGCTAATCCATGTTTCATGTTCGTGAACGGGCGCCGTCAGTAGGGACTGGTAATCTCATAGCTGCCACGGTTTATTTTAATTTAATTTAATATTTGAATTGTTATTATATTTTTATTACGGACGCTTTTAACGTCCTGCATCGTTCTCACATGCATAATTTCAACATGAATAATGTAACCAATATTTTGTAACCATATTTTGATTTAAAAGAGTGCCCATGGAGTTTCTTGCCCGTTCTTCTCCATAGGTACCTACTACGCTTTGGAACGGGCAACTAGCTTCATCTTTCTGACCGACCGACCCCTGACAATTCAAAAGAGCCTGTAATTGGTTTATTTGAAATAAATGCTTTGAGTTGAGTTGATTAGAGTCGTTTCCATCGTGTTGTGAGGAAAATTGAATTTCCGCGAGGTCACAAGTTGCAATATGTGGAGCGAAAGGTCGCAGGAAACCTAACTACCAACGTCGGTGCTCCGACAGTGACCGGATGTTACGAAATCGGCTGCAATACTTCTCACAATGTGATAAAATTCTTCCCATTTCTTTGGGCATTTTATTTTATTTATTATTATGGGAAGTCAGTTCTTTTTCCAGACGTTATTAATGCACTTTCTGGTTTTCCTAAATTACTCAATCCAATAGCTGCAATGAAAATATATGTATAAAAGAAAAACTGTGGGTGTTTACTGTTTAAAGGCCTGCGGGGTAATTACGTAAAACACTAACAGTAGGAATAGCTTTCAGTTTGACTGTTTAACAACATTCATTGCGTTATTCACGTTGTTGAGCAGATACATTTTTCGAACTTATGAAGCAATGGATTAGCAATAGGCTTCAAACTGATTCAGATTGTGATAAATAGCGTGTTACGCAATTAGGGTGTTGACTGATAAGTTTGTGGTGTACAAACATTACGGATTTTTGTTTTAAATGTTTTAACTTTATTGACGTAAAGCAGCATGACAAACAATTTTATGTGGTTGCTAACTATTGCAAAGTGCCGGAACCAGAACATTAACTAACAAACAATGCATTGTTTATGTTTCCAACAAAGGATTTATAACGTTTGCAAAGTGATTAAGCTAACGTAAATCATGTAGTTTATACTTTATAACAGCTGTGAAATGGAAATTATAATGTAGAGTAACATATTATAGGCTTCCATTGCTTTTAAAGGTAAGAGAATACTTAATAGGTACATACATTACTCAAAATGTTTAAAACTCAGTTTGTTGAAAGTAATTAGGAACAATTTTTTAAAGTGATGCCTGCAAAGGCAACTTATTACATTTGAGAGACAGACTATGATTACATAACAGGGATGTTTAAGGAAAATCTCGCTTATATTTTTGCGAAAAAAGAGCGGAAGAACAATGTCAGGTAGGTACCGAATCCTTATAACTGAACCGAAATTATAATTGATTACTTTCCTTAATCATAATAAAAATAAAACGAAGAAATGAGAAAGTTTTATTATTCTTATATGAAAAGTAAGAAAAAACAAGTTTATTAGGTTCTTAGGTAGTACGTTATTAAAAACAAGAAATATATTTATTATGCTGATAAAGCACAGTGGGCGATTTTATCGCTCTACTTTTGCATACTGAATGACCAATTATGCAATGCAAAAATCTGCTAAGTCATAATGATTTACTTCACAAATGTATACATATATTCGTCAAGTTCCAACAGTAATTGAAGCTACACAGAAGTTACTCAGGCTAATAGGTATTTTATTGAGTTAGTACTTGGAGACCCCAAGACGCGGCAGACCCCGTAGAAGATAGCGGGACGAAATAGAATAAAACAAAAGATCAGTGATCCACTTTAGCCCTGAATCGAAAGAGCTGGAAGTCATGGGGAAAAGCCTTTTCCCAGCAGTGGGATGATGCATGCTAATATTAGTAGTACAGTAGTAGTACTTGGAGGGCAAAATACGAAATAGTTGAGTCGTGTCGAATATCTAATATCCTAGTGTTCTAAGGAACAAAGCAAAGTTCTGTCTACACAGACTTAAAAAGCTTAACAAAAGTATTTCACTTAGCGTCGGAGCAAACGAAGCTCCCCTCGTGATCTAATACAATGTCAATTAAATAATTGAACACCGTGTGCAATACCTAACATTTTCTTACAAAAGCTTTATTTTATTTTCTTCTCGGAACGATACATTTATTATTGCAGTCATTTAATTTCTCTGCTGTAATTGGTTATACACACGGCTACATATCAAGCTAAACATTTCCAGTAAAAGCTAACCTTTCATTGTACGGAAATCCTAAACAATGCGAGATCAGCTTATACTGGACAATATAGCTTGATATGTAGCCGTGTGTACCTTTTTTTTTGGGTGGGAAATCATCAAATGATCTCACCCGCACTGAGCGGAGTGGAAGGGCGTGTCAGACTCTCACTGACTACAACCCACGTGTTGCTTCAGTTGCCTGTGTGCCAGGGCCACAGTAACTCTTTCGAACAATCCGTGACCCCGGCAGGTATCGGCCCTTTCGGGCCCCGTCAATGATGCTGATATCTCCTTGAGGCGCGCGTGGTACACAACGCGTTGTCGACCCGGGTTTGGTTCTTACCGGACGGCGAGTCGCCCATTGCTCGCCGTCCGCAAGCCCGCGCCTACGGTGGCCGAGAGTCAGCAATCGATTCCCGACGCCAGGGTGTCTCCTCCTGCGGTGACTAGGGGCGTGAGGGCGCAACGATTGCCACTCCCTCACCCGCTCCGCCTCCTCCTTCGCGAGGATTACTGCTTCGCAGTAGGAGATAACGGCTTCCCATTCCCTCTCGCTCCGTACCATGGCCTGAACCAGTGTCGGAAGCGAGAGATCGCCGCCGCCGATCGCCGCCACGGCCACGAGGACATGGCGGTGCTCCGCCCAAGCCGGGCAGTCCTCCACCGTATGCTCCACCGTTTTCTCCGGTCGATCCACACAATGATAACACCCGGACGTTTCCTCCCGCCTTATCCGAAACAAGAACCTCACGAAACATCCATGTCCGGTGTGGACCTGCGTCAGAAGGAAGGTGAGGACGCCGTGGCGCCTCTCAAGCCTCTCCTCAAAGAGGGGACTTACCGCCGCAATTGTGGCGTGCCCTGCGCTGGGTTGCGACAGTCGCACTCTCCATGCCGCCATGAGATCCCGCCGGAGCTCAGTCCGCTGTGCCGCGATTTCTCGCGGCAGCTGAGTTAGGCCCCGGCGTTTTGCCTACTCGCGCCACTTCCAAATGTGCGCGAGGACTTTTGCCTCCAGATCCCATGGCGAGACGTGTGTACCTAATGTGCGCTTTTCCTCGTATGGAATTGCGCGGTGGTTCGATTCAGGAGTCCGGGAGTGTATTTCCATTCATTTTACTTCCCTGTGTTATCGTAATGCCCCGTGAACGTCCACGATAATATCGTCAAGTTAGAAATTATAAAAGCTCACAATAGATACAACACGTGCATGAGATAATTATGTTGATTAAGATATTCCACACATTAAATAAACATTGGTAAAAGTTGTTGTGGCATTGGTTGGTCGGTTGGTGGTTGGTTGGCTGGTTGGTTGGTGGTTGATGGTTCGTTGGTTGGTTGATGGTGGTTGGTAAGCAACTTAAAAAAGAAAATACGACCGAAATAGAATGTTCTCCGTTTCAGCTCGAACTCTTTGTCTGTCTAACACAATAGAGTTTATACCCAGTGTATTAAACAAAGTTAATTTAATTTGTTAAAACTGTACTGGAGCACTTACTGTCATGCCTACAGTACGGAGTACAGGCACAATAGCTTCAACTTTTCTCGCCAGTATTGTAATTGTAACTTTTTTGGTAACAACATGACTTATGAATTTTCATGGGCTGTTCTGCGAAGCTGACTTAATTTGATACATTATTCAAGGTACAGACAAAAATTTGTCGGACTGAATAGTGACCATCATCACCAGAAACGGACACTCGGTGGCGATTAAGTAAAACCGCTTAGTTTTGCTATTGTCCGATGGGCTTTCAGCTAAGAAAAATGAACACGAAAATTGAACAGCTAGGACACTTTTCCGATAACATAAACAATGTGACAATCGAGTATAATCGGCTTAAGACCCTACCTTGAAAATAAATAGTGGTTTGATGGGCGTGGCTTATTTCCCCCGCACGTGGGGAGTGGCGTTCCTATCTTCTGCGGTCGGTCGCCACGTCGCCACTACAAACTTATCTGAACTAGTGGCTAAAAGTGGAATTAACAAAATCACTGACCGGAATTTAAAAAGGTTCAATAATTAGCATGGGCTTTAACTAAGCATTATTCTTGGCACTGTAGCACAACTGTCAATCTAAAAGTGCAAAATAAAGATACACATACCTATCTTAGACACACATATCTAAGAAAAATGTGCGTGCTAAGTACCGTTAATTTATCTCGGTCTATAAAATTTTCGCACTATGCATCTATGGAGTAGACAAATAATACAAAATATTTAATCAATAACCAAAATATTAATTTTATTACTCATAATAAACAACATGACATTAAAAATAGTTAATTAAACTTCTATATTTATATAAAATGGATGTTGGTATATATGAGATTGATAAACTCCCAACACCATTTTACCGATCACCATACACTGGCTTGGTAAATGACAATTAAAATATATTTTTCACACACCTACTACTACATACATTCCGTCAATAACGTAATACTCTTAACTTTTCCATCGTGTCCTACTTTTCAAGTAAGTTTTCTCTTTCACGACGACTTTTCGGTGCTTGTAAGCATTCCAGTTGAACTATATAGTACATAGTTATTCCATGCAGTGTAATAAATAGACAAAATATTTTCCAGCATAAGGTACTCCAGCGGGGTAAATACGTAACACACTAACAGTAGGAATGGGTTTCATTTAGACAGTTCAACAACATTCATTGCGTTATTCACGTTGTTGAGCAGACAAATTTTTCGAACATATAAAGCAATGGATTAGCAATAGGTTTCAAAATGATTCAGATTGTGATAGATAGTGTGTTACGTAATTAGGGTGCTGAATGCTAAACCTGAAAAAAAAAGTAAAAACGTAATTGCTATTTATGCCAGGCTCTATGTTAGCTTAATAGCTCAATGTACATGTTATAAAATTAAATGGAAGATATTCACATTTCTTTCAAGATCGATTTTGTATGGTAGTGGTAATCTGTATGATTTGTGCCTTAATTACATGACATATATTTTATAAATTACGTTACGTTACTCCGGTTATACGAAAACCGAAACCGATGTTATTTTGTTACTATGTTTTGTTTATAACTTTTTAGTGTAGATTTTTATCGTATTTGGGTTATAGTGTTTAACTTTCTTTTTTATTTCAATTATTTTGGGGTTAGGGAGGGTAAGTAGCAAATTGAGTTTGATAACAATAATTTGTTAAGCAGCCTTCATAACATTTTAGAAGGATATTTAGTATTATTGAAAACAGTTTGAGTGAAACATAATTGTTTTGATCTTATTTCGGGTTTAGTTATAGATATCCAATATATTTTCAGAAAGTACTCTTTAAGACCTTTTATTAAATAGTAATCACGATTTTTTTTTCTCGGTAACATCCGCTATAAGCTGCCATGTTAAATTTGATGTGACGTCATATAGCATTTAACCCACGGAATAACATGACGCTTCCAACAATATATCATTTGCCCAAATACGACGAGGAGTTCAGGAGTTATGATGAAACTGATGAACATATATACATACATGCATTGCCTGTTAGAATCAATACCCTCCTTGGGCTTTGCCGTAGTCGGGTAAGAACTCACCTTTATTCACAGTTCAAACGCGACTCCATTCCTTTTTGTGCTCTATCGTAATGACAGTACCTGACATATTGAAGTATTGTTGACATATTTCAAACCCAAAAATAAATCACATACTTTAACCTATTTCTTTATGTAAACGATTATTATAAGTTGTAGGTATAAAAACAGACAGTCTTCTCTAGAAAATAGAATACTTACCCAACATTACTCTGCAAGGCGAGAATAGATTAGTGCTGGTAATTCTTTAGTGAAGGTGGTGAATTCGACTCACTAGTATCATCATCTTATTGCTATTGAATGAGTTCATTGATTGCCCTGTGCATATACTCCTAACATTACAGATAATATTCAGTTTTGGTTATTTATTTCTTTACATTTTGATAAATAAAATTATGTATCAAAATGTAAAGAAATAAATAAAGTAATTTAAAAAATAAAATATAATAAAATAATTTAATTTTAATAAATAAATAAAATAAGTACATTTAAATAAATGTCGTCACAAAATAATAATAGAAAAATAATGTTATATGGTTCTCAGTCACAAGAATGTACACACAGAGAGTCTAAATGCCTATTCAACACTTATTGTATTAAATAATTACTTTGACTTGCTAAGCTACTAACTTTTTCTGTAAACACAATTAATTGAATCACGTAAATTTTATCGCACCGATTTTCAAAAAAAATACATAGATTCATCGTCAATGGGCCCCACCGGGTGACTGATTTATAAACGAACGAGAGTGATGACATTACTTTTGATAGGCAAAAGAATGGATGGCCATGATGTGTGTGTGCTCGGGATAAAACAACGTATGTACGAAAACGAATTACCGTTTTTTTTTTTTTTATAAAAAGTGTTATTAAAACAAAAACTGCTTTATTTAACATTTAATACGGTTACTCTCCATGTTTTAAAGTAAACTCTATTGAATAACTCATAAGCGTTACGCCTTAATACTCAAAAAAATGTAGACATAGATAGAACTTTGCATTTTTTTGTATCGAGGAAATTTTCCTTGTATCGTGTATTCCTTTTATAGGATGTTAGGACATATAGTCAAAAAACACACACCAAATTATTAAATCCCTATTCCATAAACTTAAAAAGGGTACCTACACTATAAATAACAAGCACACTTCTTTCAATATATCACCTTGATTTCATATCAGTGAACTTCCAAACTGTGTTCGTAGTTAACTAGAGCAGCGTATTACCGCTTTGGCCGCAGCATGTATATTACATAAGCCGCTTGACGAAGTTAGTTGGTCGTGCCGGAACACGTCTCGTGCTGGTGCGTTAGTATCTGGAACACTGCGCACAATAGCCCCGGGCGTCGGTTGGCTCTCAATATCCGCACCGCCGTGCACCGTGCACTAGAATAATCTTATTTTTATTGAAGCGAGAATGGACGCTCTAATGGAGATCCGTTACTAACTGTCTTTGGTTTTTATTGGCGATTACTGCAATAACTCTTCCCGATTTTTCATTGTTTATGGTGCTGCCAAGCGTCGTGTCATTTTCGCTATGTAAAAAATTATGTTTTGAAAACAGAAATACTTTATGAAGCTTAGGAATACCCGTGTAAAAGTCTTGTGTAAGATATTCTAATTCTCATTATTAATACTACTTAGCACACTCGAGAGTTGTGTAGCTCTCGCTTAGTTTCGGGACGCATATTTGTAGAATACTTTAAACTTAACTCATAAAACCAAACTTAGCGTAATAAATCTGTACGAAACTCATTTGGGTTAACTAAAACAGAAGTCGATTTCTCGATAAAGATATGCTAATTACTGTCGACTTATTCGCCAAAGTTTGTTGAGTGGTGATTGTTGTCACGAAAGTTCCACATATTACAAATTTTTCATTCACCTAACAAGAAGTTTTTATTTCGTATTATTTAAATCATCAGAGAACACATAATCGAAGAGAACGTTGTATTAATTTTGATAACATTCCAAATGAATGGACTAATATTTTATTTCGAAAACAATTTTTCTTTTTAATTTATATTCAAATTACTTCAAAATGAGAAGCGAATGGACGACACGTTCGCCTATTTTCGCAATTTCTGAGAGTCTATCTGTAACTGAAATTGTAGGCAAAAGAGCCTCGGGAAATGTTGACGCAGCGGTATGGCGTCTTCAATATTTGCTTCATAGGTAAAATGCTTTTGAAAGATTCTTGATTACCCACGAATAACTACTGTATTTTTCTTCATTCGATACAGGAATAAAAATTTAGGCGAAAACATATTGTATTGCCTGAAGGGTAAAGTTTTCCGTAATAACTTACACGTGTGCACCCTCACCTCACTAAATCTATCAAGCGAAGAGATCAGGGTATTATCCTTAAGTTCAATACAAACAAAACTACTTCTATTATAACTTTGATTTCTTTTACAGGTGGAATTTCACACAACGGAATCCGTGGTGACAGTGGACTGGGAGAACGGTTTCGTGGAGGCTTCGGCGAAGGATAACCTGAACGTGTCCCAGATTTTTAAAGAGCTGTTGGTTCAGGCGAAGGTGAAGTACAACCTGTCGCCTGCGCTACGCCGGCGGCGGCGGCAGTCGCTGCCTACGGGCCCCCAGGGCCCCCCGGGGTCCAGCCCCACGCCGCCCGCGAATGCGCCGCATGTGCCGTCGCCGGCACAGCTCGCGCATCTCCAACAGATCCGCGAACGACACAGCAATAAACGCAACTCCTGCGTCATCTCTTAGGTCGAAATGCGCGCGCGGTGGTTCCTGGTATCACGGTATCACCACTAGTTAAGAACCTCGGGTAACTTTCGAATTTTCTATACGTACCGATAAAACTATTTATATAAAACTCTAATTAAAGTGGACTTTGTATTAGATGTTCATGAAAATTCGCTGTCATCGCTATTTTCTTCAGCCAGCCTCCTATAAAGTAAATCGCAGTGATACAGTAATATGTATGAATTTTAAAGTTTCCATGGTAATTTGTTTTGTATATTGCAAAAGCTTCTACTAATAAAACTAACACTTTTTGATGTGTCGAAATTACAATTGATTCATAATATTAGTGTAAGTAAGCTTATTGAATACAAAACTAGAAAAGGTTAGAGTTCCAAAAGTTAGGGTCATTTTCAAACTTCACATATATCCCTTGTGTTGTTCGTCGAGTGATGATCCCAAGCATACGTCATCTGTCTCGTGGCCCGCCCAGTTCATGGTTCCACTAATTTACGATTATGTTAGGCAATAAAAACGTTTCTTACGTGATATACTTAGATCTATTGAGATTTGTCCATTCCTTCGTGATGTTACTACTTTATACGTGTATAACTAGATAAGTAGTGGAAATAACGCCAACATACAAAATATACCGTTAGAGGTAAGCTAGTGTATTAAAGAGTGATAATATAGAAGTGACGGGTATTCGTGACTGGTTTATATTCTAGGATTATATTAAAATTATTCGACCTTATAATTATGTAAGATAAGTGCGAGTTGTATGAGGAAGGCGCCACAAAACGACTGAGTGTTCCACAATATATCAAATCAGATAAAAGATAATAAATGTTGGTATTGGATCTGTCTTCGATAATATTTGTGAGAGGTATGAATAAAGGGTGATCTCGTTACACAAATTACTTCGGAAAGAATAATGACCTAACGAGGGTGTGTCACAACCCCGAATGTGGTTACAAAGGCTATTCGATTACTTAATAATATAATGATAAGAATCGTCTATGTGTACCTAATACATTCCGTTTGCCAAAACAGTATTAATGAATTTGTGGATCTTATATCAATATTGTGTCTAATTGATAAAAACTTTCATTCAAAGTGTATTAAAGTAACGTGACTTGTAAAGTTGTAATTGTTTGAATATTATATCTACTATTTTCTGATTTCAACTGGCCGTTATATTGTAGAAATAACTTTTATCATAACTTTAACATTAAGACAAAAGTTTATCTCTCGAACAGTTAGATATTGTGTTAGTCTGGATGTAATATGTTACGAAAATAATTTTTCATTTTGAATTCCGAGAATAATTTTTTTGTTTTTTTTTTATTCATTCAGAATCGGTATCAACAATAACACTATTTCTAGTATTCGGATCTGAAATTGTAAATCAATAGGTATTATATTTAGGTATGAAAAAACATGTAATTTGTATTAAATACGAAGGGCAAAATACAACGGTGCCGACAAGATTATCATGATTCACGAAAAAACATAAACGACCATTGAAATGTGAAATAAATAAAAGTATTTTTTTAAATTATTTTATTTATTTATTATGTACTTGTGTTTTAAGGTAGATAAGAAATGTTTTATAATTTTCATTATTATACAGGGTGGCGATTTTATCACATGCATTCGTCAAGCGGGTGATTCTACCCGTCATTTTAAATAATTTTCGCTATGAAACTCTTATCCGATTCGTGAAGACACAAAGATACTATTACGACGAAATTAAGTTTTTTTTGTTACAGTTCAGGTATTAGTTTCATGGCGAAAGTTGTTTAGAATGACGTGTATCAATCACCCCGTTGATGGATGCAGATGACTTGATCGCCACCTTGTATAATAAGTACATATTATGGATTCAGTTAAACCTGATCGGACACTATTATAAATTGACCACTTTAGCAAAGAACTAGAACTATAACTTCAGCTTAAATTATCTAATACTTTGAGAAGAACTTGTGAATACCTACTTAGTGTAGGATAAGGGCTGATAAAAAAATCATAATACGATACTACACCAGTAGTTAAAAAATATCATCAAATTAAATAGGATAAATAATGTTAATAAATATACCTACATTTGCCAGTAAAAGCTGCAACCTTATAACACTGCAATCTCTTGGAAGTAGTAGATAATTAATTATTGACTTAACACTTAATTTGGTTACTGTAATAATTTAGAACTGTAATTGTGGTCTTTTCCTACAGGTTTTACTTCTCTCTTCTTTACTTTTTATTTGCAAATTTGAGTAGTTGTTCCACAAAAATGATTTTAATTTCACACTAAAGGTTTCATAGGAACAATTAATATGATTACAACTCTACTTTAATATTTCAAATTATATGGATGTGCCTTTTTTAAAAGATTTGTCTTCTTAGTTACTAGAAATTGTAGCTTTTGTTGAATGTATTTAAATATATTTATGAGAAATATTATTCCAATTTCAGCTTAAAATAGAATAATGTGTTCGCTTCCTTCTATTGCGTTTCAATTACATACGTAGTTTTGTTGTTAGTTTTTAGAAAAAAGATAGATATAAATCTAGCGGGTGTAAAAAGACACTTTATGAAGCCAAGAGTCACTTGTACTCCCCGTCATTGTGATTTTTTTTTGTACTGGACCATACCTGTGGAACCTTCTGGTTACAGAGATATTGAAGGTCAAAATTCCAACTTTTACTGACGTTTTTTTTACGGTAGTGCGCAATGTTACATTGCGCTCTACCGCTAACTGCAAGTCACAACGAAATTAAAAATCGTTTTCCAACAATTATTTTTGTGCAACGAGTGATGTACAGAATGCGTAGTTGGCGGCAATGTGATGTGTCTTTTTACACCCTGTATGCATATTTATTATTAAATTTGAATAATATTGGATAACATTTAAAAAAATATGTGGTCTATCAATGTTTGTACTTCGACGTACTTTTAGCAGCGTTCTGCGCACATTTACGTATGAACATTACTACATAGCAAAATATTATCTAAGAGATTTTTTATGATCCTTTGTATAAATATAATGAAACTGTTCGTGAAACTTAGCACAGAAGGATTTGACATGTGTAGTGTGTGTATAGATGTTAATTTTCCACTCAATTTAATAGTCACGTACTTATCTGTAGTAAATTAATTTAAATATTTATATATGTTTAAATACAAGTATTTACTTCAACATTTGTACCGATGTACCTAATGAAATTGTCTCTGAATAAAAATAACTAACTTCTGAAACGTTGTGATTTTCTTCTCATAAATACTTATTTCCCAATTTTATGGAAAATGTCGCGAAAAAATACGAGGATTTTTCCAAAAGTACTAGGGAATTATAATTTAGTTTGTAAAGACAAAGTGACACGATCGTGTCCCGAGTGAGTAACTATATAAAAAGCTTTCTAAGAAAAATAATTCAATTAATGGGCTTCTATTTTTCAAGCGTTCCTTTCAAACTCTAATATTATAAAGTTAAGTAGGGCTGAGGGTAACAAGTCAAAGCGGGAAATGAGAGTTTTAGTTTACGAAAGTGAAATGCAACAGTGGCGTATTATCGTGTGGATCTGCGGTAGCATCCACTGTTACTTTCTACACTTTTTCGACGCGATTGTTTGAACTGGAATTTCACCTACCATCTATCGTTTTGTAGAACGTTGTTCAACGCATTGTTGCGCAATGCTGCACATATACGGGACGAGAGCGTCGCGCGTGCGGGCGGCATGCATGCGGCGTGGCGGCGGGCGGCACTTGTTGCGCAGCGCGCGCGATCGATATCCCTCCCCCCGCCGCACCCACCTGCCGCCACCTCACACCGCCGCCCCACAAACACTTTCCATTCAGCGCCGAAATCATCCTCACACCCTCTGTCACCAACCAATTCAACCAAGAAAAAATATCTCAACCACATTTCTATTTTTAAATTCATCTCCTTTCGGTTTTGTCTACACTAAAAAAAATCCTCCATTTTTAAATAACAAGTTGTTATGAAGGACTACAGCCGTTTTCACATTCTGTTAAGTGGCATTGTCAGGTTTATGGTCTTTATAAATCGATCCCGCCCGGAGGCAATTCCGGTCGACGAGGTTTCACTTCGCACTAATGAATAAAAGAGAGGAATTATTGGATTCATTGGGAAAAAACTAGAACGTGATACCTACTTTCTTCAAGTGTCAACAGGTGCTGATTCCAACTCATAAACACTGTAACCAAGTTTAGGTTGGTCATCTGAGGACATTTTACATGTCATGTTAACGTTTAAATAGCTTGCTATAACGTGTAGATAAGGGTATATATACTTGAATATACGTCCAGGTAGCTCAAAAAGATGTATAGCATAGTATACATAACAGCTAATCGCCTCATTATGAAACTCCGCACGAACTGCGGTTCGCACGTAATATCCGAAATCCCGAACACATGTGCTACAGCCGATTAGCGCGCAAATCCGTAGCAAGGCGTAGCCGCGTAGCAGCGAATACCGCGTAGGCCGCGTAGACCCGCGAACAATGCCCCACACATTCAGTCATTAAACCCCACCGTTCGATATAAATGCTGATAAGAAGTTATACAGTAAAAACAAAAGAGTTTTATCTAATTTAAAATATTGCACAAGCACATAAATATAGCATTTCACAATATTGTTGAGTATAACGCGCGTCTCCGTCGAGACTCTTTTCATAAACTTGCATGCATAATAAAAAGCGGGCTTTGTTGTAGACGACAATGCTGTACTCTGCGCTCCCCTTGCTTTAACCATCTCTAAAGGTAATTTATCTTTGCCAAGAATACTCTTGTATTGTGACAAGTTAAATAACTTAGTTGATTGATTCAGTAAACCCGCCACCTTTACGAAGCGCTTCTGTTAAGTTGAGTATTTCAATTGAAACAGTTAATTGTGTAAATCTTATTGAAATGGCGTAATAACATTCGACCAAAATTTCCTTTACGTCTTACATAAAAGGTTTCGAAAAGGTCGTAAAGATTGTTTACACCAAATATTTTGTAATATAAATCAAAGGAAATTAACGAACAGTCCCAAAATGTAATAAATATTAATAGTTCTTTAGACGTACCTCAAAGTTTAGTATTGGGAAACACAAAGTTCAATATTGAACAGAAACTGTGGTATTTATTTACTGGGTTTTTTAATTAAATGACTTGTCAGCGGGGTTCCGCGGAAAGTTTTCACTTAAGTGTCGGCTGACAACACTAAAACGGTGTAAACAGCCGCCGCCGGTACAATTAATGTTGCCATCAATTCTAATATTATGACGTTTATATCTTTTGTTTAATAAAAATACGTGTATAAAAAAACAATATGAGACGGACTAATCCTTCACACAAAATTGTAGTTGACTTTAACCTGAAGGCACCTTCACAGTTCACACCTTGAGTACTGATCCTAAATTAAATCTGCCGAGAAATACGATGTTTGGAATCGCCATATTTTTTTAGAAAGCCAAACAAATAAGTATAACGGAATATCGGCGTATTTTATCGACAACAAACTCGATATAAATTACATCAAAACGTTGAACAAGTTATTTGCGTTTAATTTAAGCTTACATTTGATGTGAACTTCGTCCATTTATTTTTTTATATCAGAAACGGAAGAACGATTGTAAATCTTTTCTTGTATAGGAATTGTCTTGAAAGAAGGCGGTTCCTTTAATATAAGTTAGTAGGCACTTGTATTTTTTAACACATGGTATCTTTAAACTTATCTTTTTATTCATTATTTATTTATTTTTTCGTCTTTGCCCCCCCTTAGCCCCATAGCAAGATGTAGCTGTAATATGGGTGTGATATGTGTATTGTGTAAGTACATTATTTATGCACGCACGGCAATGCCTACAGATTAACACATTTTTATATTATTAATAATATTTATTCATATAATTGGTTGAGTATATGGTTGCTTTGCTTACTGTTTGTTTTATTTTGTTAAGTACCTATAGTACCAATCATTAAACGTGATTTGGTTTCCGTAAGTCCTTTTTGGATAACCACTGAAAATCAGCGCTGTGCTGTGGTTCCCCAATAGCACAGCATCATGCTGAGTGGAAGCCTTCTTGTTACAGTCATGAAGTGCAGCTGTCGACTATTTCTGTTTTGTGCTCGTGATTATAGATCTAAGTATTTTGTTTGTTTTTATTTTTTATTATTATCAGACCTAGTTATCTTTTTTGTATGCACGTGTTTCTGTGACAAATAAACCAATTCTTCTTTCTTTCTGTAGTCCCATGGCAAGATGTAGCTGTAGCCCCGCCACACGATGCTATGTAGGAATTTATTTATTCGCTGTAGCAGTCTCGTTATTCAAAAACGTTTTATTTAAAAGTTGAAGTGTATAAATTACTCAAAGAGATCATCAACAAAAACGTTTAATTTTTTTTATAATTAATAGCCTTCTTCTTTAGCTGAAACCGGTCGTTAGGTTCACCCTCAAAGGATTGTCTTCTTAACAATGACGGCAACTAATATTTATTATTCTTTTCCTTTCAATTAATTTGAAATGCAAAATAAAAGCAATAAGGCGCAACTTTTTAACTAAATGAAATATTTCAGTCGCGTTTTCACGTCTTCAGGGCAGTTAATTGCGTTTTCAATTTCTCTTAATTAAGCCTTAAAAAAAATTAAGTTAAAACGAAACTTGAACGAAAAGTTACTAAATAATTCTAATTATGTACTTTTGTGTTTTATGTGTTATTAACTGAAGATTAAAAGGTAGTAAACATTTTGATATCTAAAAGATACTGCTGCGTCAGCTGCCTATAAAAAGGCAGGACGCTATAAAGCTATCAATACAACATAGTTTCTAGAAATGTTATAAATTGATATGAAACTTAATGTTAATAAAGGTTGCAATACTCTTGACCATTTTTAATATAAAAAATATAGGTAGGAAAACTATATTTGTTGGTGTGAATTGTGAGTTTATTCATATTTAGGTAAAAGGGCGACTTTTATTACAGGTGGTTTTAGGCATCCCAGATGTTTACGGTTGGCTGTATGTCGTAATTTAACTTGGAACCGTCATAAATGTCTAAATTGGTATGCGGTTTATGATATGGTCTGACTAGAGTGCCTGGTGACATGGTCATAAGATGTTAAGACTATGATAAAAGATAACAGGAGATTTCATTATTACAAATTGCCGTAACTTAAAAAGGGCAAATACTTTTACCTTCTCTTTTTTTGAACACATCCTTGTTTATTAATTTTATTTTCGTATCAATATTCCTTGTTATTCCCCGCTATTTTACATTGTTCCCTAAACCTACTTATCCGTGGTTGTTATAGGCTGATCGCTCAACTTCTCAGCGGCTGCTATTGACATAAAGAGCACCACTTGGACACACTCGCTTCCCCCCTCCCTCACAATCCACTTGTCACCTCCCCAGATATTAAATTCTGATAGCAAGCATTTCCTGTTCACCTCAACTCAAAAGACGCTACTTTGCAAAATGCAATTTGCCTAGTCGGAGACAGAAAATTAATCTTACTTTCAATCTATTTTATAATTTCTACAGTTATTAATATGTCCATCGTTACTGTCAGTGCCAGCGAGCTGTAAAATTGAAGGTACTCAGTAAAACCAAGAGGTGATTCCCATACTTTATCAAAGAGACAGGACATTCATTTCGCTCTAAATCTAAACAAATCGTTATTGCGATACGAGGAAGACGCATTATCTCGAAACCTGAAACCCCTAATCCAGGAAGAAAATATATTACCTGTGTTACTCTCCATGTGTATTTTCGTAGTTCCATGATCCATCTGATTGGACAGATATACTACTCGAAAAACTTAAAAAAATCACGCTCCCGTTTCCTGATTGGCTCACAAAAAGTTTACCGCCCAACGAGAGAGCAATACAGAGATCAAACGAGTATTAGGTCAATTTATTGTTAGCCTTTGCTCTTTGGGGTAGAAATGTAAGATGTGACGTCAAAGCGTTTGCGTTCATGCATGATGTGTTATTCGGAAGACGTGTTCGTGCATCCTCGCTAGACTTGAGACGCGGCGTGATACGTGTGCAATTTCGCAATGACTGCGTATGCTTTTCCGTAACTACCTACATGTTAGAAACAGAGGTATCTATATTATAGATATCATAAGGCTGCGACTATAGATGAGTGGTAGTATTCAATCAATTACAAACGTAACTTAGGAATGCACTTACAACGTGAATTGATCAGTGAGATTCGAATCGAAGTTTACAGAATAGCGGTAACTTCGTTTAAAGTTTCAGTTTTTTGTTGCTCTGTTGTGTTGTGTTTACTCATATAAATTAGGTTGCTGTTATTATACAGTAATTATCACAGGCACCTATTTTCGTACGGAATAATTAATGTGAACATTTTTAGGTCACGGACGTTCTAAAATGGTGCTTTCGGAAAGTAAAGTTGTAGCTAAATTATAGTCACAGAGAAGCTCATTAATTCTATGTTACAAATAATTTGCATAGCTATATTAATGAACACATTAAATTACAGGTACTTAATGTAGCATGACTGATTATAATTATTATTACATATTTTAATGAAAACTATACACTATACTATTTTGTGGTGCGGGTTCCGACTGCAGACATTCTTCCGGAGGAAGAATTTTGGCCGACGGCGACGGGTGGCGTTTTCGCGCAAGACTACTTGACACCACGACTCAACGCAATACGTCGCCGACCCAAAGCAGTAAATAGATTTTGTAGTGATGTTTTTATTAGGTATTAGTTTATAATTATGTAAGATTATTTTGTGTATTTTGTCAATGAGCCTTAGTTTCCTGAAAATAAAGCATTGGTTTTTTTTTTTATTTATAGAATATCTTCTAATAACCTCTTAGTTTTGGTTAAAGTAGGAACCCCTTGTCTCTGACTTAATTTTAATGTACAAGCTCACACTATAATATATACATTATGGACAAGTATATAAAAAAGGGAAGAGCTCACAGGGCATCAAAAAATCCGTCCGCATCGCTGTCAATGGAATTAGTGCCCAAAAGGCTGGCAGCAGAAAGGATGGCAATGCTGATTCTTTGGGCTAAAAATAGGTCAGCCCTCTGGTCACGTAAAGAGTCGACCAACCGAATGGCGATGTGCCGAACTACTCGATGAGCACTCGGACTCCAAGGCCCTAGTGTTTCAATCCCTAACGGCTCAAACATAGCTCCGGTTAAGGTTGTTATATTTCCGCCGTTTGAGGTTTTCTACTCCTGCAGCAGCCGCCCCAGCACAGCCCGCCGTGCTAGGAAGATGGAATGGCGCGAAGCCGTCGACAGAGATTGCATCCCATACCACCAACTTTCAAGGGATTATGATGATTCCGTCTGGCCTCTTCCTATCGTCATGTGCCATGCCATTGAATTCTAAAACAGCTGGCACCCCGGCGGTGACAAGAGCCCGACGGATGATATCGTTTATGCTGGCGTACCGTGCCAGCCAACCACCGGTCTTATTACAGGATAGGCTATGGTGTCCGAGACAGTCAACTGCTTCACCGCATTGACAGCGATGAGGAGCCCCGCAAGAAGCGCCCAGACGTAAACATGTAGCGAGCCGAAATGTGGTGTCACCCAGCATAGTACCTATGTGGGTGACGATAGCGCCTGAACCCAAAGGCCCGACTCCCATTCACCCACAGTCAGAAGATGGGCACGCTCAGCAGTATTAGTGGACGTATTAATGGGTTAATTTCGTACCAACCTGTGGAGCGGCTCATCCCACTGTCTCTAGGAAGACAGGTTCTCGGGCTGAACCGTGTCAGGGCAAAGCCACTTTCCAGGCATTCATCGCATCGGCCAAACACGACACTTCAGAGTCAACCTGAGAAGGGGTAAGATTCTTGTGGTTAACTTGTCGGTACTGAAAACTGAGGACAGGAAAAGTGAGCTTACCCCAAAATTGCGGACGCCGACCCTACCAAAATGAATGTGGTCTTCCAATGCCACATTTAAAATGGATGTTAGAGTACTTCGAATAATATGTTCGATTTTGTCTAAAAGGAGTGGCTGCTTCCATAAAGGGGAAGCGCGGAGAAAATACATAAAATTTGGACCTAAACAACAATAACTGATAAGGATGAATGCCGAATGTAAACTAATTTTAGAAAGTCTATCCGGAATATCGCTAAAATGTTCAATATTTTCGTCGACGAATGGTGAAAAACTGTCTTCTAAAATTGGGGAACCTCGGAGGTGCAGTGAACTTTTTTCCAAAACTTTGATTTCTAGGGCTATTGAATTGAATTTTTGTATATAGTAAATTGTCTGTCGGTATTGTAACCCTTTTTTACACATAAGATGGCCCCGTACACGACATCGTCGATGACATCATTCACGCCGCCGTTGAGCATCAGGTTAATTAGAGCCGCAAACTCCTTCAAAAGCAACTCACCAGCTTCCCCGGCGCCTGAACTCAATAAATCTTTTAAATGCTGAGGAGTCAGGTCGTCGAGGCCGCCGGCGGAACCACTTTGAAGGGAGCTCACGGCGACAATCAGCTGAGGGGTAGTAACATTAATAAGAATTGAATCCGGATCGGGAGGAAGGGGCGGGGGATCAGGAAAGGTGTGACCATCCGCATGCGCTAGATGTTTACTCTCCAGGGCTGAAAGAGTTTCTGGAGAGTAGGGTGCCACCACATTGCTACTGAACAGTAAAGTCGCCTATTATTATTAATTAAACAACTGGGTGAAAGGAGAGCTGACACTGAAAATGTCCACTGTGTTGGAAGTACTTTTAACTTGCCTATTAATTTTCATTTTCCCAGCAGGCCAATAAATTGTATGACTCTCAGCATCAAATGATAAATGATAAATGATAAATGATTTTATTTGTGTAAGTAGGTTTGAACAAACACTTTTACACGTCAATCATATTTTAAAAAACTAGATGAGGTCAGCGTTTCCTATCTGACTACTCTCAGAAGAAAGGCCGAAACAAACTCAGAGGTCACAGTCTCTTTTAAAGTCCAGACATAATCTTGGTCAGATCATGTGAAGACCATGTAGATTTGTGTCTGAGATGGTCTTTTGAGGAAAAAACCACACAGATTGAGTGGACCTGTCCAGTCAGTGCACGCATTTGTCAGTAATCGTGTAGCTCAACTCAGAACTTAAGGAGCTCAACGATTCAACGAACAATACCAAAGAAAAGACGTTTGGGTAGGCCACAAAAATTACTCAAACTGCCAGACCATGATTAAAATTAACTGAGGAGAGAAAAAAAAGCAACAATGACCCACATAGTCTTCACATTCACAATATTAAAATGATAATCAGTGTAGCCATCGATCTATATAAACAATAATCTTGGATTACCGAAGTCTCTGTCAAGTGAAGGCTCTCACAGACAGGTGCGACGCGACAGCGCTACACAAAGGCGCCGCTCGTCGCGCGACACGCGGTGCCTTTGCGTCGGGGGACGCGTCGCGCCAGTGTGTACGAGCCTTGAGGCCAAGCGGCAATTTTCTATTGGAAAGATACTGAATATAAATACCTACAATAAACCGCCTAGATAATCATAGGTTCATTATTTCATTTTGTCTTTTTAGCCCAGATATAGTCTGCCTATGATTGAGAGATGCGCCACATTCAGTTAAGTAGAACGTAATACTTATTAGATTTGTCACACATATATTGCTAAATTGACTAAGCGTCATTCGGTGACCGAATACTGACCTCACCAGCTGTCAGCCCAAATAGCAAAGTAAAGCCGTGACTTATTAAACAACCAACGGTACAATGAGATAAGCATCGAAACATTAGCGTCGCAATTATTTCCTTATCCAGCCCAATCGCGTGTGACATGCGAATAGGGTGTTATGAGCCTACCCACAACCCTCTTGACAGCGCCGGTACTTATGCGTCATGTTATTAGGAGATTAACTGTAATGTAAGACATGTGCCTGCTAAAATCAACTCTTGAACTTTAGCTTCCCACGGTCGTAGGGCTTTTCCTTAACCATCACGCGAGGCGATATAGTAGATTGTGTATAAATGTTGTCGACTTTTTACACCTGGCAGCTTAGTCTTTTAGTTTCCAAAAAAGGATGGCCCTATAAACCAGAAAAAATCACACGAGTCAAATGGATAGGTGATCACAGGTTAATATTAAGCGTAGAAACCTGCCATCTTATCTCAACACCACCCATGGTTGACTGGTAGAGAATGCCTATGCCATTAAGTCCGCCTTTGTACGTTATTATGTGCGAGAAGTTTAAATAAATAAATATACTGCTCCCTATAAGTATCCTGCTGCGTAAAACCGTAATCGCTTTTTACGGGACCCGTGGGTATTAGAAAATTCTTCAATCGAAGTCACAAGAATATCATAAATTTAAAAAAAAAACTGATTGCAAAATCTGATGACAATCGTGAGATCTATCTACGTGTTATTTTAGTTGCCGATATTTTGGGAGCAACGAGAAATTCAAAAATAACCCTGGCAAATGACAATAGATTCACATTCTAATAACCTGCAAGCGAACTACTAATATTGTCATCGATGATAATAAGTGGGTGTAACTCCCACTATATACTCCTCTGCCAACACCTCTGGGGTATATGTGACGTGTATTTATATACCTACCTAAAGTGAATAAGTGTAGGAAGGAGTACCATAAAGGCTCCTGCAAACAGGCGCGACACACAACCCGAATCGCGGTCGACACAAAGGAACCGCACGTAGCGCGACGAGCGGCGCCTTTGTGTCGCGATGTCGCGTCGCGCCTATCTCTGGGAGCCTTAAATCGTGTTCAAGCTCCTTCAAACAGGCGCGACGCGACATCGCGACACAAAGGCGCCGCTCGTCGCGCGATTGGCGGTGCCTTTGTGTCGCGTCGCGTGTGGCGTCTGCTCGAAGGAGCCTTTAATCGTATTTCGAAA
This sequence comes from Dryobotodes eremita, assembly GCA_917490735.1. Classification (NCBI taxonomy): domain Eukaryota; kingdom Metazoa; phylum Arthropoda; class Insecta; order Lepidoptera; family Noctuidae; genus Dryobotodes; species Dryobotodes eremita. Next base: position 14,940,591 of record OU823255.1, read on the forward strand.
CTATTTCACAGATGAGCGCTTTGAAAGGGTGAATAAAGGCGAAAACTATTATCTACGAGCGTTGATTCTGATTTGCACATATTAAACCACATTTAATAATTATATTGTCTTCTTACATCTATACTAATATTATAGAGAGGTAAAATTGTTTTGTTTGTTTTGTAAGTTTGTATGTAGGGGGGGTAATCTCTGGAACTAAGGTCGGATTTGAAAAATTCATTTTGCATTTGATAACCCAATTCTTGAGAAAGGCTATAGGCTATTTAACATCACGCTACGACCCTAAGGAGCCGCGTAAAAAGAAAAAAAGTCAGAAAGAACGCTAAGCGATAGCACGGGCAGGCGATGCGATGTGACGGGGTGGGTCGGGGGAACAAGAACTTCACGCGGGCGAAGTCGCGAGCAGAAGCTAGTTTACACATAAAGAGGCGAAATCAAAAGCGAATTAGGAAGAACTCTTTATTGCGTAAAGCAGGTTATGTGGACCTCTTACCGGCTTTTTCGTCGATATTGGCCGACCTTTACCCACGCAAACTATTAAGATTCTGCCGGTACAGTAGCCTACAGCTATAAATTACGAGAGGATAACACTAACGCCAACGATTCCTCCCATACTATTTTTAATCTTGGTTGTTTTATAAAGGGAGGTCTGACCTTTAAGTATCATGTATTACAAGATTGTGAAGAGTACACAGGTATAGATAGTAAATCAACCATTACGCAACTCTATTGGGGCAGGCATCCAACTTGACCAGATGTTCCCATGATCCCCGGTCTAAGCGCACCGGGTGGTTTTTAGTCAGTAAGAGTCTGACAGACCCCTCCACCCGCCCCAGGGCGAAGGACATCCATGAGGATTTTTCACCCCGGAACAAAAAGAGCATCCAGCTCGACCAGATGTGAATTCATCTGCCATAAACACACAAAGACTTCCTCTCTCCTTAAACATCATCATTACATTTAGTTTCCTTGCTCTTGTTTCATGTTTATTATTGTATATATTATATGTAGATAAGTATATGTTTTATGTATGAATGTATTTGTTGTATATGTAAATGGTACACCACTGACTACCTGCATTATTGTCTCTCCTTCTCCCTTGAATCCATCCAAAGGTTGTCTGTAAAAGATCCCTTTTAGCGATAAGACCGCCCATTGTGTCACCCTGCGTAAAATGTCTACATTTATATCTGTAATTTTTATGGTGTACATAATAAAGAGTATTCTATTCCGTATTTTTAGAACGAGTGACAACCCGATTTCTGGCAGGCTTCAAAGTTCTAACGGACAGCGCGAAATGACGAAACTGACAAATCAATACAGTCTTTAAGACACAAAAGAATCAATTTTTTTCAAAAACGATCTCTCGTACCTAGTATGGAAGGCAACATTATTCGATCGAAAATAATCAACTTCCCCAAAAATGCTCGAAAAACGGCTGTGCAATACCTATTCCTACAAAAATGTTTCACAAATGTATGACTTTTATAAACATACACATAAAATTCACGATACCTAAATGTACAATGCCCTCTCACTTGTTGAGCGGCTGATAGGCCTCAATCGATAATCACACCTGTCGCACGGGACGATTGCGGTTAGCCATAGGTAATAATTCACGTTTGCAGCATTTCCATTTTGATTAATTTATTCCTGTGTAGCTAAGCTAAGTGAAAACATCTATGTTTCTACGTTGGTATACTATCTATAGAGGTATTTATACGAACAGGTGTTTCCAGTTTAGAAATCATGTGAAGAAACTAATTCATGGTACAGACTGATTGTAAAACGAAAGTTATTTTCAAAAGCACAATGCGAACTTCATCTGTACACCGTTTCTCTGAGTTACACAAAGCACTCGGTTCAACGGAACAATGCCGCAAATATCTAAACGAGTTACGATCGTTGAAGTAAAAGTCGAGGACCATGTTTGGCACTTCGAAATAATTTACAGTTTATCGACAGCAATAAACAGCACACTCGCAGCAAACAATCGCTGCGACAAGACGCACGCTCATAAAAACTGCAAACGGTACTGCAGTGTCACTAAAACAGCCCGTAAATCGTTGAAATGAATCATACCGAGAAAAAATATAAAAATATTGCAGAACAGAAAGTAACGACCTAAAAAAATCACTGGAACAAGAACTGCAATCTAAATTAGAAGCAATCTAAAAAGTTTCAAAAGCTATTCAAACAGTACTTCAGAAAAACTGTTGCTTAAAAAGGAACAGGTTTTAATCAAGACAAGTCTTCAGGCTGAAAATCGAGTAGGCAATCTCACCTTTTTGCTAATCGAATTTGTTTTTCGAACAGGGTAAAGTATAATACGGGCATCTAACAATCACTTTGAATGTAAGGACCTTTTAAAGTACATTACTGTAGCGGCCGCCAACAGACGTATTCATTGAGGAACGATGACGATGACGATTTGACGATTTTGCTGTGCCCGACAGGGTCCATATTGATCTTTTACCTTCTTAGACCACCTATGTAATATATATGGAATGCAATAAAGAGTTGAGTATTGAGTAACGTGAAAATGTAGGCCGAAGCGAAGCCGAGGCACACATACGTGAGTCCAACAATGCCTGGTTGCAGCCAAGGCTTGTATAGTACTTTTCTCAAATAATGCGCAGAAATTCAAACTAAGTAAATTAATTATAAATTTCAGAATCAATGACGAACAACGATAACTTTTCTGGCGCCAATATGTTCATCTGTTTCTTTTTCACTTTAAACAGCTCTATTTGCTGAGCCAGTTCGAGATTTAAATAAAATCTTTTATAAGTTACCTCCTTGGTTGCCATGGCTCGAAGTAAAAACTTCGTTCCATTTTTAAATTACACTACAGATATGAGTTTTAATAGTAATTTATTCGCCCGCTAAACACGAGAGATATGGATTTTTATAGTAACATTGCCGGCCGCTGCTCGCATGTATTTGACCAGTACAGTATTTTCGATTTATCTCGAAGAAGGTTGTCAAAATAATGCTCGCATTTCCAAGCATGTTTGAGAAAAAATTTCTATATCACTAGCTGCCCGCCCCGGCTTCGCACGGGTTGCGGTACTTATCTACGGCGTACCCTACCTACCTACCCTACCTACCCTACCTACCTACCCTACCTACCTACTCTACCTACCTACCTACCCTACCTACCTACCTACCCTACCTACCTACCTACCCTACCTACCTACCTACCCTACCTACCTACCTCCCTAAATCCCTACCCAACCTACCAAAAAAAAAAAAAAAAAAAAAAAAAAAAATATTGATGTTGGCCGATTCTCATAGATACAGGATAAGCACAAAAAATTTCATCAAAATCGGTTAAGCCGTTTCGGAGGAGTATGGCAACGAAAACTGTGACACGAGAATTTTATATATTAGATAATACTTACCCTATTACGAATAGGTAATAATCAAGTAATCGACTACTTACTTACCAATCTCATTACTTTAAGCATTCGGTAACTACATATAGGTATTCATCGACGCGTAATATTTATGAGTCACTGCGAATAGAACAAACAATGAATATCTGAATCGATATGAACAACACACAGTATCACCGACATATAGGTAGATTTCCTGTTGCCACGACTACTTCCCGCAAGTTGTTATCGCCTGTTAAGCTGACACGGGAAGTGAACTTGATAGAATTGCCTCAACTTGCTTTAATATACGCCTGAACTTTGACTACTGTTCAACTTCAGTTCGAGAACGCTACAGAAGTTTGTAGCGGTGTTTTTAAAATAGCAGTTCAACTACGTTAAAGAACAAATTACTGTTTCAGACTACTTACCTACCCAGGCGTGTATTCAATCTCGGAGTATTAAAAATAAGTAATTGGTAGAAAAACACGGGTTATAAAAAGCTTTGCGAAGGTAGTAAATTAAGAAGTATATTCTTACATAAAGCATCTTTATGCCAAGATGTTTGTGTATATTAAGGTCGGTACCTACTCAACTGCGCGATATTAGCACAGGACTACGACTTATGAAAAATCTATTTTTATAATCAAGGCTGCTTTTAAGCACGTCTTCATTTAGGTAGTAGAATGTGATATTTTCTTTATTAAGAAAAAGTATTAATACCTTGGTATATATTTTTTTAATTAAATATATAAATATATAATAGATCTGATCTGTATCAATACTTAATGTACCTGGTTTCTCCTAATAGCCTAGTTAATTCTTGAGAGATGCACCTGCTGTACCTCACATTATATGTCTACTCAAATTAGGTTAACATCTCCGTTATCTCATTATAATGAAAGGCTTAAACCCGATAATACGGCTTACGAAAACTAGGAGAAAATAATTGGATTAAATTCGCACGATCGGAACGGTATCGAATAATTAAACGACAACATCTAACAATAGAATTTTTTCGATCCAGCGGGGTAATTGCGTAACACACTAACAGTAGGAATAGCTTTCATTTTGACAGCTCAACAACATTCATTACGTTATTTACGTTGTTATGCAGACAAATATTTCGAACATATGAAGCAATGGATTAGCAATAGGCTTCAAAATGATTCAGATTGTGATAGATCTGAGTCTTACGCAATTATGGTGCTGGGAACAATTTGTGGTGGGCTTATAGGCATCAAGCACCTCAAATAGGCAGATAAAAAAGGGTTAGCTGTACGAGCATTTGTCAACATTCTTTTATAGACTAGCAACAATCCGGTGTTAAACTTTTTTTTATAATTTGACTGTGTACATGCTGAGTTCATAAAGGTGATAGTAAGAAAAACACGTGTGGCACTCGGGGACTGCCGCTGTAAAGCTATTGCATAGCATTTTTTATCAACTTATGCAATTATAATTATTTATTTATGCAGTATTTATGCAGTATTTTTTTTCTTTGATATTAATTCAAGTACAGTCGTACCATATACATACACGTTAAGCGAACGCTCGGCCGAGCTACATGGTAGGCGGAGTGGGGGGTGTTAGGTTTTGTTTTCGTTACGGAATTTGTTGATTAGGTCGCCGCGCTCAAAGCCCGCGATAAAAGCTACGCAATAGCTTAAAATATATTAGGTACTATTATCCTTACCTCGTACCTACTTAGAAATAACTGGTGTAAACATTCACATAACGAAGCCTAGTCACTTGTACTCCCCGTCATTGTAATAGTTTTTTTGTACTGGACCATACCTGGGAACCTTCTGGTTACGGAGCTATTGAAGATAAACATTCCAACTTTTACTGACGTTTTTTTACGAAAACAAGTTTTAAATGTTGTAACACAACTTTAAATACCCCCACGACCCCTGTACGGTTGCATGCACCCTTATGCACAATGTTTTGCGTGTGTTACATTTAATCGCGCACTACCGAAAACAGCAAAAATAAAAGTCGTTTCCCAGTAATTATTTTTCTGCAATGTTACTTAGTTTGATGTACAGAATGCGTAGTTTACGGCTAGGTATGTGATAGGTTTTTTTTTACACCCTGTATTGTAGTAGGCGTTTTCCCTTGTTTTCCTGTAGATTTTAATAAACTAAACGTAGAAATGTATTTGTGATTATAATTATTTACTTTAGTTTAAGAATTTTTACATATTGGTAAGCGGTCCGATTCTTAAATGAAAATTGTTGAAGAAATTTTTGTGCCCACCTGTCAAAAAACTTCAAGGATTATTTGTCTACAAAATATAATATAAGTATATCTACAAACTGTTCTATATTGTTTATCTATGTATTATAATTGTCGGAAATACGTTAAATTAATCGTTTGACTTTGACAAATCGGGACGCCAGCGCCACCAGGCGGAGTTCGACAGAGTCTACAACATAACGCTAACACTCGACCAGAGTAAAAGCAGAGTTGGTCGGTGGCGGTCAAGCAGTGAACACGTTAAGGAACTGTCGCGAGTTCCGTATAGTTGTGTCGTGTACCTACAGTATGCTAATTGCTAGTGTGATTATTTGATCGTAAATTATAATTTGATTTGAATTGCAAACAGTTTTTCTATTGCGCAATATCCAACACTTCTCATAGGACGCCACAGTAGTTAAAATATGACTGACGATAACGCGAGAAACGTACCTTCTCCGTTATAATTATAATGTTCTGATCGTCTGATTCAATTTAATTTTCTTAAAGAACTGTTTCGTCTGTTATTTGTAGATATGACATGTGACATATATGAACACGAGAAAACTAGAGAGCACTTTAATAAGACCACTTCATATTTTCTTATTAAAGTTTTAGGAACGAAAGCCATTATATTTCAAGCGTCAAATTACCCTCATAAACTCGTAGATAGGCTTTATGTGAACGTTATCACCACAGGTACCTACCTCATTTGATTTATAAACATAAACTTCTGAAAATCTCTTGCGGAGATTTAAAATCAAGCATTTTTCGCACCTATGTAAAACAAAATTTACCTTTAAAATGTATACGGCCTTTGTCGAAAGTTTTGTAAGTAAATTCAGTTTCGCCTTCCTTGCAAAGCGATGTGGGATTAAGGTTTTAAGAGAAAGTTGTAAGACAATTTGCCCACGTGTTGGTACATTGTTGCAAAGTTGTTTGCATGCGAAATCTCTCGCTTGCAATTTATTGCTGTGTGTTAGTGCCTAGTGTACAATTATGCAAGTTGTATGCACATTTCGTGTTTGCAAATTGTACAAGTTCACCAACTATAAATCATGTGTCTTAATCAAGGCGTAAACAGATTTCTACTCAGAGTCCGCCTGTTGCTTTTACTCGTATTGGTAACATTAATTTTGTAAAGCTATGAAATAACATAACAACAGATCAGTTAAACACAAATGTACACATAACACCGTTTATTTCTTTCCCTAGCTTCTGCTCGCGACTTCGTCCGCGTGAAATTTCTTGTTCCCCCGACCCACCCCGTCGCATCGCATCGCCTCCCCGCGCTATAACTTCGTTTTCACTTACCGTTCTTTCTTACTTCTCCTTTTGCTCGGCTCCTAAGAGTCCTAGCGAGATGTTAAATAGCCTATAGCCTTCCCCGAGAATTAAGCTAAAAAATGCAAAAATAATTTTTCATATCGACTGGTAATTCCAGAGATCAGCGCGTTCAAACAAACAAACAGACTCTTCAGCTTTATTATCAGTATAGATTTTACAACAGTTATTCAACCCTCGTTTACCTCACTAATGAGTACCAAATAAAAACGGTAGATGCCGCTAATGGCTAGGTCTAGCCCCGAAATATGAATAATTAGTTGCGATTTTAAAACGTAATCCGCTTACATCAGGGCGGACATCACATGAGCCTTTTCCACCCAACCTTGTCGAGTTGAGTGGCTCGATTTTGGCTCTAAATGACTATCAATCGGACGGTATTCATAAATAAATACTTGAAGCGCCGAAAAAGGGTTGTGCTCGAGTGATATACCTAATGAAAACGTGTCAAGTATTCGGTCATCCATTACCTCGCTGTGTAAACATTTTTCACGAGGATGATTTATTACCGCGGAGGCTGCAGCACCAGCGAGCTTCGGTTAAGTCACAGCTCATTAGTCAAAGTGTTATGATATAATATTCTCACACATGTTTACCGTCAGTTGACGACACACTGTATCGATGAGCGCTAGTCCTGACCCGGGCCGCCGCCGTGCCGCCGGGCTAGCCCTGACGACTGACACTCTATTAACTATCTAGTTTTTGTAATAATGCTAACGAGAAACCTTGTTACGTTATAACTACCATGCGCGTGATCCACCTTTGGTATTTGAATTTATAGCGATTCCTTGTATAATATGCTCTGTAGGCAAGTACACATATTTAGATCATAATGGTATATGGTACACGAACCAAACTACAATAAAAGGTTTTATCGAAATAACAAGACCGTCTCTAACAGGTTCCAGTAATGAGAACATAATATTATGTTATTATTATACTTACATACCTGTAATGGCGCCCCAATTCTGATATTATGGATGAAAATGTACGGATAATGAATAAACCATAGATATTCTAGCTAAACATCGTTATAATCTATTTCCCTCAGCTAAAACATAGTGCTGCAAGAGAGCCACAGATAAAACATTGCTGCAAAACTTTTCATTTCCGAAACAATACTGGGAACAAACATACTTGCACTACCAGTAGGTTATCGCAAAAAACATACACTGACTCTCTGAAACAGGCTAGCAAAAAGTTCATCGGAGCTCACAAAGCTGGCTAACTCGCATGTTGGGCAGAAACGCTCTGACGAGAGCGGAGCGCGCCGCCGCGCCGCCAGAAATTCTTTTCGACACCCCAAAAGGAGAAAAAAAATTATTTCCTTTTTTTTGTATTTGGCCGATTAACGTTATACTGTTTCTCGCTAGCAGAAATGCTTTTTTTACTTTAAGTCTTAATCTGTTATTAGTCTTTTAAATTTGTTGATACAGAGGACGCGATTTTACGAAACCTCGTTCGCAAAAAAAAAAGTGAAGATGCTCGGAAATTACCAACAGCGGTATCAAATTCAGAAAATTTATAATTTACGCCTGACAAGATTTGGAATTACGAGTGATTGTCATTATGTACGCCTTTATTTTTATCTACACGTTAGATTTAATGTTCCATGAAATGTCAGCGTGGGTGGTGGAAATTATGACATTCGCATATATTATGATGCTGAATTTAAAGCGAATATTATGAAGTAAATTATTCTTTTCATACATAGAAATAAATGAAAAGGGTTTATTACGCTTGTATTTTATGTCAAGTTGTCATATTCAACTATTTAGTTTATATCATGGGGTGTATTACTCGTATGAAGTAGAAAAAATGTCGTAAACCTACATTCTCTTTATGTCGACATAAAAGGCTATATAGGGCTGCTGGGCTTGAAATAGGTACTAGACTATAACAAGGAACATAAAATATACGCCATTAATTTACCGAAGCTCATTGAAAATTTTAAAGCGAACTTTACAAATGGATTGTTTGAACGTATTTTTTGGTATTTTTACGGCTCTGGCCTCATTTATATTTACGAAGTGGTTACGTTTATTAAATCAGACCAGTGACTGACTGGCTTATGTATGTACTGATTGATCGATTGTCTGTCTGAGTGACAGACTTCGGGCAGCCTAAACCGCTAAAAATAAAAACTCGTTTTAGGAGGACCCTTGTTCAGTTCACGTTTAGAGACAAATATGTTATCCTAACCTAACACTGCTAATATGAATAGATTGTTATCTCAGGACTCAGACCGCACTGGCCCTTTCACTATATTATTGTAAACTTCTTACTAGTTTCCGTGGGTGGGTGAACAGCCGCACCAATTAGTTTATCCTCTTCCAGATTAACGCCAAGTACTTAAACGTCAAGGAAAAATGTTTACGAGAAAAATAATTCCGAAAATTTTACTCGCAAGGTTAATCCTAATTAAAGGCTCCGTTTTAATTGTTTGAGGTACAAGTTGGAGGCCCTGATCCTTGTTATTATTATTATAAACGAGATTATTTTTATTTAAAACGGAATACGGCGTGTGATTTTCATTTAGACAGCCCAAATGAAGTATTTTTTATTATATATATTTTTATTACAGGTGTTTAAAAGCTTATAAAATAATATTTCATATCAAATGTTTTACTGGCTGTTGTTATGTTATGACAACCAATTTTAACCAAAAAGATTCGACGGCAATTATTTACTGATCAGAGGCTCGATAAGCCTTTAAAAAGAGGGTAAGAGATGAACAGCGTTCCATCAATATTGGATATCGTTCCGGTGCGGTGTCAGCGCAATTTATCAGGAAACGATTACCGCACCCAAGAGAAAATATGTTATGTGCTAGGAGAAACAAAATGCTAGAAAAGAGATGAAACGGCATGGAAAGGAATTTAATCTTCTACTGCATTGCCGTAAAATAACTTTGCAAGGAATATAAGTATTGCATTGACTAGAAGGAGGCACACTTTGATATTATAATACTGTGTTTCTCTAGTGGGATGAATTGTGGTCGACACTATCGCCTCATGATAAATAGCTCTTGATGAAGGTGGTTCTAGGCTCTGTGTGTAGATAAATAATGTAGATATATACAAAGAGGTTCGATATCTCTTGTGATGTACCTATGGCAGGGTTGACAATGCTGGCCGAATTACAAGGTAAAAATAAAATTAAGCCATTTACTGTGAAAAAATAAATTAAGAAAAATATAACTGTAATGGTATCACTTAAAAATGTTTTGACCGCGTCGAGACAGAGTTTCTTATTTAAAGAGTTTACATCAACAACTAATGACCTAATTACCTATTTTTGTGTAAGCCATTTTACGAAGACTTATTATTCGTTGTTCGTTCTTGTTATTCGTTATTCGACTTGTTTTTCGTCTTATTGTTCGTTCGTTCGTTATTTTTTGTGTTAGTGTGTTTTTTCTTTGCGTCATGTTTACCGCAAATAAATGTATTTTCTTTCTTTTTTATCTTTCTTTATTACACTGCTGCGCTTTCAACGCTTTCATCTTTTTTTTGAAGCACGCTTCAATGCGTGCTGTGTGCGATGCATGCGACTACAGCTGTAGAATAGTGTGCAAGGCTATTTTGGCGCATGGGCAAAATCGAAACTAACGCAGCCATCTTGTTTTTTCAATCTATTACACAATAGTTATTTGTGCAACAAGAGAGCAAAGTCGTTTTTTGCTGCGAGTGCTGATTTTGAATCCTGAGTGTGGCGAGGGATTCAAAGGCACGAGATGCAAAAACTTTGCTCTCGTGTAACACACATAACTTTTCACTTCAGCAGCGAGAACACTTTAGGAGATAAAATAATAAACAGGAATAGATTGAAATAACTATTTATTGTGAATCAAAATAATTAAGATTGTAGGTAGAGGTACCAATTCAATAAAATGGAACATTTTAAAAGTTAAAAGTAAAATTACTGCAATTCTGCAAATTAAAAGTAACCCGCTCTTTTATTTAAATTAAGGCGTGTTCGGAAATAGCACCCATGATATTTTATTATTCAAAATATATTACGTAACATTATTGAAACTAGAAATAAATATGTACATGTTAAATATCAGTTTTATTTGCAGTGAATACTTATTTTCGTTTAAATACAACAATAAGTAAAAAATTCAATAAATTACATTAAAAGACATAATTATCTTTTTGAAAAATTTCTTTAGTTAGTACGAAATTCCGAACGTGTTTGTCTTTGAAGTCGAATTCAAAATCGGAACTTCGAAAGGGCTGGTCTTTGTCTCTCTCTCTTTCTAATGGCGGGAAAGAGATAGAGTGTGAATGTTTCGAATTGTATGATTAACTCAAGGAAGAATAAGATATTCGCAGCTTTCTGAAAAAAAATAATTAATAAGTTACTTGGTCTCACTCAGTGAGCAAAATCGCATTTTGCTCACTGATTTCAGGCAGCAAAACCTACATGTTTGAGCTACTGAAGTGAAAAACATATATACAATGTTTTACCAACAACGCCACCCTGTCACCGTCATTCGAGCGACAAAACATCTTTGTAACATTGTAGTGCAAGCGGAAGTGTGTAACTACGTCTGGAAGTGAAACTTTAAATGATATAGTTATTACTTACATATGGGCAAAATCGGAACTAACGCAGCCATCTTGTTTTTTTCAATTCGTTACACAAAACAAATATACAAATTTTTAGCAACAACGCCACCCTTTTTTTTTTTTTTTTTTTTTTGGGTGGGAAATCATCAAATGACGTCTCCCGCTCTGGGCGGAGCGGAAGGGCGTGTCAGACTCTTACTGACTAAAACCCACCCGTGTTCCTTCAGTTGCCTGTGCGCCAGGGCCACGGTAACTCTTTCGAACAATCCGCAGCCCCGGCAGGCATCGGTCCTATCGGACCCCGTCAATGGTGCTGACATCTCTTTGAGGCGCGCGTGGAACACGACGCGCCGTCGACCCGGGCCTGGTCCTTACCGGACGGCGAGCTGCCCATTGCTCGCCGTCCGCAAGCCCGCGCCTACGGTGGCCGGGAGTCGGCAATCGACTCCCGACGCCCAGGGTGTCTCCTCCTCCTGCGGCGGCTAGGGGCGCGAGGGCGCAGAGATTGCCTCTCCCTTTCGCGCTCCGCCTCCTCCTTCGCGAGCATTACTGCTTCGCAGAAGGAGGTGACGGCTTCCCATTCCCTCTCGCTCCGTACCATGGCCTGAACCAGGGCCGGACGCGAGAGGTCGCCGCCGCCGATCGCCGCCACGAGGACACGGCGGTGCTCCGCCCAAGCCGGGCAGACCTCCACCGTATGCTCCACCGTGTCCTCCGGTCGATCCACGCAATGATAACACCCGGGCGTTTCCTCCCGCCTTATCCGAAACAGGAACCTCCCGAAACAGCCATGTCCGGTGAGGACCTGCGTCAGGCGGAAGGTGAGGACGCCGTGGCGCCTCTCAAGCCACTCCTCAAAGAGGGGTCTTACCGCCGCAATTGTGGTGTGCCCTAACAACGCCACCCTGCCAACGTCATTCAAGCGTCAAAACATCTTTGTAACATTATAGTGCAAACAGACGTGTGTAACTACGTCTGGAAGTGAAACTTTAAATGATATACTTATTACCAGTGATCGGAAAAAGGTGAGCTAAAATACCTAAAGTTCGAAAAAGAACAGAGACAAAGTCGAGACGCCTTACGACAAAATATTTTTTCGGGACTAATGTCCCGGGATTCAGAACATTACTTAAGTACAACTAAAATTAATAAAGTAAAACAACTATCGAATTAATTTCCTGTTTCTGTTTAAAAAAAAAGAGTATGCACGATTTTTACTGTTTCCAAAAATAAAGGTAATCTCCTTATCTTCGTATGAACGATGTAAATAAGCGTTCTTCTTGTTTTTGAAGTCGGTTAAAAAGGAAAATGAATTCAATTTTTTTACTTTATTAATATCATTAATATTAAATGTACTTAAATGTACGATGTCCCAAAACTCGGAACAAATATTCCGAGAAAAAAAATTGTCGTAAGGAAGTCTCCACTTTTTTTGTCTCTGTTCTTTGAACTTTAGGTATATTAGCTCTACCTATTCCGATCACTGCTTATTACTTACATAAAAAGAGACCTATTTAGCAGACCTATGGATTGTCGTCGTACCATTACAGCAACTGTACGTCGAGACTGTATGACATAAATGCTATTTCAGAACCTAGATTCCGTGAATATTTAATATGCTTAGCGCCAACGCGATGATGTACGAGTAGCTATGATTTATCACAATATTACTTCTCGGCAGTCGACGTTGACACTTTTAGTACATTATCCAGCGAGTGACGTAGATATTATCCACCCCTGTTGTTTCCAGGCGTTGAAAACCTTATTAAAATATTATCCCATTTGGCTCTGTTTCGCTTGTGAAAAATACGAGGTTGTGTAAAGTATTGGGTGAAGATCTGGTTTAAATTAACATTTTGTATTAAAGCGTTTTTTTTTAATTAGTAGTAATTAAAATAAACTTGCATAAATTAAGTAGGCAAGCTATGATATTATAATACTGCTGGTGGACACTGTCTGTATGCAACGATGAATAGCTCTTGAAGAAGGATTACAATCGGTCTGTGAGGATTCTAGTGTCTGGATATAGTTTAGTTTCTGTACAAAGAGGTTCAATATCTCTTGTTTTGTAGGGTAGGGTTGAAAGTGCTGGCTGAATGTCAGAAGAAAATATAATTTAAACAAATTATTTGTTGAAAAATAAATTAATAAAAATGAAACTTTAATGGCATCTTAACGAAACTTTGACCGCATTGAGCCAGTATCTTTGTAAAACATATCCAAAGAGTTTGTGAGAAACCAAATCATCCATAATGTTTTTACTTTGTGTTTCTTTTTTCTTAATCTGTGCTTTCTTTTCCACATGCGTCATGTCTTTACTATGATAGCTTTTTGCTAAATCTAACCTGCCACTTAAAATTCAGGCTATACTGTTACACATAAATCAATATTATTTACCTTCCTCCACAATATTGAATTAAATATTACTCTTACCTCTGGACGTATCAGGATCAGGTTCGTACCTACATAAAATGTATACTTATATTGTAATATGAGATACCCAATATCATATTATTATATATACAGACACACACAAAAGCTCTCGATATAGGTGCGGACTGCTCGGGTTTAAATCATAACCAATATATAGTTGTACCTTAAGGCGATCCCTCACCGGGAGCATTCACTTGTAATACAACAGTTCAGATTCGAGCTTTACATCTGTGAGTGAGGAGAACCGAGCATTACAGTGCGCCATCTGCAACATTACATAGATGCAATTTGTAACATTCCATATATGCAATTTGTAACTTTATATAGATGCATTTTGTAACATTACCTAGATGCAATTTGTAACTTTACATAGATGCAATTTGTAACTTTACATAGATGCATTTTGTAACATTATATTCACCGGGACCATTCGCCCGTAACGTAACAGTTGTGATTGGGGAGCACCCGTGATATAATTTGTAACATGAATGAGCATCTTATCGAATCTTGGATTGTTATATTACAAGTGAATGCTTGTCAGTCAGTGAGGTACGAGTGGTATTGTAACGTAAAGCTCAAAATGGAATCTTGGATTGTTACATTACAGGTGAATGCTCTGGTGAGGGAGCGCCTTTAGATACAGGTATATTATTACAATACGATAAGTTCGGTTCCCTTTTGTTCACAAAATATATATTCATTATTCGCAATAAGTTATTTTCTTTTGTTATACAATACAATGATCTCGTCTGCTGTTATTCTAATCTCGCTGATTTATCTACTTTTTTCAACATTTCTAACAAAACGAGGTTGAATTGATGAGTTGTCTTTGATAATAACTGTATTTTTATGCCCTATAAAGTTCTTGAAGAGAGAAATATGATATTGAATAATATACTGATATTCTATTGGTTGGTTATTTTTTTCTATTGAAATAAATACATTTAAGAACGTAAAAAAAAAAAGAAATCCTTGTTAATTTTCAAACAATGGGGGTTATCGTTTTTGTGCTCACCAGTTAGCGCCACTGTCGAGTAAGGTTCTGTTGCAGTACTTTTATTTGATGTTTTGGGTATGTTTAAGTACCTTATATTCAAAGTATGTTTATTTTATTACATTTTAAAACTTCAAATGAATATTTAGATTCAATATTCCTAAAATTGGCAAGCATGAAGCAGACAAATCTTATTCTTCCTTCAAGTAGTACCAAATTAGATCCTAACTTTTTACTTAAATTCTTAAGCCATAATTAATCAAGAATGGCACAACCATTACAGCTATTATGAATCATTGGTTAATATCCGTGATAAAAAATCCCGTAAACAGTGAACGTTCAGTACATATTTTGACATCTAGAGACCTTACTCTACACTAGCGCCTCTAGCGGCGAACTCAAGCGCGATAGCCCTCATTATGAAAGGTTAAAAAAGCCGTCGGAATTTTCTTACTAAACGGTAAGTATAAGAAGGTCGCCGTGTTCGTGTAAAATTCATCTTCCATGTCATCAATTCATCATCTTCCATTCGATTCGATTCGTTTACAGTCTACCTACTATAAGCGACCTGGACAACTCCACCTTCCGACACCAAATTAAGCAAGCGGTGATTTTGTATCCGATTTTATGAGTAAAAAGAAGCCACTGGCATTCGGTAATGCACCAACGGAATAATTTAAACGCCAAGCTACCACAATTTCAGAAAAAAAAGGTTCAATAATTTTCCTTTTATTTCTCTGAAAATCTCTCAACTATGCCCAACAAAAAACTCCGAAACCATACACACTTATTCATTCCAACAAACTTCATTTGACAATCACACAAACGACCTGAAACTATACATAAGTCTTCTTTTTTTCATTTTCCCTCGTGGTGCTAAAATACTGGCCACGTCACAATAGAGGCAACCCAATGAAAAGTTTTACAAAAAAAATTGACGTAGATTTGACGAACGATACGTTTGAACAATGCTAACTAACGATGAAGTGCACTCGGCGTGGGACCGGTACGGTGGGTAAGCAAACACGCCTCGCCGCACAACCTACCACGATTTTCGCTTGTCATCCGGTTTTGTTTGCCTCTGTTTTAGATATTCTTTTTTTTACTAATTGTCGGACGTGAGTAGAACATCTATTGCAGTAGGTCGATGCTTCGTATTGGTCGGTCTTGATAAATGAATAACGGTACTAGATTAGACACAGCAGAGGGAGATTCCTTTGAGATATGGACAAAGTTAACGCAAGTTTAGTTGGGGACCACACGGCGAAGATAATGTTATTATATTAAACGATGTTACTTCATCTACACGGAGCAACATAATAGAATATTTTAGGTTAAAAAAATTACGAAACTTCCCACCACTAAACTAAGCTACAACTATTGTTATCGTATTAATTAATGTGTCCTTTCACAAAACAAAAACACGAAACTTATCATTATGTCCACAAAACCAGAAAAATAACAACAATAAAAAACGTAGCGCGCGTGCGCGAACTAGGCGACCCGTGAGCTACCCTCAATGACACCGCGTCAAAGTGACTCGTGTTGTCGCCGCACGCGCCGGAGAAATATTATTAAGAATCTCAACAACACTTACCCCCTTCATCTCGTTCCATTTTGTGCATAGAAAATTATGCCTGAAACCGTTTCTAGTAAATACATTTCTGTCAATTTTTTTTTGCATCCCCACCGAGCTCCGCTCTCCTTCCCTTTTCTGTTAATTCCGCGCATAGAGAATTATGCCTCAAGGGGAGGTTACCCGGAAAAACGTCGTTTTGTATTGTGTTTTATTCGTAGATAACACGGATTTAAATTTTGAAAAAAACATATTACATATTTGATCTAGATATTTTGGCCGTGCGATGCATGATTAGTTGCACTTTACTGCATACAATTAAATCGCAAAGACAAGTCTTAACTAAGATCTAATTATTATTTTATTTGAGTTAGCATCAGTAAGCAGTAAGAAGACCGTTAACACATATTTCGCGTGATTTTTTTACGTTTACGGCCCCGTGCACGATATCGACTGATTTTGATCAATTTTGTTCATTGTTTGTGAGAAAGGCAAAAATAATTTAAACAAAATCAATCGTGATTTGAAAAGTAGAGTTCTTTGTTTTACATGTGGCTGAAAGGGATTTTTTTTATAAATTAAGTAAGTATTCATGGAAAATCACTAATATTCGCAACAAGTTATCCAAAAAATTACGCGAGACTAACGTTTGATCATCTTTTTACTAGAAGCTACTTTTGATTTTTTATATTAAAAAATATCATCAACATTATTATATGGTCTACTTGTACGTGGCTGGACCACTTTTTTCAACTTCGATACGAAATATAGCAGAAAAATAATGTTTAAAAAACCCTATTAAATTAAATCCCAGTCAGTAATGTATTTTTTCCTATTATTTAACAAGGTATTTCAAGAAATTTAAAAATCACTCATTAGTCTTCAGCTTTCCTAGAATTAAAATCAAAATTTAATTTTATGATAATACAATATTTTCATTAAGTAAATTAAAGGTGAAATAAACTATACTGTCGAGAGCGCATAAGTGATGAAACTATTAACAGATGCTGTGACTGACACTACTTGCTCAGCGCCACAAAAACTGCACTTTTTTTATTTACACAGACATAATGTTTCAATTGTTTCAAGCTTTCTTACAATTTGATAAGAAATTGACAAAAGAGAGCTTTTTTCGTGCACGGAGCCTTAAGTATATTAGAATAATTCGGAATGATAACGTTTGAACTTCGAATCGAATCTTCGCCGGCCACGGTTCGTTGACCTACTAGTATTCGTCAGGTGATATTTCTGAGTTATGCATTTACCCACACGATGTTGAAAGGTAGTCCATCCAACCTGAACCGCAATTAGTAATCACCGTGAGAGCATAAAATGCACGCTTGCAGTCTAGGATGGCCTATTCAAACGGTTCCATACATTCTGTCAATTTAGCATTCTGAGTAGCGGTAAGTCCAACCATGTAACCGACAGGATTATAGAGCATATGCTCACACGTATTTCTATTTTTTTATTTATAACGCTTTCAATAGCTTGACTGGCGCAGCCGATAGGATCGCCGAATAGAGCTGCGCTGTCCTTCGGGTTTTTTCCGGATAAAACTTTTTGGTATTACGCGTTCGGGTGGCCCTGAAGGCAGCTGTGGTGATTCTACGAGGGACTGAAAATGAGAAAGGCGAGCAAATCACCTTCCTTTCCTATTTCCTTTGTTTGTTATTTTGCGATTAGAAGTCTCGCGTTATAACGTTATCTGATTTTGCATAAAATCTGTAGGCCTCGTTTAGTAATTGAGATACTGTTAATGAATTACAAAATATATTTAATACAAATAAATTATTTAAACTTTTTTTAATGATAACCAGTTTGATTAATGATAACCATTTTGTGTTATAAACTTATACATTTTGCTTTTAATGTTTAGGTACTTTATATTATTATTGTGTGTTAAGCTAATTAATAGTGTTACAAATGGAAGATCACGTAAAAACTGTCATGATTCTAAATGAAACGACACGTATTTTAACTTTTTATTTATAACGCTCCCAAAAACTTGACTATACTCCATTTGAAATAAGATTATAGAAATTTAACTAAGCCTTTTGTACAGTCCGTTCAACCGATTTTACCTTCTATTGCGTTAGTGGCATGACAAATGGCAGCTGCAGTAAATAGTTTGTATTGTAACCACGTCTTTGCTTTTAATGTCATCCTTATATTATCTACGGAATAGAAGTCAAAATCGGTTGAACGGACAGTAAAAAAGGTTTATTTAAATTTCCAATCCTATTTCAAATGGAGTATATATGCCGCGGCTATAACGTTACTTGTTATTATTATTTTATGGTGTATTATAGGTATTTTAAGACAACGTAATGTAGGATACTCAATAAATATTCGATGTGAATGTAAGACGGTTTTGATTATTATATTTCTTGTAGGCTGTGCTTTTTACAACTTGAAGCACCATTGCCCAAACCCATTGTAACATTTTAATGACATCCTTTATCAGATTTAATTATAACAAAAGGTGTCTGGAAAAGACTGGATGTGGGTGAATGAGGGATGACCGGACTTGGAGAGAGCTCAGTTCAACACTTTAAAAGACTGACATAAAACATCAAAGATAAATGAGACTGTGAAAACAAAGAGCCTTTCAGATGTTATTTTCAATATTATTCCATTTTAATCTATGTAGATACACATGACCCTTAGAAAAAATAAAATAATTTTGAATGCTATGTTTTATCTTAGCTAAACATGTTTGTGCAATCTAAACTAATAAATAATAAAGAGAAAAGATTTAATTTTTTTTATGTTGGTTTATTTACGCTTTCACGCGAAAACGGCTGAACATATTTGGACGAAATATGGCACATGGATAGACCATGACCTAGATTAGGTCATAGGATACTTTTTATCCCGATATTCCTACGGGAACAAGACTTATGCGGGTGGAACCGCGGGGCGCAGCTAGTTATAATTACATTTTATCACCATTTTATATATTATGCAAATAAATTATTTATTATTGTTTATTATTTACCTCTGCCTAACCCTTCGGGGAATACAGGCGTGATATTATGTTATTTTTTTATTATTGTTTATTATTCTCCGTATAAAATACTGGTATTCAGCTGCATCCTGTGAGACTGGAAGCCGACCCCAACATTGGCAGAATGTTTTTTTTTTGTATATTGACACCTTGTTTTTATATTTATCTAATATATAAAATTCTCGTGTCACAGTTTTCGTTGCCATACTCCTCCGAAACGGCTTAACCGATTTTGATGAAATTTTTTGTGCTTATCCGGTATCTATGAGAATCGGCCAACATCTATTTTTTTTTTTTTTTTTTTTTTGGTAGGTAGGGTAGGGAGTTAGGGAGTTAGGTAGGTAGGTAGGGTAGGTAGGTAGGTAGGGTAGGTAGGTAGGTAGGGTAGGTAGGTAGGTAGAGTAGGTAGGTAGGGTAGGTAGGTAGGGTAGGTAGGTAGGGTAGGTAGGTAGGGTAGGTAGGTAGGGTAGGTAGGTAGGGTAGGTAGGTAGGGTAGGTAGGTAGGTAGGGTAGGTAGGTAGGGTAGGTAGGTAGGGTAGGTAGGTAGGGTAGGTAGGTAGGGTAGGTAGGTAGGGTAGGTAGGTAGGGTAGGTAGGTAGGGTAGGTAGGTAGGGTAGGTAGGTAGGGTAGGTAGGTAGGGTAGGTAGGTAGGGTAGGTAGGTAGGGTAGGTAGGTAGGGTAGGTAGGTAGGGTAGGTAGGTAGGTAGGTAGGGTAGGTAGGTAGGGTACGCCGTAGATAAGTACCGCAACCCGTGCGAAGCCGGGGCGGGCAGCTAGTATTCATATAGAGGTATGAGGAACAGGGTGTAAAGTTCACTCATACTCTATTGAAAAGGGAGGATCCTCCGACCAGACGGGTGTTGTGTCTGGTGGGCAACTGCCCGACGATTGATGTCGGGACGTTGTATATATGCTAGTTGCGCGGTAAACTCTGCTTGCGCGATGCAGGATTTTGCGTGACGTCAGTGTGACGTGTAGCTCGCATGTGGCCATGTAGATACCGCTACATTCATGTAATTTGTTATCATTTTAATTGTGCTTTTGTGTGATGTGCTATGTCTTTTGTGTGCACTGAATAAATGATGTATCTATTATTTACTATCGGTGTTGAGTTTTACTTAATAGGTACGTATAAGCAAATATTCTAATTGTCTTTTTTCACTATAATACGTCCTCTGGCTTGAAATAAGACAGTAATTGGAATAATGAGCGATGTACCGTGTGGCGTGGTGGCCAGTCTGCCAACCTGCCAGCCTGCCAGCGCCGTCCATGATGCAATTAAAAAGTAGAACGTCAAAGAGCACGCTAATAAAATTTCGTAAAATGTTCACAGTCGTATTTTGTTAGCTTTTGAAATTATTATGATTCTCTTGTTCGTTGAATGTTTGTGTTGGACTTGGAAAAATAAAACTGAATTGAATTAGGTGACGCGAAATTATTTTAATTTATTTTCGGGCGATTGTTTGTCAAATATGAAATTAAGTTCTGTTTCTTTTTTGTATTAAATATTAAATTAAAAACCATGTACCTACCTACCTATAATTTTTGTTTTGGTTAACATTATTTACTGTTTTATCTACTAAATTAATTATTGCCAATTTCCTAGACAAAATATCCTAAAGATCCTTAGAAATTCGTTCCATTAGGAGTGAAATAAATCATCGTACGTTTACTAATGAGCACACTACCTTTTATATAGCGAGACATCGAAATAGGCGGGAAAGCAAAGCATGGTAAAGAAAATTTGTGATACCTACTTGGTGTCTATCTTCATCTTTAAAATATTTTATATTTATGACAGGAACCAAAACTTTGACATCATTAAAGGTTCCCGACACTAGTAGCACAATTTCTATGAAAATATCATGGAAATGGTTCTACAAGAGTCGTGTCGCGCTGTCGCGTCGCGTCTGTCTGCGGGAGCCTTAACGTGTGGGTTTCTTCTCGGTTCTTCTCGGAAACCTGATAATTAATGAGTGAGACTCTTTTTCGTTTTGATCTAACAAAAATGTTTTTGAAAATCTGGTTGCGCCCACGCTTGTACCCACACGTAGGCAAAGCTTTTCTTTTACGAAATGAATCCTGTAAGCCTTGTCTATGTTTACTCTCTGCCAAAAAATATATCAAAATCGGCTAGTTGTAGTAGTCGAAATACAGGCTTACTTAGTCACATTTACTCGTTAATAATAAAGTTTATGGCGGGCGGACGGTGGCGATCGGACATACACATGGCCCTTGGGTCTGATTCTACACTCAACAGTGAATAGATTCAGGCAGATGATTCCTAAAAATTGGGCCGTATATTTCCCGACACCGTTACTTCATAAATTATTTTATGGAGTAGGTACACGTTAACCAATTAATCCCTCTTCAGATGGCTGCGTATTTGGGACTTCATTAATATACACAAAGAGCCCTGTTTATTACTTTATAGCGATAGGGTATAATACATTGCATTACCTACATGGATAGTAAAAGGTATTGGCTCACTGAGATAACGTAATTTTAGGAATAAAAAACGGATATAATTTTATAAAAATATACGGACGCTGCAGCAGAACAACTTCAACCTGATTAAGGCCCGGACTCCAGCAAAGCGTAGACGAGACGAGAGGAGAAGAGATATGTTGGAAACAACCAATAAGATTGCGTTATTTACATATCTCGCCTCCGCTAAGCTTCAGTGGATACAGAGGAGAGGAGATGTCTCATATTTGCTTAGCGCGAACAAAACAGAAATGTGAGCTGTGCCTCGCAAGCTGTCGACGCCTCGCAGTGGAGACGAGAGCCTTTGACGAGAGCAGATGTGCAGCAGATGAGCAGAGGCTTGCAGCGAGCGGCACCGGTAGTTCCCTCCCCCGCATCGCACAACCCGCCCGCCCGCTCTAGCTAGTACAAATCTCTGCTCCGGTCAAGCCAGTACGTATCTCCGCACAGCTTCGGTGGATACAGCCTAGCTGTTAAGGCGGAACCTTCAGGGTAGCCCGCGAAATTCAAATTTACTAACGGTTTTTGCAATTTGCAGGTCACTGTCAGGTTGTATTTTGATTAAAATATGATTCGCGGTCGTAACAAATATGGCTTTACGGAATTATAATCATTAGAATCAGAAAGACAATTCCTTAAGTTAGAATTGGTGTCAAATGTCATGATTTCATGAAATAGTCATTTAATACAGTAATATGAACTCAGAGAGATGTATTGCTGATTCTAATGATTATAATTCCGTAAAGCCATATTTGTTACGACCGCGAATCATATTTTAATCAAAATACAACCTGAGAGTGACCTGCAAATTGCAAAAACCGTAAGTAAATTTGAATTTCGCGGGCTACCCTGAAGGTTCCGCCTTAAGCATCTCCTCTCGATTCCTCTTCGCACATCTCTGCCAATCTCCGCTTTGGTGGAGTCCGGGCTTAAGCTATAACTAGTGTTTTTTATGCTCACATTCGAAACAAATGACTACTGCCTTTATGTAAAAAATAGAACTTCTAACATCTTCCAAAATGAACGTCATAGAAAAGACTTTGCATAGCAGTGTGTATACTACCAATGTGAACGTTTCAGCAATTACCTAATTGAAAAAGTTCTCCACTTGTCAGTCACAATACTTTGTCCGTTGAATTTCCAACGTTATTGTTTCAAAGTGATCACATTTTGCTGTTTCCATGGTTATTATGCAAAGCTAGGAACTGACCGGTAGAAGCTGGACAGGACATCGATCACGCTTGGCAGGTTTGTTATGCAATGAGTAACAAATATTTGGTCAAAGGCAACAAAATTATCAAATAAACAAGTTGAATTAACAGCCTGAAGAAACAATAACATTATCGGGGAATATACACTCGGCGTCACAAAAATCGCACCTCTCCGAAAATAAGTTTCAAGCATGTCGCGCCATCAACGAATACATTAAACCTAATTAATATTAGTATCAATTGAAAGTATATTTAACGACCTTTAAATTAACATTAGTTAGAATTCCTAAACACAACAGATCTCATTAGCACGTAACGTTAAAAAAAATGTTGTCAAAATACGCATTACATCGGCCACTAATTGTACCTCCCTACAAGGGTATAAAAAGGGCGACCCGGGTTAGACCCGGGTAAACCCCGATCCCTCAGACTGGGGTATTTCAATGCCAATGGCATCATAGGTCAGCGTGACGAAATCGCGACCTTCCTCCGCGATCACGATATAGACGTCCTCTTCGTACAGGAGACGTTCCTTAAACCCCATCACCGTAGGCCGTCCATCGCAAACTATCGCGTAGTACGCAACGACAGGATTCGGTGTCACCGGGGCGGTACCTTGATCTACTACAGGGCTTCGCTCTATTGCATCCCAATAGACCCCCCTCCCCTCTCACGATTAGAAGTCTCCATATGTCGACTAGGCATGACGGGTCACCAGCCGATCACTCTGGTGTCGGCTTACCTCCCCCCCACCAATACCTCAGAGAACTTCCAATACCTGACTGACGACCTGACCCTCCTGCTCGGCTTGAGTGACTCCGTTATCATAGCGGGCGATCTCAATGCCAAGCACACCGCCTGGAATAGTGCCATTATCTCTACCCGAGGGAGACACTTGTTCGACCTCAGTCCCCTTCTTAACTTCGACGTCATCGCCCCGATGACCCCCACCCACTTCCCCGCTAACGTTGACCACGCCCCTGACGTGCTCGATGTGGCACTCCTAAAGAGTATCAACCTACGGTTGGCCTCTATAGAAGTGTTACAAGAGCTAGACTCTGACCACCGACCAGTCGTAATGAGACTAGCCCCTCGCATAGGTCTCCCCGACCCCGACCAACCCCCCCTCACGAGAGCGGTAACGGACTGGAGGTTAGTAAGCGAATGCCTGAAAGCCAACACGTCCCCCCACTTAGACTCTATCCCCGACCTCTTCGACTCTGTCGCAGACACGACGGCCGCGATCGGCTCGTTCACGGAACACGTACAATCCGTCCTGAACGATTGTTCAAGGGAAGTTCCAGCGATAGATGACTATCGCTGGAAATTGCCGGATGATGTACGTGAGCTGTTGACCGAGAAGAACGCGGCCGTCCGCGCGTACAGCAACTTTCCCTGCTCCGCGAACCGAACCCACATGCGCTACTTGCAGCGAACTGTAAGGAACCGCGTGGCGGAAGTACGTAACGCGGGCTGGGACAAGATGCTGAGCGAACTAGAGCCCACCCACCTGGCATTCTGGGAGCTTCAGAGGGAACTCAAATCCCGAGAAGTAGCCCCCATGCCCCCCCTGACCCGCCCTGACGGCACCATCGCCTTCGATGATGCCGACAAGGCCGAATGCCTCGCCGATAGTCTAGAGGCCCAATGCTCGCCCAGCACTCAACCAGTAGACCAGGCCCACCTCTCTGAGGTGGAAGCCGAAGTCGAAAGGAGAGCTTCCCTCCCCCCCGTAGAAGACCCCGAGTTTCCTCTGCCTCCCGTCACTCCCGACGAAGTGCACGATCTCATAAAGGGTCTCAAGCCCCGCAAAGCCCCCGGTTCGGACGGTATCACCAATAGGGTGATACAGCTCCTCCCCGCTCATCTGATCATGCTCATGACCACCATCTTCAATGGTGCCATGAGCAATAACATCTTCCCCCAATCGTGGAAACAGGCCGCTGTCATCGGTATTCCCAAGCCGGGCAAGCCCAAATCCGCTCCCTTCAGCTACCGCCCCATCAGTCTGCTCAACGTCCTCGGCAAAATCTATGAGAGGCTTATTTATAAGCGTCTCAGAGACTACGCCGACACGAAGGGCCTCATTCCCAACGAGCAGTTCGGTTTTCGAACCCAACACTCGTGCGTGCAACAGGTCCACCGGATCATCGAACACATAAGCGTCGGTTTCCAACGTGGTTCTTTGAACGGTGCCGTGTTCTTCGATATAGCGAAAGCGTTCGACAAAGTCTGGCACGACGGCTTATTATATAAGCTGTACAAACTTAAAGTGCCAGATCGTCTCGTGCTCATCTTACGAGACTTTTTGTCGAATCGCACGTTTCGCTATCGCATCGAAGGAGCGCTATCCTCCCCCCGCCCAATCCGCGCCGGAGTCCCTCAGGGCTCCGTGGTCGCCCCCCTCATTTTCACGCTATTCACCAGCGATATCCCCAAAAGTAAAAAGGCTCAGTTGGCTCTGTTCGCAGACGATACGGCCATTTACTACACCGGCTTCGGCCGCGACTCGATCTCTCGTATTCTCCAAACCTCAGTCAACCAGCTCGGTGACTGGTTTAGGAAGTGGAGAATCGAAGTCAATCCCGATAAGAGTCAAGCGGTGTTCTTTTCGAAACCGCGACTCAGACCCCTCCTCCCCCGTCCGCTGACCATGTACGGCAAGCCTATCCCTTGGGAGAAGCGAGCCAAATACTTGGGCGTCGTCCTAGACCAGCACCTCTCTTTCTCGGAGCACATAAAGCAGGCGCGCTCGCGCGCCGCTTTCGCTCTCGGTAGGCTCCACTCCGTCCTGAATGCACGCAGCAAATTGTCACTTAGGTGCAAATTGCGCATTTACACAGCGTGCATTCGCCCCATCATGACCTATGCGAGCGTAGTATTCGCACAAGCGAAGCCCCATCACATCCATAGGATGCAGACCCTCCAAAACCGGTTCCTCCGCAGGGCGACCGGTGCCCCTTGGTTCGTTCGGAACGAAAGTCTCCATCTCGACCTTAAAATCCCGACCATCAGTCAGTTCATGAAACGCCTATCCAAGCGTTTCTTCGACTCCGCCGCCACTCACCGCAACCCTCTGGTTGTCGCGGCCGCCAGTTATGTCCCCTCCCGAATCAGTCATACCCGCCGTCCCCGGCATGTCCTAGTCGACCCCGATGACCCCATAACCCTCCTCCAGGAGAGCAGTAGGGCCACCAGTACAGTGCACAAACACAGGCCGCCATCGTTCCGACCTCGCCGACGAGGTCCCACGCGACGACCCCCCCGCATCCGTTCCCCCCGTCCCCAGTCCGATGAGGCCTCAGCCCGCGCCGTAGCTGAGCCTGTAGCTTTAAATTCCCCGATTAATAATCATGATATTAACCTTTCGATCCAGCCCGTCCCCAATATCACGCTGCCCTCTCCCGATGACGCCCTAAGCCGAGGTCCGTACCCCACAGGGGGTGCCCTTAGCGTGCGGTCATCTAACGTATAAGTTTAGTTTTAAATTTTTCCGCTCCTGGCTGGAGGCCCTTTAGAGTAAAATCCGAAAGGCGACCACAGGACAGTCCGGTTAAGCAGCCACGACCCCCAGTGGTCAAAACTGCGAGTTGCACTACCAAAAAAAAAAAAAAAAAAAAATTGACCCGGGTTAAATGTGGGTCATTAAGCTCTCGACACTCGTCCTGAACGGTCGTGATTTACGCTCCCCCGTTCATGACTCAGTGGCGCTAGCCTAATTCTTCTCGTTACGTTTACGTAACGCCCTCGCAGCCGCCCCGGCTGCAACCGATCATCGATCGATTAATTAATTAATTTTAATTAATCAATCGCTTTTGATCAATTATAAAAATTGCCTTTTTCAAGGCAGGTTCTACTATTTCTTTAACGTGCGCGTTTGTGTGAGTAGCTTCACTAGGCCCCTTCCGGGCAAAACCACAGTTTCGTGGTCCTCGGTGGATACCTTACGGTGCCAACGAAACCGAGTGGGGTGTTGACCCAATCACACCCGCCGAACCCCTTCAGGGCTAGGCAGTCAGTTGGACGGGTCCCAGAGTTAACCGGCCTTAGGGGATCTCCTAGTCGGCTCTGGTGACAGTTTTCCTTCCACAGCTACTCACCTAGTGTCTTTAGGGTGTGTCTACACCCTTCGCGCTAGACTGTCAGGGCCCCGTTCGCACAATAAGACTGGCGGCGGGTATACAAGTTTAGGGCTCACCCATAGGCACTCAACCTCCCTGTCTATACCCGACAGGGAGGGTGTGACACATCCCCGGGCAATTCCACCCGGGGAGCTAGGCATAGGGAAGATAGGCGGGAACCTTCTGTTCCACCATCCCCCAAATCCAACCCTCCCGCACCCCCAACCATGGGGGATGCGCTAATCGCTAAATTCTTTAGGGACGTCCTCCTAAAGGACCCCGATTTCTTAGCCAAATATGGCGATCATTTCGCCGCTATGCAGCCCTCCACCCCCTGTCCCTCCGACCCTCCAGCCATCGCTAACTTTAGCGATGCACTAGAACCCCCCTCCCCTCCGTGCTCTATGCCCGTCATAGACTCGGATGACTCGTCAGGTCCCATGGACACTGACGTTGCCTCCAATAAACGCCCGGTCACTCCGTATCCTTATGATACGGAGCCCCAGTTCTCCTCCGCCTCCTCGTCCGAGGATGACGGTTTTCAGACCGTCACCTCCGCCGCCAAGAGGAAGAAGAACGTAGTGTGTTCTTCCCAGGCAGGGAAAACCCCTAAAATAGGCTCCCCCGCCGCCCCCGTGACACCGACCCCCGTTGTCCCCACCCCGACCGCGCGCCCCGCTCCCTCCGCCGCCGCGTCAACCCCCCCCACCCTGTCCAAGGCTTCCGATAGCCAATCTAAACAGGCCCCCTCCCCGCCCCCTGTGTTCATTCAGGACAAGGGGAAGTGGACCGTCGTGTCCAAATGGTGCGTCGATCTCCGGATCGGCTTCACCAGTGTCCGTGCCACAGAGCAGGGCATCAAGGTCCAAGTCCCTAACGCTTCCGATTATAGGGCCCTCACGAAACTCCTCAGAGATAGGGGAGTTTCGTTCCACACTTACTCCCTTCCGGAGGACCGTCAGACCCGCGTGGTCATAAATCGCATCCCTAAGGAGATAGCGACCTCTGATATTAAAGACGACCTTCTGTCGCAAAACGTCCCCGTCGCGGAAGTGCACCGCATGCACCGCGCCCGAAGCGGCGAAGCGTACAACCTCCGCGTACGATCCTTGTTGTATGTCCCGCCGTCGAGGGACATCACCCGATCTTTACGATCAAATCCATCTGTAGCCTTACTGGATTCGATATCCAGAAGCCGCGCAAAACTGGCATCGTCGGACAATGCCACCGGTGCCAACTTTACGGCCATTCCCAGCGGAATTGCCATGCGACACCCAGGTGCGTCAAGTGCCTGGGCGAGCACGGCACTTCCGACTGCTCCCGCCCCAAAGACAGGACTTTGTGCACGGAGCCACCCAGCTGCGTGCTCTGTGGGAACTCCGGGCACCCAGCCAATTACCGTGGCTGTCCCAAAGCCCCAAAATCGACCGCCCCTAAACTGACGAAGCGTACCGACGCCCGTCAGCAAAGGGAAGCCCCCCCCTCTCAACTTCCCGAGCGACTGAGTCCCCAAAGACCCAGTCCTTGGCAACTCCTGCACCACCAACAGGCCTTCCCGGCCTTGGGGCGCTACCAACAACCTCCCCTTCCCCCCATCCCTCCGCTGATGGACCCCCGCATCCGTGCTCACGCACCCGAGCCCGCGCCCGCGCCCGCGCCCGTGCCCGCGCCCCCTCGCGCTAACCCACCCCCGGCTCCTAAAGCCGCTCCCCCCGCGCCGGTCGCACCCCGCCCGCCCGCACCCACTCCTCCAGTGGTCAGGCCTAACCCTCTCGACGCGTTCAATGTGATCTCGAGCACATTCCTCGTCTTCCTCACCCCTCGCGCCCGAAAGATGGCTAGCGAAATCGTCACAGCAAGAAATTCCTGTGATCTTTTCGCTATCCAGCAAATTTACAATGCGTATCCGGAGATAACGCAAGCGCTAATGACCTTCTCCAACCAACATAAAACCAATTAATGGATAAAGGAATCGTTGCGCGAATTAAACCCCGTTCCCTCAGACTGGGTTATTTCAATGCCAATGGCATCATAGGTCAGCGAGACGAAATCGCGACCTTCCTCCGCGATCACAATATAGACGTCCTCCTCGTACAGGAGACGTTCCTAAAACCCCATCACCGTAGGCCGTCCATCGCTAACTATCGCGTAGTTCGCAACGACAGGACTCGGTGTCACCGGGGCGGTACCTTGATCTACTACAGGGCTTCGCTCTATTGCATCCCAATAGACCCCCCCCCCCCCTCTCACGATTAGAAGTTTCCATATGTCGACTAGGCATGACGGGTCACCAGCCGATCACTCTGGTGTCGGCTTACCTCCCCCCCACCAATACCTCAGAGAACTTCCAATACCTGACTGACGACCTGACCCTCCTGCTCGGCTTGAGTGACTCCGTTATCATAGCGGGCGATCTCAATGCCAAGCACACCGCCTGGAATAGTGCCATTATCTCTACCCGAGGGAGACACTTGTTCGACCTCAGTCCCCTTCTTAACTTCGACGTCATCGCCCCGATGACCCCCACCCACTTCCCCGCTAACGTTGACCACGCCCCTGACGTGCTCGATGTGGCACTCCTAAAGAGTATCAACCTACGGTTGGCCTCTATAGAAGTGTTACAAGAGCTAGACTCTGACCACCGACCAGTCGTAATGAGACTAGCCCCTCGCATAGGTCTCCCCGACCCCGACCAACCCCCCCTCACGAGAGTGGTAACGGACTGGAGGTTAGTAAGCGAACGCCTGAAAGCCAACACGTCCCCCCACTTAGACTCTATCCCCGACCTCTTCGACTCTGTCGCAGACACGACGGCCGCGATCGGCTCGTTCACAGAACACGTACAATCCGTCCTGAACGATTGTTCAAGGGAAGTTCCGGCGATGGAAGACCATTGCTGGAAATTGCCGGACGATGTACGTGAGCTGTTGACCGAGAAGAACGCGGCCGTCCGTGCGTACAGCAACTTTCCCTGCTTCGCGAACCGAACCCACATGCGCTACTTACAGCGAACTGTAAGGAACCGCGTGGCGGAAGTACGTAACGCGGGCTGGGACAAGATGCTGAGCGAACTAGAGCCCACCCACCTGGCATTCTGGGAGCTTCAGAGGAAACTCAAATCCCGAGAAGTAGCCCCCATGCCCCCCCTGACCCGCCCTGACGGCACCATCGCCTTCGATGATGCCGACAAGGCCGAATGCCTCGCCGATAGTCTAGAGGCCCAATGCTCGCCCAGCACTCAACCAGTAGACCAGGCCCACCTCTCTGAGGTGGAAGCCGAAGTCGAAAGGAGAGCTTTCCTCCCCCCCGTAGAAGACCCCGAGTTTCCTCTGCCTCGCGTCACTCCCGACGAAGTGCACGATCTCATAAAGGGTCTCAAGCCTCGCAAAGCCCCCGGTTCGGACGGTATCACCAATAGGGTGATACAGCTCCTCCCCGCTCATCTGATCATGCTCATGACCACCATCTTCAATGGTGCCATGAGCAATAACATCTTCCCCCAATCGTGGAAACAGGCCACTGTCATCGGTATTCCCAAGCCGGGCAAGCCCAAATCCGCTCCCTCCAGCTACCGCCCCATCAGTCTGCTCAACGTCCTCGGCAAAATCTATGAGAGGCTTATTTATAAGCGTCTCAGAGACTACGCCGAGACGAAGGGCCTCATTCCCAACGAGCAGTTCGGTTTTCGAACCCAACACTCGTGCGTGCAACAGGTCCACCGGATCATCGAACACATAAGCGTCGGTTTCCAACGCGGTTCTTTGACCGGTGCCGTGTTCTTCGATATAGCGAAAGCGTTCGACAAAGTCTGGCACGACGGCTTATTATATAAGCTGTACAAACTTAAAGTGCCGGATCGTCTCGTACTCATCTTACGAGACTTTTTGTCGAATCGCACGTTTCGCTATCGCATCGAAGGAGCGCTATCCTCCCCCCGCCCAATCCGCGCCGGAGTCCCTCAGGGCTCCGTGCTCGCCCCCCTCATTTTCACGCTATTCACCAGCGATATCCCCAAAAGTAAAAAGGCTCAGTTGGCTCTGTTCGCAGACGATACGGCCATTTACTACACCGGCTTAGGCCGCGACTCGATCTCTCGTATTCTCCAAACCTCAGTCAACCAGCTCGGTGACTGGTTTAGGAAGTGGAGAATCGAAGTCAATCCCGATAAGAGTCAAGCGGTGTTCTTTTCGAAACCGCGACTCAGACCCCTCCTCCCCCGTCCGCTGACCATGTAAGGCAAGCCTATCCCTTGGGAGAAGCGAGCCAAATACTTGGGCGTCGTCCTCGACCAGCACCTCTCCTTCTCGGAGCACATAAAGCAGGCGCGCTCGCGCGCCGCTTTCGCTCTCGGTAGGCTCCACTTCGTCCTGAATGCACGCAGCAAATTGTCACTTAGGTGCAAATTGCGCATTTACACAGCGTGCATTCGCCCCATCATGACCTATGCGAGCGTAGTATTCGCACAAGCGAAGCCCAATCACATCCATAGGATGCAGACCCTCCAAAACCGGTTCCTCCGCAGGGCGACCGGTGCCCCTTGGTTCGTTCGGAACGAAAGTCTCCATCTCGACCTTAAAATCCCGACCATCAGTCAGTTCATGAAACGCCTATCCAAGCGTTTCTTCGACTCCGCCGCCACTCACCGCAACCCTCTGGTTGTCGCGGCCGCCAGTTATGTCCCCTCCCGAATCAGTCATACCCGCCGTCCCCGGCATGTCCTAGTCGACTCCGATGACCCCATAACCCTCCTCCAGGAGAGCAGTAGGGCCACCAGTACAGTGCACAAACACCGGCCGCCATCGTTCCGACCTCGCCGACGAGGTCCCACGCGACGACCCCCCCGCATCCGTTCCCCCCGTCTCCAGTCCGATGAGGCCTCAGCCCGCGCCGTAGCTGAGCCTGTAGCTTTAAATTCCCCGATTAATAATCATGATATTATAAACCCTTCGATCCAGCCCGTCCCCAATATCGCGCTGCCCTCTCCCGATAACGCCCTAAGCCGAGGTCTGTACCCCACAGGGGGTGCCCTTAGCGTGCGGTCATCTAACTTGTAAGTTTAGTTTTAAAAATTTTCCGCTCCTGGCTGGAGGCCCTTTAGAGTAAAATCCAAAAGGCAACCACAGGACAGTCCGGTTAAGCAGCCACGACCCTCAGTGGTCAAAACTGCGAGTTGCCATTCGAAAAAAAAAAAAAAAAAAAAAAAAATGTGGGTCATTCGCTATCCAACCTTTGAAGTGAACACACGTGAACAGCTACAGCAAGAAAATACCCCAGAAAATGGATACCACTGCAGATGAAGCCGCTCAAGTCATTGCATTACTGCAATCAGGGATACGGCAATGTGATGTTGCTCGGCAACTGAACTTAAGTCGCTTTTCCGTTGGACGAGTGTCCCAACGCTTCCAAGAGACTGGTGGCTATATCCGAAGACGTGGATCTGGAAGACAACGGTGCACATCCGAAAGAGACGATCGCTTCATTGTTTCGACGTCTTTACGTAATCGGTTCTCCAATGCTGTTGAGCTGCAACAACAACTGCGATCAGCTCGCAGAACTTCTGTAAGTGTCTCCACGATTAGAAGAAGAATGCGGGAGAAGAAAATTGCAGCTCACAGGGCTGCTACAGGGCCAAAATTGACTGCACAGCATAGGAGAGACCGGTTGCAATTTGCCCGTGACCATGTGGATTGGACAATAGACCAATGGAGAGCTGTGCTCTTCTCGGATGGGACGAGGGTGTGTCTTTTCTGCAACGACAGGCGTAGAAGAGTATACAGGAGGCAAGGGGAACGATTCGCACAAGCCTGTATTCAAGAGACAGTGGAATACGGGGGTGGCTCGTGCATGTTCTGGGGCGGCATGTCAATCGACGGCAAAACAAACCTTGTGTGTGTTTCTCGGACTGGAAGTGCTCGCGGGCAAGTGTCGCTGACTGTTCATCGGTACATAACAGAGATCTTAGAGGAGCAGGTTGTCCCTTATGCGGGTTTTGTTGGCAGTGGGTTCACGTTAATGCACGATAACGCCCGCTGTCACACCGCATTAATTGTAAGTGACTACCTGCAAGAAGTTGGAATCCCTGTTATACGCTGGCCGGCGCGTAGTCCAGACCTGAACCCTATTGAGCATCTTTGGGATGAACTGAAACGGCGAGTACGGGCACGTGATCCTGCCCCTACCACTCTCCAAGACCTCCAAGATGCCGTCGTTGCAGAATGGGACAACATTCCTCAAGAGACTGTTGTCACATTAATTAGGTCCATGAGAGAACGCATGGAAGCAGTCATCAGGGCTAGGGGGGGTAACACTACCTAGGTTTTAAATTGTTTTTATGGACTTTGTTGCAATTTTTGCTGATAAAATTAAATTAAACTTTTTAATAATTTGCATTAGCTTGCTTTTTTTATTCCCTGGTAAACAAAAAACGAAATCTATTGATTTATTCTGAAATTTAAATAAATTGCCATTCCAATGATACCTTATAGTCATATGTCTACCGTTGATTAATAGGGTTAAAATGACTTTGAAGGGAATTCTTAAAGAGGTGCGATTTTTGTGACGCCGAGTGTATTAGCATATTTATTATAATAACAATGTTTTACTTTTGGTGAGATCTATGTTTATTTCACATATTTATAAAACAAAGGAAAAATGCCTGTTTTCATTAAGTATGTAATTATGAAATCTCTTTGCTCTTTCTGAGGGCTTATTAATAAATATTAAGACGTTGAAGCAACTTTTGATACTTAATTAAAACACTTTCACGACAAAGTCCTTTATTATGAAGTGCCTACTTTAACACTCGTCCGAGGTGAGTAAGAGATACGTTACAGTCACCAAGATTAAATTTGTACGCACATCTAGGAAGTTACTTGAGTAATCGGCTTTGATTAATTAGGTACTTAGGTACATACTGTTGAGTCCTTACCATTATTTAACGACGGGGATTATTTACACGCAGTAAGTTGCTCGGGTGACCACTGAAAATCAGCACTGCTGATCTGTGAATCCCCCATAGCGCAGTATCATGCTGAGTGGAAGCCTTCTTGTCACAGTCATGACGTGCAGCTGCCGACTTTTTATCTTCTGTGTGCGTGAGAATAAATCTCGTTAGTTTTTAATTTTTTATTCGTATCATCTACATTTTTTGAATGCACGTGTTTCTGTAACAAATATATATATTTTTCTTTCTTTATTTCTTTCTAGTCATGTTACCATAGTGCTGGTCTTTTGGTAGTTACTAATTCTTCTTTAGAACACTCGTTTGTTTTTAGCATAAACAAATAAACTACATGTTATTTATTCATTCATGGTTTTAAATATAGTGATGTTTTAAAGTTCTCAAAATCCCTTGATCGATTTATGTATTATATCCAGCAGTGGAATATCTACAAGCCCATTATTTAATAAAAAAAAATCAGCTTGTACCTACAACTCTAGAAAAATCTAGAAAAATCCAAAATAGTTATGTAATTATCACAGTTAGAGGCCATTCATATCATCTCATCTTTTGATTGGTACCTTCTAAGCTAGCACACATTCGTAGAACACCTTCATAGATGTCCATCGCAAAGATGTAATGCGCGCAGAATGGATTTATCTAAGCATTGCTCCAGTTCTGGTCTGCATCAGTTGTCTACAGTCTAAAAGCCCGATTTTTAGTCTAAGCAAGAGTGTATTGCTGTGGCAATCTTCTTGAGTTATGTCAATATTGCAACGGGGAGAGTTCGAACTCACTACTAGGGAATGCAATCTCGATCTAAAATCTCGCGAGATTTCGAGCCTTTTTTCAAAATGCAATCTCGTGGGAAGACAATCTCGTACTTGAAATCTCTTTATGGTCGAGATCTCGAACGAGATTGAACGAGACAGAGCGCAACCGACTTAGCACAGTATGCTTCTTGAGAAGGCATTTAACAGTGTTTCCACCTTAACTTCGGAAAAGTAGCTAAGCCATACCCAAAAAGTTGCTAGATTCAGGAAACTGCATTTTCCCCAAAGTGGCTAAAAACGGAAAAAAAAATAGAATAAGAAAAAAATATGGTTGATTTTTAATATAATTTATTCTCCTTTAGGATTATATTCTACGCTGAATCTAAATAATAAGTGAATAGGTAGATTTGCATATATAATATTAAAAGACTAAGTAAATTTATAGAAATAAAAAATACATAATAGGATATAAATTAATTCAAACTTTATTAAGTTTATTTTTTAATTTATTAATTTTCCTTGTTATTACAAGGAAAATTAATAAAGCGCTCTTCCTCTCTCAACTTATTAAAAAATTTGCTGTGCCCGACAGGGTCCATAATTATTTCTATTATTTTTTATTTACCACCTGGAAGTGTACATTATGGATAAACGATTTTGATTTGATTTAAATCAATTATTAACGCTGATTTCGATGTCGAAGGTCGAGTCGTAGTGGTTATATTATTATCTTGAGGGTTAGTTTCAAAATTGTCAGGTTCTGGTTTTTTTGTTTTTCCAATTTCTTACAGAATTGTAGGTGGGATTGAGTATATGGCAGCTGTCTTATTACTTTTCTTAAAAAAATATTTAATAGTTAATATGGAATTTAGAGTGAGTAAAAATCAAAATTATGTCCCATCGAGGGATATCCCTAATCCATTAAAGATGCGTTCAAAAACTTGAACATTACCACAGAAAGTATAATTGTACATTACACCGACCTGACACCAGACTGCGTTTTGATTACTTAATTTTGTTTGCCTTGTTTTTTATACTTTTAATTTAATTGTAATTAATTATTCAACAAAAAAGTGGCTAGAAAAAGTGGCTAAAATATTTAGCCACCGAATATTATGTTGTTATATCTAGCCAAGAAGTGGCTAAAGTGGCAACACTGGCATTTAAAACTGGTCTCCTAAATCTTGACTCTAAGAATCGTAACCGTTCCATGTAAGGACCACCTTATCTACATCCGCGGTTTCAGTTATAGCAAAAATATGAATACTGCCAATAACATTAGCGTACAAACTCGACGTAGGTACACATAATGTACATAATATTAACCTAGTTTAACTGACAAAACACCATTAAGAAACATAGGAACTTTATGCGTACCTAGATACCTGTATGGATGTATATTCTGCTTAAAAAGAGAGACGTCATCTCATCGTTTAATCCGTGCAGGTCATTGCTACTAAATTCGCTTCGTGAGCCCGACGTTTTATAATGTTATTGTCCAAACTCAATTTTGGAACAAATTAGTTTCTCCCAAGCTAACCCGATTCATCTGAAGCGGGTTGGAATCAACCAGTTTAACCTAAACCAATCTAATTATACCGAGATAACTGTCTAGGTTAAAAGGATACAGCTTAGTCTAAACATAAAACAAAAACAAATAGGTAGGTATTAACCTGGGTTTGATTTTCTGATAAATTTTTCTTTACAAGTCTTTGTAGCGCTTTGGGTATTTTGTTCAATAAATGGAAACAGGTTCTTTACCTACCTACTTCGGAAAAATGTTCATTGGGGTTACAGTAAATCTCAAATGGAATAGCTAATCTTTTCATGCCAGCTCGTGCAGACAAAGGAGAAGAACCCTTCGGAGAATCCATCCATCATTCTTTACGATTATTATTTCCTTTGCAGCTCGTTCACACGATACATCACAACTCCACTACTAAAAGGCACATCTCCATAAAATGTTACAACTGACGATGTTGTTCATCGCGCGTAGCGTGGATATTTATATTATTTTCTCTGTGATTGAAATTGCGTTACTCAAAAACTCTCCAACATAGTGTTGATAATTTATTTACTTTTATACAGTCTGGCAGGGACATCGACGCACAATCTGTTACCATTGATTCATTAAATGATTCTGGATCATTTAAAACTTTCAACGCAGGAGGACGTTTAAATTTTCCCTCAGAATAGAATAGAAAAGAGAAATAGGAAAAAGATTCTGGTAGAACAATTTCCTTGACGTTTTTATAGAAATTGTTCTACTAGAGTCGCGTCGCACCTATCCGCGGGAGCCTTAATAAATAGATAGAATAGAATAGAATACTCTTTATTATGTACACCATAAAAATTACAGATATAAATGTAGAAATTTTACATAGGGTGACACAATGGGCGGTCTTATCGCTAAAAGCGATCTTTTACAG
The DNA here is from genome assembly GCA_917490735.1 of Dryobotodes eremita. Classification (NCBI taxonomy): domain Eukaryota; kingdom Metazoa; phylum Arthropoda; class Insecta; order Lepidoptera; family Noctuidae; genus Dryobotodes; species Dryobotodes eremita. The sequence continues at coordinate 14,978,095 of OU823255.1, forward strand.
ACAACCAAGTCTTTATTAAATCTGCTTTTTCCTACAAAAGTGCAATACCTACGTGGTCAAAATGTATGGAACAGCAATTGTTTTTTTAAAATAACCGACTTAAAATTTCAACGCAGACGGTTTCAGAATTATGTAATGAATCCATGTTAACAAGTTGCGCGTCGATGGGGATGCCAACCTGTATTTTTATGAACATAGTTTGTACCACATATTTTCCGCTTGCCTGAATAGGATTTATTTCATACTCCCATACAAATAACAACAGTCAAGTGTGTATGGTGCAGGGCGGTGCCAAGATCCGGTGGTTCACAGTCGAGCGAGCAGGCGGCCAGGCGGGCCCTCCGCTTGTACGTCGAACTGAGCCCAGCCATCAAAGCCTACCGATTCTGTTGACCTTTACGTGCTTCCGTCTATGGCGAAAAGAAATCGCGAGAGGTTGAAGTTAATCTCAATGTGTTTTTATTCGTGTAGACTAGCTATTTGTATGATACCACTTTGAGTATAAGGCCTATTTTGCCCAATATGGCGATATTGACAATCATTTAATTTTCTATGAAAATACATTAATAGTTGTTTTAAAGAATAAATAACTTTTGATTAGTTTCGCCTCAGGAAACACAAGCATTATAAATAAAATAAAATAAATAAAAATCTTTATTCATACAAAAGCCTTTGAATTGCTTAAGACTAGGATACATAACTTATATAAGTAAAGGCGATACGGATAAGGTAAACCCTGACTCCTAAACTAGGTAATCCTGTGACTTAGGACTCAGGACTTAGGTTGTTTCTTTTATGTACAAACAAATCGTTCAATATCATATTTGGCAACGAAACCGATTTTGCAAACAACCCATTTTGCGACAAATTCTTGGTAAAACCCCAAATGTTTGTTTTTATTAAGTAATCATTTATCGAGGTTCGGATTGACACACCCACGGCACAAAACGGTCACGTCACCAATTTCCTTTTCCGAGTATTTTGCCTGACTTTTTACACTTCTAAGAACGGAATGGAAATTGGGCTCCTTGACTCTTACGGGACTTTGGCTCCAATTACTTACGGACTTTTATTTAAAAATGAAAGGTAGTTTGTAAACATAGTAGTAGTAGTAGTGTTCAGTGTTTTCACCGAACTCCTTAGTCAGCAATATCGGCGTGACGCTTTGACCTAATTTGATTACTTATTACTTACTTATTCTTTTATATCCATTAGATTCAGTGCACTTTTGTCTACCGCGTTAGCCGGGTGTATTCATCAACATTGCATTAACATTTTAACATTAAGAACAGTTTGAGAGTGAATCAATTAAATAATGTTCAACCTAAACATTTGTTTCTCCTCAAAAACACCCGACACCTTGCTACGTAGCCCGATAAGTAGTATATACAATTGTACATGTATGTATATAATAGCAAAATATTTGTAGCCAATTCATCACTCGTAGTACTTTAATAAGCTGTTTCCTTTTCTTTCACGTGTTAGCGAGGATTTTTGAAAGGCCGACGCCGACCGACGGTCCATGTTTGAATTGTGGACAAAGCCGTAGCCGTCACCATGTTACATAAAACAGAAGCTTTTCAATTATAAATACAATGATCTGTCAAGTTTCCGCGTTACATGACCGCGCAGTTTCCCGACGCAGATGACTGAGGACTTTTTAATTAATATTACTTACGCGTTGATAAATGATCTCAACATAGTTACTTATAATATCGTAGAATACAAGAACAAGTTGCACGTCGATCAACATATTGCAAACTCTTCTTATCGCTCCACACGAAGGGTAAGTTCTGGGAACGTTTTCAATTACCGATCGATTTTGTTGCATGTGTTTTTGCTTTACTACGGCTAAGCAAATGGAGGAGGGTTTTCATTTTAACTCTTTTTTGGTATGTGTTCTTCTTTTCAGATTTATTTTTGTGTTATTATCTGTACCGTATCTTAATCGTACCTGTACCGTCAAACGGGGTGAACGGGGTAAGTAATAATATTATAATATTGTTAACTGTATTAACTATATACTTATTTCAATGTTAAAATCCCTTTTAAAGTTTCGTTCCGATTCAACCCCGCATCCCTATTCACCGCGTTTGACGGTACCTATAATTATAAGGTTTTAAAAAGAAGGTACCTAGCTGGAGAAACATTTACAGATAATTATTTTACAATCCCTACCTTAAAAACTGCTAGAAACAATCAAATCAAAGTGGTTCGGTAATTCAGCCACGAAAAGGTATCAGACACATATAGATAGGTGACTCGTTACATAAGTTTATGTAGAGTAAAGGACTTATCTTACTCTTCCAAAAGTTCTGTTGTAACTTCGGAAGGCGGACCCTGGCCAAATCTGGGATTCATCACGCCAGGCAACATAAAATACACGTACCGGATAAATTGAAATACCATTGGAATTGGTGTCGGTACTGCAAGTAGAATTGGTGATATGGAATTGTAATAGATAGGCGCAAGTGCTCTTGTATGTTGTGCTGTGAGAGCATTGGTGGCCCAGTGGTATCGGCCCCGACTTACGAGTTATAGGTCGTGAGTTCGAACCCAGGCAGGCACTTTATTTTGTGTATTTAATTTCATCACCACAGCTCTCAACACGGTGTAGGAAAACATCGTGAGGAAACTGGCATGTCGAAGACATGTCCACCAACCCGCACTGGGCCCGCGTGGTGGATTACGGCCCACTCCCTCTCACCGAGATGAGTCCTGTGTCCCAGCAGTGGGAACATTATAGGCTGATCATGTGCTGTTGTATTGAACAGTTTGAAGAACCTTTGATTAATTTTAACGGATGCAAGGGACTTCACCCTTATTAGCAAACAGAATGATAGAGCCATAAATATTTTTATAAATGCAGTGAAGAGGCTAGAAGATAAAAAATACGAGTTAAGTTGGCGTATTTCTGCACAAAAACCACACATAACTAGTAATCCAGGTAACCAAACCAATAATATATACAAACGCTAATAACATAATCTGCGGCCGGAATACGTTCGCTACAGCACATTGGTCTGCCACCAACCGCAGCCGCAGCATTGATTACTGAACTACCCCTATATTATACACGAATTGGTGAACGTGGTATTCAACCATGTAATTTTAGAAGAGATACTAAAGCCTGACCGCTTAACTGAGACCGTTTCTGAGGTAGCTGCGGGGTGCGGGAGGGGTGGCAGTTGTCACAAGTTGACGTATCAGTGAGCTCTCGCGGCGCGTCACCACACCCCTCCCGCACTGCGCAGCTACCTCAGGAATGGTCTCAGATAAGTGGTCGGGCTATAATAAATATCGTATATGGTCTTCTGGTAAAAATGCCTATGGCATTAAGCCGGCCTCTGTGCATTTCAGTAGTTGAAGTATTAAATAAATAAATTAAGGATCCCTACTGCTACCTGCTGTACATGAATATACAAATAATCTCCTTAAAGTGTTTGTGTAGGCTATTATGGGCGAGAATAGGTGCTCTCGAAAGTGTCGTAAAAGGCAACCAAAGGATTATGTCAACAGGTTGGTCATTGGGAACCTTACGATCATCATTCGAAGGGAACCGCAAATGGAACGAAAAGATACATATATTGTCGGCGGAAAGGTCTGTTCCCATCTTATTAAATTGATATGCCGAGTTATCTCGTCCCTATTTCGCCACAATGTTATTATTACAATATTCTGGATAATCCATGTCAAAGTTTCACTGTTCAGTGAACCTGACCCTCGCCAACGGAAGTCTTACAAGCGGTTCGCGAGATCAATTACTATTAGGTAGTTGAAGACCAACATGTTTGGCTTATCGTACAAACTTGAGTTTTGACCCAGAACTTTCAACTGCTACCAATATTAGATAATAACCAGCTTAAAACTGTCGTTGAATACAATTTTCATATTCCTTTCATAAAACATGAAAGAGTTTTGCAAAGTTTGAGAAGACATTAGTGTCGTTTCTTGAAAATGCCGCTCTTGGACTTGGCATTAAAAGTTGGTACCTCCCTGCGGAACAACAAGGAGGGATAAGCTCAACCACAGGGAGTAATTCTTTTAAGAAGTTACTGATGTCTCCATTCAGTTTATTGTTTTATTGAAAATTCGGGCACCTTCAAAATGTAATTTGCATGAGGAACGACTTAAATGTATTCCAATGGGCGTGGGCGATATTTATTTGAATTACGTATCTATTATCTATTAATTTTCCGAAACAGTACCTAGTAAAGTGCCGTCAAGAATCTCCCAAAAAGTAAATAAATGTAACATTGAGAGAGACATGAGTTCTCATTAAATTCGTTCTCTAATTACAAGATTTGTACGAGTGATTTTCAAGCCTACTCAACGATGGATATTGCCATTTCAAAATAAGTAGAAACACTTCGCCAATCTCTGAACTGCTACAAGAAATGTTTAAGAATCTACAATACTGGAGACACAAACTTTTCTAATTCCGGTTCTGAATTTGAAAATTCAAAGGCACGGTGTACATAGGCGTACAAGCTTATGAAAAGTCAATCAGTATTTGTAGGCTGAATGGACAAGGGGCCAACTCGATGTGACACTGGCTTTCAGCGGCGAGCTACCGACCGGCCGGGTGGGTAAATATTTGCTCGCCAGTGTAAATTTACGCCGACCACTCGCAACGCGGCAAATTGAACAGCAATTCGGCCGGACAGGGAAATTATACGCAGTGATCAACAAATATTTTGATGCGACTTCACAGTTCAGATGACTTTCATTGTAATTAATGGAATGTTAAATGGTAATTTATTTGCAGCTTTTGGGTTAAGTAATATATAATAATATTATAAAAAGGTAAAATTTGTTTATTTGTAAGTTTATAATGTAGGGGTAATCTCTGGAACTACCAGTCGGATTTCCAAAAAATCTGTTTGAATTTGATAGCCCAGTTCTGGAAGAAGGCTATAGACTATTTAACATCACACTTGAACCCTTAGGAGCCGAGGAAGAAGAAAAAAGTCACAAATAACGCTAAGGGCTCGTACACACTGGCGCGACGCGATGCCCGACACAAAGGCACCGCGTGTCGCGCGACGAGCGGCGCCTTTGTGTAGCGCGGTCGCGTTGCGCCTGTCTGTGGGAGCCTTAAAGCAAAACAAAGTAATAGCGCGGCCAGGCCAAGCGATGCGAAGGGATGGGTCGGGGGAACCAAAAATTTTACACGGACGAAGTCGCAGGCAGAAGCTAGTTAAAATTATAATTGCTAAAGCTACTCTAAAACAGTAAATACTTAAATAGAATAAACTGCATGCCTCAACAATTTATAAGGATTAATCTAATTAGAATTATGCTAATCACTCCAACAAAGTTATTGTTATTTACGGCTGAAGCCTGAAGCATGATAACATCCCTAAGAGATATTCAATTGTTTTCTCAGGCAGCCATCTTGTGGAATATTTGAAAAACACGAAGCGGAATAGCGCTCGAATCGAGTCTACAGTCGGAAACCCGAGCTGGCGTTCGTCTGTAGTTCAGTCCGTGTCGCCTTATTTTCGTAAAATTTTAGTAGATGGCGCTGAGCGTCGCGAGTTTACCTGAAAACCGAACGAAGTTTAGCGTTGAAAATAAATAAAGCTAAAGCAAAATAAACAAACTCGGCGTAGGTAATCACCTACGCCAAGTTTGTTTATTTTGGTGTAGATTTTCATCTCTCATTTGTATTTTATAGAATACATAATTGATTACTTTCAAGAACTAGATTATGATTTTACTCGACTGCGGCGAGACCGAAACGGGGGTAATGTTTTCGCTATTGTCTATACAAAGGGAGAGTGGTTGGAGTATGACGGGTAAAATCACTCCCTTGACGGCTGCAGGTGACTTAATCGCCCCCCTGTATTTATTTACTTATTTAAATAACATGGGAGACTTACAGCTAAAACAAACAGATCAAGGACAGTACATTACTCTGAAAGCCAATTACGGGTCTCCACTTATAAAATACAGAGAAAAAAAAAAGTAAAATCTATGGACATTCACATTGTACATTCATAGAAGCTACTTCCAAAGAAAGAACTTCATTAAATTCCAAACTCCAAACTACTCCACGGTCGTCTTTTCCAAAGATAAACAAGAGTAGGTACCAGTTGTGTGTGTAATAGTAATTGTAATACAGATATAGCCATGCAAACGGCAGACGTAAGCGGTGCTAGGGGCAGCAACAAATACTGGTGAATCGAAAGAGCCTTGCTCGCAGTCACGCAGTAACCGGCGTAACTCATTAACGGACGTCCTTGAGCTCCTTTCTTGGCGAAAATCACACGCAGACTTTTACCTACTGCGGAAGTTTCATCAGCAGTGTCAAAGCCTTAAAGTTTGTTCAACGTATTAATGTCACCTCATATAAAAATAACCGTAAAAATGTTAACTTTTGGTGCCACGAAATAGTTTGACCATCTACCTACAGATTTGGAAATTGAATGAGTTCTATTATATAAGGCTCTATGTCATAGTCTGATATTAACGATTTTAATTACAATATTTCACGCCAAACCTTGGTCATAATGAACGCCTAGAGAGTAATAAAACCATGACCTACCCATCAGCTGTGTAATCTAATGGATAAAGGCTCCCACAGATAGGCGCGACGCGATAGCGCTACACAAAGGCGCCGCTCGTCGCGCGACACGCGGTGCTTTTGTGTCGGGCGTCGCGTCGCGCCAGTGTGTACGAGCCTTAATAATATAATAATAGCACATCAAATATTTTGCATCTAGGCTTTCTATACCACCGTGCAATTTACATAGATAGTAATATAAATAGTCTAAGTTTAGAAAGCCGGTTATAGAGCTCGCAATATCCGTATATTATGAATTATTGCTGTGTTCACTAGGGAAAAATGGGGCAGATTGATTCATAAAAATTTAAAATCAAATAACAGTTGAATAAATGTAATATTTTAAATCTATTTTCAACTCAACGTTTAGCTAAATGTATGAATATTATAATGTCAAGGCTAAAAATTGTTTAAGTTGTAAAAGAAAAGAAAAAGTTCCTGTTTTATAAAAAATGGATTTTGAATCATTCTACCCCGCCAATGGGGCACTTATATACATCACGTGGGGCACTTTAATACAGAGTGGATATTGTATGAAATTGGTTAAGTTATAACACTTTTATGAAAATTTTACTTTTCATTGTGAAGTTATCGTAATCAGTCTTACAAAATACTTGTTACTTAACCAAATTAACAATTTAGTATATCTTTATTCTTCAAAACAGGATTGCTGAAACTATCATTTGATTTATCAATTAAAGCTCAGAAAGTAAAAAAAAATCTTTAGAAACTCTAATACGTTGACAAAAATGGTAAACTGAATATTATTAAGTACGCTTCTATTGTTACTTTTATTGCACATTGTATGCACATAAATCAACTGAAAAAGTATAACAATGATACACATCATTGTGCCCCGTACTTTGCTGTATTTAAGTGCCCCAAAAGATTTTTTACAAAATGCAAATTATACTAATGAAACTAGTTATTTATTTAAAAAAATGCACTAAATGCTTAATACTTGATGCTCTAACTTACATTTAGTATATATATATATATAGAATTTAAGGGAAAAACGCCAGGTTGCCCGCGAAATTAAATTTTTCTTACGTTTTTTTCAATTTGCAGGTCAGTGTCAGGTTGCATGTTGAATAAAATATGATTCGCGACCGTAACAAGTATGTATAGAATTATAATCATTCAAATCATCAATACGGGTTGTATGTATCTGCAAATTGCAAAAAACGTAGGAAAAAATTAATTTCGCGGGCAATCTAGCGCTTCTCCCTTAACAAGATGGTATAGAAGATCGTGAACGCTTTTACATTTCACGTATTTTTTTAGTTGGTCGCATTCGAAACATGTTACGAGTTGTAGAATGCCACCGGCTGACTGGCTGTCGGCGCGATCGCAACGAATGTGTTCAAACATTTATAGGAACGTTTTAGAGATGTCACCACTCGAATACATTCAATCGATTATTAAATAATGCTTGTGTATCTATGTGCCCCTTGTATCAATATGCCCCACCTCCCCCTATAAGTATTTGGACTTCATTCAAACGACTCGGAAACAATTGTATATTCCTAGAGAGGCGTGTTCTTCTAGGTTTTGGATACCAATAATAAAAGAAGTGACCAGCGAACCTTGACATGGACTCCTTTAAAGCCTCAATTGGCAAATCATAAGCAATAACAAAACAATCGTAAGACTTGATTGACCGATTGACGGTAATATGCTTCCGTGATTTCTGATATCCCAAATTGGTGATAGGCAGAGCATACCTATAGGCTGATAAAAATGATAAGCAGCGGAATCATTAATAATCTATACAAAAAATAAAATTTAAGTGTCTGTTTGTAATGTCAAAATAACAGCATTTTGCTAAATGCATATAAAAATATATAAAGTACCCATAACAAAAAAATAATATAATTTTTTTTGTTGTCTGTCTGTTTGTTCCGGCTAATCTCCAAAACGGCTGGACCGATTCTGGCAGATAGCTGATGTTATAAGGAGTAACATAGGCTACTTTTATCTCGGTAGCACGTTCCCGTGGGATAATTTCCGACATCCACGCGGGCGAAGCCGCGAGCAGAAGCTACTCAGACTATAAAAATAAGAATCAATAGGTCGTTTTACAATCGGTTAAGAAACCGTTAATGAATGGTCATTTATGGTTTGTTAAGCGATTGTTTAACGTGATGTTGATAAAAGAAGATAGTGTACATTACATAGGAACATGTGCATGCTTATAGGCACTCTTATTACAATAAATCTAGACCAAAAATAGGACCTTTTCAAGAAGTATTACCTATCAAAACGCTTTAGGAAGACAAAGTAAAAGATGTCGGATATTCAAAGACACTAGCAATAATTGTAAAGGCGGCGTGTCATGCCGTGACATGCTGTGATTGTAGCGTGATCACCGTCAACTATCGGAGCACCCCCTTGCCCTTTACCGTACATTGTTTTAAGTGTACTTACTATTTCTTAATGCTTCTTCATACAATATTCATTGCTCTAACAAAACTATAAGAGCATTACGGGAGATCGGAGGCGGAGATTATGAAAGGCTTACTTTTCGACGAATCCAACTTGTAACGGTTGGCAGCAAAATATTCTGGAATATTTTTTGTGTCTCCTGATTAAAGGCAAACAGGCGCGACGCGACTCTAGTAGAACAATTTCTATGTAAATTTTATTTTCTTTATTTTTGGAAGGCTTACAGACTAATAGCATTCTAATAACAAAAATATGGAAATAGTTCTACAAGAGTCGCGCCGTGCTATCGCGTCGCGCTATCGCGTCGCGCCTTTCTGCGGGAGCCTTAAACTTCAATGTCGCCTTAACACGTGCATCATAATTTTTTTACCTAATATTTTTGTCAATGAATAGGTAAGCAATGAATGTCAACTTCATTGCTTGGAAGGGCTGGTCCTGCGTTGTAATTAACTAATCTATCATTAATTCGATTAGCTCTCAAAAAAATAATATTATAGCTTGTAGCTGCACATACCTAAGAAAGAAAGAAAGGAAGAAATTTTATTTGCTCGAACATGTGTATACATACACAATTAAAATAATACATGCATGCAAGCAAGATCTTAAACAAGAGTGGCTCACGACATGTTTGCCATTTCTCATGGCTTTCTAAGCCATGGCCATTGGTCAATGCGTCATCAAACTACTTAAGAATTTAAGCTAAAGGTTTACTGAAGGTTTAAATAGTACTTAGTATCTTCTAAAATTAAACGTAATCAATAGCTGATGTAAACCTCGTGTCAGCAAGATGTCAGTGAGGCCACTACCATAGAATTTTAAAGTTCAATTTGGTGAATCAATGCGGGTCCGGCAGCCATACACGAAAGGTCTGCCTTTATTTACTTATGGAGAAATATGACATTTGACGACGAAAATATAAATTCGATGTCTGCATTTTCTTTGCGAAGAGAAAAAATCAAATATTGGAATTATTTTAGCTACTTTTAGCATTTGCTGCAACGATATATCACGAGAGTTTCACTGTTTGTTTTTTTTTTACAAAAATGATATCGTAAAAAAAACAGAGAAGAAATAATCTTTGGCTCTTCTTATACCTGTAAATTAGAAAATAGGTACTTTATTACCTTGAATGGCAGGCAAAACCAGCTGCACTACACAGTGCCTACCATTCCTAGGTAGCCTACTAACATAACATTTTCCACATATACACAAGTTATTCATCAGGTAATTTATGGCCAACATAGACTCAAGTTAGAAAATTCTAATGTAATTTGAGTAAACACGCGAAATGGTTCAAATACCAAGCATTGTCAAGGACGAAACAAGTTAAGGGGTTCAAGTGTTACGTCACTGACGTATAATTATATATACAATACACATTGCTTTCCGGGAACGTGTATGGAAATCGTTGCCTTATTTTTTCCGCTTTTCTGCTTGACCATATTATAATGACCGTGATTTTATCGGACCACATGCGATCCATTTTCAGAATATACATACATACATAAACTCACGCCTTCTTCCCATAGGGGTAGGCAGAAACTACGGAACGCCACCTGCTACGATACTTACGTACTCCTTTTGCCTCGTTTACTTTCATGTATCTGGTCATACACGCACGCCGGTTGCGAGTACTACGCACCTGACCTTTCTGAAGAACATCACCAATAAGGTCACTAAATGTCCTCCTAGGGCGATCCCTCCAGGCGTCACGTCAGACTCACATCTGCCTTGTAAATACCTTTTGTTAGTCGCCTTTAATTCATCCTCTCAACATGAACAAGCTATACAAGCATACTCTTTATGGAATATTCAGAATATTCTTTACAATAAAAACAGAGTTCCCTCGCTCGGCCTCAACTGCCTCACTGCCTCATTGGTCTAGTGGTCGCAAGCGTTACTGTTGAGCATGAGGTCCTGGGTTCGATTCCCGGGTCTGACAAAGTGTTATTGGGTTTTTCTACCTGGAAGTTCTCATTAGCAACCCGGAGTCTGGATTTTTGCCCAATGATTGGATAGGCTCGCACCATATTACATGGGATTTAAACATAACTGGCGAAATGTGGGTGTTCTGTAGGTGCACACCTCTGCCTATCCCTTCGGGGAATATAGGCGTGATGTTATGTGTATGATAATCAGCCTATAATGTCCCACTGCTGGGACACGGGCCTCCTCTCGGTGACAGGGAGTGGGCCATAATCCACCACACGGGCACAGTGCGGGTTGGTAGATGTCACATGTCTTAGAATTTTTGGTTCTAGAGCATGCCGGTTTCCTCACGATGTTTTCCTTCACCGTTTTGAGAGCAGTGGTAATGTAATAATTTAAACAAAGTAAAGCGCTTGTCTGGGTTCGAACCTACGACCTACGACTCTTAAATCGCGGCCGTTACCACTGGGTTACCACTGCTGTTATGTGTATGTTATGCAAAAACAAGATCTTATTGCGAATAGTTAATGAAAAATTAAACCGTCACCGATAGCTATCACTTCTGAAAGATCTTCTTTGGAAAAAGCTATCACTTCTGAAAGGTATCTAGGTACCTGTACACTTACACCGGTCTACGGACACGCCCAATGGTCAAGTCAGAAGCGCGACCACACAACGTGAACGTAACGTAAATTCGATCGATTCTTTAATCGAAGATACAACTAAGTATCCAATAGCATTTAGGCTAAAAAATTCGCGACAAGCACAATAAGTGTCACCCATTTATGAATAAAGTCTTAATAAAACTAAGTAAATATTATGTGGTAGACGAGTATTTTCAATTTTAAAATCGTTTGTATTTACATTACTTTATCTCCACGCGTTTGTGCTACGTCTACAGATCTCTTTTTACTTAAGGTATTGCTGACAACCAATTCACCTAATCAAAGGATACCCCTTCAACCTAGTTCTTGAAACAAAGGCCTGCATCGTATTGACATGCCGTGACCCAGTTCCCTATGCGTGGAGACCGTGTCCTCACTCCATGAAAATAACGTCACTACCAACTTTATGGTCATGCAACATGGACTAACAAGTACGAGTAGATACGTCTGCTTCGAAGATTGTATCATGGCACAATATTGATTTTCAGGTTGTATGAAAAGATAAGTTATCCGTCCTCTTGTCTACTTACTAAAAGCCTGTAATTATCAATTGGTCAGTTTTTGGATGACTGGTCAACGTAACGCGATTGAAGCCGAGATTCGACCGAGAACGGGATTCGGCCTTTCTTCTCAGAGTAGTCAGATAGGAAACGCCGACCTCATCTAGTTTTAAAAATATGATTGACGTGTAAAAGTGTTTGTACAAACCTACTTACAGAAATAAAATCATTTATCATTTAGGTGCTTAGTAGCAGACGATTAAGTGCTGACACATTACAAATATAATTTCCTAATAATCTCAGTTAAGTTTCAGGCTATGAACGGCCACTGAAGAAAGTCATGCGATACAGGGTACTTCTACTTATCTAGCCCGCTGCTTGAATGTAGCTATGCAGCAAAGGTCTACTTACTCGTAATAAAAGTCTTAAATTCACTGAGAGAGCACGCACAGCTTAAACCGCTGGGTCTAGCAGCTTGAAATTTTGCGCAAGAGTTCCTTACGGACCGAAGGTAAGCATTAAGGAAGGATTTTTGCAAATTCGTCTCCGAAAGGGTTCAAATAAGGGATGAAAGTATGAAAGTTCGTAATTTTTGGATATGGGAAATCCCATCGGATATACGGCTCGTAGTTATACAGGGTCAAATTAAATTAGCCAGCGAAACTCCGCAGACGTGCCGGGAATCGATATCTATAGACGATAAAACTAAAAGAAATTAATGTAATGATTTTTTTGTGGCGTCTTGGACCTCAGTTAGTGTACTCTCTTGAAATTCATCAAATCTTTTTATTTTTAACCGACTTCAAAAAAAGGAGGAGGTTCTCAATTCGACTGTATTCTTTTTAATAAGTTTAGCTCAAAACTTTATCTAGGTGAACACATATGGATGATTTTTTATTATTTTAATCCGGTGCTTCTCATGTGGTCCCGTATTGATTAGATTAAGTTCTGACCAGCAGTTTTTGAGTTATCCTTAATACTGCGTATTTTTTTTCCAGTTAGTTTATATTGATGATGTTTTAATAATAGTTTATATTGAATTTCCTGTCACTGTTATTTACATATCAAATAGTGGTATACGAATTTGTGTGGGGTAGATACCACAACTAAAAAGTGAAAAATAAAAAACCTTTAAAAAAAAAACAACTGACTTCCAAAAAATCAATAAAAATGAAAAATAACTTTAATTTCGGAAGTCAGTGGCAAAAAACGAAAATACAAAAACCAAAGACACCGACTTCCGAAATTAAAATAATTAGACGTAAGCTGTTTTTTTTTTTTTGTGGAAGTGTTTTTTATTTTATCGTGTTAAGATATCGATACCCATCACGTCTGCAGAGTTTCGCTAGCCAATTTAATTGGACCCTGTATAATTTAGATCAGTGTAATAGTCGAAGGTATGTTGTACATGTACAAGCATCATTGTCCTGTCTGAGCGATATTTCTGTCCTTAAGATCTTTTAAAAGCCATAATTGTAGATTTGCTATGAAAATATCTACAGAACAGCGTTCTTTTGTACCGTTATCTTTTAGAATATTGAATTAATGCTAAAAACTAACACTCAAGGATTATAATATCCCCACGCTCATTTTCCAACACCTTGTTCCATTGCGTTGCTGGTACAAGGTACATTGACACAAAGCCTTAACGATAAATATTAAGTTATATTATCAGAAAACTTAAAGTAGCATGTATAACAAATAAATAACTATTTCCAGTCAGTAGTAACATAGTTGACTACGAGTTGATAGTATCAAAGGCGAAAGTATTTGTTTTGAATCCTAAGTATTGTAAAGTTTGCAATTCACTGCAGTTTAGTCACGCAATCTCAACAGACTTGGTTATAAGATATCAGTATAATATATTGTTGGTTGCACCTAGGAATTATGTTGGTACGTAGAACATAATCGTTATTTGTAATGGAAGAGTATTTGAAGGTGTAACTCACACACTAAATTATTACTTGATATATTTTAGATAAATCATCTACTTTTCAATGTTTGTATATATGTGAGCACCATGTATCTATCATATAAGTAATTTACCTGTCGTTGCTTTATATTTATTTCTTTTTACCTATTGTGGTACAGTAATTTTATTCTAGGTGCATCGTCTTCACATATAATTATAGAATTAATGTCCACATAATATTGTAAAACATTTTTAAAGAGTAACGTGGAGTTTCTTGCCCATTCTTCCCCATACGAAACTAACTTTTGGAAGGGGCAACTAGAATCAATTCTATTTTCTTGTAAATTTTGACGTTCAAAATTTCCTTTGCCAATTTGACTTTGACTTTTACTTTGTGTGGTTTATTTTTATATAACAATTTATAATCGGAAAGGGGTCTATTACGTGGGTCTCTACTATAGTCTCTCTCTACGTATGAGAGGTCCATCCATAGTCCATTCCATAGTCTCATTCGGCAAATCTTTGTTGAGTTTTATAAATATTTTGACCAAAAATAAAGATGCTTTAACATAAATGTTTACATTATTTAGACAAGTAGGTATTCTATCTAATACCTACGATAATTACAAATGTTTGTTTTTCAGAACGTGACACGTCGCAAGGGCATTTTTGAAATAGTTACTAGCGTACAAAAATACTTCCAGTAAATTATATTTAACAGACATTTACAGCTGGTCAATGCATTCCAGTTTGAGCCAAATCCTTGTGTCGACCGCAGAATCAAGGTTGGGGTAATCCACACAAATAAAAAAAAGAAATACAGTTCATGACATCTTTTCATTTTCATGGCCTACATGTTTCACGTTTCTTTTATTCATAGTTAAATCACACCGCGATAAATAACTAAAATATGTATGTAATAATAATAAATTCTACTGCCCCCATTAAATCAATAGATAAATAACAAAAAAAAATACTATTGCTCCATAAATAATAATTAAATACCAAATCTAATTGGCAGATTATTAATAATGATAATTTTGCATAGGTCTTCAGTAAATCATTACGGGAAGGTGATAAACAGGAAAATTGTACTAGTTCAGAATTAATTCCAATAAATTTTTCATACTAAACAAACAATAATTTTCATAATATGGCTTTGTCTAAGTAGGTACCTAGTATGACAGTTTTACAAATTGAAAAGTTAAGTTGATTTAGACACCCTGCTTTAATTAAGGTCACACATATTATGATTATATGATGGGGTTCTTGGCCTAATTATAACCGCCGCTCGGGTGGATGTTCAAGGTTAAACAACGCTTGCCGAGGTCGGTTCGTGGATGGGTGACTCGGAAAGCACGTTAAAAACAGTTGGTCCCGGCTGACATTCGTAGATCTTTGACAGTCTTTAGGGGAGTCAGAACGCCGAAATCTGACAACCACTCTTGCCAAGGGGTCTAAGGATCTACAACCCAGTAACTGGGTGGTGGAGGTCAGATAAGCAGTCGCTCCATGTAAAATACTGGTATTCAGCTGCATCCGGTTAGACTAGAAGCCGACCCCAGCATAAAGGGATAAAGCTAGGCAAATGACATTATGCTATAAAAATAATACAATCGACGCAACGCCCAATCAAAACCCCAGTCGAGTTAAAAGGGGGATTCAAAGCTGAAGGTGTTAATTGTCGCACATCTGTCCGGTTCACACCGGTTAGCGGTAAGTCGCAGTGCTCTCGCGCATTGCCCGGGCGAGTGACGGCGGAGCGGCGGGCGGCGGCGGCGTGCACGCTGCTGCGATCTGGCACACACTCACATGCCGGATTTATTTTGATCACCCGCCACCAACACCCAAATAATTACATTTTTTGAATACCAGACGACGTTACGCAAGTTCAATTGACACTGTTTAACGTCCTTGCAACAGACGATGTGACAAAATGCTGCACAAAAACAATAAATCACGTTTGAATAAGTAATTCCGTTTCATTAAATTTTATGGGAACATAAGCTGGGTAAAGCACAGTAGTTAATGTGCTCGTAGAAAAGTTAAAGGGGGAAAAAGAATTATAACTATATTTACATTTTGCAATAAACACGATAAAGTAACTTCAGCAAAGGGCGAGCAATTAAGCGATGTCGCTAACCTCGACTGAAAACAATGCGATGTAGGGTATTAATAAATTCAACATTGACAAAGACCGCCAAAACACCTGGACGTCCGCCAGACGAGAAAAAAACCGGCCTACGCGCCGAGCCACGTCGTGAAACAATGCTCGTGACGTGACAACCATCGACACGAATGAGCGACCGCTGAAATGTTCCGAAATACAAGCGGAACTGAAAATTTGAAATCCAATTATGTTGGATTCAGCGAAATTATTCGAATACTGCTGATTATGGCATTGTTCATTAGACACAATTACAAAGTCAATAGAATTCTTCGAGTTTGTACCATTTGCATCATCAAGCTATTTGATAGATGTGTGAAAGTAGTGTTCGGCGCTATGGTGACCTAACACACCTTTCTCGTATTGATAGGATAATGTGGTGTATGTATTATGGTAAAAGTTAAAGTCTTGAATTATAAAGGAATAACTATATTGTATCACTAACACTTAGTTACAAGAAATGGTAAGAATGGTAAACTATATAACTAACTTATTGGTAAAATATATGGTAAAATGGTAATGGTTATGCGTACGTGGTGTCTCTAATGAGATCTAAACGCGAACTGACCCACGTTTTGGTGAACGAGCGAATGTGCATACTTGCATTCGATGCAATTATGCATTTTCGCTGAGTGTTCGATTGAAACTCGAACATATTCCCGAGAGCGAGAGGAAATGCGGGATGATAGCTAAAACTACATGATATGGTGTGTACAAAATATTAACCCACTTAAACACATTCGTTTCTAGTGATCTTAATTGGTAAGTATAAAAACATTGATAAAGCATAGTAAAAGCAAATAATAAATTCATACTGGACTACTTGGATACTTATTATAATCTTAAAGGCGGTCTAAAATTATACTATTGAGTCTTCCACAGTAAAGGCAATATTTTGATTGCCTGTGTCTGTATTTTTGTCTCGTTTGATCTCACTGTAATTCGCACTAGGCCAGCGTTTGGCATAATTGTGTAAACTAAACCCGATTTCGCTTTTATTCTTTAAATGTCTGGCACTGAGCACTTCACAATGTGATTTGTGTCTTCTTGGTTGTGGTGTCTGCGGAGTCGCTGCTAACTCCTGTTGACAACGACTCTCGCTGTAGCGTCGAGGTCTCTGAGGCGGCGGGGTCACCGCGGGCTGCTGCCGGCGGGATTCCTCGCCACGGTGCCCAGCGGCAGCCTTCCGGCACAGGCGACAACGCCCAGTCCGCCACATCCATACTACTGCCATGCATAACGCAATTGATACCAACACGTAACAAATTACGTACTGGTGGATATCATGTGGTGATATTATGTCGTCTATTTCCGAATCGCTTTTCTTCAGTTTCTCTATCGCCTCTCCCAGACTGGTCATGGATATGGTTAGGTTTCCGTCATCAGTGTGCCTTTCATCAGGGATTTTGATGTTAATCAAGTGATTTATCTGATCGAATTCGGGCATGTAAATAGTTGGTGAAATGTTAATTTGGTTGGACTGATGACGTATTGAATATAATGAGAAGTCCTTTCCTTTGATGACGCACTCTTGACCTATGCCAATGACCCCGGCTTGGCTCAGCTGACGAACTGTTACATGATCGCCGCATATTACCTTTATTGTGTAGGTGTCACAACAAAAATAAAAGTGCTGAGACGTCAAATGTAATTCAAGCCATACATTGGTGCAGTTGGTTTTTTCTACTTTACTTCTAGATGAGAGTTGTACCAAGTATTCAGTCTTCCATCGTTTCCAAAGATCTTGGAATAATTTGTTTGTTAGATGCCATCTGGTTCTAGCATCTTGCTCTGTTTCTATTACAGTTGTTCCTGGTCTTCCTGATAAGAAATGAGCTGGTGTAAGGAAGTTTACATCATCGGGATCCTCGGATATCGCGCAAAGAGGTCGAGAGTTGAGGCACGCTTCTAGTCTAGCTAACAATGTGGTGTATTCCTCGAAGGTTAGTCTTTGTTGACCGATGACCCTCTTGAGACGATGTTTTAGACTGCGTACTGCTCGCTCCCATAAACCGCCGGCATTAGGCCAGCTAGGTACTTTAAATTGCCATTTTATACCCATCTCCGTTATCTCGGTTATAAAACTGTCACAGAATACTTCGTGAAGCTGGTTAAATTCTTCCTGTATCATCCTGTTAGCTCCCACAAAGTTAGTGCCTAACTGCCCTAGGATCTTATCAATAATCTCCTTAATTTTTAAATAAACTTCCTGGACTGTATCGAAACAACCCTTTTTGAAGTAAATATGGTCAAAATTCGCAAACTGGCACATTTTCTTATGGTTTTCTTGGTAATCGTGCCAGTATGCTTCCAACATATTAGCCTTGCGCTTGTAATTATCGATGGTCTTCCTCTCGGATCCATCTTTCTTTATATTGGTTAAGAACTTGTTCAGGATTTCATAGAGCTCCGTTTGGTTGATGAATAGAGAATCGGAATCCATGTTTGAAGTTTATTTGTGGTAATGGTTAGAATAAAATAATGGTATGATCTGACCTTATATGCTCCAACCGACCGTCTCTGCAACCCAAGGTTCTCCGAATTGCAGCGATCTTCTGGTTCGCGTGGCACTGTTTCACTTGGTAGTCACTGGTAATTAAATGCTCGAAAGACCATGTAGAAAGTAGTGTTCGGCGCTATGGTGACCTAACACACCTTTCTCGTATTGATAGGATAATGTGGTGTATGTATTATGGTAAAAGTTAAAGTCTTGAATTATAAAGGAATAACTATATTGTATCACTAACACTTAGTTACAAGAAATGGTAAGAATGGTAAACTATATAACTAACTTATTGGTAAAATATATGGTAAAATGGTAATGGTAATGGTTATGAGTACGTGGTGTCTCTAATGAGATCTAAACGCGAACTGGCCCACGTTTTGGTGAACGAGCGAATGTGCATACTTGCATTCGATGCAATTATGCATTTTCGCTGAGTGTTCGATTGAAACTCGAACAAGATGACTAAGGATTTCCAGAATGCGCAGTTCCAGTCACACTGCGGTGGGTAGTGACTTGGCTTGTCTGCTGCTCTTTAAACTGAGTTAGTTTAAATCAATGAATTTGCTCTGGAGCATTAAACAGTATCTTCATCTATCTGAAACACTTCATCCGGAGTAGCAGCATAATTTCCCAGTTCATTAAAGGACTTAGATTTTGCATCAAATTGCTCCGTGGCACTTGTTCCTTCACTTTCTTCATCTGGATGAATAGCTAAATCTAAGTCAAAATCTTAAAATCTGCTAACTAATATTATAATAAATATCTGGACAGCTAATCTCACGATGGATGGAATGTAACCAATCCGTCTCAACGTCCGGAGTTCCGGACGTCCTTCCTATCTATGTGACTGGCTTCTCGCAGGCAACCCAGGAGGTCGAACCGACTAGAATAACAGCAACCTCAGCTTCCTGCATAGAAAATGTATTTACTAAATGTAAAATAAAAGACTCGTCCTTAATTAGTGGTGTCAGGTCTGACCATACTGGTCAACTTGTATCGTTTGAGTTAGATAGAAAGTTACACTTAGATAAAACCGTTGAATTAAGAACTTTAACTAAAAATAAATTGAAAATGCTTACTAATAATGTTCTTAGCAATCTTTTAACAGCTAGTTTTGATTCACAAGACCCTAATATAAACTACCGTACACTATTTTCTACAGTACGCCAAGAATTCAATAAAGCATGTACTGTAAAAAAAGTTACAATCATTAGTAAACCAAAATTTTGTGAATGGGCCACTGCTGGCATTAGAAAAAGCAGAGATATTTTATATAATTTTTATCACGAGAAATCATTGACTTTTGATCAAACCCTTCATGATTATGTAAGAAATTATTCCAAGATATTCAAAAGACTCTGCGCTCAAGCTAAATCTAAATTAATTAATAACAAAATTAGTATTTCTAATAATAAAATAAAAGCTGTGTGGCAGGTAATTAATAAAGAAACTGGAAACACAAAACAGCGAGATCAGAATGAAATGTCTCTAAAAATTGATAATGAAATCATTTCAGATAAGTTAAGGGATATTATTAATTGCACATCAAATAAATAATCACCTATCAATTTATTTCCATCATTTAAATACTGACTGCACAGCAAATTAAATACTGACTGCACAGCAAATCAACCAGACCGTACATACATAATACTCACATTCATAGCGTGTGAGTATTATGTATTTATCTCCGATCAGCCGTTTGTCGTAAAAATGCTCTATTCCCATCCAATACCTAAATGTTCCCGAAAATACTAACCCTAGATGGTCGACGTCAGTGGCATCCCGAGGTTCGGTTGGTTAGGTTCCTTTAAACCCTTTAGACAGAAATAGGAGCCCCGCGAAGCGGGGCTTCGTCGACCAGCTTAGTAACCCTAACCCTATATTTAGATTACCCTAGATTTCGGTAAAACGCAATTTAAATAAAACTTTGTGTAGCTGAGTGTACAAAAAGTCACGCTTTGGTATTCGTTAGTAATAGATTTTTTATTTAAAAAAATGTGGTACTCGTTGGGAATAGAAAATAAATTGATGAAAAAGCTTTTGCTTTAGGAAAAATCGCTGTACGCTGCGAAAATAAATTGTAGTGTGTTTAGTGATATTTTGAGTTGAATATTTTGCTGTGCAATCAGTAATTTTGATGGGAATTCGGAATTTATTGCATAGAAAAAGGATATTTTTTGATTTGCGTTTAAATACTACCCATAAGTTAAAAGTTGTTGCGACACTAGAACATTTCTTTACCAACATCCCAATTGAGGTTACGAAATGTCTCCCCTCATCATCTATATTAGCTGAATCACTTCTCAAAGAAAACTTCAGTAAGGACATTCCTAGTTTTGAATTCAAGCACATTTCTATTGTCACAATTAAAAAAGCATTCAAAAGTCTTAACATAAAAAACACTGAAGACTTAAGGGGGATTTCCGTTAAGGTTCTTGTAGATATCATCGACACAATTGCCCCTGTCCTAACAGGCATATTTAATCAATGTTTAGACATCGATAAGTTTCCTGATTTAATTAAACATAGTAAAGTAGTACCAATTTTCAAATCAGGTAGTAAGGTTGATCCCTCCAATTATAGACCTATATCTGTGCTACCAGCATTGAGTAAAATCTATGAAAAAATCATGCTAGACTCTGGTCTAGCATGATTTTTTCCTAGATTTTGTTGTCACATTTTAACTCAAATGGGATTTTACATAGTCGCCAGTTTGGTTTCACGAAAGGTAGGTCGACGACTGACGCGGGAGTAAAACTCATCACATTCACACTTTGGAATCCTGGGAGAAGTCCCAGGATGCAATTGGCATTTTCTGTGACCTCTCAAAAGCGTTTGACTGCGTTGACCACAATACACTGATTTGTAAATTACACCACTACGGAATTCGTGGACAAGCTGCTGATCTTGTTCTTTCCTATCTATCAAACAGGCAGGAAAAAGTAAACGTTAACGGGGCGACGTCCTCGGGGTCCTTAGTTAAGATGGGCGTACCGCAAGGTTCAATTCTTGGCCCTTTCCTATTTCTAGTTTATATTAGTGACCTTCCTTACGTGATGGCTAACTTATCGGTTATAATTTTATTCGCTGGTGACACTACTTCTCTAATTTTTAAAATAGATAGAAAAGATACGGATGTCTTACATGTCAACGATAGTCTGGCGGTTCATTCGAAATGGTTAGCAGCTAATAATCTTAATGCGAACAAAACTAAATGTCTTAAGTTTTCATTACCAAATGTACCCCAAGTGGGTCTAAATTTAAAACTTGATGGGAAGAAACTAGATGTTATTACGGAAACTGTATTTCTAGGAATTACTTTAGATTCACAATTGCAATGGGGCGCCCACATTAGAGCTCTTTCAGGTAGATTAAGTTCAGCTGCATATGCAGTAAGAAACATAAGGCAGTTGACTGATATAACCACTGCTAGGTTAGTATACTTTGCTTATTTCCACAGTATTATGTCTAATGGCGTTCTGTTGTGGGGATCGGCAGCTGACGTAGATTCAATTTTCATTTTGCAAAAGAGGGCAATCCGCGCGATCTATAATATGGGTCCTCGCGAGTCTCTTAGAAACAAATTCAAAGAAATTGATATACTAACTTTAACTTCTCTCTATATCTTAGAAAGTATTTTGTATGTTCGCAAAAACTTATGACTTTTTAAAATAAGAAGCGATTTCCGTAATATAAATACAAAATCAAAATATTTTATTTTACATAAACCAACATGGGCACTTATGAAACGTCAGAAGCTAGGTGCACGGTTCCAATTGGTTGTTTCCTATGGAGAAGAGCCGGCAAGAAACTCCACGGTTACTCTTTTAAAAATAAGGGGCTTTTACAGTGTTTCAAATTACAGTGTTGATAATGGGAGGACAGTGTAGGCCTGACAACAAGTAACAGGCACTCAACAAAATATAAAAATAAAAAAAGGTCTACTAATCTACAGTCTACAAGTTAGGCCTACAACGTTCTCACATTCACAAAAAATAGAAGAATCTATATAAAATAAAAGCCTATTTAAAACAAATGACATGATTGCCGTTACAACTGTTACAAATCTGAATTAAAATCCTGTTTACAAAAGCCATTGTGCAACGTAATGCCTGCAAAACCTTCTCTAGAAAGCTAGCGTTTTTGAAGAAAAGGTTTGTTATTCTCTCGTGTTGTTTTCCCTAGGAACCAAGTCATTTTTGCCTTGAACATGCCTCTTATTAAACTCTTACAATTCTCAATGGTGTAACAGACCTGTCTAAAAATCCCAAACCATGTCAAGCTATCCCGAAACATGACGAGTTATTCCACAGTGCGTGTAAACACTGAAGATAGGTGCCTGTGTTCATCTTCTACAAGCTTTGCAACATATTTATACACAGCCAATGACATACTAGTTGAAGCAGTACCCACTACAAATAAACGTCACCGCCGTTGTCGCGAATCGTAAACAGGCCAGTCATAAGTTTACGAGCGCTGTCATTTGGCATGCAAATCTATTTATTGTTAATAATGCATGTTATATAAGCTGCTTAACAGCCCACCGTGAAACAAATGACTACCTTCATAGTGGCAATAATATTTATGGTGGACCAATTGTACTTATTAGACGGAATGAGGTGGCGTGTGAGTTTACGCCTTCCCAATCATAGAGGAAAAGTAATGAATAGTGTTTAATTCCGAGTAGGATATACTGATTACCGTAATTTATCAGACTTACATATCAAAAATCTAGAATAAAGCATATTATATGTATAAATATTAATTTCTATATAACCGTAATTAACAGATTTATACATCAGAAATCTGGAATAGAGAAGAAGTTTGTATGAACGTCAATAAAGATTGCGAAAATTTTCTTTTTCCTTTGATTAAGTATACATAGCATATACAGACAGAATTTTATATTTCTCTTACACTTTCCATTTGTATGGAAAGTGTAAGAGAAATATTAAATGTAAATATTAGTGCAAAGTTGTCTTTGCCCAATGTCCTTTCTTATCATATTCAGTTAAAAATAGATTTTGATATAAAACTATATTTTGATAGGTGAGTTCTCACAATCAACTATAAAACTAATTAAAAACTAATTTTTAACATATTAAGACTTTGTTATTTACAAATTAAAAGTTAATTAAAACAAATTAAGATATTGTTATCTGCAAACCAAATCCAAGAATATCATTATTGCAATCATAGTACCATCATCATTATCATCTTATCATATCACGGTGATAAGGTTCAATCAGCAACGAAAGTCGAGTAAGTACTGTTACTTTTACACATCATCTAAATTAATACAAAATGATTTGATCCATTGCATTTCAGCATTTCATGTAACTGCTAATAGTAACTAAACTATTTAAATTTAATATTAGTAAAATGTTATTAAGGGGGATGTGCTAAGGTAGCCCGCGAAATTCAAATTTACTTACGTTTTTTGCAATTTGCAGATCAGATCAGTGTCAGGTTGTATGTTGATTGAAATATGATTCGCGGCCGTAACAAATATGGCTTTACAGAATTATAATCATTAGAGTCAGCAATACAACTCCTTAAGAGGGCCCTTCCCGGTCTGTCTATCGTCAACGCGAGCATGATTGAAAAGCTTGTTGTTTCATCCAACGCACTGTTTGAAAAAGAAGCAAGAGTGAGAACGCGATAACATCGAACGAAAATTGGCGCGCAAAGATTTCACAAAACATGTTCCAGGAAATATGTGTTTTTGAAAAAGGCTTACAAGTTTTTGGAAATAATGTTTGTCATTTAGAATCTCCATTACATGTTCAAGGTTTCTATGAGGATTTTTTCTTTACTTTTACAATGTATGAGTACATTATGAACAGCCAAAGTTCAGGTAAAATTTGTGCAAAAAAGCAGATTTTTGGAGGCTTATACTGAATTTGTTTCTCCAAATTTTGATTTTTTACTTCCATAGAAACCTAGATAAAGTACACTAGATACCTGTTAGTTCAAAAATTTCAGTGAAAGATGGGGTACAACGCTATAATCACGTACGAGCGTTTGTATGAAAAATATGACGGGTTGGCCGCTCTTAAGTTAGAATTGGCCTCAAATGTCAAGATTTCATGAAATAGTCGTTCAATAGTGTAATATGAACATATCGATATGAATTGATGATTTTTAATTCTATAAAAACTTATTTGTTACGGTCGCAAATCATATATAGAACAACATACAACCTGATACTGACCAGCAAATTGCAAAAAACGTAAGAAAATTTGAATTTCGCTGGTTACCCTGGCGCTTTCCCCTTAAGTACGAATATTTTCCTCAATAACTTTTGTTGCTGACGGTACGGTCAGCCCAAAGAGCACAAAAAATCAAAGAGCCCAAAGTCTTTCCCTTTTCTCAATCAAATTCTTTTTATTTTAAAAGGCACAAGATGTACATCCTCGAAACTGGCGATATCCTCACAGCCTTATATTAAATGACTTACCAAGACTGGCTAAATATAGTAAAAGCTGTTTAGCCATGTGCGTTCGGATATATAAAAAAATTCCAAGTGATTTAAAAACTTTAGATATTAGATTGTTTAAAAAAAAAACTACATAAATGGTTAAACACTAATAAATTTTTAGAGCATAAAATAATTTACTGACGTGAAACATTTTGTAATGTACGAGTAGGTAACCTATAATATTTGCATGCTACGATATAAGCAAAATATGTCATGCTCTATGATGTATTTTTAAAACAACTTTATTTACCACGTTTTATGCAAATAAATATTATTTATATTTCAACCTTTAGATTGTTATCTACAAAAAGAGAATCAAACGTGTTTTTCTGTTTTTGCAGGTTATAATGTAAAGGTAAAAAAAATATTCAGCTTAGTTCGAGGGTTTAATCAGAGTCCTTGTACGAAATACAAGGAAAAGAGAAGAAAAAGAGAATCAAACGTGTTGAGAAACGTGTTGTTTCTCTTTTTGCAGGTTATAATGTAAAGGTAAAAAAAAATCTTCAGCT
Organism: Dryobotodes eremita; assembly: GCA_917490735.1. Lineage (NCBI taxonomy): Eukaryota > Metazoa > Arthropoda > Insecta > Lepidoptera > Noctuidae > Dryobotodes > Dryobotodes eremita. Next base: position 15,003,780 of record OU823255.1, read on the forward strand.
TAGTTCGAGGGTTTAATCAGAGTCCTTGTACGAAATACAAGGAAAAGAGAAGAAAAAGAGAATCAAACGTGTTGAGAAACGTGTTGTTTCTCTTTTTGCAGGTTATAATGTAAAGGTAAAAAAAATCTTCAGCTTAGTTCGAGGGTTTAATCAGAGTCCTTGTACGAAATACAAGGAAAAGAGAAGAAAAAGAGAATCAAACGTGTTGAGAAACGTGTTGTTTCTCTTTTTGCAGGTTATAATGTAAAGGTAAAAAAAATCTTCAGCTTAGTTCGAGGGTTTAATCAGAGTCCTTGTACGAAATACAAGGACTGGTTTAACCCTCGAACTAAGCTGAATCTTAGGTCAGGTTCGTCTTCATCATATGATAAAACGCATATCCCTTAGAGAAGATGAAAAAAAAACGAAATTAATAAATGAAAAGACAAATGGTGTATGGGAGACAAAAGAACATATGAATTTCAGGGATGGGACGACCAAAGGAATTATGGATTGAAGGGAAATAATGATACGGTGACGGCTATAACAGGAGAAAATGTAAGAAAAAAACCTATTGCGGACACCCAAAGAAAAAAAATGGAAATAGGGCATGGAAGAGAACCCTACAACCATAGCCCATGTCGTAGTAAAGTCAATTCAGGAGCTAATAACTTGGGTAATAGAGTGAGCCAGTACGAAAAAAAAATATCGTAACTTTTCGATGTTTCTCAAAATAATGCTAAATTCTCTATATCCGAAACTGCACAAAGATGACTTATCTCACTGTCGTGCACAAAATAGTCTACAAGTACATTCTAACCTAACTTCCGAACTGACGTAAACATACGTGTAGTAAGTGGATCACACCGGAAAGTAGCGAGCACCGGTTATCTAACAGCTAACAGCTAGGACGAAGGGAATCCGATCAAGTGCAAGTTTACACCGCCACTCGTGACACACTCCACTGCCACTTGGATAGCTAGTACGTACTGTACCTAATAGTAAACCTAGGTACCTACGTTGTTTCGCGACACTATGTTTATTTGCCCGCTATATGTATGATTTACAAACACATTTCATAACGCCTGTAATCACCGAAGAGTTAGGCAGATGTGTACCTAGAGAACACCCACATTTCGACTTACATATTATGTATACAGGGTGTAAGGGACAGTCCTCCGCAGACTGATGTGGTGAATTCAGTATATCATACTAAGATGAACGTAACGTTATGGGAATCCAATAAACCTGATTTGTTTCATTATCTCACACGCAATGTATCGTTACCGCGGTAAAACGCACGTAGCGAACGGCCGACAGCGCGCTCGCGTCACGGGATTTATTTCAACATCCATTGCAGATTTTTTTTATATCAGCTGTGGTATTTACATAAATGGAGTGCTGCTTACAAAGATAGCAATTTTTCATTGAAATAAAGGAATAGTAACTGAAAATATGATTAAAAATATAAAAAAATTCCTGAGTAATTTTCCGGTGGAATATGATTTAAAATAAGGAGCTGAATGCAGCCTGTTAGTTTGCGGAGGGCTGTCTCTTACACCATGTATATGTTTTTTACGAAAGGGGGCAAATAGTGATATCAAAATGCATTGTTCAGATAAAGGCTGCCTGCGGTGGCCGGCGCAGCGATGTTGCAGGCGACGACCCCTGATACTGTGATCGACATCAGGCGCTGTTCGTGACGCCTTACTGGTCTTCATAACTCTCCTTGAAAGACCTCATATCGTACTCATGCTATACTTACCTAGGTACTGAAACACTGTTACGGCGATGCAGAAAATGTCTTATGAACTGAACCGTACTGTAGGTAGATACTGGCAGACATCGAAAACACAAGTTTACTTTCCACCATCATATCATATAGCTGCTTTTCCTCATCCTCAAGTTGCTATATGTAACTATCATCTCTCTTTTGTGCCAATATCATGATGTGCGCTGATAGCATCGGTCTTACAAAATTGCCCAATTCTACAAATACATCACCATTGCGTAACAATGTCTATCATTATATACAGCTGGCTCATATAATACTTCCATACGTAGACGTGAATTGAGTTGAGGGAGAAACCAAACCCAATATGGATTTTAAGATATGTTTCACCTGCTCGCGAAACATCGCTAGCACATAGCAATGATAACCTCATTTTTTGATAACAAAGCATCTGTTCATTCACTCCCTGTTGATTAGAATATAGTACGGTTACTTTACCGAATGCCCAGTTTTATTAATAAACGAGCACTCCCATATAGACTAGTGCAGTTCAGAATTCAACATAGTCGGATTATCACGAATACAGAACAGGATTGTGCACATCCCGTGTTGGAGCTGTTCCAAACATGTCAGATAGTGTAAGGGCTCTACGTGATTATGTACTTATTATACGATGTTAATATATTCGTGTTTTACATTTAGACGAGTGATGAAATCGCAGCAAGAGGTCTGCAACAAAAGTGTAGAAGCTGAAAAGAAGGCACGAGTTAGTTCACTTGGCGTCCATTGAAGGATATCTAAAGATCACTGAAAGCTGTAATGTTTTGCAATGAAAAATGTTAACAAACAAGATTGCGTTTTACTGATTAGATACAAACGTGGTTTAATCCATGCGGCTCGATTGGGCTCGACAAAGCTAAATCGTTCTGAATGGCATTCGAATCAATTTACCGTCGGTACGCGGCGGCGTCTCCTTACGATTCACTCTATTTGTGTACCGCGGCTGACGTTGCGATCAAATTAAATTAATCCTCAATGTTGCACGCAAACCACGAACTGATGAGCACGGCCGATAGCTTCCCTAATTTACTGGTTTTACTATAATGTTGCTCACGTGAATGCTCTCATCAAAATATCGTAACAATGAACAAGTATTCGTACAACAAGACTTGGCACTTTACAACACTAAGCTAACTAGTAGCTTATTTTAGCTTTCTGTAATTTTTAAGGTGTACATAATAAAGAGTATTCTATTCTATTCTACTTTTATTATTGTGGTATACTCCTGGTTTTATTTGTGAAACTGTAAATGTATGTGGTAGTGTTCAGTAATATTTTTGCATTGAAACTGTTATTTATACTCAGAAATATTACTCATAGCTCAACAGTTTTCATGTTCGGATATACGCGCGGTAGAGAACGATAAGTAGAGGATTTGGTGCAGCCCCGAGATTGAGATTTATAAATAATTTTAAAAATATAACAGCCATAGCGTTGCTTGTGGTTTTATGCCCTTGGAAATTAATATCTTGTTAGCAGTTTATTCGCTTTTGTTACAGTCACTCCGAGTAGATTTGCGAAAGTCAAATGTTGTCTAACGATTGGGCACGGCAGGCTCTGTCACGCGAGCTCGACACGCCGACTACCCGCGTGCAGCACTGAACATCGGCTTTATCAACAGTATACTTTGTTGTAATTACTCGTGTAAGTTTGATGTGTAAAATTAGTTATCACAAGTTAAGCACGTGGGTCAGCCACGTCACGGCCGACGTGTCCGGTCAGTGCTCAAATATGAATTAACTAGAGTTAATGGTCGTTGCATATCGTCGCAGACGCCGATCGTTCGGCTCGTAGTCGGTTGCGTAGCCATAGTTTTTCTCGCGTCGTGCGTTAGTCGCGTCACAGGGTGAGATCGCGCGGAAGCGAAGGTTGCGCCCGTGACCGCGCCCGCCCGCCGCCGCCGCGGTATCGGCCACCCGCCGCAGTCGCGTAGTATCGCGCCGCGCTCGCTGATCTTCGGAGCTCGAGCCACGCGCGGAACCGCTCAGCGCCTGGAGCACGAGGACTGTGACTGTGCAGTGATGTGTGATCATGTGTAGCCGGCAAGTGAGTGCAGTGAGAGTATGCGCGCGAGGTGACGCCTGGCCCCGGCCGCGACCGTAGCCCGACATGTGGACACTGCTGATGCCGCTGCTGGCGGTGGTGGCGCTCGCCGGAGGAGCTGCCTTCACGCCCGACAGGGACTTGCTAGAGTGCGCGAGGTTCGTTTATGACGAATGCAAACAAAGACTGCTCAAACCACCATATACATACCATAAAAATAAACAAAAGCACGAAAAAATGTTATCATGCATCGCAAAGTTTTGCTGGGACCTAGAAATGGGCTACAAAAATAATTTTAATGGTCACGCAATTTATGACTTCTGCCCATTGTTAACACGATACTACATAACGATTACAGAAACATTGTAATTAATTCACAAATAACTAATTTAATTATGTGAGCGATTTGGAACGTACGTTGGAGAATTTTCCTCTAATATGAAAATGGAAATGTTTGTACGGAAAGCTCAACCCTATTAAATCCCTACTTTATCATATGAGGACTTTTTTATTCAATCAATTTGAAGTATCTCAGAATAAAGCAACTACTCGAACCAGTAGAGGACTCCTCAGAGTTAGGAATTAAAAAAAAAAACACTGACCTTGTTTGTCTAGTCTATACTATATTTGTGAGTTTAAAATTAAACGAAGAGAAACATGATAAGAATCTATGACAAACTGAGATCAAGAACAGTGCAATCCCTGGTTTCGTTCGTAACAAATAATGATGTAATTAACCTGAAACATGGATATGCCAGTGTCATAAACTAGCAACATCCAATTTAAGTGCAGCAGATTGCAACTGTCTACCGCGTTTGTCTCAGCCTGTCCTCCATATAAAACGAGATTCAATGTTCCCATATAAATATAAATATCGAGTATATAATATATACTTGTGTATAAATCTGGCAAGCGCGCGAGACGCTAGACGCGTGCGCGCGCGCCGGTGTCACCGCCACGGCCGCGTCTCTTGGCAAGGCTAGCTGGCCGCTAGGTAAACACCAACACATCTCACTAATACACAGGTGGAAAGATCTGACTCCCTCAGAAACATGCCATTATCTGTCAATACCAGTGGTTAGGTTTTGTCAAACAGCCAAATCTGTTAAGGAACCTTGGGTTTAAACTGTCTCGTCCTATTTTCTAATACGTTCGACTAGACTAGATTTAATTATAATCAAACATCTATCTATCTAACCCGTATTGTCCTACGGTTGGGTAAACGATTCCCTCTACCTTTTCCATACTTATCCTTTACTATTGTAGGTCAGTTCTTTCAGTAGGAGTCAAGTTCGTCGCTCTTTCTTGATCTGCCGCGATGTCGCCTACCATTCAATGGCACCCAACAGCGGTTCTTTTTGCACTCAGCTCATCTGATATACGGTAGACATAATCGGCCCAATCTTTTAAAATGTAAATTTTTACAATCAAATATAGGTACATGTAAAGAAATGTGTTTTTTTTTTTATCATTACTACTACACCAAAACATCTACATCACAAGCGGAAACAAAAATTAAATCCTCTAAAAATCATGTCAATGAAGAGAGATCTGCTCGTCTCAAAACAATGAGAATAAATTGTAATTGTTTTTTTAATTGTCCCACTTATTTACTATCTTGATAAAACAAAATAATATGTTTTGCTTATTTAAATGTAGGTACCTAAACATTATCTTTTAATCATGGAAGAACCTACACGTTATAATACTTCTGAGAAATGTCGCTATTTGCTACAATGTCAATATTATCTTCTCTGATACTGGTACATAAACACATAAAGAAAGAAAGAACAGGAAAGCAACCTCTTCTTACAGACGCTGAATATTATTTAATACATATTTCAAAAGTCTAAAAAATATGGTAAGTAAAATGGTAAATTTTACTCTACCTTCTCTGTGGGAATCCCGCGTTTTGTCGTTCAAAAAGTGGTGATTTTCAGCCTAGTTGGAATAAATGACTTTTGATTCTTTATTTTGATCCGCGTAAATGAAAATGTTTCTTGACACATAGTAACCAAAAATCACTGTGATCGTTTAAAATGTAAATGAATCATTTTGTTGTGTTCCATGTTTACCTATGCACTGAATCGCCACTGCTCCATCAGTGCCATATCAATATTACCAGTGAATCAAGAGTTAAAGTTCAAGAGTCTTACATAGCTAAGTTCTCTACAATCGACACAAAATATTGCTTAGCAGTCAGGTTCCCATTTCGAATATCGACGTTTTCCTGAAACACCTAGAAACCTAAATTAGACGGAAACTATCATATCTAGAACAAGGTTCAACTTGGGAGCTCTAGTGCCTCACTTAGAACTGCACCTTCTTTTACCAGGTATTCTAGAACGAAACATACATACTTTAAATTAAACCATGAGCCATTGCGTGTGAGGGAAAAGTCCAGCGTGCTGACTGGTCTCAGACGATGTTGTATTAGTAAACATTTACAGGCTATTTATAACCAATATGTTGACTAAGGTAGTATAAAACTAACTATCTATACCTACAGCACACAAATAACATCCATGTTTTCAGAACAGCCCCAACTAAATTCCTAGTGTAAATTACTGAAAGCGAGTCGCTAATTATTGAAAACACTGAACGTGCCAAAAATAATTTCACCCACACCTGCATCTGACAACTGAAAGATAGTCTGAATTTTTAGAACGGCAAATATGCAAAAACTGAAACATTATGGATTTTTACCAGCTTTACCGCTGAGCTAAAAACTGATCAGCCGAACTACAAATGCCAATCAAAAAGTCAAAGTAACGGATGCCCCCCCAGTAAATCCATCTTGGACATAGTCAAGGAACCTCGGTGTCCAATGTATCTGAGAAATGGCGTTACATTTCACCCAAAGTAAACAGCATCATATACATCAAAGGTAATCCAGATAGCCAACCCTGTCGAAGAAGACACTAATGACCTATAGACAACAATAGCTTTTGGAGAGAGGCGCGCCAAAATTAAACCCGTTTATCACAGCTATTTGCGTCACTAATAACCCAAATATAATCCAAGTGCTCGATTGCGGTAACTGTGACAACAGAAATAAACCCTTGCTCTGAATACTTCTCTGCAGCGGCTAACATTACGTCTGTCGAGCGTCGGCCACCGTACGCACACGTTCGACGCACACGCACGGTACCGGTCGTAATGCACCGCTACACTATTACCAATACGCAACATAATAATATTATTATTGCATTGATTTGCACGTAATGCGTTATGCGATTGGCAAAACGTGTTTATTTCGTGTAAATAGTGCTGTAAATGAATCGTTTTCCATTCAACAGACTTTGATAGTGACGTAGCAGTTTTATTTGTTCTAATAAGAAAAGCCGTTTTATTTATATCATTGGAATATTTTGTGTCAAACACTCGAGTTTTTCTGTCATCATGTGATCGTAAAACATAACACCGGACGTGACACGATGTAATGATATGCAATTTATTGTGCCATGAAAGTGTATATTTCGTGTGACATTTAATGAGGCATTTCAGAGATGCTATGTCTTTCACACAGGCATAATTAACGACAAAATAAACCTAGCGCTTTCTACAACGGCAATGAAACTGTAATTAGTCCATCAGCTTGGCTTACATCTACTGCGATTGCTTTTAAAACCGTGGTCCTTCACATTCGCCTTGAATTAAAGTTTCCGATGCCTCTTTCGGCGCCAAAGGCCAAAGTAAATACATTTAATCGGCGCGGCATCAATCTATAACTGTGGGAAAATTTATTATACCTACTAAATTATTTTGAAAGAGCAATGAGTATCAAAATCAGTATAAATAATCGACCAAATTGTTTTAATCAATGTTTAAGTTAAATGTACCTATTAAATTTTAATTGACGTATCGATTCTGGCTTTATGTAAAGCTCAATCTCATTTCAGCAGCAGAAAGAAAAGTTTTGATGCCTTAAAATACGTCCACAACAGACTTTCATCGCTAATTAGTAGTAGCCTCCATCTCCTTGAATAGAAAAAAGAACTCTCCAATAACTCTATGTTCGTCGACCTCTGGAGAAGTCCATACACAGATTATTTTCCAATATGTGATCGAGTTGGAACCTTTCTGCTCAAAGGTTAACATCGGTTCTCCGAGCAATATGTAGGTTGGAGGTATGGTTAGTCGGCTCGATCGGTGTAGTTGCTGAGTGATTGGCCGTTGCGCTACTACAAGCGAACAGAACAAAGTTTGTTTAGCCTAAGGTAATGGTCCCGAGTTTAGACGATGGTGCATTTTGTTGGTGTACGAGTAAAGTCGTGACGAGGATTTTTTTTAAGGACTCACCAAAGCCTTCTGCCTCATATCCTTAGATTCATGTTTCTATATTGTTTTGTGGTTTTCACTATTACCTTTTTCAAGAATATAGGTTATATTTACCTTAACCTTTTTCAAGAATAAGAGCGATGTACAGGACTGCATCAATTATCGAGGGATAAAGCTCATATCACATAGTATTAAGGTATGGGAGAAAGTAATAGAGAAAAGATTGCGAGGGGAAAGTGAGATTACCCCGAACAAGTTTAGGTTTACGCCAGGTTGAGAAACAATGGACGCTACTTTTGCACTCCGTCAATTGTGCAAGAAGTACAGACATGCACACAAGAAAAACCGTATGATAGGGTACCTTGGGGTGTGTTGTTGTGGACCTTGAAAGAGAAAGGTTTGCCCTGGAAGTATGTAGAGTTAGTTCGTGCTATGTACAGTCAATCTCGTACCTACGTCCGGTTGGCTGCTGGCAACATCGAGTTCAGTGTGGCTGTAGGCGTACCAAGGGTCGTCTTTAAGTCCTTTGGTCTTCCTGTTGATTATGGACGCTCTGACGTCGTAAATACAGGAAGAAGCCCCCTGGTGCATGCTGTTTGCCGACGACATTGTTCTTGTCGGTGAAGTTGGACCAAAGATCCAGAGCAGATTGGAGAAATAGCAACAGAAGCTAGAGAATGTTGGCTTGAAAATCAGCAGAACCAAAACCAAATCTGTTCTGCGATTACGGCAGTCTCTCCAACACAAAAACAATCAAACAAACAAAACACAGTCTACTTAAACAATTTTAATTTCTCCAGTTCTAGGGCCATAGCGCTTTACGGCGCACTTCTCGCGATCTGCTCGAACTCCGGTCATGGAAACTATCTGTGACTCCCGCGAAGCTTTATAAAACAATGGTTAGACCCGTTGTCATGTATGGTTCTGAATGTTGAGTCACAAAAGGGATTAATGAAAGGCAATTGCATGCAGCTGAGATGAGAATGTTAAGGGGGAAGTATGGTGTTACGCGAATGGATAGAATAAGAAATGAGTATATAAGAGGAAATCTGAAAGTGTGTCACTTTCAGATTTCCTCTTATATACTCATTTCTTCGGTCTTCGATCTCTTCTCGGTGACTGAAAAGTTGTGTGGAAATCGATGGTCATGTGATGCGGAAGAATATGGAAAATGTCGTGAAGAAAGCTTTGAGCATAAATGTGGATAGCTATATGAGTAGGGGAAGATCAAAGAAACGATGGATGGACTGTGTGAAAGTTTAGATTATGAGAGTGTTTACCGAGATGACGACTAATGGAGAAGCATGGAAGAAAAAGACTTGTTGCGCCGACGTCTGCGCACGAGATTTATAACTATCATCACAGTACCATTATGTATTCTGTGTAATCGTTAAGTGGTGCTATTACCTAACAGTAAATTAATGTGCAGTTTTCCTAAAAGGAATATCTACCCTCCAGTTTCCTCATGTGTAAACGCTTAGATACCGAGCGCACTTGATTTTCCCATAACCAAAACTTTCATTACCACTTATTTCATTCTATTTCTCAATAGAAATATAATAAAATAAGTGGTAATCAAAGTTTATCGGCCGTATCTATTGTTAGAAAGAAAAGAAAGAAAAACATTTTATTTGGGACACGCACACAAAATACAAACATAAAAATAAAAAAGAGCATTTAAGACTAACAAAATTAACATTAAAAACAAAAATAATCAAATAGAAAATATAAGCCCTGTGCGAGGCCAAAAAGGTTCTTATCTCAGCATAATGCTGCGTTATTTAAAAAAATAAATACCGCAGCGCTGGTATTCTGATAGGGCCCGAATGTTACGTTAAGGTAGCTGCATAACTTAACAATGTATTCAAAATGTCTATTATTTCAGCAACCGTTACCCCTTTGAAATCTGAAGAGTGACGAACAATGTATAGTTGTTAGCTCCTAAGAGCTGCTATTGTAACTGAAAACTTTAAATATTCAGTGTTACAATAGGTTAATGAATTAATTTCATAGATGTAGGAGCCTGAAAGTCAAAGATAAAATATCTTCTAAGAGTTTCAGATATTTCCGGTTGTATCAGGTTATTGCTAAGAAACCGTTACAATCAATGAATGAACGTTCGCTAGCTGATGCTATCATCATTAATCACCATACTTGACAAACTAATTGGTAATCATAACATGTTATTATTAAAGCATATTAGGATGCCTGTACACCTGGCAATATTGTACGGTGCATGTATGAATATACGAATATAGTATACGAAGAAAAAGAAGTATGTGTGTGTGTGTGTGTGTGTGTTGTGTCTGTGAAGTGGGTGTGTGCGTGTGTGTGTGTGTGTGTAGTGTGTCTGTTCTCTCTTTGCCTACTCCCATGGGAAAAAAGCGTAAGTTTATGTAAGTAGAACCTGGGCTAACAAATATTAATGTAAAAAATCCAAATGGCTTAAAAATACGATCTGTTTTAGACTCACAGAATTAATTAGAACATGTGTGTAGTCCGTCAACCCCGTGCAGTGACATGAGCAACAATATTGATATTTTTCCATCACGCGATAGGCTAAAACTTATGAGGCGGGCGGCGGCAGACATCCTGGACGCTTGCCAGCCCCGCGGCCGTCGCGACGTCTTCGTCCGACCGACACTTACAACACGCAATTATCAAACGAATACGTTCACCGCTGATGTTCAACAGATACCATTAAATTCATGTTTCCGTGCGATCCCAGTTATAGAACCTGATACATCTTATATTGCTTCTTAAATAACTGTTTACCGACTTTAAACTGATTGAGTAATGTTCGGGACACTCAGAATCTTCTATACAACAAATAAATAAAATTGAAGTGTCTGTTTGGAATGTCAAAATAACAGCTTTTTACTAAATGCACATGAAAGTATATACGATTCTTATAACAATCTTTTTTATATGTTTCTCTGTCTGTTTGTTCCGGCTAATCTCAGAAACGGCTGGACCGATTTTGACGGGACTTTCACTGGCAGGTAGCTGATGTTATAAAGAGTAACATAGTCTACGTTTTGTCCCGGTAGCACGTTCACGTGGGATAATTTCCGAGAGCCACGCTGGCGAAGCCGCGGGCAGCAGCTAGTCCGAGAAATATTTTGGCAAATCTATTTGAGAGTTTACCTACTTGAATAACCTCATATTTTAGCAGATACAAATGTTATTTTAATTTTTGAATAATTGCTCTGGCTCAGTGTCTTGAAAAGTATGTAGTGTTGCCGAAGTTCAGAGAGAAGATAAATAGGTACCTATTGGATACCTAAGTGCGTGTAATAAGACGTTGTTAATATGTATAACTAACCCGAACTTTCGGGTAGGGTCATAAAATACACTGTCATCATGAATGCCATAAAAATTTCCGCATTGATTTGGCAATTAAAGAACCATACCTACGCCGTACATAAGGTATTATTTCCCTCTGAACTCTTTGTTGTAGAGGCCCGAAAAATTGACGTAGGTACATACATAGTCTGTTTTGACAATGATGAGAAACCTGTAACAATGTGTTTGGGAAACATATAATTTTTGTCAATGTCCATGACCAGTGTCATATAAACCACCCACTTGGTTCTTTGTGCCTTCTGATTTTCTTTGACCAAGCCGTCATACCTACTGCTCTCTGGTTTGCCTCTATCTGTTAACACATTGATAGTTTACGTAATTTGCCAGTTTAGAATTTCAAGAGGACCAGCACCTCTTTAAATTCTCTCTGCATCCTCTTGTGCAACACCTAATACAACGTGTTTATTTTGGCGGGAACCTTCAACATTGACCGTTTCATCAGTTTAGGCGCTATTCACACCTAATTGATTCAGAAGAAAAGGTTAGATGACACATGCATCATAAACAACAAACAAATCATAGACAATCATGAGCAGAGAACCAAAAATAGAACAATTTATTAGTGAACATCTTTATAAATAGCCTGGAAATGGCTCCTAGCGCCGTAATGAGTCTGCTTTGAGATTCATCTGCAGTATTTAAACAAAATGAATCATTGTAATTGAAACGATTGAAACAAATTGTAATTCAGCTGGGTACGTGATTGTTTTGTTATTTTTTTTTTTTGTAACACTATTTCGTATCAAAAGAAATAATGAGGTTAACGTTTTTTTAATATTCTTTGCAGCTATAAATCTGTGAGCTAAGCACTTTAAAGAGATTTGCGAGCATTGTTTGCGAGAAGAATTCACGATGCAATAGAAACATTTGCGTATCTTATGGATCGAAAATACCCGTAAATAAAAAATCTTTCAGTATGGGAACAACAACTCGACGTTTGTTAATATTATCAGATGTAAAAGGGAGCAAGAGGATCCCATGATAAAAGTGTTAAAAGTCATCTTCTCTTGCACTTTATTTAAAAGTAGGTACGTACTTAATAAGGTGAAAATAATTTTCCTGAAAATACTTTTTTTCTTTTCGTATATCAACAGATCCATACAAAGTTCCTCTGTATTTGTGTAACACATTTAGCAGGAGCCAAAGCGCTAATGGCTCAAACATTTCAAATGCATATGGAAATAAACATTTGAAGGCACTAACTGTTTGCTTACAAATCTTTAGATTTACTTCAAAGAACAGGCCAATCTATCCGTCGGGATCGCAAAAGGCGACTTAATGATTATGTCAAGACGATGACCACCAGAGTTTTCCTTTGATATAATAGGTAACATATTGTTATCTCCAGCCCAAATAGACAGGTTCTTAAAATTGCACTTTTACTTGGAGTAATTCGTCTAATGACATTCACTGAATTCGTACTTATATACTTCATGCTAATATTATAAATGGGAAACTGCCTGTCAATCTTTCTGTCTATTTTTTAACTTGTCATGCCTCAACGGTGAAAAGGTTTCGATGAAATTTTGCACACAGGTATACCATGACCTGGTTTAAGTTAGATTACGTTAGGATACGCAAGATCCCATACCGTTACGATAAGTTTGATCCCGGTAGTTCGTTCCCGTGGGATAATTTCCGACATCCGCGCGTGCAAAAGCTAGTCAGTAATAAATAACAATAAGTCAGTCGAATCTTATTTGACTGAAAGTAGATCGCCCGTAGAAAATGCTAGGCTGGTGATAACTGTGATCACCAATGCATTTGCATTGATCGATGATTGTATTGGCAATTGAGAAGCTCCCACTCGGCTGCGGCTTGCAGGCTCATAATACTTTTTTTAAATAATTTTCATGTACAAAACGTGGTACATAAGGGTCCACTTTATGTACCAAAGGCTTTCGCTGCCAGTCCACCTTGGGTTAAAAAGACTACAAACCGAAAACCAAAATTCGAAATTTAAATTGTCGAACTTTAATTGGCTAAATACGAGGCTTTTAGCTACTTTATGTGTTCTTTATGTTTTTTTTTTTTGTAATATGCGGGTTGTTTGTGCAGAACAAACAATTTGTCTTTCTGTCTTTCTTTCAAACAAATCTACGTAGTAGATATCTCCTAGGTTTGACGTGACGATCATTGTAGGTAGGTAAATGTCATAATGCACGTGTAATCTATCTTTTATATACTTAAAAAATCAATTTCAAATCAAAGACGTCAGGTTATTTCTCACTGTAAATTGTGACGCAGAGCTATCTACATATACATATAATATCTTACTATTTGAACATTTCGAACACAGTTGGAAAAGGCGTTGATAGAGCAAACAAACACGGACCTGACGTGTTACGCGGATGACACGCTGGTCACGGCCCGGAAGAACTCGCACAGGGAGGCAGCGTTGCTGGCGACAGCTGCGGTCACGCAGGTAGTAGGCCGCATACGGCGCCTGGGTCAGGAGGTGGCCCTCAACAAGTCGGAGGGTGTGGTCTTTCATGGCCCCCGGGGAACGCCGACGCCGGGATCACACGTCGTGGTCGGAGGGCCCAAATTGCTGTCGAGTCTACCCTGAAGTACCTGGGACTGGTGCTCGATAGCCTGTGGGACTTCGGCCATCACTTTCGGTGGCTGGCGCCCAAGTTGATGGGCGTGGCGGTAGCGCTCGCAACGCTGATTCCCAATCTGGGGGCCTGAGCACCGCCCGTAGTAGGTTGTACCTCGGAGTCGTGCGATCCATGGCCCTGTACGGGGCTCCGGTTTGGGCCCCTGACCTGACGGCCGGCAGCATCGCAATGCTGCGAAAACCGCATAGGGCGATGGCCGTCAGGGCTACCAGGGGGTTTGTGGGGATGCGGCTTGTGCACTGGCCGGACCTAAGCTTTGGGACCTAGAGGCGAGAGCCCTCGCGTCAATGTACCGGTGGCGCGAGGAGGTGTGGTCGCGGGGCGGTGGACCGATGCAGCGAGAGATCGATCTGCGTCTGTCGCAGCTCCGCGAAATTCTGGTGACGGAGTGGTGGAACAGGCTTTTGCGCCATACCGCCAGCCTCACTATCGTTGAGGCGATCCGACAAGTGCTCAACGAATGGCTTGGGAGGAGGTACGGCTTCCTGTCGTTTAGGGCAACGCTGGTGCTCTCGGGGCAAGGTTACTTCGGGAAGTACCTGTGTCGCATAAAAAAGGAGCCGGACGCCCGGTGTCATCACTGCATCAACTGTCCAAAGGACACGACGTGGCATACGCTGGCATAGTGTGCCGCATGGGAGGAGCCGCGCCGTGCCCTCGTGTCAGAAGTCGGAGCCGACCTGTCGCTGCCGGCCGTCGCTTGTTCGATAGTCGGGAGCTCTGAGTCGTGGAATGCGGTGATCTCCTTCAGTGAAACCGTCATTTCACAGAAGGAGGCTACGGAAAGGTCGAGACCACTCCCTCAATCTGCAGCAGACGTGCCGAACGTCGCGGGGGCAGTTTTACACCACACTTCACCCGCGGACTTGAGGATCCGGGGCCGTGGATACTAGCCGGGGATCGTGCAAGGCGCACAAGTTCCCATGATCCCCGATGCAAGTGTAAGAAGGGAACACCGGGGTGGTTTTTTGTTAGTAAGAGTCTGACAGAACCCTCCGCCCACCCCAGGGTAGAGGATATCTATGAGAATTTTCTACCCCGAAACAAAAAAGAAGGCGTTGATAGAGCAAGATACATGAAATCATTGATATTGGCGAGCCGTGCCATCCGTATTTCACTTCCACTTCATGAGCCCTTAAATCCGAGACAGGTGAGAACAGCTAAACAACAAGTCACGTGGCATTTTACTCATTTTATCGTCACAATAACTTCTGGCCGCGACTACGTCGCATCGCATCGCCCGCGCTATTACTTCGATTTCGCTTAGCGTCCTTTCTGACTTTTTTACTTTTGTTCGGCTCCCCAGGGCCTATAGCCTATAGCCTTCCTCAAGAACTGGGCTATCTAAAGCAAAAAGAATTTTTCAAATCCAACCGACAGTTCCAGAGATTCTCTTTATAATATTATTATTAATTTTACGTTTCTTAACATTCCACGAAACCCTGGGGTCACGGACCTGTGCAAGGCGTACGAGGAGCAGAAGCCAATTCGCAGAGGCCCGTTAGACATTTATAATTAAATAAGGCACCAACCGATTATTATCCCTGTTCGGACTATGCAAGTGCACCTAAGAACAATTCCCGGAATGTGTAGGACTATTGCAGGATATAGAAACAAAGATATTGGACTATGGATTTGACTCGCTCAAGTGGGCTGGTTATCTAGGACCATGAAAAGACTGGCCCCTGCCTGAACAATGTTTTATATAAAATACACATAAAATGGCAGAGGGTGACTTACACACTCAATAATGGGCCCCCGAAAACGGTCGCTAGCACATAGTATCGTAGCGACAAGGGGGCAACATATCCTGAGTATTCCTGAGGTACTTATGAGGAGTAGAGAGGTATTCCAAGGCTATCAGGGAAATCCCAGAAGTACGGTCAAGATCCCTACCAGCACCTTACTGGAATACTTCCTTCTTCCGAGCATGTTTTCTCTTGCGAATTTCCACTCAAGCCGGCCAATAGTGGCAAGCCAGAGGTGAGGAACAAGACTTGTCCCGGGAGATAGGGTCCGTGGGGTCGCTACTGCCCAACAGCTTGCCACATGCTGCCCTGCGGGTTTCTGTATCTCTCTTGGTCTGGCTCCTCACCCTAGACCTGTTTCGGCAAAGTAAACTCCACCAGTACAGACCTAGACTTCAGGAGCGCGCAAGCCCCGCCACGACGTCAACGTAAAGATACAGCGGTGGGGTTATTATTATTATTAAGTATAGATAAGTAGTTGAAGCAATTACAGACACATGAGACCTTCAAACGTGTACATGATGGAAATGTATTAGCACACCTCTTTGCATTGTCCACCTCTTTCCATACGTAACATATTTATTTACTACTAGCTCGCGACTTCGTTCGCGTGGAAGTCATAAGATACCACAACATACTAAAATGACAGCTACAATTTTATAAAACTGCCCTGTATAGGTACTACGTTTGTAGTTTTGGTCTCAGCAGCCAGAATATAAAAAGAGTCAGGACTGGTGACGCGGGAGCAAGCGACGTACAGATATTCCTCTGAGAAGCAGCTCGTCCTGAGATCGACATCCGCAGCCTTCAGTAGCAATCTTCCATTGCTTGCGAAGTTTTTCCTTTTTTAGAGAATGAATGAAAGCCTGCGTAATATACTACCTAATGAGACTGATACACTGACTGTTGCTTTGTTACAGATTATTCCTGAGGAACAGATATCATTAAATAATATAACAATAGATTAAACACACGGGATTCCTCATTAACAGTCGCCTAACCATGGATATTTATTTTTGTTATAACCTGACATGATAAAAGACGCCTAAACTTAAGATTTTGCTGTGTACGTTCTACAAACTAACACATAATAGTGTTACAAAATGAAAAAAAAAGAAGCTCAAAATATATCAACTGTTGGGAATCGAACTTGAAGGTTGCTAAGCAGTCGCCGAACCGCTAAGCTATCGCTCTGTAGAAAGTTGCCTAAAATTGCCGTTCTTATTTATTTCATGATTGACTGCTTAGCTCAATAAAGGTATGATAATCATTTAAAAGGTTAAATGCGATTTATGACTTTTCTAGTACTCACACCGCAGTTGGTCCGGTAGTTTTTTTGTCCCTACCTATAAGAAACAAGATCGATTGGCACCAACTTTTTTTGTGAAACTTGCCCCTTTTCTTGCTGACTGTGCATTTTTAAATGCAGATCAAAATGTTAAAAAATTTAAGGACAGTCTCCTAAGACCGTTTTCTAGTAGAGGCAAAGATGAAGTTTCTGCCTTTATTGCCCCATCTCAAAAATCGACCCTGTATATGTCATGATTGACTGCTTAGCCATAAAGGTATAGCATGAGGATAATCATTTAAAAGGTAAAATCAGTTACTATCTGCAGTATTCTATCCTTTTGGCTCGTCTCTTTACAATTTGCGGTAAACTATAGAAGAATACAAACATAAATCAATGTTGCTCAACCCCCATAGCAAAATAGCGTGATAATTTATAGCCTATAGGGACCAGACTTATAGGGAATCAACTCAGCCTGTCACAGTCCACTGCTAGACATAGCCGGAGTTACCGATATAGCTTGCAGAGTAAACAAGCTGAAATGGTAGTGGGCTGGCCATGTTTGTCGGAGGACCAATGGCCGGTGGAGCAAGAGTCCTAGATTTACAGGGAATATCTACGCAAAATTTTAACAAAATCTATTTGGTAATATTTTCGAAATGCTGGAACATACATACAGACAAACACACAAAAATTATTAAAAAAAAAACATATTTTCGGCATCAGAATCGTTCCCAGACCTCGTAGCAATATTTTTTTTCAAAAATATACAGTTTTGACTTCGCTACGATTTTATTATATGTAAGTATAGAGAATTAATTTACTAAAATTATACCTAATTAATTGAATCCAGGCAATTTTATCATCATCGAAGTAGATTCGTGAAATAATGTAATGTTATATATTTCAAGAAAAAAATAATACGCTACTGATGTAGATGTACCTACACAGTTATGTAATATTTATAAACTAATCTTTAAAAAAAAGATTTTTTATTTTAATATTATATTAAAATCTTAAGTTCACACTTGCAAAAGCTTGTTTTCAATCATATAAAAATTAAATCTGACACACACTAACTTTTATACTTAAGAGGGCCCTTCCCGGTCAGTCTATCGTCAACGCGAGCATGATTGAAAAGCTTGTTGTTTCATCCAACGCAATGTTTGAAAAAGAAGCAAGAGTGAGTACGCGATAACATCGAAAGAATATTGGCGCGCAAAGATTTCACAGAACTTGTTTCAGAGAATACGTGTTTTTGAAAAAGCCTTACAAGTTTTTGGGAAAAATGTTCATCATTTAGAATCTCCATTACATGTATGAGGTTTCTATGCAGATGTTTTCTTTACTTTTACAACTAATGAGTACATTATGAACAGCCAAAGTTCAGGTAAAATTTGTGCAAAAAAGGAGATTTTTGTAGGTTTATACTGAATTTGTTTCTCCAAATTTTGATTTTTTACTTGCATATGAACCTAGGTAAAGTGCAAAAGATAGCTATTAGTTCATAAATTTTAATGAAAGATGTGTTACAGCGCCTTTACCACGTACGAGCGTTTGTATGAAAAGTATGACGGGTTGGCCGCTCTTAAGTACTCATACAACAGTTCGCGTGACAAATATAAGCAAAAGCATATTATTGTTGAACACAAAACAGTTGCACCGATGACCTAGAACGATAAAATATAATACTTAATATTATTTTAATTCGTCTTATGTTATTCCGGGTTATGTTCAAAACATGCGATTTTCATAAGTCACGGTACCTAATTACTTTCAGCCTAGTTGGTAGCTAATGCACACAAGGTTAATTTAAAGCCAGTGCAGTTTCATTACAGTTTTTCAAGGAAACTCATTATTAAAAATACCATAAAAATATGTCGTTAGAATACTAATGACCGTCATGAAATTATTAATTTAACAAATTAAATACTTATATACAACAAAGTTTATTTTATAAATTGCACACAAACATACAAATATTATACATTTCTTTATTTGATTACAATCACTCATCAATCATTTTAGTCACTTGTAAGGTACAATAATTACCTAACATTTCCGAAAGCCCTGAAAACGAAATGTCCCTGAAAATATGGAAAACAAAAATTACATCCGTATTCCTATTCCTTGGGTTTCTTATGAACTTTAAAAGTAAAAAAAGAAATGCCTTTCAAGAAAAAATAATAGTTACACTGAAAGTTACAAGAAATAATATCCGACCTACCTAGTATTTACACAACTGAAACTATAAAAACCATGAAATCTCATTGATCATAATTGTTAATAAACAAATCATGATTCCACGTATTAGCATACTAAACTTAATAAATGAATGTGTATATTACCTATATATTGTAGGTACATCGCATCCACGAGCGTACTCTGTACCTCCTATATCCGTTTTTATTAGGTCAAATATTCTGCGCCCACTGACGCTATAAATGCCATCTGCTGCGAACAAATATTTATTTTTCTTTTACCACAAAAAACCCTATAATATCACACGAGGCTATTTCTTTAATAAACCCGTTTGTTTATATAGTGGAGGAAGGCGCGGCAGCCGAGTGTGAGGTAGTAGTGTCAGTACTAAGAAAAAGTGTTCATAGGGATTTATCATTGGTGTCTCCTATTCTAATTAATACTCCATTCACTGCCCTAACACGGGCGTTTTCAGTTTTCTCTTTTTGGGAGAGACCGGTCAATGCCTTATGTACACTGCACACTGAACGATCTTCACTGAAATATATGCCTAGATATATTATTCTTTGTATCTCTTCTGTCTATCGATATCTATTACTTTAAAATCTAGTTTTTGGTTGTTAACTTGTGACATATTGTACCTACGTTTGGGCAATAAAAGGGGTAGCTATATTTATCATATCAATCAACTCAGTCTATCGCTGTCCACGGCTGGACATAGGCCTCTCCCAGTCTGACCCACAACACCCTGTCCTCCGCCTTCCACAACCCAGTCTGTCCCTGCTACCTTTTTAAGGTCTTCGGTCCATCTAGCTGGGGGGCGTCCCACACTACGCTTGCCAATACGCGATCTCCGTTCAAGGACTCGTCTGCTCCACCGGCCATCGGTCCGTCGACAATCATGGCCAGCCCACTGCCACTTTAGCTTGCTTACTCTGCGAATTATGTCGGAAACATAGATTATCATAGATATTACCTATATATCAATTCTTGAAACTGCTAAAGAATTCTCATTCTAAACCTTCTTGTTAAGATCCCTAAATTGACTGACAAACATTCCAGAGACAAATTAGGGCCATGCCCTTGTTAACAATACCTAATACCTTCTCTTTAATCGCAAACACTTGTTATTTGTGAATTGCATCGTTCACAAATAGGCTTAACTTACCACCTGTATTGTCCATAATCCATTCATGCAACGTTACTGCTTACCTTCGTAAATAATTGTATTACTGCTCTGCGAGGCTCACCATATGTTCAAATGAATTAAAATTACTGAACTACTGTTTGTGTAAGAGATTCTTTTTTGTTTTTGTGAGCGGCTTCTGACAGGTCAACCTAAGAGGTTGTCAGTTGTGCCTGTGGTTACTTTGATACATTAAGGCATTCAACCAGGGCTTAAAAAACTTGTAAACTAGGTGACTACACGCTAAGGACACCCTCTGTGGGGTACGGACCTCGGCTTGGGGCGTCGCTGGGGGAGGGCAGCAAGGGTCAGGCTCGATCGGAATTATTTTTAGGGACGAATTAAAAGATACACGATCAGTGGCGCGGGCTGGCTTGAGCGAGAGTAGAGGGGTCGCATAGACATCATAGACTTCGGGCTTTTATACTAGAAATCCATCTACAGAAACTAACTCAGCGTCACCATAAGATGTATTGTCATTATCATCGTTAACCTACACTAACACTAATAAATGAATAATGTCAATGGTGTTAAAATTAACCTTGTCAATCTGTAAACAAAACTAATCTGATTATATCTACTTCTTTTTAACTATCATTGCCAAGGAAAAATGCTTGTCCTTCAATTGCCTACTTATCTTTGCTTTAACGTAAGATGTAAACAAACAACACAATATTTAAAAAAAAAACACGTGTGGCACTCGGGGACTGCCGCGGTAAAGCTATTGCATAGCAATTTTTATCAACTTATGCAATTATAATTATTTTTTTATTTTTATTTATGCAGTATTTTTTTTCTTTCATATTAATTCAAGTTACACTTTTTGAGCGTGGTGACCGATAAGAAAACAATTTTTTTTTTCTTTTATTGAATAAATGAGAAGTTAATATCGTTTAAAATATTTTATAAAGATATGATAGATACCTATACACCTATATACTTTCTCACAAACAGCTGCTTACTATTCGTCCGATTTCGGAGCAGCTCGTCTCGATCCGTGCGAGCTTCGTACAGTCGTACCATATACATACACGTTAAGCGAACGCTCGGCCGAGCTACATGGTAGGCGGAGTGGGGGGTGTTAGGTTTTATTTTCGTTACGGAATTTCTTGATTCGGTCGCCGCGCTCAAAGCCCGCGATAAAAGCTATGCAATAGCTTAAAAATGTTCTCACACAAACATATACAGTGAAAATAACGAATACTACCTCATTGTCAAGTACCCAATTTTTCTTCTTTCTTCTGTCAGAAGAACTGTTTCAATACTCAATACTCAATTCTTTACATTGGATAGTGGACTAGTGGCACTACCTACTCCCCTGATGATGCACGCTTAGCTAGTAGTTTCAAGGTACAGGCGTCATCATGTTTACGTACATTCAAGGACGAAGTCACTGCCTATGAAAAAAAAGGCAAGCATCGTCACAAGATATGAACAGCACCCTTATTGCGTAAGACACTATCAATCACAATCTGAATCATTTTGAAGGATATTACTAACATACAATGCTTCCTAAGTTCGAAAAATTTGTCTGCTCAGGAACGTAAATAACACAATGAATGTTGTTGAACTGTCAAAATGAAAGCCATTCCTACTGTTAGTGTGTTACGCAATTACCCCGCTGGATATTTGTCTAATTAATTACTATGGAACGTGTCTCAGCCACAGTACAGAAGCGTCAAAGTGACAATTACAAGAGATAAGATCCATTATTAGGATTAAACTGTTGGGTCGTTCCTGTTGGAGGAATATTAGAAGATGAAAATTAACCTTTGGGCGCTTAGATGGCTACAGGCTTTATAGTTTATGACAAATGTGATAATTATGTTGCCCTAACAGACGTTGTGCTGTCCAAACATTAAAAAGAACAAATTAATTACGGATATCCATCGTTCAAATCGTGACCCATGGTCTTGAGATCATACAAAAATCGCATAGAAAAAAGCGGTTTCAGTATTTCCCGAATTATCCAATTTTCCGGGCAACATTTTAAATTTTACTTTACCTAAAAACCTTATTCGCACTATTAAGAACATAAAAGAAAATCCGTAGCACTCAAATATTTAGGTAATTTTTCAATGCCCAAACAAAACGTCTTCTACTTGAGCATATTCCAGCAAACCTCGAATGAAACTTCAACACTCACTCACTCACTTCTTCACTTCAACTTCTGCATATTTTCTCCCAACTCTTCTTTTTTGTATTTGTGTGTTTTTTCTTTGCGTCATATTTACCGCAAATTAAGGTATTTTCTTTCTTTATTTCGTTCTTTCTTTCTTTTCTTTTCTTTCTCACCAACAGTTTTATTTAGTGATAATTAATTACTAAATTAATAGTGACAAAAGTTATTACTTTTCCCCAAAATGTATGTACCTAATGTTAAAATATGATAATTTATAGTACGGAATCCGTACCATATCCATTTCGTCAAAATCGGTTCATTATTTTAGCCGTTACCAACGCCGACGTACAAAACAGACTGTCAGACAAACTCGCTCTTGTATTACTATGGTTTCAGAGCTTCAATTATACCTAGTGAACTTATATTTATTCAGTACTTAATTTAACTATTACTGAACTTGAGATATAAGGTGGAGGATTATCTTTAACGCACACGTGCTTCCTACCTTTTAAGGTTTCGTATCTACAAAAAAGGAAGGACAAAAGGAAATACATTTCAATGTGCCACAAACCTGAAAACTTTGTCTTTTTGTAAATGATTATCTAATCTATTAAATAAGCCTGTCACAGCTCAATGCCTTTTTTTTATGTTCCGGTGTGCAGAATCTTCTTGGATGTCCTCCGCCCTGGAGGAGGGGTCTGTCAGACTCTTACGGACTAAAAACTACCCCTGTGTTCCGTCTAACACCTACGCCGGGGGTCGCGGGAACGTACGATTCTTCCGCAACCCCAGACTGGTGCCGGCCCCGTCTGGTCCAGCGGGGGGAGTGAGGTGTTTGACTCCCCCCGGGACGTCTAAGAGGGGCGCGCGTGAAACACTACGCGCCGCCACCTCGAGTCCTGATGTTGGAGAGCAACGTACGTCCCCGGATCCGTCGCCCCTGTACCAATTTAGGAGGTCTGGAAGAGGGCGTTGTCCGCCCTCCGCCGATGCCCGGTGCGCCTGCTGCAGGTCGGGTGAGAGAATGAGATCTCTCTCTCCCTTTCCGCAGCCTCCTTCTGCGAGATCACTGTTTCGCAGAAGGATACCATCGCGTCCCCGGACTCCTCGCCGCCAACAGTCCACTGCCTCTCCAAAGTTACCACAACACCCGGTTCATCACCTTCGTATCCAGTCTGTCCCGGTTGCCTTCAAAAGTTCATTGATCGGATCCCAGCCTTTTTTCCCTCTGGTGAAATTATCATGGATTAAATCATCTTAGATCTGTGTCTAATCTAGGTCGAACGGAGAGTTATGTCTAAGTCCTACGGACTAAAACCCCATGGTACCTTCCACTACCATACGTCGGGGACCTGGGAAATACTATTCGTATCTAGCCTAGGAAGGTCCCACAACATGGCTTGTTACTCTGCAAGCTGTGTCAGTGACTCCTATGCTAGTGCCCCATGGCAAAGTAAACTTATCATATATTTATAGGAGGAATTAGCATTATTCACCATGGTTGATCGATGTATAGAGGTATGAGGAACAGGGTGTGTAAAGTTCACTCAGACTCTATAGAAAAGGGAGGATCCTCCGACCAGACGGGTCTTGTGTCTAGTGGGCAACTGCCCGACGTTTGATGTCGGGACGTTGTATATATGCTAGTTGCGCGGTAAACTCTGCTTGCGCGATGCAGGACTTTGCGTGACGTCATTGTGACGTGCAGCTCGCATGTGGCGATGTAGATACCGCTACAGATGCAAGGTTGCGATTCAATTCTCACGATACCTTTCATCACCGTCATTCTGTGATTACGTACTTACTTACTTAGATTAGAGTAGGTACATTATGAAATGGAAAAGTCACATTGTTACTTGTCGGGTTGTTTCATAAGTTAGTTAATTAAGCCCTTATACGTCCTCACTACGACATAAGTCACAATATGTACTACATGTTCCACGATTTAAGTCGGACACGTGTAACTAATTTTTATTTGTGGTTTTTCTCTACCATTTAATTATTACATCTTCATCAGTCTACTGCTGCACGCTAATGCTGTCTCAAATTGCACGCCATTCAGCTCGATTCTCGGCAACTCTCATCCAGCTGCTACCAGCCACCCTGCGAAGATCGTTGTTCCACCCAGCCCGAGGGTGTCCTACCTTACGTTTGCCGATTCGCGGTCTCCACTCAAGATACGTCTACCCCAACGGTCTTAGGTTCTACGGCTAACAAGGCCGGCCCACTGCCACTTCAGCTTGCTTATTCTGTAAGCTATGTCGATAACTTTGGTTCTTTGCCGGATCACCTAATTCCGGATTCTATCCCTCAGAGTGACTCCAAGCATAGCTCGTCCCATAGCTCGCTGAGCGACCTTGAATTTATGGATCAGCCGTATCGAGAGTGTCCACGTTTCGGCTCCTTAGTCCGTAGGTCATAAACTCATAACAGGCAGGAATACGCGACGAGAAGACTCGATGAAGCTTCCCAAACGCTGCCCAGCCCAGCTGAATTCTTCTGTTAGCCTCATTCTCAAAGTTGTTCTTACCAAACTAAGTTTTCTCTATGTATCGCGACCACGTTTCAACGATCACTGTCCGATCCATGATGGTCCATATCGCCACAATGCCTCTAGACTCCGCACAAAGCCAAACAAAGGTGTTTGTGTCTCGTTTTTAAGTAAATACTCATCATTACAGATATCCGACATATACGTGGCTTAAGAGCGAAATGGGTCTTCAATAAAAGAGTCTTATCACCCTTATTAAAGAAGAGAACGACCACACTCCTTCGCCACGCTTCTGGAGTTCTCACAGAGAACTGGATAGAGTTAAAGAGCTCCCGAACCTCTTTCAGTACAGGTTTAATTATTAATGACAATACAAAAATTGGTTTCAATCTAATGGTTTTTAAACCTTTACAGTCTCATTACAAAACGAGCCTGTTTTTTAAATAAGTACCCAACACTAATGTGAGGACTATGTGGGTCATTGTTTCAGTTTTAATCATGGTTTAACACTACTTAAACTTCCATTTAAGTAGTGTATGCGGCCTACCCAAATGTCCTTTGTGTGGTATTGTTAGTCGAATCGTTGAGCTCCTTTAGTTCCGAGTTGAGCTGCACGGTTACTGACAAATGCGTGCACTAACTGGACAGGTCCACTAAATATGTGTGTTTCTTCCCACAAAAGACCATTTCGGATATCAATCTACATGGTCCTCACATGATCTGACCAAGATTATATCTGGACTTTAAAAGATACTGTGACCTCTGAGTTTATTACGGCCTTTCTTCTCAGAGTAGTCAGATAGAAAACGCCGACATCATCTAATTTAAAAAATGTGATTGACGTGTAAAAGTGTTTGTAAAAACCTACTTACAGAAATAAATACATATATCATTTAAGAAAGTGGAACGGACTTGTAAAGTACAATCAACACTATTCTAAGTTTTAAAATAATCATCACGTAAAAAATTAAGTTAATAAAATAATTTATCATTAATTATCATCATTTATCATTTAAATCGAAATACAGTTCCTTTTACAAAACTGACAACTTAATCCGGTCTTAAGTTGTCAATTTTGTATTAGGAACTTTAGTGAAGTCGCCATAAAGTTCCAAATACAAAAACTGGCTCGAAGGTTTAGACTCGAACTAAAGTTTGGGAACCGCTTTATCACCCGCTATGTTATTTAATTAAATATCTTTTCACGTAATAGATCCGTTTTGCAGGTAACTGATATAATTTAGGTGTCTAATTTATCGTAACTTTTTTTCAGCCAGATCCTGTACATGGACCAACATGTATACGATATTCCAAAAAGCTACAACAGAAACATTCCACCCGGTAAGTCACACTTATTTTTTATTGAATTAAAATTACAGCACGCAATCAGACGCAAACATTTCCGGGTTTCCCGTTTAGGAAAAGGAAAAATTCTTATGAAACACCCAGATCTCGATATAGTGTCTAGCTAATAAGTGAAAGATTAAGAGCCTTAGTACCTACGATTAATTAGATAATAGGTTGCATAAGACTTTACATGGCTACGCTCACTATCGGCGAAACAAATTGTAAGCAGCCGCAAGGGGAGCCATGTAGGTACCACCGTAAGGAGGTAAGTAAGTACCCTTGACATGTAGAATTTTTAGTCTAAATACCTAATGGCGATCTATTTTTAAAAACACTTAAATTTTATTTAAGGTAGGTCATATTTTTATAAAGTCACGCGTAGATACGAGCTCGACCCTACTCGGCTATCCACTTAGCACCGGACATTATTCAGCACAACCGCGCTGTTGCCGGTGCTGGCCGCAAAACCAATCATTAGTCAAGCCATAGGTGATTGTCGTACGTCAACGAACGTGGCTAATTATAACCTGCCTCCTTACGAAGCAACTTATCAAGCCTTATAACTAGAAATATTGTATTAAAATACTAACCTTCAATAAAAAAGAAAACAAAAACCATTGATCCATTTTCAAAATTACTGAATCGAGACCCGCGGCTGCGGCTAAAAAGGACCATTTCTTTTACTAACGCCTAACTAATTTTACAATACTATAATTTACCGAATCAGAATAATTATCATATTTTATAACCGACGAGACATTTCTGTGTCTAAAACAAAAGTAGTAAAACTGGAATTCAGTAATCCTAATGGTTTTGCATCACGAACCTTCACGGACGTTCGTTTGCCTATAGATACTTGCAATATCTAGGTGTATCGAACGACGTCAAACATTTTGTATGTTATGTTCAATATAGTCTCATCAATAAAAAGCAACAGAATCTAGAACAACTTTGTTTTCAGTTTCAATTTCATTACATTTCATGATTCCTTTCATGAGTTTCCTTTTGGTAACAGAATTAAACAATTTTATCACGCTGTTTAGCCGTAGTTAGAGTAGCAACGTTTGGCAACACTGCCTTTGACCGAGTTCAAGGTTTCATTCAGCTGAGAATACTAATACATACAAGAATAGACAATACGAATCATAAAATTGTCAAAACTAACAAACTATGTCATACTGCTTGATGCATATGCATAATGTTTAATATATAAAAAAAAAAAAAAAAAATATAATAGGTCTTTACCTATGAAATTGCCGTTTTGTATGAAAAAATTTAAACGATTTTTTTTCATGAATTTTTTATTTGTATTAATCGAAGTAATCACCCATGCAATCAATGCATCTTTGCCATCGCAGTGGCAGTTTATTGATGCCCTTCTTAAAGAAATCAGCTGGACGGGAGGCAACTAATTCTTCAAAGGCATTTTGTACTGCCTCTCGGGTATTAAATTTTTTTCCCGCCAAGAAGTTATCCAAATTCTGGAAAAAGTAGTAGTCTGTAGGCGCAAGGTCTGGTGAGTAGGGCGGATGACGGAGAGCTTCCAACCCCAGTTCTTGCAACTTGGAGACCGTCTGCTGTGCAGTATGAGGTCGCGCGTTGTCGTGCAGGAGCAGCGGAGACGAGCGATTGACCAATGCTGGTTGGAGATGCGCCAGCTTCTCCATCATTGTGTTCAGTTCTTCACAGTACACATCTGCAGTAATGCTCACCCCGTTTGGTAAGAAGCTGTGATGAATCACACCGGCGCTAGACCACCAAACAGTGACCATCACTTTTCTAGGGGTAAGTTTTCGTTTAGGGCATTGTTTAGGTGCTGAACCAGGATCCAACCAACTGGCTGAGCGCTTACGGTTATCAAACAGAATCCATTTTTCATCGCAGGTAACAATGCGGTTCAAAATTCCTTCATTTGTGTGTCTGTTGAGCAGTGCAAGGCACGTCTCGACGCGTACTTCGCGCTGGCGATCATTGAGTTCGTGGGGCACCCATTTGTCAAGCTTTTTTACCTTGCCAATTTGACGCAAATGGACCAATATTGTTTTGACGCTAACGTCGAAAGCTGCTGCTAATTCAGCCGTAGATTGTGTATCATCAGCTTCCACAATCGCCTTTAATTCGTCATTGTCGACCAAAGTCTTCGGACGACCGCGAGGTTCATTTTTCAGGTCGAAATTTCCAGAACGGAAGCGAGCAAACCAATAACAGGTGGTGCGTTGGTTTGTAGAGTTAGCTCCGTAAACGTCGTTGATGTTGCGTGCCGCTTGTGCCGCGTTGCTGCCACGACGGTACTCATATTCCATAATTACTCGAATTTTTAACGTATCCATGATGACGAAAAAGATTGAAATGCGATGAAAATGTAACACTAATCAATAAAGAAATGACTACTTTTAGAAAAAAAAATCCATGTTTTTAAAATAAAATTAATTTGAAATTAGAATTCATAGCCAAACAAAAATTATTTTGATTTGAAATGGCCAGTACTGCAGAACGGCAATTTCATAGGTAAAGACCTAATATACATCGGTAAGCACATGGTGCCCTGCGGTATTCACCTGTGAAAGCTTACTTAAATATAGGCCTTAATGCGTTATGAATTACGTATTTTTAGGCAAACTAATTACCTACAATCAAATCAATGAGTTAAAAATATGGCTGAGCACTCAGTTACCTCTTAATGCAACTTCTACACTAATTAAAAACATGTTAAGGGTCTTGGATCAGCTTCGAGGGCTAAGTTTGGTGGCCTGCACGGCTTAGCTAATATTGCGGTTTTCAGCCGTGATATCTCCGCTGTCGACCGTCATAGAACCATTGGTTAGGAGCTATTATTTCCCAACAATGTGTCATTATTTCAAGGAACGCAAATGTATAAGTTTTCTATTGTTCTTCCAGACAAAAACACGACAGTATACGTAGGGGTGAATGTCAATCGGGTATCTGGTGTTGACGAAAATAAAGAGGTAAGTTAAACACTGTTTCTTCTTTGTTCAATAGATATAGCATACCCAATGGCTAAGTATATATTCCTGACATTATTCCGCTTTCATTAGCACCATTTTCATTTTGATATATTGTTGGCAATGATCATTAATTTACTTATCTATAAACCGCTCCAATAGTCCGCATGGTCTCTGCAGGAGATAACACTGGACGTTTTCCTGCAAGTGTCGTGGGCAGACAGCAGGCTGCACGTGCCGCCCAACATGCCCTTCATCGACCTGCCGTGGGAGTTCCGCGCGCTCATCTGGACGCCAGACCTGTACATCTGGCAGCTCCAGACCATGAGGATACTCTCCGTCCTGCAGGAGATGGCGTCGCTGAGGCTCTACTCAAACCGCACCGTCTCAGTCAGTATTGGGTTCGTCCACACTTTATTATATTATTTTACTATCTATCTATTTACACTGCTCTCTGCTAAATCTTGAAACATAAACATACCTACGTCAAATTAACGTCCAAACATCATCATAATAAAATCTCGCCTTCACTTTTACAGTTTTATCTAACGGGCTTTATTTACAAACTGTATTTAAATACATCTCGGATTTAACGCATGGTCGACAATAAGTCGTAAATTGTAGTCTTGATAAATGACGTCTATTTTGATATAAACATGATGAAGCCAAAAAGCGACTCATGTTCACGCAGGGGTACATTGTTACATACAGATAATATATTATTGTGATGATAAGATACCTACAGCATAATTATCATTGAAATTCAGCCGCATTTGACTTGACGGGATGCTATTGCAGTATTGCACAGATTATACAAAATGTCTGAATCTAATAGGGAACTGTCATAAGCTTGAACCTTCTAATGGGCGAGTCATCAAATAATTAACCATGAAAATAATTTTCTCTTACAGAGCGACAATAACTATCAAGTGCGAGATGGACTTCGTTCTGTACCCTTTGGACGTTCAGAACTGCGCCATCGACTTCAGTAGTTGTAAGTACATTTTGATGATTTATGTTGAGTAACTACCTACCTACCTCTGAGAGAATATCTTCAGAGGTACTCAACGTAAAATAAAGACCATTCCATTGTTCTCTTTGACACGGCCAAAAGTTTTTGTTTGAGCTGAGATAACTAAATATTTTCTAAATAACTCTGGGGAAGCATCATAACAGCTATACATTAAGGTCATTAAAATCAAACAATTAACCAAGTCGCAAAAAGTCTTCAAGAAACCCCGTGCGAGAACTTTCAGAATCGTAAAATATGTTTTGATTTCTTATGCTAGACAGAATTACAACATGTTTTGTCTGCACGCCAGTTGTTCGACGTTGGATTCGTAAATGTTTTTATAGATGTTGTCGAGATGACACTGAAGTCGTTAACGATTGCACATTTGCACTACTACAAATATACGATGATAAAGTTGACTTTGTTTAATTTGAGTGTAATTTTTTTCAGATAAATACACGACGCAGGATGTGCGTTTCGAGTGGCGAGAGGTGGCACCGTGGCTGGGCATCGGCCCCGTGGGCAGCGAGCAGCGCAGCCAGTTCCGACTACCCAAATATGTGGTCACCTTCGTCACGGACAAAAGTAATCATATTCGCAATTTTGGTGAAGGTAAATGTATATTTATTGCTTTGCGCTTGTGTTTGCGCCTCGTAACTAACTATGTACCTATTAACGCTAACGCGCTGTTGCTATAAGCTGGCATGCCGCCCGCACTGCTTGGCGCGGATGATCACAATGGATCGTTATTGAACAACGTTTGAAATACCTACAGAAAAATACCACAACATCTCAAAAACTTTAAATTGGTTATTACATCCGTGCCTCGCAACATCTTCCTTTCTGTGAACGTCTGTGACGCACGATTTATATTTTGTTGTTGTTAAGTGGATGTCAAATGTTCTTGATGTGATAAAAAGAGAGTAGGTACATGTACAAGTTAATTGTAATACTTGATATCAGAGCAGAGCCACCCGAATAGCGATGTATTTCGAGTTGATAAACACATGCTCAGTGCTGCCTGCTGCTGAGCCAAAGTACTGCTACTGAGGGCTAAGCTTGGGTAAGTGTAGAAATAGAAAACTCTGTGTTTAGTACTGTTAGTAGATAGTAATTGTTAGATGTTAGGTACCTACTCACTTGCACTGACCACTAAACACGTAGGTTTGGAAAGTATTAGGAGAGTTGAATGTTCAATATGTTTCGCATCGTCAGGCGAGCATTCAGCGGCGCGGCTACAGATCAGGCTGTCGCGAGAGCTACGGAGCTATCTTCTGGAGAGCTACCTGCCATCGTCGCTGTTCGTCATCATCTCGTGGGGCAGCTTCTGCGTGATCCCCGAGATCGTGCCGGGCCGCATGGTGCTGCTCGTTACCACGCTGCTCTCACTCGTCACCATGTTCGACACAGTCAGGTATGCACTTACATCCAGTGTTGGGCTCAACCACAAAATTTTTCTATCAATTGATTAGCCAAACTAAAAAAATTGTGATTAAATTAGTTTAACAAAATCAATCATGAAAATTTTAGTTTCAACTAAATATTCAATCATCAATTTTAGTTAAAAGTTAAACTAATCTTCCTTTTTAAAGGGAAATATTTAAATGCGCGTCAAACTTTTTGAACTTCACAGCGATGAAGAACTTTTTCAATTATTGAGATTCTTTTTATTTTTAGTCTTTAATAAAATTATCTGAACTTTTAAAGTTGATCAGCGGAAAATTCCCATTGTGATCTTTTTATTACGCGATGCTATAAATCTAAATTATGTTTCTGACTTTCAATGATTGTTCTAATACACTGTGTAGGTACGCTTCTTTTAAACAGTTTTTACCTCTTTAAATCTAATCTGCCTTCATAAAGATCTGCCAATAATTGCTATTTGGTCCGTGATCATGTGTGGTTTTTAAAATTATTTAGTAACTACAATGTCTTGTTTTACCACCTTTCAAATCCAAGATGACGGCCGCAAATAATTCTAATTTTTCGTCATGGGTGTCTTTTTCAGGGTTTTCGAGGGTATTATGGCCGATAGTGAGGACAATATGAAAATCCAAGATGGCGGCTACTAAACTGGATTTTAATTTTGACCTCACTATCGGCTTTAACACCCTTACATCACAATAGGAATTTTCAGCTGACCAACTTTAAAAGTTCAGATAATTTTAAAAAGATTAATATCTTTAGAGTAAAAGATATAAAATACATATGTACATAGAAAATCATCTGTTTGATTATATCCTACTAGTAAAGGAATAACAGAAAAAAGTGAAGTTTCACCAACAGAGAAAAAGTATAAGATTGATTAAATACCTATTTACGTGCATTTTTGCACACTATGTATGACTAATAGAAGAATAAACAATTTGTTTAATCTATTATTCGTTCTTTTTTCTTTTTCAAAAAAAATTAAAACTAAAACTAATTCAATCGACTAATTAAATTTTTTACACGACTAAAACTATTTCAATCGTCAATCGTTAGTTTAAACTAATTACGTCTGTTTTAGTTTTTAATCGTCAGTCAAACAAATATTTAACCACACTCCTTACAACCATGTTCTTTAATCACGATATACCTAATTTTGGTGAAGCAACAGAAATCTTTCATAAATCTTATCTAATTCTAAAGACATATTTTGTATGACAAAGCTTTGGAGATTCTCTACTCACGTGTTTACTATAAAAACGTTGACAAATACCTACTCAGGTACCTATATTTGACTCGGAGGAGTACCTTGAATATTCCTGAAGGCATCGTTCTAAAGTTAAAAAATTTAGGGTCGTATTACATTCCAGCACAAACTCGCCAGACGCGCTTGAGCTGAAGTGCATCGAGGTGTGGTTGATCTCGTGCACCATCTTCGTATTCCTGGCGCTGATGGAGTATTTCGTGGTGCTGTTCGGCATCCGCTACGACAAGAGTTGGAGCCGGCGGCGCGCCGACATGCGCCGCGCCGCCTCCGCCGCGCAGCTCGCGCCGCCGCCGCTACATATCAACCATTCGCAGGTCAGTCCCAACAACTTATGACGTAGAATCATTCCACCACAATACGGACCACTTGATTATTGACAACCTACTACAACACGTACTAATAGTTCAAAAGCATTCAAAGAACACGACACTAAAGAGCCCGGGTTTGCCTCCACAGAGGCTGAGCACGCCCGTAACGGGCACGCCGCAGGGCGGACTCTTCTCGCCCACGTTAAGCGTCGAGGAGGACGGCTTCAAACAACAGATGGAACACCAAACCATACAGAGGGTAATTACAACTACGCCTGAACTCGCCCCTAACATAGAATATCTACCGTAACGTCCCTGTACCCCAGTGTAGCATTACACTGCATGTAAAATACTTAACATACCACGTATTATTTAGGTGCATTAATTTTTAAACTTAGGCCACCAATTTCTAGTCTCTCTCGGGAAGGAATTGGAGACAAAATAAGGTTGGATGTGAAACAAGATCAGTCAGCAAGGTAAAATATGAATTTAAACCAACAACACCGCACAGTGTGGCTATCGTAAAACGCTGCAAATGACACTATTATGTACTTACAAGAATACATAGTTTAGACAGTATTTTCCTTGCAAATCTGATGTTTAGTTAAATACGTAATACCTAGCAGGCAAGCATAGTGCATGCCAGTGAAACAAACAACAATATTATTTTTAAGTATTGGTGGTAATCTATTGGTGGTGGTATGATTTGTAGAGTACTTAGATATTAAAATCACCGCAGTAATCAGTAGTTAAAGATACGCGGCTAACTTGAGCTAGTAAGAAAATCAGTGCGTAGGTAAAGTATTAGAAAAAGCAAAATTAATTTCGCACTGCTTAAAATCACTGTTATTACAACGGTAGGCGTAGGATACTTGATGTCGGAGTACTTTAGAAATGGCTACGGAACCATAGACTGTGTAGACCGTGTTAATATATTGGAGAACTATGTTTCAAGAAGATTACGCAGCAAGACTATTGTTAGAATTGTTTGTTTATTATTTTTTAGGATTCGCCAATATTGGAGTCCATGCCGTCAGGGAACGGCGGGCCGAGCAGCTTCGTGACGCGGCTGCGGCAGACGGTGGACCGCGGCGTGATGTTCTGCGGCGCGCAGCACGGCGCGCTCGACAAGTTCGCGCTCATGTTGTTCCCCATGTGCTTCTGTCTCTTTACCGTTATTTACTGGACCACATACCTCAGTGAGGCACACCGAGCCTCACGACTCAAGTGAACGATAAGT
This sequence comes from Dryobotodes eremita, assembly GCA_917490735.1. Taxonomy (NCBI): domain Eukaryota; kingdom Metazoa; phylum Arthropoda; class Insecta; order Lepidoptera; family Noctuidae; genus Dryobotodes; species Dryobotodes eremita. Next base: position 15,038,464 of record OU823255.1, read on the forward strand.
GAACTACGTTTTAGCACCATAATATCACCAAGTTTGTGATCATAGTGCCTATGCAGACGATGTGACGTTTTTGTACATATTAGACGAATTACTAGTCGAATAATAAATATAAACGTGTGACCCTGTATTTCTAAGTAAAATACCTTCTAATTAATGAACAATGTTGAACATTTTTAGCGCGACGTTATGATATTTTTAAGGGTATCTTCGTACGGGAATACGCACTGTTTAAGGTTCCAACGAAGTTTCTTTGAAAGAATACGTTTGTTAATATAGTGTCCGTAAGTAAAGTTAGAGCTGTAAATGTGCCTTGTAAGAATACGGTTTCAATTCAATAAGGTTGAGTACTGTGACGCTAAAAAAATCTAAAATTAGTAGATATCTTAGAAATGCTCATAAATCATTTCGAATGATTTAAAAACGAATAGCATGAAATGGAAACAATAATATCGTTAAGTACGTATGCGGGCAGCATGGGGACCACAGTTGAGCTCAGTAGTACAAAAACTATTCTAAGAAAAATGCCTTTTCTGACTCGGGTGCCTTTTGCCTTGTGTTTTTCCAACGAATTTTATCGAAGATGATTTTCTCTATCTACTTATACTCGGGATAAATTAACAAGCCTTTATGCAACGAATATGTTAGGTAGGTACAGCTATCATGTACAAAATATTTTGTTAATGGAGTGTTTCTATATTGCTTATCTATCGCGTCTCCTAAGTAGTTATATTCTATAGAGGATGACAGGGACACCGACATGCAACCTGTTGCCACGGATTCAGTAGGTACATGATTCTGAAACCCGTTGCGTTGAAATTCCTCGTCGGTTATTTACAAAACAAATAGTTCCATACATTTTGACTGCGAAGGTTGCCCTTCTATATGAAACAGCAGTTTTTTTTTTCGATTTGCTATTAAATATTTCTACGCTAGGGGGTCTAGAATCATGTGCTGAATTCATGGTTTCAGTTTTCGCGTCGATGTCCCTGCCACCCTGTATACCTTTCTTGTTTTTGTTATAAATCATAGCCTTAACTTTGTGATTCTTATTATTTATTTTTCTGAAAGCTATTTTCCGTATCAAATAGATCATGTTTGTAATTGATCCCAAACTCGTTAATGGCATTTAGACAAATGCCTACCAGTAGGTATACATTTTAATATAATGTTATGTAAGTTTAGGAAGTAAATATTTAATAACTAAGGCCTGATAATATCGATATCATAGAGATTGTAGTGCTCATTTAGTTTTATTAACTTATTATAAAATAGCTTGTAGGTTTCATCGTAAGATAATTTTATACCTTACACCTAGAATATTAATTTTATGAAACAAACCGTTCAAATTTTTTTATCGAAAAAATTAACTATTCAGGTGTTTATAATTTTTTAACCCATAAAAAAATTAATATAAAATAAACATGAGGTTAAGATTTATTTGTAATAAGAGCTTTTTTACCGATAAATGTTATTACTAGCTCAACCATCATTTTAGAAAAGCATGATAAAAATTGGTTCGTACCTCTAATAAGTCGCACTATGATATTGCTAACTGAGGGACAAGTTCATTCTCTACTTTTCGACTTTCTAGTTTATTCTAGACTTTGTTTCAACTTAAGCTTTTAAAACGCGATGTTCCGCCAAGGACAAGACTCACAAACGGCATTTTGACTTTACTTTGCTAGGTAAACGTCGCATAAGAATATGAACATTCTCCTAGTGCATTAATGTTCATATTCGAATGAAACGCTTGCTCAAATTAGCTTATATGAATATGAAAATTACCCTCATAAGAATATGGTTCACATTCGTATGGAACGCTTACTATACTTAGTAAAGTGCCTATGGTCTGTGAATACACATTCAAATAATATTTTGATGTTTACGTAGGTTAATAGGTACTTTTATCTTCCACTGCCTACTGCTTACGAGTACCTACAACCACAGTTTTTTTTGTGTGGGAAATCAGCAAATGACGTCTCCCGCTCTGGGCGGAGCGGAAGGGCGTGTTAGACTCTTACTGACGAAAACCCAACCGTGTTCCTTCAGTTGCCTGTGCGCCAGGGCCACGGTAACTCTTTCGAACAATCCGCGACCCCGACAGGCATCGGCCCCCGTCAATTATGCTGACATCTCTTTAAGACCTACTACCACAGTTGACAGATAGCCTAATGTGTTCACCGGTCTTAATCAACTGGACTGTGGTTTGTTATCAAATAAACCGCAGTTAAATTAATAAAATACGACACTTTAACATTCAGGTACTTATGTTTATCATAAAAAGCAATTATAGCCTACAGAAACTACAGAGAAAAACCACAGAGCATCATTATAATACAAACTAACTGACGTGCAATTTTCATTACCTATGTGTGACCAACAAAAACGCAACCAATTTTTATTATTGGCAATTAATTATTAAGTAGGTAAGTACAGTCAGCAACGATGAACGATGCTACTTTTACATTTTATCTGAAGTGGCACAAAATTATTTGTTACACTGCCTTTCAGGATTTCATGAAAAGAGTGTTACACACTTGATCGGGTCGGCATGATTTGGCACAGCCGGGCGGCAAACTGTATATTCGGTTTTACCGCCCGGCAATGCCGAATCTTGCGACCCAACAAGAAAAATGCGTTCCAACTAAGAATAGAAACGTCAATGATCTCGATCTGTCAACTGGAACTTGAAAAACGGGGCTCGCAAAGAAAATATGTTATTATCAGATTTATTTAATTTGATGCTATTTGTTTTTGTAATTTGTTTTATTACATCTCACTAGGTTTGCTCCAAAATGAATAAACGAGGTGCTGTTTTGCCAATATGGCGCACGGTCATTCATGCTCTTAGTTGGAACGCATTATTATGTAGCACGCCATAGAGCCGAGAGTTTTTACCCGTACCTACTATTTTAATTATACATATAAGTATTAGGTTTTGATATTTTTTTTAAGTTTGTTCTCTGTAATTATAATTTTCTAAATTTTTTATCGACTTTTGTTACTGACTGTAGTTACCTAAGTACCGTACTTATAAAAACATTTTATTTGTCCCATCTAGTCATGTGCGGTTATGATCTTAGATAATAATATAAATTGTGTACGCCATTTAAGTCATTATAAGTTCACATTTTGCTCATTAAGAGGTCATTACTCATTATAATGTAGCACAAATCAGTTTTATGCACAAAATGCTTGATAAAATAATTTTGGTCACAATCCTGTTCTCATTAGTCATTGGTGTCATAATAGGTCATAGTTTAAGAGCAAAGCATTGTGTGATAAATCAATAAGATGTAAGCATTATGTTGGTCTGTTTGTCTTTTTACCGCCACGGATGTACGCACACGCTAAACGTTCCGATAGAACCCCCGACCCTTGGGTGATCATGTTAGCTACTGAGCCATACGGTGTTTGATCCCTAATTAATTAGTGATCTTGCGTTCCTATAAGTTAGATTTTTAATTTTCCATCCCTTTAAAGTATTTTAAAGTTAATTGAACTAAAAATTAATGTGATTTTAGATAGTTCCTTACATCTCCGTTATTACTCTGAGCTTCGTGGTTTACGGATCCGGTAGGTAGCAATTTTGTGTGTTGCGTGGCGGACAAAGGATGAACGTCAAAACAAGTTCAATTTCATAGTATTAACTTCTATCATCTACTGAACAAAATTTGTGCCTTTTCAGTAATTTACTTGCCTAATTAAGACATAGGGTTATGCTTATGATTCATATCTGTTACCTTAACGAAACTTTGGAAAGGCAGTATTAAAAACCTTACAAATCTTAGGCAATACATAATAATTAAGTGAATAAAGAAAATAATGAAATAAAAGACATTATTTTAAATCATCTCCTAGTTGTTTTATTTTTGTAACGAGTTTGATCCTGTATAACTTTGTACATAAATTACACTATCTACATAAGTATTCTACATAATAAATAACAATTACTTCTATTCATAGCCAAAGTAAGCTGCTTCTTTGAATGCCCTGAGCATGTCATCAGAGTTCCTTCTTATTCTTCGTCCTATTGGCTCAAGATCCTCATAACATTTTGGGAATACTCTTTCTATGATTTCAATAGCCTCTTTCATTTCTATTTGCCTGACAGCAAGGACGGAATATAATGCTTTGGTTTTCACACAATCCTGGAAAAAGTAAAATCAAGAGTTAATACTAAGTACTTTTATTTTTCTATTAATAACATACCTACAGTCCGCGAGATCTAAGCTGAGCTTTGCATTTGTGCGAGTGTTTGCATTTGTATGAGGTGCGCGGCGGAGTTTCGTCGCGCGAGGGACGCACCGCGCCACAGGCCGATTGCCAAAAAGCAGTATAAACCGGTTTAAACCAAGCAAAGTACGCGTCGCGCTCTAGGTCGACGTCACACCTACACTATCTATATGTGCACTCACACAAATGCAAAGCTCAGCTTAGATCTCACGGACTGTACCTATTTAGAGACTAAAGTAGTTTTCAAACAATCTGAAAGTATCTCTAAACCAAGCTGGGTCAAATAAAATTATTTTCTTTCTCTTAAACTAAAACACTTTGTGGATAGTATGCTTATGCCGGGAGCAGCAATCACTGCTTTACCGTTCTTCGGGTGACAGATCTAGACACTACTTAAGGTACCAAGCTCGTAGCCAAATTATGGGCTGACTGTATATAGATTGCCATCGACACGCTAAGAGGAGAAGAACTAAAACTTTCGATTTTTAAGTGAAAGGTACTAAATCTTAGAGACTAGAACCATGTACTTTATAATAAAAATCAGAAATTATAACTATGCAACTAGGGCACTTTCTCAAGTTGCTGACAAACCAAGAATTTTGAGAAAAAAATTACCTGATGAGCCTTCTTAATTTTGCCCCATGAAGCATCACCCTGTGACCACGCGCTTGCAAAGGAGCAATGTGTGAGATTGGCTGCTCTTATCTCTGTGCAAGCCAGATGATCCATGTTCTTGAAGTCCAGTTGATTCCGACAGTAGTCAAACATATGGATCATCTCGTGCGCAAGCACTCCTTGTACCATTCCTTGACGGGTTGATACATTTTGGCACACTACTATCTGTAAAAAATATGATGTAGTAATTTTATTAATATAGTAGAAAAATAGAAATAGAAAATAGATTTTTACCCAGGTAATACAGTAAGTACAGACATAGGTAAAAGATGGTAAAGTATTAGCTACAGCTGGGTTACAAAGTATTATTTAACAGTGAGCCCCCCAATTTGACAGTTGTCAGTATCTTGGGGCTCAGGATTCGATTTCCAGAGTGGAGACTAGTAAGGTAATTTCAGGTTTATAGTGTATTTATGGTGCATGTGTGTGTATGCGTAGCTAGCAGACTATTGTTATCAGTTTAATTATCAGGAGTCTGGAACACATTAAAAATTAACTTAATTTTGATATAGTTTTCATGCTTAGTAATTTTTCATGTCTTTCTTATCATATTAGTAGTCTTATTATTTGTTTTCAGTCTGTGTTGACATGCAATCTATTGACATTTTCTTTGTTTCTTTTTTCTCTCCTTAATGACATTGATTACTTAATTAAGTACATCTGCGGCATCCATGGGGCGTCCCCCAGGTATATGGACCAATAACCTTAAGAAGATAGCAGGGACAGACTGGATGCGGAAGGTGGAGGACAAGGTGTTATGGTGCAGCCTAGTAGAGGCCTATGTCCAACAGTGGACTGCGATAGGCTGAGTTGATTGATTGACAAACATTTGTACACCCTCTGGTATAACATAGTGCACTCTTTATTTTCTTTATATATCATTATTATTGTACCTGAGTTAAGTAAATGAATAAATGATTTACCTATGCCTTATTAGCAAGAATGAAAATACTGAGGGAAATCAAAGGTTACCTGATTCAGTTCTGGATCATAGCCCCCACTAACAGAATAGTCACATACTTCACATGATATATGTCGCCGAATATCAATTGGACTGAAAACAAGAGTTGAAAGATATTTTTAAATACAATAGAATAGAATTTTTGTTGAATTGAAGGTGGGTATTTAAAATGACTATTTATTATTCAATTGTAAACTCAAGTTACAAAAATGTTATAATAATTAAGCACTTACCAACCAGAACTTTTAAGAGCTGCCATCATAACCTTAACAATTGAACCTAGAAACAAACAGAAAGTATTAACATGAAAAAGTTTTAACACTCAGTGCTAGATATTTTTAAACCAAAATACGAAAAACAAAAAAAAAATAAGAAGTACTGAAACCTTACCGACAAGTGATTGGAGCCTCCTTATAAGCAGATAAGCCTGGTATAAGAGACTCCGATCTTCCATAACTTAAATAAGTACCTATCATTTACTTAAATAAAAAGATGCTTACTGTTTTTAACACATTCATAGACGTGCTGCTCGCACTTGAACTTGTCAATGTTCTCTTTTCCTTCTTTACCAATTAGAATATTACCCAATTTTGCTGTGAAAGTACCGCGCCTTTCAGGGTACAAATCGTAACCCCACGCCTCATCTTTCTTCGCGCCAGTGTCCGTTTGACTTTTATTAGTATTCTCTGATGTAGCATTCGCTTCTGGAGCCGGGCTTTTATTCTCTCCAGACATTTCTATATGATAACCAGCTGATTGTTGTACTGAGTTAGGTTATATCCTCCTCTGTGTAAAAAGATCTATGAAAAGTTGTTTTGGCTGAATTACAAAAGCACAGGTATATTTGTCCTGATATAATAATAATTGTTACAACTTAAAATTAGGTTTAAATAGTTAAATTTAGTGGAATTGCACAATACTCCTTTGAAAATCGTAATGTTATTATAAAATTTGACAGCAGGACAGTGTTGCCCACAGCAGAATACTATTACCTGCCCTATAGATAAATGTACTCTGTCTGTGCTATAACGAAAGCTGCTGCTGTGACTAGGAATACAACACTGTCCAACAGGTGTTGCGAATTGCGAACCCAAAAAGTTCTCATATTGTTCTGAAAGTTCTCAACAGTTCGAAATTATCGTTTCGACGACAAAATTATCGTACAATCGGATAGAATAAAAAATATGTACCAGATTGATAACAAATGACATTGGCAGTCAATATTAATGCACCAGTAGTACTTACAAACTGGAAACAACTTAGAGCATTTAACCTACAATGTTTTCTTATAGCTTTGAGTAGTGACGATTTTGTAATGTGTTATGTTTAGACGGCTATCGTTTCTAGCTTTTCCACTATTTTTTACCGAAACAAAACAACGAGAAAATTTAGAAATCGCATTGCTGTGAATTATCGCCGACGATAGAGATTGGATCCCACAGATCGAATCATCCATAGGGGAGGATCAAATCACCCATATGTAAGCGACACTTGATACCATTGTCTTCTTTAAGTTTTGGTAGGATGTTTATATTATTTATAAACGGAGGTTAATAGTATATACATATAGCAATTATTTCAAATGAAATTTGACGTGTTTCGTCTTTTATTACAAACACATTTGAAATACCTACGATAGTAAATGAGGATATTGCAGGCAAAAACAAAAGGGGAGATCAAGTGTCCCCAGTCTCCTCTACTCATTATTTCCAAGACCATTTCCATATCGCCACGCAAGCGACAAATCGACTATAACTTAATGGTAGGGGGCCCAGAGGATTTTTGAGCAAGCCTAATCAGGGCGATAAGTTGATAGCTGAGAAGGTGCGGCATGAAAAATGAACATCGAAAATATGTTAGTTGAAAAGTTTCAGATACCTACGAGTCCCGAGGCGTGAGCTACCAAACTTGTCAATTTAAATCATTAATTAAACGTAAGTTATGCCAGAAAGCCTTTTATACAGTTAAAGATTATATTGAGGACAAAAAGGCTTGGGATTGGGTTCCTCCAATTTTTGCATACTTATTGAATCTTTTTTATTACTTTTTTTTTTTGCATATGTATAGCATAGCATTTTTAATTATTTAAGATTTCTCATTAATAGGACTGGAACACCAACTTTCAGCCTCAACTTATGGCATGCGTGTGGCACAGTCATCTGTCCTCACGTGTCTGTCTACCCGTTCGGGCAAGCACACTTAGGCATATTTCCCCACCAACACCGCGCCGTACCACGCCCCCCCCCCCCGCACGGCTGCACAGCGCTCATTGTGTATGGCGCGGTGCTTGGCAAGTTTCTTACTCGCGTTAACTTCAGTTACACATTTTGTAAGGACTCCATATATGTTACAACAGAACAACAGAATAGCTCTATATTTTGTCTCTTGTCGCAAACTTATAAAACATTCACATAAACCTTACATATTTCCATACAAAATTTCATCCCCTATTCCCTATTGTTATTTTACACCCTTGAGGGTAAAACTTTTAAGCTATTGCATAGCTTTTATCGCGGGCTTTGAGCGCGGCGACCGAATCAAGAAATTCCGTAACGAAAATAAAACCTAACACCCCCCACTCCGCCTACCATGTAGCTCGGCCGAGCGTTCGGTTAACGTATATGTATATGGTACGACTGTACGAAGCTCGCACGGATCGAGACGAGCTGCTCCGAAATCGGACGAATACGTAAGCAGATTGTATAATTTGATAAAAAATGCTATGCAATAGCTTTACCGCGGCAATCCCCGAGTGCCACACGTGTTTTTATAAACTTTGAATGCAATATTTATTTATATCGAATCAACAGCCTAAAAAATAAGTTTCAAGCTCCTAGCTCTAAAAATACTTCCATACAACTTTTCATCCCCTTACAACCCTTCTTTCGCATTAAAAAGTAGCCTATGTCCTATTGTATTGTGTATGTCACAGGCTCTAGACTATCTGTGTACCAAATTTCATTTAAATCGGTTCAGTAGTTTTGGCGTGAAAGCGCGACAGACAGATAGAGTTACTTTCGCATTTATAATATTAAGTAAGGATGACATGACAATTTACTTTGTGAAGTATAACATTATTATTAATTATTGTGAATGTGAGGACTATGTGCGTCACTTTTATTTTTTTCACTTTCTCAGGTAGTTTTAATGATAATCTGGCAGTTTGAGTGCTCTAAGCGGCCAACCCAAATGTCCTTTCTTTGGTATTATTCGTCTAGTGGTTGAGCTCCTTAAGTGCTGAGTTGAGCTTCACGATTACTGACAAATGCGTGCACTGACTGGACAGGTCCTCTCAAATTTGTATGGTTCTTTCCTCAAAAGACCATTTCAGACATCAATCTAACCTTGGTCCTCAAATGATCTGAGCAGAATTATTTCCGGATTTTTATATATACCTATTGACATTGATGAATTTTTATAAATACATTGACATGAATATTTACTTTGTAAAATAGTATATTATTTTAATTATTGTGAATGTAAAGACTATGTGGATCATTGTTTTTTTTTTCGTCTTCTCAATTAGTTTTAATCGTGGTGTGGCAGTTTGAGTAATTTATGCGGCCTACCCAAATTTCCTTTCTTTGGTATTGTTCGTCGAATCGTTGAGCTTCTTAAGTTTTGAGTTGAGCTGCACAATTACTGACAAATGCGTGCACTGACTGGACAGGTCCACTCATTCTATGTGGTTTTCCTCAAAAGACCATTTCAGACACAAATCTTCAGACCGGTCCTCACATGATCTGACCAAGATTATGTCTAGACTTTAAAAGAGACTGTGACCTCTTGAGTTTGTTTCGGCCTTTCTTCTCAGAGTAGTCAGATAGGAAACGCCGTCCTCATCTAGTTTTAAAATATGATTGCCGTGTAAAAGTGTTAGTACAAACCTACTTACACAAATAAAATCATTTATCATTTGTCAGATTTAGGGAAAGCCGGCCTTCCCCTAAATCTGAAGTAAATTGTGGGCTTTCGTCAGATTAGCCTGTTGAAGTCATTATGCGGCAAGCCACATACGATCATACGAAAATCAAGGGCGCTAACGATCGTTATTTTTTGTCCATTTCAGAAATCTGAAAGTGGACCAGCGTTGCCAGATTATTTTTCGAGCAAAGCGGGATTTTGAAATATTTTGAGTAAAAAGGAGGGATTCTTTCGTCGAAAGCGGGACTTAATAAAAATAAACATGAGTTTCAAATTAAGTTTAAGTACAATGATGATAGATAGTTGTTAATTTTGGGCAAAAGATTGGGACGTCTGGCAACGCTGAAGTGGACCCATGACCATAATATTGATGATAAACTTTTCAAATACAATTCCGGTGTTCTCTCTTCATGCCGCATCTACTCAGCTAGGTATCTAATTTTCGCCGTGCATAGGCTTGCTCATAAACCGTGTGGGCTCCCCTACCATAATATTCATTTCAAATTCATACTACGGTACAGCGTTGTAGTCGCCAGCAGGTCAAGCTACACGAAACTGTCAAAGGGCAATGCCCATCTCCCATACAAAAAAATGCCTAAAATGAACAACAATGAAATAAAAGCCAAATTGCACCACAAATCGTAGAAAACCTAATGCAATTTCAATAATTATCAAAAAACTAGGTAGAAGCCAGTTCCATATGTTTTTGTACAATATAGGTTAAGTCAAGGTCAAGGATTAATATGCAATAATGAAACAACAAAAAAGTATTTAAATGTTCATTTCATTCATCATTAAAAAAAATATGTATCATCAAGAAATGCAGGTGGATAGATATTGGATTAGTACTGGGCCCATGCTAAATTCGCCGTTTAAATGATGACTACATATTTGTGAATGCTTTGGTACATAATGATAATACAGTCCTTGAAGAGCCACACCTTTAATGGAAGAGGTACTACATATCTGTCTCTCATATTACATCCTGGATAGAAACAATGACTTTCGAGTGTCGACTGCTCTTCCATAATTAGGTAACAAGGTGATGGATCTTATTTGAGTAACTTCTTTCTTTTTCTCATTTGAGGAATCTCTATACTTAAAGCTTGTGATGTTTTATATCGAGATAGCAATTAAGACAGAGTAGGTTTCTATCCATTTGTTTAAATGTACACTTGGCACAAGTCCAAAACAACAGCAGCGTCGTATATAAAGCAGGTTCAGGTCCGTCGTCAAAAAGCCAAGTCGTCATTTAGGCGGATCCAATGTAAGTCCGTGTTCAAAAATGGGTATCGTGTGCAGAAGTATAATCAAAATCCTTAATAAATGGCCACAGTCGTTGTGAAATATCATAAAAGCAATCCTTAATTCCGCAAAAAACATGAATCAAGTCAATTAAAAGGTACTCTGTGTCAACCACAGAGTACATTTTATATTGGTGTCAACTATACAAGCGAAAAAATGAAAACCAGTAATGTCAAACTGTCAGTAAGGCTAAAGACATGTGATTCATACAGCCTACGATACTTTTTATATAAAAAAAAAGATTTTTAATAAATATTGACATGCATATATTATTTTAATTAGATTTAGGGTACATATAGGTCGAGTTATATTAAATTAATGATAACTGTGCACTAATTCTATAAAATAGTTCGTTAAGGATTATTTGACGATTCCTGTTTGGCTGAATGTCACTTACTCATGTCAAATAAACACTGACCTCCAATAAAAAAATAAGAATGAACTATACGGATATCAAGTTAAATATTTTAAAAATCATTATATTTTTACCCTAGATAAACAAACTTGAGAATTATTTCGTTATACACAATAAATTCTAAATAGAATTATGGACTATTAGTAGTTTCTGTCCATTTCAGGCATTTTTCGGGCGTTCCCCTTTCTCCAAACGATTTTACACTTTAAAGTGATGAAATTTAAGTTCAAAATCGAATGAGAAAATCTGACAATTTGTGGTAACTTGATTTGCTGGCGACTGTAGGTACCTACTATAAAAGAGATCATGAGCACTCGGACCCCGAGGCCCAAGTGCCAATAAGGTATATCTTACCCCGCTTAAGGCTTTCCGCTGCCGCACCAGCAGCGCCAGCACAGCATATAAAGTTCAATTATTCTTTTCTAATCCTTAGGTTTAGCTATAATAATAATAATAATAATTTTATTTAAGTACATGAGGGACTTACAAAGTATGCATTATTAATAAGTTACTAATTCCATGAATACAGGGTGGAAGGCAACGGGTGCAGTTGCCCCCCCTCCCCTGGGCTTCGACCAAACTGAGTCTAAATAGACATAAACATAGTTTTATAACCTGTATTTTTACTTTGTGTCTATATAGTACACTAAGATATAGATAAGTCGTAGTCATCCTCGAAAAGGGGGGGCACATAGTTCAGTTTAGGGAAAACAGGGGTCACAAGATTTTTTTAAAAGGCTTTCACGTTTTGAGAAATCCCCCTTACTCAGAGAAAAACATTTGCCCCCCTTGAGCAAAAACCTAGATACGCGCCTGGATATAACTCATCTTTACTTAAAGACTTTTCCAAAAACACAAAAAGAAACCAGTTTTCATTTTAATTTTGCTTTTATTTTTAATAAACATTTATTTATACTCTCATCCCATTCAATGAACACACTCTTCGATAGTTCTATTTTATCAAAATCCAGTTCCATCTCATCTGAAATTACAAATAGGATTAGATAACATACTGCACCTGTTTTACACCAACAGTTATTTTGTTGAATAATTCATATGAACCATGCTCACCTAATGTTTTTAAAAATCCATTAAAGGTTTCTTCATTCCTTATAACACTTGCAATATAAACTTCTAAATCCTTATTCCTAGCACAGAAAGTTTGTATAACATTGCACAGGGGCTGTAGTATTGAAGGATCATAAACTATATCTGCTCCAATCAATATGTCCGGTACAATGCTTTCAGGCAAATCTTCAATTACATTCCAGTCCAGCATCATTAAACCTTAAAAAAATGTAAATAATTTTACATGAAATGGTGAAACTATAGCTGCATTTTTTTTTTCAAACTGGTTTTTCGCTGAGTATTTTATATCCAGCTATTTAAAAATCTACCTAAACATTTGTCCTGGGCTTTGAACAAAGTAATATCTTGGTCCTTCTCTTCTTTGAGATGTGCAAAATTAATATGAATATTTTCACTTATTGTCTTCAACACATCATGATGGCAGTCAGTTAGCACCAAAGATTTGATATCACAAAGCTTGCCAATAGTTATACCAGTGAAGCCCACACCAGAGCCCAATTCCAAGACATTCTTATTTGAAAATATGTTTTGATTGCAGAGTACCCAGTCTGATAACATCAACGCAGCCTGGAACAAACATAATTTACAATAATTTTTACCAGAAATAAATATTACTTAAAAAGGATTAACCTACAAAAAATGTTCTGTCTAGTGTAATAATAGTAATTTATATTAAAAGGCAATTGTTAATGATTATTTTCGCAATCTTTTAATTTTCGCACTATTGGGACTCAAGCACCCTTTCAGCAAGAGGGTATGGATATAAATCCACAATTTGAGCCCAGTTTAATCATTTCTCATAATTATATTTTTATATATACCAAGCAAAATCTAATTATTACCGAAATTGACAAACCTATTCAAGTTTATAATACCTCCCAAGTCTTCAACCCTGTTGTACCGTTGACCACCATATTCCTGGTTTCTTTTATTGTAATTATATTATTTATATCATTCCCTATCACATAATGTCGATAGCTAAACCCATCTACATTCAAATAATTCATGCTCTTGCACAACTGTGAGTAGAAATCATCATGGACTTCTTGACTTGGTTCCAAAGACTGAATTATTTTCTTTAGAAATAAGCTGGCAAATTTACCACTTATTGGGTATTCTTGAATCAATTTACTATTAACAGTAGCATCCAAGAAAGCCTGCTGCCAATCCCAATCCATATTTTCGATATCTTCGCGCTGAAACAAATAACATGTTATTAATTAACTCTAAAAATTAACTAAGAGTAGGAATGTAGCACTTTGTGGTGAGACCTGACGTGCTTGTCTAAGTAAAAGCTCGTTGTCGTTGGGATAGTTAAAAAAGTTTCCCCATCTAATTATTTAAAAATTTTGTTTTGCAGTGTTTATACCACAAGATGTCTTTTCTTACCATCAGGCAAAAGTTAAGATTTCCTTTATAGAAATTTTGGGTAAGCTGTCTTAGTAATGAAACATTTCGTTCAGCTTCAGTTGTCATTCTTGTTCGTATTATTTTACAAACCAAATTAACGTAATCAAACTTTACGCAAGCTTTGCAATTTCACAATCACATGTTATCAAAAAGTTAAAAAAAAATAACCATCATCCATTCATTTGTCATTAGTGTCACTCACTGTGTCAGTCAGTGTGTCAATTCTCACTGTAAGAGAAATTACAGACAATGACAGTAACAGATTTGGACATATCCGTATAGGAAAGTTTTGAGGGTTCCTCCGTTCCTTAGTAAAACCCAGCATTGTGTACCGGATGGGCGTGATCGCTGGACTCGGTATGTGTTCAGGAGGTCGTAGTACCTATCTAGAATATACGGCATCGAGATAGGCCCCTCACTGTGTCAGCGCGCTGACGTCCTGCACCGACAGGTTGCAGTTATTTTCCGTAAGTGACTATATCCTGAAGTCTATGTGGATGCGGGTGTTTTTGGCGAAATGATACAACATAGGATAGTTTACAAGAACACGAGAGTTATTAGGGAAGTACTTACAGGTCCGTTCAGGTTATTTACTAGAAACTACTTAAGCCTTTATTTTGACTTACCGATGACTGCGAATAATGGACTTTCCCTGTTTACTAAGTTACGGTCAATCTTTACCGTAACGAGAACCCTGTTTTACTTCCTCAATAAAACTTTTATAAGCGCCTATTTTCACTATGATCCTGATACAATATTTGTTGAAATACATTGAATTTTACAAGTGTTGGGCGATTTTAATGTACTTTTAGGCGGGTGACAGCACTGCCTATCTATTCAAACTACAATAACAATAACATTTAAATAAATGTTCAGAGATATTTTTATTTTTTATTTATTTATTTGGTACACCAACAGCAGTACATACAAAAAAAATAAAACAGAACAATAACATAATTAAAGTACTGGTATGTAAGCCTATTATAGGTATACACAGCATTCACCACAGAACAACATCGTAATTAACTAAACGGAAAAAAAATATAAAACTTATAAAAACATAAATTGCAATTAGAAATTAAAATTAAAAATGAGTGACATACAAAATGCCACCACAAGAGGTGGAAGGTGAACAAAAAATATAACGCCTCGAATGGCTAAAACTAGAATTTATCAAAAACAAAAAAAAAAATTGTCTTATGAACTATATTACGCTAAAATTACAAAAACAATCACAGTCATATTATACAGCCTTCAAGGCTGATCTGTTTATCTTTAACATTTAATCATTTAAAATACAGCAAGTTAAATCCTCAGGGCGTGAAGCGCCTCCGAACGAGCGTCAGTTAAACCGACTTTACACGGTTATTCACATAATCTATTATCCCAGCTAAGCAGGCCTTTCTTGAGGGTTATTGGTCGAAAAGGTTACGTCCAGGGCTAGGTCTCGCTCTAGTGTACCTGGACGCACTAAAAAACTATGTGCTTCTAAATTTATGGCCTACTTAACTGAGATTTTTTGTTACTTAAACGCTATCTTGAAGCTAATTATATTTAAAATTATAAGACTTAATACATGCTTTGTACAGACTACGAACTATTTGGGTGACATCGTCGCGAACACATTGTATAGGCTTTTCGTACAATGAGAAGTCAGCTTATACTGGAAATGTATAGCTTGTCGTCGTGCGTACAATACTAATTACTAACTAATAATTTTATATTAAATAAATGTCGTATTATATACTTTACATTTTCCTTTGCAGTAGGCAGAGAGGATCAAGTGGCACATAAGCATGTGGAGTATTGTTGGATCCCATTATTATTATGAAAATTATAATATTTGTAAGTGACTTTGCTATTCAAGTCGATAGTTTCTACGATATTTGCAGTTACAACCGCAGAAATAACTTTTGTTTTACATATTTTTTACGAAAAATAGTATGAAATACATACAAACTTAACTTTGCGGTCGATAAAATCAATACTGTGTATGCGTACGTAAATATTCTTATCAACTACGGAACCCTTCACTGTGTATGATGCGATACGCATTTAGCCGGGTGCCTCAGAATACATTACACCTAAATTACTCCCATACATTGTATCGAATGTTAACCGATACATATCAATAGACCGCTCGATGGTTAGTCGATTTCAAATGGTAAAACAGCTGTCGCAAATGCTATCTGTGGACTCTGTCCGTTAGTCATGTCAGTGATGTCAGTGTCAACTGTCAACCAATTCAAATGTTCGTTTTGCGCTAGTACATAAATAAAAGACCATATTTTTCAAATACTTCTTTTTCTGACTCTGATGACCCTCTTCACAGTTCATCGTTAGAATTTCTTATTACTGAACTGACTCCTGCATTTGATGGATTATCTTATTACCTAAAAATTGTGGTGATTCTTCCAAAAGCCACGCAAGTTGAATTTATACATTGTGTATGCATTAGTACCTTTCTGCGGCTTTTTGTTCAGATAATGAACATGGAAACTGCTGCTGCACCAAAGCTTAGAAAGCGGAAAGCTGTAGAATATGCTGAAGATAATTTTGATGGTGATGATACTTCTCCCAAGAAAAAAGCCAAGACAGTAACGAAATCTACAAAAGCTAAACCAGTGGCAAGTTCGAAAAGTGTTAAAAAGGCTGAAAGTACTAAAAAAATACCGAAGAGTAAAGATACCAAGGTTTCAAAGAGCAAAGTAACCAAGGCACCAGCAGAAAATGATGAAGATATTAACCTGTTTGATACCAATGATAATATTCCAAATGTATGGAATGAAGCGGAAATGTTGGCCCAAGTGGAGAGAATTCCCCTTCAATTAGCTCAAAATTTGATAGGACTTCTCACAGAAGGTTGTACTTTGCCATTTATTGCCAGATACAGAAAAACTGCTGTGGATAATCTGATGCCAGATCGGTAATTACTATACTTGATGTGAATTTTTCTTTTAATTATTCTTATTGAGCCACATTTAGTGCAAATAAATGTGTTTTCTTTCTTCATTGAATGCAGATTTGCAGAATATAATTCTTTTATGTGTTTTGGAATATTAATTCATTACTTAATATCAGTTCAATTGATTCTTAGCCTCCAGGAATTACATGAGAGTTATGAAAACATAAATCATCTAAAGAAGAGAGTGAAGTCTGTTATGGAGACTTTAAAGAAGTCTAAAAAGTTAACACCAGAAATTGAAAAAGGTATATTGAATGCCCGTAACTTGTCAGAACTTGATTTGATAGTAAGTTTTTTATTTATTTTTCTGCCCTTCTAATGGCTTTGATACATGCTGGCTGGTGCAAGGTCACCATTTACAGCTTTACCAGAAACTTTATTTTACTTTACTCTCTTTTTTCTTTTTCTTTTATACTTTTTCTTATTTTTATTTTATTTATTCTATCATATTTTCCTATCAACCTGCTTTTTTTTTGGTTCATTTGGTTTTGCACGTTTTGTGAATTAGCTTTTATTTACTTACTCTAGTTGTTTTTTGTTTTTTATTCAATACACATTAATTAAGAGAATGTAAAAGGTACTAACAAAATATGGACAAAAATTGTCTGAATTAAATGAATTTTATTTTATTTATTTTTATTTATTAATTGAAAAACTTAATTCCTCCTCTGCTATGGTGAAAATTAAATCATACAATAAAAATGGTAGTAATCAGTTTCTAAAACATATTTTGTTTTAATTATGTAAAATCATAATTTATGTCATCACATTTCAGTCATAATCATCAGATTCATTAGTTTTCTTGCTGCAATGCACATCAGGGAAATGTTACAGGGGTTTAGTAATTTAAAAAATTTATATTGACTGTTAGTTTGCTGTTTGCACATCAAGGAAATCTAACAAGGATAAATTACAAAAAAAAAGACGTTTTGGAAATTATAGGGTTGTTCTGGTTGAATTGAAGTTCAAACTAATAATTACATTTCCTAAAGTTGTTGATTTTTATTTCTGTTTTAGTATGCACCACTAAAATCACATTCATTATCCCTTGCTGAAAGAGCCCGCAACCTTGGTTTGGAGCCACATGCAATAAGACTATTAAATGGAGAATACATAGACTTACACATGCTTTGTAGCAATAATGATGAATTGGGGACAGTTGACAAAGTAGAATCTCATATTACTCATATAGTAGCAGATATTATGTACAAGGATACTAGGGTTTTAGAACAAATGAGGACCCTGTAAGTTGATTTAGATTTGAGATATGGAATTTCCTTGACATCACTTTAAAAACATTTTCCTTAATAAAGATAATATTTTTTCAGTAAAGAAGAAACTAGGTTTACAATACAAAGTAGTAGGACAAAGAGTTCAACTAAAGAAAAGGTAGATGATAAAAAGAAAGTGGACAATAAATCAGACCCTGAGACTTATAAATTGTATTTTGACTGGAAGTGCCCCAGTCAGTTTGTGAAACCACATCAAACTTTAGCATTGAATCGAGGGGAAGATGAAAAAATTCTTTCAGTAAAAGTAGTTATTCCTGACTGGTTTTATAATAAACTTGAAAGGTATGTACCCAATCATAATTTAATATTTTTTTATGAATAATAAAAGAGCCTATAAATATTGCTACAATATCATTGTACACTTGGTAGTTGACCACTTTTTACTCTTTATGCCATTAGTAGTAAGGTTCATTCTACCCCTAAAAAATCCACCCCAAGGTGGATACACGGAAACGCATGTCCAAGCATCCACCCTATGCCTTTAAATTCCGCTTATCCAAATAGGCCTAGGGTGGATTCTCGGACATACGTTTCCGCGTACAGGGTTGATAAATGGAATAACCCGTAAGGTTGATAAGGGATTTGCGTACTGTACATAATAATGTTTGATTATCACATGCAAGGTTAATCTAAGCTCTTTCTTTAAGGTTTTGTCTATCTTTGTGGAAGAATGCTGTCTGGGTTCGCAAAGGTCTGGGTGATGCTTACAACCGCCTGATCAAGCCTTGGCTGTCGAGGCACGTAAGGTCCGACCTTACAGCCACTGCACAAAAGGAAGCAGTGAAAACATTTACTACGAATCTAGAGAAGTACCTGTTGACAGAACCTATCAAAAATAGAACCATTTTGGGCTTAGATCCAGGATTTAGAGCGGGCTGCAAGGTATAATTTGTTCTACTAAAATATTGAATTACTCATGCCCAAAATAGATGTTATTATAATGATTTGTTTAATTATTTCAGGTTGGCATAATAAATTCTAATGGACAGAAACTGGATGCGTATACTATATACCCAGATTTGAGACAACATAAAGCATTTGATCCAGCTATCAAACAGCTAAAAGACTTCATTATTAAATACAAGTATGATGACTTCATTATGAATTTATGATACACAATAGTATATTAATTTTCCTGCTTCATAATGATATTTACTAATACTTATTGTTATTTACAGTGTAGAATTAATTGGTTTAGGAAATGGTACAGCTTGTCGTGAGACAGAACTATGGCTGAAAAATAATAATATATGTGATAATGTTCCTATTATTATAGTGCCCGAACAAGGCGCTTCTATTTACTCCATAAGCAAAGAGGCTCAAAAGGTATGTCTAGTTGCCACATATTTAAGCGTTGATTATTTCCTTCCATTACTTATTATTAATAGTTCTGCTCTTCAATTTGTATGAGTCGAAAAAAAAATGTCAGCTACCAAATTATAACTATGTATCCAAATGATTAATTGTAAATACTCAGGAACACCCAAATATGGACCCAAACCTGATATCAGCTTTATCAATCGCAAGAAGAGTATTAGATCCTTTGGGAGAGCTTATAAAAGTGAGTACCATTCATAGCACAACCCTGTTCATGTTTCATGATTGTATTAAATGTGTTTTCACTAATTAGTCATTTTTATTCTTAGGTAGACCCCAAAAATTTGGGCGTTGGCATGTATCAGCACGATATTCCTCCCAAAATGCTTGAAACAGCATTAGATTGTGCTGTGGAAAAAGTAGTTAGTTTAGTTGGTGTTGACGTAAATACTGCATCTCAAGCAATGTTAAGGTACCTATAAGAACGTATTGTTGTACTGATGTTGAATCTTCACAATAGTGTGTATTATTACTTCCTATGCTACGGTTTCCTAAAAGTGCGGTGACATAGCGTCTGCAATTTACCGGCGAATGACGTCACTGAAACGTTATTTATTAAAGTAAGTTCATCAATCACTAATATTTATTAGTGATCGATGATTAGGTTACTGTGTTTTCCTAGAGAGCGTTTTTGACACCGTAATGTCAAACCCCGCTGCCCAAACATTTATATCGCTAGATTTGACCCAACCGTCTACTTAGTCACGCGAGAAAGTGTCTATACTGAGAAAAGTGAACTCAAACATTATTAAATAGCGTTTCCATGTCAATCAAGTCAAGCCATTGCGTCATTGTGTATCAGAACGAAACAGAAACGCGACTATCTTTTGACGGGGTAGGGCGAATCTAACGATTTAAATCTTTTCCCGCTGCCATGTTATGAGGCGGCTACCGCTCTTCTAGGAAACCCTAGATTTAGTGTTGTCTTAAATAGGGAGTAATTATTTCTCCATCGTTTTTTTCAGGCGTATATCAGGCCTAAATGAAGGTAGAGCTAGAAAAATCATAGAATACCGTCAAGATAACAGTGGTTTTGAAACAAGAGCCGAGATCCTGAAAGTTGCAGGAATAGGAAAAATTACATTCCAACAATGCGCCGGGTTTTTGACAGTTTTGGGGAGTTCGGAGCCCTTGGATACCACTATTATCCACCCAGAGAGTTATAAAATAGCTAAATCGTAAGTGTCCTTTTATCTTATGCATAATATTAGAATTTATTAAGATCTTGCAAATGGCCTATCATTTACCAGTGTATTATGCTTTCAGGTTCGCAAAAAATATTGGAGTAAATTTAAAAGACCTCACGAAACCGCATTTCCCTCAATTAGTTGAAAGTAAAATTGTAACGATAGATATAAAACAAACTAGTGAAGAATTAAAGACTGATGTGTGTACCTTGGAGCTCATAATAAATGCATTTAAACAAAAGAAGTATGAAGACAATGTGATTACATTTTGTAAACCTGTTTATTCCCTTGCTGTGCAAAACTTGGATCAACTAAAAGACGGCACGACATTAACAGGTAAATAAAAATTCTAAGTGCATATCCAAATAAGGCGGTTCTCCAACAAGGTGCCCGCCCCCAAGTATCTCAATTCGCTAATATTACGCGCGTATTACACAATAATTCATCAATAGAATTTGTATAGTCGTCCTCGTAATTGCTTTACCACTTTTGACAAAATCTCCCAGTAAATTAAAACTACACTAAGGTTAAAACTAACTATAGTCTGGTCCAAAACTATCTGATGGAAATGTAAACGAAGGAATCAGAAACCATACTGTGGATGCCAACTTGTAGCGCCTGAATAGTAGTACCATTATTTGAATACATGTATTTCATCTGACAATGAATCTTTTATCCCCTATATCCACCCCTTTGTAATTATTTTTAGACAAACAGTAGCCTATGTCCTATCCCAGGATGCCATCTATATCCTTGCCAAATTTTATCGAAATCCGTTCAGTGGTTTAGGTGTGAAAAGATAACATACAGACAGACAGAGTTAGTTTCGAACTTATAATATTAGTATGGATGTCTTACTAATTCGCTTTAGTGCTTGCGTAAGAGTTTAAACTGCACCCTAATTGCATAATACACTATCAATCACAATCTGAATCATTTTTGAAGAATATTGCTAATCCATTTCTTTATATATTCGAAAAATTTGTTTGCTCAACAACGTAAATAACGCAATGAATGTTGTTGAACTGTCAAAATGACAGCCATTCCTACTGTTAGTGTGTTACGCAATTACTCGTACCCCGCTGATCAAGGTTTGTTTAAACTTTCATCAGATACTTTTGTTATGACGTGAAAGAAAAGACGTGAAGATAAAATCTTAGGGTGATACGCCAATTACGACGTCGACTATACTATACGCGCTTGTAGTTTCTGACCTGAGGGCCTAGACAAAGTAACACGCGACTAGCGATGACGCTAGTAGAAAAGCCAAAAATGTATGGGGTTGACATAAGCTACCGAAATGTCACGTGATCATAGGTCAACGAATAGAAATTTGCTGGACAATGTTAACATCATTCGATTCTATGAAATCGACAGCGTCGAACGATTACTTCCATGGAGATGCGTTGCCAAGTGGCAGTTTTTGACCAGCGTTATCGCTAGTTTTCGATTCGTATGATGGAAACATTAGCGAAACCGATAGCAATTTGTAGAAATAGAATCTCTCCGAAGCGAATGCCATTTGTCTAGGCCATTTGAGCAGTTAACGCCTTTCCATTTTTAAATTAATTTACTCCTTTGTAACGCAACGTTTCGTTGTAAAATGGCGTGAACTAAGGTCACAAGAATATTTATACCATCATCATTTTAGGTGTTGTTCGCAATGTTGTACCCTTTGGCTGTTTCGTCGACTGCGGTGTGGGGGACAACGGCCTTATTCATCGAAGCAACTTAGGAGGCAATCAGACGCCGAAGTTGGGCGATAGAGTCGCTGTCACAGTGATTGGAGAGCCAAAACCGAAAAAAATACAATTAAAGCTGGACAAAATCCTAGACTGATACCAGTAGATATCTCTTTTTTGTAATATTCATTAACGTAGACTTGAATTGTTGATTATTATTGAGTGAGTAAATCGTATCCACGAACGAACGTTTTATTAATTAAGAAACAAACAATTAGTTAAGTAAAATTATTCGGCCTCCAATAAGGAAATCTGTTTAGGATTGAGGCCGTAAGTGTGGAAGACTGCTTTATTTACTATGGCGTCACATATCCCGGAGGTAACCCTGAAATTACAGAAAAAAAGATTATCACAGATTCGACAAAACAAACAACCCCACATAATTTTACCCTTTTTTAACACAGGCAGTCCGAATTATGATAGCGGGTGCCATGAAGCGCTATATTAAAACCCGATAAAATGTTCCACTTATCTCTTAACTACTTAAATGCACGCAATCCTCCATACCTTCGACTTAATTTTGGTCTTTTCTCACGATTCGACACTCTCATGACTTGTCCTAATACTGGTATTTCTTCCTTCGAGTAATACTCTATTTGATTTCGGAACATTTTACTGTGCATTGCGTCCCTAAAATTACATTTATAAATGATATATGTATATCGGAAACTTGGTCCACATACGATCAGAAAGTAGACAGGGCCTGTAAATGTCGTTGCGTTTTCCTGGCCCAGAATAAAAACCTTATAATATTGAACATCATACCATAAAATTCCATCTATAATCCTTAGAATATCCGGCCAAGTCATGCTGTTGCCACCCGAAGGCCGCTCAACCATATAGTCGTCAGTCAGGTCCGAAGATAATAAATCGTATGGTGGAGGCTGAAAATAATCGTGTGATTTTCATTTGGAGATCTGTTTCTTCTGCTGATATTGTATTAGCATACGATGTTACCTGTTCCCACATTTGTCTAAGAAGCATTCTTGGGTATCCGTCCCGCTGGCCTTTAGATGATATAGAGACTGTCATAGCCAAATACATTGGCTGTGGTTTTTTTAAGTCAAGCACATAAGGCAGCGAATCGTTAATTCCCTGTAAAACTCGACACGATTATTCTGTTCTTTTTAAGGTACTGTTCCCAGTCGTACATATCTACTAACCGGGTGGAACATTCCTTCTTCGGTTATAATAAACTCTTCATTACATTTATCAATTTTAGTCCGTCTTAAAAATTCATTTTGCTGGTAATTTTTTCGATCTGTCAAATCCAAAATTTCGCACGCCACTGTTGTCCTATCAATATTTTCAAATTAGTGTATCAATTAGTGTTCTTAATTCGGTTAGAAATTGCTACCTCTGTGAAACGAGATCACAAATGTGGTGCTGTCTTGACCAAATCGAAAGCCAGAAAAAAGAGTGTCGTCAAGTTATAGTCACCTTGCATTTTCATCCTTACATGCATCCGAGGGTAAGAAAATTGTGGCACCAATCGTAATTATTCAAACAAAAGAAAATAAGTACACTAATCTTACGTGAAAGTGGCAGGCTCTTGAAGAGTGTATACAGTCATTGTTATCCATTCTGCGCTTTTTGGCTGAATCACGCCCCAACATGGAGTCATCACTACGTTTAGAATATTGGCTATTCTTTCCCTACAATGTTTGCCAATACATTATTAAGACGCGTTTTTATCAAGCACTACTGCTGAGCATGAGATCCTGGGTTCCATTCCCGGGTTGGGCAAATTGTTATTGGGATTTTCCATCTGAAAAGCCCTTGCTTCTGGTTTTTCCACCTGAAAAAACCCTTGCTTCTCAGTAGCAACCCGGTGTCTGGATTTGTGTCTGGTTGATGGCAATAGGCTCGCCCCTCGTTACATGGGACTTAAACTTATCCAGCGAAATGGTGGGACACCTCTGTCTAACCCTTCGGGGAATAACAGGCGTGGTGTTAGATCATAAAAGGAGCACTGGTATGATATAATCCTGCTTTTGTCTTAATTAAGGTGTCATTCAAGAAAATAATGCCATTCTGTTCAACTTACGGTAGCCAGATGAACCTCATGACATGGTCAGTGTCGTTGCAAATGCTTATTATCTCTCTGGAAAGGGAATGCGTCGGCATGATCGGTATAGTCAAGTGCTCCACTGACAAGTAAACCTGGAGAAAAGATTTTTGTTTGTTAGTGTTTTCTCTTCGACATGTTTGTTAGCACCTATAGAGGTATGAGGAACAAGGTGTAAAGCTCACTCATACTCTATTGAAAAGGGAGGATCCTCCGACCAGACGGGTGTTGTGTCTGGTGGGCAACTGCCCGACGGTTGATGTCGGGATGTTGTATATATGCTAGTTGCGTGGTAAACTCTGCTTGCGCGATGCAGGATTATGCGTGACGTCATTGTGACGTGTAGCTCGCATGTGGGGATTGTAGATGCCGCTACACACCTTTGTGATTTGCCAACCAACGAAAATCCTAGTTAGAAACTTTAGCTTTTCATTACCTTCGGGTCCACAGATTAATTTTGATGCTACTTTATGTAAAAAACATTTTTAAAAGAAAAACAGCTTCCAAATAGCATTTAATTAACATTTGGAACACAAAGACTGGTAAAACAAAGTACATATAGTATTTCTTACCACATCTCTCCTGTGAGCCTCTCTGATGACCCTTTCGACATAATATGGAATATCCAGCCTTGTCTCGATACAGTTAGGTAGACCTCCTTGTCCTTTCACTAAGATCTTAACGGTATCATAACCAAAGGAACACAAGAATACCACCTGGAAAATATAAAAATAGTCTCTAAAAGCCATAAACCGTCGAATTCGTACAAGTATTATGAACTTAAAGACCTACAGTCAGCTGTATGTACAATTGTACAGTAAGGGCACACAATCCCCGGCATGAGATTACTTGTAAAGTATAAAAACCATACTCGTAATGTCAAACAGTCTTAACAGCTTAGGGTCATTGTCCATTGAGGTCATATCTGGGCTTTGGCTACTTTGACTACAGAACTGTTCCATACAGGGTGTCAGGGACATCGCCGCACAACCTGTTACCATGGATTCAGTTGGTAAATGATTCTGAACTCAGAGGAGTTGGCATTTTTCGTCGGTTATTAAAAAAAAATGAATAGAATACTCTTTAATATGTACACTATAAAACCAGCTGTTTCCTACAAAGTGCAATACCTACGCGGTCACAATGTACGGAACAGATTTTTTTTTTCTCAATGACCGACGAAAAGTTTCAACACAGGGGATCCAGAAGGATGTACTGAATCCATGGTAACAAGTTGCGCGTCGATGTCCCTGCCAGCCTGTATTTCTTTTTTACCTCGTAATCGATCATTTCCATGGGCATGAACGCAAACGGTATAGCTAGTTTCCCGAGGGGCGGCACTTCTGCAAAGAAGAGTAAACAGCGGATCACGGAATCGGGGGACACAGTGTTACCGCGAAGCAAACGCCAAGTTGTGAACACATCTGTCGGGTTGTAAAACCATACAATCTGAAATGTAATTTATTTAATAATTCGCGTGTTGGGTAACAGAATCTAGTTTCGCAAAGGCACTCTGTTGCTAATTTAGATGATTAACATATTATTTTTCTTTCGTGTGGCGCGAGCGGTTCTTACTTGCATCTAACTTCCTTTCATCCTATTCTAGACTATATTCTATTTTCTGGAAGACCCGTATTTTAATGAATGACCGACTCACCCTTATGACTGGATCCAAATTATTAATAGGCACTCGACCACAGTCCAGTTGAGCCAGGTACTCGTGATCAAAGGGACGTCGCAACGGCGTCAATAAGCCCCTAGTGTTACAAAAAGCATACATATGCACGTATATGAATATAGTTCTTTGGTTTGGCATCGTCATTACATAGCAAAGTGTATTTAATCCTTTAATAGAGTAGTTGAACTTCAAATACAGAAGGTTAGGCCTTTCTGGCTGTAAAAAATATTTAATAATAGTAGTTTATGAAACGGTTGCATAATGAGGGTTTTTGAAACACTAGTTTTTTTAATACCTAGTTATGTGCAGTTTCATACACTACTTTATCTACTCTCATAAATTGGAATTGGACCTACTAAATAAAGTTTCCCACGAAATTCAGTACAACAAAACATATGAATGGCACCAAAACCCGGTACCTCACCGATTCACCGCGCATGCGTTAAAGCGGGCGCTGTCACAGACAAGTAAAAATAGGAAATAAAACTTTTGTAATGCTATAAAAATGGCGCGCCCAGCATATGCGTTCCACTAGAAAAAAATAATTGATGGTAACTCCTTGGTGATATTAACTTCTTGGATTTGCCCTGTATCTATAGGTAAAATAAAAATGTAAGTAGAGCATTATTTCGAGAAAAAGTGTTATAATATGATTATATTTTTAAATTTCGGTGTTGTATTTATAAAGTGTGTCAATATAAAGTCGTTTTGAGTTTATAATTCGAATTTTACGATATGAGAGTAGATAAAATCACTTTCTAACTACTGCAGCGATAAAAATGTTTGTTAATAAATATTTAAAACTCAAAATAACAAGGAAGGAAGAAAGAAAAGTAAAAAGTCCATTACCGAAACTATTCCACTAAGGGGATACAGTTCCACTAGCGGTCTGTGTATACAAGTATGTCTCATTTCGTACAAAGAGGTTCCAACTTTGACCTCCATCATTTCACATTCGCATATCTTCTCTCTGCGAAGATTCCATGGGACCGGTACTTGGTACACACAGCCCATTACAAATACCAGTTCGACTTGGTCATTCCGTATACATAAATCAGGAGCGAAAATGTTAACATGGAGCGGGGTATTTGGTCGACAGTCCACGAAAGCTTTGTTTAGCCTGGAAATTATACTTACTTGATTAGCATTTCTGGTGAAATGAAGTCGGATGTAATTAGGTACCTAGTGTAAATTCCTACGTACTCCTCCACGTTGACGATATTCCAAACGCAGTGATTGCTTAATATAACTGGGCATTTATTTGATAGCGTGCGCTTTACCTGAAAAAAAAATGATAGGCTATGAATTTTCATTATTTACATATAAAGTGGGCATCATAGGGCAATAAGTCATATAAGCAGTCAACGCATGGTAGTACTGTCTTCCATCCGCTCTTTCTTTTCCTTTCGCTCTGATTTTCTTTTGATCTTTTTTTTTCTTGATTTACTACTTATTGGTTACATCGACTCTTTATTACCCCGTATGATCTTGTTCCATGCGCTACACAAGTACAAATTACAAGCACTTTGAGACCCACATCCAGTTTCTATTATGTACCTGTGTATTGCACCAGAGGGTTAATTACGTAACACACTAACAGTAGGAATGGGTTTCATTTTGACGGTTCAACAATATTCATTGCGTTGTTTACGTTGTTGAGCAGACAAATTTTTCGAACATATGAAGCAATGGATTAGCAATAGGCTTCAAAATGATTCAGATTGTGATAGATAGTGTGTTATGTAATTAGGGCGCAGATCTACCAATAAAATTTTATTTTGTCCAATTTACCTTAAAAATCTTATTCTTTCTTGCTTGAGTAACCCAAAAGTCGGTACGATTTTTGGTGGGCTACCCAACTATAGTTAGGCACGTAAATAGTTGGTTGGATAGTTTTTGAGTAGAAATCCATTAAATTGAGAGACGCACCTTGATAGTAGGATAAATCCCGTCGTACCATATAATACAAATTCTCTTAGTTTTCGGCTGTATCTCTTCAATTTCGCCGTGCTCCGTGCGGAAGAGGACGGTGTACTTGATTGACAGCTGTCGTGACCCTGCCCCATCGGGCGTCACCTTCATTCGCACCTCACAATGATTTGATGGGTTTAAACAGTTCTGTGGATAAAGAAAACAGTTTGATCATATCGGAATATTAAGTCAGTTGCATGTGGGTCAAAGTCAAACTTATACATGAATAAGTATAGTATCTCTAGAGCTAGAACTCACCACTGTAGAATCTATTTCAAGTCTGTCACCGCTAAAATCATCTCCCATGCCATCAATGTTGTGGTACAACTTAGACGTGTATGAACAAGAACCATTGTTGTACAAAGTCACTGGGAACGTCAAGCTTTCTCCAACAACTATGTCGTGGAGATTATTTTGTCTTGGCAATATCTGTAACATTATATTTATCAATGCAAGCAGTTCAGGTTTTCGACACCAATAACATACATTATTTAAATTAGGTAAATAAGTATTAACCTTCAAATCCGGTAATTCGGAAAATCCTGAAATGGCAATGAATACCTCCGATGGTTCTCCGGCAGGCCTAAAAAAAGTTGATTTCTATTTTTATATTCATTCATCATCATCAGCCTACAGCAGTCCACTGCTGGACATGGGCCTCTTCAATTGCACGCCATTCAGCTCGATTCTTGGCAACTCTCATCCAGCTGCTACCAGCCACCCTGCGAAGATCGTCGCTCCAGCTAGCCTGGGGGTATCTTACCTTATGTTTGCCGATGCGCGGTCTCCACTCAAGAACACGTCTACCCCAACGGTCATCGGTTCTACGGTTCATATGGCCGGCCCGTTGCTACTTCAGATTGCTTATTCTGTGAGCTAAGCCGACAACTTTGGTTCTCTGCTGGATCACATCATTACGGATTCTATCTCTCAGAGCGACTTCAAGCATATCTCGTTCCATAGCTCGCTGAGCGACCTTGAATTTATGGACCAGCCGTACCGTGAGTGTCCACGTTTCGGCTCCGTAAGTCATAACAGGCAGGACGCACTGATTGAAGACTTTAGTCTTTATGCACTGCAGAATACGCGACAAGAAGACTCGACGAAGTTTCCAAGCCCAGCCTAGCTGAATTTTTCTGTTAGCCTCCTCAAAGTTGTCCTTACCAAACTCAGAGTTTGCCCGAGTTAAACGTATTCTGGAATATCCTCGAGAGCACCGCCATTGACAGCAGTCGGCCTTTTTTTTTTTTGTTGGGAAGTCATCAAATAACTTCTCCCGCTCTGGGCGGAGCGGGAAGGCGTGTCAGACTTTTACTGACTAAAACCCACCCTTGTTCCTTCAGTTACCTGTGTGCCAAGGCCACGGTATCTTTTTCAAACAATCCGCGACCCCGGCAGGCATCGGCCCTAGCCGACCCCATCAATTAGTGCTGACATATCTTTGAGGCGCACGTGGAACACAACGCGCCGTCGACCCGGGCCTGGTCCTTATCGGACGGCTAGCTACCCATTGCTCGCCGTCCGCAAGCCCACGCCTACGGTAGTCGGGATTCTGCGATCAATTCTCGACGCCCGGGGCGTCTTCTGCGGCGACTAGGGGCGTGAGGGCGCAACGATTGCCTCCCCCTCACACGCACCGCCTCCTCCTTCACGAGCATTACTGCTTCGCAGAAGGAGGTGACGGCTTCCCATGCCCTCTCGCTCCGTACCATGGCCTGGACCAGGGCCGGACGCGAGAGATCGCCTCCGCGAGGACACGGCAATGCTCCGCCCAAACCAGGCAGACCTCCACCGTATGCTCCACCGTGTCCTCCGGGCGATCTCCACAATGATAACACCCGGGCGTTTCCTCCCGCCTTATACGAAACAGGAACCTACCAAAAAAACCGTGTCTGGTGAGGACCTGCGTCAGGCGAAATGTGCCGTGAAACCGTCGCAATTTACCGTGTCCAAGCAATCGGTCCTGGAGTGACGTGTTCGTTGAACATAACCTGGGTTTTGTCCAAGTTCATGTGGAGACCAATGCGTACAGAAGAATCAACTAGGCTGTCCAGCATCTGCTGCAAGTCATGCAGCGATTCAGCCAGTATGACGATTATTGAAGGATAATATAATCCTTCAATAATCGTCATACTGAATTTGAATTGAATCACAAAAATACTCCAACCTAATAGTTAATTGTCAAAAGCTTTTCACCTGCCATCGATCAAGCAAACACATGATAAAGTAATGATGGTTTCGTAGACTTTATCATGAATTTTGGGGAAGAACCACCAGTGATAATATATTATTTCTTTGGGAGGCAGCACTATAGATCCACATTCATCTGCACCCAACCAATCTACGCTACTTAAAACTCGTATGCTGGAAATAAAATAAAATTGACTGATGAGATTACTTTCAATATCATTATATTCTTGTGTCTTTGACATATCTCGGGACCCTATGGGGTACTGGACCTTGGGAAGGCGTACGAGGGGCCGAAGCCAACTCACAGGAGGCCCGTTAGACGCTTTCAATGAAATGAGGTACCGACCGACGTTTATCCCTGTACGCACTATGCAAGTGCACCCAAGAATAACCCCTGGTTGGTGTAGGACTATTGCAGGATATGAAAACAACTATAATTGACTATGGATTTTGGTGGCTAAAGTGGACTGGTTACCTAAAACTGTGGAAGGACATGGCCCCTGCCTGACCAATGTTTTATACACGGATATATCTTAAGGTATATAATTCTTCTGTACGTGTTTGTCACCTAACTTTTCCTAAACGGCTGGACCGATTTGGATAAAATTTTGTGTGGATATTTCAATGGGTTCCTGGATGGTTTGAAAACACAATTGGACCCGGTAGGTGGCGCTGCTGTCGGTATGTCATCAAATTATATTTGCCGTACAATTGACAAAATTACATAATGTTGAGCGGTACAATATTTTTTATGTGGCGCTGCTTTTCCGGGCAGGACGACGTCTGCCGGGTCCGCTGGTTATATATATAAATATTATATTATATCATTGTCATTCTATTTTAAGAAACGCACAATATTTTCCAAAGCTTGCTTTACATATAATTATGCATAAGGCTTTTTTGTGGATTAAGGCCTAAAGTCCACCGTGTCACCACCACCACCACCGCCCAATGTCCCAAAAATGTGTAAAAAAACTAATGGTTCCTACTTACTTACCATTAGAGTTTTTATACTTCAATTTACTTTATACTTCACCCAATAAAAAGCATAAAGTCCCTCAAGATTCCTGAACCGTTGCAAATTCCACAGTAATAATCCCGTATTTTAAACGGTTAATGTTTTCGTGAAAAAAGGGTGGCAAAGATGAGTTTATACTAGAAAAGCGCGCATAACGGATCCATTGAATAGCTCATTCGCGAATAGCGAATGGTCATCTCGAGATGATCGTCACTCTGTTGTACTACGATCTCTATGAAGGGTCCATATTTTTAATATTTGAGAAATATCAACTTACTGTATATCCATCCTCGTCAGGTTGTGTAGGTATGAGGTGCAGTAGTTGGTGCATCCAGTGATGGTAGGAGGGAACTCGAGCATCGCGTGCGTGCCCGGACGGTACCCGTGGGACATCACCTCTACTTGACTCATTTCTGCGTTACCCGTGAAGCTGATACGGGTCTGTTGGAAGTAGAAAAGTTTAACTACGTTCTCGTCACAGTATCATCTGTAATTGGGTGTAGGTACTTCGATGAAGAGTATAGAGAGAGAGGTATTGTAGAAATGAGATAATTCGCAATTCCTCAACAACAACAAAATAACCGGTCTCAAAACATTGCATGAAATGAAGGAAAACAAATCAACTAACTTTTTGTACTTTGTTTATTGCGAGATCCCAAGCTTCACAGTAATCTCCGAAACACTTAGGTTCTAAAGCCACCGATATTATTTGCCATCCACGGCTCGGAACAATTCCACAAATAGGCATTACTACGAAATTCCTGCAATAAAATAAGGATGTAGTCCCCATACCATAAGGCGCTCCGAGTAGGTACCTATCTAGACTCACGTGTAAAGCACGCCAGCATTTGCATGGAAATCTGTACCCTAATTACGTAACACAGTATTTATCAGTCTGAATCATTTTGAAGCCTATTGCTAATCCATTGCTTCGTAAGTTCAAAAAAGTTGTCTGCTCAACAACGTAAATAACGCAATGAATGTTGTTGAACTGTCAAGATGAAAACCATTTCTACTGTTAGTGTGTTACTTAATTACCCCGCTGATCATATGAATGTATCAGTTTGCACCTAAAACCAACCAATATAAGGACCAATCTAATCTAATCTAATCTGGACCTATGTAAGGTCTATAGGTAGATAGGTACACCTCTGCCTAATATTTCGGGGATGGTGATGGTATATGCCGTGTTTTGTATAAGGTACATAAAAGCTAAGTATGGATTTTGATTCCAAAAATGTTAACTAATATCACATAACAATAAAGATTCTTACGTGCCATAAGGTGGATCAAACTTGAAATGCATAGGAACTTCAAACTTGTTCGACAGCATGAAATTAGCGAATGTCGATCTTGTCGGTACTGTTGGTGGTAGAACTACCTACACAACACCAAACTGCTTAGAAATTAACTAGGAATCTGATTACACGTTGCAATATGTAAAAGAGTGATTACCAACGGGTGTAAACAAAACACTTGTACTCAACGTCATTGAGATTATTTTTTTACTGAAGCATACCTGGGAGCCTGGTTACGGAGTTATTGAAGGTCAAAGTCCCAACTTTTTTTTTTCATGAAAACATTTTTAAGTGAACTTAACTTTTAAAAACCCCTAACTCCTGTACCTACCGCTGCCTGCACCCATCAACACAATGTTTTGCGTGCGTTACATTGCGCGCTGCCACAGTTTAATTCTGTGGCGCTGCCGTAAACATTGATATTTCATACTTAAGGCGCTACCCCGAGCAAAACCTTGCAATAGTGCGTTATTCAGAGGTTATTAACTCATTAATTATTAGTAATAAACTACATCTAAAAGCACATTATTAATGTTCGATATCCTATCATCACATTGCACGTTCTTATTTGCTTTTTTGTAGTATAAATACATTTAAAATTTCCTTGTAAAAAAGTGACTAAAATTCTTGATTGCATGCATCTTTTGCTAAAGGTGACGCTCTAATAACTTGAGGATTACACTAATGGATAGGTCATATAAAAATCTCTATAATTCACGTTTTATTTTATTTTAAAAGATCGCTCGTCTCTTTTTATTAAAATAATTCCTTATTCTTTGTGAATTTTATGATAAATGGGCGTGCACAGGGAGCGGGACAGAGCGAGACTCAGCGACGGGACAGAGAAGGACCGAACGCTCAAGGTCGTTTGGTCGGGGAAGCGCCTTAAAAGAAAAGTCGTTACCCAGCAATAATTTTTGCTCATTACATCATACTCCATTTGAAATCAGATTAGATATTTAAATAAAACTTTTTTACAGTCCTTTCAACCGATTTTGACTTCACACACTACACTTTACACTCTGTATAATAATATAACCCACCATCTAATCGTTGTTTTTGATAATAAACCTAAACTAAGTAGGTAAGAAGTGACAATTACCTCAGTAGGACAATCCCATTCAGTCGTCCATTCTGTGCAAGGCAGCCACGTGTTCCCTGTACAAGGAATACGAAACAATGTGTGTTTCAACTTTAGTTCCTTATTGTCATTGTTGAAGTTTTTGTATTGATAGTCCCCGCACATCAGGTAACCGTATACTTCGTTCTCGATCTTGGGCCTAGTAACATTTACATCAGCTATTAATTTTTAGAAGGGTAGTCAGAAAAAAACCTACTTACTATTGCAGTACTGGTTCTTACCTGAATCTAACGGTAAATAGTCTTGATTCATTAGGAGGTATAATAGAAGCGATAGGGTCAACCAGAAATATGTTATCTGGATCTGAAAATTTTACTTATTCTTTCATAACGAAGTTCTTAAAACAATTTGAAAATCCATATTGACTTTATGGTGGACTAGCTTTTGCCCGCGGCTTGTCTTGCGTGAATGTCGGAAATTATCTCACGGGAACATACTACCGAGATAAAAAGTATCCTACGTGTCAATACAGGTTATAAACTATTTGTGTTCCAAATTCCATCCAAATCCGTTCAGTAGTTTTTGCGTGAAAGAGTAACAATCATCCATCCATCCATCCATCCACACAAACTTTCACATTTATAATATTACTATGATGGATATAATTTAAAAGCCTTTGTTATAAAACTACATAATAATAGGTATAATGTCATAGGCGCCTACTGCTAGTAAACCTACTTCATCAAAGATCTACAGATACCTACAGGGGGCTAATCGCTAACACACTAACAGTAGGAATGGCTTTTATTTTGTCAGTTCAACAACATTCATTGCGTTATTTACGTTGCTGAGCAGACAATTTATTCTAACATATGAAACAATGGATTTGCAATTAGGATGCTGGTCGCAGGAAAAGTCATTTTTAACCGGCTTCAAAAAAAGGAGGAGGTTCTCAATTCGACTGTATTTATTTTTTAATGTTTCTTAGAAAATTTTCTGGGTGAACAGATTTTGATGATTCTTTTTTTATTTGAAAGCTGGTGCTTCACATGTGGTCCCATTTAAATTTGATCAAGTTCTGACCAGTAGTTTTTGAGTTATCCCTAATAATGCGTATTTTTTCCACTTGGTTTATATTGATGATGTTATAATAATTTCCTGTCACGGTTATTTACATATCAAGTAGTGGTATACGAATGTATGTGGGGTAGGTACCACAACTAAAAAGTGAAAAATAAAAACATTTTTACATAAAAACAACCGACTTCCAAAAAAAACACTAAAAAACGTGAAAAATAACTTTAATTTCGGAAGTCGGTGGCCAAAAACGAAAATACACAACCAAAGACACCGACTTCCGAAATTAAAGTTATTTTTCACGTTTATTAGTGTTGTTTTTGGAAGTCGGTTGTTTTTTTGTAAAAAAGTTTTTATTATTTGCAGTGAACTTTGTTTCAATTTACCGGCACCATGATAAGAGTGACAAAAAATTAAAAGAGTATGCTTAGATGGTTTGGTCATGTTGAGAGTATGAATTAAAGAAGTCCAAGAAAAGGTAGTAGGTAACGGTGACAAGGCAGATGTGAGTGAAAACGCCGGGAGAGGAAGCCTTGGAAGGACATTTTTATCCAAGTACCTACTGACTTTATTTGTGATGTTCTTCAGAAAGGTCAGGTGCGTAGTACCCGCAACCGGGCGTGCGTATATGACCAGCACCCTAATTACGTAACACACTAACTATCACAATCTGAATCATTTTGAAGCCTATTGCTAATCCATTGCTTCATATGTCCAAAAAATTTGTCTGCTCAACAACGTAAATAACGCAATGAATGTTATTGAACTGTCAAAATGAAACCCCTTCCTACTGTTAGTGTGTTTAGTTTAGTTTAGTTTGTTTTATTCATAAACAATTTACATTGTGTTGAATTTCATACAAATACAAGATACAAAAAATAGAACTATGAATATACAAATTATGAATTAGTATCCAGCTTTTTTACAGTTTCAAATATAATGTCAACCAGTTTTAAATATAATGTCAAACAGTTTTAAATATAATGTCAAACAGTTTTAAATATAATGTCAGACAATTTTAAACATGATTAAAGCTATATTTAATGTCGGCAAATTATTTGAAAATTATATAATGTCAAATGATTAAAAACAAAAACAAAAACAAAAAAAAAATACAATATAATTCATCTATTATTGTGTGACACTAACTCCGATATATTATACAGACATTTCTCCAATAAAAAGACCTTTAATTTTGCTTTAAACAAGTGGGTGTTATAAATCAAGATCTTTAGATCAGAAGGCAGCTTATTGAAAATCTCTACAGCTTGATACTTCGAGCAATGTTCTACTATGTTAAATTTTGGTGCTATTGGTTGTTTAAAAATGTTTCTTCGTGTGCTCTCTCTAATCTCACGTTCCTCTTGCGATTCAAACTCATGTAGATACTTGGCAAAATAACTTAAGAGGACCAATATGTACAGACTAGGAACTGTTAATATTGCTAATTTTTTAAAGTAATCTCGGCATGAGACACGTTGTGAAATTCTGACTATTGTCCTTATGACTCGTTTCTGTAAGACGAATGCTCTCTGCCAGTTTTAACTGTAACTATTTCCCCAGAGCAGGATGCTATACCTAATCCTAGACTCGACCAGCGCATAATATATAGCCTTTAATTGTTCTATATTCAATTCATCCCTAAGACTTCTAAGTGCGTAACATGCTGACGATATGGATGATTCAATAACAGCAAGCTCTGGTTTCCAATTTAAATGCGAATCTATGTTAACCCCTAGGAATTTAACCTTGTCCACTAATTCAATATTGTCTCCATTTATTTTTATATCTAAGTTGTCATTATTACGAGTCGTAGTCCTAAATAACATGAGGTTAGTTTTACTTGTATTTAGTAATAAGTTATTGGCTGTAAACCATTCGCAAACTTTATCTATAATTATTTTTGTATTTAATGTCAATTTTTCTATGTCCTTTTCCCCAATTATTACGTTTGTGTCATCTGCGAAAACAACAAGTTTCTCATTCGGCTGGGTTTTATTCATGAAATTAAGAAAGTCATTTGTAAAAATAATATAGAGTATAGGTCCTAAAATTGACCCTTGGGGCACACCTCGTTTCACATATGTCATTTTTGACTTGTATGTCACTTCGTGATTATTTTCGTCTATATGTTTGATTTCTACATACATTCGTCTATTTTGTAAGTACGATTTCATAAGTTGTAATGTCTTGCCTCTAATACCATAATGTTCGAGTTTAGTAAGTAGTAGTTCATGATCTATCGTGTCAAAAGCAGAACTGAGGTCGACAAATAGTCCAACTACTTTCATTTTTTCATTTAATTGACTAACTATGTCATTTATTAAAGTATTCATAGCCTCCGAGGTACCAACACCTTTCTGATATCCAAACTGTCTCAGATTGATCATTTTGTTCATACCTAAATGTAGCATAAGTCTAGTTTTAATAATTTTTTCAAAGAGTTTTGATAAAGTTGGTAATAAGGATATGGGCCGGTAATTTTTTGGATCGGTCTTAGTGCCCTTTTTGTGTATCGGAATCACTTTGGCCAATTTCAACTGGTCAGGAAAAAATGACTCTTCGATGCATAAATTGAAAAAATCAGATAGAGGAAAAGCTAATACGTCTATATTCTCCTTTATAATCGATATTGGTACGTCGTCGAACCCGCAAGAATGTTTATTAGCCATTTTACTAACCAACTT
The DNA here is from genome assembly GCA_917490735.1 of Dryobotodes eremita. Lineage (NCBI taxonomy): Eukaryota > Metazoa > Arthropoda > Insecta > Lepidoptera > Noctuidae > Dryobotodes > Dryobotodes eremita. The sequence goes on from OU823255.1 coordinate 15,076,110, forward strand.
TATTATTTCATTTGGTGTTGTTGGCTTGAAATTTATATCACTTTCAACTCTCTTCGTCGTGTCCATCAGAAAAGTTGCTGCTTTATCTTTATCTTCATTTGATATTGATGACTTGAATACAAAACTTTCTATAAATATATTTGCAACATTCTGAGGATCAGTAATTATTTTATTATCTACATTTAATATAAGATTTCTACGTTGTTTGTTTTTCTTCTTCTTAGTATGTTCATTTACTATTTTCCATGTTTCTCGCGCTATATTTTTTGCGCTATTTAGATACCTTGATATAGCTTGCTTTTTGGCTTGTGTAATAACTTTCCTATGGATTCGAACGTAATTGGTTTTATAATTTCTGACGCTGACATTATTTAGTGTTCCAGAGCACAGGACCCTTTTCATTTTACTTGATATTTTAATACCCTTTGTAATCCACTTTATTGTATTTTTCTTGTTAGACTTTATCCTAATTGATTTTTTGGGATAACAATCTTGAAATAATTTATTAAAATAGCTTAGAAACTGATTTATTCCCAAATTGATCCAGTTTTTGTTAGTAATACTTCTTTTGAAAACGGAATTGTTTTTCTCATTAAATAATCTTTTACTTACTGTAGTGCACTCGAAGCTTTTAGATTTTTTGCTGATTTCATCAAGAGCTACATAACAGAAAAGTCCACCATGACCATCAGCTAAGCCATTATGATCCACAAAACATTGCTCTATGTAGTCACTATCGAGATTTGTTATAATATTATCTAAACACGACTGTGAGTTATTTCGGATAAAAGTCGGAGTTCTTACAAGGTATCTAAAATTATAGCATGTCAATATACTTAGAAACTCAGAAGATTTTTTGTTTTCGACAAGTACGTCAACATTGAAGTCCCCGCATATAATACAGTTTTTGTCCAGAAAATGTTCCAACAATTTTTCTAAGCTAGAAATGAAGCTTTCGAAGTTTTTATCGTAGGGACTTCGGTAACAACAACAAATGTATAACCCTGTTGCAACATCCTTTGCTCCACATATCTCGAAACTTTCGGCTCTATAAAACTTGCTGATTGATTCAATGTTTTCGCATTCTTTCAATTTATGTGCTAAAATGAGACTACCCCCCCTTTTCTTGTTCGTCCGAGTGTTACATGCGACTAAGTTATAGTTTGACATAGTAAATACTTTGGCAGATTTGTCATTCAAGAAATGTTCTGATATACATAGATAGTCCACGAGATTACCTGTGGTTTCAATATATAATTCTAGTTCAGTTTTTTTATTGCTTATTCCACATAAGTTTTGATGAAAAATCTTTAAACAACTAGTATCTGATATTAGTGTGCTATTACTTACATTATCTAGCATTACCTTTTTACTCTCGAAAAAGATCACGGTTATTCATAATTTCAGGTGAAAGATTTGTTTGTGAAGACGAATTTACAAACACTCTAGATGTAGGCGTTTCCCTTGCATTGAGTACCAAATTAGGAGTTGTTTGTGTAGAAACATTTTTAAATACCCGATTTGCCTTTTGATCCAAAAGCACCTTATGCACATAATTTTGATAATTGATTCTGTATTGTAATCGCAATATATCCCTGTAAATTAATTTACATGTAGTTAGCTTGTTAAGTAACGGCCTTTTATAGTTAGAATAATGATTGTCATCTGGTGTAATAAAATTAGAATTTTCGCAATTATTACATACAAGTTTTAAGGTGCGATTTACATTTGATACATTTAGATATTTATTATAATAAATCTTACTGACAAGAACATTTGTGTTTTGCATATTTTGCAAGGTGTGATGCAGAGAACTTAATATATTTAATGGATTTTTATCGCTACTACCTCCGATTATTAAAACAAAGTCAGACTTAGTGAAATTCTTACACATAGTTGCACATGTACTTAATATGTAACTAAGAGGTGCATTTGGTTTGATTTCCGACGTTATTATAAAACTATTTCCCACCAAGTTTTGAAGTATTTCTCTAATTTCATAACCGGCCTGATCAGCGAAGATAGCGATTTTATGCTTTGGTGCCAGTACTTGCGATAATTGTTTACAGGATCTATTTTCCGTCAGTTTATATAAGCTTCCACTAGCGCTCATGTTTTGTTTAGGTGTTGACAGTGACATATTCTTGCTTGTTTCCTGTATCTCCCTGTCCGTCAATGTATGTATTTCTCTATTTTTTTGTTCCTCCGTGTTGGATGTAAATGAATTTTGGATAAAACTCACTTGTAGTTCTTTGTAACTGTTTGTAGGTGACAAGGTTCCTGCCGCTGTGATACAAGACTTATTTAAGATGTTTTTTATTGGCGACTCATGAATGAGTGCTGTCGACTTATTTCCAATTCGATTCATTGACGATAGGGCATGCATAGTAAACTCTCTAGAAGAGGTTCTGGGTAATCCTGTTTTCATAGTTATTGTCCTAAGTCGACGATGATATTGAGGTGAAAAGAATCTTATTGGTGTTACCGCTGTATCCGAGGAAGTAGAATCCTGTATTCCTACGGATTTAAAAAACTTTATTTTGTTTTCATATTTCCTAATTTTGTCCTTTAGTGAAAGGTTTTCTAAGTTTAAATTATCTATTTCTGAGTTAGCCGACTGTAGTTCCAATTTAAGTTTGTTTATTTCTTCATTTTTAGCGATGGTATCAACATTTCCAGAGGTATTATTATTGGGTAAGCTTTGATAAGATATATCCATTTCAAATTCAAACTCGCTAACATTTAGATTATGTTGCAATTTTGTTCTTTGCGTGACGTATGTATCATCCTCCATATTTCAATTTTACAATATTTACAAAAAGTCAAACGATGTTCCAGTTCCGAACCAGCGACTAACTGTTTCTCCCAGTCCGCGCGATTCGCCAATGCGCCAACCGTGTTCTTATCTACCTCGACCAAATAGTACTATAGCTTCCACATGCAGACTACTATTTAACTGTTTTATCGACTGTCAGTTTCGGTGTTTTTAGACTAGATGTCGCTATTTGGTGTTACGTTTGGCACTGATTTGAATTAATTTTTTTTTTCGTAACGGTGTGTATGATGAATTGTTATGAAAAACTCACAATTTCTGCAGAGTCACTTGGCTTGTTTGGTCACAGCACGTATTTATTTGATAATTTTCGTTACGTAATTACCCCGCAGATGTATGAACGTAAACGAAACAAAAGGAATATTATATGAGGATCGTAGCAAGTGGCGTTCGGTAATTTCAGTCTACCCACCATGGGAAGAAGGCGTAAGTTTATGTATGTACTAGCTGTGCCCGTGACTTTGTTCGCGTGCATGTAGAAACACAATTGGATTTCATGGGTTTTAATTTTTTTGCGCGGAACTCTAATGGATGATTTCCACCAAATTGCTCGCATCGCATCGAATCGGAACGGATTTTACAATATTTTAAATGATATTAAATCGTGTACACAGTATTTAAAGTCTATATTATCAAGCCGCGCACAGCATTGACCCCGGGCGCTGAAAGTATGCTGCGACGCGCGATCGGCTCCGTTCGCCTGTCGTCATATCCGATCACACACATTCATCCGAATTAGAACACGTCAACACGGTAGGAATGAAACTATTTAACTAGGCACAGAACCGCTCAACCGCATACGTTGACAAACGACGGTACGGAGCCGATCGTATGCGTCAACATCCTGTGAGACACGATCTGCTGTCGCCTCATCCGTTCGTATCCTTTCCGATCCGATGCGATGCGAGCCGTTTGGTAGAAATCATCCTTAATTGTTTTTCTAAAATAAAAGTAGCCTATGTTACTCCTTATAACATCAGCTATCTGCCAGAGAAAGTCCCGTCAAAATCGGTCCAGCCGTTTCGGCGGAACAAACAGACAGACAGAAAACCACAAAATATTTTTTTTGTTATAAGTACCGTATATACTTTCATATGCATTTAGTAAAAAAAAATATTTTGACATTACAAACAGACACTTCAATTTTATTTATTTGTACCTATGTATGTATGTATTGTATGTATGTATAGATTGTATGGATGTATGGATGTATAGATATATTATATTATTTATATTTGTATGTAAGTTTATATGTAAGTATAGTAAGAAAAAAAAAAGTCGACTTCTTTACCCTAAATATCTTGTTCACCTGTGTAGAATCAAGTACGATTAGATAATAATGTTGATCGCATCAATGAATGTATGTACCTACTATGTAGGTACGATATATCAACGTTCGTTGAATTTCAAACAGTAGTTGACGCTGTATCCAACGGGAGCAGGCGTTTATCATGCAAGCCTATCTGCATTGCACGCGTTAGACATAAGTGCAGTGTGACCTCTGGTGTCTTGTTATGTCATGTGTAGTGTTACTACAGTGCATACCTACAAACTCAACTTCCACATGAAGGACTAAAGGTAATCTACTAGTTTTATGAAAAGAAAGTGAGTGTAAGTAGACCTGGCATCCATTGAATATAGCCTTCTTCTTGTTCATGATTAGTGACACAAATAGTTTGCGATATATTCCTTGTGACATCCACAACACTTCCAGTGGCGAAGTCGAGATATCTCTCAAAGACAGAAGCTGATGGTATATAGCTTAGACGGTTAAGGCTGTTCTCCATTAAATGGATGAAACGAGACTTTTGCTTCCAATTCTCAAAGACATGGTCTTGAATAGAAAATAATGGATTTCCCGGTAACACTACCGTTGCAAACACGTTCAAGAATAAGGGTTCCTGGAATTACGTGTTAACTGCATTGACAATACAATAATAGGCGCAAATTGGACTCATCACAATACACGAGGAAATTGCACCGTTTTATTCTACGAGTCACTCGGAGGTCACTCACTCCAGCCAACATGTAGCAGATTTAACTTTACATTATTTTGAGTAACTTCTCTATAGTCGCCAAGTAAGTAACCTAACCTACCAAGGGAAGACTTAATGTAGGTAGGTGGTACTTTAATAAAAGTACTCTAACGTACTACGTACGTGGTTCCGGCTATCGCTGAAAACCAGCGCTGGGGCTCTGTCTCGCATAGGGCGATTGCCGTTTTGCGTGAATGTGACGCGTATTTTCCCCCCAACTCGTTATTTTTTGTGTTTTTTCTTTGCGTCATGTTGTTTACCGCAAATAAATGTATTTTCTTTCTTTTACCTTACCTGATTGAGGACCAAACAGACCAATTCCGCAGTATATATCCCAAGAGCAGTACCAGTGAATATAACTGCGGCGGTGATATTCTCGCATGCCCTGATGAGACCGCAGTTACCTGTCGAAATCTAAAAGCAAAGTTTTTAATTAAAGTATAAAAGGTAAAATGGATTTTTATATTCATTAAAACAGTAATCAAATGATGAAGGTCCTACTTGAAAGCACCCCTGACCACAGGTTGGCATGTACCACTGGTAAGTTGTGTCCACTGATGATTTGTTCACTATGTTGATCACCTCTTTTCTTCGGTCTGATACATTTTTGCATATTCGAAACAATATTTTCCTTTTATCTAGTGATACTTTTGGACCTTAAATGAAAAGAAAAACTAAGCACAACGAATTTTGCATACAACCCTACTCTGCACCAGTTTTTTTTCGGGGGATTTTGCTGTAGACAGGTAGATAGAAATGCATTGCCATTACATTACATCAAAAATAAAGCTCACCATAGCTTTTCCCAGTAACGGTGAGCCTATATGTGTTGCCACCGGTGTCGTCTACAAGGAAATATTCGGTAAACGACTGCCCGACAATGTTGGGCTTGAACACAATCCTGATTCGGGCGCTGTCTCCCGGATTCACAAAACTCGACGTAATGGACACTTTGAACACGCGGTCCACGCTGTTCAGAATATAAATGTTTGACACCCTATATGTTAGGCTATTCTGAAACGTAATAAGTAAATTAACCTGTAGGTTAGGTGGTTGTAAGTAATGGAAGAAAAACAAGTGAGTCCGACGTGATTTCACACCTCGGCTGTTTCATAGTTTTTTAATTTTAATATAATATAATTACCTAAATGATAAAAACATAGGTAGTTGTAACAGTATTTATTAACTTCAAAAAATCGTTCGATAACCTAGATCACGGCGGCTTGTTGCTGGCTATGGATGAGTGTGGAATAAGTCGACCAATCAATAGATGGTTTGGTCAATACTTAGAGCGAAGAACTATAAAAAATCTGGTTGCTAATGTGGAAAGTATTGAGGGCGTAGTTCTATTGAACTACGCCCTCAATACTTTCCTCATACTTTTCTCAATACTTTGAATATATTTATTATGGTGTTCCTACCGGACCTGTATAAGGGTCTGTAGGTTATATATTGTTCACGTTAATAATACCTATAGTTAATGTTATAAAAATTGCAAAGCTTACATGTACGCCGACGATACATATCTCCTATTCAGTGGTAAGGACCAAACCTCCATATAAGGAGCAATACAAGACGATTTGGATAATGTAATTAAATGGGCACACGACAATCGCATAATAATTAATGTAAGCAAAACTAAGTGCATGCCAATACATTCTCCATATTCACATTAACAAAAACATTTACCTGAATAGTAAAGGTCATAGTTATGAATGTCTTCACAATAGAAAATCAAGCTGTCAATGTATAAATTTAGAGCAGGTAAAAATGTACAGTTACATAGAACTGACCAATGATACTAAATTTGCGTGGAACATACACATAGACACGGTTTGTAATAAAGTTCGGTCACTTCTGGGTAAATTGTATACCTACCCTGAAGCCTGTAGTCAAGAGAGGACTTTTGTTTGCACTGTATTATGCACTTGCCGACTCAAACATATAGGTATAGATAAAATTAAAATACTACAAAAATACGACTTCTTAAAACGTTGGTGAGCAAAAGAACTAAATAAAGCTTAAACAATGAATATTGAAAATTATTTCAGAACTGAGACAAAACTTTTTTAGAAACTTCAAGTTCTTTTTCAAGTTCAAGTTCTTTTTAACCGACTTCAAAAAAGGAGGAGGTTCTCAATTCGACTGTATTTTTTTTTAATGTTTCTTAGCTCAGAATTTTTCTGGGTGAACCGATTTGGATTATTCTTTTTTTATTTGAAAGCTGGTGCTTCACATGTGGTCCCATTTAAATTTGATCAAGTACTGACTAGTAGTTTTTGAGTTATCCCTAATAATGCGTATTTTTTCCACTTGGTTTATATTGATGATGTTATAATATTTTCCTGTCACGGTTATTTACATATCAAGTAGTGGTATACGAATGTGTGTGGGGTAGGTACCACAACTAAAAAGTGAAAAATAAAATCTTTTTTCCAAAAAACACAACCGACTTAAAAAAACAAAACTAACTACTAATGATAACTAACACTTGACCAAAAAATTAAGTACTTATGCCAAAATTGTTACGATCAAAAAAGACCTAAAGTTTCCTAACAAAGTTTTCCGATATCTCTTATGGATTCGGATTTGCCCCTGTTGTCCAACATAAAAGAATTCGGATTTGCCCCTGTTGTCCAACGTAAAAGAATCACTCTATATGTTTTTTTAATCTCTATTCCGCACGACCCCAGAGGTGGAGAACTAGGCACGTTTTTGTTTTTAATCAGTGGTATCCCCAATAAGCTGAATCCACTACAGCAAACGTTCTTCGTCCTTTGACAAAGATATCATTTAATATTCAGAAGAGTCAGATTCGGGTTCATTATGCAATGATGAGTCTAAACGTAAAAACTCTCAAGTTGTCCTGATCATTATCGTCAATAAATGTCGCAGTCATAATCAATAAAGCTTTTGCCTCTTCTGAGAGGGCTCTGTGTTTTCGGAATAGTTTATGACGTATTTTTGAAATATGTGGGTCAGAGCTGATTAGCAAATTATTCAGAATATCTTCTTTGGTACCCTTTCTACAGAAATTTCTCGAATGATGTGCACGATAGCTCCTGAAGTCTTTATTTCGAGCTTCAGCAGCTTCTGCGGATAATTTTTCAATCGGCACTAAACTAAAATGTTCTATGAGATGTGATGTTCTATGAGCAAGAACTTTATGTACACTTGCAGGCATGTAATACCAATTATACAAATCAACGTTCAATGTCATGGAGGCTTCGGCATAATCTTTAAACTTAATTGTATCTATGGGTGACCTAAAAAAATTGTCTCTAGTATGGTTTGAAATCGTTTTATTAAATCCTGATGGACTCCTGTGATCGAAGCTGCAATTTCAGAGTTTTCAAAAATCTCCTTGTGGTAGTTCCATCATTAGTCCTCCTCCATTAGTACTCCAAAATCCACGCAACTTCACAAACATTAAATAAGTTGTAGTCCGTATGTAATGGTGGGTACCTCAGACTGAGGTCATCATTCGACGTATCCTACCGAGAGGGTAGGGAAATTTTCCAACTATCTGCAAATTTAATGCCCTAAGATTGGCGCACGTCACTAATGCCGCACTAATGACTGCGCATCTACTGATAAGAAAACCTGGTTTGGACACAAACAAATGACGTCACGGAAGTGGAGTGGAAGATCATTGTACATACTTACAACAAACTTTAATTTGACTATATTTTGCAACACAATTCTAATACTAAGTATAGAAGAAAATCATACCATATTGAAAGAGGTCTAACTTTGAAAGTAATGGGTTACTGAAAAAATTCACATGACATAAAAGTATTGTATTAGTATGTAGATTTCAAAAATGTACAAACGAATCCTTAAGCCCGTACTTTTTTATTTCGTTCCACTGTGCGACGGCGACCGACGACGGCGCGTTGTGTTCCATGCGCGCCTCAAAGAGATGTCAGCACACATTGACGGGGTCCGTTAGGGCCGATGCCTGCCAGAGTCGCGGGTTTGTCCGAAAAGGGGTACCGTGGCCCTGGCACACAGGCAACTGAAGCAACACGGGTGGGTTTTAGTCAGTAAACGTCTGACACCCCGAAGTTATTTGATGATTTACCACCCAAAAAAAAAGACGGGTTCAGAATCATGTACCTACTGAATCCATTGGTAACAGGTTGTGAATCGATGTCCCTGCCAACCTCTATCTAAGTAAGACTTTGTAATAGTATGGATTAAATAAATACCTATAAATAAAGTTACCCGCCCCTTTTTTTTTTGGTTGGGATGTCATCAAATGACCTCTTCCGCCCTGGGCGGAGCAGAAGGGCGTGTCAGACTCTTACTGACTAAAACCCACCCGTGTTCCTTCAGTTGCCTGTGCGCCAGGGCCACGGTAACTCTTTCGAACAATCCGCGACCCCGGCAGGCATCGGCCATATCGGACCCCGTCAATGGTGCTAACATCTCTTTGAGGCGCGCGTGGAACATGACGCGCCGTCGACCCGGGCCTGGTCCTTACCGGACGGCTAGCTCCCCATTGCTCGCAGTCCGCAAGCCCGCGCCTACGGTGGCCGGGAGTCGGCAATCGACTCCCGACGCCCAGGGTGTCTCCTCCTGCGGTGACTAGGGGCGCGAGGGCGCAGCGATTGCCTCTCCCTCACGCGTTCCGCCTCCTCCTTCGCGAGCATTACTGCTTCGCAGAAGGAGGTGACGGCTTCCCAATACCTCTCGCTCCGTACCATGGCCCGAACCAGGGCCGGGCGCGAGAGGTCGCCGCCGCCGATCGCCGCCACGAGGAAACGGCGGTGCTGCGCCCAAGCCAGGCAGATCTCCACCGTGTCCTCCGGTCGATCCACACAGTGATAACACCCGGGCGTTTCCTCCCGCCTTATCCGAACTAGGAACCTCCCGAAACAGCCATGTCCGGTGAGGACCTGCGTCAGGCGGAAGGTGAGTACGCCGTGGTGCTTCTCAAGCCACTCCTCAAAGAGGGGTCTTACCGCCGCAATTGTGGCGTGCCCTAAGTTACCCGCCCCTAAGATGATCTTAAATGTTTTGAACCAGGTACCTTCACGTTTTGCTGCAGAAATGCAGCAGTAGGAACTAAATTGTAACAGTATTGTAAAATAAATATTATCTCACAGAACTGAAATGTCTATAGCGAATTTAGGAAGCAGTTACTCCCGGACAGAGTACCTTCCCAATTTCGAAAAAGCATCTTTAGTCCAGCGGGTTAGTGGTGTACCCTAGATACCCTGTCTCTGCCACATTTAAAAAGATACCTACTACATTCACTTACGTCTGTTATTATTCTAAGCTTACCTCACTAGTATTTTCAAGTGAAATAGATTTTTCTACAACGGTATCTACGGGTATACATCCGAAATTTACTATTTTCACTTCAGAAGGACTTTCGTCTGAAGGATTCTCCAAATTCGAGTTGCATTGCACTGCAGTATTTGCCATTATTTTATAGACAATCTTTTGTGAATAGAAAATAAAACCAAACTTTCCTTTTGATTCGTTTCACAAAACATCTAAGCTGTGCATTCAAGTCAGAAATTCTGAATGAATTATAACCAATTGTTTTTAAAATCTTTTTTTTTTTACATGCGAGTCGTCCATAGAGCTGCATTGCATCGAAATACAGTGTGCCCAGTATACGCGGCAAAAGCAGCAGACCTCTGACAAGAGTAATCCTACGGTTTTCGAAAATAAAGCACTTTGTTGGGTTAGTTGCAACCACAGAGTACATTCTAATATACTGAAAGTTGCAACTTGCAACCCCACTGGTTTGTGTTCACTGTAACGTTCTTCGTTTCTTTATACTTTCAATAAAATAATATTCTGTGGCGTTGACTCTTCATTTACTTTTTAGGGAAGAAAAAAAATGGCGGGAATAACATGAAGGAAACGAAAACCTAAGTAAAAAATAAATAATAATTGACCATCATGGAAATCATTGCCAAGAAATATGAAAATAAGTACCTAAAATAGCTAAATATTCTTTGTTATTTGTATCAAGTTTGTACCTTGAAAAGTGGAAACCTAAATTATCAAGCCCAAACAAAGCGAGTGAATTAAGTGGACTGTGTAGTGAAAGTGCTGTGCTAAATAATACCTCCTGCCGCTTGACAGAATTATTAAAAAATAAGACTTGTTATCGAGCAATAATATATAAATATATTAAAAACACTTTCGAAGAAATTTAGTGAAGGAAATTAAATAAACTAAAGACTTGGCTAAAAGGTCTTAGCAACCAGCCCATAAAATACTTATAAAAAATACTACTTTTTAGTCGATTGTTGAGGGAGAGTTGCCATGCTATATAGTAAAATCTTAATTCTTAATTGGTCAACTACTCTATTTTTTAGGAACAAAAAGTAACTGTCATTTACGGGTAAATATAAATTATTAGGTAGGTGTCTTAATCGAGTCTCAATAATCTCATTATTTTATTGATTTATTCCCAAATGTGAATTTATAATGAACATAAAAACAAGCATTCAATGCTTTATTAGCTTCCTCTCATATGTGACATAAGAAATTGGATTGCATTCAACTTTATCTGGATCTGCCATAAAAACTTGTAACCATAATAATTCTGGTTTGTGTAGTACAGTAACAAGCCATTCGGCCACATCCTTCGGAGTTCGGAACGACTACTTCCTGCTCGAGTTCGAAGATGCGTTTATTCTATGTTAACCCAAAGTATAGTGAAGAATAATCTAAAATGGAATCGGGGACTGATTGGCTCTGTGATATTCTGCAGCATGTCCAACTAGAACAGTTTTATTTACCAATCAGAGATCAGTTGCAGGTAAACAATGATTTATATTACAATTATTTTACGCACATTCTAGTTACGTACAGTATATCCTCTGTACTTTTAAGTTATAATCCTTCTTAAACAATGTTGTATACTTGTGTTGTGTATTTTCAAACAAACAAAATTTCTCATTATCTATGTTTTTAGATAACAAGACTAGCACATTTTGACTATGTCCATGCTGAAGACCTTGAAAAGCTTGGCATCAGTAAGCCTGGGGTACGCAGGTTATTTGATGCTGTCAGGAAAAAAAAGTTGCAGCTATGGAACCGAAAGTTCTGGAACAAATTATTTGGTTCATCATCAAGCTCAGTTTCTAAAGAGAAAACTGACTTAGCAGTGAGAACACCGCAGTCAGATTCAAGGACAACTTGTATTATACTGGAGAAGGATATTATGTGAGTGTATGCTTAATTGACTTACATATCAGATTAATCATCTTAAAGAAAAAGCCACTGTGTGGTTTTTCCACATCCTGTTCTTTATTGCTTCTATTAAATCTCAAGGAAATTACAATAAGGCCAAAAGTGACCTTCAATATTGACAATCCCAGTTATTTTATTAGATAAAATTTACCTGCTTCCTGACCAGAAATGGTATTCAAGATTTAAAGTAACAATTATAATGTGAAGGTGAATAACTTATTAATTTTGGTTTTCATAATATAAACAGGCTTTTCATTACTTTAAAATGAAAATAAGAAACTGGCCTTGCTGTGCATTATAATGAGCTAGATGTGAATTAAATAAATAGCAAACCTAATGGTAGAGGGTTTTATTCCTAAGATTATTAAATATTAAATGAATATCTAAACAACAAATTCAAAATTTCTTATTTTTATAAAATAATTACCTAAATAAAATATGTGTAGTAGATGTACTTAATAATTAGTCTGATTAATGCCCTCATCAGCTCTCTTACTGCTCAATAGGTCCACAGTGATCATGTCTTTATTAAACCTACCACGTAAGTTCACACAGTGGATTGCAATAAATAAATTGAGTTACAATTGTTAAACAAGTAAAATTATCTACTAAGAAAGAGAAATAGTTGTGCTTAGTGTGTGTGGTATAAGGCATCATGTATCTGATCCAGAAAGTTATTTGCAGATTACACAGCGAGTTAGGCAATGGGTCATTCGGAGTGGTCAAACGTGGTGAATGGCGGGTGTCTGAACACCCATCTCAAACAGTTCCTGTAGCGGTTAAGGTGTTAAAGGCAGATGCTTTCTCACAACCAGGCATCTACGATGACTTCAGAAGAGAAGTAGAAGCCATGCACAGTTTGAAACACCCCAACCTCATCAAACTTCATGGTGTTGTGTTCCACCCTTTGATGATGGTTTGTGAACTGGCAGCTATGGGGGCTTTACTGGATTATATTGTGGCACAGAATGGCAAGATGTCTCTGAACTACATTTACAAGTGGTCAGAGCAAGTGGCTTCAGGCATGGCTCATTTGGAAAAGCATCGGTTTTTGCACAGAGATTTAGCTTGCAGGAATATCTTACTGTCTACTTTGGAATTGGTGAGTGAAACTTATCATTCAATTTTAATAAAGTTTGTGTAATCTTAATAGTATTTAGTCTAATGCTTTTGCTGTATGTTGTAAAAGGCGATTATATAAAAAAAAAAACATGGTATGGGCAGATGCACATCCTGTGGTTATCATACTGCAATCTCCAATATTGTTTATGTGACAAGGCGATTCAGTATTGTTTGTTTTGTATATTATTCACCCTTTGAACTATGTGGGTTTCGGCAGTGATAGTTGAGAAACTGTTATCGTATAAAATAACAAAGTAAACATTAACATTTTTTGGCATTGCAATAACTTGTTGAAAAATAGTACCTACCTGAACTTAGTAATCATAAACTTTTCAATCACACTTTTTTAAATGCAACTTTCCTTTTGTCAACTTGATACTTGAAAGTACCTGGTGAAGTTAATGGTTTAATAGATGAAATAAAGGCTCGGATATTAAGTTTGTGTTTTTCTATGCGAAATCTTCGACAAATAATTGATTGCCAGCTTTATAATCTCATTGTTCTTATATCAGGTAAAAATAGGCGACTTCGGTCTGATGCGCGCCCTGCCGGACGCGGATGACTGCTACGTGATGAGCGAGGGGCGGCGCGTGCCGTTTCCCTGGTGTGCACCGGAGTCGCTGCGCAGCCGGCAGTTCTCACATGCTTCGGACGTTTGGATGTTCGCCGTCGCACTTTGGGAGATGTATACCTTCGGGGAGGAACCTTGGATAGGTAATCGTAACCCATGCCTCAATAACGTGTTTAAAAAAATATATAAACGACAGGCTCGCATTTTACCACTATTTTCTTCTATATCTCTTTGGTAAGTGATGGTGCATTAGTCGGTGATGCACGCTTGCCTAAGTAACCTCTAAGTAAACTTAAAAGGGGTTTATGGGGATTAAATAATGGCTCACACACGTTCTTTAAGAGTGAATGATCAATAGGCGAGTCACCTTTCCAATACTGTATGTAAATTTAAATTTGAACAACCAAACCAAATAATAATTTTTATGCAAATTAACGACACCATTGTACTTCCGAACAATAAAAAAAATCGACCACAGTGTTAGTTGCCGAATATATTTTATTATTTATTTACTATCAATAAAATTGATGTGTTACTCATACATAATGTAATGACCTCCTTCAGGTTTAAACGGTTCAGAGATACTGCGGCTAATAATGCGCGAAGGTCAGAGGCTGCCAGCGCCCAACGCGTGTCCCCCGGACGTGTACATGTTGATGATGCAATGTTGGGACCTCAACCCTAAGGAGAGGCCAACATTCGCCGGCATACAGCGGTACATAGAGACCAATAAGTTCGAGACCGCTATTGCTGCACTTAGGTAAGCAAATGTTGGAATTTTATGTGACCTTGTTGTTAGAAATCTGTTGTATTGCCGAATCAGGGGTTGTTAGCGTGCTTGCCAAGTGTGAAGTCTTGGCTTAGATGCCTAGGTTAGGCAAAAGTGTTACTTATTCAGTTTTTATGCTAACACGCCACTAATTGAAAAGATTTATTTACCTCATTGGGAAATAGTAGTTTTCTTTATAATTTACCTTTTTCTATGCCAGAAAACTGTTCTCATAAAGAAAAGTCGTGTCTACAATTAAAATGATTACAATTGCAACAATAACACTTTTTTGTTGCGTCAACAAGTCATTGTATCGCGCTATAGGTTCTCACACAAACAGATGTCATATAAAAGAATGTTTACAAACTATACTTTCCCTGTGACAGTTACCGGCGGCCGAGTAAGATGACCATCGACGCGGGCGACCCTATCATATTGATAGACAAGCGACCCGAGTTGCACTGGTGGAAGGGACAGAACCAACGTACCCTAGAAGTTGGACTCTTTCCATGGTAAAGTCATTTAAAACGTAGTAATAAATATAAATAAATACTATTTATTAACTATTTTGGAATATATAAAAGTGTTTTTCTTTCTTTTTAGTACCTTGGTAACAACAACATTAAAAAGTAGTAAAAACAATCAGGCCGCTAAGAAATCTCAGACGTTGTCACCAGTACATAGAGGTAAGTGTATTTTGATACAATGATTTTTCGATTGGGAGCAACATAGCATAGAAAAATATTTTGATTTGCTGGTCTTCAATATAAAGTATGACTTTGTCATTGAGATAGTGAATTAGTTTGTATAATCCCATTTGCAGTATTTAATATCAGGGGAATTTTATAACTAACGAAAAAACAAACAACATAATTTTCATGAAAGCAGACTGATCCTTAAAGTTGGTGCAACATAACTTGGACAAAAGGGAAACACCTGATGTTTTAAGCAATTTAACAAAATGCCTAGGTTCAGTACAAACGACCTTAAGGTGAATCCTCAGCTGTAGCCCGCCAAATTCAAGTTTTCTTTGCTTTTTTTTGCAAATTGCAGCGCTGTTTTACGTCGTATGTTGATCAAAATGCGATTCGCGACCGTAGGTAAGATATATTTACTGAATAATAATCATCAATTTCATATCAATCTTCAAACTTTGGAAATTTGTTCCACCTAAGAATTTTCATATGAAATATTCTGAAAAGTTTTTGACGATTGATATGAAATTGATGATTATCATTCAGTAAATATATCATTTCTACAGTCGCGAATCGCATTTTGATCACCTTAAGTCGCCAGAACATTGCCCAATTAATTCTAGCAGCAATTTACTCTAAATTAACATACTTAATTAAATGTTAAACTTTAACGTCTTCATTAGCCATATTAATAAACGCGTTCACTTTTATGATACGTGCGCGTAATTGTGGTGTTCCTACACTTTTACTTTTGCGGAGGAAAGTAAAACTATTGCACAGTTGGTCTACGAAACATACCGCAAGATATAATTGCGTATTGTTCGGAAACACCCAGAGATAATTATAATCATCGCGTTGTATTGCGCTGAGAAATAACGACATGCATGATATTTTATTGTTTGACGAGAAAATTGGTGCTGAATAGAAAGAAAAACAATAAACTAATTTTGATATTAGTATAACATGAATGATCAATAATAAACCTGAAGAATAGGTCATTGCTAGAAGGCTAGTCCAGTCTTAGAACATTATATACATAACGACGGTTAGAGGGAATGAACAAGAAGTGATGATCTATTTTTTGAAGCAACGCGACTCAAACGTTATAATCAGTTGAACTTGTGTAAATATCCATATCTGATGATTTGATGAATCAAGTCTTGTACATTCTTGACATTGAGTAGTTCAAGTATCAATACAAATATTCATCAAGTTTTTTTTTTTTTTTTTTGTTTGGGATATCAAATAACTTGTCCCGCTCTGGGCGGAGCGGGAGGGCGTGTTAGACTTTTACCGACTAAAACCCACCCGTGTTCCTTCAGTTGACTGTGTGCCAGGGCCACGGTAACTCTTTCGAACAATCCGCGACAAGTATTTATCTACCTATCACTATACTAATATTATAAATTCTAAAGCAACTCTGTCTGTATGTTACCTTTTCACGCCTAAACCACTGAATGGATTTCAATAAAATTTGGCAAGGAGATAGATGGTATCCTGGAGAAGGACATAGGCTACGTTTTGTCCCGGTAGCACGTTCCCGTGGGATAATTTCCGACATCCACGCGGGCGAAGCCACGGGCAGAAGCTAGTATGAATATATAAATGAAAAAGTTCCTGGAAGGATTTTCCTTTGTTTATCATTTTTGACTTCAAGTTAAATCTATATAGATCACTATGCAGCATTGCATATGTACGCGGGCACGCCCTTTATGCCTAGAGGCTTTATTTAGGTATTAATTTCTGTTCACGTTTTTATTAAGGGCGGGCGTTTTGGGGCTGTCTTATGTAATTTTGACGTTCTAAAAGTACTGATTCTCAGCCTAGTTTGAATATTATTATTATTTGTTATTTTGATTTGGGGGAGGAATTTACCCAGCAGTGGGAGGACAGTATAGGTTAACAAAAAAATAAATAAAATAATATGGTTATTAGAAATTAGAATAGAATAGAATAGAATACTCTTTATTATGTAAACCGTAAAAATTACAGATATAAATGTAGACATTTTACACAGGGTGACACAATGGGCAATGGGAAATTATTTATGTATACATATTTCCTTGGTCTAGGAATCGTATTATGCACATTGTAAGAGCATATTATTGAACATTGCGACGTAATATTGTCGTGTGAGACGCACTTAGCATTGAAAATCGCTAATCTATGACTAAGTGAATGTTTTATCACCTGTGGGTAGTGAAGTCTGTATGGTTAGCACAAACATGTCGCACCTGGAGTTATGATATAGTTTGGTTTGTGAATATTGATTGTTAAAAACGTAATGTAGGTATGTTTGTTTCGTATCTTGAGTCAAGTTTACATTTTAAATACACGGAATTTTTATATTATTTTGACAGCGATACTGGGCACACCTAAAGTGACCTACCGATATCCTTAACATGACACATAGAATCATCGTCTTTAATGGTAGTCGTACTAGTCGTTCAACACTAACTCGACTTAAACTATGTAAAACATTGAAATATGAGCTGTTTGTTTGACGTTAGTTACGTTCTTGGTGTACGACGACGCGTCGGCAATGAGTCGTCGAACTATGCTCACTTAATTTCTTAATATTGGAAATATCACTGTACCTCACAGCTTTATATCGTACAGCTCAATTTTCAATTGCTTCCATTGAGTCGAATTGTTATCGAGTTTTTTCAGTTTTCTATAAGCGATAAACCATACATACATAAAAAATTCTAAGTTTTTTAATCTTCACATTTCCAGCTCAATCGGCTTCCAATACATCTCTACCTACTAACGGCGTGTCTGAAGACATTGCTGTTGTCCTGCGCAAGCGCCGCACGATCGAGTCCACTCAGGCGCCGACGACGCGCGGTGGGAACACGGGCAGCAAACACTTCAACTATAACAAGCTCACCAACGATCGAGTGGCGACACTGGCCCAGGAACGGGCTAGATACACCAGAGAAGCACATTCTAAGAGTTTGAATCAAGGTAAAAGTGGGAAAAGGAAATAATTGTTTGTTACAGATTATTTTGTTCTATCATAGCCTGTGCCCTGTACTGGATCAACAGGGTTCGACGCCCTCATCGGGCAAGTTTTATGTCCATTAGAAAATTCATCCATTTGAAGTATTAGACTTATCTTGCTATTACATCGCACTTATAACATAAGTGGCGAAATATGGATGTACTATACACCGTCGCCTACCCTTTCGCAGAATACAAGCTTAATGTTTTTTTTTTTTAATAAACTAGCTGTGCCCGCGGTTTCACCCGCATAAGTCTCGATGCCGTCGGAATATCGGGATCAAAAGTATTCTATGTCCTAATCCAGGTCATGGTCTACCCATGTGCCAAATTTCATCCAAATCCGTTCAGCCGTTTTAGCGTGAAAGCATATCTTTTCTCTTTATGATATTAGTTTAGATAATAATCATAATATTTGCAAGTGTAGAATAGAATAGATTACAGTTAGAATAGAATAGAGATATATGGATATGAATATAGTTAGGTATTGTATAGAGAGTTCGTAAAATATCTGTTTTACGGCTGGTATGACGTCATGAGGCGCTAACTGTAAGGTCAACTTGGCAGTTTATTGTGATACGTGACCGTGCTAAAGGTAATCGCAATAGATCACGGAGCTATACGGGGCGTATCTCTCGGATTACTCCCAATCTGTCAGTCTGGTAAAAGGTTTCGTGGGGAAATATTGTGTTTGGTTGTAAATCATACTGATAAGGTAATCTGTGACTAAATATTATTGTGATTTGTATAAGCTTAGTGTTCTGTTAAGACATTATACAAATGAAGAATGAATATGAAACGTATTTTGAAGTTTAAATAGACTGTGTTACAATGGGAGAGATGGAAAGAAATAATAAATGTTTATTTGTCTCAAAATCACGTGCATATTAAAAGATGACTAAGTACTAGGGCGACATAAGAATCTCCTCAAAAGAGTAGTGTCCTCTTTGTTCTATCAATGGACACTTTATTTATTGAAATAAACAAAATTACGCATTAGAAATCTGTCTGCAGGCTGATACATAAACATTATACCATGTGGGCATCCTAATTCATTCTAACATTTCAATTTATTGTTTTATTTCAGTAAAAGAAGACATACTAATTGATTTGGATCTCCCACCTGCCACAAGATTGAGTACACCTGTCAAAAAGTCTTCACCAAATGGTCAGAATGTTGTGTCCATACTCGATGAGCCGATAGATGTCCCGGAAGTTGGTAAGTGTGGAATACTTCATACTTTTTTGAGTAAAAAATACTAGAATGTAAATAAATAATTTCATTTCAGAAGTCTTGCTATTTATGTAATAGATCACCAAGTCTGCAAAGGGTCACATCGTTACCCATTGGAATCATGTGTCGAAGTGAATTAAAAGATTCCTAGATTATAGTATCAAAATTATTTTGCAGTGTTAAATAAAAGCTAGACATCATGATATTATTTGACAACATAATAATATTTTGTTGTTTGTCTTTTATAATACTTAGTTTATCTGTTCCTACAGGACTCGACAGCGACTGGGGCGAGCAGAGCATAGAGAGTTTACCCGGACTATCTGCAAGCTACAGTATCCAAAACTACTCAAATCTCTATGGCGCTAAGTCTTTAGACAATCTATTGAGTCCCCTCCACATGAGTACATCGCAGGCGGCCGCCACACAACCAGACCCCTTCGACACTTCGCAATTCTGGCGCAGTACTAATGCAACTAGATCTAATTACGAAATACCTATTAACGAATCTACTATAAGTCACCAAACACAAGAATCTCACAGATACGCGAGTAACATCCATTCAGCGTCAAGCAGTACGGATTTTTCTTATCATTATAATAACACGCCATCAACAAGTACTGCTACAAACCATAATAATATTTACGGCAACCTACCGTTGACTTACGCAATGAATAATGCTCTCTCAATGGAAAGAAATGTACCGAGTGTATCGGCATCTCTAGCTGAAATGTCGCTGGACGATAGAATTTCAGATTCTCTAAACCTTAGATGTAAAAGCAATAACAGTGATTACCCATACGGTGACCCCACGTACAATGCACCGTCGACCTCGGCTGCAGCTGTGAATAATGGAACAGGAGACAAAAAGTATAACGACATTCCTCTATACAAGAACTACGATATCACTCCAGTTCAACAGCAGTTTATATTGGAAACAAAAGACTATTACACGAAGTTATCGACGCCTTTTAAAGCCAACACGAGCAATGATTACGAGAAGAACATCTACGTGCCCAAGTACGAGGAAGAAGGTGAAAAGTTACGGAACTTCAGCGATTGTGTGGAGAATTCTAAGAATTACTCGGCGTTCAAGTATCAGAATGTTGATTTTGGTAATTATTCTGATAATGGGATTTATGGGGGCAGTATCGCGTCGACGTCTCGTGGGGAGGCGCTGTATGACGAGGTGAACGACACTGCGAGTAACTTCTACAGTGAGATTGGTGAGCCGTCGGTCCGGAGCGTGTATGCAACGCAGCCGGTTTACTCCAACACTAATCTATACGACGTAGTTTATGAAGAGTCGGTCCCGCGGCCGCATCGCCCGGCGCCGCCCTGTCCTATGAAGCCTAAATAATTATAGTTTAATAGCCCCCACAAATCAGTTTAGAAAAATGTTGCAAAGTAAACTATGTTAAGTTACCATCCAATGATATTATCCGTGTGCCTTTGTAATTCTAAAACAAATTTCGACTGATTTACAGGTTGACATTTCATAAGACTCGTTTAGGAATTTTAATTTATAATATATTATAATAATTATAATAATTTGAATTCTATCACATAATGATTGTATAGATTTTTGAGTTCCTTGTAAAGCATATAGTTTCCTAGACATGTTTTAAATACACGGACACAACGAAATTATTATTTATTTTTTCTTGTAAATTATATCATATTATGGTCTTCTGAAATGTCAATGTATATAAGACTGACAGAATTTCGAAATTATCCCCAAGAATATCGTGAGACGATCTGTCCTTTCTAACATAATAATAATAATAATCTCATTTTACTGTATAGGTTGAATTAATGTTAGTTGGTCATGAAACAAAGTTCCATTATCAGTGATTTGTACCTATTTCACCCACGTTTTTATGTAAACTTATAAATAAGTTTTGTACTATCGACCCCAGTATGTAACTCGATACATAGATATAACAATAATATTGTAACTATACTCTGTTCATCTAACTCGAATGTTAATATATCTGTAAATATCAATTTAATGTAATATCAGAGGGATTTATATGCGGAGTGTTATTTTTATATCTACTTTATTTCGATAGTGCACAATGTTAATATTGTATGACGGACGCTAATATAAAGATTTGTAGGTGTCTTATTTTTCTATGAAGGTCGCTAAACAATGTTGATTATTCCACTGTTGAAAATATCGATGTTAGTAGAATTTTATAACTGTGCTAAAATTATTAAAAAAATGTAGTTCATTTAATTTGCAAGCTTCATAGTTTTATAGCATTTCTAAGTAGATATTGGCAGCATGCATCGTCCACTCGAATAAACAAGGTTCTTGTGTTTAAAGAACCCGGAGTGTTTACAATTTTTACAATGTTTGTATGTATTACTCATTTTATTAGTTTTAATACAGGGTGCTGGGGATATCGACGCGCCGCCTGTTACTATGGATTAAGTACATGATTCTGTAATCACATGCGTTGAAATTTTGACCGGTTATTGAAAACAAAATGCAGTTGCATACATTTTGAACGAGTAGGTATTGCACTTTTCTGTGAAACAGCGTTTCTTTTTTATAATCTTCGATTTTTTATAACGTTCGATTTTTTTTTTTTATAACCTTCGATTTGTTTTACGCTAGGGGGTCCAGAATCATGTGCTGAATTTATGGTTACAGTTTGCAAGTCGATGTCCCAGCCAACCTGTATTTACCCCGCTTATGAAAGCCTGTTTAATTTAATCTGTGGTCAAATCTCACGCCAGCTTTGTGATTGGTTGTTGTTATTTTGGTGATCTGATTAGAACAGCACCATAGAAGAGTGTCAAGGTCATCATGATTCCACCACCCTAATTGCTAAAACTATCAATCACAATCTGAATCATTTTAAAGCCTATTGCTAATCCATTGCTTCCTATGTTCGAAAAATTTGTCTGCTCAACAACATAAATAACGCAATGAATGTTGTTGAACTGTCTAAATGAAAGCCATTCCTACTGTTAGTGTGTTACGCAATTACCCCGCAGTTCAAAAACAGATTGAGCTTTACAGGACGTTTAACACCATTTCTTTTTTTGCACTTGACTGATGACGATGACAATGGTGATGACGATGACGATGGTTATGACGATGGCGATGACGATGATGATGAATGTTTTTACAATGAGAATTCATAATAACTGAGATGTTACAACCGATTAAGTTAGATAAGTTTTTATAACCCGGGCCCTAGTGTGCTATTTATTTAGTTAGGTGATAGTCGGACAACATCACACGGTGCCTCACCAATAAGTACCTGCTAGTTTAGTTATTTGGACAAAAGCTAAGTTACTACGTCACTGGCACGTGTTAAGTCATTTTTGTAATTATTTATTTCGTCTTATTATTTGTAGTGATTTAAGCTTGCTTCGTGTTGCCGGACCGAGGGTCATTATTATCCAAAAAACTATGCATAATTTGCGCTTAAATGCAGCTATTAGGTACTGTTTATATTCAAACGACGAAAAGACACGTTGTAATCAATTGAGATAAAGCAGTGTTAATGTTCTTTATGTCTTAAAATGACATTTAATTTATTATTAAAAAAAAAAAATACATATTAAATATGAAATGTTGTGTACCTAATGTAAACACGCTCTCTTTCTATGCTTGAGGTACTCATCGTCATTTGGAAGCGTAAAATATTGTAAAAGTAATTATTGTTCTTAAGTACTACCGCCATGCTGGTACCGTACTTGATATAAGTGTGTGTAACTGATATTTAAAGTTCATTGTCATGAAGATTCGGTGTAACTAATTATTCGATGTTGATAAAAATTTAGATTTAAGCAAACCTATGGCAGGTTTTACCTAAAGTATTTTTTCTATTCCACGTTGTAATTGGCGTTTAACACTTTTGTACATGTTGGAAGAAAACTTGAGTTTAATTAAATAATACTTCACTAATGTTTGTAACGTGAATAAGATATTGTAAGGGTGGGGACAGTTGAGCTGAACCCGTAATTACTTCGCTCAAAATTAGTCTCACTCATGTCTCATTCGAGTTTTAAATATCGCTCATTTGGAGAAACATCGACGTAAATGTAATTTTCCCAAAAATGAGTTGTCGATATATATTGTGCTCGAAACAAAATTCAGAGGAGCAGAGGCGTGAAATATTTAATATGGTTTTGCGATTTATCAACATTTCAGAACGAGACGGTAACAGATTACAAAAAAAAAAATTACTTTAAATCACTCTCCTGTAAAATTTTAAAAGCAGCAGTTACGTCGATGTTTCTCCAAATGAGCGATATGTCGAGTGTTTCAGAAATAACGTTATTACTACTTCACTCAGCTACCTCTACCTAAAGAGTTTGCTCTGAGCGTATGTCTAATTAGACGTTGAAATCGCGTTTACGCAGCTTCTGCGCTTCTTAAACGTTCGACAAACGCCTACGCTAAACCAACACCAGTTGCGAAGGCATCCTAAGATATTCTGTTGTCATAAAACTATATGAACAGCAGCCGTGTGTAATAATCTGATATTAATCCGTCGGAGAGTGGAACCTCTATAAATGTACAGTATTTGTAAATATGCTTCAGCATTATCTGAGTTTACTTGGGTGACACTAAATAAAAGATCTTGTTGGCATCCTAATTAATGGATTTTATTTCGTGTAACCTTTTAGTTTTACTTGTGGATTTCTATTCCTTTAGGGTCTCATAGGTATGCCGTATGCGACATATGTTTTTAAAATGACATATTTTATGATATTTTGTCTATTTTATTTTTATTCAAATTATTGGTTTCAATTGCCATACATACGAGGGCGGCACTGAAAATTTCGGGAATCAAGGAAGTGACACAACATTACTATTTAAAAATGTATTTATTGCTTTTCGAAGTATTCTCCGCGAAATTTGACACATTTTTCCATACGATGGAACCAATCATTGAAGCAACCATTCCATTCGGAAGTTGGGGTCTCCAAAATAGCCGTTTTGTAGGCGTCCACAGCTTCTTCAGGTGATTAAAATCTCTGTCCACGCAATTTATTCTTTATTTTAGGGAAAGTATAGAAATCATTAGGGCTTAGGTCGGGGCTGTACGGCGGATGGTCTAACAATTCTATGTTTTCTTGCTCTAAAAACTCTTTTGTTCTGTGCGCGGTGTGAGAACTCGCATTGTCGTGATGGAGGATGATGCGGCGGTTGCAGTTCTCTTTACGGAGTTCAGAAACGACCTGTGGCAAACAAATGCTAGCATACCATTCTGCATTAACCGTTCTTTGTCCCTCAAGAGGAATAGTCGTAACATGGCCGGTTTTGGAGACAAACGTGGCCACCATTTTTTTTGCAACACTCCGTGAACGAAGAATTTTTATTGGCTTTAACTCATTTTCGAACACCCAAACTCGTGACTGGTTTTTTGTTTCGGGTTCGTACGCGTATATCCAGGATTCGTCACCTGATACGATGTTGTATACAGCATTTGAGGATCCTGCGTGGAATCTTTCGAGAGTTCTGACGCACCAAGTAACGCGAGCCGCTTTTTGCTCTTCACAGATCGAATGCGGTATCCATCGCGAAAACAACTTTTTTACACCTAATTGTTCATGCAAGATTATTTGTATTTGACTCATGCCAATGTCTAAAGTTGCCTGAATTTCGCGGTATGTCACATGTCGATCTTCCTCAATCAGCTTACGCACATCATCAACGTTTTCTTGGGTGACTGCAGTTTTTGGACGACCTTGACGGGGATCACCACTGAGCTTGACACGTCCACGTTGAAATTCAGCAAACCAGCGATAAATTGTGGTTTTGGATGGGGCTTCATCACGAAATGCAGAAATCATCCGGTCAACACACTGTTTTTGTGTTAAACCACTTCGAAAGTCATAATAAATCATCGCTCTTGAATTTTCTCGAGTCAATTCTATTTTCTCAAGACTAAACAAGTTTGACAAAACCTTGTGACAAGACCGAGAATCTTTTTTTAAATAAATAAATGGTATTCGATTTTTAAAACCAAGGAGTTTTCAATTAAAAAGATTTTAATATGACAGGAACAGTGGAAATATTCCATTCCCGATACTTTTAGTGCAGCCCTCGTACACGATAATCGGCTAGGGTCAACCGCTACTTGAGCTTAGAACCAGCTTTCTAGAGTAACTGCCACGATTAGTTTTCACCTAGAGGCTACCTAATCTTTTATTCATTTAAAAGCACTTTAAGATTAAAAGCTTACATTTATAACCTAATTTCTAAAATTGCTTAAATTAATTTCGTGACAAAATCCCAGCCTCATTTCGTCCTTACCTAATTAAGACACCTACTTTTACGCGACACGTGTCTAACTAATTAACAAACATCCCTCTTCTCTGAAAACTTAATATAAAAGGTCACAATAATTATCTTGGTAATAAAATAAAAAAAGAGGACATCGTCACTTGTTGAATTCACATTCTTATTGCCAACATTGCGGGGAAGACCTACCTACCCAAAGCTATTTTAAGCTTCGTAATTGGACCCACTCGTAGTTAGGTAGGCCTACTCATTATAACAGGGTACAAAGAAAATGTGGTCGCTAGGTATATTTTACAACAATTAAAATTAGGGAGGAACTGATTGCGACTACCTAGATAGCCATTATAGGGACTTATTTTGTGTGGGACATCATCAAATAACTTCTCCCGCTCTGGGCGGAGCGGGAGGGCGTGTCAGACTTTTACTGACTAAAACCCACCCGAGTTCCTTCAGTTGCCTGTGTGCCAGGGCCACGGTAACTCTTTCGAACAATTCGCGACCCCGGCAGGCATCGGCCTTATCGGACACCGTCATTTAGGGTTGACGTCTCTTTGAGGCGCGCGTGGATCATACCGTGCCGTCGACCCGGACCTGATTCTTACCGGACGGCGAGCTACCCATTGCTCGCCTCCGCAAGCCCGCGCCTAAGGTGGCCGGGAATCGGCTATCGACTCCCGACGCTCAGGGTGTCTCCTGCTGCAGCAGCTAGGGGCGTGAGGGCGCAACGATTGTCTCACCCTCACGCGCTCCGCCTCCTCCTTCGCGAGCATTACTGCTTCGCAGAAGGAGATGTCGGCTTCCCATGCCCTCTCGCTCCGTACTATGGCCTGGACCAGAGCCGGACGCGAGACATCACCGCCGCCGATCGCCGCCACGAGGACATATCGGTGCTACGCCCAAGCCGAGCAGACCTCCACCGTGTCCTCCGGTTGATCCACACAATAGTAACACCCGGGCGTTTCCTCCCGCCTTATCCGGAACAGGAACCTCCCGAAACAGCCATGTCCGATGATGACCTGCGTCAGGCGGAAGGCGAGGACGCCGTGGCGCCTCTCAGTCCACTCCTCAAAGAGAAGACTTACCGCCGCAATACTATCACTGTTATATTTTTCGAAACAAAAACCTAATAAAAATGAAATGAAAGCTCATTCTAATTTTGCAATTAAAAATAAATGTGTAAACATTATTTATCCATCGTAATTGTCCATATAGGTTTTGATCTTAAAATCCAATCTCCCCCCTGCCTACTTTACATAGTCACCAATACGGTCTTAAAACCTATACCTAATTAGTTCAATTTAGCAAACATTAAAATGAACTAATAATTTCGTGTCTGTGTACAAGCCTAAATTAATTCTTCCGGGAAGTTCGCAAAATGCGTTAATTAAAATTAGGTCATATAAAGAAGCCCAAATTCAGTGTTCGGTTTAAGTCCTACATTAGATGGACCCTATTTTAAATAAATCATTAGGAAGGTACCTACGCCTTTCTCTAATTAATCGTACCTTCCTATCATCTTAATGCTTAAGGCGTATCAGGTTCTACGTACGTCTACTTCGCGTTTCTGACTGTTTCACTGAAAACTATTAGTCGAATTTTATCTGCGTTCCACTTCACGATACTCAGTAGATCTACATGATGAGAAAATATATGACGTACCCACATACCGAGATGCAGACGATATTACATAGCTCGGAGCAGCGTTAAGTTTTCCTATATATAGATACATCTTTACCTACTGCTCTACAGCTTACTAAAGCTGAATCTACCACGACTGTTAGCGAGAAACACGGTAGGTTAGGTATCCTACATATTTCTAGCCATATTTTAGTTACGTTTTAACTTTTAAAATATATTTTGTTACAATAAATCAGCCAAAGAATAAGAGAGATGCAGCTTTCATTCCAAGAACTTTATTTTCAGTCCGGAACTGTCTTTCAATCTGCGTGATGTTCTAAGTCTAATATTTCAGTTCATCAGCGGCTCGTAACAGTGATAATTATCTTCTATAGGAAATCAGTAACGAATTCAAAACTGTACATTGAATAAGTTTTAATAAAAGTAATTGCTACAAGGTGTGATGAGAATGAGTCTGATGCCGAAAATATAGTTTTTAGTTCTTTTTTCGTTTGGCTGTGTGTATGTTCCGGATCGGCGCAAAAACGGTAGAACGGATTTCAATGAAATTTGGCACAAAGATAGTTTATAACCTGGATTAACTGGGTACTTTTAATCCCGGTAGTACGTTCTCGTGGGATATTTTCCGACATTCACGCGGGTAATAGCAAGTTATGTAAATGAAGGTAATGCGGTTATGTAATAAAGCGCCAGGAATCTCTAATATGATCAACGGATAATTCCAAAGAGACTATTGCAGAGTGAAATAAAAAGACGCAATCGTGGATTCTGCTAAGGAACAAGAGATTCGTTTGTTGACTGGTTTCAGCGCTGATTTAGAAGCTGAATAATATACCAACCAAAATGCTAAGAATGAACCTACCTAACTTTTGTCCTCTCTTGGTGACTATCAAGGGTGACAAAAGCACAAAAGTGATATAGGTTTAGGTGGTGTGGTAATGTTAAACGTAATAGGTAGGTACTTTTAAGATGTAAGTTGGTAGGTGGGCATACTAGGTAAATCAAAGTTAAATCATTTATTTCAAGTAGGCACTTAAAACGCACTTTTGAACGTCAAAATTTACCAGAAAATATGATTGATTCTAGCTACCCCTTTCAAAAGGTATTTTCATATGGAGAAGAATCACCACCTATTAGTACCTACTTCTTATTAGAAGAACTACATATTTAATAATAAGCTGGATCAATTATAACTAGGTAGGTCCTGTTGTTGCCTAGCCAACGCTATAAGCGTGATAATGTGCAAGACAGAGACTATTTCCTACATTAAAGCAATAAAATAATACTTCACAGTCCACAGAAAGCAATTTCATTAATTTTGTCCCAAGTCCTCTAATGTCTTAGCAGTTATTAACTGTGCGGCCAGCGTCTGACGAACCCATGATCATGTGGAAGTGTGTCGTCGAATTACGTATGCATGTCACAGCGTTGAATCTGCTTTGTATAGCTGTATTATCTCTGCTCTACTTATCATGTTGAAGACCAAGTTCGTCTGTTTGTCATACTATATCTATCTAACTACCTACCTATGTTGAACTGACACACGGAGTATTCGCATATAGATATGGTTTACCAACACCTACGTTTTCAAAGTTAGCTATGTATAGACATCTATAAGATGCAATCCATTTTTTATTAAAAGTTGTACCTATGAATAGATGCAGATATACGATCATTAGCCTAACGTGTTGCCAGCTACTTAAGTATTTACCTATTCAGGATTGATTACATAACAGGTAACTCAAGACTTACGAGTAGCGACAAATAAATGTCACATAAATTAATGATGTCTATTGTAGTGGTAGGAGTTAGAGCGACATTGGCGCGGCCCGAAGCCGTGTTATCGTAACTACGTCATTTACATGCAGGGTGGTACCGATAACTTAGCGTGGGCGACTGCCGCCTCCTAACATGTTCGTATTATTTAAACGTAATACTTCGATTAAAATGTACGTAGCTCTAAGTGCATAGCTAGCAAGCTAAGCTGGATCTAGACCGAAACCATATATCGTTACGTAATAGTTGAGACAATCGAAAACTAGCTTTTTCATGAAAGCTTTATCGATAGTCTTAATTGTAGTTGTAGTGAAGTGGCTCAAGTGTGAGGCTCGGAGAGTCCAATGCTAATATCGCGTTATCTAATGATGATTAGTGTGTAACATCGCGTCGGTGCGTCGTTAGGTATGTACGGGGCGAAGTGGCCGCACGTGAATGGACGGGCGCAGGATCGATAGAGCGGAGTGCGCAGGCTCGCGCGCGGGACACAGCTGGCGGCTTCGCACCGCCACCGCTCGCTCGACCTGTGCCTCAGTGTCCACAGTGAGGGGGCTAAGTGTATCAGCTGTATCTCGAACATGTTCCAGTGTTACCGGCGGCTCTAAACGGTGCGTAGAACAATCATTACACATAGCTCTTACAACCCGCCCTTTCAGTTTACCTTCATGTTTTTAGTCCCCGTCGCCATATCTGCATATTAACGGGAAACCTGTTACACGAGTTCACATAACAATTCATTAAGACTGTGAGTGTTTGTTTATAAACTAAAGGCTTGAGTGAATTCTTTAATGTGTTCCTAAATCACCTACTATTTTTCTTCTCCCATGTTTAATTTTAGCTACCGCAATCGATAAAGTGTCATTCGAACCGAAGCAGCCCCGCTGCACTGTCAGGCATTCGCTAATTAATGAAATATGCTTCTTTTCTGGAAATATTCGTTACAAAGCTATCTAATAACGATAATTACAGTTAATGCTCAATAAATTCAGTAATAAAAATGGTATCAAGGTACAATTCGCGTGGGAGGCAAAGGGCATGAGTGCCTACGTCAGTGGATCCAACATAACAAACTATAGAACGTTGTATCTACGGGCTGCGCAATTTTAGCTTTTATTCCTAGGTGCTTGGGGTTGATACCGAACAAATTGCTTGTGGAATTACATTTGTAAAGCCTAAACTTATTCGTGGTAAACATAGAAGATGTTTTAGTCGCGTAGGTAGTACCTAAATAGGAGCCATTCACATTTAGAATTCTTCACATCAATAGTTAATGGTTACTTATTGATGTGAAGAAGTTAGCAGCCATTCCATATCAAAGGCCATTTCTCATATTTATTTAATTGAATGAAAATATACCTACGGTAGCTTTTTTTTATTCAGGCATCTTTTTCCTCAGAAGCATGTTTATTTTTGGAAATGTTCTTCAATTGCAAGGTGGGGGCGTTAAAACCTTTTTTTTATTAAGTTATTTAATTATTTAAAGTGTTTTATAATAGGGTCTTTCAGCAATGAACTTTCAAAATGCAATGGCACGAGTTTTTCATCTAGAATTAAATTTCTATATCAAATTCTCGAGATAGGAAAATACTCATCGTCATATACACTAATCAAAACTGGAAGGGTTTGCTTCCAGTAGGTAAAGGTCGATAAAAAAATTGTATTAAGAGGGCGTATCAAGGAAAATAGCCTATCTTCAATTAGATTTTTAGTGAAATTAATAAGACTTAGGTATAAATTAAAAATAATATGAGCAACTACATGATATTTCCATACTTTTTGTGTAACAGAAACACAAAAACAAAAATTAAAATTTTCTCGATAAAAATACATCACGAAGTTATATACCGTTAATTTCCACGTATTTTTGATTTGTACGTAATATGCGAATGACTAATAGGATAAAAGTTTTGTGATTATTTGTTAATATTCGTTACAATATAGGTAGCTAGGTACAATTGGTGATGCCTGGTGATACCTGCTTGTACTTAATTGGTGATGTAACTAATCAAATAAAAGTAAACATACAAAAGGCAGATGCGGCGTTTGCTAATCATTAATATACATATATATCATACTATCCTACTATCCTTTCCTACTATTATTATAAATGAGAAAGTTTGTGAGGATGGATGGATAGATGGATGATTGTTACTCTTTCACGCAAAAACGACTGAACGGATTTGGATGGAATTTGGAACACATATACTTTTATCCCGGTAAATCGTTCCCGTGGGATAATTTCCGACATCCACGCGGGCGAAACCGCGGGCAAAAGCTGGTTATGAATAAAAACGGATACAGGAAAAGTATCTTCAAATCTTACTAATTTTCCAATTTTTACTCACATTTCTCTACCAATTGTCACATGCCACATAGGTACACTTATCGGCCTTCAGACTGCAATTATATTAATATTCTAGTCCATGCCTGCAATACTTGATATCGATTTGAAAGTTCTTAATAATTTATACCTAGGAGGGTTTTCAGCGGCTTCGTTGAAACGGTGGCATATTTAGAACTCGTGTGGTCGTGTCAATAAGAAAAATAATGTGAGGGACATTTTAAATTGTAGATTAATTGTTTTTGTTTGTTGATTGTTGTTGTATTGTAGTTGTTTTTAATTATAGGTATTTTAATAGTACCTAGATAGTTATACCTAATAACGATGGTCCCGTTCAAGGAAAAACAAGTTCCGTGTGAGGCTTTAAAAAGTGAAAATTCCATGTGCTGTTGTCTCAAGTTCTCTTTCCGTTCTTTTCCTAATTGGTATGTTAACATCACTTCTTATGTAGACTTATAAAGGGGTAGAAGTTGTAAGCTGCCTACTATTTTCTGTTTTATTTCAAATTTTTATATTAATTACCTTAATTTAGTTTCGAGTCGCTTCTCTAGATGTCATCTGGTGGTTTCATGGACAACCTGAATGTTTGTATCCCTTTCTATTACCTATATGATTTAATTTAGATTATGTTTAACATATTCCTATCTTTTTCGACCTCGGGAAATCTCCAGGATATCAGTACATCATCTTACTTTTAGAAGGCTAATAGAGCCGCCAGTTATGTTATCTATCTACAAATTTCACGGACGTTGTCTTTCTGATGATCAGAAAAACAACGGTAAGAATCAGGTAGGTTAGTTAGAGTGCTGGATCATTAAAATCAGAATCAGTTTCTATGTTAACTGTATTCCAAAATAAGCAGAAAAGTAGGTATACTTAGAGTAGTAAATTATTTTTCAACTAAATAACTATATTTCCATTAGATATCTAACTACATCTATCTGACCAACATTATTTCCGGATTTTTATGTACCTACTCATTGACATGAATATTTACTTTGTAAAATATTATATTATTTTAATTATTGTGAATTTGTAGACTATATGGGTCATTGCTTCTTTTTTCATTTTCTTCTCAGTTAATTTTGATCATTATCGGCAGTTTGAGTAATTTATGCGGTCTACCCAAATGTCCTTTCTTTGGTATTGTTCGTCGAATCGTTGAGCTCCTTAAGTTCTGAGTTGAGCTGCACGATTACTGACAAATGCGTGCACTGACTGGACAGGTCTACTCATTCTGTGTGGTATTTTTTCCTCAAAAGACTATTTCAGACTCAAATCTACATGGTCTTCACATGATCTGACCAATATTATGTCTGGACTTTAAAAGAGACTGTAACCTCTGAGTTTGTTTCGGCCTTTCTTCTCAGAGTAGTCAGATGGGAAACGCCAACCTCATGTAGTTTTTAAAATATGATTGACGTGTGAAATTGTTTGTACAAACCTACTTATAGAAATAAAATCATTTATCATTTACAGTCCGATCACAGTTAATTTATTCTGAGTTTGCATCACTGTCAAAATCACAGTGATTTTTATTACCGTTGCAATAAGGTTGCTATATTTTGTTTTAATAATTTATTCATCATCAAGTAACAATATACTCATTATTAGGCACACAATTTCAATAACAATACAACAGAAAAATATAGGAAAAATAAATTAAATTAAAATGAAATCACATTACTGCGGTCATCACAAAGTAGATAAAACACAATAATTATAATTGGAACGGCAACATGCCTGCCACATCCATGCCGGACATAAGGGTAGTCCAACCGGTCGGCGATCATTGCCAGGATGGCATTGGGGCTGGCCCGCACCTGCACCTGCAAACATAGCAGGGTGGAAATAGTCAGTGCGTGCCATCACGAACATCCCTGATGCGCTACATAAACGGAGCAGCCCAGGACGCGGAAGGCACTGTATGCTCTTTCAGTACAGTCAACACACAGGCTGCACGTGTACAGGGATGTGCAGCACGCTTTCAAAAGCCTAACCGTCACACCAGCAGAACAACGCGTAAACCTGCTGGGTATTATGTTAGCTCTGTCACCATAATCTTTAAGGTCCTCGTTGAGTAGATGCCTTAGATATTTAAATTGGTCCACTCGGTCTATTAGAACACCATCAAGATGAACTGTCGGTATGTTCATAGGGCTCGATATACCGATGGCCTGAAAAACCATGTATAGGCTTTTCTTCTCATTGTATTTTAACCCAAGACCACGTGTGTATTCCGTACACGTACGGAGTAGCCTCCTTAGGCCACAGATCGACGCACTTGTCAGCAGCACCATGTCGTCCGCATATTGTTGACACAAACTCCGTCTACATAGCATCCGACATGTTGATTGCCGAGCGAAACCTGGCCATTGACAAGTCTGGCAAATTCACAATGATCTTTATAGTTGTTACAATAAGGTTGCTATTTGGTTGCTGCTGTCAGAGGTAAAATAAATGTCAATGAACTTTAGCTAATTTAACTACTTCGGTATACATTTTCAGAAAAAAAACAAAAGGACTCCGTCGAAGCAATATTCGATTACACAAAGAAGTATTTGTTCTGAAACTTTTTGAAAGAAAATCTATTTTTACCTAAACATTTTTTGGTTTATGTAGGCAATAATAATACATATATATATTATATATAAATCAAGTTTGGCTATTAGCGGGAAAACCGACTAGCGGTATTGTTTATGATGAAATGGTAGAAACTCGTAAGATCTTCAAGTCTAAATTAAAGTGGTGTCAGGATAGACAAGACCAGATAAGAATGGATATTCTTGCCTCAAATCATGCAAAAAAAGACTTTAGTAATTTTTGGAAAAATACTAACAAATTTAATGGTAAAGCGGGTTTCCCCGTGAGCGTCGACGGTGTAACTGATCATAAAATGATTGCTAATTTATTTAGGCAACAATTTACTGTGCAGTCGTCCTTGAGCACTCCGCTTAGTACTGATAGCGATCCCGGGACCATCGTGACTAGAAAACAAAATATCACTTTATTCTCCGTGAAAAATGTATCAAGAGCTATTACAAATATGCTAAGGGGAAAATCACCTGGTCATGATGGTCTCAGCATCGAACATTTTAAATATGCTGGTGTGCATCTGCCAAGAGTATTGAAGATGTTTTTCAATCTCTGCTTAAGTCACTCATACTTACCTGAGTCGATCATGCGTACAATAGTGGTACCGATAGTTAAAAATAAGACAGGTGACTCGTCTGACATAACTAACTATCGGCCCATCTCGCTTGCGACTGTAACTGCCAAAGTGCTTGACAGTGTGCTAAATGGCATTCTCGAACAACATGTGGACTTATATGATGCTCAGTTTGGTTTTAGGTCAGGATTGTCCACTGAGAGTGCCATTCTGAGCTTAAAGCATACTGTCAGGTACTATACTGAGAGGAAGCTTCCGTGCTTCCTTGACTTATCGAAAGCTTTTGACCTCGTTGTATATGACCTTCTGTGGGATAAGCTAACAGGTGCGGGTGTGCCGGCGGATACCATCTCCCTACTCAGATACTGGTACTCAAACCAGAAAAACCAGGTGAGATGGGCCGGTACGTTGTCGGACGAATACAGGTCGGAATGTGGCGTCAGACAGGGTGGGTTGAGTTCACCTCTTCTGTTTAATTTGTACGTCAACCAGCTACTTGAGAGACTCAGCAGCACTCATGTCGGATGCTATATCGATGGTACATGTGTCAATAATATTAGTTATGCAGATGACATGGTTCTGCTGGGTCCCTCAATAAATGCAGTGAGGAAACTGCTTTATATCTGCGAGCAATATGCAGAAGCACATGGACTAAAATACAATTCCAAAAAGAGCGAGCTGCTAATCTTCAAAGCAGGCAAACATCGACCTGCCCATGTGCCTGCAGTATACCTCAATGGCGTTGCACTGAAGCTGGTTGACAAATTTAAATATCTGGGGCATATTGTAACGGATGACCTCAAGGATGACGAGGATATAGAGCGGGAACGCAGGGCGTTGGCGGTGAGAAGTAATATGCTTGCTCGCAGGTTCGCTCGATGTACAACTCAAGTAAAAATAACGCTCTTTAAAGCGTATTGTCAATCTTTTTACTCGAGTGGCCTGTGGGTGAGCTATACGCGACGATCCTATGACACCCTGCGGGTTCAATATAACAATGCTTTCAGAGTGTTGTCAAGGCTACCGTGGCGCTGCAGTGCCTCCTGGATGTTTGCAGAAGCCCACACGGACGGCTTCAAGGCCATAATTCGCAAAAAATCGGCTTCTTTACTGCAGCGTCTGCGAGGTGCTAAGAATGGCATTCTGAAAGTCATTGCGGCTCGCTTTGACTGCCCCTTTCAAAAACACTGGGTAAGGGTAGTGAATGGTCTTGTATAGGTAGTAAGTAGTCTACATAAAGATGAGTACTAACAATACTAACATAATTGTAAGCTAATATTGTTGCTAATATACTAATAAGATATGGATTTAAATTATCTGAAATAAATTATTCTATTCTATTCTATTCTATATTATGGTCTACACACGTACAAGTTATTTTTCCTTTTGATCTATTATTATCATTGGTTTAGTAAAGTTTTCAGGATTCCAGTCGTACTCAACTGTACCTAAGCTGTTCAGTCGGCCCACGCGTGACCTTTCACATTACAATTTAATTCAACTCTTTCAATCCAATCTACCTGGGTTACTGCCGTACCTATGTAGGTACCTAAGTAACTACTGTGTTCGTACTTTCATTTAGCTACTACCGTACCTACTGCAGTTGTCTGTAGATTATACCTCTACTACCTGTTTAAATATTGCTGATGTTAGGTCTTTTTACGGTGCACGTTCTTTTGCATATTGAATCGGCGTACTTTTCTATCCAGTATACCACGTGTAGTTATAAATACCCTTATTAAATTACTTACCGGCCTTTTAATTTTATTTTAATTCCGGGAATACGCATACATCGGGCACGAGACGTTTATAATGTGAATTTGAATATAACCTAGGTACTTTTTCGGATGCGAGCAAGAAATATTAGATTGCCATCGAACATTATTCGTCTAGAAATCAAACATAGAAGGGCGGGATGAAGACGGGATGGTAGCTAGCTAGCAGCCATTTTCTAATAACTAACTCAATAACTGGGCCACATTGATGTGATCAAGTCATAACGCAATATCCCTTTTAGGAGAAGCAAATACATGTTTCTATAAATAAATAGAAGCCCTAGCACTCAGTGTATATTGCATTCGGCGTTTTCCGATAGTTCACGTCCGAAGCAATATAAAGTGGTTCTACGAATCGAATTCTCTGTTTGCTTTGCTACGTTTCAACTTTGACTTTATAGTTTATTACAGTGTTTGA
The DNA here is from genome assembly GCA_917490735.1 of Dryobotodes eremita. NCBI lineage: Eukaryota > Metazoa > Arthropoda > Insecta > Lepidoptera > Noctuidae > Dryobotodes > Dryobotodes eremita. The sequence goes on from OU823255.1 coordinate 15,112,982, forward strand.
AATGGATCAATTGAAGTTATTGAATTGTAGCGTAGGTATATTTGACCGAGCGAGCGCGAAGCGCGAGCGAAGCGTCTCCGTTTCAGCTTGGGCAAAAATGCTTTTGTACGTCCGGATGTCCGGCTGTTCTCCTCTTCAGGTCGCATTTCTCAACCGATTCTCGTGAAATTTTGTGAGCAGTTTTGATCTTATATGGAATATTTTTGTCGATTCAGTTTACCAAATTTTTCAAAATGGTTGATATATGCGGGTTGAAAACGTAAAAAATTACATAATTCTGCCATTTCAAGCTCTTTGCGCGCGCTTTTTGTTTTAAGGTGCGCGGTGAACATTTATTCAGTTTTAAGCTACACAAAGACAGACTCGCGAGGTCTATAGCTCACAGAGCCACTAGTATAAGGTTCTTACAATACTCGGTGAAGATAAGCACTGACACAACGTTATTTGTTATGGAAACGGGATTTGTTTGTATTCCGTTCGGAACTTGAAGAGCTGCCAAATTTAGTCCAGTTTCCGCAGCTCTTACATCATCTACTGTTTCCTTAAGTTTCGGGCTATTTCAGGGAAGTACTATATTAATGTCTACCCCTTCGTCGATTTATCCAGGTAGGTAAATAAAAAAAAAATGCAATGGCTTATAAATAAAATGCAACGCCAATGATTTCCCCCTGTTTTCGTAACACAAAATCTGTTATTGGAAAGGTATTTGTGTCAGTAATTATTTCGCATACAGAACCTTAGACCTAGGACCTTTATGGTGTACATAATAAAGAGTATTCTATTCTATTTTATTCTATTCTAAGCCGGGAATAACTAAAACGTTAAACTTTGCAAGTCTTTCGGTTCATTTGTATAAATACAGGTGGCGCGCGATCGACGCGCTAACCATGAATTCAGCACATGATTCTAGAGGGATAGCGTTGAAATTTTTCATCGGTTATCGAAAAAATAAAACTGCTGTTTCATAGAAAATTGTACTTACTTAAATACCTACGCGGACAAATGTAGGAACAGCAAAATTTCTCGAAAAATTTCAACGCGGAATCATGTGCTGGATCCATGGTAACAGGTTACGCGTCAATGGCCCTCCCCCCCTGTTTACTTTATTGTTCTGTATTTGGATATTAATTCCCTTGCAACATACCTGAGTATATTTAAAAACAACTCTACATCACATAACTTAACTAAACTAGCTTACCTTACAAGAATAACCTTTATTTAAAAAGAAATATCATTCTACAGATACCTAACTTTACACCTACACGGTACCTTTCAGGCTAGATACAAAACTTTCTATAGGTATCCTGTGCTTCCAGCAGGTAGGTAGGTCCCTCTTTAATTAGTTACCTGCAGGGACAGCTGTCACTTTCACAGCTCGGCAACGCCGCCTACGTCCTCCTTGCAGCGTTCAATGAATGCTACGCGGCGACTACCATTATTCGCAATTAACACTCAAACAATGCCAATTTCAACTAATTGTTGTATATAGACGCTGGCCGTAAATTATGTTGTTATTTTGTGTACTGGTAACATTTTGGTGTGGATATTTTAGGAGCGTTTAATATAGAGTGTCAAAAACAGTAATTAAATAAATTCAGTCACACATAATGGTTTAAATTATTTGATGTTGTTTTCCTGTAAATGTATTCAGTCTTTTAATCAACAATTTTTTTTGTTGTTTCACTATGTTATTTTGTAGCGTGCAAATTAAGATAGACTAGTGAACTTATTATGAACTAAATCCTATCCTAACTTATATTATAAATGCGAAAGTATGTTTGTTTGTTTGTTTGTTCCCTTTTCACGCCTAAACCACTGAACCGATCATCCTGAAATTTTACATATACGTTGTCAGGTGTACAGAAACGGACATAGGGTACTTTTCATCCCGAAAAAAGTACTGTTCCCGAGAAAAACAACAATAACTTTCTTATGATAATAGATGGCGCCACGTGTCTTTCGAATCATGATTGAATTATAACCCGAATTGATACTCAAAGTCTAAATTAACGCGAGCGAAGCCGCGGGAAAAAGCTAGTATAAAATAAACGTATTGCTAAATAGTTTTAAATTGCCCTCCCAAACCCACTTCCAATTCTGCAAAATAAGTTACCAGCTACATTTTGAGAATTTTACCGCTCAGATGTGTCTTGTGACTTGAGCCAGCACTTCCCGCCCACGCCCCGAGCATACACCCACGCTGACCGACGTCATAACTCAATACTGAATTGAGGAAACACATCCAAGTTGTACCAATGTAAACACGTTTCGGTTATAAATTAGACGCCAGGCATATAATATTACTTACGGAAAATATAGATCTTTTTTGAACGTTGAATAAAATCTGCTGTCGGTTTAAAAAAATAGTACCTATATTTAAGGTTCTACCACTATAACGTGGAATTGAATTTAGATCTAGTTTAAGTATTAAAGTTGATATTAGGTCCTCTCCTTAATAAAAGTATTGAAATTGGCTATGGTTACAGGGTTCAGGGTGTGAAAAATAAAATGTCAGGGGTGGCTAACATTTTGTATCGTCTACTACCTACTACTACTACTACGGTACGGTACACTACCTCCAAACTTCCCAAAACGAAACATTAATTTATTTAACATTTCTTTTAATGCTTCCGATTTAGTTATTTATTTAAAGTGTCGCCATCCAATTACCCAACATTCCTTTCTGTGACTCCTGCTATTGTTTACTGATATAATAATAATAATTCATTTAGTTCAGAAATATTCCATACATCACATAAAAATAAAATGATAAAAACACATCACATTAAAATAATCAAAAACAAATTAAACAAAATTACACGATATTCGAAAATATATTGTTTTGGGGAATTGTTTTAGCCATGCAAATTCAAGATTAAGGGTGTATTTATCACAAAAACCTATTTTTGAGATTACATAAAGGCAGTGGGAAATACAATGGTTTTAGTTTTTAATAATTGATTACTCATACAGTTTTACGGCGTTGTTCATTCTCAGATACCGTCAAATCTTATTGTTTGGTAAAGATAGAATGTTCTATTTTATGGATTTTCTGAAACTTTATCCAGTCTCGTCCAACTTTCTGAGTAATTTAGGTGCTACGCCAAAGTGAGAAATTCGTAGCACCTTGCTCCGAATTTCTTGCGTGACGTAAACGTATAATTTAATCTTATGATTATTTTTTCAGTGTTTATTTACAACTTTAAGCTTTTTGTATGTTCATGCAGAAAATGCGTAGTTTCACGACTATTAGTATTCAATATTATACATTGATAAAAAAGGAAATTACCTTGTTTTGAAAAGACAACTACAGAATCTCTAATATCTAAGGGCACGTTTAGGTGATAAGCCGACTCGAGTAATTAAAGTGTTTAGTATAATACGCGACATTTCGCTATACTAAGCGTTAGTGGTGATTTTTTTGCATTATTCTCCAATTCCAGATATTCCATTCCAAACAGCCGAGGATCAGTAAAAATTGTTCCTAATAATAACTTCAAAACTTTCTTACCTTCATAATAATATAATTTAGAAGCTGCTCCTCGCGGTTTCACCCGAAGCGGTATGAAATATACTTTACGACCTATTCTCAGACCTACCAAATATACACAAACATTTTCATAAAAATCAGTCAAGCCGTTTCGGAGGAGTTCGATAACAAACACTGTGATACGAGATTTTTATATATTAAATTTAGGTACATAAAGGTTTTGTAATACACGAGGGACTTACAAAGTATGCATTATTAATTACGTGGTGTAGGTACAACGAATTATTGTGTGAAACGCTGCTCTCCTAGCTAGATCACTGAGTAATCTGTTTTTTTTCTTTATAAATAAAAACAAAGTTATCGCCAATCTTTATTATATCAAACCTCTTCGATAACAACAATATTTTTGAGAACTTTACTTCGGTCTAATCCGATTTATTTTCAAAATTCTGTGAACATGTAATTTTGTTCTAATTTTAAAGACCTCAATCTCCAAAGAGGCCATCGGTGTTAGCAACGTTAATATAAAGATGTCTACGGTCCTGTTGTTCATCCCTGCAGAATTAATTCACCGGTCTGAGGTGAGAGATGTGGGTCGCGTAGCTCCAAACTAAGATAAAATGTCTTGAAGGTTTTATTTATCGCACTGATTGTGGATTCGACCGCATATTTTGTCTTTGTATTGATGGAAGATGGTAACCCTGTATTTATTTATACAGGGTTACCCGGTGAATACAGGGTTACTTTTTAAGCGGGCGTCACTGTCTGTTTATGGTAGCTTTGGCAACTGATAGAGATAGGACATGTGACAAAACTAGACAAAATGGAGTTAATACTAAAAATCAACATCAAGCATACTCGTAGATATTATAACTTGGTGTTTAGGAACCTTCAAAAATAAAAACGGTTTATTCTTCTTTTACTAAAAATCTAAATTGAATCGTGAATTACCGACTCCAAAAGGTACTTTGAGAACTCATAGATACTAATTCACAAGTTAATCATAGTCCTCACAACTTGCTACACTGCATTACTGCAACTTCAAAATCCACGGTCCACCAGCCCGGTATTGACGTAGTACCTACATACATACATCGTGTGGCCTAGCTTATAATAACGTACTATGTAGCTATCACATAATATACCTTTGAACTGCTACCGATCGAAGTTTATACTCCTCACAATACAAACGACGTGTTGCGCAGGCAGACAGCAGTTTGTTTTCTTCTCCAGTTACTGTCTTTGTAGAATCTCACGAGATTTTATCTGTAACTAAATCCCCTGATAAATGGTTCATCTTAGATCTGGTTTATTGTAAATCGTCGATGGCAACCTAAATTGTGTTGTGTCAGCTTAGAACTACGGTCTAACTTGCTTTGTGTATTTTAGCAACGTCATCATGTCTTAGCATTCATTTTGGACAGGAGTCCGACCATTATACAAAGAGGGTTTTACCCTAATCGCTTTACTTTGCTTGTCAGGGGAATGGTACTACTAGTTCTATACTTTAGTCGTTACTGTATGTCCTTTGCGGACTAGGTACAATACTTTCTGCGTAAATATGTATAATTAGATAATTTAGGTAAGTATTAACATTTTCCAGAATGTAAAGGAATTTCGGTTGGTAGGTTTCTACTAATGTGCTACATGTATAGGTACTGAATATCATTAACCACAACCACTTAATACCCTTCCTAAATTAGTTGTACTTAGTAGTATCATCCTTATAAATACGAAGTTTCATGTCAAAACCCATCTTTTGAAAAAAAAAACGGCACTTTTTGAGTCATTTTCCAGAATGTACAAGAATTTCGGTTGGTAGGTATCTTCTAATCTACGGTGTACCGACGCTGTTGTACTTAGAAGTATCATCCTTATAAATACGAAGTTTCACGTCAATTCCCCTCTTTTGAAAACATTTTCCGAACTTTTCGAGTAGCTAAAGTCTAGAGTAACTTCTGCCTATCTAAACAGGGTCAAATTAAATTAGCTAGAGAAATTCCGCAAACGTGATAGGTATCGACATCTTAACTTGATAAAACAAAAAACAAATTAATGTGATGAGTTTCTTTTTTTGAGGTCCTCACCCCCAGGTGTGTCACTTCACATATCAGTTTAAAAAAACGGTATGTTTTGACTTCACAGACGTGATGGGTATCGATATCTAAACACGATAAAACAAAACCAAAACTCATAATTCAGGTAACAAAAACAAAAGAGGTCGCTGACCCTCCAAAAAAAAATTAGATTTTTTTTTTTTGGTCGTGTATTAATATCTATTCCCATCACGTCTGCGAAGTTTCGCTAGCTATATTAATTTGACCCAGTAGGTATATGTACGTACCAAATAAGTCGTCAAAAACATGCTCCGAACTCTGAACCTACCATAGTTTCTGAAGTATATAGAATACAATGTATAATTTCCAAATGAATAACCAAAGTATGTAATTATCTTATTTGCAGATGTAATGTTCCGCCGGTCCATACGACAGGCTTTTTGGGCGCTGGCGCTGCTCTGCACGCTGGCGCCCTCGCATGCCGATGGAAACATAGGTAAGTCATCTACAACTTATCACTTACCTAGCCTGCGGGGTAATTACGTAACACACTAACAGTAGGAATGGGTTTCATTTTGACAGTTCAACAACATTCATTGCGTTATTCACGTTGTTGAGCAGACAAATTTTTCGAACTTATGAAGCAATGGATTAGCAATAGGCTTTAAAATTATTCAGATTGAGATAGATAGTGTGTTACGTAATTAGGGTGCTGTTCCCAACTAAGTTGCGGTCGGCTTCCAGTCTAACTGGATACAGCTGAATACCAGTATTTTACATGGAGCGAATGCCTATCTCACCACCACAACTGAAGTCATCTAAAACTAAAGGATCCATTAGCTCATCAGCGTCATAAATATAGGTACATATAAAGGTCAGTGGTGCCGCAAGGAATCCTCTTCAGACCTATTTGAATTACTCTGCTGAAAGAACGATGCTTGAAATACCTACTAATCCAGTTTGTTGATGCTGCCCACCTTCTTGATAATACCTACCGTAAAGGTTGACATTTTTACGACACAGAACACAAATTACTAATTCATTTGAAATACAATATGTGGTCTAATCTCTCTATCTGGATGGTGGTATGCACAATGCAGTACGGCAGAACCACGGGCAGACCCATAAATAGTATTGCACTGTATTAAAAATCCCGCTCCTGGTACAATCCCTAAATAGTTACCTGAATCGTAGCAACAAGATAAAATATACAATTTAATAAAGTGTACAATTCTTTGGTACAAAATACACGTCTACGTTACAGCACCTTTGAACTGGCGGAGCTTAAACTCGTGTAAACCTTCAAAGCAGACGTGAGGACCGCTTTGAGCTGTTGAATCTTAGATTTTCTTAGAAACTCAACACTTTGTAGTCTTTTTACCCCGTATTGATCTTCATTGTTCGCCTTTGTCTATGACAATGCTGTAGATGTTTGAAATGGAAATATAATGTAGTTTATTTATGATTCCGACACGCGTTCAATGTTTTATTGGTAACTCTGGAGTTTGAAAATCCAAGGCCATCTGAAATATTAAACGTAACTGTGTGGTTTAAAATTGATTAATTATCATGTATCGTACCTACGTATAGGTAACGGACAATAGGATAACTAAGCATGTAAAGTTTTAAAGACCCAATAATCAGCATTGGATTTATTTATGGGTTCAGTATTCTGTTTTCTTCCCCTCCTGTATCAACACGAACTTTATAATTGTTTATGATCCGTACCTAGTAATAATATTTGCCAGTCAACAAGAGCTGCCGTTATACTGAGATTTGAGATTCCTCTCAAAAGTCTAGATTCCGTTTTATATTTTCTCTAACTTAAAGATTCTATAATCTATAATTAACAAGACTTCATTGTTCAGGTTGCTTATTCAGCGCATCATTATGCGTGGAGGGGGTGGAATGGTGCTACGACGGTAAGTAAACTTATGATGGAAAAACTTTCGACAGTAATCTTTTAAAGTTTTAACTAAACAAATGCACTAGCTGTGGTGTGATTTCCAACATGGATAGTATGTCAGACCTGCGTTTTCTATACAAGAAGACACAGATTTGAAATACTATCCTATCTTCAATAGTATTTTTGGAATAACATATATTATTATGTTCTTGCATACCGAAATAATGTAGTGTAATAAGAGATGCCAATTTTCTTCCATAGATTTCGCCTTTGGTAAATGTATACCGGTGTACGAAAAAGAAGTGGAGGAAGGATCACTTTATCAGTAAGTTACCTTTGACAGTCAGGTTTCTCATTCGCTAAAGTGAATAGAGTTGCATAAACACTACTCTTTTCAATCCGCTGTAGATTTATACGCAACATCTCGTCAATTTTGGGTTAGATTCCTCTGTTCTTTGGTATTAAGACGATTGAGTAAGTACATATGTTTCAGTTGTCTTCCTTGAAAAGCTATTTAATCCTCCACTCTTCATCCTCGCACAGGTATGACATGAGCTCGGAGCAGCTGCAATGGTTCGAGGGTGAGCTTCAAGGGCTGGCGACGCGCGGCTACCGCTGGGAGCATGCGTATACGCAGTGTGTGCTGCAGGCCATGCTCTACACGCTGCGCCAGGACCTGTTAGTCATAAGTCATTTTATTTGACATCACTAGTATCACAGTCTTACTATATTACACAAAGAAACCTTCCAAAATACGGGTACCGACCGTAGTCTACACGTTGGTCAAAGATTGGTAATCAGATAAAATCACAATTACGTACTCGTTTGCCTCTCGCAAAACATCATGCTTGGGACATGATCTAGCATACTATGACATTCAATGGAATGCATCAGTATTTAGAAATTTACCTCCCTTCTCAATATTTGTTCTATCTTTCAAATCAAGCATTCTAATCAAGTGTTTCGTCAAATGTGCAACTACTTTAGGGTATGCCTGTGATTGCCCAGTGACTAAAGATTTTCAATAAATTTTTCCAGTGATCCAGCTACTGTCAATACAAAAATATGTGACCATTTTGCTGACCCTAAATTAAGTACCGACACCGAAGAAAACCCTGACGAAAATGCCGAAGAAGTAAGTTTTCTATTAAACGAATCACATGTCTTGTTTGATAAACCCGTTCTTAATAATCGTGTTAAAATTCAGATTGAACCAGATGAGACAGCGTATGTGCGCTTTATGCCTAACTCACCGATCTCCGACTCTAATTTTGCTAATGAGGTGTATAATCCTCCATTGACACCTGATGACGACCCGACTTCCTACATACCCAAAGGTAGATAAAACTAAACATTTTGATAGCTCTTTTCTTTTAATGAATTATTACTAAAATCTTGTTTTTTTTTTTGAAGGTGACGAACCAACGGATGGCGAAACGCCAAGTGACAAAATACGCGATTTGATGTTAATGGGTGGAAGCGAGGAATCTCCCATTATTCTACCATTTTCAGGATTCAGGGAACGCATTCTAGCTGAAAAAGAGCGAAAGCCAATCAACAACGCAAACCCTATGCCTAGGGTTATTATCGATAAACAGAAAAAATCCGTGTCTGACATTCTTGGAGAAAATGAACCTAACATGGCGTACTCTGACGAAGAACGTGTGGGCGCTCATTTCCGCAAGTACAAAACTAAAGCACCACCATTCACTGCGGAATATATCACGAGCAATAGATTTTCTCCGCTAGATGAAGAAATTCGTTCTAATGCTTGGAAGAATTATAAACAGAGTTTTGCTGAGAAACACTTTCCCTTTGAATACGAGAATCCAGGTGAATTACCTGAGCCAAGGGTCTATATAGATGAAGACGGAATAGATGAGTTTCCCATTGATGCTGGCAGTGGGGAGCTGGACCCTTATCATATCAAAGGTAATAAAGATATCCATATGAAATAACTGCTTATTGTTATAAAATTTATTTGTTTATGTTATTTTGTAACGATGCAGATAATTCGCCCGCACTAGACGCTAAACATTCGAAACAAATGGAGGAATACTTCATGAAGTACTGGCGAGATGTCATTGATGCTAAACAAAAACCGCAAGGCGCCCTGTACGCCGAAGGAGGGCCGCTCAGAGCAGACGAGTTGCAAGGTGAGTCACATGTATCGCATAACTTGAGTACATAGAGTTACCTCCATGTAAAGACGGCAATAAATTTGTGTTGCTTCCTGCTTCGTTTGCATTGTAGGTACAACAGCAACATTATCTCACTCATTCTGTTAAAGTATTGACGTAATAACTCTTAAATTAATTTCTCTTATTTGTACTTCTCAGTTAACCAATGTGTTATTTTAGTTCTTGGCAATTTCTTTTTACATAGGCCCCTTGATATCAAGAAACTCGACCCGTAAAAGTGATTCAAACCAGACCGAGGGTGTTATATATACCGACGATGTTTCAGGTGAAAGTCCCAAATTTTACCCCGAGGATATTCAAGATTTGCTTAATAACGAATGGGGCTTTAAGCGTAGGGAAAGAGACGATGTTAAAAAGCCTGGGCCGCGCCTGGACGCAAAAACATTAAAGATTTTATACCACAATAAATCAGTGACAGGTTAGTGTCACAGCGGCCTGAGATAACTGTTTTAGATACCTATCGATGTTCCCTCAAATAGAGTCAGGCTACAGGCTAGAGCTGCATCTCAATTAAAGTATATTTTCTTACTAATCGCACTTCCTCGTCTTGTATAGAACACCGCACTAAGTGTTTCCCTCAGCACATTTTAATTTATTGTGAGACACGAAGCATGGGCCGTAATAGTCCTCTGTATGAAACGTGTTGCCTATGTGTGATGGATGACATCTAAATGTTTTGTTTTATAGCGTTTCCTTTGTACTCTTCGATGTGTTGATTTTGGGCTATAGCCCACCCTGTGTGTCATTCATGTTGTCATTATGTCAGCTTCAATGTTTATAAGTATATGTTTTTATATCATATCTAAGCATACATTACCCCATGATATTCAGATTTATGCGCTTCACTATCTCTACAAGAAAAATATATTCCTTCAATACCTGCTTAATGATCATAACCCAGTGTTTGTTAATCTTGTCTCTCTTGCATTCGATCTGCTATTTATTTCTTTGGCAATTAATATTGTATTGACTTAAGACTGTTCTTCACTAAATGAAAAACTATGCATGTTTCAAGTTCTATATCGATGTTGTCTAAAATCGTTTGTAGTTTTATTGCCTTGTTTATCGGTTGATTTTATGTTTCAGCGCAAGGTGTGCAGCCCGTAGAAAAAGATGAAAAGCCTGGGGACCATGATCACAATGATTATGACTATGACCCATCATACGCGTACGTCTTGTTCAAAAACAGGTGAGAACTTTCACGTTTCCAAAGTGTAAAACAGAAAATAAATGTTAAGGTGCTTTCCTATTGATGTTATAATCGGTTTGCCTCAGGTTCCTAACTGACTGGGAGAAAGGCATCTCATTTATTTCAAGACTAGAAGAAATGCTTGGTTTAGAGAAAAACACTTTTACAAACCCCCGGTAACTTTAATAAAGTCTACTTTAAAATCTATAGTTTATTTTTTTAATCTATTTATTTATATATCTATTGCATATTGTGGTTATAATATTAGAGCAATACAACCTTTTGTTTCAGAGTCGATCCAAGTGAAGTTACATTCAAAGTTGAGAAGAATAATAAAGGGTATGATGCTATGGCCGTAGCGCGGCACGTTGGTAAGATATTACAAGATGGCACTACCGATCTTCCCGACTTTCTTCACCTGTAACTACTGACACATATTATATTTTACTAAATATTCCTTCCAGATGAAATTAAAGATGATTTGCGTCGTGAGACTGGAGCGCAAATTCTATCCACTGGCATCGGTGACAGGGTAAGCGTTTAAACAATACTTTGGGCATACAAATGAGCGTTTCAATTCTCCCCACCTCATGTTGAATTTATGATTGCAGAGCAAGCGCCCGGTGAGTCATCACTTGGATGCACCCGAGCCCATACTTGGCCTAGATCTGCCGGTGCTGTCGGCTCTCATTGGGAGTCTGATGGTCCTGGTGGTAGGAGCTGTGATCTTTGCTGTGCTTTTGAGGCGAGACATGAGTAATAAGAGGAAGATGAACGGTCTATCCTCGGCAGCAGATATCGATGCTGAAGCTACTAGAGATTATCAGGTAAGATTACTTTGCAGTGTACCCAAATTGTTGCCGTAAATTTGTATTACTCGTGTGTCCTAACGTTAATTGAGCTCGTCACATTGCAGGAGTTGTGCCGAGCACGCATGTCGGGCAAGTGGACTGGCCAGCAGCCGGCCGCCGCTCCCACGCACCCCACCGAGCCACCACAGCGCATCACATCGCTCTCCAAAGAACCAGCTGAAGGCAATTCTCCTTCGACTCGATCTAGCACTTCGTCATGGTAAGAACTCCCTCCCTCCCTCCTCCTCCCTTAGTTTGAGTCGTCTTGAGATTATCTTTTGGAGTCGCAATAAATTATGTAAAAAATAGGCTAATAAATGTGAGGTGACTCGACTGTGTCCTTATTTTATTTCAGGAGTGAGGAACCAGCACTAACTAACATGGACATCTCTACCGGACACATTGTTTTGGTAAGCAAAGCTATAATAAACAGTTTGTAGAAACAACTATTGTGTTATTATCAATTTATTGCCGGAGTACTACCAAACTTGATACGAATAAAAAAAAGAAGAAGAATGTAAACCAACTTCTTTAACAGGCTTACATGGAAGATCACCTGCGCAACAAGGACCGCTTGGAGCAAGAATGGCGCGCCCTTTGCGCGTACGAGGCGGAGCCCTGCGCCACAACTGCAGCCTTGAAGCAGGACAACACCGGCAAGAACCGCTATGCTGACGTACTGCCCTACGACCACTCCAGGGTCTCGCTCAACACGCTCTCCAATCATCTCGGATCTGACTACATCAATGCTTCGACTATCGTAAGACAACTGTTAATTATCACCGGTTGTAAAATTGAGGTATCACAAAAATGTGTAACATCATGTGTTCCAGATTTCAAAATCTTTAATACCTAAATACGATTTCAACTTAAACTGCTACTAGCAACTGAATGGTTACCGTTAAATCTTTCCAGATTTTGTCCATTAAAGTATCCTCTCTTTGCATGACAAATTCGGATGACCCCATTTGTTCTCTAGACGGACCACGACCCCCGCAACCCCGCGTACATCGCCGCCGCTGGCCCCATGGCCCACACGGCGCCCGACTTCTGGCAGATGGTGTGGGAGCAGGGCAGCGTCGTCATGGTCATGCTCACGCGGCTCACCGAGAACGGACAACAGCTTTGCCACCGCTACTGGCCTGAAGAGGGATCTGAACTTTACCATATCTATGAGGTCAGTGTTTGGTGATAGACTAGCTAGATATGTATTATTAGGACTCTTACTTGGTCAAGTATTGATTTATCTACTTATGAATTCCTTATCCTCAAATTAATTAGTCTGAGAGGCTTTTACTTAACAAGAACAGTAAAAATCACGTAAGACAACATGGAGATGACACTTATTATGATAAACCTTCCAAAAACACATGCTATTTATAGAATTATTATAAATAAATTCTAAAATTCCAGATCTTTTATTACTATTACTGTGAAAATAAATATAATATAACACATCATGTTTCAGGTGCACCTGGTAAGCGAGCACATATGGTGCGACGACTACCTGGTGCGTAGCTTCTATCTGAAGAACCAGCGCACCGGCGAGACCCGAACTGTCACGCAGTTTCACTTCCTCTCCTGGCCTGAGAACGGCGTGCCATCATCGACCAAGGCCCTGTTGGAATTCAGGAGGTAAGCTACGTATATACATATACTACGTATTATTACAATAGCCAACTGATACGTAACTTACATTGATTGGGATTCTTGAAATATTATGTTACTAAAATATAAGAAATGAAGGGAAAAAAAGTTTAGAACTAAAGCGGCGCGATAGTAAAATTTTTAATACGTAAAATGTAATGGATATCTGGCCGTTAAAATAAAGGAAAAGCCAAATAAGTAGTTCAACAAAAAAACTTTTTTTTTTTAAGCCATTAATAATGATTTGAGGCTAAGCAACCAGTTCTGATTGATTATGTTATAACCTTTTTCAATTTAAATAAATCGCAATAGGTACATAAGGTTTTTGTAAAGTTAATGTTTCACACGTATTTATGCAATAATTATTTTGTTTTCAGAAAAGTGAACAAGTCGTACCGAGGAAGATCATGCCCCATTGTGGTCCACTGCAGGTAAAATCAAATTTACACTATTAAATAGATCGATAATTTAGGTTATTGACCCTTGAACCCCGGTATATATTTTCGATTAATGATCTTCAATGACAAAATTGATACCTAAACCTAGTTAGTAGGTACCTATTAAGATAAATAGTTATTACCTACGGTAATTAATAATTTAATCTTGATCTTAATTCCAATCTGAACTAATCTAATATGAAATAAAATCAATGGTTTGTATATCGCGCAGTGGCTTAAATAGTCCTAAAGGGTGTACAAAAATTTGTTGGGGCCCTTTTACCTGACTGCAGCGAAACTCCAAATGGGTATTGTTTTCTTACAAAATAAATAAATTAGCATATCAGTATGCTAAGTCAGCTTAGAAGGTTAAACGGCTGTTGTGATCTTATTAGAAGAATGCAAGAGTTAGCAAAACCAGCTGGAAAATTTGGAGCATTCTGACTCTGATCCGGTTTTATAAAAGAGCGATCTCGAAAATTGGAGTATTCTGGACCGGAATAGATTAGGTTTTCAGTGTAATTTTACTAAGACAATGCAAGAGCGAGCGAAATGAGCTAGATAATTGGAGCATCCTGACTGGGATCCTAGGTAAAGCTGTCATTGTTACTAACTAACTTGCAATCTGCAGCACACTGACTTGGATCGGTTAGATTTTCTATGTGATTTTACTAAATGCAAAAAAAGAACCTTAGAATTGAACTGCGTCTGTAGATTATACAATTTTTTTTTAAATGTTTATTTTCATATTTTCATTAGGTTTTTACTCATTACGGCCTCTTTTCTATAAGAATTTCACTCTGGATTTGGCTTATTTTTTCCGAATTTTTGCCTCCATACGTCGTGTCGGAATGCCCTGCTTGGGGGCCTTATATAATTGATAGACTGATACGGCGGTGGCTACGCCCCTGATATCGCGTCCTTTACGCCTTACGTCATATTAAACGAAAAGATTTAATCGCGATATGGTAACACCTATCATCGAAGAAATGTCAAAGATATTTTCGATTGACCGATTATAAGAGCAATATCAGGATACAAGAATTCAAAGTCTAGATAACTATTCAACTGATTTGATATTATTTTATTTTAGATTTCTTTATTTTGCATAAATAACTACTTACAAAAAGTATGTTATACTTATGGTGCCATTGAAAGAGCCTTGGCCGCGACTGGTCTGGACTGACAAACTGCTTTTTGAAATCGGTTAAAAATGAACTTATCGTCCTTCACACTGCTGCTCACATTTTCCATATTGTTAGATCACGGCGTACAACGCTATATTAGGCGACTTAACATTGGAGATGAATAAAACCTAATAAAAAGAAATTGTGTTCCAGTGACGGAGCCGGTCGCTCGGGCACCTACTGCCTCATCGACATGGTTCTGAACCGCATGGCCAAGGGCGCCAAGGAGATCGACATCGCGGCCACGTTAGAGCACATCCGAGACCAACGCACTCGCACTGTCGCTACCAAGCAGCAGTTCGAGTTCGTGCTTATGGCCGTCGCTGAGGAGGTAGGCATTTTATACGATTACACATTATTAATGTTATTCTTAGACCAACCATCGCGGAGCTACAATATATTTTTTGTCGCGTTTAAGCGCATTGGTGATCACAGATCAATAAATGTTATTCTCTGAGATTAGTATGTGGCTGCATGTCCCATATTCAGTATTATAATTAGAAGCGTGCCCCAGGGTTCGATATTCGACCCTATCCAAAACGAAACCAAAGCCAAAGGGATTCAATTGTAATTATTGTTTGGATGGTTAAGTATAAACAAAATAATATGTTGTTTGTAAATAATAAATACTGTTTTTATTTTTCATCAAAAGGTCCATGCAATACTGAAAGCTCTGCCGGCGCACCTGCAACAACTGCAAGAGAAAAAAGACAAAGATAAGGAAAAAGAAAAGGAAAAAGATGGCAGTGACAAGGAAAAGGAGAAGCCTAACTAAACCGCGCACCCGACACGAACACACGAACCCGTTACGTTAACATAATTATATTAAGTATTCTATCATTGTGGAATTGATGTATTTCTATCAACTCCGAGTTGAGAATTTCGCTACGTAAAACGAAATTTTGAGCTAAGTGACAATCTGATTCATGTCATTATCGGTAGGTATGTAATTTTCTTTTTATTTGAAACATTCGGCTGGTATATAAACCCCAACAAGACATCACCTGGACTGCATTATTTATAGCTCACTATTGGAATTTCTTAACTTCGGATTCGGATTGTCTTAACTTGACGATGCTTACTTTACCGATGGAAATGTTGAAAAAACTTCACCTACAGCAAGAATAAAACTGACTGTGTCTACATGATGTGTGCCGCAAACAATGGCATTTAATTTTTTAAAGCTTTTAATATTTTCGTAAGGTAACTTCACATGAGCCTATTTATTGTATTTAGAAATTAAAGAACACAAACTATGAAGTTTCTTTGTTGTGGCAGTTTTTTTAGCTTTTTAATGGGATGTTGGAGACATGGTCAATTGTTAGAGTATCAATTCTAGTGGGTTTCATCTGGGTTGCGTAAATTTTAGTTTATTTATTTTTACATATAACTATTTAATTACGATAATTAATGAAATAGCTGATTTAAATGAATAGTGTTCTAATGTAAGCTACAAATTATCTTTTTGAACTGCGTTTATTAGTTTTAACTTTGTGTTTCGTTTTATGTTATTGTCATGCATATACCTAATGCGTATCCTGTGAATTGATCTAGTCAGCTACAATGTTACTTAAGCCAGTTTATAGTGGGTTTCTAATTAATAACTGTTTATTTAACTTGTACTTAATTAGTTATTTTAACAATGGTCAGATGCCAACAATGATTAAATCTGTAGCGTTACTTTAAATAATTTAATTGAAGTAGTTATTTTCAAATATTGTTAACAATTGTACGAGTAGTGGTACTGACCATAGTTAAAATATGTTTATCGTATTTACTTGCTTTCTGTTTAGTCATCGTGTCTAAAAAGTTTTTAAGTCATAATGTAAGTACATTGTTATATGTATAGATCTACATTTTGCAAGTTATATACCTAGTACTTATAACAACAAAGATAAGAGATCTATGTCTTTCCCAATCATATCCTGAATTAACGGAATACCTGAGAAATATAATCAGATTTAAAAAATCAAAATAAAATATTTACAGAATGTAGCAGAAACCATAGATACATACTAATACGTGTTATGTACGAGATTTATATAAGATATATTTATTGCATATTATGTGGAAAATGTAAAAAAAAAATAAAAACCTACCCACGAAATTATGGATGTAGTATTAGATATAAGAGAAAATATATTTAACCGTATTTCTGTATGAAATTATATGTAGTTTTTATGTGAATGATTGAATAATGGATTTTGATTAAATTGTTTTAGGGAATAAGATAGAAGTATCCTAATTTCCAAAACAAAATATCCTCTCTTCTTATCGGCTACGGCTTTTTAGACTGTGAGCATTTAGACAAAATAGTAGTTTGGAGTTGGACGCTGTTTTTAAAATACTTACATCGAAAATTTCGTAGATTTTGGAGTCTCCCACTCTACCTACTTGCAATCACTTTGCAGTTCCAACAACTGCAGAATACGCAGTTAGTGTTAGTGGACGATGCAGCTGCTCTGAAACCGCAGCCAAACTATGGCAACTTTTATCTTTAGCTTACATTCCAAACGATCAGGCTCTATCGACAAGAAAGTTACTATCTACAGCTCAACAACAATAGCGAAGTAGTATGTGAAGCAAAGTCATCTAATATTCTTGAATTGGGCATAAGTATGATCCTAGCTGAGGTGTCGAGCCAAAAATCTGAGGTAGGTACTTACGCGACGAGTGAGGCAAAGTTTGGAAATGCTATTATACCCAGTCTCGGCCTGAGATACCCAGGGCCCCTAGGCACTTGGCATTTGAGCCCCTCTTCCCTCCCAAAGCTATTTTGGAAATTTAGGCTGGCTGAGCCCCCAGAGCGGGGTCTTGCAGGCCAAGGCGGGAATCCGAGGCCGATTATACCATCGTATCTAACTTACTAATCACAACCTGATCTTAATCTCAAACGTAGAGCAGCTACGTATCTAATAATATAATGATTTGATCGCCAATTGATAACGCTTTAAATCGATACATGATACCCGTAGATATGTACGTGAGAGGATCACGAACCTACCTACGAGTATTATTATGTATACCTAATTAATACCTATTACCTATATCTATGCACGGACAAATAAGTATTGAACTAAACAGTTTTATCAGTAGCGTTTGAATAAACATTATAACTTTAGGTAACCTTCACTTTCATAATCTGGTTGATAGCTATGCTATAATAATAAAATCAACGTAATTAGAATTCCTATTTTTATTCATGCAGCATGCAGCTGGTTACCGTCTAGTGTTTTTTTGGCTTCGCTGTTTCCAGCACGAGGTTATGAGATGTTGGACTAAATATCAAATACCTACTGCAAAATTAGTAATAGGGTAGTAGTCACTATTACATGGGACTTATGCGACATAACTTGCGAAATGTGGGTGTACTGCCTAATACTTCTCTGGCTTAAACCCTTCGGGGCTGTAGGTAGATAGGCACAAGCGTTCGCGACCAGCATTTCTCTATGTGGGTCTGGACGGTAGCAGAGATTACGCGATTACATCACTCGGAAATTACCTGCCTTCCGCAGCCCCGCAGGGGTCCGTTGTAGGTCCTGCATTATTAGGAATCATTAAAATCATAAATACAACCCTCTATGTTCATATAATCCTATTGAATGACAAATATCAACCAATAGGATTATATAAACTTAGGGATATAATAAATAAATAATTTTAAGATTATAATCCTGTAACTACATACTTGTTACGGTTACGAATCATATTTTTTTCAACATTACAACCTGACACTGACCTGGAAATTGCCAAAAAACGTAAGTAAATTCGAATTTCGTGGGCAACCTGGCGCTTCCCTCTTAATGTCGTTTGCTACGCGGATGACACCCTGGTATTCGCCCGCGGGGACACCTTCGAAGAGACCGTGACCGAGACCGAGAAGAGAACAGCTTGCCGACTTTGACGAGGCAACAGTCATGGCGTCGATTAGCGTGCTGGGATTAGAGAAAGCGCCTCATAAAACTCAGGCACTTTGTTTCCACAAACTGCCGAGGAGCAGACAGCTACCTTAGCTTGTTAGTCAAAGTTGGAGATGCGCAAGTACAGGTGGGTCGATACATTAAGTATCTCGGCCTAACCCTGGACGGTCGGTGGGGCTTCGAAGAGCACTTCGAGCACCTGGTTCTCCGTGTCGCGAAGGCAGTGGGTGCTTTGCACAGACTGTTGCCCAATCTCGGTGGACCTCGAGAAGAAGTTCGCCGCCTATACGCGGGTGTCGTGCGATCAATGGTCCTTTATGGGGCGCCTGTTTGGTCTAATAGGCTGTCCGGCGTCCGACGCTACAGGACAAAAATCAACAGCCTGCAGTGGAAAATCCGTATTGCACGAGGATAACGAACTGTATCCTTTCAGGCGGCAATTCTCCTGGTATGCTTATCACCGCTGGACATCCTTGCGGATATGGACGCGAGGGTCTATAACCGAATCCGTGCCACGTACCGAAGTGGCAATAGCGTGCCAGGAATCGCTGTTATAAGGCTAAAGTTGCAGGAACGGCGACACGCGCTCGAGCGGTAGCGTAAGCGGCTGCAACAGCCGCAATATTCGCATCAGCGCGTTGTCGAAGCCGTTCTGCCGCACTTCGAAGCCTGGCTGAAAAGACCATCTCTTACAGGCTCACTCAGGTGATGTCCGGACACAGTTGCTTCGCTGAGGATCTGAACAAGATTTGGCGAGAGGCCACGGCAAATTGTGGCAACCATTACGGAGGTAGCTTGCATTCGGCGCAGCACATGCTCGAGGAGTGCCTTGCGTGGGCTTCTGAACGACGGGTCCTCGTCGCCAGGATCGGGCGAGACTTGTCTCTGCCAGCGGCAGTTGGGTCTATCCTGGCGTAGTCGTTGAACTGGCGAGAAATGGTCTCCTTTTGTGAGACCGCGATGGTTCAGAAGGAGGCTGCCGAGTGGGATCGTGAGAGGGCTGATCCTGCTCAGAGTAGAAGGCGTCGGGGAGGCAACCGCCTCGACACCTAACACGCTGAAACCCCGCCTGCATCACATAAGGCAGGCGGGAATTTGGGGTCGCGAGTGTGAGTGATCCCGTGCTGCCTAGCACAGTTAGCTTTCGGAGAGACCCCTTCACAGTCTCCCCAGCGATGTGCCCTAACAAGCGTTGCTCAACTCAGAGGAGGTTTCAGATCGGTCTTTTGAGAGGTAAAAACGGGGCCCCCTTTCATGTGCAAATGGTGACCGGGGTGGTAGTCCGGTCAATTTAGACATTCGAAGTTACATAAAGTCCCAACAAACTGAATTTCTGTGAAATTGTTCAAAACATAATTATAAACAATGTCTAGAAGTTCCCCATTATTCCCCTGTAAGGAAAAAATTTTATTCAAGGTCAAAGGTCAAAAAAATGAGTTTTTCGCGATTTTCAGAAAAACGGTAAGTTTTATCATAAAAGTACCTCAGACAAAAATTGTAGATCATAAAATTATCTATAAAAAATGTATCAATACTTTTTTTCTTACGAGCCACCGTTTCTGAGATTCAAAAAGTTATAAAAGTTGTTATCGTCATAATATGCACGAGTACGCCACGTATATATATCTAGAGTTGTTATATTTTATATAATATATATATATATATATATATTAAATGTTTAAATATTTTTCTATCGGTCATTGTAACTTATACTTACAATATAAAATATACATAAGTTTTAACTATAGTATATACGACATCTGCATTTTACTGGTTTTAGTGAGGTAGAAATCCCACACTCCCCTGTCTTATCCTTAAAGCGTAGCCGTCTTCTGAATGAAGGTTTCCCCCGACAAAAAAAAATAATAAGTTAGGTACAAGCGTGACGTTATTAGCATAACATACCTAGGTAGGTACACAGCAAGTCGCAATCGCAGCGATTTTGACTTCCGGCGACTAGAGATTTCAAAATGTCACGTCCACACAGTTTTTGACAGCCGATTCGCGGCTAGCAATGCCAAATCTGCGTGTGGACCACAGTGTGGACGTGAGATTTAGAAATCGCTAGCGAGTCCCCGGCGATCAAAGACGCTACTATGAAATTAGTTAGTCAATATGCCTAGTTTTTTTCCTAAATATGTTGGGGTCGGCTTCCAGTCCAACCGGATGCAGCTGAATATCAGTGTTTTACCAAAGTTCTATGAATGACAGCCAGGACCTAAAGCCTAACGAGCTTCCCGATTTCCGAGACACGAAGGGGTCTCGATAAGTAATGGAATGGTCAACTATCCACGAACCGACCTTGGCAAGCATAGCTTAACCTATGGAATTAGTAAGTACCTACTAATATTGGTTGCTGCATATTATAGGGATAATGCAATATTATAACAAGCAATATTATAGGGATAATGTAAGGGGAAGTATTAAATTAAACCCTGGACTATACCCAAAAAAGTGCCAAATAGTCGTCATAATGATAATTTTATGGACTTCAACAAAATGTATCTATGCCATTACCCTTGATTCTAAGGGGCTATGCCATAGCCTCCTGGAATAAAGGGCAATAGTCTGGACAATGTCAATAACCCTACAAAGTGGCCAATTAACTTACATACTCCTCACATTCAGGTAATTTCTTATTGAACGGGTTCGAGTTT
Source organism: Dryobotodes eremita (assembly GCA_917490735.1). Taxonomy (NCBI): domain Eukaryota; kingdom Metazoa; phylum Arthropoda; class Insecta; order Lepidoptera; family Noctuidae; genus Dryobotodes; species Dryobotodes eremita. The sequence continues at coordinate 15,134,524 of OU823255.1, forward strand.
AGTATAGCTTGCTTTGGATATTATTTATTTATCCCGTACGTGAACGGATACACCAACAAAGTGACATTTTATTCATGTAAATCATGTCTTCTTGTATCCTATATAACTGTGCGTGGGGGAGATGGTTGGTAGAACAGGAGAATTACCTATGTGGTTAATTAACGTCCTTATTAGTAGATACCTACATAGTTCTGACAATGTGTTAGTATTAATTAAAACATGGGATATACTTATGGGTAAAGTTAATTGAACAGTCAAGACCAATTAGCCGATAGTTTATTACCACTTTTAAAGAGATTGAGTTGGAGTGTAATTATTAATACCAGTAGATTAGATAGCTTGGGACTTCTCCACTGTTGTGAAAGATTACATTATCTCATTTTATCATTTATGCTAAAATGATAAAAGATGATGACGAAATAGTTGGCAACTCTTTTTTGTAGCTTCATTCATTTGTCAAGTTGACATTGCAAAAGTTGACTTGCACTAGCTACAACTTGACATTAGTGACAGTGCGTGGCTAGATGTAGGGTGTTTTGTACCTGTTTTGTAATTAATTAAAAAACTTTTATATTTATAATAAATAGTTTTATCCACGTTTGTAGTAGTAATACATAGTACTTACATTTATATTTCTTCAGTAATCTCAGTAATTTGTAAGAAACTCAAGATGATTAACGGCCGTGCTCTACATTTCGTGTTCAAAGTCGCCGACAGAACCCTGACTGCAAAATTCTACAGAGAAATCTTGGGAATGAAGGTAAGAAATTAGATTATTACGTAGAAAATATTTTGTTAACATGTTTGTAAGAAAATTAGAAATCAAAAAGCGTTACTAAATACCGGTTTCAAGATTAAAACTGTGACCAAGGTCAAACAGACACACTACACTATTGCAACATGTAATATTACCTACCTCGCCGGCAATCTATGGCTCATTATTCGTAAATGCTGTAAATTAGAACTAAAACTTAAGTGTAGCTAATGACGACACATTCGCAGTAATTGTTACTGCTAATTCTATGTAATTTGCACCAGTTTCTTTAGGATTAACCTAAGGAAACTACCTGAGTCCTTAAACAAGTTGAGTCATCTATCATTTGGTTGCAGAAGAGTTACTGCCAAATCATGTGCATTATTTTAATTTTAATTTATATGAGGATATAATTTTATTTTATTCTACTAGTTTTGAAAAGTCATCAGTAGAACTTTACATTATCAGCCGTCGATTTAAGGGGTGGGAGAGGGGTAGGAGGGGAGGGTTTTAGAACCCGCCCTTTGAAGGAAAAGTGGCAGAACCCCCCCCCCCCCCTTCTGAGTTTTTTTTTAATATTCTTACCTTATTTTTGAATTTTCTTGCATTGACATTGATTTAAAGGTCGGTGGGGGGTGTCGAGTAACACGAATGGGGAAGTAATAGTCCCCTACCCCCCCTTGCATCCGTTAAAGGATTTTCAAGTCTTAAAAAAAAGGACTTTTATATAAGGATATATATGTATATTTGAGAGGGTCAGGGGAATCTCCCCCCTCCTGAAAGGGGAAGATTAGGTTAGGCAGATAAAAAAAACATCTACCAGATTTATGGGAAGACGGAGTGAGAAGCAATGGGGAGGAGACACCGCCACCCGAGGTGTAGTCGACGGAGCCCCGCTTCACGGTGCTCCGATTTCTGTCTGCAGGGTTTAAAGGAACCTAACAGGAAGGAGATGACAGGGGCTCTTTCGCTCGCTTTTTTGCCCTTGTCCTAGGGTTCAGCAATAGGTTGGACCCTAATCTTATTACAATTATTAAGCCTTATAAATAGACTAATAAGTAATTTAATTATAACCTAAGCTATTAAATGGTCTTTACTAGGAATGTGTCCAATAGCACTTTTCTTATTGTCTCTATTAAGGCGAATACACTTCGTTCTTGTGTTTGTTTGGCACTTTTGTACTTTAAACTATTCACTGACTCTAAACACTAGCTCAAACAGTTTTGTTCTTTTTAGTCTTCTACTATGTTTGTGTGGTTGAGAAGCCGGAATGCTTCGACCGAGAGAATCTTGTATTTTATACACCTTATAAGTTATAACCATAGCTGGGCACCGTTAATCAAATAGTTAACTTCGTTAATCGCTAATCCGTTACTAAAAATGTTAACTTCGTTAATCGTTAAAGCGTTACATTTCGGAAGATTTAACGGAAGTTAACGTTAATCGTTAACCCGTGATAGAAATTGCATTTTATATGTCATAGTGTTAGTGATTTACTTATTAAAAAATGGTATGGGCTGCGGAAGTTTAGGTATGACATGAAAAATTGATAAAAGAAGTATCATTAGAATTTGTAATAATATTTATTTAGAGATTGTCAGAACGTTGTTCTTTTAGCAAATAATAGGTACTTAATTAATGATTAACGGACGGATTAATTGATTAACGGACTTATGGAAAGTTAACGGAAGTTAATGAGTCCGTTAATTTTTTTTAAAGTTAACTTAAAAGTTAATCCGTTACTGAAAATGTTAACTTCGTTAATTAACGATTAACGGATTAACGGTCTTGTGCCCGACTTTGGTTATAACTCTTGAAAAATGGCAGGGGGTCTAGAATCATGTGCTGAATTCATGGTTACAGTTTTCGCGTTGATGTCTCTGCCACTCTGTATTATACATACATACTACATTACATATGTCCTGAATCTGTGCTGTTTCAGTTTGCGCACCAATTTTGCCAGCCTGTATAATATAAAATAATTTTCCTGTAATTAAATTTCCTACTATGTTACAATTAGCCTCTAATAACCCAGTGACACATTTGTAAGTCTAGAACAATCAATAATGAATTGTGTCTCATGATAGGTTAATGGCTACCTCCAATTAAATTAACATAATTAACCCTTTTACAGTCCCATGACACATGTGGGTCATGGTGATTGACTAATTATTGTGGCTGCTACATAGTCGGTGAACCTGTTAATTTCTTAATTGGGTTAAAGCTTGGTATGTAAGCTCAAATGTAATTAATGTAATGTAAACTTTAATGATATTAACAATAAAGGCTTATATTATTTTACTGGGGTTACTATGGCAGCCGTCTTGCTTGTTAGTTATAAAAATACTTATTTTAGGAATTCATCTTTTATTTTTATTTGTGTATATTATTAAATAGAATTTTATTTCATATAATTACATTAAAATTCATCTTGAGTTTTCCAAGCATAATAAGAATAACAGAATTCAAATATTTATCCTAACTAATATTATAAATGCGAAAGTAAGTTTGTTTGTTACCTTTTCACGCCTAAACTACTGAACCGATCATCCTGAAATTATGCATATACGTTGTCAGGGGTACAGAAACGGACATAGGGTACCTTTCATCCCGCAAAAAAGTACTGTTCCCGAGGAAAACAACAATAACCTCCGTATGATAATAGATGGCGCCACGTGTCTTTCGAATCATGATTGAGTTATAACCCGAATAAAAAGTCAAAGTCTAAATTAACGTGAGCGAATCCGCGGGCAAAAGCTAGTCAACAAATATTTTTATGACAAAATAATCTAGGAAAAATACTTTATTTAATTATTAATTTCGTCAGTAAGGAAGGTAGGTACTGTAAGCATGCAGGAACTGAAAAATATTTTTCAATAATATGTTATTTTTTTGCAGGTCCTAAGACATGAGGAGTTCAGTGAGGGATGTGAAGCTGCTTGCAATGGGTGAGTGTCAATTTTATATGTATTTAACAAAAAAGTAATAACAGTTCATGAAGTCTAGAATTATATTAATTCTAGGCCATGAAACTAAACTCGAATGTCTATAATATAAAAATAATCTTAATGTTATTGAAAGCACTGAAAGACATTACAAAAAAATATTATTTTTATTTGTAGGCCATACGCAAACAGATGGAGCAAGACCATGGTGGGTTATGGACCAGAAGATTCACACTTTGTAGTGGAGCTTACATACAACTATGGTATAACACACTACGAAACAGGCAATGACTTCATCGGCCTAACAGTCCAGTCCAGCGAGAGTCTCAAGAGGGCCGCTGCTAACAACTGGCCCATAAAGGAACAAAATGGAGTCAAATATGTTGAAGCTCCTGGTGGTTACAAGTTTTTCATTGTTGACAAACCACAGCCAATTGATAGAGGTGAGTAACAGTATTGGAAAAAGATACAGCAAATAATTGAGTACCTTTCTATTTTTTTATCCAGCAAAAATTCTTTGCTGACCCAACTAAGCCCATTTGGAAGGCAGAATGCTGAGAAATTATTACAGGAATGATCAATCTCTTTTATTCTTTTTTTGGAATCGGTTTTATCAATAATTTATTAAACTTTATAGTAACTGGAATTTAGAGTACTAGGTCTAGAATATCAGTTAACATTGCTAAGATTGCAAAAGTTGACATATCATGGTGATTTTATACAAACCTAGCATGTACAAGTACAGTCAGCCTCAAAAAGACAATTACAATCAATCTGCCTAACCTTTTCCTAACTATGTTGCGGTCGGCTTCCAGTCTAACTGGATGCAGCTGAATACCAGTATTTTACATGGAGCGACTGGGTAACACGACACGGCTTGGTAAGACTGGTTGTCGGCTTTTGGGCTTCTGACTACCCGTAACGACTGTCAAAGATCTATGAATGACAACCGGGACCAAAGGCTTGACGAATGTCAAAGATTACGAATGTTTGCTGGGACAAATGGCTTAACGGGCTTCCCGAGGCACGGAAGGGTCTCGATAAGAAATGTATTGTCACCCATCCACGAACCAACCGCGACAAGCGTAGGTTAACCTTCGATCGACGCGTGCGTGTTTTTATTTAGCCACGAGATGTATACATCGACAAGAATTCATTTAACCGTCTAAAATCAACATATTACACAAACACATTGGGTACTTAATTGTAACTACACAATTACACATTGATACAATAATAAGGATCAGATTGTAGACAATCAAATGAATTCTTGTCGTTATATCGGATGTATACCTACATATTTTTGAGTCTGACTGTACATACAAGTATGGACATTTTTAGCTAGTCTTGTTTGTCATACAGTATTGAGAGTGATCGTCATCTATGATAATTATTGTGTATTGATAAGATAAAGTACTTATCTGCTGAAACATCACTGTCTGGTGATATGATTGTTTTGCGGATAACCTAAGTACCGGCAGTAACCATGCGTCAGTTGCGAATCATGTGATGGGCGCATGATTCTTTAAGAGACGGTTTGATAACAAACTGAAAGCTTCACGCCAATGGCCAAACGAAACGGGCTCTGCATGTAAAAATGATATTTTTATGACTACATCTATTCACTTATCTCTATCCTAATGAAGGAAACAGTCGTTAAAATATTTTATTTCTTTTTAATAAACAGTAGGGTTGTCTTATTACCCAGTGACTGGGTTGTGTAGGTCAGATTAGTCGCTCCATGTAAAATACTGGTATTGAGCTGCATCCGGTCCTGGTCAGACTGGAAGCTGACCCGAACATAGTTGGGAAAACGCTAGGCAGATGATGAGATGACGAGATACACTTTTGACATAGTCTTCAAACATACTGTAGGCAACTAATAATAACTTAGTCTACATTAACCATGACTAATGGCCGATTCCTATAATTTACGGACCGTTATTGGTTAAAATTAAGACTCTTGCATATTTTCCAACAATGAAGCAAAGACCTCATAGGTTTGCATAGTAGACCCTCCCATGTGGAAGTAGCTACCATAGGTAAAATAAGCTTACGAATCTATTTATATGCCTCTAGTTTGGCAATGAAAATGCTACCACTGGTAAGCAAAACGATTCGTTTTGTTTATAGGAACCGAGCATAAATGGCGTGTCTAAAAGAAATAATAAGATATTACAATACATGCTAGCTACCATATTAGACACACATGTAAAGTAGTATGTATGTATAATACAGAGTGGCAGGGACATTGACGCGAAAACTGTAACCATGAATTCAGCACATGATTTTAGACACCCTAGCTAAAAATCTATCGTTGGTTATCAAAAAAAATATCTGCTGTTTCATATAAAAGTGCAATACCTACACGGTCAAAATGTATGGAACAGCAATAATTTTTTAAATATGCTGTCTAAAAATTTCAACGCAGGGGGGTTCAGAATCATGTACGGAATCCATGGTAACTGGTTGCGCGTCGATCTCCTGCCACCCTGTATAGTTTAGGTGTTAAAGTGATGCCTAATTTACAGTCAGCTAATATACTCCAATGTAATAATTTATATAGAAATTTCAAAATAATGTTCGCTTCATAAGTCTTTAGTTCAAGTTGAAGCAAATCTTTAATTCCAGAAACAGATTCATGAATGTCCGGAATGATAGATTCAATGTTGAACCAATCCACCTATTTATTGTACAAATGGTCATCCACAGATCCAGTGGTTAAGGTGTCCCTTGCCAGCTCAAACTTGGAGAAATCTATCGCTTACTGGAATGGTCTACTCAGTCTGAAGATCTTCGAGAAGTCAAACAAGACAGTCACTCTTGGATTCGGCGACCAACAAGCCAAATTGGAATTAGTTGACATTGGTAAGTACTTATGAGTTCATGTAGCAATCATGTTTTATTTTAGTAAATACATCTGGATGCTACGTGTTTTCTGAGAATAAACAGAACAAAACATGATTAGGTATTTTTAAGAACCATTCATAATAAGCGTGATGTATTACTTGTTTGTATATTTAATATTATGCATGTGACTGATAAAATTTACATAAAGTTCGATCTCATTCTCAATGGTAAACATTCTTCTGTTAACTATTTTAATTTGTAATTATTCTTGCTTCCATCCAAAGTGGAAACTTTTTTAATTTAGAAATTATGTTTGTCAACTTCTAACGTTATATGCTTTTGAGCAGTAGTTTTCCATGCATATTGATTACGTCATCCGTGCATATTAAGACTCATTTGCACCGCCAATCACTAAACACGTTTAGCCCTTAATGAGATTTTAAACATCATTCTGTCTCTGTCATCTTCAAACATTTGACAGAAACAGAAGTTGAGAAGTTGTATGCTTGGCATAAAGAAGCTTGTTTTCGGATCTGACTCCTTGTATAGATCACTGCAGGCTGATCTTTGGAAATAAACGGTTACATGTTTTCGCTGTTTATGTGTGAGCACATAAGTTAACACGGGACTATTTCATTCGCAACGATCGGTATTGCCCGCCTTTGCCGGGACCCGCATCTTTATGCAAGCGTTATGCAGGAGTCGGTACAGGACAGAACATTTTGCAAATGGAACACTACACCACGATGCAATGCGTTTTAGAATCTCGGATGCAAGCGTTATGCAGGAGTCGGTACAGGACAGAACATTTTGCAAATGGAACACTACACCGCGATGCAATGCGTTTTAGAATCTCGGATGCAAGCGTTATGCAGGAGTCGGTACAGGACAGAACATTTTGCAAATGGAACACTACACCGCGATGCAATGCGTTTTAGTATCTCGGATGCAAGCGTTATGCAGGAGTCGGTACAGGACAGAACATTTTGCAAATGGAACACTACACCGCGATGCAATGCGTTTTAGTATCTCGGATGCAAGCGTTATGCAGGAGTCGGTACAGGACAGAACATTTTGCAAATGGAACACTACACCGCGATGCAATGCGTTTTAGAATCTCGGATGCAAGCGTTATGCAGGAGTCGGTACAGGACAGAACATTTTGCAAATGGAACACTACACCGCGATGCAATGCGTTTTAGAATCTCGGATGCAAGCGTTATGCAGGAGTCGGTACAGGACAGAACATTTTGCAAATGGAACACTACACCGCGATGCAATGCGTTTTAGAATCTCGGATGCAAGCGTTATGCAGGAGTCGGTACAGAACAGAACATTTTGCAAATGGAACACTACACCGCTATGGAATGCGTTTTAGAATCTCGGATGTACATGACATAGTCACATAATCCAGGCGCGGATCTAGGTTTTCACTCAAGGGGGACAAATGTTTCTTTCTGGGAGGATGGGGACAATTTCGGGGTGAATGTCTCAAGCCATGAAAGCCCTTTAAAAAAAACCATCGGCCCCTATTTTCTGTAAACTCAACAAAGTGCTGCCCGCGGCTTCGCCCGCGTGGATGTCGGAAATTATCGAACGGGACCGTGCTGCCGGTACAAAAAGTAGCCTATGTTACTCCTTATAACATCAGCTATGTGCCAGTGAAAGTCCCGTCAAAATCGGTCCAGCCGTTTCGGAGATTACCAAGAACAAATAGACAGACAGACAGATAAAAATTTGGTATTATGTTATAAGTCCCGTATATACTTTCATATGCATTTAGTAAACAGCTGTTATTTTGACATTACAAACAGACACTTCAATTTTATTTATTTGTATAGATTGATTTATTGTATATGTATAAAGTAAAAATACAGGTTATAAAACTATGTTTATGTCCAATTTAGAGTTTTAGACTTAGTTTGGTCGAACCCCAGGGGAGGGGGAGGGGGGCAACTGCACCCGTTGCCCCCCTCCACCCTTGTATCCGCGCCTGACATAATCGCGTGTACCTACGTACCTACGTGTGTGATTTTTCTAACCACTAACCTAATAATAAACATGCCTTTGTAATGATGACCTAACATATTTTATCACGGCAGTGCCATGCGTTCCTTTGTTAGATTGACGCTATCTTCAGGTGTTTTATCAGAAGGAACGTAGACAACAGAAAGTGGGTACCTACCTACAAATCTATTTAAGTTGATGCAACTATTATCACTATCACGCCCCGCCGCGTGTCAGCCGTGTGATACCTAGATTTACATATTCAGACATCTGACAAAGGAAAAGATTAGAAATCAACAAATAATTTGGTACAGTCCGATTCAAACTTCATGGCGGCTGTGAAGTGCGCTACTCGCTGCGCAGTACCTCACCCCTCACCCCCGCTGACACGTGAATTTGTTACTGCGCAGCGTCTCGCCTCATGTTCCGAGCCGCCATGAATCGGGCTGTACATTCGTACTTGGGTGGTACTTACACAAGTAGATTGATAAAATCTCACATGTGGAAGTTAGTTGATATTCAAGTATCTACCTAGGAAAATCTGATAACAATGTTGACTATTTCTGTCGACTTTGTCTGTTTCTTTGTTTGTTTATTTGTTTTTATTACCTACCTACAAACAAACGTACATACCTGCCTATTCATTTATACAGGGTTAATTGGATGGGTACCTTACCTATCCTCTTTACGTCTAGACTCTAACCCTGTGTCAATGAATAGCCGAAAACGGAATAAACGATGAACCATTTTTTTTTACCATATATCCTTGTAAAAACTATCTGTAGTAGCTGCCTGTAAATAATATTCTATTTTATTCTAGTTTTTTATTGAGTACTATCGCTGAACAAAAAAAACACAAAGCGCATATTTTTATTACGTCATCGTATTAAACTCGATAGGTATACGAATCGTGTCCAAACTTTCCAACTTTTAATTTAAAGTAACGTTCAACCAAAACGCTTCCATAAGTCAAAACTGGTTGTACCACTTTTAGGTATACGAAATATATTTGGCCCGATTTTTATTAGTATTCAGATCAAGGGTACCCTGTAAAAATAAACTGCAACTACATTCTACAAATTCAACGTAGCTCTAAGAAAAAACGTCACATAAATTTTCGTATACCTATACTAATTAATTATTTATTTATATAACAATAATAATAATGGTGTGTCTAACGTATAATTTAATGCGATTTCAGGTGAGCCAGTGAACCGCGCAAAGGCGTACGGCCGCATCGCGTTCTCTGTCCCCTTCGAAGAGCAGCCGATCATCGATCAGAAGATTCAAGCAGCCAAGGGCACCATCCTGACCCCGCTCATATCGCTGGACACGCCAGGCAAGGCCACTGTTAGAGTCATCATTCTAGCGGACCCCGACGGCCACGAGATCTGCTTTGTGGACGACGAGAGCTTCCGCCAGCTGTCCCAGGTCGACCCTGCCAGTGACGCAGACCTCGATAAGTTTATCAAATCAGACAAGTCGCGAGCGTAATTCCATCCATCAATTTCTTGGCTATCGGGCAGGGGTACTCATATAATTTTATATTATTTTCTCTAGTACTTAATTTATTCCCCGCTTAGCGTCACAATTTTATTGGTTCTATGTATACTATGTATGCAAACACTCATCCTCATTGTTCTGCATATAGGAGTGTTGTTATTGTACAAATTATATCGGCTACATACAATGTAAGGCTGTATTATCATAGTCTGTCCAAATTAATTATTATATTGAATTTTTATCTTTATGTTTAAGTATTAAGTTCATTTTTCTGTGAAAAGTATGTTGTCAAATGCCACTTCATGTTTGAGATAAGTTTCAGAGTAATTTAGCATTCCATGTTGTTTTGAAAGTGGCAGTATTAAGTATTATTTTGAAATTTTCAAACATTGTTGTGAAGTGATATGTTTATTGTATATTGTGTATGTTTATTATCTATTGTTGCGCTTAAGTACACAGCAATATGTTAACTAAGTAATAAGAATATATAATTTGAATTTTATGTATTTCTTATAATTTATCGAATACCTGGACTTGTCACGAACTTACGTGACTTTTGAGGAAGACATAATGCTGCCTGAGCTGTTTAGAATCACACAAATCATAATAACAAATGGGAAGTACCTCTCCCTTTGCCGGAAAACCTTTAGTACATGGCCATAAGTAGACGCACGCTTTTTTTTCACTAGAATAGGCACAAATTACAGAATGTTGTGTTCATTTGAAGGATATTGAAGACCACCACCCTAATTGCGTAACACACTTTCAATCACAAACCGAGAGTTTTGAAGGATATTGCTAATAAATTCATTACTTCATAGGTTTGAAATGACGCAATGAACGTTGGTGAACTGTCAAAATGAAACCCATTGCGATCAATTGTCATTTTATGTGTGTTACGCAATAACCCCGATGATGTTACAAGCTTTAGTTGACTCGTTTAAATATGACAATAGGATAGGGAACACAATATAAAAAGCTCCCCTAGCCCAATCAACTTCTCGAATGTGACATATTTCCTCCAATCTTCCAATCTAATGCCCAGTTTACCTTAGTCAGGTTTTTGTTATGTTGGCACTACCCTTTGAGTATTTGTACAAATATTTGCGTTACTTTAGCAATACAAAACATACCATGCTATACAGGTTGGTTAAAATAGTGAGGTCATGAAAAAAAATTGGTTCCTCATGCCCAGGGATATCCGAAAATAACCCATGTGTTTCTCGATTCTTGATAGTTTTCAAGTTATAATTGTTTTTTTATATTTCTTTAAATTGTTAAGGGCATCGCTTTAAAAACATTCTATCTTTATTTTTACACGGGTTTTCCACATACATTTTTTTTGCAATTTTCATCGTTATGGAATATTCTGTCAGACATAAGATAATCATATTATTCCTGTCAATAATTTAAGATAAAAACATTACCTATCTAAAATTTTAAATTAATGGTATGAAGATGATTATTTTATGTCTGAAAGAATATTCCAGAACATTAAAAATTGCAAAAAAATTATCTGTAAAAGCCGTATAAATATAAAGGCATAATTTTTTGAATGCGGTTCCGATAAAATTTTCAGTAAATTAAAAAAACATATTATAACTCGGAAAACTATCAAGAATCGCGGAACATACATGGGGTATTTTCAGATACCCCTGGGCATGAGATATCATTTTTTTATGACAACTATTTGGACCATCCTGTATACCTACTAAATAAGTTCATTTTGTTTATATTACGATAATATTTTCTAGAAATACGCTAAGTGTAGTGCCAGTGTTGGGGTTTTCTCGTCGTTGACGAATACCCCGGTAGTTAGTTAAGTTACACCAAACCACTGTTAAGTTTAATATGTAGTTTATTTATGGAACAGTAAAAATTATATTTATTTAGTTATCTGAGCCGCACATTACCGCGTGATGGAGTTTTAGTTACGACTGAATTGAGTGATTATTAGTTTAGTACGCATAAACGTATTTTTGCTGTATAAGCATTATTGGCTCGTACAGCCAGCATAAGGGCCTATGCACACCACGTTTTTTAAACGCGCCGTCGACGCGCGTTTGTAGCGATACAGACGCGATACGCACGCAAGTCAGACGCGGCCTGTAGACCTTTGCACACCTGTATAAATTCAAACACGCGTTTGAATCGATACAGACGCGCGTGTGTAGCGATACAGACGCAATGCAAACGCGCGTGTGTAGCGATACAGACGCGATGCAAACGCGCGTGTGTAGCGATACAAACGCGCGTGTGTATCGATACAAATGCGCTGGCATTTTGCGTTTTTAAGCAGAACCTCATCAACAGTAGCAAGATGGCGTCGGTCGAGACAGCATTGATTGCATGCGCTTTGTTATTAAGCTTCGCTTTTTTATTATTGCGCGTTTGAATCGATACAAACGCGCGCGTGTATCGATTCAGACGCGCCGATGCAGCGCGTTTGAATCGATACAAACGCGATGCTAACGCGCGTGTGTATCGATACAAACGCGCCGGTGCAGCGTGTTTGTATCGATACAAACGATAACAAACTGCTCTGTAGGATAAAAGCGCGCCGTCGACGCGCGTTTCTAAAACGCGCGTCGACGGCGCGTTTAAAAAACGTGGTGTGCACAGGGCCTTAGATTCCGATCCCATTTGGCAGTAGACTCCGGTTCGATTGCTTTCTTCATGAACCCAGCTACAGCACATTAATCTTACCGTGGCCCTGGCGCACAGGCAACTGAAGGAACACGGGTGAGTTTTGATAACCCACCCAAAAAAAAAAAAAATACAAAAAAAGGACATTAATCTTTGTAGCGGTCAGTTCAATTATTTATCAGTATTAATTAGTCTTTTAAATTATTTCAGGATTCCTTTTTCAAAGACATTCTAAGTATAGCTTGTTCTTCAACTCATTGAGCATTTTTCTGACATTGTTATTTTGATAAGTTTTTACTTTTCACGTCAGGTCCAGTACCCTAATTGCGTAACACTATCAAAATCAGAATCATTTTGAAGCCTATTACTAATCCATTGCTTCATATGTTCGAAAAATTTGTCTACTCAACAACGTAAATAACGCAATGAATGTTGTTGAACTGTGAAAATTACAGCTATTCCTATTGTTAGTGTGTTACGCAATTACCGCGCAGATCCAGTCATCAGGTGGTGTCCTGACAGAGAAAAAACTCTTATGCACAATGTTTACTTTGACAACGACTAAGTTCATGGCGATTTCTCTAGGACGCACATAGTCATATGAATGCGTTGCCTCAGCCAACCAGCGGCTGCCCTTTTTTTTGGTTGGGAAATCATCCAATGGCTTCTCCCTATCTGGGCGGAGCGGAAGGGCGTGTCAGACTCTTACTGACTAAAACCCACCCGTGTTCCTTAAGTTGCCTGTGCGCCAGGGCCACGGTAACTCTTTCGAACAATCCGTGACCCCGGCAGGCATCAGCCCTATCGGACCCCGTCAATGGTGCTGACATCTCTGAGGCGCGCGTGGAACACGACGCGCCGTCGACCCGGTTCTGGTCCTTACCGGACGGCCAGCTACTCATTGCTCGCCGTCCGGAAGCCCGCGCCTAAAATGTTGTATTAGATGTAGTTGATATTAAGGATTGAAATAGTTTAGAATTTCTTAGTTAATTAAGCTCTGACTTCCGACTGTAGTGCAGACGGCCATTAAAAGCGTCTTTACACGTTAACCCCGTCCTTGTCACAGACAGGAAGTCATATTTGTGTGACCTCCCCTCCCTTGGTGTGACTTTATATATTTTGCAATTTTAAAGAAATCTTGTAATAATATTAATAGAGATTGCTGACCCCCAGGGAAGAAGGTGGGAGTTTATAGATACGTATTTGAAAGTTTTTCGTTTGAGTTGAAGTTTAGAGTTATAATACTTTAGATTTTTACTTACATGTGACCTCACGAAGTGGGAACCCTTGTCATGATGTCATACGCTAAGATGTCACACTTTGTTGACCTCCTCCGTCCAGGGGGAAGGAGAGGGTCAACAAAGTGTGACATCTTAGCGTGTCGATGGTAATCTATATGGACTCGGCCCAGAATTCGGCTACGTGTTTGGCGCCATCATTAGCATCCATCAGTTCCTGTAAAGTGCCGCTGGCAGGACTCGCAGGACATATACTAAGTGTCCCATCGTTTAAGGAACAAACAGCACCACATTTACACTCCAAGGCAGAGTCCTCTATGAATCTCCGTCCCCCTCAACGTGTGTCGTACTTTGTGGATCACCTCTTTGACAACTCATTTACCAGCCGCTTTGTATCTATCGCAATCCCCTGAGTGTAGCAAGCATCCATAGAAAGAAATCACTTCTTTACGCCAACTATTATAGACGACTAGCTTATTCCCGCGGATTCGCCCGCGTGGAGGTCGGAATATATCCCATGTACTACCGGGATAAAAAGCATCTATGTTTTAATCCTGGTTATGCACTCTCTGTGTGCCAAATTGCATCAAAATAATATTATGAGTATAATTAATACTAATGATTGAAATACTATCGTGAATTCATGCAACCCTGGTACTTACTTTTTGTTAGGTTTCTGCTCAGAAATTGTGCACAACGTGTCGTGAACAGAATACCGGGATAAAAAAAGTATTATCTATATATTTTTAGTGGTCTAAAACCATCTTCGCATTATTGCCTTTCTAATGAAACGGGTTTGGGGCACACCGGTTGGATGGTTTCAAAGACTATAACGGACATAGGTAGAAACAGTTTTTTTGTTTTATATATATATCCTTCAGGCGTCTGGGATTTGTCTTGAGGAACGCTCGTGACTTTCGCAATCCCAGTATTATTAAACTTCTTTACACCACTTTGGTTCGGAGTAAACTCGAGTCCAGCGCCTGTGTCTGGCATCCGCATACTGCGTCTCAGACACTGATGCTTGAGAAAGTTCAGAAGACCTTCCTGAGATTTTTGTATCAAAGGCTGTACCATTACTTCCCATTCATGTACCCAACGAATTATCTTCTAGGGGTGTTGGGTTTAAATTCGTTGGAGGTAAGAAGGGGCTTTGATCAGCTCACGATTGCCTGTAAAACCCTAAGCGGTCGTATTGACTGCCCTGAACTCCACGGACTTTTCTGCCGCCTATTTGTGCCCGACAAATACCTTGGGCACCGTCAAAGCCGCCGTCATAACCTGTTCGCACTACCGCTGTCTAGATCTGTTGCTAGAGCCGAATCCCCAGTTTGTCGAACCCTAAGGATGCTAAACGCCCTCCTGACTGCCGACCCTGAATGTGATGAGTTTGCCGATGAATGGAAGAAAATAATGCGTGCTTGTCTGTTGTTTTGTGAGGGACAATATGCGAGGGTGTCCACTGTTGCATGTTAGTTTATTGATGTATCTAATTTATTGAACCATTTACTCAAATAATTATTAATAATTTTATCCACGAATTGTATATCTTTGAATTTAATTTTTTGTATTGTATGTTATTTGAATGCTTATTTTATTTTAATTTTTATAATTCTATGTTAATTAATGTAATTGGACCTGTGCCGTTTTAATTAACTATAAATAAATAAATAAATAAATATATAGACTAGTTTTGCCCGCGGCTTCGCTTGCGTGATGTCGGAAATTATCCCACGGGAACGTACTACCGGGATAAAAAGTATCCTTCGTCTTAGGTGTTAATCCAGGTTATGAACTATCTGTGTTCCAAATTCCATCCACATCCGTTCAGTAGTTTTTGCGTGAAAGGGTAACGAACATGCATCCATCCATCCATCCATCCTCACAAACTTTCACATTTATAATATTAGCAAGAATAAGATTAAATAAAACAAGAAGAACATTCTTACTATTACACATACATTCTTCTTAACTATTCCAAAATATAATTGAGGTTATGCCATCGATATTTCCAAGCTAAGCTTACATTCAAAAACTCAAAACTCAAACTCAAAGCATTTATTTCAATTAAACCATTTACAGGCACTTTTGAACTTGCAAAGAGTCGGTCAGTTAGTCAGAAAGTTGAAGCTAGTTGCCCATTCTAAAACGTAGATCTCTATGGAGAAGAACGGGCAAGAAACTCCAAGGACACTCTTTTTAAATCAAGATATTACAAATCCTGGGTACATTATTTTTATTGCTTTTATATGCGAGAACAATGAAAAAAAATATATATTAAGAAACAATTAAAAATATAAGATTAATAATAAAAATAAGCCGTGACAGTTACGAGATGACCAGTCTCAACTGACGGCGCCCGTTCACGAACATGACATCGCCCACGTTACTTAATTATAGAGCATGTCCAGCCCGAAAGTAGATTTGCGTGTTACAGGCTACTTAGCGATAAACACCTAGATATAAATCGCGAAGTGGATCGCGATGAGCGGTTAGCGCGCCGAATGACTTGACCGTATCGATCAAATAGTTCTAGAATTGCGAAACGGAGGGATCGCGTGACGCGGGTTCGCTACATCCGTGAGAGAATAAAAAGAAAAATAATTATAATAGAATAATTTATTTGCAGAAAATATAGGTGTTGTCGGGAAGTCTTGTCTATCTGCATTCCGATAACAATCGATTTACTTAAATATATACCTATATATTCAAAGTGCTCTGCTTAGGGTTTTAAATTGACTTCAAATAATAGGAAGATGAAATGATAAAATTCTGAAAAACAATTTTCATAGTTCCTTGGAACAATTTTCTCTACCTATAATAGTTTCAGATTTGTCTGTACTGACCCATCCCAACAGATGATCCTGTAAACTTACAATTGGTAACGCTGCACGAAGGGGTATTTTGCCATTCTAGTCTGTCATAAATCAATAAAAAAAAATTGACTTTGGTAAATAATAATTGATTATTATTATTGTTAAATGACTAGAGGACAACAACCCTCTCCCTATCTCATAGGCTGCACCCGGGCCCTAGTATCAGTAAGAAGTTCGGAACTACCATCGTTAAAAGTGTAGGTAGGTACGTATCTGTCTCGACTTTCTTTGCATCCTTCAAACAGGCGCGGCACGCGACACGATACAAAGACACCGCCTGTCGCGCGGCAAGCGGTGCCTTTGTGTCGCGTGAAGGCTCGTACACACTGGCGCGACGCGACGCCCGACACAAAGGCACCACGTGTCGCGCGACGAGCGGTGCATTTGTGTAGCGCTCTCGCGTCGCGCCTGTCTGTGGGAGCTTTGACGCGTGCGATTCGCGTCGCGTGTCTCGGCTATTTGAAGGAGCCTTTAATAACCAACAGTTTTGTTAATAGTGAATTCTTTGAAAATATTGTTATTATTTGGATCAAGCAGGTAAGAACATATTTTTGAAACATTTTGCTGTTATTTGTTGATAAAATATTGTTTGACGTCGTTTGAAATAGAACATAGAATGATCAAATATTCTACCGGCATTTTTACGCATAAATAGCTTTTTGTTGTATTTCCGGGATCGTCCCGGAATTTATTTAAACTGGTATTGCGAGATGACAGTTTTTACAATGTCATCATCCTCAAATCAGCCGCACTTAAGGCTCCCACAGACAGGCGCGACGCGACAGCACGACACAGTGGCGCCGCTCGTCGCGCGACCAGCGGTGCCTTTGTGCCGCGCGCGATTCGCGTCGCGTGTCGCGACTATTTGTAGGAGCATTTATCCGCTCTTTTTCGAGTTTGGGGTGATCAACCAAGATAGAGAAGAAAATATAGAATTTATATTAAAAACTTAAATGATGTTAACGTGATCATTATGTTGTTTAAGAGTCATCAGATCGAGAGTCGTCTGGTGGCTCAGGTAGCTCAGGTGTAGGTATAGTAACCCGTAGATCACTGTATGATAAACAGTGATCGGAATAGGTAGAGCTAATATATCTAAAGTTCAAAGAACAGAGACAAAAAGTGAAGACTTCCTTATGACAAAATGAATAAATGGTATGAAAAGCTACAATTTTTTTATTTTTCTTAGCTTTACCATGTTAAGTAAACCACACTCCACCTGGTAAGTAAATTACATTAGCTTCCGCGCTTACATCGTTCAAACGAAGATAAGGAGAATACCTTTACTTTTTTTAAACAATAAAAATCGTGCTTACTCTTTTTTTTTTAAACAGAAACAGAAAATGAATTCGGTAGTTGTTTTACTTTATTAATTTTAGTTGTACTTAAGTAATGTTTAGGAAATGCAGGACGTTAAACCCGAAAAAATATTTTGTCGTAAGGCGTCTCCACTTTGTCTCTGTTCTTTTTAGAACTTTAGGTATTTTAGCTCATCTTTTTCCGATCACTGATGATAAAATACAAGAACAAAATTTGATTTATCTTAAAGAAAAATCGAACTATTTGGAGAGTTACCTTTGTCTTGCAAAGAATACTCTTAAAATAGAAACAATGTGGTAACACGAGTGATGGAAACACGAGTAGCAGATTTTTCACTAATCCTGAATAAGTTTGCAGAATAATGTATTGTAACATTTGTTACCTCAAAACTTTACCTATGTTTATTTCCATGGGGTCCTATGACACCTACGATGCACGGGGCAACAGTCATGGAAAATGTTGTTGCCAAGTGGATTGCTCTCCGAAGAAGCCGCTGAGGCACGAAACACATTTCAGGCTGCACAGGCATTGGCGGCGATCGGCGGCGGCGACCTCTCGCGTCCGGCCCTGGTTCAGGCCATGGTACGGAGCGAGAGGGAATGGGAAGCTGTCACCTCCTTCTGCGAAGCAGTAATGCTCGCGAAGGAGGAGGCGGAGCGCGTGAGGGAGAGGCAATCGCAGCGCCTTCGCGCCCTTAGTCGCCGCAGGAGAAGACACCCTGGGCGTCGGGAGTCGATTGCCGACTCCCGGCCACCGTAGGCGCGGACTTGCGGACGGCGAGCAATGGGCAGCTCGCCGTCCGGTAAAGACCAGGCCCGGGTCGACGGCGCGTTATGCTCCACGCGCGCCTCAAAGAGATGTCAGCACCATTGACGGGGTCCGATAGGGCCGATGCCTGCCGGGGTCGCGGATTGTTCGAAAGAGTTACCGGGCCCTGGCGCACAGGCAACTGAAGGAACACGGGTGGGTTTTAGTCAGTAAGAGTCTGACACGCCCTTCCGCTCCGCCCAGAGCGGGAGAGGTCATTTGATGATTTCCCACCCAAAAAAAGGCTCACAGGCATAACTTCGCGAGAGAATTTTCCAAGGTGGAGTGTAACCTTGATGTTCTAAACAGGCTCTTACTAAACTCTGACCCGGTGATCCTAGTAATGAGACCAACTTCCACAAAGAAAATAATGCTGTTCTTGAATGAATCAATTGAGTTAATGATTCCCGCTGAACCTGGCTCTTCTGAAGATGACTCCGATTCGGATTTGGACGAGGTTTCTAAAGTCGTAGAGAATTAGCAGAACGAAGGAGAGCTTTGGCACCCATCATCATCTTAAATATATAAAAAATATAAATGATTAAAGTTGAGTTTTAGTATAAAATAAAAATGAAGTTTACTTATCTATAGTTTTTTCTCTGGAGGTCCAACATTATGAGACGCATTATTCATTGCAAAACACTTTATATAGCTTAAAATCAGTTAAAGAGTCATTACAAACAAAAAAATCTGGTAAAAAAATCAATAGAAATCTGATGATGTTTTATGTTTTGCTTCTCGCATCTTAAAAATAGCACAACAAAAATAAAATGTACACGCAGGCGGGTTTACATGAAGCCAGCGCTTGCCGTCAGTTAGACTAGCAGCCAGTGCTGGCTTGGTATTGGGCCTATGGAAAAATAAAATCTTGCCAAGGCAGCGCTGGCATGAATAGAGCGCCCGTATATGTATTTTTCTAGCCAGAGACCTCCGCCCGCGTAAACGCATCGGGCCAGTCGCTGGCGCATCTCCTAAAGTGCACATGTGTTTGGTTTTTCATCTACTCTCTTAGTAACGCAGTTAAGTTCTTTAGACATTTCTTTTTCAACAGCCGGACTGGTTCGGAATTCAATTTTTATTGAGACAAACGTGCTACACGACAAGAAAAATTTAGAAATGATTGGCCGTGTATAAAGAACACCAGCAAGGCCAGCACAGGCAAGTTTGTACGACTAGCGCCAGCGCATTGGCTTCGTTGAAACCTTTCTTGCGTTAAACCCATATACAAATTCAAGTCGAGCTACTTCTTTTCTACAAGTCATAAGAGTCGTCAAAAATATGTCGTATAAAGACATGTTTTATACCTTGGTGTAAACACGGGGTAACATCCACACGACATGCAGTACTTCTGCACAAGCAAGCAAGCAAGTACCGTATCAATCGCTCGTAGAGTGATGTTTACCACCATAATTGCCACGTAATTACTAACATGTCAGTCCGTGCATTTACAAAACTGTCAAGCGTCGTAAATTATAGCATCGTGCATCGGTGGGAAACGTCAATGCATTGTACATTCTACGACAATTATGGAGTAGGTACTTAATCACAAGACACATGACTGCGACTACTGGAAACAACTTTCAACATTTTGAATAACAATACACTACATATTATAAAAAAAGTCCCCCCCTCTGCGTCAGTCTGTCTGTCTGAACGCGATAAACTCTAAAACTACCGAACGGATTTCCATGCGGTTTTCACCAATGGACGGAATAATTCATGAGAAAGGTTTAGGTGTATAATTCATTAATGTTTTGTGTAAATTGTTGAAAATGTCGGAATACATCATGGCGATTGGGAGCTGGAGCCTGGACCTACTGGCGGGCGCTGCGTAACCCAATAGAGTTATATGAAAAGTATGAAAACAATGGTAGTACGTTCCCGTGGGATATTTTCCGACATCCACACGAAGCCGCGGGAAAAAGCTAGTTTAAATATAATAAAAAGATCCTAGAAATTGTCTGTAAAAAGATTTTTTAAATCTTATTGAATCTTTGCATTGAAACTATCAACGCTATGTTTAAGAAATAATTTTTGGACGGTAGTTAATTTTCGACGATAGTAAATCCTTCAAAATTGCAGGAATATTTAAAAAACGAAAAATATTTATTATAATAAACACACAAAAGTTTCATACCTGCATTAATTGCACCGTTTCTTTTAGCTAAATGAATGAAAACAAACTCAACTTTTTGTACCGAACGCGCGAATTAGTCATTTTTGTATGGCCGTATTATCCATTTTCATGTAGTTTGATTGACATCAATTTCTTGCTGAAAATGGACGCGACAGTGAAAGTGCATTTCTATTTTACGTGATACCGAATAGGCTGATCGACTTTTCCGCTTTTCCACTCGCTCTTGAAACAGTAAGCAATGAATTGGTAACTTTGAAAGTAACGTACCTAGGTAGGTAGGATGCATAATAACACTTAAGGGGACTACAGGACCTAAACGCAAGTTTTATAATGCCTAAAAGTATATGATCCACTGCAGTAAACAAAATCAGAAAAATATATGATATTCTTCAGGATATATCCTAGTTAGATAGTGTTTTGAAAACATAATACAACTAATTCGAAACAATAGAAAAAAATCACGAAGATACCTCTAAAAATTTCTTTTAACGATTAAAAACCATACTAATATACATGCAATCATTCTGATTTTTTGTCAGATTATTCTACAAGCCACATATTAACGTGATAGTGTTTTAATTTTTTAGTCCAATCAATAGAATTTTTGTAAATCGATAATTGCTTCATATTTTGCAATAAATTACTAGCGTTGTGTCATCGCGCTTCTTTTTCTTTTATATGCAGGCCCACAGTGACCGCGCTTTAGCTGTTGTCAGCGTCTTAGGTACTTAATATATTTCCATTAGGTATACTTACAACGCACATTGTTAAGAACCATGACTGGCGCTTATAAGTAAACAGGGTGGCAAGGACATCGACGTACACCCGGTTACTATGGATTCAGCACATGAATCTGGTCCCCCTGCGTTGAAAATTATCGTCGGTTTTTAAAAAAAAGTCTGCTCTTCTATACATTTTGACCGCGTAGGTATTGCACTTTTGTAGGAAACAGCAGATTCTTTTTTAATAACCGGCGAAAATTTTCTACGCTAGGGGGTCCTAGAACCATGTGTTGAATTCATGGTTTAAATTTGCGCATCCCTGCCGCGGTCCCTGCCACCCTCTATACTGACGTCGTAATGGGAGATGGCTTATGCTGTTTTCTACGAGTTTCCATTGTCAAGGATCTATTACTCTAAATCTAATATAGGTGAATTTTACAAAGTAGATAACATGTGTGTAATAATCATGCTTAAAAAATGTACTGCAGGCGTTGTTTAAGCTACGATGGTTCGCTCTCTGGCCTGACGCCGACACATAGGTACTGTATATGCATCCAGCGTAGGTACAGCACAGAACATATATACTCTTAGAGGTACAGCCAGTTTGTCTACCGTACGTCCAGTACCGTAACTAGCCTTTAAAGCGCCCGGTGCGACCTTCTATATCAGGGTCCTTGAAAAATCCGTTGTTCTCAGTTTGTGTAGGTATTTCTAGTAACATTTTGCAGAAAATTAATATTGACAAAGCAATCAAGTCTAACGTGTGTAATGTGAACTAATGTGTGTATACCTTCTGTATAAACAACATGAGCTTCGCACCCGGCAGGTTTCTTTTTTCAGTGAGGTGCATTTTTTCTCTTCATATTTTATTTGTAGGTACATTTTCATCGAAAAGCAAGAGCGAGTGAGGCGTGCTCGAATGTTTTTACAGCCCGTGTCATAATTCTCAGTTATGTTTATTTTGAAAATTTATACGGAAACAGGAGTTGCTTTGTCGACTTATGCAGAAAAGTTAGAGAATTAGAAGATGTTACGATGCAAGAGCAAGCGAAGCGAGCTTTAAAATTTTAGCATCCCGTATTCCCGTGACCCTGCCTCGGAAAGGTTCTTAGGGCCTCGTAATTCTCAGTTAGGTTTATTTTGAACATTCATACATAAATAGGAGTTACTTTGTCTATTTATGCAGAAACCATGAGAATGAAGAGAATTTAGGACGCCAGAGAGAGCGAAACGAACTCGAAAAATGTTGCGCACCTGCTTCTGTAGTTTAGCTTTTCATTTGACAAGTCATACAGTAATAGGACAACAGTACAGTTGTCAACTTAGGTATACAGAAAAGCCTGACAAATAGGAGAATGTTAACAAGAGCGAGTGTAGCGAGCTCGAAAATGTCTGGACCGAGTTCCTTTTTAGACTTATTTATGCAAAAAAGTTTGTGGAATAACAGAATGCCAGAGCGAGCGAAGCAAGCTCGAAAATTTTAGCATCCTGCTTTTCAATTTTGCATATGTAGGTACCTAAGGGGCTTCCAACTTTTTCTTACTAAACATATTTGGCCTTTACGAGTATTGGCATTTGATAAAAAACTAGATTACTACTACTTCTCTAGATTTGCCCGCCCCCCCCAGGGCTGGAGGCCCGGTACCATCCCGTATTGTATACAATATATAATAGGTATTGTATGTGTGCTACTAACTACTATGTAGTAGTAGGTGGTTGGTAACTCCAACCTGGTAAAGTGGGGCTACCTCGACGGAACGGCAGGTGGATGTGGATGTGGAGCTATGCCTTCAAAACTTGCAGTCGAAGTGACCTCTGCGCTGCGCGGCACCGACGACGCCTTGGAAGTGGCGAAGTTTTGGGCTAACAAGGTTTGAGAAAAGTCGTGCCAGCGGACTAAGAAAAAGAAGACTACTGTGTATGACCAAAAGCTTGGTAATTTCTGCGCCCAGTGCCTGGGCACCGCCCTAGTTCGGCACTGAGTTCGTCAGTAGTAACACTACAAAAACTGCCCTTGCTACTACGAAATAAAGACGCTGTCAAACTCAAATCACACTGAACGTGCATTTGACAATAGCCTTATTTTGGTGGATAAAATGCCCATGTGGCTGGCAATCACTGAAAACTCCACCATGATTCTCTTCATCCGTTTTTATATAAGTTTCATAAGAGCTGCTAGCTACAAATGACTCGCGAACCACGTACCTACACCTTCACCTTCGAGGCGGCACAATAAAAGAGTACCTGGAATATTCGGGGCAGGCTTTTGTCCAGCAGTGGGACATTGGCTAACAAAAAACCTATTATTGAAGCTAACTCAAAAACTATTCAAGGAAATAACATTGATATTCGACCACCCCGCAGGCTTCTTCTACCAAAAATGAACTGGGTACATAATTATCCGGATTCTGAAATCCCAAACCCAGGAATCGAAATCAGGATTAGCAGTCGCGCTTGCGCACACTAGACCAAAGAGGAAGCAGCCAGAAAGTTAGAAATACCTAGTCCAAAACTTCAAATACTCCATTACTGCGTTAACATCAAACCTAAATTGCCATAATTAATTAGAAGAAAATATTTTGACTATATACGGTGATCACTACATATTATAAAACAAAGTCCCCCGCCGTGTCTGTCTGTCTGTCTGAACGTGATAAACTCAAAAACTACCGAACTGATTTTCATACGGTTTCGCCAAAGGACGGAGTGATTGATGAGGAAGGGTTAGGTGTATAATTCACTAAGGTTTTGTGTAAACTTGCTGAAATATGACGATGATTGTTGAAAATGTCGGATTAAATCATGCCGTCTGGGAGCTTTACTGGCATGCGCCGCGTAAACCAATAGAGTTATATAAGAAAACAGTATAAATGGGATATTTTCCGACATCCACGCGGGCGATGCCGCGGGCAAAAGCTAGTAATACATTATAATTTCAGAAAAAAACATGAAATACAAAACTATTCGTTCCTGGATAGGTATCTTCCGACCATAATTTTGTATCAAAAAGATTTGTTTTACGATGGCTGACTGAGACGAAGAGTAGACCTGCCTGTGGGGTCCAAAAAGCAATGCACTATGAATTTCTTTTAAAATCCTTCAGATTGTGGTAGAAAGTCTGTAGTACGCAATTGGGGTGCTTGCTGTACCGTGTTATTTTAAGAGATGGGAAGGTTTGCAAGGACAAACCTAATTAGATATAATTATTCGGTACCTATCATTAAATTTAAAAAGTTAGGTACCAAGTCCTGGTCCTTATACTTACCTGCTTCAGTTTCAGGTCAGTTAGCCATACATGTTTCTAGGTCTAAGTTTGTCGTAAATTATTTACCCTGGGTTTATAAATAAGAGGCCCAGAGTTCAATAAAATCACCGCTGAAAGGTTTCGGCCATTACAAACGCACGCTCTATTTTCTTAAAGGTTTTCCTTTTTTTCACCTGAATTTTCTCAAAGATAGTTTTTCCGGCTGCTCTATATAAGCAATATGACCAAAACTATAGCGCTGGTATACCAGATAAACTGAGGTTAATTGCCCGAGTCGATCGTCTGAAACTTAGTCTCGTCACACTTCAAACAGTTGTCGTTTAGGTACTTCTTAGAATCCTAGAAATATAGATTTTCATAACTGATAATAAATCTTAAGTCGAAAGGCGCATCTCCTTGCTCCTTATCAAAATGGTCAATAATATACTTCTGTGGCATCGGAGTCCGGACGTTATCCACTTCCGATCACGAAATCTGTGCGTTTTATCGTGCTGGCTCCAATTATTATCCGCGGCTCGAGCGGTATCACGTCGATAATAGATCCACGACCTGTCATAAATTTCATTGCAATCGAGGATCCGGCTGATCAATTTGGCTCGCTGGGCGGGCGGGGGCGGCGCTGGGGCGCGTGCGCGGGCCCTGGAGCGGCGGGCGCGGCCCGGCGGCGGCAGTGCGCGAGTCGTCGCCGCCTGCCGCGCCGCCGCCATGGCCGCGCCGCGCCGCGACCGCTGACCGCGAACGACCGCGCCCGACGGCCCCGCACACTGTGCCACGCCGCGCTCCGCACGGTATCGCCGCTCGTCGCCTGTGTCCTCGCCCGTAGTGCTGGGCCGCGCTCGTCCTGCGGAGTAGGCGCCGGGCCCGGGCGCCGCGCGCGCCTCGCCTCGCGCCCCGCGCGCCACCCGCCGCCGCCTGGTTCATGACGATACGTAGGTAACGTTGCCGACTACGAAAACAGTTGTCATAAAATCCTTGCGGTCTCTGCTATACCTCAGGACGCAATTACGATTCCTGCGACTATCTGGACTCTGACTGTCGTATTCAACCCCGGAGTGCACCCGTAACCGACGGTCGTGTGTTGCGCAGCTGACTGCTCCGATGATCTATCGGTTAGTTTAATTTCTTTCTCATCTTAGTTTTAAAGTAGAGCATTGCTAGACGTTTAAATATCATAAGCACAAATATTTTTCAAGTTGCTAGTTAAGTTTTCAAGTTAGTGCTTAAGTAGCGGACCTTAGATGGGTGTTACATAATGGAATATCGGTCGATCTCGTCGAGCGAGCGCGCCACAGCCACTCGTTACGGCACAAGAAACTGTTACGGAACGCTGATTTTCTTCACACTGATTCGCTGCCACTGTTTATACTCGTTGTTCATATTCTATTAGGTTTCTATGCTTAGTAGGTAGGTACATAAATGAAACTAGCTTTGTCCCCACAAAGCCAAATTGGAGGTTTAGTCTGGCAATAGAGGTTCAGGACCAAGTAGGTAGTAGTAATTATCGATTAAGTCCTAGAATGTTAAGATGTTAGTCTTAGTGAATAGAGATACAGCTGCTTATTATTCCAAAGGCAGTCGAAGAGATGCACACAATGGAGACACACAGAGGTCGAGTTAGCGGTAATCAGTGTTAATTGAGTGGTAACTCGTCGCCCGGGGCCGGGTGTAGAGATGTGCGAAAGTGTCCATGGGAAGAGACGTCCCTCTCGTGCGGCGCGTGTCGCTGTGCGGGATCGTTGGCACGCCTCCCAGATGCGAGGTACCTACCACCACTTACTATCTACTGTGTGTGCTATTGTTCCTTTCTTCTCTCTATCATTAACTACACTCATAATGCTTAAATATTTGCTGTCTGATGTATGGATGTAAAGAGTACAAGCGAGGTTTTAGTTTTCATTGTCAATCACTGGATGTTCAATGTGTATATTCGGTGTCCACATCTATAGGTATATGTCGTTAAGTGGATCTTTATGTAAATTGCTTCAGTATTTGGCGGAAGCAATTAATGGACGGTAGTTGGCCCCGTCCAGGCTTTAAACTCATTTGTTTATGTGTGCATTAAATGTGCTTTGTGCCATGTCTGAATGTTTTTTTGTTAGTTTAGGTACGTACGGCTGACGGGATGATTGATTTATTATTAATTAAGTATTTTTCAAATATGGAAAAATTCGTTACGTGGAACTTTTAAAAACTTAGAATTTTAAAACATTTTAGGTTTGAATGAATTGTATGAATGAATACCTTAATGAACGAAACCAATTCAAAAATTATTCAGCAGAAAATTCTTAAGAATCTCACTTAAGTTACGCATCTATCTGTTTTCAGACTTATTTCTCGAGCATTGAGTGTAATTTACATTGGCAGTTAAAAGAAAGTGTTTATTAGGATTATTTACGGTTTCCCAGCTACGCGCCTGATTTACCCATACGTAAACATTGCGTGAATAAACATCAGTTCAATCTTGGCCCCGTAACCACCGCCAGTGGGTACTCGCACTAACGCAATGTATTTTGCAAATAACCAAACATTTTATTATCTGGTTAATAACATGCTCTTTTTACGACTCTCACTTGAGATTTCCGGTGATCAGCCACCAGAAACGTTTTTACTTCACGCCGTTTGAGTTGAGGTGTTGGATTTTATTTCAAGTCTATGATTATCAAGCGGAGCCAAATTCAATTTTTGATTTGTATTCTGTTAGTTTCTATTACATTATGATGATCATCAGCTTAGACTTTTCCGAATAATGTTTGGATCCAATGAATTGTATACTTTGTATACCTACCTATTCTTAAAGGAGACATAACGATAATTATATCGTTATCTATGTCTGTTTTCAAGTCACTCAAATAAAATAACCATAGGGTTCACCAAATACTAAATGCATTCATACAAAAAAATCCTTCAGAACTCCTAAGATCGTAATCAAATTCATGGTATTTGTTCTCGCAGTGTACCTTGATTTATGTAAGTACTTAGGTACTTACCTGTATAAGTACATATGCAATGAGGCGTGACACGACCGCCATAAAGTGCGAAATGGCCTTGAGCGTTTTTGACACACAAGATGAATCCACGATAAAAAAATACTACCGATATTTCTATTTGTGTATAACAAACATCTTATGGTTTGCCCTATATGCTGACTCTACTTATTTTATTTTGAAGCGCTGTGGAACCATTTTGGTACTTATTATTTTTGAAATAATAAGGTAATAAAAACTTGGAGCGCAGTGGAACTACCCGGATGCTCTTTCACTTTCTATTTCCACTTTACATAATATTTCTCATTGATAGGCAGGTATTTACTGATTACCTCTGATAAATATTAGACGGACATCATTATAAAACGACCAATAGGTTTATCACAAATCTTTGCAAGAAGATAGCACTAGCCAAAAAATGGGTAGGTACGGTGATAGTCAATCCTGCGTCAAAAACAGATGGACTCTCCATAATTCCTCATCATCCCCCAGTGTAGGAACGTATACGTCGACTTATTAAAGATTAAATAAGCTTTCAAAAAACCAATACTAAAGAGGCAAATTCAAAAATTCATGACAAGGAAGCTGAAATTCGCAAAATTTCAGTGTGCTCTCCTGAAAATTGATTTCAATATGACAGGTGCCGCCATTAAAGTCTCATTTTCACATGGGTCCTTAATCCTGCTTAATCGTTTCTGCCATATATATTGTCTCTTCATACCTATATAGGTGTCTACCTATATATGTATGATGATACTTAGGTACACAATGAATGTCGTTCCTTAAAAGCGAGAGCCAGAGACTGACGCAATTCCGACAGCTCCATAAAAGGCGGGCTTTTATTGAATGTGCAAGATTTACTACTGCCGATCCATATCCGTATGAAGAACGTGATTGTGACACAGACACTCCTATAGAAAACAATTAGCCAAAGATAGAAAATATGAAATCACTGCTAAAATTGTGGGTAGTACCTACAGGCGCGCATCTAGGTCTTTGCTAAGAGGGGGCAAATTTTTCTCTTTGAGGAAGGGGGGGATTTATCAAACCGTGAATGCCTTTTAAAAAATCCTTCGGCACCTCTAAAATCATCAATGTGCCCCCCTTTCGAGGATGACTACTACTTATCTACACATAATTATCTTAGTAAAACTATGTTTATGTTTTAGAGTTTTAGAGCCACTTTGAAAGCCGAGCACTTCGAAGCCCAGGGGATCTGCAACCATCCCCCCCCCACCCGATGTGGTAGTAATACCTTGATCACAATATCCATTCACAAAATTCGAAAAAAAAGAAAAACAACTGTAGTAACCTGGTAGCAACACCAGAAGTTTTCAAATGAAAATGTTTCCTAGACTTGAAGAGCTAGCCTGGAAAATTTGCGCATAAACCGCGTAATGAGTTACATACTTTGCTATTCAAAATCGTAGATTTTCTAGATAACGCACTAATTGAACGAGTTCTAATAAGTACCTAGAAGTAAATATGCTTATTGCCTATAACAAAGAATAGCTTTAGCTAGGTACGCTAGAATTCTAACTAATATTATAAAAAGGTAAAATTTGTTTGTAAATTTGTATGTATGGGGCAATGTCTCGAACTAACGGACGGATTAGAAAAAATCGTTTTGCATTTGATAGCCTAATTCTCGAGGAAGGCTATAAGCTATTGAACATCACGCTATAACCCTTAACAGCCGCGCAAAAAGAAAAAAAGTCTGAAAGAACGCTAAGTGAAAACGAAATGATAGTGCGGGCAGGTGATGCGATGCGACGGGGTAGGTCGGGGGAACAAGAAATTTAATGCAGGCGAAGTCGCGGGCAGAAGCTAATAAACAATAAACAAGGCCATGGTTTCCAATGCTATGTAAACGTCAGATGAAGTCATAAAAACTGTATGAAAATTACGTTGTAGTTATTATTCATATGGGGAGCCTCTCGCGTACGACGTCGACCACTTATCTCACTTATCTAAAGGTGCTTAAGCCTCCCAAAATTCCCCTGTGACTCTAAAATTTACGACTTGAGAAGAGATTTAACGGACGCAGCGTTATCTGTTTTATCAGAAGATATTGTGAGTCAGTCGGCGTCTATCGGTTGCTAAACAATAGCGAGTTGCCGAACGGTGCGAGTGGAGGCGCACTAAGTCGTCAAAGATCTATATTTATGTCAATCGTTTAACTCGATCGTGTATAAACAGCCAGTGCACATGTTTACATCATGGCCGATGTGCCGCGGATTTGTGGGCACGTGTGTTTAGATGCGATCAATGAGCTCTATCACGGTGACGCACGATGCGCCACATATTTATGATCTCAATTGTTGGATGAGGTTAGTGATATTTTTTTGTAAATAATTCAATGAAACATGAATGAGTTTTTTTGTAAAGGATATGTACATGTTCAAAAGTATTGTTTGATTATTTTTTATTGTTACGTGCTTTAAATTTTACTAGCTACCCGTCTACTTTAGCACTCCAAAGAACTAAAACTGCAAATAAACTTAGTTTTCAGCGGAAACTGAGGCAGTTAAATTCCCAAAGAATCCGAGCACAGACAATAAACTGCTAGTTGTATACCTACATTATAACTACATACCGATATAACTTTTCAGAGAAACAATCAAATGAGTTTAGACGAGTTCGTGAATTCACCGGCATGGCTTGTCAAGGTACAATACTTTATTTATATTGGCTTCGTAATCCGTGAGTATAGGTGCATCAGGTAGGTGCAGAATATAGGATAGAAAGTAAGAACTAGCACCAGGATATCTCACTCAAACAAATGATGATTCGTAAAGCAATCGATTTTGTTCCTCCTGGTCCTAAGTTTGGTCCGTTCATAGATTTCTTTTGACCAGAAACAAGACATAGACTTGAGAAATTTGATAAAAGACATCGAACAGTCACAATCATTATCCGCATCTCCGTAATTAAAAGCATTCTTAGTTGCATGAGAAGGCTAACCCATCAGTAGCAGGTGTAATACTAAAATTGACTCAAATAATAACAAATTTAGACAATACTCGATAGGAATTCCCTTGAGGAAAAGCTCTGCACAGCATTTGTACCAAAAAACAAGGAAACTCCTTAAAATTCCTACAAGACTGCGATAACTGCACACATCTACCTGTCAGTCGTCGAATAATAGGTATTTTAAGCATTGACTCATTAGTGTTATATCTGGCCACTAATGAGGTTGGATACAATTAGGGCACTTGAAGCACGCAAACATGACTCCATGTCCGTTAGCTCAGTTTAGCCGGTGTTGTAAACACGCACTTGGCCATGGTTTATAATTTTTCCGCGTGTATGTACTAAGTAGGTACAAATCTAATTTGGTCACATACCGACATGCCCGACATGTGTTGGTATGTGCCCACTGTTAAATAAACACTGGTTTAATTATAGGAGTGAAGTATGAGCGATGAAGGAATGCAGAAAAATAAGAGTTGAGGAAAACGTGGGACATAATGTGAGGATAACTTGCTGACTTTAGGCTTATCTTTTTGCGTTCAAATGTATATTGTAGTACTCTTTGTTTCTCTTTGAAACACACATTTTTTGAAGTATCAGAACGGCTATTCAGTTATCTATTAATGCCTGCTGCTTTATACCCGCGACCTAGAATTTGTTGGAAAGATCCTCTATTCTCAATGCCTTATCCTCTATAGACATACATAGTTTGATAATATTCTTCCTACTTTTTCGTCCTACAATGTTAGCAATCACCACCATCACAATATGCACAGTAGTTAGTGACACAGTTATAAAATAAATGCTGAAATGAATTTTGCTGACCCCGATGTAAAATTATGAACACCTTTAGACTGGCTCTACTGTACGTTTATTTCCAACTGATATTATTTACATGATAATAGCATTCAAGCTGCCGATTACTGTCGATTAGGTAAGGAAAATATTATGTGCGAATACACCCAAGGTTCCGATTAATTGCTTGTAATTCCTCTAGTGTCATCATGATTAGCATGATTGTATTGTAGTTACACGGTTATACATCTGTAGTATGCTTAGTGCCTCGACTAACGAACGCACGTACTTAACTAAATGCAAGTGATCGATGCATTTATACATTTTAACGGTCTGATCTCAACAATCGAACGGTCGGCTGTGGCGGACAGTGTCGTGCTCGCGGCCGCACGGAGAAAGCTAGTTTCATTTGGCTATGAGTGTTTAGTTGGTCCTGGCTGAGTGATGGCGCTTGTCGGTCGCTTGTCTAACGAGTAGTGGTGTGCGGCGTGTGTTGGGCAGGTGTCGGGGGCGCAGCGCGGGCGCGAGCGGCATGCGGCCCCGGCGGCAGACGCCCATGGAGGTCGGCTAGCGGCGCGCGCGCACCCCCCGCGCCCGCTCCCTCTGCTCCGCCCCACCGACGCCATGGAACTCGCTGACGTGCCTAGACACCGACCCCTCGCCTTCGATAAGGTTAGTATACATTATATGACGTTTTTAAGTCACTCACTTAACATTTCTTACGCCAAATAACTTCACACATTCTTTTACGAGTAACAACATACTAAATAATACACGAAACCAATACCGGTCTAAAATAACGGTAGTTACATATTCTGTACGAAGTGAGTAACACTAGTTGTTACATTATGCAGCGTGGAGGAGGTAGGCAGTGCTTTACCCGTTTATTTTTAACACAATCATCGACAGGCGCCGGGCGCCGAGCATACTGCTGCGCTGCCGTCTGAAAATCGATAGGGTTTGCTTCCGACGAAGCTGCTAGTAGCCAGGCGCTCGCTACACGATACTGCTATACTGTTTATAAGATAACAATTGGTAGCCCTGACAGAAGACATATAGGTGTAAATAATAATTAAACCGTTGAATTAATATGATAAGTATGATCAAAAGTAAAGCAGGCGTTCTCGCTATTGGTGCTATTTTAGACTCTATTACTAAAATACTTTCGATTGGATCAACTAGGCAAGAGCATCAAAGTGCGAACGTGCAATATTTACAAACAATGATGCTTTAAGCACTTTCGCCAATAGGTATTCAGTCAGATGATCGGTTTATATCTTCTCGTAACGGGGAATAGGTACTTAAGATAGCACGGAAACTTCAGCTAAAATGTTCTAAAAATAGGCATCAATTTCAGCATTGCGGATGCGTTATTGACAGCAAATATTTCCATTTCGGCCGATTAACCTGCGGAATAAACAGAAAAAAAATCCTTGGACTTACTCTAAAATGGATAAAAATGTGCTGATTTGTAATATTAGTTAATATCATACAACAATAGTAATTATTCGTGCTAATGACTTTGATTTACAAGCTAACTATAATACGTGTATAGTTGATTGTAATAGAACCCCACACGCGCCATTACTCTTTGTCACGGGCATTCGGGACGCCCCTAACAATAGACGGTTGAATAATAAACAACAGGGTGTTTCCAAGAATCCTATTATTCGTCGCTAGTATGGCTTCGACGAAATGTTAAAGGCTTAAACTCGTTTCAACCCCTTGACTAAATAAGTAGGGTGACCTGACTGAAAAAGTGTTATGCCTCTCATAATTGCTGTTTTAACTGTGCTAAGTATGTATTTGTTAATTGACGTTCTTATCAGTTCATATTTAGGGCATGTTAAATATTTACTGAAAATCTCGATTTCGAATATGACATGCAGTTTGAAATGCCACGGTGTCATGGTTCCTAAACAAAACACGCTGAGACAAAAACTTTTTATTTTCCTATTTTGTTAGACCGTTCCACTTTTGTTGAGCGTTCGTTTTTATTATTAGAGATTTTGTTCTGGCGGGTGAGAATATTTTATTAATTAAATAAGACTCAGCGAAAATGCAAAAGGTTCGTGCCGCCCGCCCTCATCTCGCCCGCCCACGCGCCGAGCGCGCCGCCCTAACCCTTAATGCATTAGCTTAAAAATTTCACTCTATTTTTATGTTACGCCCTTCGTTTTTAATATAAATTAAAGTATAAAGACTTACATTAAAGTCTTGAATGAAAAGCTAAGGTGGAGTAAAAGTATTTGATTCGCAATCGTACAAACTGCAAATCTCTCCTCGATTTTTGTTTCCAATATAGGCAGATGTTTGTAGCCTAAATATAAAAGATAAAGTCTATCAATATATCAGTAACACGGGTTTATTTTAAAGGCCCTACTTATGTACTAAGTAAAGCTTTTCTACCTACATACAAAACGTAGGTCCCAAATAATCTGTAGGTGTAATGAATCGTACGTAAATCCGTGGCGAAGGTGGCCGAGATGGCGACGAAGACGCTCGGGCTTGCGAGATGTGACCCCTCCCCCCTCCCCCCACCACACTTGCCGCTCCTCCTCGGCGCCGGGGAATCGATCGCGCCCGTGACGTCACCCACTTAGCCTTCCAGCTCCCATCTTCGAGGACGAATGGACAAATCAACGTCCACCCCCGTCACACAGAGCTCCATAACAAATATTTTGCTAACTGATTGCCTGTGTCCTTGGTTGAGATGATCCCTATCAAACAAACGCATATTCATTACGGTATATAGGAAAGGACAGAATTGTGTTCGATCTTGTAAAGATACAGTTTTTCTAATTCTTTTTAACTATGATTTGATTCCGCACTCTAGACGCCTTTGTATGACATCACACGGGTACATAATAGATGACATTAACGTGATGACACGTTCGCAGCTCGATGCTTACATAAGAACCCTGAGCAGTCAAATGTAAAATTTGCTTACTCGGCGTTTTACTTAGTGCGTCACCGTTCGTGTGAAGAGTGTCTAGTTTTGAGTCATTTTATTTTCGTCAACATGGCATTTTCATATCATTTTGAAAGGCACTACAATTTAATCCTGGCGTCGATCCCCCTCACCGTCACATTGTATGAATATATATAATTTTTGACACAAGTTTGATGCCCAGCTATTTCTATATTGAATTACTTGAAATGATTTTATATCAGTCCCGGATATAACAACCTAATTGGCAGCTCTCTGCGTCGTTTCAAATCATCCCAATTGCCTAGTCACGAATTTCGAAGCACTCAGTAAGGACTAGATGTAAGTTGTATAGTTGGCGTAAGCTTCTGCGTTTTAATCGCAGTTTCCTGCCGTATCTCTGGCATCGTGGAATTATGTGGAAATAAAATCAATCTCGGTAGGCAATAAACGCTCTCGATCACATTAAATTGTGTCGAGCGTGGCTGCAGTGGCTTTGTCCACGATGGAGGCGCCCCTTGAGAGAGTCGAGGGCTCTCGGCTCCCGGGCGGCATTCACCGCAGGGCCAGCCACTTGCGACGTGGACGGCCCTCGACGCCCCACAGACGAGCTCGAGTGCACGTTGACCTAAAAGGACGCGAATGACGTCATCAACGAGCGATGCTTTAAATCTTGCTACAGATATAGCTTTTGTTGCATAATCAATTTTATAAGTAGAGCCTATACCTAAAATCCATAATATACCATCCATGATAGAGTAGGTATGTATGCTCATTTAAAGTAGGAATGTTTTCAGTCAGTGTTAATCAGACAAATATTGTGTTTATTATCTCAGAAGTGCTAATAGTACCTACCTATTTATAGTCTGCACTGCTAGACTAGAATGAGTTACTTACATACATCTAGGGGCAGCACTAGTTATATTGAAACTGAAACTAGGATTGTTTGTTATCGTAGATTGCCAAATGAAGGCAATTTGGGCGATTTCGGGTCAGATGATCAAAATAGTGGTAACAAAATTGGACCGCTTTTAACAGTCGCGCTTGTAACGAGGTCGTCGAGTCATCAATTGATGGCAAATTAACGGACCTTACTGCAATCTCAGGATTTTCCATAATATATAAAAAAGTTACCATCTAGCTCAAACTCAAAACTCAAACTCAAAGCATTTATTTCAAATAAACCAATTACATGCACTTTTGAATTGTTTAGGGGGTCGGTCAGTCAGAAAGATGAAGCTAATTGCCCATTCCAAAGCTACGGAGCCCTACTCTATTACGAAACTTGTCTACACTAAGCACCCTCTTTTGGTTTTTAATAATGTTTACTCAAACTCATACAAAACATTGAATTGCAGATGGAAATGTTGATCAAAGAAATGCAAAGTACAGAAACGGGGATACCAGTCAGAAGTCAAAAACTTTTTCTCACTTTTATTCCGTCTGCCTTTATGGGTAAGATATATTTTTATATGTTTAAAATAATATAACAAAATACCTACAATACAATGAACCTACGATATATTACTTTTTTTTTTTAATTACTTAATATCTTTCGTACAACCGCTACAGCCAGCTTGTCACCAAAAGAGATAAGTAACCAGGATGGTCGATATAGTTGAAGTTGAGTAAGAAACTGATGAATGTTTTCGAATAAAATAAAATAAAATTAATAGAAAACAAACAGGTAATTTATCCAATTAAATTTCATTCAAAAACATCCATCAGTTTCTTACTAAACTTCAACTATATCCGACGACCCTGGTTACTAATCACATTTGGTGATCGTACATTTATAGTGGCTTGATAACTTTCTATCATTCAAATGATTCCAAAATTAATTGGTCCATTGTCGCATTATGAAGCTGGCCTTTAAGATATTGCGTGGCAATCAATTCGAACTACGACGTCATTAACCTCATGATTAACCTCTATTAATGTCTGACAGTAGCTCAAGATACTGGTTACAACCTAGTTTGGGGACCACCGCTCAAATAATTGGTTCAAATAAACTGACTACTAAAATAATGTTTTTACAAATTATATGAATATTCTTGTTCATAGTGAGGTTAAGTTAGTATATATATTTAAACATCGTGAGGAAACCAGCATGTCCTAGAACCAAAAATTCGAAGACATGCGACATCTACCAACCCGCACTGGGCCCGCGTGGTGGATAGATTACAGCCCACTCCTTCTCGAAGAGAGGAGGCCTGCTGTGTCCCAGCAGTGGGAACATTATATGCTGATTATGCTTATGCCGGTACATATATTGTAGATAACTGTAATATAGTTTTTTTTTCAGGTTATGATGTTGTCGAATGGTTAATGGATCGGTTTGATTTTGAAGATGGCACCAACGGTGAGTCTGAGTGTATCATCGTCGGCACCGGGCCCATGCTGGCCTGGGTCCGAAGGCGCACCCTGGTTGTAGACTCTAGTGATAACGAGCGAAAACACACAATGTTAGAGTCATGTATGTAAACAATAAATTACAAGCATGTTATATGTACTGCTGATGTTATTTGTTTACTTACATCGCCTTTTCTTGCTTAAAGGCCGCTCCCTTTTTTGTTGGTGAACTGTTGAGTTTTGACGGAACAGTGTCGGTTAAGAAAACTTACCAAGTGTAGAACTGTAGAAGTATTTTGTAGCTGCATTTAAATGAGCCTGTATCCTGTGTAAACAAGATAAGGCTCTTTGGATGTTTTAACTTGGTAAGGCTTTCGTATTGACTAAACTGACATAACAAGGAGCGCTCTCTGTATCATGCTTGCATCATGCAGCTATCGCGCCTTTGATGTATTACAGTTTCCATTACATGCAGATAAAAATTTATTAACTAAACGTTCTCCAATTTACAGTTGAAGCAATAAATTTAGCGAATCAACTCTGCCAATACGGTTACTACTTCCCTGTCAACGATTTGAAAAACCTTGTCTTAAAGGATGATTCTTCTCTTTATAGATTTCAAGTAAGTTTATTGTGAAAGTTATTGTCGAATTAATTTTCTTGATTCAGCAATGAATTAAAGATTACACCTACCTGCTCACAGGAATAAAACAATGAAAGTAGATACAGAAAACGTCAAGAATTAGCCATTTAGCCAGCAAACTTGCATACCTTGCAAGTCTTCAAGATCATTGACAGCTAGCCATTGGCCAGTTAACTGATTACCGAACGAGGTAGCTAACGGAAATAAGTAACCATATTCATTTGGGAGTCTTATTCGAATAGGACAGTGAGCCATAGTAAAATGGCTTTTTTCGAAACCTTTCCTCTACGCATCATTTCAATCTTATTGTTTTCCGGCAGAGTCCGTACTACTGGCCATGGCAAGCGCCTCGTGTGGCCGGCAGCTCGAGCGCGCCGACCCTCGGCCCGGACAACGTAGAGTACGCCATCTACCTGGTGAAGCGGACACTACGCAACAAGCAGAGACATGGTCTCGAAGACTACGAGCAAGAAGCTCTCGCCAACCTCAAGAAGAACCTCGCCGCCAAATGGGACTTCATCAATATGCAGGCGGAGGAACAGGTGACTACTTTCTAATGAGCTTTTCACAAGTACCAGATATAAAAGGAAGTAATAATTGGTAGACAAGCGTACTATATCGCTCCAAACGCTATTAAAATCGTGCTATTAGGTACTCTTTAGTTAAGAGGCGTATTTGATACGATAATCCATAGAATGAAGACTTTCTTATTCCGTGGTTAAACCAGTCGCTATTACCTGGTAGGCTTCAACATCTAACTAAATAAATAAGTGATGTGTCTTCTAAAATAACAAATACATATATTAAGTCTAGCGACACCTTACGGAAAATACGCGATGGATGTTCGGCGTACTTTCGCTTGCAGTGCTTTTTACATTACCAGCAACATTACATTTAGCCGAAACCACAATCGCGAAACTCTAATATTTTCGTCTTCGTATTCAGGTTCGTCTAGCAAAGGAGAGGAAGAAAGGCGATAAGATAGTGAGTGACAGCCAGGAGCGCGCATACTGGCGCGTGGCGAGGCCGCCGCCCGGAGTGGTGGGCGCGCTCGAGCCGTGCCCCGTGCCCGTGCGCGCGCGCCACCACCGCGTTAAGAAGCGCTCCGTGTACCAGGTCACACGGGAGGTACGCCCACCTAACAGCTGCAAAGCGGAAATAATGTCAATAGAATCATTGATTTCTTTGCTATTCCTTGCTTCCAACTCGTTAGAATCCGCTGTAACGTAGACATCTGTTACACTTTTTCTTGTAGCATCCCCACCTTCCGTATTTAGACGTGACTAAAATTCTTCTTATTAACTTTCTACTTCTAGATTGAGCATCTAAAAGCGAGTCTGGACCGTACGAGAGTGAAGACTTCAATTGCCCTTGAGGCCTTCATCGCCTACTCGGAGACCTTCACTCCCTACGATCCCTGGCTCACCCAGCCGCAGCCCTCCAACCCTTGGGTCACCGACGACACCCTATTCTGGCAAATTAACCAGCCTCTGTGAGTTTAGTACTGCGCCTGTACAAAGTAGACACTACCTTACATGCCTGATTTCTTTACATTTCAATATTTCATTATCTAAAAGTTGAACAAAATATACGAAACTATCTTACTAGAGAGTTAAGAACTTACAAAAGTAGTGTACCTTCTAAATCTATTGTTATTGAACGCATTTAGATACATGACGATATCGTTACGCAACCAAATAATTTTATTTTTTCCGGTTAGTGTGGAGGTGCCGGGTGAGAGGCGGGTGCAACGCTGGGCGGTGTCCATCGACGAGCTAGTGTCGGACCCCACGGGGCTACAGGAGTTCACCAGCTTCCTGCGTAAAGAGTACTCTCACGAGAACATCAGGTTCTGGCTCGCAGTCATGGACTTGCGACGCAGCAGTACCAAACAGATACCCAAGAAGCTTGAAGATATCTATGAGTATGTTTATTTTTGTGAAATTGTATTGTCGTCTTATAATGTACGTGATAGTAAAAAGAAAGCTTTTGTCATATTAATTGACCTAGCCAAAGCTTTTGGCACTGTCTCTGTGCCCAACTTACTAAACAATTTGAAAAACTTGGCTGTGATGGGTCTATCATTAATACCCTTACAAGATAACTTATCTATGAACACTTTCTAAGGGTTCAAATTGGAAATTATCTAAGTGATGATCTACCTATCACTTACGGTGTACTACAGGGAAGTGTGACCGGGCCTTTCCTCTTTCTTTCACACATACATGATCTCTACAACCTACAGCTACCCCATGGCAACGACATATCTCTTGTTGATGACACAGCACTACTTTTATTATAATACTACTTCTACTACGTTTTACTACAGTAGACTGATGTTTTTCAATTGGCACAGAATTGCTTTGATACGGTTCTGGCTTGGGTAAACTTCCAACCACAAATAGACAGCCTAACATTGCCATTATTCAATAATTCTCCAAATAAGGATTTTCGATGTAAAAAATCATATTAATTCGCGGATGATAACAATCACAAAATAAGCTGTTAGAATTCTACTGAAGGTAACAGAAATCACCACTCCATCGGGCTATGATCTCGTCTATCGAACTGTTACCATGTATTTCCTAACTTCAGTGTACTTGCTTAAGTTTCCGTAACGTTTGTCAGAGAATTTCTGAAGCCGGGCGCGCCATGCGAGATCAACATCGATGGCGCGACGGCTGAGCGCGTCACGGAGGGGCTGCGCAGCGGCTCGCGGTACGCGCTCGACCACGCCGCGGAACACGTGTATGGACTCCTGCTCAAGAAGGACTGCTACCCGCGATTCGTGAGATCAGACCACTTTCAGCGGCTACTGACTGAGGGCAGGAACGTGCACCAGAAGAAGGCTAAGTTAGTTGGGCTTGTTACAGACGAGGTTCAAAAGTGAGCACCAGTACTTGTAGTTAAATATTTAATTTAAAGATGTGCCGTCCACCCTTACTAGGTCCCGCAGCATGCATGTTTTGGATTTCATATATTAATTTCCTCACAACACATTTTACATTTTAAACACTTTGTGTCCCATAACCATGCCTCATATTTCTTGGATTAACTTTGCGCAATGGGGTTCTTTATTGGAAATTTTGCTGCGTAGATTTTTCAACTTCGGTGGTCAAGTGAAGAAGAAGCCAGGCACGTCGAGCGGCGGCGCGGCTTTGTCCCGGCGGCGCGGCTCGGACCGCTCGCTGTCGGGCTCCGCGCATGAGCTGGCCGTGTGCGCTGCGCAGGCGCCGCGCCCGCCCGACCAGCCCAGCCACAGCCACTCGCAGTCCAACCTCTGCGACCTTACCACTTTCAGGTAACTAACTTACTTTAACATGTATAATAAATTATTAATATTTATACAACAATCACATCAAAAAAGCTAGAATGAAATATATTAAAAATGTTTTGGAACAGGTAATTTGGCCTAAATGAAAAGAGGTTACGATAAAACTTAAGGTACATAGGATGGTAAATCTTTGTATGCGCATTTGTGCATTTGGTT
Source organism: Dryobotodes eremita (assembly GCA_917490735.1). Taxonomy (NCBI): domain Eukaryota; kingdom Metazoa; phylum Arthropoda; class Insecta; order Lepidoptera; family Noctuidae; genus Dryobotodes; species Dryobotodes eremita. The sequence continues at coordinate 15,175,760 of OU823255.1, forward strand.
TCCGAACTAAGGAATCGATTGCAATCGGTGTTAGGTTCGTGACCACTTAATTACGTAAAGTTTCAAATGAATAGTATCTCGTAAAGATGAACCTAAGTTATCCTGACAGAAACAGTCCTGGTCAACTAGTATTAAAATGTTAACCCTGAAAGTAATAATAACTGTAATAGTTAAGTGTGATGGTTTACATAACAAGTCGATCCTGACGAACCATAACCTCAAAGCGTAGCACGCCTCGACAGAATCGCAGGTGTTACGACAATCATGTGTCGCGGACCAAAATGGATTTGCCGGTCTCGAACTCCAAGGATTCTATGCAGCTGGTAAAAGCAACCCAAAAGCACGCAAGCCTGGTGAATAGCCCGGTACCCGGAAAAATAGGCCGGAAGCAGCCTCTTTTAACCAACGAATATTATTATTATTTAATAACTGGTTCTACACCAAATTCGAAGAATATCTTACACCATTGGTGCAGAACTCAACAATATAACTTGGTTGACTGCAGCTAACATAACATAATAACTTGAAACTTGATTAGGAATTAAGGCAAAGTACTTACCTATAATCAATAAAATTTAGTTGGCTCAATTTAAAATTAAAAGTCGAAAATTTATAAAAATCGACTGGATTCAATTCATATTATTCAGCAACTGAAGTTTCTTTGTTATGTCTTAACCAAACTTTGAAAATTTAAAAAAATACACAATTAACAAGAAAAAAATGGTTGAAACCGCAGAGGTCACGATGCACAGCCTATTACTGTCCCACTGCAGGGCAAAGGCCTCTTCTCATTCAGAGAAAGCACAAGCAAGGATCACCACGCTTGCTCAAGATGGGTTGGCGATATCAGACTTATATTAACTAAAGTCAAGGTTTCCTCACGATGTTTTTACTTCACCGATGTCAGTAATGTCCAAGATAAACTCAGATAGTATAAATGAATTGAAAAAGTCACATTGGTACTTGCCCGGATTTGAACCCTCGTGCATGAGAGGCGAGGTCTTAACAACTGAGCCATCACGACTATACGTACATCAAAACTTGATGGTCAAAATAGAAATGGCGATAATTAGGAAACCAAATTTGCGTCAGAACTAGAAAGGAAAAACTTGTTTCTACTTACTAGGTGATTCTAAAATATATCAAAAGGCATGACGTTATACGTATGGACTGAAAAAAGAACACCTCCATGAATACTTACTTATTCTCTGTAACTTTCCAAAAGCAACTGTGTCCAATCAGTGAACGGGACCCTATCACTAGCCTACGCCGCCGTCAGTCTGTCAGAGGGTAGCTGCTAGTTCTCACAGAATATGTGTAACGATGACCGCTATTGCGGCAAATAATAAAACTAAGATAAAAATAATAATATTTTGATGGTACGGAACCAGTAGTACGCGAGTCCGATCTTGATCGGCTAGTCTTATGTTATGTTGCTGCAAGGATCATTCATCTACAAAAAATATTTTGTTATTACAGAGATCCTCTCGACGACGACACTGCTGACGTATTACCGTGGGAGTGTTCGTCCCGCGAGGTGGTGTACGGTGGCACCAGCAGGCGGCGGCAGGACTCGGCCGCGGACTCCGGCAGCTCGTCGTCCGACGTGAGCGCAGCCGTGGTGAGCGAGCGCACGCGCCGCCTGCCGCAGCAGAGCACGCTGGACGGCGGCCTGCGCGGCGCGCCACCGCCCCTGCGCCGCCTGTCGGCCGTGGAGCCGCGCCACCTGGCGCCGCTGGCGTCGCCGCCGCACTCGCCGCGCCCGCCGCGCCCCGCGCCGCCGCCCGCGCCGCGCGCCGTCGTGCCGCCGCCGCACCCCACGCCCACCATCAGCGTTAGCTCCGCGCCCGACGACGAGTCCGCCTACTCGCCGCCCGGCACCGGCTCGCCCGAGGACACGACGCGCTCCCTCGCGCACTCGGACGAGCCTTCCTCGGTGTTCGCATCGGCGGACGCGACGCCCACGGAGCCGATGCGGCCCGTATGCAAGATCGGCGAGGATCGACCTGCACCCTTCACGGAAGGGCTCGAGCCGAAGCCGCCCGACCCAGGTTGTGACAACTCGCGAGAGGAGGCGCCGCATGAAACCGTGAAAATTCGGTCCGTGCTGGAGTCTATCGACTGCGCGCCCTCGGTGGAGTCCTACGACGACTCGTCCGCTTCCGGCGCCGTGTCTGACTCGAGGGATTCCGACCGAACGAAATCGTCCGAAGACGATGTCGTGTCGGTGCAACGTGTGATGTCCCGAGAATCGTCAACGATAAAAGATACCAGTCCGGCCTCAAGTAGAGATACCAGTAGCAAAATCGGCGATCTTCCGGAGAACAAGTCGGAGAGTGAGGATGCTGCAACGAGCTCTGTTCGAGAGGTCGAGCTGAAGAGCGCGAGGGAGTCGGAGCCGGCGCAGGCAGCCGAGCGTATGGCGCCAGAGCCGTGCTGCTCGGCGGCGCTGGAGCCAGCGGGACCCGCGAGCGCGGCGGGGCGGGCTCCTGTGGCGCCGCTCGCCGTGTGCGAAGACATCGGGGTCGACGACGACAACGTAGACAAAGTGCCTTCGGCGCCTCTGCAAAGGGTCTCGGGAGATTCCAGGGCGGCGTCCGACGCGGACGCGACGAAACATATTGCTCATAAAGACGAACTGACGTCGGTCTCTGAAACAAATATTGTTAAGCGTGATAATAAAAGCGGCATCGTTGAGCGTAAGCAGCGGAACGACATATGTCCATGGGAGGACGAGTAAGTACTCGCGAGTTTAGTTAGTGCATCGTAGGCCGCCGTAGTTTGTGTATGGATGTTGTTGCGTTTCATGAGATAAGTCTCAAGCAAGCCATGCGTGTACCTTCGGTATTTGGTGGGGAATTTTGATAGACAAGTATTAAGTATGTGTTGTGTTCTCTCCAGTTTGATGAAACCGTGATGTAGGTGTAGTGTCACGAGAGTGTCGCATCTAGACATGCTTCAGCATGATGTAGGACTTCTGCATGACAATTTCTGCTAAATTATAAAACTTTAGTTCACATTGTGAAATTATTTCCAAAATTCCGCACAATTTTACTAGGGTTACGTTACTGTATCTAACTATAATTTTATTCGCTTTATGTTTGTTATGTTTTATTTACTTTAAACTTTATTTGTATATAGTGACAAGTACTTATGTAGATATAAAAATAAAATTAAATATTTTTTTATATCCACTATCATTTTAGTTTGTATTATTTTCTTACTAATTGGCACGCATACACATTATATTATCGCCATTATTGTAATGCTGCTGTAGTAGTTGATATTTTAATTTACCGTAACCAAATAACAATCCCTGGTATTAAATTATTCATCATGCATTCATACTTTCGAAGACTTTCACTTGCGACATTCAAAACAATGTTGAAATATTGATACAAACAGAAATCGAGATACAACAAGATATTTTCGATTTTAAAATCTATATATAACAAAATGTAACATAAGTTAACATGTAACATCTTCAGGTTTACGACTCAAGCTACAGTTTAAAATAAATTATAATAAGAAGTCGTCTAAACTTTTCTAGTCAAATTAGTACAAAATTTGGTGGCAGTATCATGGATCCATACTCGGTATGACGACAAGCTAGAAACGTTTATCGTTGCCATCGGTGTTAGTACTTCGGAAAATGCATTTTTATATCTTTTACAAAAAATGCAATGACAAAAATTGCAACGCGTTTGCTTTGTTTGCGATTGTTTTAGTAAGTTAGAGCTAAGCTTCTAAGGCCTAGAGGGTTCCTTCATCAGCTGATTGGAAGCAGCATAGAAAAATAATTAATTCAAACTTCGAAGGCCTCTAAAATTTCACTATTGCCATTTCAACCACGATTCTGTAGTTCAATATTAGCTAGTTGAACGTATCATACCCTCCGAAAGCATTTGAAATCACACTATTGTCCTTCAGTTTCGGGGCGTATGATACGCCCAGCGTCACTTCGATACCAAGTATTATTTCCTATTCTACGGTAGCTAGTGATCCGTCAGGTAGGTTAAATGTGTTAACGTTGTTCTTTTTCTTTTTCAGGAATTCCTGCGAAAGTGATGCTCCATTTGTTAAAACTTACGCAACTCTCGGTTACTTATAATTTTGTAGGCGAATATCAACAATATTTTACGATGTCAGGGTTATAGGAAAAATAATATTTAATTTTTTAACTTAGACCCTATGTTTTAATTATCACAAACAAAGTTAGGTCATTATTATGTAATTATATGAATATTTTAAAGTAAATGATCGTTAATTATTAGTAAAACAAAATGGGTTTTATTTGTCATCACAACTTTTAAATATATCTGAACAGCTCGCACTGGAACTTAGAAAAATGTGCTTGTTTCTTGAAGTTAACAAAGTTGGTTCAGATAGGAAAAATAAAGATTGAATCGTTCGTTAATATTATTTAGGTAATTGCTTTGGTACTTCGCTGCAGTCTGCATCAACGCTGAACTTGCAAGTTCGACGTGACTTCCCCTTCGGGTTTCCTCAGCGGCTCGATTAAGGACAGCTTCTCCTCATGCTAGTATCGACAACGACACTTCTGCAACACAGACAATATCATCCGCCTTCGTTTAGCTGCACATGGTAGAAATTAATAATAAATAGTAGGAAATGAAATCGTCTTTTAGAATAACCTATTTTTAAATGGCTACTCGCATTACCTTTAATTTTGTATAATTTTTAATGAAACCCAGTACAAGAATGAATGTGTGATGAACCTGTAGACAGAGTGGTCCATTATAATTGAGTGAGTGGTTATTAAAGTTACTGCCTCTTACCTAACTGTTACTAAAATTATACAGGTGATCAGTTGAGACGGGTCAATGTGGAGTAGAGATTCTAAGGAACTATGTCGATTTTTTTGAAGAAAATCGTCTTGAAATTGTATATTTCTAGTTATATCTATATGTGTTTAATTTTTTTAATATTTGCATACAGTTTTTCTTAACTCTAACTTAAAATCGACGAAATAGTTCTTTTTTTAGAAATCTATCTCAGATTTTCTCAAACTGAAGGTCTGATGATGAGGTATGGCAGAGATCCAGGGGCGTAGCTGCCGCCGTATCAGCCGTATCAATGATACGGGGTCCCCAAGCTATAGGGGTCCCCCGACAAAAGTAAACAAAAATTCGTAAATTATCCGAAACTTCAAATTCTGATTGATGATAGGTCCGTATTGAATGGATACCTAATGAAAATATGATGATAAATGTACGTAATTCGAATATGGCTCACAAAGGCTTCAAGCACAGGCGGTATCCAAATCTCAAGCTCTGGCATTCATTTAGTAAAAATATCACACAGACAACCTATCCGAGTAAGGATGCCCTTATTTTTTTTTTTTTTTTTGGTTGGGAAATCATCAAATGACGTCTCCCGCTCTGGGCGGAGCAGAAGGGCGTGTCAGACTCTTACTGACTAAAACCCACCCGTGTTCCTTCAGTTGCCTGTGCGTCAGGGCCACGGTAACTCTATCGAACAATCCGCAGCCCCGGCAGGCATCGGTCCTATCGGACCCCGTCAATTTTGCTGACATCTCTTTGAGGCGCGCGTGGAACACGACGCGCCGTCGACCCGGGCCTGGTCCTTACCGGACGACGAGCTGCCCATTGCTCGCCGTCCGCAAGCCCGCGCCTACGGTGGCCGGGAGTCGGCAATCGACTCCCGACGCCCAGGGTGTCTCCTCCTCCTGCGGCGGCTAGGGGCGCGAGGGCGCAGTGATTGCCTCTTCCTCTCGCGCTCCGCCTCCTCCTTCGCGAGCATTACTGCTTCGCAGAAGGAGGTGACGGCTTCCCATTCCCTCTCGCTCCGTACCATGGCCTGAACCAGGGCCGGACGCGAGAGGTCGCCGCCGCCGATCGCCGCCACGAGGACACGGCGGTGCTCCGCCCAAGCTGGGCAGACCTCCACCGTATGCTCCACCGTGTCCTCCGCTCGATCCACGCAATGATAACACCCGGGCGTTTCCTCCCGCCTTATACGAAACAGGAACCTCCCGAAACAGCCATGTCCGGTGAGGACCTGCGTCAGGCGGAAGGTGAGGACGCCGTGGCGCCTCTCAAGCCACTCCTCAAAGAGGGGTCTTACCGCCGCAATTGTGGCGTGCCCTGCGCTGGGTTGCAACAGTCGCACTCTCCATGCCGCCATGAGATCCCGCCGGAGCTCTGTCCGCTGTGCCGTGATTTCTCGCGGCAGCGGAGTTACGCCCCGGCGTTTCGCCTCCTCGCGCCACGCCCAAACGTGCGCGAGGACCTTTGCCTCCAGATCCCACGGCGGCAATCCGGCAAGGAGGCTCGCCGCCTCGCAGGAGACCGTGCGGTATCTTCGTACCATCCGGATGGCCATGACCCTTTGGGACGCTTTCAACCGGCGGGCTGGCCGGAGCCTTAGCGAACGCGCCCACACCGGTGCCCCGTAAAGGGCCATGGACCGCACGACCCCCGCGTAGAGCCTCCGGCAGGAGGCGTTTGGCCCCCCCAGATTGGGCAAGAGCCGCTTCAAAGCAGCCCCGGCCCGCTGCAGTCTGGGAGCCAAACGTCGGAAGTGCTCGACAAAGTTCCACCGGCTGTCGAGGACGAGTCCCAGGTACTTCATCGTCGACTCGACGCCGATGTGAACCCCTCCTACCGTTATTTGGGAACCCGACAGTGGCGCGTTCCGAGGACCATGAAAACACATGGCCTCGGACTTGTGCAAGGCCACCTCGAGTCCCAACTGCCGGATCCTCTCAACGACTGTCGCAACCCCGCGTGTCATGAGTTCGGCCGCCGCCTGGTGCGACCTCCCCTGCGCCAGGACCAGCGTGTCGTCAGCGTAGCACACTACGCTGACGCCGCTAGGGAGGTCGGCGCGCAGCACCCAGTCGTAACCGATGTCCCACAGATGCGGCCCCAGGACCGATCCCTGTGGGACACCGCACGACATCTCTCGCCGGTTCCATTCTCCCTGGTGACCGGGGTAAATAACCGCCCTATCCGTCAAATAGGCCTCGACCACACGACAGAGGTAGGTCGGCATCCGGTGAGTGCCTCCCTGATGCAACTCCAGGGCAGGGTATTGAAGGCATTGGCGATGTCTAGAGACACCGCCAAGACGACCCCACCCCGGGCCACAGCATCCCCCGTCGTGAGGGCTCGCACGCGCATGATGGCATCCACCGTGGAGCGCCCCCTGCGGAAACCAAACTAGCTGTCCGCCAAATCCGGCCCCACCCGCACCAGCTGCCCGACGAGGCGGTCTGCAATGACTCTTTCAAAGAGCTTGCCCACCTCGTCGAGCAGCACAATGGGCCGGAGTAAGGATGCCCTAAGGTAATGTTCGATCTTGTTTCTAGAGCTAGTGCTCTTGCTTTCTCTTAAAAAAATCACAATAAAAATGAACCTATCTCAGTTCAGAATGCTCTGATTTTCGAGCTCGCTTCGCTTGCTCTTGCATTCTCTTAGTTGAATCACAATAAAAATGAACCTATATCGGTTCAGAATGATCTTGAATCTTTTTGCTCTTTAATGAATTCTAGGATACTTTAATTTTCCAGCTCGCATCGCTCGCTTTTGTATTCTCTTAGTAAGGACACAATGACCGCTTAACCTCCCGAGTCACGAAGCAATTTTATTTATTTTGTAAAATAACAATACACCCTCCTATTGAGCTACGCTGCAGTCGGGAAGGACCCTAAGGGCTCCCAACAAATTATAATATAGGACTTCTTTAGGACTAGCTATGCCACTGCAGAGATCTATAATATATAAATCTCAGACTACCCCCAAGTATACTTTTTTAGTCTTATATAACTTTCAATAACCTTCTCGGATTTTTTTAAATGATATAAGATGTAGTTACGACATCGCCACCTCTGCAGATAATAGATCTCCAAGGAAATACCGGAATACCTCGGGCCATGCGTCAAAAAAAGTAACGTCACTAAATGCAGTCAAGACGGATGGGTACGCCACAATTGCGGCGGTAAGTCCCCTCTTCGAGGAGTGGATTGAGAAGCACCACGGCGTCCTCACCATCCGCCTGACGCAGGTCCTCGCAGGCGGTAGGAAACGCCCGGGTGTTATCATTGTGTAGATTGAACGGAGGACATGGTGGAGCATACGGTGTAGGGTCTGCCCGGCTTGGGCGGAGCACCGCCGTGTCCCCGCGAAGGCGATCGGCGGCGGCGATCTCTCGCGTCCGGCTCTGGTCCAAGCCATGGTTCAGAGCGAGAGGGCATGGGAAGCCGTCACCTCCTTCTGCGAAGCAGAAATGCTCACGAAGGAGGGGGCGAAGCACGTGAGGGAGAGGCAATCGTTACGCCCTCACGCCCCTAGTCGCCGCAGGAGACGCCCTGGGCGTCGGGAGTCCATAGCCGATTCCCGGCCACCGTAGGCGCGGGCTTGCAGACGGCGAGTAATGGGTAGCTCGCCGTCCGGTAAGGACCAGGTCCGAGTCAACGGTGCGGTGTGTTCCACGCGCGCCTCAGAGATGTCAACACTAAATGACGGGGTCCGATAGGGCCGATGCCTGCCGGGTTCGCGGGTTTGTCCGAAAGGGTTACCGTAGCCTTGGCACTTAGGCAACTAAAGGAACACGGGTGGGTTTTAGTCAGTAAAAGTCTGACACGCCCTCTTGCTTCGCCCAGAGCGGGAGAAGTTATTTGAAGATTTCCCAAAAATAATAATTGTGTCGAGAAGGAAAACTAGAAAAAATACCTTACAATACACGTGATTGTCTTTGATATGAGTGGCAAGTCTAAGAAACAAACGGTAGGTAGTAGACCAAATCTCAGTAAATTACTTAAGGTTGTAAGCTGTTAACAGAGCGTAAGTAATAAAAACTGCACCATAAATTAAATTCTAATTCATTTTTGCTTAAAAAAATTAAGAGATCAGTTTTTATCAAAATGAATTTTGACGTGAAACTGTCATTTCGCTCGGTATACTAGTGGTAATATCAATATTTCTGGGAGAGTTAGTTACAGGGAGAGTGGTATTTAGAAAAGTTTAGAGCGAATATACTGACAAACAGGTGATCACTTTGAGTTACACTATTAGGTAGTCCCCTGTGAATTTTACCTGTTTGGCCTCGTTTATCAGGACCATAAATTATCTATGTACTCGTATATGATGAATAAACACTCATTCGTAAACATTTCTGATAATTCATGCAATTTTATTGGAACGTAGTCTATTGATATATTCAAGGAATCTCATAAAGTATTTAATATAAGTAAATAAGAATGAATAAAAATAATATAAAACGTTATTGCTAAAAAGATTACAGAGATTTTACATCAGCCCCAAACTTACAAAAAAAAAAAAACTAAATAAAAATATAAGAATCAAATTGAAAGAATAGAATAGAATAGAATAGAATACTCTTTATTATGTACACCATAAAAATTACAGATATAAATGTAGACATTTTATACAGGGTGACACAATGGGCGGTCTTATCGCTAAAAGTGATCTTTTACGGACAACCTTTGGATGGATTCAAGGGAGAAGGAGAGACAATAATGCAGGTAGTCAGTGGTATACCATTTACATATACAACAAATACATACATACATAAAACATATACTTATCTAATACAATAATAAACATGAAACAAGAGCAAGGAAACTAAATGAAACAAAGAAAGAAAACAATATAACAATCAAATCTAAAATAAAACTAGAAAAAAAACGCTATTATAATTATTATGTGAATGAGTGTGAATGTAACTTTAAAACAAAGAAAAGAGTACATTAAAGGAAGCAGATAATTTAAAAGTAACCGTCATGACCCGTTACGCCTATGTTATGGTCACTCGGTGAAATCGTGTGATAAAGAATTAATTCAATAACACATCAAGTGCCGTGCAAGCCCGGGATTTTCACAACCTAATTGTAAAAGCTTCTGTACACCCCTTTGGCTCGTAGTAATCTTGAGGCTGGTGCCTGTATCTGGCAGCCCTCTGACAGCGACTCATACATTAACGCTGGAAAAGGTACAGAAAACTTTCCTGAGATTTCTGTATAAAAAGACGTTTCACTTCTTTCCTTTCATGTTCCCTACTAATTACCTCCTAGGAGTTTTGGGTTTCAACTCGTTGGAGGTTAAACGAGGCTTTCTGCAGCTGACAGTAGCCTGTAAAACTTTTAGAGGACGCATCGACAGTCCCGAACTCCATGAACTTTTCTGTAGGCTATTTGTTCGCGACAAATACATCGGACATCGCCAAAGTCGTCGACGCAATCTATTTGCGCCGCCGCGTGCCGTTATCTAAAACTGTCGCCAGAGCTGAGTACCCTGTGTGTCGTACTTTAAGGATGCCCTCCTGACCACCAATCCTGAATGAGATCTGTTTGCTGATGGATGAAGCAGAATTTTGCGTGTATGTCTCATGTTTTGCGAGAGTAAGTATGCGAGGTTGTCCTCTATTTTATGTTAGTATTTGAAATATTTTTGTTTACTATACCTGTTTCAATCTCTATGTTAATTATTGTAATTTGGTGTTACCGTTTTAATTAACAATTAAACAATTAAATTATCATTAACATAAAGTCGTATCCTACTACTAAACGACTAATAGAATTAAGAGTAGGTAGATACCTCATTAGAGGCCTCGCCCACGGCGACTTTTTGTAACGATGCTGTCGCACATGTGTATCGATACAACCGCGATGCTGTCGCTGGCTGTGTACCTTCGCTCAGATTCTGTATCGCTACAATTGCGATGCTGTCACGCTTCAGTCGCGATGCAAACGCAATTCAGCATCGACATAAAAGGTCGCCCACGGCGACTTTCACACATTCCTCAGCAGCCCTCCCTCCGTTCTTCACTCTTCGTTTGCCCGATGTCGTCAGAAACGCGCGCGCGTCGCGCGTTTGCATCGCTACAGTCGCGATGCCGTCGCGCATGTGTATCGATATAGCCGCGCGTTTGCATCGTTTCTGTTGCACGTTGCAAACGTGCGATAGTAGCGATGCAGAAGCGCGTTTACAAAACGTTCGATAGCATCGCTACAAAAAGTCGCCATGAGCGAGGGGCCTTAGAGTAAACGAGGAAATCCGTCTACTTATGGAAAAAAAAACATCAGATAATGTAACATTAGTAAGTAGGAACACCGTATGTCATCGTCACTCATAATGATTTTGAAACTAGTGAGAAGGTTGGTACAGTCAGCCTCAAAAAATGTACAGGTATATCGGCAAGAGTTCATTTAATTGTCTACACTGTGTGTGTGTGTTGTGGCTGTGTGTATGTTGTGTGTCTGTGTTGTGTGTGTGTGTTTGTGTCAGTATGTGTGTCTGTGTGCATCAAAGTATAGCCACAAAACATATAACACATTGGGTAGGTACTTAATTGTAACTACTCATTCATAAAATATTACGGAAAACAGATTGCAGACCATCAAATATTTTCTTGTAGATGTATACATCTTTTTAAGGCTGTACCATTTCGCACATTTTTTTTCATGTTTACCTCTTACTCATCGATAGTTTACGTGAAAAGTTAATACCTATAATCTGATAGGTAGGTACTTCATGGAATTTCATTCGACTCACCTTTGAGGTGGCTCTGTTATCACCCTGAACCGTTACGTCAGCACTTATCTAGTTCCGATATCTAACTAGGAATTGAAGGAAGGTGGATACTGCCAACAAATGAGATACGTACCTACCTATGCTGTGAGTTAATTAGGTATTTTTGACCCAGTTATGCGTGTGGTCTGGCTAGCCAGGTCTTGAGAACACAGCTCTACATCATCTATGAGTATCCTATGCTTAAATAAACAATAAATATTTCCTATGTAGGACAAAAATTGAGGTATTTATTGCCTGTAGGTATACCCCTTTTGTTGACCGTACAGTTAGCCTACGTTCGTACAGACGTAAAAAATCTCGGTGGAATAAAAATGCGTTCCGCGTTAGGAATGGTACATATACAAAGCGATACATTATGTTCACACGGCCGCGATTTTTCCCTGACGCGATTTTTCATCGCGGGGTGTTCGATTTTCAATGCTCGGTACGGTACGAAGAATCAGTCCGAAGTGATTTTTAACATTCGTTCTAACACTCTGTTGAAGGCGGGAAAATATCGCGCGAGGTGTTTTTATTCCGCCGCGATTTTATTACGTCCGTGAGAATGGGGGCTTACTGCCTGAAGTAAGGATGGCGTGAATTGCCGCGGACATCGTTTTTACACAAATAATCTATGCCTTTATACCCTTGAGTTCTATTCCGTAGGTTCCATGGGTCCTTTACCAGCTGTGGTCGAATGAAGCTGTGCTGTGCTGATGTCTATAGCGGGTATTTTTTCCACTAATGTGTAGGTAGCAGTATGTAGGTACATAAGTATTTTATGAGAGTGACGTCAGCCCTGCTGCTTGGGTTTTTTTCTATAGATTGTATTTTTTTTCCGACTGCACACCTTAAAAGTGTACTTACCCGATTTCTGATTAAGGCTCCCGCAAACAGGCGCGACGCGATAGGACGATGCGGACACGACTCTAGTAGAAAAAATTCTATGAAAACTTCATGGAAATTGTTGTACAAAAGTCACATCGCGCTGTCGCGTCGCGCCTGTCTGCGTTAAAAATGATGATAATGTTATAAAGATAAATCTTTATAACAGTTAATGACGCGACATAGTTTAATCACAACAACGTCCCCGGTAGCCGTCTCAGTACGTACATGTGGAGGAATTCCTTCCGCCTGAACCTTTAGCGCCTACATGATGAACGCTCTCAGGATTCAAACAGCAGTCAAAGTTGTATCTTTGACTAGACTTTGAGGAGTAGTACCTACACGAATATGATATAAGTAAATATTTACAAACTGCTAGTTTTTTACAATACAGCACAGCGTAACTTTTGTCTAATTTCTTTTTCGTATTCATTTAATTAAAGTCACCTAAAGACGTGCAAAAGACCTACAAGGCCAGTCATTATTATGCCATTATGAAAACAATTATTTACTACAAAACAGGTTTAATTCTAGGTCACAATACGAATGAATTAAAAAAAAAAATGTTTACTCATTTAAACATTTTATTGTCTTCAAACAACACAACAAAACACTGAATGGTACAGGTAAAAAATATAAATACATCATCCGATTCGAACTCATTAATACTCTTACGACATCATTTACATTGTTATCCTAAAAAGGTGTATATTCGTAACTTTCTTAAACATAAAGGGCCGTTTACACGTTACGGGTTTTTTTGACGACACTATAACGTGCACAAACGTAGAGCTAAGACGTAAATAAACGGTCCCTAAAACACTTACAGGCACAGACAGGGGCGACGCGACAGCGCTACACAAAGGCGCCGCTTGTCGCGCGACACGCGGTCCCTTTGTGCCGGGCGTCGCGTCGCGCCAGTGTGAACGAGCCTTAACACTAGATTTTCTCGTATACCTAAGCATAATTAGTTAAAAACTTCGCGGCAGACGCCGTCGGCGCCCATTTGGTAGCCAGGGGGGCAGTTGCTGGGGACTGTGATCATGTTCCTCATGGTGATGCCGACGACTTTCTCGGTCGTCTCTTCGACAGTGTTGCTGTCTCCGCCCGAGGTCTTGTCCTGGGCCTCTGCTACATCCACGGCATTAGCTTTGACCTCGGCGACCTCGTCAGGGAATACGATACGGTTTGAGTCAGCCATTCTGTAATTATAGAAAATTGTCACATTAAAATCAAAATCAAAATATTTTATTTCACATAAACCAACATGGGCACTTATGAAATGTCAGAAGCTAGGTGCACGGTTCCAACTGGTTGTTTCCTATGGAGAAGAGCCGACAAGAAACTCCACGGTTACTCTTTTAAAAATAAGGAGCTTTTACAATGTTTCAAATTACAGTGTTGATAATGGGAGGACAGTGTAGGCCTGACAACAAGTAACAGGCACTCACAAAATATTAAAAAAAAAATATATATATAAAAAGGTCTACTAATCTACAGTCTACAAGTTAGGCCTACAACGTTCTCACATTCACAAAATATAGAAGAATCTGTATAAAAATAAAAGCCTATTTAAACCAAATGACATGATTGCCATTACAACTGTAACAAATCTGAATTAAAATCCTGTTTACGAGTAAAAAGCCATTAGTAAAGTAAGCTTTAGCTTAGTTTAGCTTTTCTAGAAGCTATAACACGTTAAAAAGTTTATATGTAAAGTCAGGCACAGAAGAACAAGTTATTTTTTGTATCATATTATAAAAACCTTTTGGGTGGACGATTAGATTCGTCTAATAACGTCCGATATAATATGATAGATACATTATTCAGTCGAATCCGTTTAAAAACACAAAATAAAATGGGAGTGTACCTGCGATAAGCTATGTTGACGTGATTAGGAAAATTATCTACTAATTAAATTAGTAATTATGATAATTATAATCGAAGAAAATTTGTTAATGCAAGTGAAATGTAATTAGCTGTAGATAATGCACTAGACTTTACTAGACTTTATCTACACTAGGCTTTAACCTTTGTCTACCCAATAACCTGCCATTAGCCAATAACCCATATTAAAAAGAAAATACATGAAAAAAGGAATACATTATTCCATTGTAGCTGTCGGCATTTTGATTGCTAAAAGTTGCTGCAGATATGATATTATTCGGATACCAAAAAACGATCCCCGGTTAGCAAAAAAACGTGTCGTCACGACCTCTGGACACGCTCAGGTTAGCTTGACCTTGAAAGAGATCAAGAGCAGTGAACTTCCTATAATATTACAAACATCAGGAATAGCAAAAAAAATGTATAGATTCGGAGCTAAGCATTGTGGTTATGGTACTTATTAGATCTCTACCTACCAACATTACAACGCAAAACATAACATGGAAGTCAATACTCTGATTCTTAACACAAGGTTAGACAAACACCATAAGTGAAAAAACTACACACGGTAAACGCTCAAGATTCTTTTGGCATTAACCTATGTTAATAGTGGTTTATGTGCAAACAGAAATGAATCCTGCGCCTGCCAAAAGCTCAATATCAGCTTTGAAATTAAATTCCAAGACCTGCGTTAGCTGCGTAACGTATAAGGTAAATACTTTAAAATAATGTTTAAATCCCCATTAGTATCCCGATTGTAAAAACAAATATAATAGAGATGATGATGACGATGATGATAAATATGATGAGATGCTACTTGTACTCACATTGTATAACTGGAATAGATAGGAAAATTCTGATGTTGGTTCACACACACGTTCGCGTCTCTAAGCAAGACAGGACTGATGCGGACAGCCGGCCGGCGAGCAGTTTTATACAGACTATTCCACAGGGCTTTATCAGACGTGCACACTCAATGACGCCGCGCGCCGTCCGCCATGATTCACTGATTATAGGGTCCCCTCGAAAAATACGTTTTCTCCCTCGAAATGATCCACTATCAATATTTTTCCAACAACTGTCGATGACGGGGTCTTATCAATACGTATCTTTATACTTCAAAACACACCTGAATAAATTATTGTGAATATTGGTTTCCGTGACTAATCAGTTAATGGCAGTAAAACTTTAGCTTGCGATAGATAGCTGTACTTTGTCGATAACGAGAAATAACAAGTGCGTGTCGGACCACGCACAATGAAGGGTTCCGTAGTTGGGATGAATGTATCCCAAGAACAAAGTTAACATTGTAGTTGAAAAACATCTTCTCCCATACATCGATATACGTCACGGTTTATCCTCCAACTGCAAATGTAAGTTTGTAATCGTAAAATCATATTTTTAAACTACAAATCAACAATTTTCAGATATTTTCCTTAACTGGTGTTGTGAGACCTTGTTTCTTGCCAAATTTCATGATTCTAGGTAAACGGGAAGTACCCTATAGGTTTTGATTTATTTGCGAGTACCAAAATATGTCGCATGAATTTTTAATTTGTTGACCCAGAAGCTTGATTTTATTAGAGCTTCAAGGGACCGTAGACCTATATGTTTAATATTAATTTCAACTTGATACCGCCACGCGTTCCTGAGAAAAAAGTTCTTGACAGACTGACAGACAGACAGACAGACGGACAACAAAGTGATCCTTTAGTCAAAGGTCCCCAAACTTTTTTGTCTCGTAGACCATTTGCCATATTTTCCGGTTTTGGGTAGAACCCAGTTTATATTGCATTTTGTGCAAATTCATAAATTTCAAATGTGTTTTGACTGATTTCTAATTGTAGTGAGGTGTAGAACGAAAAAACAATTTAAAAAAACACGTTAATTACTTAAGAAATGTCTGAGACAAGAATGTACATGAACTTCTATTACGCGTACGCGGGTATATAGATAACATGATGATATCTGTTATTATGTCCAAGTTTCTACAAGTTCAAAGTGTATTGCGACCACAAACCGAATATCCTATTTACGTACACAATTTTATGAAATACAGGGTGGTAGCGTCATCGACGCGAAATCTGTTACCATTTTTTTTTTTTCCTTGGAATCAGTACATGACTCTGAAATGTTTCGTCGGTTATAAAAAAAAAACAACTCTTTCCTACAAAAGTTGAATACCAACGCCGTAAAAATGTACGGAATAGCATTTTTTTTTTCTTAGTATCCTACGAAAAATTTCCAACGCAGTGGGGTTCACAATCATGTACTGGTAACCATGGTAACTGGTTGCGGGTCGATGTCCTTACCACCCTGCATACTAATTCGCTACTAATGTTATAGAATTTCGAAAATAATTTTGTTTACAAAAACCGACCGATAGTCCCTACAATAGTACTATCGTCGTCGGTCCATTTGTTACATTTTCAGGTAAAACTAAGCACCAAATCATCTGTGTATGTGGGTTATTCCATTAATATTGTTATATAAGAAATACTATGATATCCCACTGCGGGGCAAAGGCCTCCCTACTCTCTTTCCACTTCTCTCTGTTTAAAGCTGCTAAGGACCAAACTTAGGACCAATTCTTGTTGAAGGAGTCCAGCTCATCCCACCATCGCCGGTCTAGGTCTGCCGCGATGTCACTTGCCATTAAGAGGGACTCAATGGGTCGTAAGTTTGGCCCATAGGTTGTCTGACATGCGGCAGATGTGTCCAGCCTAATCCCATTTTATCGTGGCAGCTTTGCAAATGACATCAGTTATCATTGTGATGGAACGGATGACCGTATTCCAAACCAGCGGGGTAATTACGTAAGACACTAACAGTAGGAATGGGTTTCATTTTGACAGTTCAACAACATTCATTGCGTTATTTACGTTGTTGAGCAGATTTTTTTTTCGAACATATGAAGCCATGGATTAGCAATAGGCTTCAAAACGATTCAGAGTGTGATAGATAGTGTGTTACGTAATTAGGGTGCTGGTCTGTTATTTTGATAACCAGAATACTCCGTTCCATAGCCCTCTATTAAAGTCACGACCTGCTTAAATGAGATTCACTATCGTGGACCCCCGTTTACATCTCACAGATCCCTAATTATTATTTTTCACTTTCATGGTCCCTTTATAGGTCGTCGTCAACCCGTGGGGGTCGATATAGACCACTTTGGGTTTCACTTTTAGATTGATAGATAGAATACTCTTTATTATGTACACCATAAAATTACATACCTATATTATAAATGTAGAAATGCTACATAAGGTGACACAATGGTCGGTCTTATCGCTGAAAGCGATCTTTTAAATACAACCGTTCCGTCTTTTCCTTTTGAGGTACGGAACCCTAAAAAAAGAAGTCGAATGTTTTCTTTGATTCATAATTAGTAGCATCAATATTTAAGGTAGGTACTTCTGCTCCAAGATCCGCTTCAGCTGTCTATCATAGACGTAAAATGCCATAGAAATGCATATTTTACAGGAATTGGTCATTAATTAGTAATACGATACATGCATAATATTGGCAAAAATTTTACTTAAAACACTTTCACAATTTTAATTTAGAAAAAGTAAAAAAAACACTAATATAGGTAAAACAAGTAGGTACCTAAACATAGATTCAGGCAGAATTTTATTTAGAAAACAAAGACATAAGATTGCCTAAATCGTGTATGAAAAATATTAAGTTAATTTTTTTCCATCACCTTCATCCTTCCAGACTTCGCGGCAGACTCCATCGTTGCCCATCTGTTCATTTTCCTTACAGTTATTCGGGACCTCGATGACACTCCTAGTCTTTATATCTGGTAACATAGTGCTGTCACCGCCTTCCCTTGTCTTGTTTTTATTAGGATTCGAGTCAGCCATACTGCAACAGAAATTAAAAGGTTTTTCTTTGTCTCATACGACCTAAAATATGAATTTTGGCGCAACTTTTATAAGTACATGTTAAAATTTGGGTGTACATTTTTGATATAGGACTTAAACCCAAAAATACCTGAACTTAAAATTGAAAATAAACATTTACTCACTTGTTTTGACTGGAACTGTTGATTTACTTGATCTTAGCAACTCTGATGTGGGAGTCGATCTGTGTGGATCACCAAATTGTTCCATGTTTTATACGAAACATTCTGAAAACCTTATCACATAATAAAAAATTATGCCGACATTGTTTAGATTTTTTAATGAGGCCTCGTTAAAATATATTGTTACTTTCAATGATCTGCCTATTAAGTATAAACGACCATATCCACACAAAGCAAGTGAGCGTTATTAAGGTTTCAGGAAAGAATGCCATAATATTTTATTTATCGTATCATTTCTTCGCGGTTTTTTTTACATATTGTTGTATATTAATTTTATTCTAGATGCATCGTCTTCACATATAATTATATAATTAATATATACAAATTATTGTAAAACATTTTAAAAGAGTAACGGTGGAGTTTCTTGCCCATTCTTCTCCATACGAAACTACCTTTTCTAAGGGGCAACTAGAATCAATTATATTTTTTGTAATTTTTTACGTTCTAAAGTGCCTTTTATATGCCTATTTGAAATAAACGATTTGATTTTTGCTTTGACGTATAATATTTTTATCTCACGATGCGACACACGCTTTACTCGTGGTAACCAAGTGTACAACACCATTGCGCACTAGTGCGCACCACAGTTATCTAGCCAACTCTGCATTTATAGCAAAATAATTACATAAAAGAGAAAATTTTCATTATCACAATAATGATCGTGCACAGAACACATCCTTCTCACTTTTGAACATAATATAATTTTGCTTGCATAAAAACCTAGCAAATCTGTAGCTAGTATTGTCGCTCGATGTGCTGTGTTTTGACGATCAATTAGATCTGTCAGCTTCTTACAGATTTGCTGGACTTTATCAATCGTAAATGTTGCTTGTTACCGATCAATAAATATCAAGATTAAAATGGAGCATCTGTTGTTCATTTATCGATCGGCAAAAACGATCCAAGGTAGCTATAGCCAAAAAATAAGTTGTCGATCGTCTGTTGCTTACTTACACATTTTCTTCATTTTGTTTGATTACACCTGTCAATCGTCAAAGATCGGGCAAATATTAAGTAAAACTGCCCCCAGTTAAGAAAAATCTGAAATCACATAAAATAGCATGACATTAGATAAATTATACACAGTATAACTGTGTAATGTATCTAATCGTCCTTACATACTAATTGATCATGGTTCTGTTCCACAAGTAGTACCTAACTAAAAGTTTAATCTAGAAAGTCTCATAAATATAGAAAGCTACCGTAGAAAGTGACTGAGCTTTGCCAACATCAATGATAATGCCCTGAGTAGGTTTATTGTTGTTTGATTTTCTTCAATCACGGGAAACCGGCAAGCTTGTCTGTATATTGATGAAAATTTATAGTAGGTAAGTTCTGCTCTGAGAAGTCCAAAAGCGATAAACGACTATGTTTTAGAACATGATTTTCTGATCTTCGTACTTTACTACTTTTCTTTATTTTGATAGATGGCTTTCTAAGTAGCAGCCTCTTTGATATAGTAGTCGCAAGCGCAGTGACCGACTGTGTTGAGCATGGTGTCTTAAACTGCGTCTACACTATGCGAGCCGAGTACGATCGGAGCACGAATTCGCGGAACGTAGACGGATTTAGGAGTCTCGAACGAGCACGTCTCGCCATGTGAATTCGTGCTCCGCTTATGCTCCCCTCGTGCTCGGCTCGCCTAGCGTAGACACAGCTTTAGGTTCGCGGGTTTGTGTCTCGCTTCCTTTTACAATAACGCAAAATGTTAGTGTTTGGGATATAGGCGTGATATTATATAGGGTATTATTTAAAAATAAGTATAGAATGGAATAGAATACTTTATTTATTTTATTTTATTGTGTTTGGGTGGCTTACAGCTATCGTTACAGAAGTTATAATTAGGTGTTTCGTGACAAGCCATTTACAAGCCTCCACAGTTAGCAATAGAGTATTGTTGTACAAGTTTACAAATAGAATAATATTCACTAAGCATAACCCTAAGTATAACATTAAATTATAAGTAAGTACCTGTATTAAGTACCTGTATAGGCAAAAATGCATGAGCAAGTACCATTAGGATGCAACAGAAACAATATAGTGTTTGGATAAAACAGTAGAAATAGACGCTAAGCTGCTTGCAAACAAATCGATTGAGGGGTATTCAACCTTAACAATTCGGTTAAATGCTTTGACTGAGCGAATCATGTAAGAATTGCTACGATAAACTGTGCGAGCGTAAGGAGCACGAAGAATATTTCTCAAACGAGAATGTCGAGGTGGAACATTCAGAGACAGCTTAGAAAGAAGTTCAGGACACTCAATCCTTGATTGTGCTATTTTCACTAGGAACCGTATGTCAGATATATTTCTCCGAGCTACAAGTGGAAGTAAATGGAATCGAGCGCATCATTCATTGTAACTCTGATAAGGGACTTTGAATTTGTAACCTAAGTATCTCGTGAACTTCTTTTGTAGAGTATAATAATATAGGAGAATACTCTTTATTATGTACACCATAAAAATAAAACACCTACGAGACAGTATAAAACTATCAAATACGTAATGTAAATATTGTAGCGACGCGACGGTACAGTTGAAGTAAAGCGCCAAACTATTGGAATTTCGATAACGAATCAATGAATTCCTTGAATTTATGATGTTTACACGTAACTGCTTGTACAGTGATATATAGTGAATTTTGCGACATAATAAGTTAACATATAAAGGTGTGGTTAATATTTTTAACCAGTTTTGAGTGTAACATCCGGCGTTCTACTAAATGGAATGTGCACACGTTCTATGACGTACTTGGGATCTTGGGAATCCGCTGTTTATAATGCAATCGATTGTCGCCATCTTACAATCTAGTTAACATAAAAACAAATTCTTTAGAAGAGAAGCAAGGATAAACTAAGCACGACTGTAAAAAAACCCGCTAGTGCAAGGCTATTTTGCATAATTTCATGGTCTCTAGTACCTACACAAAGTTTATGAAAATGGATAAATTAAAACATCTGTCATTCTGAGATCCCGATATTTAGCGATGCAAGTCTAAGGAATCAGGGGATACAGTTGAAGCAATGGAAGTACGAATGCACGAAATCTCAGCTTGTAGGATCCCTGTTAAAATGGGTTTAATAATGCCAATAGTGTGTAATATTGTGTAATCAACTAATCAGAGAGTGATATTATATTGTTTGGATTATGACTAAATATTTTGAACTGATACTAGGTTCTGTTTTACGTATCTTGAAGCTGACTGGCTGTGGATGGTATTAATTTTGCAAATTGAACGATTTACGTCGCCTTACCTTTAATCCTTGGTCATAAAGATATTAAAAATATTGATAAAAATAAATCTCATAATTCAGTCAAATGGTATATTATTGTTACGCGTTTTTTACATTTTTCAGGAAGGAAAGACACAAACTATTCTTAATACCTGCTTTATTGATAACAATATTACCAATGAACCTATAATAATCAATAATGATAATATGCTAAATTCAGTATAGTGGATAATAATGTAATATGTTACGAGGAAATTTTTTGTTGCTGCTAGCATTCTTGAGATTGCTGTCTGTAAAATGAACCAATAATTAAGGAGGGTTCCAGATGTTCCAATAATATTTAACACTATTAAGAATGTGGTTTTGTTATTCAGGATTGGATTGTCAGAAAAAAAAGCCAAAGCTGCACTTAAATATTTATTCTGAAAATGTTAGCTTTTTTAACCGGTCTTGTATAAATTATTTTACACGCATTATCGCCAAGAAAAGAAATATTGCTTTAATTAAAAAACTTCCCGGCACACTCCGTCTATCGCCATCTTCTGGCCCTCTGGGCAGTTGTCCGGCACCACTACAACATTCCGCAATGGTTTCAACGGTAGTGGTAAAGGTGATTGGTTGGAAGAGTCGCTAGCCTTTGCAATTTGAGCAGTGGCAGCGTATTGAGGCAGCGAGTTCACACAGCTCTGGAAAAATATACACTTTTATTTATTTTTTATCTATTTATTTATTTCTACTTACATCTACCATTACAGGTTAACCCCAATGCGATAAATGCGCTTAAACTAACTTAATGTATACTAACATCTATAACTAATTATAAACAATGCATTTTCGTTGTGAATTCACTCAGAGAACAACAGAATAAGTCCGTTTCACTCGCTATGAGGTTGAGCGTGCGCAGTGTACGCGTCAGCGGCGCGGCGCCTCCCTTAAAAGGTTGGCGGTATAAAGTAGTAAAGGTTGGCTTAGCTACCGTACACCCTGCAGGGGACATCGACGCGCAAACATGATTCTAGATCCACCAGCACCCTAATTACGTAACACACTATCTATCACAATCTGAATCATTTTAAAGCCTATTGCTAATCCATTGCTTCATTTGTTCGAAAAATTTGTCGACTCAACAACGTAAATAACGTATTGAATGTTTTGGAACTATCAAAATTAAACCCATTCCTACTGTTACTGTGTTACGTAATTACCCCGCAGTACCTATTCAAAAATGTCGTCGGTTATTAACAAACAAAATTAGCTGTTTCATACCAAAGTGCAATACCTACACGGTAAAATGTATGGAACAGCAGATTTTTTTGGATTCCGTACGTCCTGATGAAAAAAAGGAACCCATATAGGATCACTCGTGTTTCAGTCTGTCTGTCCGTCTGTCACAGCCAGTTTACTCCGAATCTACTGGACTGATTAAGTTGACATTTGGTACACATATGAATTTCAGTGACCCAAACACGGACGTGTAACGTAAATAAATGAATTTTGAATATGGGGGTCACTTTTCGGGGTAAACTAGAAAATTAAATATAAAAGTTTCGCAAACTGTACCGTGTGACATATCAAATGAATGGGCTTATGGTGAGGGTCTCAAATATATTTGTTGTATAATTTTTAAATAAACAGTTACGAATTTATTTAAAAAAAAAATGACAATAGACCATTCCCCCTTATTTCCGAAAGAACTGAGCCAAAAATTTTGAAATAAAAAAATATAAAAATTATAACTTTACTTACAGATTACTGGAAAACCTATAAGAAGTCTATGGTCTTAAAATAACATGATAAATCTTTCAATATTGTGCGTACAAACATACAATTGCAGTTGGAATGTATGGGAGAACATGTTTTTCAACTACAATGTCAAGTTTGTCCTTGGAATCTGGGAGCACGGTAGTACCCCGCCAAGAAGAGCCAAAAACAAATCCCTGCCACTGCCTACCTTTTCTCGAAGCGTTTCGTCGTATTTTCCTAACCTCATAGCTTCGGCGGGGATAATGCTAACGAGCTCAAATTCTCAGGATTAAATGTAGTTAACAGACTTGTAGACACACAAAGTTTATTGTGTCTAGTTTTTATACTTTGGATTTTATTAATACCAAAAAGACGTCGATTTCGTCACTGACTGACTCACTCACTCGCTCATCAAATCCTCTAGGCCACTTCCCGAAGTCTTCTTATAAAACCGAAATTTGCTAAGCAGGCTAGGATTTGCAACAAAACAACAAAAAAATAAAGAAATCTGTAACTTTCACCCTCCTTTTAAGGGAGTACCCTTAAAAGGAGGGTGAAAGTTACAGATTTCTAAGTCTGTATTTCTAACGGATAATGGGTATACTCCATTCATATCCAATCGGTATATTCTATTTGTTACAAAAGCTAGATTAGCTTGTTTACATAAACAACAAAGAAGCAACTCTTTTTCGTTGGCTATGAAGAAATAACTGCTATCGTGCAAAAATACCTGTTTTACCCGACTGTGCTTTCTAGCATAGTCACAGACATGTTAAAATTATAACCCTCACAGAAGTGAGGGTTATAATTTTAACATGTCTGTGTTATATCAGTACAATATCACCGCTAAAAAAGCAAATTTTTTTTACAAAAACAAGCAACCGCACTTCCAAAAAAAACACGACATAGTAAAAAATAACTTCAATTTCGGAAATCGTTGTCTTTTGTTTTGTATTTTCATTTTCCGAAATTAAACTTATTTTTCACTTTGTAGTGTTTTGTTTTTTGGAAGTCGGTAGTTATTTTTTTGTAAATAGATTTAATTTTTCACTTTTTAGATGTGGTACCTACCCCATACAATTTCGTATGTACCACTACTTGTTATGTAAATAACAGTGACAGGAAGTTATTATTACATCATAAATATGTACACTGAGTGGAACAAAAACGTATTATTGAAGCTAACTGAAGAACGACCCAAGCAAAGTTAATATAATTTATATGGGACTACCCTGAGGCATACCCTATCCATTAAAAAGAGAATTTTCGAAATCGATCCACAATTGCCGGAGATATCGCGTAACAAACATATAAAAAAAATAGAGTTGAATTGAGAACCTCCTCCTTTTTAAAATCGGTTAAAAAGAAATAGAGCACCCTACAAAAAGAAATTAATCTCCAGCAAAAACATTTCATGTAAAGTAGGTTGCCAAGACTTACATAACGCTTTCACTGTTAAAAGTTACCAGATCTAATATAGAGCCAAGCCCCTAACTCTACAAGGCTTAACTCTATAAACCTTACATCTTGGCCAAAATGTATGGCTTGGCCGTTCCATTGAACTATTGCATGACACCACATTAAAGACCAGTGACTTAATTCCTTACCATAAGCCCATAGGAGTGTCTGTGCGGTGTGCGACCATTAAACTGCTTGGTGAATTGGATTAAAAACTTCAATGGACGAACTGCTGACACTTTACGTAGTCATGACGATACAAAACAATGTTTGGAATAATTTCAAGCTTGACAAGACTTCTAAAACGACATGAACATCAGCTGTCAAAAATTTTAAAGGAATCTTGGGAATTTATAATAAACTTAAAAACATTAGTATCTACAATATGGTTCATGTTCCTGTATTACTCTTTTAGTGTAGTTGAAATGCTAAGAAGTGTTAGTTTGGAAAAAGTAAGTAGAAATATCAAATAAACACTTACACCAACAATCATTATAATGAACGTGACACAGACGAACTTTTGATCTACCATTTTGGTTGATTTTTTTAAATAATTTTGAATCAAGTGTTCCACGTTTGCTTCGCTGCAGATAAATGATACAGAAGTGGTGTCAAATGCAAGAAATACTACACTCAGACATAATTCACCAGAGTAAGTACCCATTGTTGAAGAAATTAATTGATCTTCTAAAAATAATTACCATACATCATTTATCATTATGAATGTTAGTGTTATTGGAATAAATACAGTTTTCCTTAAACCTTGCCCTGCCTTGTGTCATCAAAGAAAATTACCTAGTATGATAAGAAACCACTTGTGTCGAATACTTATTGATATTGAGTGTCACAATAAGGAAAATCTGGTTAAGAATAATGTAAGTCGCAATATGGAAAGGAAGGAAAATATACCTACTTATTTTTTCTCTTTGTACCTATAAATAATATTGACTACTCAGTACTCTGATGTAGTATTTTTTAATGATAAACAATGCATCGGGTTTGTAAAAAAATATCAAGCAAAAGGGTGGAGTATTTAAAAAAAAAACCCAGAAATTGCCGTCGATCTTACGCAACAACGCATGAACGCCCTTTTTATCATGATAACATGTTAAAAGTTATCACGAACAGAACAGTACCTACCTACATGAAATTAATATGTTTTGAGTTCTTGGTTTTAATTTCTTTCCGTCTATGAACCGCCATAAGTAGGTAAATTAATGACAGACAGGTTAGTACCTAGTACCTACGTACTTACTGTACTACTTTTACTTACTTTTACTTACTTTTACTTTACTTTTTTCCTCAGCATTGTTACACCTCACAGAAGAAGATTCCGGCCAGCAAGGAGCATATTCGAACAATATTGTATCACTATCAAGCCGAAACTCTTCAGGAGTAGTTCACTATCCGATCTGACCCCGCATTCAAGTGATTTCAGTGAGTGACCTATTTGTTAGTATTACCATGATTTCTTTTGAGTTGATTGTTAAACTATGTACCTAACTAGGTAAATAAGGAAGGAAAATAATAGGAGGTATATCTACCTTGTCTGCAACTAAGTTGTACCCACCTACAAAATGTAAACGAGACTCAATCAAAATTGTAATCGTCGCCTGTTAGAACATACTTGTAATAATATAATTTATGATTCATTGATATGAGTCAGTATGGAACTTAATATTATAGAGTTTCTTGTCATTTTAGTTTAAGTACCTATAGAGGTATGAGAAACAGGGTGTAAAGTTCACTCATACTCTATGGAAAAGGGAGGATCCTCCGACCAGACGGGTGTTGTGTCTGGTGGGCAACTGCCCAACGGTTGATGTCGGGATGTTGTATATATGCTAGTTGCGCGGTAAACTCTGCTTGCGCGATGCAGGATTTTGCGTGACGTCAGTATGACGCGTAGCTCGCTTGTAGATGCCGCTACATACCTCATGGTTAAACAGAAAAGCGTAAAATTTTAATGCTGTATTTCCAATATTCCAAGGACAATAATAAGTTAGGAATAGGTTAATAAAACAAGAAACATAAAAGGTATGATGATGTAGGTACCATAGTAACACTTTGCTATCATCTCTCTCTCTCTATCAGCTCTCGTCAGCTTTGATAATCTGCAGAACAGTAAAAGATCTTTAAAAGTAAGGACACCTTGAATAGATGAATTGAACAACCCTCCATTATCTTAAAGAACGTTTCAAGTTCCTTCATGACACACATAATAGATAACTGAGGTCATCGGAAAACTTAAGACTGGAGTTGCCGATGCATTCCACCAGTTTTTATGACAAGTCTTTTACAGTTCAAGCAGTACGGTTATGGAATGCCTTCTCCGAGTCGATAAGGCGTGCTTAATCGTTGTGCACTTTTAAAATTCTGGTTAAAAAAACACTTCCTTTCTCCTTAAACATCATCATTACATTTAGTTTCCTTGCTCTTGTTTCATATTTATTATTGTATATTATATGTAGATAAGTATATGTTTTATGTATGTATATATGTATTTATTGTATATGTCAATGGTACACCACTGACTTCCTGCATTATTGTCTCTCCTCCCTTTAATCCATCCAAAGGTTGTCTGTAAAAGATCGCTTTTAGCGATAAGATCTTGGGTCACACTATGTACAATTTCTACATTTATGTATATCTGTAATTTTTGTGGTGTACATAATAAAGAGTATTCTATTCTATGAATTTCTCGGGAATATAACCTCCGCCAAGTGTCAATCTGTGATTGCCCCTCCCTGGTTTAACATCTCTTCTATTTAGCTATATACTTACATATAATTAGTTAAAGTCGATTTTCATGTCTGTATGTGTGACCGCGTTGTTCTTCTAAACATCGCAACGGCTTTTAATGCGGCTTTCATCATCGTTTAGAGAATTTATTCCGAAAGCTTTATGTGCATAATACATTAAACTTATACCTACATAATAAAGAAATCTCAATGTTTTGTCAAGTCGTAAAAACCGTAAATTTATAAAAACATAAGTTTACAGTAATGATTTCACCAATACCTTTCCAGCATTAGATTACTTCAAGAAAAGAGTTAAAGAAGAAAAGAAACGCAAACAATCATATTACAATAGTTCTGGCGACGCTGACACAAAACATCGTAGAAAACATACCGAACCATTAATGTCGTGGAACTTCAAAGGAAAGTAAGTAAATAATCATTCTAACTCAAAAAAAGTCAAATACAAGTTTAATAATGATGACAGTACCTTTAAGTAGGTCCTTAATTCGTTTATCATTCTAAACTACCACCAGAAAGCCGAAGAAGAAATCCGAAATGTCTCCTGAATCTTATGCGAGCAAGTTTGCCGTCGACTACTTAAACGGTTATCAGAAAGATAGTGACGCGAACCCTTCGTCTTGCGCAGACAATATCAGGTAAACAATGTTTTTGAAAACATTATCTATTTATAGCACCGTTACGAATTTTAGGAGTTTTCGATTTAAACACCATAAAATGAATATGTAACAAAAATTCTCTTCTCCATTTGTTTTCCAGCATTGATAGCACTGAACAAATTGGCCTTCAGAAAGGAGCTGCTTTTCCTTTCAAGTCGACCCCTAGCGGTAACCTGAAAGTTCAGTCGAATCAAGTAAATGACCTGCTATATTTTTGATGTTGTTAATTTTTATGGTTATTAAATTTTTGTTTTGATTTCATAGGTAGTGTTTCAATCATCCACGGTTGGTGTATTGTTAGCGGATCCCACTCAAGCTAAGGTGAAGGTCAAATTTGAAGGGAAAGCAGCAGGCGAACCTGACGATGAAATGTCACAAAGCTATGTTAGTATCGTTCACCTTAAATTGCCTCTGATTGCTTTTAATAACTTACATCTAGATAATCTATTGCTTTCTTTGGTGTTAAGGACAATGATATAGATTCTGAACCACAACTACAATTTAAAACTAGAGAAACAACCAACGCGAATATTCAAGTAAAAAATACTTTAGCCGATCGCATCGGAAAACCGAAATCGCCATGTGCTAGAGAAGATAAGGGCAAGGACTTGAGCAGTCTCGGATACGCAGTGGCAGAGCCCATAGACTGGATGCGAGTGCAGCTTCCCAAGAAACAAGATCTATTTCAAGAGTTTTATCGCAGAATTCATAATTATATGTAAGGCTAAGCTCATTTGAATAATAAAAGCGCGTTATAACTGTGTCTAAAAAGTAAACAAAAATCCCCAAATATGAACACGGACAATGGATTTATTATATTTTGAGTTTCTTTTTATCGTCAACCAATTTTGCCAATGTCATGTCTACAACGTAATACAATATTGGTACAACGTAGTGCATACAATATTCCTTACTGCGGTTGTGTAGGTACTTATATAATCAGATAAACCTACTCGTAGTGTACTTTATCTAACTCTTTATTGATTTTATTTGGTACTTCAGTAGAAACAGCAACTCGTGCCAAGTGCCAATCCCTATTCGTTTCAATAAAGATTATGATTTCCAGAAACACTGACACCATTATACACATCGGCGATGAGGAGTTTCACTGCCACTACATAGTATTGCAAGTTTACTCTTCTTTCTTTGAAATAAACCCACACAGAGAAATTGAGCTGCCCACTGTAAGAAAAACATTTTATAATACCTTCTTACATATTGACATCAGCGGGGTCGTTACGTAACACACTAACAGTAGGAACGGGTTTCATTTTGACAATTCAACAACATTAATTGACAAATTTTTCGAACATATGAAGCAATGGCTTAGCAATAGGCTTCAAAATGATTCTGATTGTGATATATAGTGTGTTACGTAATTAGGGTGCTGTTTTAAATTACAAAGTATTATCAATTTACAGGCCAACGTTTCACCTGAAGCTTTTCAGACCATCTACGAATGGATGATATTTAATGGAAGTGAAAGTAATAAACTGCTAAAGAGAGAGAATATCTTAGATTTATTTTATGCTGCGCAGTATCTGACTATTAAAGGTAATTTGGTCAAATTTTGAACTCCGTTAGTTGATATTAGATTACGGACAAATTCACCGCAGACAAATTCTTAAACAGATCTAGAAGACCAATGTTGGTCTTTTATTGTGAATGAGACCCTCTTTACTGAAGACACAGCATTCGCTTTATTCAGGGAAGCAAGGAAAAAGGGAATGACGCCTGTGATGGATTTAATGGTAAACAAGTTTACAACTAAATCATTTGACATGTAGAAACAATGTCTAATATTTTATTATTTCTAGGTCCCTCGTGTTATGAGATTTTTCCTACCTTTAGTCGCGTCGAAAGACTTTATCGATTTGGAAACAGACGAGTTAATGGTATTTCTGAAATCAAACTACATATCTGTTACAAGGTATATACTAGTATCTTCTGTATTTAGATTCACTACACTTACTAGCTCGTCTATACGATTATCACCGTTGCCATGTTCATCGTTTTCATTTCCAACATTAGCAATCTTATAACAATACAACAAGAATTATCGTTATTAGGTAAACATTATATTTATTTATTCATTTGGATCTGCAGTTACCTTATGTATACGATCAATACGATAAGATAAATATTATAATTGAAAGGATTGCGATGTAT
Organism: Dryobotodes eremita; assembly: GCA_917490735.1. Taxonomy (NCBI): domain Eukaryota; kingdom Metazoa; phylum Arthropoda; class Insecta; order Lepidoptera; family Noctuidae; genus Dryobotodes; species Dryobotodes eremita. The sequence goes on from OU823255.1 coordinate 15,206,219, forward strand.
TTGTGTTAATTAAAAGTAATATTTATGACGTCGATACATGCGTTGTGTGGGCTTCGGTAATTTTCCGATTTGCATCATTATAAATTACCCAGTGTCACGCCTGATATCTAATATCCGCTTCCTAACATATATAGGTTCCATATCATGCTCTGACGTATTAAGATCACTTTGCACGGATGACCCCGGCCCGGAACTGTGTGGGTAGTGTAGGCAGCTTTAAAGCTCTATTTAGCACAGTTTGGGGTATGAGCCTTCCAAGAGCCGGCCTATCCGGGTTCGTTTTCGTGTACTAACAATTTATGATGTCTACATACTGACTTTAAGCTATAGCCATTTCTATAAAAATCCTTCATTTTAAGCACTGATCTTTGAAATCTAACATGTATATATCTTAACGTATACAACTGCACGTCCGCACCTAGATTGAGATGTACTTAATTCATCCTGTCAACGATTCAATCAAGTTTTACTATCACTGCAATTTACCCACGATAGATAGGTGCCACTTTTTCCCAAGAATCAAAACCTGCTCCTAATAAGACTCCAGTCCTGGCACTTCTGACTATATTGGGTGAACCTATTACAGGTTTAGCCTTGAGAAAATTGCACGAACTAAAGCCAATTCGTTTTTTTCCAAGTTTTCCCATCATGATCAATTAGTACCTCTTTTTAACACTCACTCTGTTTTGATATCACCTTGGTTGTTTCTAGAACACTTTTCTAACCGACACGATAATCAGACATAATAAGTGTATCATGAATATGCGGAACCCAAAACATTGCAATAAGTACTCCAATGCATAGCTACTTCATCTCCTTTTCTCGTCCTGAAACGAGCTATACAATCATAATTATTATATATACCACACATATTAGCTAGTTACCAAGGTTAGTAGAGAATTAGTGATGCTGACTGCCCAAGATACCTGCTTTGCGTACTTGAGTGTCGCCACACTGGATTCTAAAAAATAAGTTCTTATTAGATTGCTGATTATCAGCTTTCAAAATCATAACACCAAACCTGTTTGATTTCGCTTTCGGAAGTTTGGTTTTACCATTGTAGTCAACCTTCATTGCATTAATAATGTCAATCCACTTACTGGTCTCTTTACTCCAGTATGCTACGGTGAAAGGGATCCGGATTTGTGGCTTTACTTTTACGTGTATCCAAATTGCTTATTTTCCTGACAATGTTAGTATGTATTACTCGAACTATTTCTAACACTTAAACCATTGAGATTCCCAATATTTGCCTATTCCTCGTAGCGATGCAGTTTCTTTGAGTTCTTTAGCAATATACTTAGCCTTAACTTGCTTATATAATAAGCTATTAGCTTTTGCCCGCGGCATCATCCGTCATGATCCGTTGCGGTCGGAAATTATTCCACAGAAACCTACTAGCGAGATACAAGTATCGTATGTCCTACCTCAGGTTATGATCTATCCGTGTGTCAAATCCGTTTTACATCCAAATCCGTTCAGCCGTTATGTATTAAAAGGTAACAAACAGACAGACAGAGTTTCGCATTTATAACGTTAGTATGGATTAAACAAAAACTGATCTTCAGTGAGATAGAGGTCCTGATGGCTGGCGTGCGGTGGCTGCACGGCGACTGGTCATCCCGTCGCCGGTTCGCGGTGGACGTGATGCGCTGCGTCCGGTTCGGGCTCATCTCGCCGTGGCAACTTGTCGACATCAAACGTAACCCCGACAACTCAGAGATACTGGAGATCGTCAATGAGCCTGAAGTACAGCAGATGGTCGATGATGGACTTGCGTGAGTTTTCTCTCATGTCAAAAAAATGCTGTAGCAGTTAGTAGAGTTTTATGAGATTCAAGTTGTAAAATATTTTGATAACAATTCAAGATTCATTGAGCTCAAGATAACAATTCAACGGCTTATGATTTTGATCATGACAAAAAAACCACAATAATGTCGGTTTAAATGCTTTACAAAAGTCGATGTACTAAAACTATACTGACATCAAATTAACAATAAATTAATGCAAGTTAATTCCACGAAACATGTGAGATCGATTGTATTTGGTATGCTTACGTTAATATTCTAGGTGATTCCCCATAGGATACAAATTGAATGTATAAGTATATTCTGTGTTTATGCATAATTTTGCCATAGTCATGTACCTAAACAACATCGTGACGAGTTATATTAAATATAGTATCTGCTAATGCATTTCATATTATATACTTCATATCATATACTGCTAATGCATTTCATACGTATTCTTGCATAGCACAGCCAACATTATAATTCTATTATTTACCTAAATCATCAAGAATCAATCATTCACAAAGCAGTGTGAAATATTACTTATTACCGCAGCATAGTAATAAAACGCCAAAGTTGAATAGAGGAATTTCTTTGTAGGAAAACAATATCAGACTTCGTTCCAAACACGGAGGCTAAATATCTACTTATGTGTTTTTAAATGACCTTTCTAATTCACAGTTATGTAATAATAAAATATTGGTATGGCAACAATTCTAAGAACTATTACCACTGGATCGATGTGCTCGGGCTATCGGAGCCTGCTGAGAGAAACTGGATCGGCGAGGAAAAGGTACATCACGTTTACTTGTAGAAGTTGTTGAGACAAAACAAATGATAAAAGACATGTGTACAATTACATTGGCTAAGTATTTGTTGGTCGTTCACCTGCTCAAGACTATCATCAAGTAATAATATATATAATGTATATATAATCTAGGAGGATAATAAACAACAAATATTAGAACAATACCTAAGTCGCCAGCACATCAAGTTATCAGAAATTGTCAGATTTTCTCGTTCGATTTTGAACTTAACCATTAACAATGTAAGGTTTTAAATCGTTTGGAGAAATTTGACAGTTTCGTGTAGCTTGACCTGCTGGCGACTTTACAAAACATTATTACCTAATAGCTTAAACAATCTTGAAATAATGATTGTGATTGATGCATCCTAAAACATTGTTAAATTTGTAGAACCATGTAACATACAAGGACTTCCTGAATTATTTGGAACAGTTCATAGTCCCCAAAGATCAGATGTACCAACAGATGGCCATGATGCAACCGCACAGGAGGAACGACGATAACATACCAGGTACACAGTTGCACACAGACTCCGTAGGAGATATTAGCACTTACATGTGTGTCTTCATGGCTGACTAGGCTGTTTGTACCTCAGTGTTCAGGTCCCATTGTATCCTTTTTTTATATTATCTACATCTACATTATCTATAAGCGACATTATACTATCTTGCATGATTAAGCTTCACATGCCATACTAAGGCTAAATAGAATATAAGACCAAATAATGTAACATGTGAAACCACCGATTGGACTTACTCTATTTAAATGTGCATAAATGAATATAAATATTATTGGGTATTCCATCGGAGATTTCTCAGGAGCATCCCGGAGGATTGTATTCTGTTTATGACAATAGACTCGCCTTGTATGGTTTGGTTAAATGTGGGTATATTAATACACTTCTACATACCCGGTAATGCATGATCATAATATAAAACGTCATAATCTGGAACCGCAGCATTGGCGCTCATCTAGCTGTGACGTGAAAATGGCCTGTTACATTGATTACGGTGCTTATTCAAATCGTAAATTAATATGACAAAAAAAAAAAAACCAAATGGAATTCTCAGAAATTGCACAGTAATATATATATATATATATATATATTAAATACACGCATCTGTTTGTGGGTAGTATGGTGAGTTTAATAGCCCGCACACCTGGAAGCACATGCCAAGGCAAAATAACCACGCGAGGGGATGCGTTATCTGCGCCCTGTCGCGTGGCCCTCTGTTTTTGTGTGATCCGCCCTAAATAAACCTAAGAATATTCCAGGACCCGACGAAATTGTAAGAAAAAATAACAACAAATTATTTCAGACTGACATTCCTTGCAAAGCTACGCCTATGTTTTCTGCATCAGCAAATACGCAATAAAAGTATTTGTTATAATAAGTATTTATACTTCATCAGGCAGTATGCGAGGCATAGATAACGAGAAAATGGAAATGCGGAGACCTAAAATGGACTTCCCACTACCAGCCACACTGAAAGGACTTACCGGTGACAAGGACAAATCCTTCCCGACGATGAGCGAATTTTTTGAGCATCGAAGAAAGGTGTGAATTTAATTATTTTTTTAATAAAACTGACAAAAGCTTTATACAAGGTGTAAGGGACATTGATGCGCAACAGCAGATTCTTTTTTAATAACCGCTGAATGTTTTATTAGCTGGTGGGTCATGTGAAGAATTCATGATAACAGTTTACGCATCGTGCGTACCTCTGTTTTATCTCTGCCTAAACCTTTGGGGTTTACTGGCGTGATGTTATATTGTTATCTAGTAATAAAATCTATTGCAGACTCAAGAAGGTCAACCATCAGTTTGTCCATCGGCCAGATCGCCAACATCGCTGGACCAGGACACGTCCATGCAGATACCCACCGTTGCTGAAACCAGAATGAGAGCACCCGAACTAGCTTGTAAACACCAAAAGCAATTCGAGGTATTATCATCATCATTCTATTGCCCTTATCTCAATTTATTTGTGGTCGCCACAATATGTATTTTTCTTTCATACTTCTCTATTAGTCATCGTCTCAGTAGTCACCCCCCCCTTTTTAGCCATATCATCTTTCATAGAGTCCATCCATCGTTTGTTTGGTCTTCCCCTAGCCTTATAACCATCTGCATTCATACTCAAAACTTTTGAATACAATAGAATACTCTTTATTATGTACACCATAAAAATTACAGATATAAATGTAGAAATTTCCGCACGACATTTTCTCATTCGAATTCGAGGATTTTTTTTTATGAAAACCAAGATAGTATACTTTTTAGAACGTGGTTATTTATTTTTTGTTTTTTATAAACGATTATAGGAACAAAGGAAACATCTAGAGATGCAAAAGCAACAATTGGAGGTGGCTCAGCAACAACGCCGCAAACAGATCCAACAGATTCACATGTGTACCATTGAACAAGATCATGTAACATTTATTGTATTTTTTGTTTGTATTGCGATTTCTTATATCTTATTTTATTTTAGTGCTATAAAAAGAGTTAAACGAAAATAAAAAGAATTTAAAGGGGAGGGAATAAAAGCTCAGAATTCGTCCACAAATCCCGTTATTCTCTAATAAATTAATTGTTGTAATTTCCACTGTTTTAAAAATAAGTACAAAGCAGCATTCAGACATAATGTAAAGAATAGAGCAGTACTTTTTGATAGGCGTGACAATTTGTATGAAACTTTCTGACCAAAGAATTTACATTTGCCAACAGCCTTCACCCAAAAACGAACATAATATGTACGATCCACCAGAGAAGGATTCTGCTGAAGACCTGAATACAACCAACAGTGAGTCTAGCAGCACTGTGGACACCAGCCTGACTGAAAAAGTATGGGAAGTAAGCATTTATGCCGCAAATTCGTAATGACGGAGCTTGCAGCCGCGAAACATGTTGTTTAATGAAACTGCTCATGTAATGCCTCCGCTGCAAGCTATGCCACTCCAGTTATGCGGGCTTAGATAGATTTTATAGTTAGTAATCTTTCTGATTAAGACCAAAAGTATCATTATGATAAATCGTGTTGAATACAATATTTGGAACACATTATGTCAATACTTTCCATTCAGTTTTTGTTTATAAAACATTGCATTCTAGTCCACCTACGAGTTAGCAATAAAGATTAAAATAACATCTGTTTCTAATATCGATACTGCATGAATCCTAAATATTGGATATCAGCGTACAAATATATTTTAATCGTAGGCCATAGATAATTGTTTACAAAATCAATCAACTTCGGAAGAGTTATATTCACGTAAATATTTATTACAGATAGTTAATTGATTTCCGCAGAATCAGTACGCAATGAGAAGATCAGAGAAGAGGCACAGTGTGGCAGCCTCGTACCTGGCTGCAGCCACTGCTGCTTTGTCAGGATCTAGAAGGCAGGTTTCGTAGTTTCTTTTGTTTTCATTTAAAATCTCCTTACAGGATTTTTTTTAATAAGGTAGAAAATAAGATTGCAGTCAAACATAACATGGGCACGCCACAATTGCAGCGGTAAGTCCCTTCTTTGAGGAGTGGATTGAGAGGCGCCACGGCGTCCTCACCTTCCGCCTGACCTAGGTCCTCACCGGACATGGCTCTTTTGGGAGGTTCCTGTTCCGGATAAGGCGGGAGGAAACACCCGGGTGTTACCATTGTGTGGATTGCCCAGAGGACACGGTGGAGCATACGGTGGAGGTCTGCCCGGCTTGGGCGGAGCACCGCCGTGTCCTCGCGGAGGCGATCGGCGGCGGCGATCTCTCGCGTTCGGCCTCGTCCAGGCCATGGTACGGAGCGAAAGGGCACGGGAAGCCGTCACCTGATTCTGCGAAGCAGTAATGCTCGCGAAGGAGGAGGTGGAGGGCGTGAGGGTAGGCGTTCGAGACACCCTGGGCGTCAGGAGTCGATAGCCGATTCCCAGCCACCGTAAGCGCGGGCTTGCGGACGGCGAGCAATAGGTAGCTCGCCGTCTGGTAAGGACCAGGCCCGAGTTGACGGCGCGTTGTGTTCCACGCGCGCCTCAAAGAGATGCTGACATCTCTCAATCGGACCCCGTTATTTAGTGCTGACACTAAATGACGGGGTCCGTTAGGGCCGATACCTGCCGGGGTCGCGGATTGTTCGAAAGAGTTACCGTGGCCCTGGCACACAGACAACTGAAGGAACACGGGTAGGTTTTAGTCAGTAAAAGTCTGACACGCCCTCCTGCTTCGCCCAGAGCGGGAGAAGTTATTTGACGATTTCCGACCCAAAAAAAATAATATCAATCATAACATAATGCCGGTTCACTTAAAAATTCAAACCTATTTTTTTTATCATTTACATGCTATTGTATTATGGTGCCATGTGTCCTGCCCTAAAAATATCTGTAACATCCTTCATATTTGAAATAATACTACCCGACTAGAAACTAGCAATTAAGGTGTTAGTTCATCCCACAGTCCCTCATCAGGCCCTCGGGCGCAAACTGCGACAAACGCGTCCCGGTCAGAGGCGATGCCGCGGAACATCGTGCCCATGTCGCAGAACAACATGGGGAGCCCGCCGATATCGCTCTTCAACCAGTCCAAGGAGTCCCTTGCCAATATGAATATGTGAGCGTAGTTTTAATAGAGACTGCGTAACAGAACAGTGGTATGTGCAAACGAGGTTTCCAAGGCCTGCTTAGCCTCAATCAGAATCCAAAGAGACGCCTTTTCCACTTAGTTCGTCCATAAACTTAGATCAATGAGGATAGACCTTCGCACGATCATTAGATAAGCACCCAAGGATCGCCCAGCACCCGCTGCACGTGCCATCGGTATCTTATACGCAGCTGTAGGGGGTGGTCAGAATTATGTTTTTGTATTCTCAGTTGTACACTCAATTTACATTTCGTTATTGTTTTAGTTAATTTAGCTTCACATCCAAGTAAATATATTGCTATAATTTCGATTTTAGGAACAAGCTGTCGACTTCTATCTTGGGACCTTCAAACAAGAATTACATCGCTGAAGGGTCCTTGTTCAACTGGGACAGGGAGACTGTTTTAGTTTTCGGTGGAATTGATCTCCTCACTCCATATGGATTCGGGGGAAACACTGGAAAATATATTTATAGGTAGGGTAAACTATACTTTATTCAAAGATAAATTTTCATCAATCACAAGAAAATCAATTTAGTTCATTTCATTCTGAGTGACTGCAAACGGCAAACTAAGATACTGATGAGATAAGGAGAACTGTAGCAGAAGTTGATATTATTAATTAAGAAACCATTAACCGATAACCGACATCGGTTTTGCTTTACCTTATTTTAACTAACCTTTCAAATGCGCCGCGCATCTCGTACGAGGTGAAAATGTCTTCCCATAACATCCATACTCTTACATACATTCGTCCATTCATAGTCGATTCAACACCGTTTCAGGTTCGACCCAGTAACCAACGTTTGGGACTATGTGGGAGATCTACCAGAGCCAAGACATCATCACTCGGTTGGCTTTTTGAGGGGCCGGGTGTACCTTGTCGGTGAGGAACTACTTCTTAATACCATTCACCTTGAAAACGTCTGGTAACACCACATTTGCGATCTCAGCTTCACAGTACCCTTCAATCAAATAATTTAATTCATCATTTAGGGCTGATTTGTCCAACGTCAGATCACAAATTTTATCCGTTGAATTCAATTGACGTTTGACAGTATTTGTATACAAATTGTCAAAAATTCAAAATCATGTCTCGGATATCTGGCTTTGGCAAAATCAGCCCTTATTTATCTGTCAGGCGGCGCGGATCCCCGCGATGACGACATCCGGGGCAAGTCGGCGGTAGTGTCTACTGTGTGGAGCTTCGAGCCTGTGTCACGCTCCTGGTACAGTGAGAGCGGTCTCATGACGCCCCGGAAGAACTTTGGACTGGTTGTACATCGCATGGCCATGTACGCCATCGGTGGGCTGGATAAGAAGGGCAGGTATGTAATTTGTAGGAAGGGTGGAAGATCAAGACCAGTTGATAACAGTTCAGTTGATCACATCATCATATTTAATTGTCTAGCTTTAATATATTGGAACAATAAATATGAGGTAAAAGGCAAAGAAAATGCTACGCTAACCGGTACAGGTACCCGGCTTTTCATTTTAGGTAAGTCTCGTATTAACTTCCTCTTTCAGGGTTCTCCGTTCAGTGGAAAAGTTCGATCCTAAGACAGGTTCATGGAGTGAGGTGCGTTCGATGAGCGTGTGTCGAATGGCCGTGGCTTGTGCGAAGTACCGCGACTACATCTGGGTGGCTGGTGGCATGACCGGTGAGAAAAAGAAGCCCGTCTGCAAGATCGTCGAGTGCTACAATTCTAAGACTAATGAGTAAGCTATGATCTCTACACCTATTTATACCAACTTCAAGGCTAGAGAAGTATATGAACAGAGAAATGACTCAATTGCTGCCAAAAGGCTCGGCAATGCCACTATGCTAATATAAAGTCCCGCTGCTCTAAGGTTTCAGTCCTTAAAAGCGAAATCGGAACCTTTATTTTTATAGTAGGAGTCCTAGATGACTGGTATACATAGTGAAAAAAATTAGACTCTTGCAATTTACAAAATTCTGGGTTTTTAAGTACGACCCCTATGATCTGGCAATAATCCAAGATGAACAGATACTTGTATTTTATATCTAAATATGACTCAATGCAGGTGGACAGAAATACACAGTCTGCGGTTTCCCAGATGTTTCTCCACGATGTTTGCAATGAACGATAAATTGTACATCGTCGGCGGAGCTGGCAAGATTTCGGATAAGGTTAGTTGGTATTTAGAAAGCGAATATAGGAGTACAATATCTGTTCCCTTGAATAAAAATGCTAATGCAATGCTAATGCTCTAGAGGTGAATAAGGAATAGTTTCCAGTGGATTTGCAGGAGTAATGATTAAGTACTGCCTGCTGACTTTGAAAGAAATGAAACAGACATACCAAAAGTTCTTGCACGAGGAGGAAAACAGTATAATTATTAATAAGCATCGATATTTTTTAGGAAAAGACGGTAAACAGCGTGGGTGCGATAGATGTGTGGGACTGGAAACTGCGCAAGTGGAGGCAAGAGACGGAGATGTCTATGCCCAGACATGGACACGCACTGGCCTATCTAGGCACACAGCTCATCATCATCGGTGCGTAAGCTCTTTGTTATCAGAAACCTGTAGACGTCTGGATGCTACGCATATATCTTAAACCCAGGTGAAGCCACAGCAGAGAGAAAGCGGATTTGTGATTTGATCTTCTAACCTTTAACATCGGTAACAATATAGAACCGAATAAAATGAGACTGTACTGTAATGAGACTGTATTGAATAAAATTGGATATTATCTAAGACAGTTCTTACGAACTGCTCTAAACAAATGTTAAAATCATCTCAATGGCCTTTCATCTTCATCACAGTATAATTTTTTCGGCCAAGTTTTACTGTAATGATGATCGATGGATGGCGTCATTACCAGGTCATTAGCGATAATAGACTCATTACAATCAGCAAAACATAACGATCAATAAATAGTACTCAAGAAAATTGGTAACTTTTTGTTGATATAGAGATTAACACATTTCGAAATTACGCAATGTAAATATCCGGCAAAAAAAAAATCCGTATCATTCTTTCCGCATTTGCGTTATAGTAAACAAATATTTTTTGAAGTTAACATTCACAGCAGGTAAAACATATTTCTATAGAAAGAATTGCGTTTCCAACTAGGTCATATAATGACATGATTGTTAGTACTGCTAGAAAAGTGATGAGTAGGCGGCAGAGTTATTGCCAGCCGGGGTCGCGGATTGTTTGAAAGAGTTATCGTGGCCCTGGCGCACAGGCAACTGAAGGAACACGGGTGGGTTTTAGTCAGTAAGAGTCTGACACGCCCTTCTGCTCCGACCAGAGCGGGAGAGGTCATTTGATGATTTCACACCCAAAAAAATAAAAAAGGCGGTAGAGTTGTTAGCAAACTAGATTATTGAAAGTAAACTATACATTTCTTCCTGGTCTATTTAAGTATGTAGGTAATATTTCTACATTATGTTATCAGCATTTTTGGCCTCGAATAAATATAATCGGTCAATTGATAAACTGCATTGGACGCAATCTAAATATGCGTCTAAAAATAAAGTTTTCATGCTAAGCACGACACGACAAAAAGTTACGAACAGTAAAAAATATGCCAGATAGAGGGTACCCAATATTTATCTGTCAACTAGAAGCACTGTTTTTCCTTACACCAACTTTATCTTATGCTAGCTACATTGATAAATACTTCGTCTCAGTGATATTTAAAATTGATTGCTTGAAGTTATCCTATCCATTCTATGTTTTGAATATGGTTATCAAAGAAATTCACTTTTGCAGTGAATGACATTTTATCACCACCACCGATCTTTTTATGAATAATTGGAGATAAAATAGTCTCGTGATCTAGTTTTGACGGTTTTTACTGGTAGATTTTTTCTAGAATGATAATAATCTCAAAAGAAATGTCTTCCACTTTTAAGCAGTAGGTCGTCTTAGTAAGTAAATTCTGCGGAACTGTAAACGTAATTCTGTAATAATTCGTAGGTAGTTTGTTTAGCCACAGTTATCTATGAGCCATGGTCTGAAGACATGTGAGTCATGTCCAATTTAGGTAGTAGCAATTAGAACTACGAAATGCAATAACTTAGTCAGCTAAATGATGGGTTTCTAATGCAGGAATCGCGTATAAGTCATCTGTTAGTTATTAAACCAGGAAAATGACGCAGCCCATTCATAGATGAGACAAAACATTTCAACTTGATATTTACTTGCTAATATTTGCTAACGGATATTCCTATGCGTATATGTAAGAAGGGAACGAAGCTTAAATAAACGTTGACGTACAAAAAACCGCAATAACGACAAACACGTTTCTCTGACTGGCAGAGGATATGGGAAGTCGCGAAAGGCGAAGAAACGTACCTGGTATTATAGCCTAAGGTTTATTAATATATTAAGTTACATTCGACAGCGTTTTTTCCTGTTAAAGGAAAGGAGGTTTCAGATTTACCAGACTCATCAGTGGAAATTATCCAAAAACCTTTGAATATTTTCCCGGGCTATCCCGGGAAAACTTTGAAAAGATCTACAGCTTAACTATGTCTATAGGTAGATATCTTGGTATTTATCTCTCGGGTATTTGAGCTCATTTAGCTTGGGATATTTTTAACCTGCTCGGTCTGTTTCAGATATTATTGCACACCTATAAATATTTCTGCATAAGAAAATAGACACGATAAACAGACCGAAAATAGTTTTATATATATGCTCGAGAAATGTGGATTCCAAACTGTAGATCGATTCTTATTGTAAATCATGTTTTAGAATACTCGTACCACGTAATTCTTCCGAAATTGCGCAGTTTACTTTTGGGGAAAAGATTTAAATTTCCTGAGCTTGGGGCTGATAAATCAGATGATGGCTATAAAGCCACCAGTCAGTATGTACGTAGACCGTGATCACTAATATATGGAGAGCTGCGCGTACCGAACTAAGTGTGCGAACACACGAGTGACACGCGTCAACGGCAGAAGCAACTGCAGCCGTCGACACCCGTCGGCGCCCGCCGTCGACGCATTGGTGGCTGCCGTCGACAACGTGCCGCTCGTGTATTTGAGTACGGTGCCGAAATACACGAGCAGCATGTTGTCGACGGCTGCAGTTGCCTCTGTCGTTGGCGCGTGTCGCTCGTGTGTTTGAGCACTAAGAAGCGTGAACAATCATCAATACCAAAGCTACTCGCCCAAGACAGATCATAATGAATAGTGACCGTGCAGTCAGTTTTCTCGTGATTAGGGCGCTGCTGACCGTCAGGGGCCTAAGTCTTTTGCCATAGATAACATAGATTTCATTTTTTGGAGTCCAAGAGTCATCGTGAACAGAGAGTAGCAAGCGAGATAGAGAAACTCTTACCCGTAAACTACATAATACCTCCTTATTTTTGGTAACGTAATGCTGATGTCTTAGGTGGAGTAACAACCATCTACATGCGAGCCTTGAACAACGTGGAGTCGTTCTGTTGCGAGCGTGGCGCGTGGATCCGTGGCGTGGCCACGCTGCCGTCGCCGCTGTCAGGACACGGCGCCGTCACGCTGCCGCCTGCATCACTTATGTGACCACACCACGACATTTCGGTGAGCTCTTTTATCTACTGAACAACATGGAGCCGTTGTGTCGCGTGGCCACGCTGCAGTCGCCGATGTCGGGTCAAGGCGCTGTCACGCTGCCGCCCGCATCGCTCATGTGACCACACAGCATCACTCATGTGACCAAACAAGACATTTTGGTAAGTGGTGCTATATCTTCAGACAGATATTTGCCAAAAGTGTATCTTTTTTCTTTTTATCTTTCATCTAGAGTTCTATTTTATGAAGGTGGCGCTGTATCTTCCTCTATAAAGAACAAAAGTCTTGTAGTCAAAAATAATAAATTCTTCTTAGAGATTTTATATCGCCAAGTTTGAACTGGAACATGTTAACGACCCAAATATTAAATGTTGAACTACTAAGTTCAATATTTAATATTTGGGTTTGTCACTAGACAAACACGCTATTATAAATGCAATTATACATGCAATCTACCCAATCATAAACTATTTACAGAAAGTTCTTTCTGACCTCTGATGGAAGTAAGTAAAATAACCCATAACTTTTTGTGCCAGGTGGGCATCCTCGTCGGCCGGGTTCACTCCAGCTCGACGAGATCTAAATTGTGAATACTTTGTGACGTGAATAATGTTTGCCATGGACTACGTAGGATACTTTAAGTGCACTGTAACTGTAGCTTGTAGTTTGTGAGAAAATTGTTAGTAAACTGTGGCGTATCTTAGTGAGTGTCTTGTGAATGTTAGCTGAAAAAATTTTTGTACGCGTTAAATTATTAATTAAAAGTTTGTGCAATCGTTTTGTGATATCATTAAATACTCGGCTCATTACTGTTATTACTTGCTTTTGTTACCTCACAAATTAATTAAGGCTTATTTAATCCAAGTAAAACCCGGATTGAATATCATAATATAAGTTTTATTTATATAAAAATATAATCCCTTAATCTATCTTATCCACTCTAAAATTAGATCAATTTTAATGTCAACTTATCGTTACTATCACACGGTGCAATATAATGAATGGTTCGCTCATATATTTCTACGATTGTTTGGTCACATGTATCACAGTGTAACTCCATACAGCCGACCATCTGCATCGCGATGGACATTGTAGATTGCTCGGAGAGATGGGCGGGACCTATGTCCCGAATTTCCTCCTTCATTATCCCAGCTGCCCTACTCCACTCACTCAAGGCTATCAAAAGCGATGAAACTCCATACAGGTTACGCTGTGTTGATCATTTTTCCTAAGACTACTCCCAGACCTCCCTGCAAACACCAAGCAGGTCGCGCTCGAAGCCCTCATCGCAAGGCGGGTACCTCATGAAGAACAGCATGTTGTTGACTGGCACGAAGCGACTCGGCTTGATGTGTCGTATGACTTCCTGTAACGAGAAACGTTCATGAGTATTTCTGAAAATAATAACTGCTAAGACGGTAATCTACTGTATATGATATCCTTCATTCTCCCGTAATCTACTTTATAAATAAAATTGACTTCGTTATCGTGAATTTTTGTACTTATAGATGTCACATTTATATGAAAAGGAGATTTGTGTGATAAAAGACAATCGTTACTATGTGTAAATGAAACATACAAATCAAGTTGACAAAGACTAAAATGTTAATAAAAACAACAACATGTATGGAAAAATTCATGTAAGGCCATCGTTCAAAGAATTGATTGAAGGCAATTGACAAGATATCTATAGTCTGAATGAGATAGTACCTAAAGGACAAGGTATCTACTGCTCTGTTATCAAAAACATCAAAAGATATGGATAAAGCTGTTGAAAAGTTATTCTATTATTTGATTGATTAGAAGTACTTATAGTAAAAAAATAGCATGTCTGTGAAGACATGCACACACATATTTGCCCCTATGACCCCCAAGAATAAGAATTCTGTGAGGGTCATGACCTCACAGAATTCCGGGGAAAACCCCATGGGGTCAAATATTAAACAAGTCAATGACATAGTCCAGTAGCTGCTTTACCCGATTTTACAGCATACTGTGATCACCAATCATCCAGTAATATCACTAAGTCATATACCACTGCCAGATTGTCGACGGAGTTCATAATCGTACCTTAGTACAAAGGGATCATAGAATTCGTAAACTCTTGGGTATCAAGGGAATCCACAGGAGAATCCACCCTGGTAATAATGTCATCGTACTGCGATCACTATACACAACATCAAAGCTTTGTGCTTCACCCATTTAAGACTACTCCCCACAAAGTTCCTTGACTTTTGGAGGTAGTCAAATATGAGTTGAGTTGAACTGAAGATTTAGTATAAAAGAAACCTTTACTCACAATTGGCATGCCATCGATTTCAGTAGAAATGGTGTCACTATCGTTAGCTGCGTCCTCGTCCATGTGAACTATATTCCTCGGGTGTATATGTTTGGCGTAACCAACAGCACATATAACAGACAATACTGTTATTAGCAGAAACTTCGCCATTGTTTTTAAATATTTTTTGGAACTGGACGTGTGTATGCTATCAAACGCTCTGAATTAGTTTGGTGCTCGCTATAGTTTTGCTGCCTTTTAAACGTTGTATTGTTATCTTTGGGCTTGTCGTTTGTACGTCACAGATGCGCAAGAGTCAAGCTGGCTGGCTCGCTGTTTATTTAGACGACGCAGGAGTAAACAGAAAACAGTCGGTCCTCCTGTTCTCTGCTGCGTTATACGTCACTGCTAGTTTCCTAAGTCAGAGTTATTCTTCGGTTTACGCAAGCGCCTTCGATCAGAGGAAGGATAATCCCAATATTAAATACGAAATACGTGCAGCTTCTCATGTTCAAGAATTCTTACTATAAATATTGGTAGTAATGGAACAGACATACCCACTGTGAAGAAATGACGCAAGTATTGGCCCACTTACATCCCACTGAGTGCCATTGAGTTGAATTTCCTTTGTGATAATTTTTAGAGAGAGCTTTACGAATCCAGCACGTGTATATTGATATATTAATTAGCAGACCTTTTCCTTTCCCGTAGTCGGATAAAAATACCTTCAACTTAACGTACATAAAATCAAACGGTGCGTCTAACCTCGTTAAATAGACCACCAGAATGAGAGCTTGTATAAAGTAATTATCGCTATCATAAAATTAGAAAATAATCTACATTTTAAGCACAAGATAATAAGGCTAATTGTTTGTACTATAAAGTAATACCCTACATAATAGTGTACGTATGATCATATGATAACAGGGTAGCCTGATTGCAAATAATCCTCACGGTCGCTTGTTTTATTCAATACCCCGTAGAATTATCAGATCCGATTTAATCTACGAAAACTGGATTTTGGACAGAAAAGAAATACATTATTCTAAGGATTTCGTAATCGATCAATGAGGTCCTATATTCGCCAGATAATTTTAGATCTTATCTGTTTTCGTTTTCTCTAAATCAGGGGGGGTGTGCCGTTGGAAAAATGAGCCCCTAATATTCAGCTTACCAGCTAAGTACTTGTAAAGTGGTATAATTAAATAGGCTTCTCGCTAGAACACATTAAAAATCATTAATCCTTTATTGTTATCTGATACACACGATCTGATATAATTTATATCTAGTTAAAATGCAGCACGAGTATTTAATCAAATAAATATTGCGCAGTAAGACATGATGATCGTAATCTAATGCGAATTCGTTGAAGGAAACATTTAAACTTGTAAACACTAGAAATGTTCAGGGAAGGAACTGTTTATATTTGTATGTATTATTCTAAGAATTACAATCACGCCATTATTGTGTTACTAACCTCGGACAAAGTAAATAAAGGAAAAACTTTCCATACCTACTACGTATTAAAATGAATGAATGACGGATCGATGACTTGAAGAATGAATGAGGAACCTCTATGATTTTCCAGTATTTGACTACGAAACAGAGTTTTATGAATGATTGATCTGTTTAGATATAGAGTGAGTTATTATTAGATAAATCTACCATTGAAGGATAATATGCAGCTGTGGTTCATGCAGCACTCGATAACGTTTTATCTTTCATCAATGCATTCCATTTCCAAGTATTCTTTTTTTAACTAGATTTACCTTGATTTATTTTTTCATTTTGAATTTAAGTTATGTGATGCTTGTGTTACAAGCGTTGAAAATAGTTTATTTTTCTAGCCAGAGAGATAATGAAAGTCATTTTTCTAAAACCAATTACCTAATTTAATACGTGCCTACTACTACTACCCTCAGCCGATTAATACCTAAGTGTAGGACTAATAAAGTCTCGACACAGAAAACCATACATGGTCGTTTATTTGCAGACATTTTCCGTTTAATAAAATTCTTAAATTCATTCATTCACTGACAGACAACTTGCAGCCTAGGTCCAATGACTGCCGGGGTCGCGGATTGTTCGAAAGAGTTACCGTGGCCCTGGTGCACAGGCAACTGAAGGAACACGGGTGAGTTTTAGTCAGTAAAAGTCTGACACGGCCTCCCGCTCCGCCCAGAACGGGAGAAGTTATTTGATGATTTCCCACCCAAACAAAAAATAAAGCCTAAACCGCTGGGTCTAATCATGAACTTTTATAGTTCCTTATATAACGAAGGTGAGCAGTAAGAAAGGATTTTTTCAAAATCCATCCCCGTGTTAAATAGTAGATGAACGTTTGCGAGGAAGTACTTACGTCAGTTTGGACGTTAGAAACGTGGAATTTGGTAGCTATTTAAATGATAAATGATAAATGATTTTATTTCTGTAAGTAGGTTTGTACAAACACTTTTACACGTCAATCATATTTTAAAACTAGATGAGGTCGGCGTTTCCTATCTGACTACTCTGAGAAGAAAGGCCGAAACAAACTCAGAGGTCACAGTCTCTT
The DNA here is from genome assembly GCA_917490735.1 of Dryobotodes eremita. Taxonomy (NCBI): domain Eukaryota; kingdom Metazoa; phylum Arthropoda; class Insecta; order Lepidoptera; family Noctuidae; genus Dryobotodes; species Dryobotodes eremita. The sequence goes on from OU823255.1 coordinate 15,223,804, forward strand.
TTAAAGTCCAGACATAATCTTGGTCAGATCATGTGAAGACCATGTAGATTTGAGTCTGAAATGGTAATTTTGAGGAAAAAATACCACACAGAATGAGTGGACCTGTCCAGTCAGTGCACGCATTTGTCAGTAATCGTGCAGCTCAACTCAAAACTTAAGGAGCTCAACGATTCGACGAACAATACCAAAGAAAGGACATTTGGGTAGGCCGCATTAATTACTCAAACTGCCAGACGTTGATTAAAACTAATCAAGAAAGAAAAAATAAACAATGATCTACATAAAGTCAAAGTCAAAGTCAAAGTCAAATCATTTATTTCAAATAGGCACATAAAAGGCACTTTTGAACGTCAAAATTTACAAAAAAATAGAATTGATTCTAGTTGCCCCTTCCAAAAGGTAGTTTCGTATGGAGAAGAATGGGCAAGAAACTCCACCGTTACTCTTTTAAAATATTTTACAATATTATGTAAGTTCACATTAATTATGTAATCATATGTGAAGACGATGCACCTAGAATAAAATTACTATACCACAATAGGTAAAAAGAATTAAATATAATGCAAAGGCAGGTAAATTAATTATGTGATAGATACATGGTGCTCACATATTTACAAATATTGAAAAGTAGATGATGTTTCCAAAATTTCAACAAGTAATAATTTAGTGTGTGAGTTTAAGTAGTTAAGTACATAATGTAACAATCAATGTCATAAAAATTATAAATGTCATAGTCTTCACATTCACAATAATTAAAATAATATACTATTTTACAAAGTAAATATTCATGTCAATATATTTATAAAAATTCATCAATGTCAACAGGTATAAAAAATCCTGAAATAATCTTGGTCAGATCATTTGAGGACCATGTAAGATTGGTGTCTGAAATGGTCTTTTAAGGAAAGAACCATACAGATTTGAGTGGACCTGTCCAGTCAGTGCACGCATTTGTCAGTAATCGTGAAGCTCAACTCAGAACTTAAGGAGCTCAACCATTAGACGAACAATACCAAAGAAAGGACATTTGGGTAGGCCGCATAAAGCACTCAAACTGCCAGACCATCATTGAAACTACCTGAGAAAGTGAAAAAAAAAAAGAAAAATACTGACGCACATAGTCCTCACATTCACAATAATTTGATAATAAAGTTATACTTCAGAAAGTAAATTGTCATGTCATTCTATATGTAATAATTATCAAATGTCAAAGTTTATGTAAAATACAAATTAAAAAAAAAGCAAAAATAAAAATAACAAAAAAAAACATTCAGTATGCAAAAAATTGGAGCAACTTAGACTTTAGAATTTACTCATCCCCCAAGGCACATACTAAGTTGCTGATGGGAATCTCCATCGGGCACATAGCTTGTATTCCAGAAAACAAAACAAGTATTACAAAGACTTTATTTAACGTTAGAAGTCACGTCGCGCGTCGTTCCTATGGCACGTCATAGTGCTGCCAATGTGTCTCGTTGGTGTTGGTCACGTGCTTGCGAGTGATGCACTGCAGGTTCGAGCCCAGGACTTCGGCCGGGGGACACCTCGGTGTGTCTGGAGACAAAAAATACATGTACCACATACAAAATGTAATTGAAATAACTGAAAAGTTCTTAAGCGGTGGTTGTACCTACTCATCATTATAAACAACTGACTTTATGGGACCAAACCTGAAGTCGCGAAATAAAATCAGTTGCTCCAAACATTTGTTCGCATAAAGGCTCCTTCAAACAGGCGCGACACGCGACGCGAATCGCACGCGATACAAAGGCACCGCTCGTCGCGCGACAGGCGGTGCCTTTCTGTCGCGTCGCGTGTCGCGCCTGTTTGTAAGAGCCTTAACTCGACAAAATGTAGGTAAAAGTGATTCATAATGATGAGTACAATGAACCCTTTTTTTTTATTGGTTGGTAATCATCAAATAACTTCTCCCGCTCTGGGCGGAGCGGGAGGGCATGTCAGACATTTACTGACTAAAACCCACCGTGTTCCTTCAGTTGCCTGTGCGCCAGGGTCACGGTAACTCTTTCGAACAATCCGCGACCCCGGCAGGCATCGGCCCTTTCGGATCCCATCAATGGTGCTGACATCGCTTTGAGGCGCGCGTGGAACACGACGCGCCGTCGACTCGGTCATTTTGAAGCCTATTGCTTCATATGTTCGAAAAATTTGTCTGCTCAGCAACGTAAATAACGCAATGAATGTTGTTGAACTGTCAAAATGAAACCCATTCCTACTGTGTGTTACGTAATTATTACCCCCCTGGTGTTTTCTATGGACAAAAACTGAATTGAACTGAATAAGTGTAGTTATAGTCCCTTAAGCATCATTTCGCCAGTTATGGTCAAATGTATACGGGTTAACCTTTGAAGGCAATTCTCAAACCGGACACGATCAGGACTCCGAGCTACTACTGAGCAATTACATAAGAATCATAACATCACGCCTCATGTAATCCTCGAAGGGTTAGGTAGAGGTCTACCCATTTCGTCAGTTATGTTAAATACGGCGCGAATCTATTGCCATAAACCGGGCACAAATCCATGTATGTACATAAATGTATGTATAGGTATGTATGTATAGGTATGTATGTATGTACATAAATGGTTAAATAAATAAATAATATTTTACCCGAGCTGCGACCTGGGAATCGAACCCATGACCCCCACGCTCAGTAGGTGCGCTTGAAACTTCTAAACAAACGAGTCAGGGACGAAAAGGTCACGAAGATGAAAAATTAATCAAGTTGTTGATTTATTAGAAAACCTGATAAATTTATCTTGGAACCTGCAGCCTCTACTTTCGCAGCCGTGCTTGCGACAACTAAACCGATAAGATATTTTAAAATGTAGATGTCATATTTTGTAAAGTCATCATTATAAGTTAAACAATCATTGCTGGCACTAAGATGAACTACATTAATGAATGAAAAGTGCACTTTTATTAAATAAAAATAGGTACTCTATTTAATCAAATCTGACGAGCTGACTGACTCTACCCATACCAATATTTTCTGCTTGTGATATCCTAAACTACACCTTAGACTGAAGTGTGATAGACAGGGTAAGACATAATAAACCACATAAATATAACATGTTCTAAGAAATCATTAACTTAATGTAATAGAAACTTCAAGAGTTTTGTTTATTTGTTAGAACAAAAGAAACCGTTTATCAATCGATATCGAATCTATCGTAAAACATATTTACTACTAAGTAGATACGTGTTGCTATTCGATAGTAACATGTGGTATTGGAAGAAAACCACTTGCTTGTAAGTCGAATATCGATAGGATATAATGATTAAGTAGTATAAGGTGAATCCTCAGCTGTAGCCCGCCAAATTCAAATTTTCTTTGGTTTTTTGCATATTGCAGGTCTGTTTTACGTCGTATGCTGGTCAAAATGCGATTCACGACTGTAGGAAAGACATATTTACTGAATAATAATCATCAGTTTCATATTAATCGTCAAACTTTGGAAATTTGTTGCACCTAAGAAGTTTCATATGAAATATTCTGAAAAATTCTTAGATGGAACAAATTTCCAAAGTTCGACGATTGATATGAAATTGATGATGATTATTCAGTAAATATATCATTCTTACAGTCGCAAATTGCATTTTGATCAACATACGACGTAAAACAGACCTGCAATATGCAAAAAACCAAAGAAAATTTGAATTTGGCGGGCTACAGCTGATGATTCACCATAAGCCTTAACATCAATTTATACAAATTCAGACAGGAAAATAAAACAAACGTTTAAGATTCACTCATTATTTACTGGGTTTAGTCATTTGATTTTGAAATGTTAACTGAATAAAATTGTATGGTTTGTCAATACATTTACATGTTAGCTTGTCTAAACGCAATATTGTTAAACTGTTCCAGGTCCTCTCTATAAGACGGCCCTGAGGTCACCTGCGGCGACTGTTCGGCGTATGATCCGGACAATGTTCCACGCACTAAGTTTGGAGAACAGCGCAGAAGTATCGGTATAGGACAGTCATTAGCCTTGCTGGTCGGGAAGACAGCCATCACTTGCCCTGTTGTCGGCGCCACCGCCGGTTTCAACGCCTGGTAGGACGGAGACCTCTCGGCACCACGCGCGAATGGCACAGGCATTGTCGGCAGGAGGTTGTTTAGCATCGCGTCATGAGCCAAGTCTTCCAGAAAATCTCTTCTCGAACGAGTAATCTGCAAGTTTGGTGGCATCAGCTCTGAATTCTCGGGGTTCAACACGTCAATATCGTAGTCACCAGGAGTCTCAAGAGACGGCATCGTTTCATGAATGTGTGTTGCGTAAACTGGCGGCAACATGTGAACGGGAGGCACGGGGTTCAGAGCTGCAGATACGCTGGTGTGTACAAACGGATACAAACCATCCTCTTGCGAACCTGCATTCAGCCCTTGATCTAGTTCGTAGGTATCTGAATCGGTGTCATAAGATGTACGTAAATTGTATTTGTCGTTCCAAACCATTGCCGCCGGCACGTTTTGGTTCATAAGGCCATATTTCAGGGGCAGTGCAGCTTGAATGCCATGATCAAAATAAGAACTCTGTGGTAAGGGATCCAACACAACCAAGTCATCTGATGCAGAAGTGGGTAATCTGATGAAATCTTTACCCTCTCGGTATACACTTGCGTCGTCGTTTGAATTACTGTTGATCTCTAAAGGTCTCAGAAACAAAGATTCAGGAGCTGGTTGCGGGACCAGGTTATGTGTTGCGCGGACCAGTTCATTGTAATCAACACCGTCGTAGTTCGACAAATACGGATAATTGTAAGTTAAGGGAGCAGTCTGAATGAAGCCGAAGCTCACACAAATTATAACACACGCACTTAACATCGTAACAGTCACCGAATAATGTTCTTCGACAAAACTTTTATTTATAATGCATAGAAATACTTCAGCGCGATGAACTGAGAACGTCGCAATACAAACATCAGCAAAATTTTGAAGTCATTGACAATTGAATATGTGGTTTCATGTTACAATTTCTAATTATATTTGAATTAAGTTTATTGTCGCGTTGCAATATTTAATTGCAATTGCAGTCTGAGGTACCTACTACCTAATGATGTTTATTTTTAACCAACTGAGGTGAAGCAACAAAGAAGATTAATTATTTATGGTCGACCTAGCAATCAAGCCCGGAGTCCTGGATTCGATTGCCAGTTCGTCGGTCGACGTTCCACAGTCGCAATTAGATGTGTGTTGGCAATATAATATCCCTATAACATGGGATTTAAAGATATATTTATTTGAGGTGTTGGTACACCAACACCTCTGCCTACCCCTTCGGGAAGTACAAGCGTGATGTTATGTTATGATATTAGATATCATTAAGGTTAACATAAAAATACATGAACCTACCACTTTATGATCAAAAGACTAGAAATTATCTTCACACAAACTGTGTTAGCTAGACAGAGCTACTTAAGAGTATAAATTAGACAAGAAATTTGAAGAAAATGCTTTATTCTTTTTGTGATGTTCTATAAACATAAGTACAAAATTTGTAATAAATAATTAAATAAGTTAACATGGTCCATTCGGGTACAAAGATTATTTTCGATTACCGATACTGTCAAGTCTTAATTACATTTTGTTTTCTAGGGCGACTAAATTCTTCTGTTTTACAATCGTAGGTGATCGCAGAACGTTGCTGGTTCTCATGTCGTTAGTCTTCTTGATGTCACGCTTGTTGTGGAAGCCGAAGTCCTCCTCCATTCTGTAGGAGGGGGAACTGTAAGATGAGGGGGAGCTGTAAGATGAGAGGCCTGCTGGGTGGGCTTTAGCCAAGCTGCCTGACACCACGGACGGTGAACAACTCAGCAGCAAGGGGATACTACAGCCTCCGATATTGGCGTTGGGGAAAACGCCAACCGCACCAGTTGAACCAGCGGAACTCGACAAGCCTGATCCATAAGCCATTCTAGCGGATTCCTGTGCAGGCTTCCAGTGGAACATGTGATCTGATCCAAGACCTTCCATCGCGTCTCTCATGCTTGGGTGGAAATTGGAATGCATACCCATACCGCCCATCTCGTGCATGTGTGAATGCGGCATCGAGTTATGATGGTATCCCGCAGAGTGGTGGGGGTGTGCTGAGACGTGGCTCGCCATCTCAAAGTCACGAGAGACACCCATTTTGCTCGGGATCGGATGTTCAGACAAGTGAGAGTTTCTCAAATGATCCTTGGTATGCTCGGGGATGATACCATGTCCATGTGCCTGTGCGTGAGCCATGCGAAACTCATTGTCAAATTTTTCAGCAGCTTTCATTGAAGACAGATGATCCAAATGTGTGTTTTCATGTGCCCAGTGTGCGTTGTGCATTTGCTGCAGATGATGTAAATTTTCTTCTGCTGCTTTCATCTCTGGTACAGTTTCCATAGAAGACATCTCTTCGTGCTGCATCATTTGCTGCTTTTGGTGGTCTAGGATGGAGGTGTGGTCCACAGATTTTGCCAATAATATAACATTTTCATTGTGTTTGCCTACATTGTGGAAATGGGTGTGTTCTAATTGCTCTTCAGTTTTAGGGATGCTATCAAGGTGCTTAATTTCAACAGCTTCCTTCGGTTTCATATCCAATTTTTCAACAAGATGTTCTTTCTGCTCCGGTTTTGAATCAGCAGCTTTAGCTAGTTCCATTAAATGTTCTTTGTGCAAATCTTCTTTTTCTATTTTGTCTTGATCTAAATGATCCGCTGACTTTGCAAAAAAATCGATCATACCGTCATCTGCACTTTTTTCCTGGTCCATATGATGTTCAATTTTGTGTTCAATAGCTACCTCTTCTGCGCTTTTTTGATGTCCACTGAAGGCATCCGAAGTCAAGGGTTTAATAATGGTGTTTGTGGTAATAGGAGCCACAGGAATATTTTCTGGCGTTTTAAACGCAGTATCCATTTCTACATCCAATTTGGTTTCTGTTCCTTCTTCAACTGCTTTCATGAATGGTACCTGCATTATGTGATGCTCAGACTGGCCAGTTAACATGTCCATATTATGTTCAGAACTTTTTTCATGATGATGATCAACAATATCCCCTTTGTTTAATAAATCTTTGTTTTCGGTGTGTACATTGAGTTCTTCTAATTTGGGTTCAGCACTTTTTTCATGTTCATGAATTTTGTGGTTCTCGCTTATCAACGGTACTTGGGTTTTAATGTTGTTTAAATGAATTTCAATCATTTCGGAAGGAGCAGTCTTCATGTCATCTTCAGTATTTTGTTCCTCTGCAGCGTTATGTTCACTCAAATGTTCTGTTGTTTCCTGGTTGAGAATCATTTCATCTACGGCTTTTTTTTCTTGATGATGAGGTTCTAAAGCTTCATCCTGTGCAAGACGTAAATTATTGATTTCGGATAACACTGTATGTGAATTTATATTTTCTTCCGCTTTTTTATCAGCTACTGTTGATGCTGCCTCTGATTGATCCAAATGTAACGTACTATCCTGGTTGCTGGCAGTTTTGAAACTATCCTCGATATTTCTTGCTATCTCAACATTTTTCTGGATATTTTCGAGGGCTTCTTTCCACTGGGCCATTCGCTCTTCTTCTGTTTTTGCCATGGTGACGTGAATATCATGCATTTCCTCTGAGTTCCTTGTAGTTGTAGCGTGTAAACTCATCGATTCTAAGGTTCCAAAATTTTCATGGATATGTTTCAGGGCTTGTCTAGCTACTTCAATATCTTCATGTAGTTCAATGTCAGACTGCGATTCATGAGCCAATTTCATGTCAGTCTTCGTTTCTATTTTCTTAAGATCTCTTTGCAAATTCTCTACAGCTTCCTTAGCCATCTTGATGCTATGTTTCACATCATCTTCGGTGGTATGAATGTCAGAACCTTCATGGGCAGAACCTGTTACTGAAGTCCTGAGTTTATCATCTTCATTACACAATTTGACCTTGACTTGTCGGCCGCATGTTTCATTGGAGTCAGCATGAGCTTTTTCTTCTTCAGAATCACGATACACCTGGTACCCATATTTTTTCTTCACGATCAATGGCTTTTTCAATGTGAAGCTTCTTCCCGTGGGCGTTGAAAGTCCAGCGTCACTGTGTAGAACTTCACTGTTTGAGACCCCAGTATTTAAAATGGAACTGGTGCTGATCTCCGATGCTGACTTCCGTTCTCTCTTCAGAGTGTCTGGTGAACTTGATTGTGTTTGAAGGTGCCAGTCTTGAGTACGATCTGTGTTCTCCAAGCCGTCCCCAGGCAGAGCAGGGGCTGCGTTGGCCAGAGCTACCAGAGCAGATACCACTACGAGTGTCTTCTTCATGTCTGATGCCACGATTGATGCTGGGATCAAACTGTATGGTTAATTTATACTAAATTACCGTCAGAAGATTTGTTCGATTGAACGTAAAATAAAACAAAACGTGCTTATAGTAATTGTCTCACAAATGCTGAGACAACGCCTTCCGGTTCGAAACATTTACGCTAACCACGAATTAATATTCCGAGAATCTTACTTAAAAATAACTCACCTAGATTACAAAGCTACCGATTTACTACATAGTATGTATACCTAATTAAGTGGTGCCAATATAGCTCAATAAATAAAACGAAGGTGGAAATCTTATTTTGACGTTAAAGAATTAAGTATGATAAACGTGAAAATCATGTGACAATAGCAGTTTGAGATACTTCTGTATTATCAAAATTGATCCCTAACAGGGTAAAGCAATTGATGCACTTTTTGAAAATGGATTAAGGAACTGTACAAACAGGCATTATATACATTTATATCTCTCTCATCTACTTTCGGTAGCATACTAAGTAAACCTGTAAACCTCATATATTTCCATGAAAGTTATATATTTTAATTGTAGTATGTGAATCTGTGTCTGTAACCTACCAACACTAGAAGTTAACTAAAATTGTTACTAACCCTATGGACTCCTGCCTGAAATAAAAGTTTTCTATTCTATTCTATAGGTGTCTAATGGATCATAACCAGAGATCGGATATTCGGATGCAAATTCACCTAAAGTTGAGATGTTTGCTAATATGGAATGCGCTTATGTGTCGAAAACATCTTAACTTTAACTAACACACACCACCCACCTCTTACACCCTAAATACACATATTTGCATCGGGGGTTAACCATTAATTTTAAATAAATATGCATCTGAATAGTTATGGAATCCAAGAAACGCGGGGTTTTTTTTAAAATAAATGTTTTTTTTTAAGTCGCTTCCATACTATACGCCGGACTCGTTACGCATTCCCAGTGTTCCTGGCATCCCGGGATTTTGTTTACAAAAAATATATTTTAAGAAGCCGCTTCGATATTTTCATACCTAAAAATTAACTTTAGGTGCATCCGAATATCCGATCTCTGATCATACCTTCATAACGTAACAACTAGGTACTAACCCAAACTATGCAACCCAATCAAACTTTCGTTAGCCCGATTGTTCACATTTATATTTTTCAAGTAAACAATATTATTCCTGTACCCTAGGTCCGTTTACAAACAATGAACTATTCATTTAAATATACGTAACAAATATTATGTAGGTAGGCCTTGCAATTTGATATCTGTTCCGTGTGAAATTCGAACCCGCAGCTGATCACCGAGCTCCTGCCCTAATCATCAGTTAAAATGTTATAGAGATCATAATTTTGCTTAATTATCCACAAACAAAACATTACAAATAAAACATAACATAATTATATTAATGCTGTATTCTTCAAAGAGGAAGTCAGTGTGAAAATGAAATGCTGTTCTTTGGTAAGCGCATCACTTGAGGATGGCTTGACAGATTCGTTTCTTTTTTTTATGTTCTTCTTTATAGTCCTAACAAGGTTTTTAAGGAAAGAAAAATTGGAAAAGCTGTCCGGAAAATTGGAAAATTTGAGAAAAACTGAACGTCCATTTTTCCAAGGGTTTTTTTTTAATGAACTATTGAAATCTGGACAGGGCAACGTCCATCGGGTCAGCTAGTTATGAATAAGTCCTAATGTAATGGGGCGAGCCTATTATACAATTAATCGGGCACAAATCCAGAATCCGGGCTGCTACTTAGAAATTCATAATACTTAATCACCCAACCACACTTTGTCCAACTTGTGAATTTTAATCAAACCCACGTTCGTCGTTTAGCAGTCGCGTTTACTACCACTGAACCAACGAGTGTTGGATGTTTCGCTAGATAAGTAACCAGGGTCGTCGGATATAGTTGAAGCGTAGTAAGAAACCGATGGATGTTTTCGAATGAAATTTAATTTTATAGATGACCTGTTTATTTTCTATTAATTAAATTAAATTTTATTCGAAAACATTCATCGGTTTCTTACTAAACTTCAACTATATCGACGACCCTGGTTACTTCTCACTTTTGGTGACCGTACATACGATGATGGTCCGGCGATGGTGGTAAAGCTACGATGGAATATATTGACTGTCGTACGGTGGATTCGATTGCCGTCCAGAACAATTACTTGTATTATGACCCAAATAGTTGTTCCGGGTCTGTCTGTTGATAAAATGGAAAATAAAATAATAGAGAGGACAGTATAAAAGCTGCCTCGTTGGTATAGTGGTCGCAAGCGCTCCTGAGTTCGATTCTCGGGTCGGGCAATGTGTTACTGGGTTTTCAATCTGGAATTTCTCAGTAGCAGCCCGGAATTTGGATTGTGCCCGGTTGACAGCAATAGACTCGCCCCCTAATTACATGAGACTTAAACATAACTGGCGAAATGTAGGTGTACTATAGGTACACCTCTGCCCGACTCTTCGGGGCAACAAGGCGTGAAATTATGAGAGAAGGTATTAAAATATACCTCTGGATTTAACCGCCATAGATATCTTCTCTATCACTCAAGGGTTTGCTTGCAGAAAACTTTATTTGTGTTATTTTGTGGTAAACGACATAGCCCAAAGACTAAGCAAGCTGAAGTGGCAATGGGCTGGTCACATCTCTTGCAGAACCGACAATGCTTGGGGAAAACGAATTCTAGAGTGTAGACCGTGTTTAGGCAAACGTAGTGTGGGACACCCGCCGGCCAGGGCTGGCAGTCTCGACATTAGATAGCGACAAAAACCTGTCGCTAAGTCGTATCGATGTCAAATTCATTTAATAGATTTTCAACTTCTTCAACTTAATGATTTCCAAAGCATAAGGTTGAAAATCTATTAAATAAATTTGACATCGGTTGGACTTAGCGTCCGATTTTTGTCGGTATCTATGTCGAGACTGCCGGCCCAGGTGGAGTGATGACTTGCGAAAGACGGCTGGCAGAGACTGGACGAGGAGAGCCGAAGATCGGGCCCAGTGGCGTTCACTAGGAGAGGCCTAAGTCCAGCAGTGGACGAATATAGGCTGATGGTGATGGTTGTTAATTATAATCAACTAACTATACCTTTAACTAGTCTATAGATATGAATTAACACGTTGTATTGTTTTGTTAAGTAGCAGTATCATACAATTTGTGTGTTAGCATCGTGTTTTGCCATGTGCGAGCCTTGACGTCACCAAAGTACTTAAGCCATACAAATCGAGATAATTCTTGTCATTCCTAAATCCTATCTATAAAAAACTGACAACAGAAACCATCTAGTTATCAGGGCATTGTATTTTCAAGTAGATTAAATGATTTGTATGATTCTGAGTATCAGCATTCTTCAGTAATGTTATAACAAACATTTTATGTTCACGTACGACACAGTTAGCAGATGTTTGATGGACTAACTTTAGCCGCGACTTGACCGCAATCATTATTTATAAACGTTGTTTAAAGTTAAGTAGTGATTAGCATCTGTTTAACTATACATTTTTGACGTTTAAACGTCTCTTAACTTTAAGTAACGTTTATAAATAAGAGGGTACAAGTAACTCCTACCTACTACATCCCATCCTGGATTTGCGAAGCTAATAACTAATCTATTTAAATAAAAATCAATTGCCAAAAATGTCTGTCCGCGCATCACTTCAAAGCGGCTGCACCTATTAGGCTAATTATTTTATTGTTATGTTTGTAATTGTCATGAAGAGGTATGTATGAAAGAAAATTTTTGGAAAATCCACCGGGAATGGCGGAAATTTGGATGCTATTTGTGTATGAAATCCACCCCGGGGACGCCGGGCACGAACAGCTTGTAGCTAATAAAAACTCTAATCTAGTACCTAACTGTTAACTACATTCGTTTTCAAGATTTAGTAAAGAGAATATGACTTTTCATAAATTGTTAGTCGACAATCGAAATAGGAGTTCGATATCTCATACACGATTTTCAAAATCTTTGGTTTGGGTTATCTGCAGCAGGTACATATTCGTATATAAATATATAAAAAATATATCAGGAACTACAAATACCTAATCACTTATTACGATGAATTATGGTGAGTTGATAACAATGTTAATGCTGTGTAATACCTTAAATAGTGGACTCTGTCATAAAATTACCTTTCATGAAAAGACAAACACAACTTATGTTTTATATGTATTTATAAATTAGCTAATACTGCACTTCTGTGCAGTCTCTACGTAATGTAATGACAAGTTTGCACTTTTTTTAAATTCTTCGATTCGTGCATGTTGTACTTGTATGTAATTTTGTAATAATCAACAAATTATTACGTCATGTATGAGGTATGCACCGGTGGTTCAGACAATAGGAACATTTGTACATACATAACATCACGCTGGGTAATGTCCGAAGGGTAAGCAGAGGTGTACCTCTTACTAGAGGTACACCTACTACTACTAGGTAGGTATTACTAGCGAAATCTGTGTGTTACTACACACAGATTTCGCTAGTAATATTTAAGTCCCATATAATAGGAGGGCGACCGGCGAGCCTATTGCCATCAACCGGGCACAAATCCAGACTCCAAGCTACTACTGAGAAATTCCTGATGGGAAAACCCAATAACACTTTGCCCGACCTGGGAATCAAACCCCTCATGCTCAGCAGTTGGTCATACCACCAATCCAGTGAGGCAGTCAATAATTGTACTCTTGAGATAATATTTGTCAAGTTTCTTACATAATAGGTCTTTACCTATGAAATTGCCGTTTTGTATGAAAAAATTTAAACGAATTTTTTTCATGAATTTTTTATTTGTATTAATCGAAGTAATCACCCATGCAATCAATGCATCTTTGCCATCGCAGTGGCAGTTTATTGATGCCCTTCTTAAAGAAATCAGCTGGACGGGAGGCAACAAATTCTTCAAAGGCATTTTGTACTGCCTCTCGGGTATTAAATTTTTTTCCCGCCAAGAAGTTATCCAAATTCTGGAAAAAGTAGTAGTCTGAAGGCGCAAGGTCTGGTGAGTAGGGCGGATGACGGAGAGCTTCCAACCCCAGTTCTTGCAACATGGAGACCGTCTGCTGTGCAGAATGAGGTCGCGCGTTGTCGTGCAGGAGCAGCGGAGACGAGCGATTGACCAATGCTGGTTGGAGATGCGCCAGCTTCTCCATCATTGTGTTCAGTTCTGCACAGTACACATCTGCAGTAATGCTCACCCCGTTTGGTAAGAAGCTGTGATGAATCACACCGGCGCTAGACCACCAAACAGTGACCATCACTTTTCTAGGGGTAAGTTTTCGTTTAGGGCATTGTTTAGGTGCTGAACCAGGATCCAACCAACTTGCTGAGCGCTTACGGTTATCAAACAGAATCCATTTTTCATCGCAGGTAACAATGCGGTTCAAAATTCCTTCATTTGTGTGTCTGTTGAGCAGTGCAAGGCACGTCTCGACGCGTACTTCGCGTGGCGATCATTGAGTTCGTGGGGCACCCATTTGTCAAGCTTTTTTACCTTGCCAATTTGACGCAAATGGACCAATATTGTTTTGACGCTAACGTCGAAAGCTGCTGCTAATTCAGCCGTAGATTGTGTATCATCAGCTTCCACAATCGCCTTTAATTCGTCATTGTCGACTAAAGTCTTCGGACGACCGCGAGGTTCATTTTTCAGGTCGAAATTTCCAGAACGGAAGCGAGCAAACCAATAACAGGTGGTGCGTTGGTTTGTAGAGTTAGCTCCGTAAACGTCGTTGATGTTGCGTGCCGCTTGTGCCGCGTTGCTGCCACGGCGGTACTCATATTCCATAATTACTCGAATTTTTAACGTATCCATGATGACGAAAAAGATTGAAATGCGATGAAAATGTAACACTAATCAATAAAGAAATGACTACTTTTAGAAAAAAAAATCCATGTTTTTAAAATAAAATTAATTTGAAATTAGAATTCATAGCCAAACAAAAATTATTTTGATTTGAAATGGCCAGTACTGCAGAACGGCAATTTCATAGGTAAAGACCTAATATAAAAAATCATGCCTTTTTTGGGCTACAACATAATATAAAAACATAAACGATAACCGAAATTATTTCAAATGAATCTATGCCACTAAGCCTTTTGGATTATAAGTGTTTTGCTTACTTTATTTATCTAATGACAAAGGTATGAATCAGTACTGTGCCATTTTTCTAAATAATTTACGGTAATGTCATTTTCAAAATGTGTTATTTGAACAAACATGAAAGTCCCAAAAATGTTTTGTTTGTACCTAATACTGTATCAAGATTAACTGCAACGGCCATTGTTAAAGGCACCCTAATTTAAGGTCAATAGTCGTAGCTTGTAGCCCGTAGCCTGCGTAGCTGTACTACGATGCTACGAAAGTCTACGAGTGTCTACGAATCTACGTTCTACGATAACTTTTAAAAACTAAAATCTGCTGATTATATTGTTTTGGATGCTGATGATTAGAGATGAAACCATCATAATGAATTAAATTATACATTTACAAGTGTACCCGATGGGATTCTCACCGGCAAAAATGATGAACATCCATACAATTTTATTTTTATTTAACCCTTTTAGGCGATGAGTTTTCAAAATAGTGCGCACTTTCGTTATATAAAAAACACCTGTAAAAAATTGCATGCTTCTGCCCAGCAGTTTAGGCTGTGCATTATCTGTCACGGAATTAATAAATGAATTAAGGCTCGACGTAGAACGCGACTCTCGTAGAACAATTTCTATGAAAACTTCATGGAAATTGTTCTACAAGAGTCGCGTCATGCTGTCGCGTCGCTCCTGTCTGCCTTTAAGTAGAAAGGATACGACAGGAAATTACAAAACAATAGGTACTCAATAGATTCACTATAAGGTACAAGCTCGGAAATAAGAATTAGGAATTAAAACACGGACATTAGAAAAATATTAAGTATAGGTACATCAATTTTGTGAATTCAATAGGTACATAATTTAAAATAATAATTAAGATTAAAATATTTAATTAAGTCTAGAACTGTTCACGAAGCGCAACTCTCACTAGATTCGGAACAGGATAATCCTTGGAAATGACATGATGGTTGCTTTGAGGTAACTCTGGGTAATCTTCTGACACCTTGAAATGGCTGACAGCATGTGCCGTATCCATCCAAATGGTGTTCCTCTTCTTTCTCAGAAAACTTTGGTTAGTACAAGTTGCTTTGGATTCAGACAAAGGCTTTACAATAGCTTTTTTCAGGCCACTGTCAGAAAGCGGGACCTCACATCTAGAAAAACGGGGTCCCTGAAACAGGCCAGTCGGCAAAGCAAGTCCATTGATTGAATGACCTTGACTAGCCGTGGAAGCCGTCGTGGTCATTCCCATTTGTGGCAAATTGAAGGTTCTTGCCCTCTGATCCGCGTCCTCCTCCAAGGTCAATTTTTCTTCGTTAAAATACACACGTTGACTGTCAGTTGTCCTAGAAGAGACATCCTTGGAAGGAGATACGAACACCTCTTCAAAAGATACTGGTCTCTTTCCATCCAGAATATCTATCCCTTCTGGATTTAGAGAATGAATGTATTTAGTTTCGTGTGATGCAATTTTCTTTGTAATTTCTATTGGTACCATGAGGACAGAATCGATTGTTGCAATAATAAGTATGAATGCTATCTTCATTTTGATTTAATTTAGTTATTTTATAAGAGTATGATTTATAAACAGCGATCATGCTTTTTTATAGATACGCATTTACTTAAAGAGGACGCCTTTCATAGCTGCATTTTATACTTACACAAACGTGTCTTTTTGTAATGTGTAATTTTCTAGTACACAAGAGTAAGGCACATTGAGCTTTGGATCCGACGTCTATGATACAGCCACTTTAGGCTCAGCTAATAACCTTATTAAAGGCTTGGGTGACTATCTTACAATAATGTCACATAATTCCCATCCATTTAATTTGACTACTTACAAATTAAAGGGAGCGGTTTAGAGAGCATAGTAGATCGTCAAAGTCCTAGGCCGGCTTAACTTTGTGCAATTTATTTAATCACCGATGTCCTAGAACCAAGCTTACAAAGACATGTGACGTCCACCAACCCGCACTGGGCTTGCATGGTAGATTACGGCCCACTCCATCTCACAGAGAGGAAGCCTGATTCCCATGAATACGGACATTTTGTGGGTATGTGATTATTTGGAAATCAGCCAGTTTTGCCAGGCCAGGTTTTTATTATTAAGGTTTACAGATGGACCAGGCTGCCCTCTAATACACCCATAGGTCTGTAGAACACCACAATCCAAACCTCCTAAACCGTACAATATATATGCTTAGTGTGTTTAATTGTTTAGTGTAAAAGTGTATGTTGGCATGATGAGTTACATTTAATAACACAAAAACAAAATATTGAGGTACTTTTAACTTTTATTGAAACAACATTACATTAGGTTACAACTAGCTTAATCTAATACACTATGAAATTCACTATTGGTGCGTGGCGTGACTGGGTTCATGGCTCGTGTGCTCGTGGGTTAGCGTCTCCTCGTGTTGGTCGTGCGCTTCATGCTGCATGGGTTCATCCACCAGCCGGTATGAGCCAGCCGCAGTGGCAGCAGCAGCAGCGTATGCAGGGGCGACGTGAGATTGAGATTCCACTATGTGTCCCGGCACTATCGTGGGCGAGCAGCTGAACAGTAAGGGAACACTGCAGCCTCCGACGTTAGCGTTGGGAAATACGCCGAGTGCAGTTCCGCTAGTGGTTTGCGACAACACCCGCCCACCTGCAGCAGACAGAGCAGGAGACACACCTGCCACACCAGCGGCGCCATATCCGCCCATTCTCGCCATCGGCACATGCCCTTGCATGACCTGGTTCATGTCGGAGAAGCCCAACAACTCAGACTCCGGTTGTTCGTCTACGGAGCGGTAGTGCGGCGCGTTGTATCCATATTGCGGTGCAGCTGCGTATCCTTGGTAAGATGGAGCGGAGAAGGCTGCTACTGGCACGGAGCTGATGGGAAGCTGCACGGCGCCGGCAGACGCACACGGAGTCACGTACTGTTGGGAGTATGGGGCCCGTCGCTCCCGGAGGAACTCTTCTATTTGTTGTATTTGTTGCTTGTTCACGTACCGCGGCTGTTCCCCTTCAGAGTACGTAGGGGCTCCTGCGACCGACAGGGCGACGACGGCAAATACACCAGAAAATAATATCGACTTCATGGTAACTGTGTGCTGTGCCGTGACCACAGAGACACTAATATTTATACATAAGCTGCTGTTGACTTTTTGATCAAATATTATTACTTAGGTTGCATCTTGCAAAGATATACTAAACAAGTACTTGACCGAGATATTTCTGCAAACTCAGATGCTTGATCTCGCCAAAGTACAACAAATTAGGCCACTCTATTCGTAACACGATGTACTAGGTAACTTCAACTTAATACTTACGAATTACGATCTGTAAAGTTTGGTTTGCATCTATGAATACGTAAATGCATACGACCACGCGTTACTTATAGATACAATACAACCATATATTCAAAAACCAACACACTCACGCATTTTCTTACTTGCCAAAACTATTAGGGGCAGATATAATAACAAAACTGCATATTATTTTCAACTAGCACTTTAGACAGCGACTTCGTCCGCAATCCTCGTTATTCCCTATCACCTAGCAATTTCGAAAAAAAAAATCCTTGTGTTATTAATGTCATGGGTCGTGCGAGCGAGTCGTTACTGGAAACGAAGAATCGAGCCTACGATCCGCGAATAGTAAAACCGACCGCCGGCTACTGAGCCGTTATTTCGTTTAATTACTTTGTGTTTCATTTAGAAAACCAAATAAATTTCTATACATATTTAGTTACATTATAGGAACGATGTCATGATGATCGATGTCACAAATATTTTGAAACCATATTTTTATTTAAAAGAGTGTTCGTGGAGTTTCTTGCTCGTTCGTCTTCATAGGAACCTACTACGCTTTGAAATGGGCAACTAGCTTCATCTTTCTGACTGACCGACCCCTTGACAATTCAAAAGTACCTGTAATTGGTTTATTTGAAATAAATGCTTTGAGTTTGAGTTTGGAATAAAATGTAAATACTTAGTACACCCAGATTTCGCCAGTTGTTTTGAAGACCCATACATGCAATTTTAATAGCTTAGGGGCCTAAAACAAAACTCCGCGAACAAAACGGTAGACAGACTCAAAATCAAAGCATTCATTCCAATTAAACCAATTACAGGCACTTTTGAATTGTCAAGGGATTGGTCAGTCAGAAAGATGAAGCTAGTTGCCCATTCCAAAGCGTAGTAGGTTCCTATGAAGACGAACGGGCAAGAAACTCCACGGACACTCTTTTAAATAAAAATATGGTTTCAAAATATTTGTGACATCGATCATGTTTAAATTATACATGTGAGAACTATGTAGAAATACGTGCACGTTAAAAGCGTCCGTACATAACAAAATGGTTTAAAAAAAACCGGCCAAGTGCGAGTCGGACTCGCGCACGAAGGGTTCCGTACCGTTGACTAGGTAACCAACAGTAGGTACACAAATTAGTTGCCTACCTGTTACCATTTATTGATATCGAGCAAAAATAGGCAAAAAATGGCGTTTTTTGTATGGGAGCCCCCCTTAAATATTTATTTTATTTTGTTTTTAGTATTTGTTGTTATAGCGGCAATAGAAATACATAATTTGTGAAAATTTCAACTGTCTAGCTATCGTGGTTCTTGAGATACAGCCTGGTGACAGACAGACGGGCGGACAGACAGCGAAGTCTTAGTAATAGGGTCCCGTTTTTACTCTTTGGGTGCGGAACCCTAAAAAGCAATGAATTAAAATAAATTATTTAAGCCATGGCAGCTAAGAGATGACCGGTCCCTTCTGACGGCGCCTGTTAACGTACATGACGATGGATCAGCACCATTCAGCTCAACCAGGTTTCAGACTGGCTAAAGTAGACTTATCTTTCAATTTTTTCATGGGGTAGGTCTACTGTTTAAAATGTTACAATAAATTACCTCCCCACATACTTCAAAACATTCCTAATGGAAAACGCCAATAACAATGCGTGATGAAATGTTGAGCCAACAACATTTTTGAGAAACTGTCGTGCCATCTCGACACGAAGAAGCAATCTTTAGGCGGATTGTCGGTTGAACGCAAAATATTCTTAAATATAATTATTATTTACTAGCTTTTGCCCGCGGCTTCGCTCGCGTGGAGGTCGGAAATTATCCCACGGGAACGTACTACCGGGATAAAAAGTACCCTAGATGTTAATCCAGGTTATAAACTATCTGTGTTGCAAATTGCATCCAAATCCGTTCAGTAGTTTTTGGGTGAAAGAGTAACAAACATCCATCCATCCATACATCCATTCATCCATCCATCCATCTATCCATCCATCCATCCATCCTCAAAATTTTTCACATTTATAATATTAGTAGGAAGTAGAATAGGATTAGTAGGATGTACTATGTACGGCTTGTACGGCACGATCATAAAGTGGCTGATCATTCGCTTCTGCACTACGGGTTTCGACTTCCGTACTGATCAAATTGATATTTATGCATAAGTACCTAGATATAGCCTACAAATTGTTGCATCGTGTCTTAGTTCTGAGAAAATTTGTGTCTATAATAAAGTGACGATGGGAAAACAATAGAACAAGGTTTAAAAAAACGGCAAGATGACGCTGATTATCAAGATTACCAAATCCAGACAAAATAAAAAAACAACAAACACATATACAACAAACATAATGTAAAACATTATAACCCGCCTGTATTTCCCGAGGAAAGGCAGAAGTCTGTGGGAATAATAAGTTCATCCATCTGTATTTCGCCCATTTAAAATGAGCAAGTAAACATTTTATTAAAGTTTTACTATAATCGTTCTGCCCATCCCGTCAGATATGGAAGCATAATTATGTATTAATTATTACCTACTATTCACAAATAAATAACATTCATTGGCTATCGTTAGCAAGTTCCAAGGTAATTCCGTATTGCATACCATGTGTGCATGTCACAATAATCACGTAGGACGGTTGCCGCGGAATCAAATATTGTAGCGTCAACAAAACTCGTACTAGGTATTTTTTTAAGTTTAACAAATTATTGAATTTACATGCTCGCCCTACATTTTAAGTGTGCCAGTTACAATATATTCACGCTTTTCACTTATAATTCGTGGTAAGCACGATTTGAAAGTTCCATAGAAATAGTTCCATCACCACGTAAGGTATTCGTTTAGCCGATTTTATCAAATGTAGGTATCCTTCCACACACAAAAATCTCATCTCGTACAGAGCAAGAACGAGCATTCATTGCTGGCTTAGTTGCATGCTTGCAAATTGGTGGTTTCAATTCATCAACCCCATTTCATCACGGTGTTTTCCTACACTGCAATACAAATTTTACAACCATATTCTACCATAGCTGTTCTTGGCGGTCTCATGTAGAGACCAAAAATGTACATTGCTCATCGGTAGGCTTTGGGTACCTCTGACAGTTGATGTAATGATATATTTCAGATAGGTTTTGCCGTTACTTACTTACTTATTTGATGATTTTACCTGGACAGTTCTGAACGAGGACGCATTGTTTGGAAAACTCGTCCCTGACGAAACCCGGTGAACATCGACACCCGACACGGCAGTCCCACGTCGATGGGCACATATCTATAATTATATAATTTGTCTATTCGTAGGGAGCATAATACTGAGTACTTAATGGGGTCGTAGATTTCTCTTAATTTAATACTCAAATGGCTTAGATCAATATACCATGGTTTACCTGTGGCTAACATCCTCAGGTTAACACAGGTGGGAGGACACCTCCACCCGCACAGAGAGAACTCTTCATGATCCCTCAAACACGTTGAAGTCCTGAATGACATCACACTTCTTGTACAAAATACTAACAAAACGCTAGCCGTTAACATGGCCGTAGTTATCAATAAACAAGTTACGAGTTATCGCTAGACTATTATTGATTTATTTTTATTAGTATGTGAAAAAATAAGTGGCTATTTGTCAAATGACGCTCGTCCAATCCTATGAAGGATAATGGCACCATGATAAACAGTCTCTTATTCCACGAAATGTGACTTGGATTTTTCACCAAAACGCGCAGGTATTAAAATGAGATATCCTCTTCTTTATGTGGCTTTAAAATTAGATAGGACTCCAATATCCATACTTATAAGTATTATAAATTCGAAGGTATCTTTGTCTGTATGTTACCTTTTCACGCCCAAACCACTTTACGGATGTCGATAAAATTCGGCAAGGAGATAGATGGCATCCTGGGGAAGGACATAGGCTACTTATTTTCCTGGTAGTACGTTCCCGTGGTATAATTTCCGCCTTCCACGCGGGCGAAGCCACGGGCAGAAGCTATAGTAGGTAAGTTATAAATAACAGTCTATAAGGTCTTGACTGTGAGAAGTGGAAAGAGTGGAAAAAGGATCGGAAGGCCGCTTTGCCCAGCAGTGGGACAGCATGGGCTGAAATACTACATTTTGATACAAGTGGAGAAATTTTGTTATTGCATTCGAGGCGGAATACACACACGAGCCGTAGGCGAGGGTGTTATGGAGCCGAGAACTGCAATAACAAAATGTCTCCACTTGTATCAAACGACGTTTTTCAATACACTTTTGAAGAAATAAAATAAAAGAACGAAAAATATTTTTGTCAGTAAATAGATAAGACTGAATTTGCTTTTTTTCCCGCGCTTTACCTTAGCAGGTTAAAGGACAGGCCATAGAAAGGTATAAAGCCGCTAAACAGCCTAATATGAAAAATAGAAAATTCAAATATTTTTGAGTTTAGAACACAAATAAATGTTAATTTGTTCATAAACGTATTCTTTTTTTTTGTAATCATTGTTTTTAATGATATTCTATTTATAAACATAATTTTAATATTCAAAATATAATAACGCCGTAAAGACGCATACATACAGACAACTTAGCCCCGGGGCTAAGTTGTCTGTGATAGGCATTGAACCAATTTGGACTAAGTATAGGTATAGTTATCTGTGGTATTTTTTATTTCCGCACACGTATTGGTAAATGAAAAAAACGCACGCGTGCTAAAAACATTGCATGTTGAACCTAATTGTAGTGCGATAAGAACCAGTTTTCGAGGAAGTGTACTGAAAAAATAATTGTATTATTTCGTCTAATAAGTTGGTCGTCTATAAATCAACGTTTTTAAAGGAAAAGGCTCCTTGTATTGGGCACCTAATTCAATCTCATTGACGTAGGGTTTGATTGGCGCAATAGATCAGCGTTTAGTTTCAGTACTACGACTTCTGCACAAAATGTTGTTTGGCCTATAATGATGTTGAATTTGCGTATCATTGTGTGGGGTAACTTTTGAAAAGTAAGAATTGTTATTTTCAGTTTTGCCTTTTTGGCTTCTACACGACTTTTTCATCAATATCTACTGTTCATCCCGATACCAAAACGAAGCGTGGATATATAAATACATATTATGCATTGGCATACAACATCACTGCAATAACCTTGGACTTACGGTCGGCAAAATATGTGTGGACGTGACAATAAGAAATAATAACTAAAGATGCCCTCTTTTACAAAGAATGATTGGTCATCATTGTTTTAAATGAAGCATTACTCAATCGCATAATTCACCTACATTTTATAAATAAACGATTTATTATAATGAACTAATACAATCACTATGACATGTGTTTTCTATATAGAATGATTTTGGTAAGTTGGTTTTATGCATTTGCGTACCTTTGTAAACAAGGTTATAGGGTTGAGAAAGTGAATGCATTTAATGAGATGCAAAGGCTCAAGTATAAAAATGCCTGATTTTTTTAAACAGATTGGCGAAACATGTGTTTAGGGTAGGAACTGCACGAGTGGAGGTTGTCTCTCACCATAGAAAATGACGATTCCATATTTATAGCTATAAGGTACAGCAAAGCCTTCCATACATTTTTAATTCATGCGTAATCAATTAATGGTGAGATGCCTCTTACAATAGATTATTTTATTGGTAGGTTACCTAATATAGAAAATTTCCTGAAACAAATTTTCTGTAAACAATGGAAAAATAGGTAAGCACCTATCTCTGCTAATAGATAAATACATGTTAAAGTATTATCTAAGAATATTATCAAAGATAAAGCAGAGGATTTTTATCGCCATAATCAGACGAGATAACCGAAGTCTTGAAATAAAAAGTTGTACGTGCTATATCTATGTGAAAAGGACACGATCTTCATTGCAGCATGATTAATTTTTCCACCACTGGTCTCCCATTACTTTAATTAGTATAAAATGAATCTCTCTATCTTCAACGCCATCAGTTATCAACGTAAAGCATAAGAATAATACATTACTTGTTAAAATAAAGTTCAATAATGCACGTGAAAAGTGCTGCTATCATTGCTGCATTAGTAGTTACCTGTGTGAGTGGCTATCCAAACTTATGGCATAGCAACCATCTCACACCAGTCCATGGACTCTACGTAAAGCCTTCGACTGATGGGACCACTGGAGATCTATTTGTCGCAGCCACAGAAGAAAGCGGAGCCAAGTCGCAGTGGGCGGTTGATAAGCCGATCAGCTTTTTACCAGTTACAGCTACTGCTCAGCCACAAGCCACTGGGATTCCAATGGCGTATGCTTCAGGATACCCAACAACACACGACGAAAGTGCCAATCAAAAGCGTGCTGTAATGCCCAGTGCGATCCCAAGTGCACCAGTTCAGTACGCCTACGCTATGCCCGTGCCATCTGGCACTCAAGCAGAAGGTAGTCAGGTCGCTTCGTACCCATACGCTTATACAATCCCTTCAAGTCCGACCGAAACTCCTAAGTGTGAGCATCAGGCTACTGCTTCACAATACCCCTACCAGTTTCCCTTCCAAATGTTTTATCCGCAAATGACGTCTGCTTACACCAACGCAATGAGCATACTCAAGGATGCAGGACTTAGTGAGGATTCCGCCAGTACAGTGATGACCCAGGCTGCACCAATGTGGTCCCCTGCTTCCTACGCCTATCCTATGTATGTGATGGTAGACCCCAATGCGTGGAACCAGAATCAAGCTACCACTACTTCAACTCCTGCATCAACATCATCAAACACGCAATCGGAAGAAAACACTCAAGCATAGAGAGTTGAATTTAGGACTAAAACTGTAACTTATCGCTATTTATTTTTGATGTAATAAAATGTGAAATTATTTGTTTTTCTTATTTTCTCAATGCTTACCATTTCCCAACGATTCCAGACATCGACATTCTTTTCCACGCCGAAAATAAAAGGTCGTATGAAAAGGCCCTAAAGACATCCAAAAAGATGACCAGTAATAATATATATGTTACAGTCAAGAGTCTTAATCGGTCAAAATTAAATTTAACTGAAAAAATCAGGCAAGAGTAATTTTGACTGAACACGTTGGTCAAAAGTAGTTTTGTCTGAAAATCTGTAGTTATTAGTGATTTTAACTGACAATATGTGGTTAAAAGTGATTTTGACTGACGCTCTTAGTCAAAACTACTTTTATCGACTAGAGCATCAGTCAAAATCGCTTTTAACCAGCTGTTAGTATGTAACAAAATATTTTATATGTTGTAAATTCGTTTATTGCGAAGGTTTAGGTTAAGGTGTAGATAATTAAGGGGAAAATACAAACGGAGCACTACAAAGGGGTTTTTGAAAATTGGACCTTTAAGGTGATGAAAAGGGGGGATTTTGTTTTGGTTCCCTATCCATTTGCATAAAATTTTAAGACCTAATATAACTTAGCATAATTTTGTTTGGCATAATTATATTTTCGCATAATATGATTACACATAACAGCTTACGCATAATTTTTTTAAGCATAGTTTCTCTAACCATAATAACGATTAAGCATAATATTCTAAAGCATAAATTTATTAAGCATAAAGTTCTAAAGCATAAGTTTTTTATGAACAATTTTGTGGGTTTTTTTTTTTCGCTGTAGGAAGCATGAAGCACGCAAGCATACAGCATGCAAGCAAGCATACAGCATGCAAGCAAGCATGCAAGCAAGCATGCAAGCAAGCATGCAGCAAACAAGCAAGCATGCAGCATGCAAGCAAGCATGCAGCATGCAGCAGGCAGGGTTTCTGTCACGGCTCCGGCGCTGCGGGCCTCCAGCGGCCCCACGCGTGCTAATCTTCGCAGACGGCTTTCGCTCACCACCGCAGCTTCGGCTTATTGGCCGGCTTTGCCGGCCAGCCTCAGCCGCGGCGGCTCGCTCGCAGCCGCCTGCTCCTCAGCCCGCGGGCCGCCTCGCCCCTACGCGCCTACGCGATTTTAAATTACACTCTAGGGGTAGGACAAACAAGACTACGTGGAGTCGGTTTTGCAGCAATTCGGTTCTGTCACTAACTTTTGTTGCACAGCATATTAAATTTTTAACCAACAATATTATGCTAATAGTCATTAGGCCTACTAACGTTATGCGAATCAAATTTATGCCAAAACAAATTAGTCTTTAAGATGATTATGCCAACATAAAATGTATGCCTAAAAAAATTATGCCGAAGTATTATTATGCCAAAACAAATTGTGCCAAAATCGTTATGCCGAAGTATATTAGGACAAAAAACATTATGCGAAAAGAAGGGATCCCTTTTGTTTTTTATGAAAAATCTTATTCCTTAAGTTAATAAAGTTGTAACTTGGCGCAAATAGTAACAAATAAAGTTAGGTTTTTATTTTTGTTTTTTTTAAAGTGCCCCCTAAAGGAGCATTAGGGGTGTTAAAGTTTGTATGTAAGAATTTTAACACGTGGTCCGCTTAACTTGAAATTTGGTATTTATACTTAAGACTGGAACTGTAGAATAATGTTTATCAGAGTTTTTCGTAAATCTATCCCTAACGAAATTAAATAGGGTAGTACATGTTAGAGGGGGATTTTAAAGCGTGGCTTGATTAACTCTAAAACCGGCCAAGTGCGAGTCGGACTCGCACACGAAGGGTTCCGTACCATTATCTATAAAAACTTGGCAAAAAATGACGTTTTTGGTGTGTGAGCCCCCTTAAATATTTATTTTATTTTAATTTTATTATTTATTATTAAAGTAAAAATACAACTGAGTATTTTGTGAATATTTCATGTGCCTATCTGTTGCCATTATTGATATCGAGCAAAAAACGGCAAAAAAGTCGCGTTTGTTGTATGGGAGGCCCCCTTAAATATTTATTTTATTTTGTTTTTAGTATTTGTTGTTATAGCGGCAACAGAAATACGTAATTTGTGAAAATTTTAACTGTCTAGCTATCACGGTTCTTGAGATACAGCCTGGTGACAGACAGACGGACAGACAGACAGCGAAGTCTTAGCCCGTTTTTACCCTTTGGGTACGGAACCCTAAAATTGGTACAAATAACCTATAAGCCAAATAATAGAAATGTGACAAAGGATTTTTCAAAACTCAACCACTTTCGGGGTGAAAAGGGCATACAGTTTACATGAAAAATAATTTTTCATTGATCAATCAACTAGAATATTGACCCGAATATTTTTAGACAAGAAGAGAATCACAAATTTTCGAAAAATGCCTTTTAAAAGAGGTGGACGGGGTGTTATATTTTGTAGGGGATAATACGAAATCTACGCGGACAAAGTCGCGGGGGAAGTGCTAGTAGTAAATTAAAATAAAGGTACGTGTGGTAATACATTTTTAAAAATTGAATTCGTGTTTGGGTACTCCACTAGGTACTTAGGTTTTCTTAAATAAATTGGCTTGTTCCTTAGACTTTGTTTAGTATTGTACACATTACATTTTTTTTTTCGTGGACGCCATGCTCTGTACCATAGAGGAAAGTGCTCCGTACGTAGAGGTGTTGTATTTTTGTGTTGTTGGTAACTCTGCCTAGAAATGTCAGATTGACAAGCAAAGCAACATGCTTTTCTAACTGCGACGATGAATAAAAAATAAATTATACGTCGTAAATACTTAAAAAGTGACTGTAGTGATATTGTTGATATAAGCCAAGAATCAACTACATAAGACAAAATGGTTTCCAAGAAAAAGAAGAAGGTATGTAAACATATTTCTTATTGTCACAACACGTGTTTTTATTAGTGGGTATAACCAATAAAATTTCGGTTTTCTGCAGTATTCATCCGGAGAAGGTGCACAGTTTATGACCAGGAAGGCTGCCCTGAAGAAACTACAGTTGTCTCTCAAGGATTTCAGACGTATTTGCATATTGAAAGGTATTTACCCACGAGAACCTCGCAATCGTAAGAGGGCTCAGAAAGGCGCAGGCGGTATCAAAACATTGTACCACACAAAGGACATTAAGTTCTTACTACACGAACCTATAATATGGAAGTTAAGGGAGTTAAAAGTAAGTACTTCCATACTTTTAACAATTTTTATTCATTTTGTGCTAAATAGATTGTAACCAAATGTATTGTTCTTCTTTTAGGTGTACCAACAAAAAATTCGTCGTGCAAGGGCAATGAGAGAGTACAAAAACATGAAGAAGTTCTTACGGGACTATCCAGATATAAACATAGATCACATTGTCAAGGAAAGATATCCTACATTTGTAGATGCATTACGAGACCTGGATGACTGCCTCACTCTATGCTTCTTGTTCAGCACTTTCCCGTCCCTAAAGAAAGTACCCAGAGACCAGTCCATGCTTTGCAGGAGACTGACAGTTGAGTTCATGCATGCAGTCATAGCTGCAAAAGCACTCCGTAAAGTATTTGTGTCAGTCAAAGGGTACTATTATCAAGTTGAACTCGAAGGACAGACCATTACATGGATTGTACCGCATCATTTCTCATTCCAGGTTATTATTGTTTATTATTACCTTACTCAAATATTTTCTCTACTTTTTCTACCATTTTTTATTAACACAATCCCTTTTTCTGCAGCCTCAAAGCAAGGATGAAGTAGATTTCAAAATCATGTCAACATTTGTAGAGTTCTACACAATGATGCTGGGCTTTGTCAATTTCAAACTGTATCACTCTCTCAACTTGGTCTATCCACCTAAATTGACCGCAGCTTTCACAGCTGATGACAAAGAGCTTATAGATGAGCATGCCTATGTGGCTGAGAGGATAGCAGCCATGAACTTGTCTTTAGCCAGAGTAGCAGGGTCTAATGATGGTGAAGAATTGCCAGAAATTGACATCTTTAATACAGAGGATGAGGATCCTCAGAAGCTAGAGGAAGCAAAACTTGAAGCAGAAAAGGTCCAGAAACTGAAGACAATGTTCAAAGGCCTCAAATTCTTTATAAACAGGGAGGTGCCCAGAGAGCCATTAGTTTTCATTATTCGTTGCTTCGGTGGTGAAGTATCCTGGGACAAGGACCACTTTGTTGGGGCCACATTTGATGAATCAGATGAGAGCATTGCATACCACATTGTGGACAGACCTACCATGGACAAAAAGTATCTCTCGCGTTATTATGTGCAGCCTCAATGGGTGTTTGATAGTGTCAATGCTAGAACATTGCTGCCTATCAATCAATATTTAATGGGAGCTGTTCTACCACCTCATCTTTCACCATTTGTTGATAAAATTAAGGATCAAGTTTATATTCCTCCTGAAGAGAAGGCTCTCAATGATCCTAACTTCAAACCTTTGGGTAAGTTTTCATCTAAAACATATGAACTCATTTAAAACATTTTGAACAAAATAATGTTCTTTACAATATTTTTTTGCACTGTGTTATCATACATTTTATTTATATCCACCAGATGATGACCAATCTGGCACTGACATAGAAGAGGCCAGTGATGAGGACAAAGAAGATGAAGAGGAAGTGGATTCTGAGGATGGTGATGCTGAAGCAGCGCTGGCCAAACAGTACCAAGAGGAGGTAGAGGAAGACTCCGACTCTGGTGATGATGATGGTGTGGACCCAGAGAAAAAGAAACTGGCTAAAGAGAAGGTAAAACACAAGATTCTGTAGTAATTTTCGTTAGTAAATAGAGTCACTCATTTTAGTTGCCAGAAATGTTTTTTCCTAAAAAAACACATTGTTATATCAACTTTTCATTCACATTAATTCTTTATTGCAGAAAAAAGCAATGGCTGTGACTGCTGGTGTGCCCCATAAAGAGCATCCCTACCAGAAAGAGATAGAAGACAAACAGGCATTCAGGCTAAGAGAGAAGCTTGTTCGCAAGAAGCACAGGAACCTTTACAAGAGCATGAAGGCTGGACAGGAGAAACGCAAGAAGGAAATATGGTTGCTAAGGAAGAAAAGGCGTCTTCATGACGAGAAAGCCAAGGAAGACAAGAAAGCAGATAAACGTAAACAAAGAGACCAAGCATTGGAAGCTTCTGCTTAACTTAAATCATAAATAAAAACTTTATTTCAAAATAATTGTTTATTTTATTTCTGTATTGTGCTAATTAATTTACAGTATAAATATTTACATCACAATATAAAAAGTTGAAGACGTTTCCTTCAAATAACAATGAAAGAAGACAATCATAATATGTATTATTAGTCATTTATAAGCAACAATATTACTTTGGTACTATTAGATATGGCTTATCACGCTAACTTTTATTTAATTTTAGTACCAACTTAGATATATTATGAAGTATCAGACATAGAATAAAAATAAATCTATTTCTCTATAAAGTAAAAAAACTTTTTTCCTATGTATTTATGGTATATCGCACAAACTTGAGCAGATCAATGGGTCTTTTGTGGATTTCAACCACAGGAATAAATGTCCATTCACCCTATAATAAATCTGTTCATAAATTAATGTCCATTTATAGATTACTATTTTATGATAATCTAATTTTTATTCAATCAATCCGCGTAGCCTTGCCCAACTATGCTGGGGTCGGCCATTTTACATGGAGCGACTGCCTACCTGGACTCCACAACCCAGTAACTGGGTAACATGCTACCTCTTGATAAGAGAGGTTCTCAGAATTTTGGGCTTCTGTCTACCCGTAACGACTGTCAAAGATCTACGAATAACAGCTGGGACCAACGACTTAACGTGCTTTCCAAGGCACAGCGGGGTCTGGATACATAATGAATAGTCACCCACCCACGAACCGACCTTGGCCAGCGTAGCTTAACCTTCGATCGACCCCGATCGTTATCATTTAGCCACGAGCTCCCCCAGCGCCCTCATTCTGATCCTGTATTAAACGGTGAATAAAACTTTTACCATATTATAAACATAATCGAGTCAGCAATTGAAGCCTAGAAAATTTTACTGAGTTGTGGGTACCAGGTATGAATGGGTCGAAAACAAGAAATTAATAATATCCTAACTAGAATCACTGTCAGATTCGCCTTCAGCATCGCTGTCCTCAAGCTCAGGCATCGGGAAGCGCAGGATCGCTGCTATTCCGGTCAGCTGGTCTAATTCTGAGGAGAAATATGCAGACAATTCATACAAATTCATATGATGTTACAATGTTATTAAATCAATCAGAGTTCTCAGCATAAAGGGATAACTTAAAAAACGTTCAGCTATTTGATTCGAAACGTCGTTACCAACTACACTAATATTATAAAGACGTAAATGTAGGAGGCAATCTCCGAAACTACTCATCCGATATAAAAAGTTGTTGCACTGATAGAAAGCTGCACTATTTCCAAGTGCCATAGGATATGATTCTAAAACATGCTAGTTTTAAAACATTAACCAAAAATAAGGGAAGAACAGAACAATTTAATTTAGCGGGCTACAGCTGAAGATTCAACCCTTTATAGGACAGAAACGAATTTGTACAGCGCCGGTAACCACCCGACTAGTCTAACTAAGGTCGACTTTAATTGATAAAATCGCTCTTTAAGTTAGTTAGTCAGGTACAAATTTCGTTTCTGCCCTATAAAGGGTTAAAATATCTACTTAGTGTGAATGATTGATTTATAGTAGGCCACTCCACTTAATAAAATGCATCGTTTGCTTGGACAATTTGGTTTAATATATGTATTAAAATGATTACAATATAGAAACTGACGAAAGAGAAGAAAAAGGTCCAAATCTCGTGCAGTGGCTGTCAATGCAATGACAGCGAACGCGCCACCCCGCGCGCCCGTGTTCGTCGTTGACACTATTAATCTCGTTCAGGAATGGCTTCAACATCTTCCCCCCCCTCGAACTCCTTAGGGTTTCGAGGTTCTGCGGCTGAAGTCGTCTCAGGTAGAGAGCAAAGGTTATGGACAGCTCGACGGAAAGTGCCCTTTGACGTGTAGACGTCCGCCACTCGTGCTGCTCCATCAGTCCCGCGATACAGCTTACTGATCCGCGCCATACGCCATTTCAACGGCGGGATGTTTGATTCCTTGATAATGACTAAGTCGCCTTCCTGGAGTCCTCTTTGCGAGATACGCCATTTGTGTTTTTGCTGCAATTCGCTCAGGTATTCGTTTCTCCATCGTTCCCAGAAATGTTGCCGCATTTGATCTAGACGTCGGTATCTGTCAAGTCTGTTGGTGTTTTCGTTGACTAAGGCTTCCGATGGGATCGAAGTTAATGGCCTACCGATCAGGAAGTGCGCGGGTGTCAAAGGATTCAGGTCATTAGGATCAGATGATAGGGGGCTCAACGGACGTGAATTCAGGATTGCCTCAATTTGCACAAACAACGTTGATAACTCCTCAAACGTAAGATGTTTATCACCTAAAATCCTAGTCGTATGGTACTTAGCGGACTTAACGCCTGCCTCCCAAAGCCCACCAAAGTGGGGAGAGTAAGCTGGCGAAAACTTAAATGTAATGCCTTCGTCGGCAGCAAAACCGGTAACGCATTCATTGCTTAATTTTAGAAACCTTGCTAATTCATTGTTTGCACCAACAAAATTTGTCCCGTTATCGCAGTACAATTCTAAGGGCCTTCCTCTGCGGGATATAAAACGCCTCAAACACAAAATAAAAACATCGGAAGTGAGGTCACTTGCTACCTCTAAATGTACAGCCTTTGTGCTGAAGCAGACGAAAAGACACATGTAACACTTTGTGATTTTACAACCACGACCTTTACGATCGGTAATGTAGAACGGTCCGGCAAAATCAACACCGCTTACCTGGAACGGAAGACTAGGAGTAACTCTTGAAGCAGGTAAGTTTCCCATTATAGGATTAACGTTTTTAGCTTTTATGATTCTACACAACTTACAATTGTTCACAGTTCTTCTGGCTAATATTCTACCTTTCAAGGGCCAATATTTATTTCTTAAATCGTTGAGCAACAGTTGAGGTCCGCCATGTAATAGTTTTTTATGGTAATGAATAAATAATAATTTTGTAAAATTGTGATTAGTGTCTAATAATATCGGATGTTTTTTATTGCAGGTTTCATTAGAATTTTGGATGCGGCCGCCTACACAGAGTATGCCATTATCATTGAGGAATGGACTAAGAGATAATAAATTGGATTTCGACGGTAAGTCACGCTTATTTTTAATTAATTTAATCTCATTAGGAAAACATTCATCTTGATGTTGTTTTATTAAAACATTTAAAGCAGCATCCAATTCACCAGGTGTGAATGGACCAGTTGTAACCTTGGCCTGTTTATATCGCTTGTAATTTATGTAACGTAGGACATAGGCTATAGATCTTTGCAGAGTGGTAAAACTGGAAATTCTTTCAAAATCTACCAGTCTAGGACGAGCTGCTGTAGACTGCAATGTAATTGTAGTTACCTTTTTATTAAGTTTAACTTCAGGCAACTCGGGAATACTTTTGCTATTAATAGTCTGAGGCCACTTACTTGAGTCCTCAGATAAAAACAATGGACCCTCCCACCAAAGTTTAGCTAAATGAATCGACTTAGGATTTAGTCCTCTAGACGCTAGATCTGCAGGATTTATATTGCCAGGAACATGTCTCCAAGTATCTGACTTAGTCAATTCTTGTATTTCACTGACACGATTCGACACAAATGTATTCAGATTACAAGCCTGAGTAGACAACCAACCCAGGACCACTGTTGAATCCGTCCAGTGAAAAACTGAGTCAATTTTACAACGTAGCGCTTTTAAAACCTTATTACTCAGGCGTGCGGAAAGCAAGGCACCACATAGCTCGAGTCTAGGTATGGTTGCAGATTTTACTGGTGCAACCTTAGTTTTAGCGCACAGTAATCTAACTAGAGTATGCCCGGAACTGTTAACCGAGCGGAGATAAATTGCAGAAGCAAAGGCAACTTGGGAAGCATCTGAGAATGAGTGAAGCTCGATTATTATTGGTTCGCTAATGAGAACATATCTAGGAATTTCAATTTTTGAGAGAGTTCCCAAATTACTTAAAAAGCTTGTCCATTCCTTTTGTATTGCATTATTTACAGGTTCATCCCAATCTAAATTCGATAGCCATAGTTTTTGTAGTATTATTTTTGGAACAATAGTACATAAACCCAATAAACCCAATGGGTCGAATAACTTAGCTGAGTTGGACAAAATGGAGCGTTTAGTTGCGACCTTTTCACATTGTATGTCAACTGAAAAACGGAAGACATCTTGGGCCGGGTCCCACTTCAATCCTAACACACTTGAAGTTTGAGAGCTTAAATCTAAGTTTTTTATTGATGAAGGGTTTGAAGCGTCATGAATTGCGGATGGTGAGTTGGTACGCCATTTCCGTAGAGGAAGGCAAGCTGAATTGAGAATTGCAGTTACTGACTCTATAATACTCTGTAACTCCCTTTCAGTTTCAGCTCCTGAAAGGAAATCGTCGACATAGAAGTCCCTTTTTATGATGTTTGCTATTTTATCATCCTTACATTCCTTGGCGAGCTGTACCAAACACCTTGTACTTAAGAATGGAGCCGAAGCCGTTCCGTATGTCACGGTCTTTAATTGAAAAATCTTAATCGGTTCTGACGGATCTTCGCGCCATAAAATCTGTTGCAACATTCGCTGACTTGGATCCACCAATATTTGGCGGTACATTTTTTCCACATCTGCAGAAACCACATACCGATATTGTCTGTACCTCAACAGAATTGAAAAGAGGTCATCCTGCACTACTGGTCCGACATGTTGTATGTCGTTGAACGATACACCGGTAGATGTATTTGCTGAGGCGTCGAAAACAACACGTAGTTTAGTAGTCTCACTAGTTTCTCGTATTACTGCATGATGTGGGAAATAACAACCAAATACAGGTTTACTGCTTAATTGAGTCATATGACCTAAACTTTCATACTCGCGAATAAAATCACAATAATGTTGTTTCAAAGTTGGTTTGTTTTTAAATTTTCTCTCAAGTTGAAACAATCTTTTTTCAGCCATGCTGTACGAATCACCTAACATGTCTATAGAATCCTTAAGCGGAATTTTAACACAAAATCTGCCGTCACTAAGGCGAAATGTAGTGTCGTTAAATAACTTCTCGCAATCGTTACCATCGTGGTCAATGTTTGAAGGAATATCTTCGAGTTCCCAGAACTTAGCTAATTGATCTTTAATTCCTTGCGAAAAATGACAATGTAATTTTTTCTTATTACTATTGTAGTAGCTTCCCCCCGTGGGACCAGCCACTATCCACCCTAGGTGAGTTTTTTGTAGTATTGGTCGTTGTGAACCCAAACTAACTCTAGCCGTTTGAATCAGGCCCCAAAATACATCGGCGCCTAACAATAAATCGATGTCGGCTGGTAAATAAAACTTAGGGTCAGCAAGTTGGATGTTACTAGGAATGTTTAATTCTTGTACACAAACTGCAGTATGGGGTAAACTATCAGTAATTTGAGGTAAAACAAAACATTTGACAGGCCTGCTGAACGATTTGTGCATAGAATGTATTTCTATGTTGCAATGCTCTGTAACATTTATTACTGTATTGCTCAAACCAGAAACACAATGATAATAGTCTTTTTCTTTACAGGTACCAATCATTTTCTGAGCTTTCTCACTGATGAAAGATGTTTGACTGCCACAGTCCAGTAAAGCCCTCAAAATATATGATTTGCCATCGACCGTCACCTTGACCAATGCAGTGGATAGAAGAGCTTGATTGGTGGAGACAGCAGACATCGAAATGGAAGTGGAGGGACCAGATGCTGCAGCGGAAGCAACTACAGGTAAGTTAGTTTCAATTTTTTTGGAATTATTATCACCAGTAGATGTAGTACTAGATGTAGAAGTAGATGATGGCTGTTCATTCTGTTGTGTATTTTGTACAGGAGGTTGTTTGTGTAGGAGAGTGTTGTGCCTTCTCCGGCATATTCTACAGCCACTTAGCCCACACTGGAATGCCTTATGACCTCCCTGTAAACAGTTGCTGCATACCTTTAACAATGCAATTTGTGAAATTCGTTCCTCAACAGGAAGAGATTTAAGTTTAGTACACTCATACAACTTATGATCTTGTTTACAGAAAACACACTGTTTTTTACTGGAAGAGGAATCAACAGCAGATGAAATAAATGATTTTGTTTTGGGCAAACTGTGACGTTTTTCATTTTTAACAACCCTACCAACATTAACTGTTTCCATAACTGTAGCTCGTTTACGAAGAAAATAATAAAATTGTTCCAGAGTTGGAGACTCCCTGTCACTCCTAAATTCCTCCCATTTTCTGGCAGTTATATAGTCTAATTTTGTTGAAGCCAGATAAATAATAAGTGTGTCCCACTGATCAGTGGGTTCCCCTAGTAAATTCAACGCACTTAGATTTTTAGATAAGGAATCAATTAAATTGTGTATACCGACATCGGATTCCTTATGTAAGGATTCAATTGAGAACAAACACTTAATGTGTTCATTAATTAAAAGACGTTTGTTATCATATCGCTGGCAAAGTAAATCCCAAGCGATTGAATAGTTGTTTGATGACATAGACACAGAGCTAATGACTGTAGAGGCAGCGCCCTCTAGGTAAGATTTTAAATAGTGAAACTTATTTACATCATCAATATTTTCATTGTTATGAATTAGCGATAAGTATATATCCCTAAAGGAAAGCCACTTAGTTGAATCACCATTAAATGTTGCAATCTTAATTGGTGGTAGTTTTAAACCATGTGATATTTTGGATATTGAATTGGACGAGGACTCAATTTTGCCATAATCTTTCTCAAAGTTGTCCAATATAGACTGTGCTTTAGCAATCCACTTGAAGAATATATTTTCTGTAATTTCACGCTCACTAATTTGTTTATCCGAGTCTTCATCCAACATTTCAATTTGCGATTGAATATCATCAAAGGTGCAAGACAGATCTCGTAACTTATTTAGTCTTAGAGGTAATTCTTTAATATCTAACTTGCTTGACTCTATATATTTTTCAAATAATGTTAGACGAGCTCTGATGTTGCCTCTCTGTTTAATTAAATCTTTTAAATCCAACATGATGCTGGTGCAAACACGTAAACACAACTATTACAAATTTACTGTTACTATAATAATAGAAATAAACAATGAATAAGTACGTTACGATTCTCCTTGCGAAGATAACAAACCGGTTTGGCGGCCGACGTCACGTCGGCGCGATGCGATCGCGCACGGTCGCACGGTGATCGACACGGTGCTAGTTGGAATGCACGGATCGACACACAGCGGCTTTATTGCCAAATATCTCGCAAGCCTACTCCCAGAGTGCATCTGAAATCATCAGTAACTTGTGTAAGAATGTGTTGTTGTATAATAAATAGTACGTGAAAGGGAAATACCTTGAATTGGGATTAATAAGGTGTGAGCAAGAACTCGACACTATAAACACTTATGTTTCGAGTGCTAGTGGGTAGATTGTTAAAAACACAAATCTTATGAAAATCGTTAAAAATGGGTTATAAATTGAATAACACAATTAAGAACAGCAAAATTAACACTGTTTTGTAGAATGTATGTGGTTTAAGCCGCAATTTACAAAGTTTTACACATAAGTGGATACCCATTTCAAATTGCGGTAACGTACTTTTGATAGTCATCGGAGTTACCAACGAAGTCTACGCAAATTAAAGCACATATAGGAAGGATAAACATAGAAAGATAGGATGCACTTCCCTCGGAAATGATGGCTGCAGCTGCTGGCTGGCTAGTTTCTCGAGGTTTGTTCGTTCCTTTGTAATTCGAAGTTCGAATGACCAACCGTTGCGACGAAACTTTCGTACTTTTCTTGGGTCGGATCACGTCGGGGTCACCAAATGAATGATTGATTTATAGTAGGCCACTCCACTTAATAAAATGCATCGTTTGCTTGGACAATTTGGTTTAATATATGTATTAAAATGATTACAATATAGAAACTGACGAAAGAGAAGAAAAAGGTCCAAATCTCGTGCAGTGGCTGTCAATGCAATGACAGCGAACGCGCCACCCCGCGCGCCCGTGTTCGTCGTTGACACTATTAATCTCGTTCAGGAATGGCTTCAACATAGTGTCTTACAGAAATAAACACCATTTCAATTGTCAATTAATTTTAATTATTATAATTTACACTTACGTTCCCCCGATACGTGCATACTAGAGAAAATCCTCACTTCGCCGCCATTGTCCCGAACTGAATCAACAATGGCGACATAATCTTTCCGTTGTTGTATATCTTGACACCTGAAAAACAGGAGCAAATTGGTTTTATGAAAATCAAAATCACAGCTAAACGACGACGATCGAACAACGCAGGAGCAATCGTTATAGCGATGCTTGGGGGTAGTCTTTCAGCTAAGATCATTATGATGATGAAATTAAACAATCAAGCTCTTATAAAAGGCTGGATGATCTTCCAAATAGTCAGATCTCAAGTTCTCAGAGGCTCTGCATACTTCATAATTTCTCTGACAGCTATGGTTCTATTTTTATACTTTCGTTTGTAAATTAAAAGGAAATTACCTGAACAATTTATCAGAAATCATAAGGATCTCAATAGCTTGGGCATCATTCGCACATTCAATGTGTTTCTTCCCGTAGAAAGCTTTACCAGGTTCCAGTTGCAGCATTGTGTAGAAACTCTCCAACAGCTTCACCTCACTGGCAGCTTTTGTGTCTGAGATCTTGGCCATTACTGCTGGTTCTTGTAATACTTCTGTAATTATAAAGTTTTTTATAAATTAATAGAAAGAATATGCATCGCAATAAAACATGTCTTAACATAAATTCATCCACATCAGGTTTTGTTAAACATCTGAACAAAGTATTTTTAATATTAGTAAGTTTGAATTACTTATTAATTACGGTATACAGGAAGTATGCACACCTTATCTTAATAGACATAATAATTGAGGAAGATAAGAACTACCTAATCTTATTTGGATTTCTTGATAAAAATAGCCATGAGCATTATGTCATCTAATAAAGAAGACAACAATAACTTTACCATAAAACTTTTTGTGACTATTCAACTGCTACTACATTATTATGTAAATTAAAAAATAAGTAGCCGCAGTTCGGAGTCCGCGCCGTTTGTTTTCCTGAAAACGTTTGGTCGCACCTGTAACTTAACCTAACCTAGTGAGAGTAGTTCCCAGTTCCCTGAACAATCTTTAGCCGGGGTTAGCACTTTGCCAGCCACTATCACGCCAAGCTAGCTCTATCCCAACAAATGAGAGGTCACTTTCGTAACGAGCGAAAGAAGCAAGCTCATCTACGCCACGAGAAATGCGGTCGAAGCGAGCCTTCTCCACAAGACCAGCGAGTAGAGGAAGTCCACTCTTGAGACAAGCGAGCGAAGCGAGCCCGCGTACGTCACGAGTGAGCGAAGCGCGTTTACGAACGAGCGGAGTAAGCTGGCCTATGAGTATTAGGTGGCGCTTACTCGTGTCGAAAGTGT
This sequence comes from Dryobotodes eremita, assembly GCA_917490735.1. Lineage (NCBI taxonomy): Eukaryota > Metazoa > Arthropoda > Insecta > Lepidoptera > Noctuidae > Dryobotodes > Dryobotodes eremita. Next base: position 15,262,836 of record OU823255.1, read on the forward strand.
GCTGGCTTCGTTCGCTCGTCGTTAAAGTAGGCTCGGTAAACTCGCTTTTCTTGTGAGGGGGTCGCTTCGCTCGCTCTTCATATTATTATGTGAAAGTGCGCTCCGCTCACTCATAGGGTAGTTGAGGTCGCTTCAGTCGATAGTGGGCTTGCTCCACGTGCAGGTCTGAGCTCATCTGGTGGGGGGAGCTTGCTTCACTTGCTCATTGCTTGATTAAGCCCAGACTGCTCAGTCGTGGCGTCATTGGGCTCGCCACGCTCGCCCGGTACGAAACTGTGCTCGCTACATTTGCTTTTCTTGTGGGACAGCTCGTTTCACTCACTCTTATCATGTGTAAGCGCCCTCGACTCACTCGTGTTGAAAATGGGTCTTAGAGCTTGCTCATCGTGTAAGCGCGCGCTGCTCATTCTTGTCAAGAGTGGTTTCCCTTCACTGGCTGTATCGTGAAACCGCTCGCTTCGTTCTTTTGTCCGGTGGGTAGGTGCACTCCACAAGCTGGGTACTATTGGTATTCACAGTTCTAACGTTACTTGCCTAACCGGGTTGTAACCGAGCTGTAATAATCCCCGGCTAATCGGTGCTAGTTATTCACCAGTAACTGCCACGGTACACTCGCTTCGCTCACTCAGATTGAACGCGGATGTTACAGTTCCAATCAAACCTTCACCTATATAAAGGGGTAAGTCTTCTGCCGTTGAAACCTCCTAATGTGACACAGCGTCGTCAATTAATAATATGGCGATTTTCGATGTAAGTTTCCGGTTTTAGGCTTATTATGATGTAAACTTTCTTCGATTGTCGTTTTTTTTACAATTGCACTTACACTATGGAGCGATATCTTATATTTTTCAAAGGTAGGTATGTCACAAATTTTCTAACGGTTTTCGACTGCCGTAGCCATTCATTGTATTTGCTTGGCCCTGGATTTAGTAGGGTCGTTGCATACCTTATGTTATGAGCTACGAACTAAGCTTTCACCCATTGTGATATAGTTCAGTTCTGAGCAGATTTATGGTCGAACTTTTTGCTATTTGTAACAGATTCATACTGCCGTATACCTATTGTATTTGCTCACTGGACTTTGTAGACTCATTGCATTCCGTATGATGTCTTCGATTAGGTTTTTTTTAATTCTGACTAGATTTACGGCCGCTATGAGACATCTGAAATTATTTTGCTATTGTCAACTGCATAATTATGCATTTTTATAATCTTATTTTAGCAAATATTTCTTTAGGTCCTGTTAGTGCTTTATCAACTCTTGACAACGACACCAGAATCACCGTTCTAGCCAAAAAAAAATTGCCGATATACGAGTTGGAATTTCAACACATAGGAAAAAATAGAGGGTCGAGTGCATGCGCCTGCACTAGCGATGTGACGTCATGGGCAAATTATATCCAGCCTTAAAATTGGTACAAACATGACCTATTTTTTGAATTCTCAGCCATTCATCTGGCATTAAAAGTCACGTAGTTGAAATCTTAGATATTAGTGTCAGTCAAAAGTATTGAGCTAGCGGTGTATTGACCAGTATACTGAGCGAAAAGACGTTTTCGATGCCAAAGGACAATAACAACAAGACAGTGTTAATTTATTTCAAGATTTGAGAAATAGTAACAATGAGGCCTGGCACTACAGAATAGAAAGGGACTTTTAGCTGATGAAACATATTGTAATATAACATTATGACCAGTGATCGGAGTAGGTAGATTGATTTTTAGTACTTGTATCATAAATGCACACAGAAAGAATAACATGGATAAGCCATTTTTCCGGAAAGTAATTCCGGTATTTCCGGATTCAATTAAATATTATGCGAAAATTATTATATTATTTGGCAATTTGCTACAGCGAATTGGTAGTGATATTATTACTACTCAATTCAAAATTTAAAGTTTGTTCTGATTGGTCGTTGGGTTTTGTCAAATTGTGACAAAAAAAAAAAATAGGAAGAATAATAAAGAATAAAATTGCTCATTTTATTACAATTCCTACCTTTTTTTTGAGGATGGCAAATCATCAAATGACTCCTTCCACTCTGGCAGAATACAATTCCTACATAAGTTCCGGTTTTTTTTTAATAATCCACCAATTCCGGAGGAATGTCCATAGTAATATATACGTTTCGGATCAATGACCCCAGTTCAATCTACCTACTCCGATCACTGATTATGACACAAACATACTTTGAAATTTCAAATACAATGGCTTAATATTTTGTAATAATTATTATGATTCATTGCTTACATGTAATCAAGAGATTTCGCCTTTGGGATAGCAGTTGGACTATAAATGAAACTAAAAATTAAAATTATACAAACCCTTTAAAGAATGTTTGAATCCTGATGAAGCTTTGACCAACAAGAACTTGCTTTTATTATCAATGAGGAGTTTGTTATCAGTTTTAACGGCTTGCTGCATCATGTACTCGAAGAACTGGTCTTTAACAAATCCTGGTGATGCAATAATGACACACTTGACAATACTGAAGTCTACATGTCTCAGGATACCTTGCATCACAGCTTCATAGAACTTATTTAAACCCTGTAATAAAAAAATGTGACTAAATAATATAACAAGACAAAAAAAAATGTGTTTTCCATGGAGAATAAGTCAACCTGTGTACCTATTTCAAGCCACTGCTGGCTGCTGGCATAGGCTTCTAATAGATACAACCAGACCACAGTATTTGGTCTTCTTTTAACATCCTGCTTACATAACATGCTTTCATTTTCAAGCTAGAATTCAACAACATAACTGGCTTAATTTCAAAAATTCATGTTGTAACATGGGCAAAAACATACCTTTTCATGTTGTTGCACAAATCCTTTTCGCTTCCTCGGTATAGTGATATCAATTTTAGATCTCACTAATGTCATAGAGGGTGTGATGAGACAGACGTGTGCCAGACCTTCCTGCATTACAACTGCACCTACATCAGCATTGGCGGCTGGGTCACAAGCCTGGTCCACCCTCTCTAAGGCCACTGAATCCCATAGTGTTTTTTGTAGAATGAACTTTCTATTTAGTTCTAAATCTAATGTGTGATAGGCACCCATCTGAAAAGATTTTAGTAGTTTTCAATACAGAGAAGCACAAAGTAAAAGATTTATATTATTTGTTAGTCCTAGCTCTCATTTTCCAATCTGAGGAAACTGAAAAGTTAACAACGCACATTTAACTATTAGGTTCTTAATACTTCTACTTTATTTTTTAACCTTTGGTATGCCACGACTGGCGAAGTGATGTTATCGCTGTGTGCCGAGAAATATCCACGGCGCGCAGCCGCACAACTCAAGTTTTTTAGCATCGAATATATCCAAGATTACAAACAGTAAAAATTACCTAATTTTTGATTTTAAAAGGTAGTGAAATAAATAAAGTTTTTCTAAGTATATAATTTAGTAGAACATCATCAGTTGTTTATTTACTACATTACATTATCTCCCGTGATTTGGAAAAACTTTATCGTACTTTGGAAAACCACAAATAATGTAAAGGCAGTGACTTTAATTTGACTTTTTTTTATTTTATTTTATACTTTGATATATCGTGAACCCGATTACATAATAATATATTATACCGTAATGATAAAAACTAAGATGCCACAAGTTTTATTATTGACATTTTTTATAGCATTTTCAAGCGTGGATCCGCGTTCCGGCAGTATAACGAGATTGCGCGGATCCCCGTTCCGGCATACCAAAGGTTAAGGGAAAGCAAACAGTAGTATATTAAAAATAAAGAGAAATAACTTACATAAATTTAAAAAAAAACATGAGATATTTACCTTTACATACTGATTCTCCACAATATTGCGGCCCTTCAGCCTGAGTACACATGCTTGTGTATCAAAATCAATAGTCTCCACGGTGATAGTGAGTGTGGTCCTAACTCTGCTGCTAGATGACGAGCCTGTTGAAGACTCGGTCTGAACCTTGCGCACTGTGGATGCCGTCACCGCATCAGCTACCGCGACGAGATTGTATGCGTGCCACATGTCCTCAGGCTCCTCGGGGATGAGGCCGATACTCCTTAAAAATAAAACAAGGTGAATATAAATAAACACCTATTCACTGATACTCTGATCAACTCTTGATAGTCTTTACTTGGAGTCGAGCAATATGTTAGTTTGCAACTTACCCGCAGCCATCCCTTTCGATATTTTTGTGAACGAGCTTCATCTTCCTAGTTTAATTTTTGATTAATTCACATTATTTATTTACAGACATATCGAAAGTTTAATCTTAATTCTATGTGCATCGGCTAGATGATGCTTGATTTGATGATGAACTGAACACAACACACACAGCAGCAGCAACCAGAAATCTGATTCGGAAGACATTTCATTGTCAAAAACGTCAAATTTTGATTAGCATGTTTTTAATTCGACTTAGTTAGAATAGTGGTCTTTCTGCTCAAGTCACTTAAAAAAGGGTTAACCTTTCTATAACTTGCCAAAGCACTGTCAATCTTCTGTTCTTGGAAAAGTTGTAGAAAGGTTGCCTTTTTGTATGTAATTTTTTATTTACAATTTAAAAAAAAATACAATCAATCCTTTGTATGAAGATAAAGTATCTTTCGCCCTCCGCGTGGTTCGCTTCAGTGTAAATCAAGCAAAAATCTGATAAAAAGTTTATACTTTGTTCTTTGTTGTTTGTTGTATACTTTGCTGTCGGGAATGTAATCGAAAAAAGTGAAATAAAAGAAAAAATAAAAGTACCTTTAAAGTCTATGAGAGGAAGATACTAAACGTAGCTAACGTTAATCTCTTCATCTCTGTCATACAAAATGGTTACGAATGAGCAAACTAAACGTAACTTTGAAGTTTTGAACGAAGGGGAGGACGGATGAGTTTATTGTATTGCATTTGCATTGGTGTAATTTGTTTTCTGTTAGCCGACAGCCTGTTTATTTTTTAAGTGCTTTCTACAAACAGTGTAAATACTTTAAATATTGGTGTTTGAATTAAGACATTCGTCCATTAGATATAATTAGATAATGTGTGTGTAGTGGCAGTGATAACGTCAACGGTCAAGCTCAGCTGGTCCCGTCCGACGAGCGGTAAAAATCTCGCGAGTTTTTCTTTACCTTACACAGGTAGCACTTTTCGTGCTCCATTTCTTCAAGGTATGCCGTTATATTTTCTTTTTCTAGATAACACGCTTGCTTAGATATACTAAACGTAAAGAATAAAAATAACACGTAGAACATAAATGTATATCGTCGCTTAGGTAACAATACCGCGTAAGTCAAAAATTGGTCATATGACGTTTTATACTTCATTTGATAGATTTTGTCGGCGCGCATCGAATGATGTTAGAATTTTTTTTTAATTGTACAATCGCAGCGCGTTATTCAAGTAGTTCTGGCACCGCGCAAATCGTTTGTTTTGTCACAACCGCGTAAGTCGTCAGTCCGCCATACTATTTTGTGTTGATGTGTGACCGCGCAGCAAATTTATTGTATATTTTTGTCTATTACGGTTTTATCAGAGAGACAGACACTTCTGATGGACCAAAAAGGTAAGCCAACTCGATTATTCATTATTTTGTAGTTTGAAAGAGTGTAATTACTGCTATTTTAGATGTATTTTAAACTTCAATAGATCGGCGGTTTTTCAATGTAATGTTCATTGACTTAGGCAGTATTGTTAACTATTTTATTTTGACTTACGCTGTGTTCCATAAACATTTTAATGGGACTTGAGCGGTAGTAAACAGACTTTAGGTGTATGGTTTTTATTATATTAACTTACTTTTTATAAATAAAAAGGAATAATTATTATGAATTATTTTGGGTTTAATTATGATTTTTTACTTTTTACCAAACGAATTTGTATGCATGCATTCACATTTGGTAAGTAAATATTATATAAAGTTTTTTTTCAGCTTATGAAAATGACTGAGTAGCTTGATGATACCGCTTGCAGCATGAACGAGGAGGAGAAAGACGTGGAGACTCAAGTTAAAGTCACGACTTTACTCGATTTAAAAAAAAGGCGGGAAGCGTTGTTGGCACAAAAAATGTAAATCTTAAAAAGGAAAAATTGCTGGCTCAGGTAACAATAAATAAACGTAGTAAACTTTACCCCAAATCAATTGATTCTATTAATTCTGATTCAACTGAAGTAACTATAATGGGGGGCTTACATCAAGCAGTAGGTAGTATCAATGTTGAGCCTGCCGGCTTTGATGACGAAAACATTGCACAAGCTGATACAATTACATTGAGCAGCAAGGGTGTATTATTTCAAGATAACGTAGAAATTAACGAAATAAAGGAGAAGGAGAATGACGCAAACATAATTAATATTGACAACTTAAAATTTATAGAAATGATAGAGAATTCTTTATTTAATTTTGCGGACATTAGCAATACTTCAGTAATGGACATTCCAACGAATGAACTTTTGCCTGATATTTCCTCTACGAGCAACATAATATTATTGACAGAAACTAGTACAGTTATTGAAAACTCAAATCCTCAAGTCAATTTAAATATGATTGCAAATGATATTCCCAGTGTACTGAATTCTGCTGTTGTTACTGTTAGTGAGATATCAAGCCTCCAACTCGATGAAGTTGCCGCTGTTTGTGAGATATCGACTCCCCAACCTAATGAAGTAGCCGCTGTTGGTGAGACATCAAGTCCCCAACCTAATGAAGTTGCCATTATTGGTGAGACATCTTACAACCGACCTGATGAATTGACTTTGGGTGAGACATCTAACCCTCAACCTGATGAATTAGAAATCCTCTGCAACTCTTGCCTCAACGTCACAACGTCACTTAAACTGTGCAATGATGTGACGCCCTTAAATATTCTGCCTAAACTGTATGTTGCGAAACTACCAATTTCCCAGCGAAAATACAAAGATTTGCAAGATTTAAAGGCGGTGCTACCATCTAACTGCCATTCATTTTATGATGACATACCATTTAAAGTTTGACTTGATATTGTGACTTGGTTGATAGATGATTAAGACTGATAATTATTAACTGTTATGATGATTAGGAACAGAAATGATTATAATATTCTCTTTAAGTTTTTAGTACGTAAGTAACCATTGATAATGTAACGTGTTATTCATGAGTCATAAACTCATGACTTTTAGTTTTGATGTTTAAGTTTTTCTTGAAAGGTTTTGTATTTTCGTTGAAATAGTTTTACTTACTTACTTTATTATTTTATATACTAATAGAAGCTGGGTGATTACCAAAACTATAGTTAATTAAGTAATGTGATATTGATTTATAATCATTCCTGTGACAAATAGGTAATTATTTTGTTGAAACTAAATAACAGATAAGCTAAAAGCATTGTCATATTTCCTATTATTGTTCCTACTAGCATTAAGAAAGTTTATTTTTTTACTTAATTATAATTAAAAAAAGTTTAAATACCGCATAAGTCTTTCTTTTGTTGAACTAATACCGCCTAAGTCAATTTTATACTGATACAGTATTAAATACACATATTTTAATATGTGACATCATAATTGAACCTAATATATACCTATTTATGTATTCAGTACACATGTCTGAAGTATTTCAAAGATAATAATCAGTTTTTTATCTCTCCTGGAATCTTGTCAAATTTAACTTGCGCGGTATTGTTACCTAAGCGACGATATTTTGAATTACAGTTATTTATTTATACACGTGTTATTAAATCCACGGTGCTTATTTTATAATAACGATAGGGGTTTTATGCACACGATCGCGAAATTTTGTTTATCTTTATTTACAACGACGCACTGGCCGTGATCCAGATTACGTGTCGTCATATTGCGCGGGAACTCGCGATATTTTTAGTATATTAGTCGCACGATGATTTAGAATGCGTCGTGTAACTAACGTTACTATTTAAAAAAAAACGTTTTTCAGTAAAAATAATGTAGCTCGACTCTGAAGTGTCAGTGTAATAAGTGTTTTAAGTGATTAAAAAAATGAGTGAGACCCAAGAGACCCTGCCGCCGGACTCGGCTACTGCTCCCCCTGCACCACCGTCATCCACGTCTTCAGAAAATGCATCACTTGCCAGCACAGCAACCCCCCCTGTCACCAAGTCTGCTGACTCCACAAGACCAACTTCTTTGCCCAAACCATCCGGCTTGAAGCCACCCTCCAAGATTGGTCGGCTGTGCTCCAACTCTGCGCCCAAACCTGCCGTGCCCATCTCTCCCAGAACTGGTGAGTGTTAATATTATAACTCCTTAGTAAAGACAAACCTTTCTCTTATTAATACTGGTATAATCTCTTCTTACCTAATAATGATGTCATGACTGCCTCTTGCAAAGTGATTATTAATTATCCTGAAGACACAGTAAGCACATTGTTATGCTTTATTAACAAACTGCAATTGACAAGATTTCTAGTCCTGGTACATTTTATGTTATAAATGGTAATTGCCTGTTTGCCTTATTTATTTTCTGTATTTATGCAATGTTCAATGTTTCATAAGTCATTTATTTAAGGCAGAGTTTTAAAGGAACGGTTTGATGAGCTGTCAATTAAAATTTGGCTCTAAGTACTGATCGGACTGACAATCCTATATGTCTAATAATGCTCAGGAGAGACACAAGGCCACTGGGGAATGGCTAATTAAATGCCAATGGGCTCACATCCTGTTTGAGCTGAACTTAACATTTGAGCAGGCTTGATGATAATCTCCTATTTTTATCACATGTGATAAATTATAATCTAGAGAATGGTTGTTTTAAAAATATTGAGTATTGAAGAAGTGGTTTGAATGCTCATGTATTTGCTATTCATGTTGCAATGTGCCTGCCCCAGTTACTACAGGCGCAATATCACGATTATACGGCGCAGTGTGAAGTGCGCGTGTGTAGATTATATTGAGCTATTTAAAGACCAATCATGTAGTTGGAATTGTCATGCAGGGGCAAGTAATTTCTTTCTCCTCTTTTGTTATCGATATCACGTATGATGTTTTGCTTGCGGCCGATAGACCTTACACCGCCAAACAAAAACATAACGTATTTTTTTTAAATTTGCCTTTTTCCGAAAGATTGGGTATCTTCAAGCGCAACTGCTGCCTACCGTTTGACGTCAGTCATGATTCGTTCCAATACAAAAATCTTTCTTGGTTTCCAAAAACGGTGTTTCCCAATATGAGAATTAAGTCTGACATGGCTTTTCAATTTGTTTACAATGATATCATCCAATCTTAAAGATACGAAATGTCGTATCTTTTCATATCCTTATCCATTGATTATACTCACCTACATGGCTGTTATGGCATCAGACAAATAGGAAAATAAAATTAATGTACGAATAAGATAATGAAAGTACACGGCATATTGTTCAATCCAATAATATATGTTGCGTTAGGTCATCATCGCTTATTATATCGATGAGATGCAAAGTGACCTCAGTTCTCCCAGTATCATCGGATAATCACGAAGAGACATCAAAAATATACGACCTTGAGCAAAATGAAGTGGAACCAGTTTTCTAAATAGTTGTTTACCGTCCGTGGCGCGCATCGCTTTATCGATTAACGACTCAAATTAATATAAATCGACTCATCATCATCAATCAATTTCAAATTAAGTTGAAATGTTTGTTTAAAGTTAAAAATAGAGCTTGAAAATAGGTATGAAATTCCTCGGTTGAAAGTGAAAATGTTGTTAGTTATATTGTTTAGTATTTTTTCTCATGCTATGATATAGTTGTCGGTTGTCGGCGAGTTTCACCGGAGCGCGGTGTTATGTCTGATGGTCGATTGGCGACGGCTCGTGAAGTCGTGACTGCGCGCCACCAATCGTCGTTGTCCGATTCGTAGCAGTAATCACCGTTTTCACTTCAAGGTGTATGAGTAAGTTTTTAAAAACTCAACCTACCTCCTTTTAAAATTTACCCACCAGGACCATCTTAGGCCTTTGGGTCTTTTCTTTTCTCTGATAATAAAAAAGTTCTTACCTACGTAATGATGTTAGTTTCCACTGCCAAACTAATCTTAAAAGTGGATGTCTGTAAAAAATTCTGTTTCATTTAAATTTAGCAATTCGATACCTATCCTACACTAATGATAAGGCAAAAGGTTAATGAATAAAATGCACATTAATGGTTCTGAATTGAAGGTAATCAATTGGAACGTAAGCAAAAATGAGAATGACGCAGTTTTCAATGCTATCAGGCTTTAGTTCCCGCTCACTGCTAAACTACACAGGATTACAATTTACAATCACATAGCTGGAATTCTTTTATTATGTAATAAATAAGCACTAATCAATAACTGTTATACTCTACCATCCAGCTGCGCGGTGTGGTGGTTATAAGAGGCAGCTTTGGACACAGCACCCTAATTGTGTAACACACTATCTATCACAGTCTGAATCATTTTGAAGCCTATTGCTAATCCATTGCTTTACATGTTCGAAAAATTTGTCTGCTCAACAACGTAAATAACGCAATGAATGTTGTTGAACTGTCAAAATGAAACCCATTCACCACTGTTAGTGAATCCTAACTGTTGTGATACGCAATTACCCCGCTGATCCAAAAAAATATCAATTTCACATGTTGATTTAATCAGACTTCTAACAACCAGTGAGGCGGTAACTACACCATATTCTCGCCAAAACCAAGCAACCAAGTAAAAGTAACAAAAGACTTTTAATTCTTTGTTATCTGATATCACATTTCAACACTAACCGTGACACACTTTAGAACAACTAACTGCTTGGCCGTTAGTCACATGTCAGTCTCCTCTCACAAGAAAAAATAAACATGATCCAGTTTCTAAAAGTTAACGTCCAATGTTTATTGTTTTTACGATGCTGCCGACGCCACAATTCCAACTAGACAGTGGCAAAAAATGATTCCTGTTATGGCATTACCGGTTCTTTATACTACGACCTTCACAGTTTACTGTTAAATATACTTACTGCTGTAAGTACCTAGAAGGACCGTTACTTTTATTGCAACTAGAAGGAAGCTGACAACCACAATTATTGCCTTACACCGACTAGGCAGTGTAAAAACTAATTGTTATTATTCTTAATGAACGACTGCCTGGTTAAAAACTGTCATAAAACCAATTTCACTGAAATTACGATGAGCTACATTATGACGTGTAAGTAACTGCAAACAGGCTGAAGTAAAATAATTCGTAAATTGGCGATAAACGAAGAGTACACAAAAACAATAATTAAGTGCTGAGCAATTTCCTTTGAATAGTGTTCGTGTCAAGGATGGCTGTTAAATCAGCTGAACAGTTAACGAATGTTTTAGCATCACGGCAGAGAATAGCGTTTCCATGTTCTGTTTGTTTGGGTCTTACAATTCGTCTTCCATTGTCCGTTTAGTTCACTTTCACCGAGGCGTGACGTGCGCTTGCGCTGCGCTACCACGACTCTTCACCTGGTGCTTTGTTACCATATTCCGAAAAGAGAAACGCTTTTAGAAGAGATCTCCTACTGTAAAAGCGACGCGAATACTAGAACTACTTCTGACATCCAAAAACTATTTACGAGCCAAAAATCGAATCAATATTAACTCCTGATTAATTTAAATTACCCTAATAACACAAGTCCAAATAACTCCTTATAAAATTACCCAATGTAGCTAAGCATTAATTTATTCATCGTGTCTAGTTTTAAAGATGAAATATAAATCACGCACAAGGTTAAAAGCAATGCTAAAGGTAAAATTTGCTTAGCCCAAGAGGTAAGAGGTTACTTTCAAACCTCCGGCCCGTTACCTGTGTGACCTTATTTGTCACCCGCCGTTACAGTAACGACTTAGATTTACGAGTTTAGCTGCCAATTTGCTATTTTAATTGCCTATTTAGATTTGCAATTCCACTTACCAGACACAATAAATTAAATGTAAGGAAATGATGCTAATTAGGATAAGCCCTAACTCACGATGGAATGTGGTCACATCAGACGAGTCAAAACTAAATGCTTTCTTATGGGTTCAAGTGCACACAAAGATACAGTTTTGAACCTGCAGGAAATTGGAATTATGAGATTTGTGTGCTTGAAGTAAGCAAGAATGTGTGTGATTATTTTTGTATGTGCTATAGAGCACACTGCCCCAGCTTCTTACTATTCAGCACCAGTCTTAATAGTTAATAAGGTTAACCGTTGCAATTAGGGTTGCCAACTTTTTTTATATCAAATATAGTATTTTCGAAGCCATTGCCTGTAAAAATATAGTAAATATGACGAAAAAAAATATATACTGTAGTATGTTTAAAAAAAATATGGTTTTTGCTACTTTGGACCTTTATTAACAGGTTTTTTTTACCTATTATTAAACTCTAAAAATAAATTATGGTTACAAAATACCTTTATTTCACCTTCTACGAGATTAATACTGGCCTTATTTACGCTCATCTCGCCATTTTGCAAGCTGAAGTTTCTGGTATAGAAACAAGAAATAATACTATTTTGATAATATGTATAAGAAAAGTCAGACCCACTGAGCAACACTTGAGTTGCCATTTTTCAGTAATAGATTTAATCACACATTCTTGGTTAGAAAGAGAAATAGCCAGAATTTTAGTAAACTGATTTAATTCTGAATACAAATTTTAAAAACAGATTACGACTGCCTTTCGTTTTACACAAATTTTAATAAAATAATGTTATTTAAATGTTCATCGATAATATAGCTGGTTCGCCTACTATACTTTTTTTTAAGAAATAATGTAGCTAGGCCTCTAATATAGTAGGATACTATTAGAGTTGGGAACCCTAGTTGCAATAGTCAGTCCTAACGATGGGCTATCTTCCAATCATTACTTATGCGCTGTCGCAGCCTTTTGATCGTTAACTCCATAAATGGCCTCAAGAAGTGATAATCTATTTGATGTTGGTCTTTGTGCCGTTCAAAGTCCTCCCACTCTACTACTACGGAAAGTAGAACTCATTGTGGAAGTAATGATGCCATAACATGTGTGAATGGGCCTCTTCAAATATATCAAATTGTCACTTCTAGAGTTGCCTCTTTATTCGGAGTTTCACTTACGTATTCTTAGCTTATTACTTACTTAAAGCTGACTCGCAAATCCTAACTCCTAACTTTAATATTATAAATGCGAAAGTAAGTTTGTTTGTTTGTTTGTTTGTTTGTTACCTTTTCACGCCTAAACCACTGAACCGATCATCCTGAAATTTTGCATATACGTTGTCAGGTGTACAGAAACGGACATAGGGCACCTTTCATCGCGCAAAAGAGTACTGTTCCCGAGGAAAACAACAATAACGTTCTTATGATAATAGATGGCGCCAGGTGTCTTCCGAATCATGATTGAATTATAACCCGAATTGATAGTCAAAGTCTAAATTAACGCGAGCGAAGCCGCGGGCAAAAGCTAGTATACTATAAGAACTGGTAGCTTTATTTTATTTGGTCAGTTAAGGTTAGAAGGCTACTATCTAATCTTGACAGCGCTTCAAAATAAACTCGTTTTCGACTTTAGAGATAGCATCGGACGGAACACCAACATCTGGGCAAAGTTAACGATTGCTACAGTGGCAGTAAGTTCTTTAGTAATGCTTTCTAAAATCAGCCTATTGTTCAAAGCGTTGGCGTCGTCGCATCAATCAATTCTCATGACTGACAGCTAGGCGCCGCAGCCAGCATTTACGTCAATGCGCGATGGAAATACTTTTTTCTTCGCAAAACTTTGTCCAGTTATAACTTCCTCTTTGCTACGACTGGTGCCTCATCACAAGTTATTCATTCAGCTAAAATTATAAGTATTTTTGTTTCAATACACGAACCGAGAACTACACATTCCAGGAGACACGAAATGTGGAAAGCCTTTCGAAGACCTTTATTAAGTATGTCTATGTGGAATCCACACTAAACAGTAATACATATAAACCCATGCTAATAGCCAATACTGATGGTCTAAGTATTTCACCATCCATCGTTAGGCAGCGCTTATTATCCGTTACGATTATTAGCATCCGTACGGATGTCGTAATCTAGTTCCATAAGCCGATGCCGCTTTGGTCGTAGCCGACCGACTTGTATTCCATCATGGTCCATACCGCTTTATTTATTTACATTCCTGGCAAACTGGCACGCATACACAATCGAATTTCAAGATCGTTAGTTGGTTTATAATTAAATTATCTATTGAACGGTCTTCGGTTGCGGTGCGTGCCTGCATTTAAAACAATATTATTGAAGCTGCAAGTGGACTGCCTTGAGCGTAAACATTCTAGGATTGGAACGTTTAGTCTGACATTTCCACAAAATGTCAGCTTGTGCACTCTGATATTGCAAACCAATAAAATTATAAACAACCATACATTAGTCCTACGTCAGAGTCAAGCAGAAGATTACAAAACACAATCATTCTGCAGTTATGTGCAGATGTATCGTGTTCTCATATCATGAGAGCAAATAATTATTATATTCCTTAATTTCCCATCCCCAAGTCACAATACTTATTATGGCGCATGGAAGTAACCAACTCTTGAAAACACTGAAAAAATATTAAATAAAAAGTGCCCGGGGGCTACTCTCTAAGCACGAAATTCGTAGTTTCGGCCGACGTTACCGTCGTTTCCTACTCCGTATCACCTAGGAACGTAAGATTAGTTTGTGGCCCGATCTAAGAATGAATACCACCACGATGTGACAGTTGTCCCTACTCCCCATGTGTTTTTACCTGTCCGCGAAAGTTAATTAATCCAATGTAGGGTTCACTCCAAAGATTCAAACTACTTTAGGACGGGCTGGAATCTTCGTTGACGGACTTAGAGAGTACCTATGCCGCCAGAGTCAGAGTTTATATCCCAGAGTTAAGAGATCTGAATGGAACCAAATGAAAAGCTTGATCTAATCAATTTCAATACTGGTTTTATCCTGATCTGATCCACCAGGTCGACTAAGAATTTTCTCGTATTGTCATCATAACTCATGATTCTGCGAGCAATGTAATTTATACAACAATTAAAACATAATTGCGAAAATAGAATAATAAGCAATTTAATGAGCTTGTTTTGTTTGATTACAATTGAGATGAAGCTGATTTTGCACTGAAATAACAATACTCTCGTGACAGTGACATAATTAGTTGCGATTGCCCAATGTTTTATGAGCACAACTGAATATAAACACTGCACAATCGATCTCTACCGGGAAATATTACGGCTGTTCGATTATTAACGTTGCAACAACGTCGCGTCATCGATGCAAATCAATTAACTGGGTGGAAACAATTTCTTTTGAAACCTTTTTTGTACGGTAATTCTGCTATAATTTAAATAACTAGACACCGGTATTCTTACAAAACCAAATCCTGTGATTTTTTAAATACTGAAGCATAAACAACACCTCAGAACGATAATTTATTCTCGTTCAAACTTCAAAGTACGTAGCATAGAAAATTGTGACATTAGTTGATCTTAGCTATTCAAGGTCGCCGTTGCATTATTCATGTCCGCTAGTGATATCATACTCAATCCTACATAATATAATATTCAATGTACAATTGAGTACATCCACTTGCTCAGATTAGTCGGCAAATGTTAGAAAGTAAATTACTGCGGCCAACCATGAAGAATTGGAAATGTTTGACTTTGAAATCTCTATTTTATTCATACTTGTAATTCTAATTGTACCTGTATCCGTCGCTAGATTCCTATTAAATCTCTCTAGGTAATAAAATGGTCTATTGAATAATATCATACGTCTAAAAGTTTCTCAATTCTTTGCAATGGACACCGGTTGTTTTTTAACTGGTGTAAGCCAATTCTGCGTACGAGTTGGCAACATCCTGGTGTTTCACTGAGCAGCGGGTGTTGCCCGCAGGTGATACGATATTCCTGTAACTCGAGTATGTTGAAACCATTAGGTACTGGAAAGTGTTCCGGTCTGGCGGCTGTCGTCAGCGACGCGCCGGCACAGGTGTGGAAAATCGTCACTACAATAACTATATTCAGATTCTACGTGTCTTTATGCGCATAATTTCATTGTTTTGTCGTTGGCGGCGGCTGTATAGAATTTCCATGAGATAGATTTTAGAATATCCAGTTACATATATGTATGTGTTTTGAAAACAAGGTACCTACTCGGTAGACAAATCCGACTTAGGTACTTAGTTGCGAATGACTTACGAAAAAAAAAAGATACATGTTTGATCCTAAACGCTAGGCCAAAACGTTATTGGTGATCACTGATCACAATTACCAAAATAGAAACTTCTACACTACTGTAATTTACTTATTGTAACAGTCAAGCCCAATAGTTGAACAAGTATTAACATTAAGCCAAATCTTGTAACAGTCACGAAACTTTCACCATTACCACAAAATTTTAGGCCAGTTCATTTTTATTTTTTTCTACATAGAGGCTGATCTCCGCCAAATACAGTAAAGATTATTTTTTATACATCACCTGTTATGCGTGTCAATTGCGTAGCTCTGGAGGTCGCTTACCAGCAGGTAATACCCATTTACCTGGTAAACCGGGATTTCCCCATGTACCTATAGCTAAACGGTAATTTATAATTCAAGTCACATTCAGGTGGCGCCACACGGCACACCGTGCACCGCAATACTTATTCGATTTAATTTGCTAATAAGGAAATTGATTTTTTTGTAATTTGGGCTATCAAAAACAACAAAACAGCGCTATTTCGAAATTTAAATATTTTTTATGTACCCAAGGTTTTTGTACGGACTTGGTGGAACAGGATATCGGCGGAGGTTATATACCTACTCCAATGCGCGACATGCCAAACCAATTTACTATAAACAGTCCCACGGTAATGCGACACCAAATTTTTCATTAGCGCCTGGGAATTTAATAATGTTCAGTCAAAAGTAGAATTGATATGACGTTTTACCAAGTCTCTGACGTTTAGAATTCACACAATCCCGCCAAACTGAAGAGTGATTCCTTGTTTTCGTTTCATAAAGACTCTTTGACAAAATCCTGGATCTTATGCAGTGTAGGACAAAAATAAATAATATTCTGCACCCTAATTACGTAACACACTATTAATCACAATCTGAATTATTTTGAAGGATATTAATAATCCATTGATTCATATGTTCGAAAAATTTGTCTGCTCAAGAAAGTAAATAATGTAATGAATGTTCTTGAACTGTCAAAATGAAAGCCCTTCCTACTGTTAGTGTGTTACGCAATTACCCTCCTGGTTTCAGTTTCTTCCTTTGTTGATTTAATTTCCAAGTTCTACTTCTTGATCATAGTCATAGCATGTTCGCTTTAGAAATTTCATACAAACTCGAAAGTTTCAATTCGATACGTGATGTTTACCCTCTCTTCTGGTAGCACGACGACCTTTTCGCAGTTTGTTATGCCGACGCACTCTTCAACAACGGGTTATAAATTAATCCTCACAGGGGAAAGAACACGAGAGCTACGTGCCTTCCGCTGTAAACTCGCTCCATGAGCCATAGCTCGCGGATTGTTTGGATTCCAATCTATCGGTCAAAGCCCCTCTTTTAAGTCAATAATTAACCACACAATATTGACAATCTTATTTAACTCACATAATAGTTTGGTGCTTTGCTCAATATTTTGCAAGGAACAGAACTGCCGATCTATTCCATTAATATCTCACCGAGAAAACTTAGGTGAAGTGAGCTTAAAGTGACCTGTCATTCCATCAGTCGATCTATTCTGTAAAATTCTCACCGTGAAAACAGGTAAGTGAGCTGTCATTCGGCCTGATGCAAGGGATTGGCACTATTGACAGCTCACTTCACGCTCACGTCTCCTAAGTTATCACGGTGAGATTTTTACAAAATAGATCGGCTGATGCTATGGATTGACACTATAGACAGCTCACTTCACCTAGGTTATCACGGTGAGATTTTTACAGAATAGATCGGTTGATGTTATGGAATGTCACTATAGACAGCTCACTTCACGATCACTTCACCTAAGTTTGCATGGTGAGATTTTTACAGAATAGATCGGCTGATGCTATGGATTGATACTATATAAATCTCACTTCACCTAAGTTATCACGGTAAGATTTTTACAGAATAGATCGGCTGATGCTAAGGATTGACACTATAGACAGCTCACTTCACTTAAGTTATCACGGTGAGATTTTTACAGAATAGATCGGCTGTTGCTAAGGATTGACACTATAGATAGCTCACTTCACGCTCACTTCACCTAAGTTATCACGGTGAGATTTTTACAGAATAGATCGGCTGTTGCTAAGGATTGACTCTATAGATAGCTCACTTCACGCTCACTTCACTTAAGTTATCACGGTGAGATTTTTACAGAATAGATCGGCTGCACATTCTGTATTAAAATATTCGTTTCGTACGTGCAGATAGTTTTTATTGTGTTTTCTGTTTTTGTCATGCCGCGTGTGGTCATTAGCAAGTTCACATAAACATATTCTGTTGTAACCGTTTAGTTCATTGCACGTCTAAGAAATGTCTGGTGTTAGACAATTTGGACAGTAAAATATTCCGGTGATTTGTATTGCATGATCAAAACAAACAATCAACAGTGTATCTAAATGCATAAACACACGTATTATATCACGTAAACGTCGCTATCAAATTCTTATTGTCTTAAAGGAGTCTTAAAAAGCTGAACGATTACATTTTCGCGGCATTCCAAAGTGTGTCGAGAGATCTTCTCAAGTTTGTGCACAGCTAACTCAAAAGTCCCCTCGTGCCTCAAGGGGCAAATCTCTCGGGCTCCTATACCCTGAGTCAGCGCTGCCTCACGCCAATTCGTGCCTCCCGACACGTCGTCGGTTAAAATCACCGACTTCCTTTCAGAAATATCAATTTGCTTTTTGTGATAAATTGACCGTCCCGCGGCTAAACCCGCACGGGTCATTCGCTTCTCAGATTTGGCTAACGTTGTGTTCGCAGTATTTAAATTACTTGTGGACACAATGTATCTATGAGATAAAAGTTAACCAGTCAAGAGTTTGCGTAACGTAATAGAATTTTACACAATAACAGAAGTATTGAATGGATAGGTACAAGATTGAAATTCTCAGTCAAACTATGGTGAAAGGAATCTTTAAACTTTATTGTCTACTGTTGCATAAGCTTGCTGACCGCTCTAAAACATGACTGTTCCATAATTCTTATTTTATGGCTGTTCCTTCTAGTATACTTTCCGACTATGAATTATTTTAATGTTAGGTCATACGTAGGCCAGTGTAGTGAAAGGTACTTTAGCTGTGTTTACTAAATTGTAACGATCAATTGTCTCTTCGGACAGGTGTCTCGCAACTACAAAAGACTAAGCGTTTCCATGAGGATGCGGTGACGTGTGTGAATCAGTCGACCTCCGGTCGCTCACTTTCTTTGACCTATTAGAAATCGTGGCTCGTTCAACCTTCATGTTCCTTACCGTCACGATGGTCGTTTAGTTTTATATGAATGTCGCATCTTAAATCCCTTTCAGTTTCGATGTTACTGTTTAAGGTTATCTATTAGAGGATAATGTAACAAAGCGATCAAGTAAAATGTTGTTTATATAGAGCATTCCCTGTTCTATAGTGTGTGGCCGATGAGTAAGAATTCGCAGCACGCACGTCTTATCGTCCTTAGTGATACGTGCGTTATCTTATCACTATTTATAGAAAAGACAAATAATTTCATTGTTCGTTTTATGACATTGCCCTAGCGCAGATAAAGTTAAATGAGTAACAGTTAAGGGCTATATTATTCAAAAATGAAAATGGGAGTTTCAAATCTAACCCAGTTCACTTTTCAGAGGGCCACCAAATCTCGGCGTGGAAGTGTCAAAAGGCGTCATGTTAAAATAGAAAATCCTACTTCGAATACCCAGTCACGGACAGGAGTGTCGACGAATTTGGGGCTGACCATCCCCACACGATATCTTCAGCCGATAACTTCAGTTTTGTTCACAATATCTATGCCCATCTCTACATATATGATATTGGCTATTAAAGGTACTGTCTTACCCATGTTCTCAAGCCAATCCAATCAGCAAATGTCCTAATAGTAATTATAATTGATTTATTTCATTTCATAGGTATAGGTATCTCAGTCTACCACTAACATGGGGAAATCAGTAATTATCATTAAACGTAGTTTTCCAATTTAATACTAATTATAATTCTCTTACAAGCTCTTCCTATGATCTAGTGTCACATAGTCCTGAACGTGCCAAATGGCTCTACAAAATTAAGGACTTGATCGGTCCGTGACGGGAAGACTTAAGTTCCATAAAACAATATTGTACTGAAGTTAACACAGGAAAAACAGCAAGGGAACAAAATAATAATAACGCAAAAATTTAAACTTGGAATTCGTATGCCTACATAATTAGAAATACAATCCTATCGAAAAGTTTATAATTATTGAGGAAAACCACAAAGTACCAACTTCAATCGTAGATAGGCTGGTTTTTACAGGTGCCTCTTTTTCCTTTTTATGCATGACCTTGATGAGGAAGTGTGATAAAATAATCATAATAGTGATTAGGGAATTTTAGCGAGCTGCTTCTAAATTCATTACTGGCTGGAACTGATCTTTACCACATACCTTTCGACAGTAATCACATTTTTTTTTAAATCTCTCGTCACGACCAGTTTACTTACCAAAAAGTAATACTCCAACTAAACAACGAGAGCCCGATCCACTGTACCCCTAAATAACTCAATCGCAAATAAATTAAGCCCCATCATTATGTCTACATTAGGTAGTTCTACGCTAGCCCAAAACATTATCCCTAATCAACTTAAAAAATATGTACTTAATAACACGCTTACAGTTTGCGCGTCGATGCTCCTGCCACCCTGTATTGTTCATAATAAGTCAGTCAATAAAGTTATGACTTGAGCGGTTTACTACGAGCCACTGAAGAGTTCCACTATCACCTCTTGGCTACATCATCAGACCTTCATTACGAAGTGGACTATTGGACTCAACAAAACGAATCATAAGACTCCAAACTCGAGGGGTTTACTAGTTGCGACTGAAGAGTTCCACTACACACCTCCCGGTTCCATCATCAGACCCTCGTTGCTTAAGCCCAATGTATTGGACATGACAATGCGAATCATATGAGTCCAAACTCGAGGGGTTTACTAGTAGCCACTGAAGAGTTCCACTATCCACCTTCTGGCTCCATCATTAGATCAGCTCCAAGATACTAAATTATAGTTTTGTCATCCGAACTACATGTACATACAAAGTTTCATTTCGATAAGACAATGAGAAGTATGTTAAAATTGACTTCTAAGATTGTTTTGCATTATTTGTTAGTTACAAGTGAAGCCAATAAAAACGTGTAAAAAAACAGCCCAAATCAAGAATATGTGGCCTTACAATCAGTCTATCAATTAATTGTTTTCTAACCTAACCCAACTATGTCAGGGTCCGAATTTGGGCTGGAGTTGATCGGGATAGCGGTGTTTAGAATTACAGTGGCTTTCGTTTCGGGCATGATGTGTTGAACTTGCCTTCTCATAATGATAACGACATTCGGCAATACTCCTCCAGCCCGACCAGTGTGTCCTCCCAGTCCCCGACCAAATAATTCTGTCTCAAATGATTCCTTTTCTTGAGTACTGCCCCTACCTGTACAGATACAGAGCAGTACATAAGCAGCCGCAATTACCCGAAATAACAGAAGTAACGTCGTGAATTTAGTATTTGATGCGTCCGCCCGGTCTGGGGGTGGCGGGTGCGCGCCGGGAAAACAAAAACAAAGTAACGTAGAGATAGGTATGAGCGAGGGCGGCGCGGCGGCGCGGCGTAGGTCGGCGCCGGCCGACAGTACACGCTCGACGACCGACCACGACGCGTGTGAACACTACAACCGCGCATCTGCAACGCGCAGGATCGCCGAACTTCGAATCGCTATCGCTTCGCTTCCCAGACCTCCACCTAGGACACCCAGAAGTATTGAAGATTTTTCTCAAACATTATTGTGGAACCAAGATGCCCGTTGAAACCAAAATTAGCTTTTCCGGTGAGTCTAGATTCTTCAGTAACGTTACCTTTATTATTTAGGTGAACATAGGCCAAAAGTTCACTACAACTTACATAATAATCCCATAAAACCAGTTTGACTTTGACCATTGATGACTGTAATATTCGTGAATTTAAACATTCGCTATTTTATTTTTGTTTGGAATTTTAATGCTAACATTATAAACGTTATAGCGAATATTTTATAACAAATTAAATCTATGATATCATCCACTGATTAAGTTCCTGCTTACGATATTTAACGATTCGATGTAACTTGTCCATGCACAACTAGGAAAACTTAGATTGCAATTTCAACTTGAAATTTTTGATGCAAATATGTCGATGATGCGATGTGCGCATTAATTTTATGCAATTATATTGCATTCCTTGTATACTCTACCTACCCTCAGCTGTTATGTTCGAATCGTGAACCACCGGCACGCTAATAGGAAGGTGCTAAATGGTAGAAACTATAATAATAGAACCATTCTAAGTAGCTTCAGAGTCCCCAGATAGTAATAGATTTCGGTTGGTAAATGAACCAAACGAAACATCATATTTACTAATTATCAAGATATATTTGGTTTATTTTAATAATTAAAATACCTACTGAATACATATACGAGTATCCAAATCTACTACACAAGTTAGAAATGTTAAAATGTCTTGCTAACCATTGCCGCATGCCGGTTAAATGTTTTGCAAATTATAATGGTAATGTACCTATGATGATTATAATAACACTCACTCAAAAACTGAGCTACTCAAAGAAGAATAATAATGGCATACTTATTTGAATAAAAGCTATTTATCAAGCAAGACCCAATTAGAGATTAAATGAGACTCCGAAATGACATCGGGGTTCGGTCATAATCTTAATGATAATATTTGAGTGATGCTCTAAGCTCGCATAATATATCGAAGACCTTGTATACAAAACATTATCGAATTTGTAGTTAAGGTGTCGTCTAGACGTAGATTTTAGAATCCAAACAAGTGACAAGACTCTACAACTGTAGAACGTGTTGCAGTCAAAACAATATAGTTTTCATATTTAGATTTAAACAGGCTCGTGCTTCGTGACTCTAGCATGATCTCATGGATTTATTGTCACGTAGCTGTTATTCTAACTACTGTTCTCATGTACTAGTGGCATATTAGGGTATAAATTCATATTTAGAGAAATCACTTTAATAATAGTGTTAATGTTGACATTTGCATGATCATTATTACTATATATGCCCATCCTTAAACTTCTATGTCTTATTTTTTTGTCAACTTTCACGATTTCTCTAGCATCCTTGTTGGATTGGTCTTAATCATTAATTTCATTTCCTTTTTTCAAACGCTGGCTTATATCTAGATGTTTTTTTTTAACTTTTTGTAGGGTTGTTTTGGGTGGGAATTCATCAAAAAACTTCTCCCGCTTTGGGCGAAGCGGGAGAGCGTGTTAGGCTTTTACTGACTAAAACCCACCCGTGTTCCTTCAGTTGCCTGTGGGCCAGGGCCACTGTAAATTTCGAATTGTAGGGTTAATATTAACATTTTAGATATTTTTCTGACGAGAATACTGAACGGTAGAAAACATATATTTGAATGTATCTAGGTGTTGATTTGAAATAAATATTATCTATTCTAGAGAGACTCAAAGAGGTCGATGAATTCGTCTACAAACATGACCATCCAAAATAAAAATATTTTATTCATGAATTAGAGGAAGATTTATCCCAGAGAACAATACTACGAAATAATAAGCTCCTCAGTCTAGAATTTTTAAACGCTCATTTGCCTAATGAGCATCCTCAGCTCCAGTTCCATGATACAGCGTAGTTAGAACAATTGCGTAATGTTAATTTTTGGGCATAAACTGTGTGGTTTAAAGGCGTGTCCGTTTGCCTTCCTCACCCTGCCCCCCTGGTACTTGTCCTTGCTACCCCCCAGTCGAGCATTGAAACACTGCCTAGTAAACTCTTATCAATTTTACATTTTCAACTCAACAGGAAGACAGCTTTGTTTCTTGCTCAGTTATTATGTCGATGTATTCAAGCAAATTAGTTATTGTGTTTTCACTTTGTACACGGACCGTATACGTTGCACTTGAATAAAAACTGGTTGAACTGGTTCTAATGGCTCTGTTACCTTTTATTCAATCGAATGTTGGTGGTCGGCATTAATTTCCTAAGCGTGCGTTTATTGTTAGATGTTTACCATGACCGCTGGTCCGATGCACATATACTTGTTAGTCACTTAATGATTTTACTATTGCAGTGTCGCACGCACTTAACCTTGTTTGGGTAACTAGTGGACATGCCACATCGCAAACCATACTTGCATCCTGGCCTCGTCGTAGCCACATACAAATCATATCGGCGAAATCGCTGTGCGCTGAAGCACTGCACACTGGGTCAATAGCAACATAATACAATTCTATGATGAGTTTATATTATTGTTGAAAACTATTTGTTTCAGAACAGGAAAAAGGATATGCTAATATCACGTAATGCGTTACGCGTTCATTTAAAAAATTACTTCTCATCCTACAAAAAAATATATCAGCTGTCATGCTCTCCTTTGTTAGTCAAATTCAAAGCCAAAACGTGCAAAATAATGTAAATTCTATTCATGGCGTTTCAGTATATCTTTACAACCTTGTTTACTTAACAACTTTGTTAATATTTGCGTAATAGTTTTGTTTCTTTATCATTTTCTATTCTGTAGCGTGACACACGTCATGTTCCTCGTTTAATAACACAAGCTAAACTGCCTTACTATTCAGTCAATGTGGCTATTGGCCATTAGAACATTACCTTAGCCCATATTGCGATAAAAATGTTACCTACCAAGAATTCAAGGTCATCCTTACCATAACGGACCAAAAATACTAAAGGTACGATATGTGTAATAATCAATGTTAATTAGTTCGAAGTATTTGTTATTCCACAGCAATACCAGCAACAATATCAAACAGTCATGTTCTACCATTAATAAGAATGATATTTTATCGTACAGCCATCGTAATGAATACATCACTGTACTTGTCTTGTTATAAATTCTCTTCATAGTTGTTGATCTTTCCAAGAATCATCCTCATTTCGCGAATCCCCATTTCGGTGCGCAGGTCACGTTCCATATGTTTGCGGCGATAACATGTCTCTGTCATGTTGTCAGCATTAAGGTAAACGAAGTACCTGCTGCCCTGTCAACTTCCTGTCTCTTATCCTTATCGGAGATGTGCTCTTCGGGTCGGAATTGCTCAATTACACAGCTAGCATTGTTGTCGGTCAACCGTGGCGAAACTACGGAGCAGGTGTGACCTGCACTTTGCGTGATTTCCTTGCATTACGAATAGACGTATCATCATCTTGCATCCACTTACTAGAATGTTCGAGGCTGTAGATATTTTCCTTATTTTGTCTTCAACATATAATCCTTTAATATATTGTTTTTGTCGTAGCTATAAATCAACCTGTACAGGTGCTGCCTTGAACCACGGATTCAATTTCGCGTCGATAGCGATTCTTCTCGAGCGTATCAGACCGAGCCAAACATGTCTCTGTAATCAATCGTCACTCAGCGGCTTGTCTTACATGATATTTTTATTTTGAAATTGAGATGTATGCTTAATCGCAAACGGAGGTATCACGCCCCCGCCTTGCCGTAAATATGAATAATAGCCTGCTCTTGTTATATTATCATCGTTTAGGATAACACGTAATTACGTGAACTAGGACCATGTCCTCCATCTAAATCTATGTTGCGAAAGATACGGCAGGATTTCCCGTTTTTACTATGTCATCGTTACCATGAGCATGTGGACGGATAGCTCTTATTGTTTGTGACGGGATGCCTCTCCCGTGGCAATATCTTGTGTGATTCTGGTGGTACATCTTTTGACGTAATTTAACGTTCATTATTTTAAATTACCTCTGTCGGAGCGCTCGTCAATCACTAGACCAGTTTTTTTGCTGTTAGAGACGCCACTTGATATGATTAAGAAACATTATTTAGTCAGCCGTTTTTTATTACTGTTGTGTGACTTGTTACGAAATTTCTTCGGACTTCGATATTTATTGATAAAGTTAGCACGAAACTGTTACAATTCCGAAGAAATTTAATTAATTATTAAGTTTCAATAGTACTTGAAATGATAAAATTTATAGTACGTTTAGGCACGTTTAATACAACTCTTTTTCGCTTTGGAAGCGACGTCCAGTTTTATTAATTATCTTACTAACTGAACTATCACGCAGGTATCAGCTTACTTATAAATAAACGTAATCACGCGACAAGAACCTGTACAAAGGCGGTTACAATGATTCGTGTGCCTCACTGAAGTCTAAACAACACTTCAAAACATGTTTTTGCGCAGCACAATACGTAAAGGCTGAGATCATACGATTTGTATGTATTGTGATGTATATTCGCTGGTTGACACTGTTTTTAGAGAATACTTGTCGTAAATATCAGCACCTAGTTGTTACTACGCCACATATAAACTCAGTAGCTCATCATTTTATAACCATGGTGGCTATAACTAACAAAACTTAAACATCTTCCAAATATTCAATAAATGGGTATTCTTCAAGTTTTTTAAATAGCAGAGCTGGAGATCGGCCAAATATGGCTCTATATTTCTAGATAATGCTTTACAGTATAGCACTTTTATAGAGTAGGTCGGAGACGTTCGGCTTATTTATAGTTGCTGAAATCGGCGCCTGCCTGTCTAGACCATCCCGACAACTTGGGGGATTTACTCTGGAGGGATCAGAGGAAGTCCGCCAAGTGTTTGTGCAATTGCATTTCTCCATTGAGAATAGGATAATAGAATCAATCTTTACCGTCTAGCCTTTAATTCATATTTTAGTAAGTCTAGAGCTTTCCAATTGGGTTAACTTTCTCGTCTTAACGAGTCATAAGTTTTGCTTAACAGCCGATAACCTAATAGCTACGAACTGGAGCACTTTATCTACGCAGATTTATTACTCTTGCGGCTCTATCCCCATGAGTCATGATGGCTCATGAGCCGATTTTCTTATCTAGGGATTGTTTAGATGACAGGACAGTTAGGAAATCGGCTTTGGGCTTGGTTAGAAATTAATAGATCAAATTTCTACAAACACTGACGGTGACTACGAAGAAGATGAAAGAATACATTGCAATTCGTACAAAATTCAAAAGCGAATAAGTAGTTTCAGTAGATAAAAAGCTAAGGCTAAAATTGCATTTCATATTTAAATCCACAGGCATTTTAGTCCCTTTGATACACTGCTCGTTAAATTAATCAACCAGACTATTGAAGGACAGACTTAACGGTCCAACTATCGTGAATATGAATCGTAATGTAACCCATTCAAGCTATACGTTGTCTATTTGTAGCACAAAAATAATAAACATTTAGTTGTTGAAGCGCTACGTGACGTATCATTAATGAGAATATTAGCAATACATGACGCATTGAAAGACTTTGGAAAAATAATAATAATAATAATAATGTTGTAAATACTTCAAGGTTTCATTAACAATAAGTTACTTCATGACAAGTATTAATACGATTTTTATTGCCATTCGAATGCAAGTCATTAACGCCTCTCTGCTGTACTTCATAGACATTTCTCTGATTGTAAAGAAGCAGAGGCGTCGTGTTAAATATTCTATTAATCGATTAACACACAAGTTCACCTTAGCACGAATTAACAGCCATATTAGGAACGACAATACGCCTCCGTAAGTTATTGTCAATATTGGACCAAGTAAGAAATTCATATCGACCGTATCGGAGCGTGCATTGTAAGTACATATAGTTCCTCCTTTATTCTTTTGATCAATTCTACTTATCTATCTAATCATTATTTATGATCAGCTTTGTTTGTTCTATCTATTATTTGCTCTTCATTATCGGTGATAATTTTGTAATTGTCAGATTCTTTGTCCTGTTTCTTACCAGCATTATTTAATTATTTCAACCTTTTTCTATAAATTATTGAATCTTTCCAATAATTGATAGGGAATGTCAGAAAATACTATAGGAAAGAAAGAAATCAATACTTCATTATTTTTGTCATTGAAGTTATCGATCGAAACATGTTTGTTTTACATTATTTTTTGTTACATAATTCGTTACTATACAGACACACATGTGTCAGTTTTGGTATGGTGATTTTTGTAATCTATTATCTATTCATAGTGTAGGCGGCTGAATTCATGTAGACACCACAGTGTAAATTGTTCTATTGACAAAGCACTTACGTCAGTAGTGTTTGAGACGCACTCAAGTTCAAGGTAGTTCTACCAAGTGTTTGGGAATTGCAATTTGCTCTCTCATGTGATGTTTTTCATAATGAAAACCTGCGTTTTATATTTATTAGAAAATGTTGATCTTTTCGATAAATTCACCATATTATTATTGATTCTCTACTTGACACGTAACTTATATGCGCCTTGTGTATACAGGTGGCAACCGAGGTTTCAATTCCATGTATCCATACTTCGAGCATGTAGTAACACCGCTGATTCACCTTGTTTACCTTTAGTACACATATGTGCTAACGACGCTTTAGCCATGGCTAAAGGGTTTGCCCCAGAATCTGCTCTGACAAGATATATTTATGTACACAAAGTTGATGTCATCATTACTCCATCCGCATGGTTTAAAAACTGACACGCTGGCAACTGTTTTGCATAGTTACCAAAATAGTAGTAATTAGCACTACTATGTTAACAGAAAGTATTAGGTTATGATAATTTGATGATAAATCCAACGTGTAAGGTATAGCATCGCGTGATATCCAAACTTTAATATCAGTGACTTAATGGAAAGGTTTTCCAGCGTACTGTGTAGTAAGTAAAGATAATTTCAGTAATTTCCACACCCTGCAAGCTGAGCGTTATTTGATGCATTTATCATGGGCCAAGATAGCAATCGGCATATCTGCAGCCGTGAGAACTTCGTGACTAGGCCCACACCTAACTGTTTCGCTTCTAGTAATTCCAATGCCAGTTGCATTACAGATATCAACCGTATTAATGCTATTAACCGTTTGAAATGGTCTCCGCATTTCAATATAAATTATCTATTCAGTACCTTACATAAATTTTCGTTGTCACGTTAAAATCGGACAGCGCATCATATTAATTTAAGGGGAAAGTGCCAGGTTAACCGCGAAATTTAATAAAATTAAAAAATAAATTTCATAAAATATCAATCAATAGGATTATAATGAACTTAGAGCGATGATGACGTATTGATAATTTTAATGATTATAATTCATAAATACTTAATACGGTCTCGAATCATATTTTTTTCAACATACAACCTGACACTGACCTGCAAAATGCAAAAAACAAAAGAAAATTAAAATTTCGCGGGCTAACTGGCGCTTCCCCCTTAAGAAAGGTTAGTATCTAAAATTAGGTCGGTTAGTAACATTTACAAACGTGTTTGTTACTTACTAGGCGATTCTGGTAGCATTTGATATCAAAGATTTTGTAAAATTTGGCTATGATGGCATCTTCTCCGTTAGTTCTATTATTGTAAATTCCTAAATTGATGCTTAGGCGGTGACTCGAGACTTTTGTCATTGACAACCAGTTCCTCAACCGTGTTAGTTTCCTTATTCTCAATCTTTTGGCAATAACTCGTCTAAAGTAAACTACACTTATTATAAATGTCACCATGTCAGATCAGAATGAATCCACTTCGCAAACTATTTCTAACTTACTCACGTACAAAATTTCATTAAGAAGTTTTCGCATCAAGATACCACTTACCTACTACTATTTCGAAACAAAAGTGTTCTCCACCGTTATTGAATAAACAATTGGTATTTTCCATCTCGTATCTGGCGCAGCTGCAATGATTTGATGAAAGTACATAACTATTTAAGCCGATTCTTGAGTACAACTTTCTACGTATTTATAAAGTTTTCGTATGGAGCGAAAGGCTCGATCTTCACTGCCGGATTGGTATTCCTTACCCTCCACTTACTGCTTCTTATTGATTAATTATCATCATTTAGCGTGTGCGACGATCCACAATTAGCATGCCAGGTGTGGTGTTGTGCGGCTCATTACGCGCCATTATCATAGCGGGAGCGAACGTGTCCTGATTGTAGATCGAATTTCATTCCATATGCGCTCCTATTATAAGAATCCTATAGGGCGGTGGTCTCGATTCAATCTTTAATACTACATTATTCATTGTAATGAGATTAATTATTTGTAATGGCGATGTTGATCTATTAAATAGATAACTCCTACAAACGAGCCACGTTCCGTTTAAGCTAATCAACCATGACAGTCGCATTCTATGTAAACACTAGATTTACATTCAATTAACCTATGCTATCTGTAAACTGACCCACTTTGATTTGATACAACTAGAAGTCCGTTATCTAGCCGCAGATATCGCGAATACCTGAGCGATCTTATTGATAGCATTGGCATCTCCATCATTGCCAATTACCCAGATTAAAACAATGGCTAATAAATCGTGGTAGAGTTTCGGGTGGTAATAAACATCAGGGCAGTGAGTGACATAACTTATCTGTTATTTTGGTCTGCAGATGTTAAAGTGGAGTCCTCTTTTAATTCGTGAAATACTGCTTTTGGCTTAAAATATGCCGTATATGGTATGGTCAGTCTTTATTGTCATTTGCCTGTGAATACAAATTGGCGTTTCGCGTCTTTCTGTTTACGCGGCCTGTTGTTATTATAAGGTAGGACCAACATTGTCCCCATACCTGCTGATGACTCATGGATACGCTATCATTTTTTCTTATAAAGCTTCGCAGCCTATAAATATTTCAGTTATGATAATGTCTCCACACTTAATTGCTTAAAATATGAGGTCGATGATTCATTGGTGTTTATTGACATCGCTATTATGTAGATACGATCTTGTTGCCATTTCTCATCGTTGCGTTAAGACTCCCACAGACAGGCGCGATGCGACTTTTGTAGAACAATTTCCAAGAAGTTTTCATTGGAATTGTTTTACTAGAGTCGCGTAGCGTCTGTTTGCGGGAGCCCTTAAACATGCCAGGATCGCGGCAGCAGTCGTCCGCCAACTCGGTCACGTTGAGTATTTCCGTTTCAAAAGTTTAGTGAATCATATCTAATTTAGTTCCTAAATAACAAATTGACATGATCATAACATAATTCACATCATTTTGAAGTTATTTCCCTTGATTTTTAACTCAAAAGAGAAGGTTTTCACTTGCGATAAGAGAAAGGTAGGAAATGAGAATACGGAGTGATATTCGATCATCACGCAACAAGTCGCTAGTATATCGTGCGTGAGATATAAGCATGAGTAAATGCATTATTTTATCAATGAAATTGACTTCGGTTACTCCGGTATCGTTGTAAAAGTTGTTGCAATTTCGAGATTACACGGCAGACCGCTATTCTCGTGTACATCGATCTTAATTGTCGTGAAATCTTTTAACGAAGTCAGATTCACATGTCCTATTAACTAAACTAAGTAATTGCCATTGAGAATTGCATCTGTCCTGCAGCAGCTCG
Organism: Dryobotodes eremita; assembly: GCA_917490735.1. NCBI lineage: Eukaryota > Metazoa > Arthropoda > Insecta > Lepidoptera > Noctuidae > Dryobotodes > Dryobotodes eremita. Next base: position 15,294,316 of record OU823255.1, read on the forward strand.
TTGCTTCGTTGCATCAATTGCGCGGCCGGCTCTCATGTTGACCGCAAAATTGTCCTTAATTGACGAATTAGTGTCTATTCGGCGGGAAAGTGTGATACCTACATACCTATAGCTCGATTAATTGGAACAGTTGATGCTAACTACATTTTAATTTGCGGGCCGAACTGAGGAGTGAACTAAAAACATGTAATAAAAGTAATTTAAGTAAATGGTTATTCAAGTGTTTGTAATTTAGACTAGGTAAAGTAAACAATGCCTATACACTGTACCGTTAGTTTTTTTTTCAACAAAATGATATCTGTGTCGGACATTTTAGGTAGTTAGACTGATTAACTCTATATATAGATTATCTGAGGGGCTCGTGGCTAAATAATACCAGCCCCACGTGTCCGTCTAAGGTTATACGCTACGCTTGCCGAGGCCGGTCCATCGATGGGTGACCATCCATTACATATGGAGACCCCTCCGTGCCGCGGATAGCACGTTAAGCCGTTGGTCCCGGCTGTCATTTGTAGATCTTTGACAGTCGTTACGGGTAGTCAGCAGCCCGAAAGTCTGACAACCAGTCTTACTAAGAGGTAGCGTACTTCCCAGTAACTGGGTTGTGAAGGTCACACAGGCAGTCGCTCCATGTAAAATACTGGTATTCAGCTGCATTCGGTTAGACTGGAAGCCGAACATAGTTGGGAAAAAACTAGGGAGATGATGACTGTTTACCTACCTGTTTACCTATGTACCTATATAGAAACTCTTGGTTTAAAACGTCTGTGACTTATCATTTTGTTATTGTATGTAGCCTTTGTAGGTACCCATGGAACGCCTTGAATTTTATTTACCCAGTCACCGTACATTATACTAAGGTACAACATACATACATTGGTACAATGCCTACAAGAAATTAAATAAATATTTAATTTCTAGTCTGCTTGTTTTTATCTTGCGCACGAGTACTTCAACTTGAACTTGACCACAAAAACCAATGTCGTACCAAAAAGTTTTTCGTCGCACTATGTTACCGAGTAATCCGCGGTATGCTAATAAAATGGATAAATAAAGACGTTGCTTATTATAGTAAGTTACATCATATTTGTGAACCGAAGTATTCGCAGCACGGATGTTAATATCGATGGTACATAATAATATTATAGAGTATTTTCCACGATCTGGCAGCAAATAATCACGAAAATTTCCAGTTATTTCATTATCGTTCCAAGACTAATTAATCACATCAGCGAATATGTCAAGAAGCCTTTCAAAACACAAACTAGAGAAAAAAAAATTCGGGGCCCTTTTTCGACATGCTATTGAAATTTTAAAATTGTTTCTTTATTAACCTTAGACAATGCCCAATTTGGTCGGTCGAAAAATTGCCGATATGGTCAAAAATCAGAAGAAGTAGTACTCACGGAGTTCAAAGATCGCATTAGTGCTGCAAAGACCGGTCGCCAGAAGCGCCGTGGTAACCCGTTTCTCGTACTCGACTCCATAACTTGCGTGGAACAATAAACTCTATATGTCAGCATCTCCTTTTCTATACCACAAAGGCACTTAGAACTGGAATCCCCCGAAGGGTTTTAGACTAATCAATCTGTCATAAAACTACACTTCGATGACGACACACACGTGTGATAAAAGAGTCATGATGTAATAGGGATAAATCTGCAGCTGACAAACTTTACGCATTAACACACAATTCAATACTGTGAACTAGAAAAATTCCCGTTGAAACTGGATCGTTTTCAGAAGCATTGTTCGAAGTGCTTGAAACTTATCAGTAAAGCGACATAAAAGTTTTAACTGCTGGTATTACATGAAGCGGTATACATGATTCACAGATAGGGAATATTCAGAACTAGATTATGTCGCCCCCGCGATGAGGTATGGCGGGAGAACACGAACATTAGCGTGGGATCAAACTTTGTCACATAATAGCACCTGCTGTGATACCATTGTATTAATAATATGGTTGTTTTTAAAAATGCTATCGAAAGGTTATCTCTCGTTGTTTATTGCATGAACATTAATTTTGTCTTTTATATCCAACTGTTTCTTACCTACATCTGAACAGTTCGTCCTTGCCACTTGAATCACAAGCTCATTGTCAAAGTATGAAATGTATTCAATAATAATGACAAATGTACCTCTTTACATGACAAAAGAAGTCCGTCATTTGTCCGACAAACATGAAAAAAATCCTTCTTGTTGTGTTAATGCCGCCAATTAAATTTATTGTGACCACGAAATATGAACAAATAGCTTAAACACAATGTTTCCGCATCAACACCAATAATATGGAAACGAGACAATATTTTTAACAATTACGAGTATTTTTTTAATATTGAGTTATCGCGATTAACACGTTATATGAGTCGTCAGGCCACAAAAGTGGTTAAATGACGTCCTTCCGAAGGTCGTGGATGATAAATCACTTGTTTTTATTGTTATTCTATACGTCTAGAAGTTAACAACGGAATAAACCGCATTGCCATCAAGAAAAACACGTAAAATCTATAAGTTATACTTAGACTAGAACCGTTCGCAGTAATAATGGGAAAACTTGCAACTGCGAATGTAATCAAAGGAACCCCTCGTCGGGGCCTATTAAAGAGTTCATAATTTATTAGTGTCTGCAGTACACTGCTAGCTTTAATTTGTCCCAATTTATTATGCCACGATGTTTTATTACAGCCATAGGTTTGGTTAGGAAATTAGCGTCATTAGATGATGTGAACGCATGTATAATACGACCAATTAAATGCAATATAAACCTACGCGGAAAAGCTTCGGGGTTTACGGAACAGGTTCGTGATGATTGCATATTATGCATATTTTAATTATAGCATGTAGTTTGATTGATCACTGTTATTGATTATATCGTAATCGGTCGCAAATTGCTGCTAATTATAGTTCACACGACAGTTTATTTAATTTGAAAAAGTTTATATCCAACTTTATATTTACCTTTGCGAGCGATAAATTGGCTATTCTGTTTTTGTCATTGTCAAAATTACGATGTCGTTTACATTTTAGTACGTCGACATTATACATGTCCACTGAAAAGTTCACTTTCTTAACGTTTACTTACTTCTTCGTGTAGGAGATGGGCCACTTGTCACACCACTCGGTTATGATGTAAAGCCCACGCGCATCCACAAGGCCGCTCCGCTGCGCAATTGTCTCTGATGATTAATCAGGCTTCGGACGATCAGTGCCGGACATACGCTACTACCAGTCGGCCGGCTTCACACGTGTCTTAGCATAGCTCGGATCAGTGCAAGTTAAGTGTTGTGACACCATCGGCATCGATCCAACGTAATATATTGGAAAATATTACTTGTCAACTCTACTTCTATGAGACCATTTAAATTATTCAAACAACTTGATGACGTACTATATTTTATACTCATATTTGATCAATAGTACTAATTGAGCATAACAAATCGAAACAGTAATCAATTTTCTTGAGTAAATAACTTTAAAGTTATAACATTATCATCACCCACCACAGTTTGTGAGCCTACTCAAATGTGTGGACGTAGATACCAGTTGTGCCTTTTGTTTATATTCAACAGTGGGTGTTTCACACGCTCCTAAGTTATGTGGATTTATCAAACTCTGCCTATATGTCGCAAGCCATCTCTATATCATTTAACATATCAAAATACCATCGTTTTCTTGTGATCATGTCGACTGCAATGTACATATTCATGTAAACTAATTCTACCATCTGACTCAAGATAATTCTATATCATCTCTGTATTTTTTGTCGGCATGTTTTTATTTTTTGCTTCATATGTCTTTGTTTTTTGTTGTCATAGACGGCAGTTCCACGGAGACGCTGAGGAAGCTCAGTGACGACTCTTCGAGAAAACATTTATCAGGTGAGTTCCAGCATGTCCAAGGTTAAAACTATTATGGAAAATGTTCTATTTATGATTGCATGAGAGCACAGTAAGCGTGCATGGTCCATGCTTCCCGTGTATGAAATTCAAGCACGCACAATACACGATATCATCACCTCTCATTATCGTTCTATCTGTACATAGTATTAATGTCACTTATTCATAATATCACTCTTCTGTCACGACGAAATGGGGCAGATTTAATTGAAGCTGAGGAGGACGAAGTCTCTAGCAGTCTGCCGGAGAGACCGCGATCACACCGCAAGGCATCTAGTAAGTTGGTCACTACTAATAACAGTAGAGTAACTGTGGAGGTGGAGGCATGCTCTGTTAATAATGTACATAGTAACATGGTGATGGTTCTTAGCGCTAGGGGTCGGCATTACCACAACATATGCTGTAAGGAGATATAACTAGAAGTAATTTGGTTTGACACAACATAACCATTAGGAAATCTAATTTCGTAACAGCGAAACATTATATTGATTTCTAGCCTGGATTCAGACTTACAATCGACCTGAACAGAAATCAGGTTCAGTGCATGACAAAGAGAAGTAAAATATTAATATCTAGGGTAGAATGGAATGATGATAGCTAATATTGATTAGTTACTAATGAATTAATGAAGCTAGCGCCGTATGTGATGCATCCGTAGCACGACGGGACTCGGGTTAATCAGCCATAAACAGTGTCGGTTTCCGCGTTTGAAATGCGTCGCGTTTCAATCGCATTGCATCGATTGCGTGTCAACAAGTAGAGGCGCTCGCCTACGATCAATTAGTGACATTGTTTTACAATCTATTCATAATTCCTATCTTTTGTTTAGCTTTTTTTCCATAACGAATTTAGTCTCACAATTTGCAGACAAAGAAACAACAATTAATTACATAATCAGAAGCTAACTAATAACATTGGTGATTTAGAAATAGACACAACTTGACATTTTGAAATTGATTAATATGCTTCAATTTTGTTCCGTAAGTATCCACTTGTTATTATTGCAACCAATAAGTATATAAATTGACACGACCAAGTTCATTCAGACGTAAAATTTTCGCAAGTAGCTAACTACAGAGACGGAGCACTTTAAAATTACATAATTACTAGTAAACAATATGCACTAATATGCAATAACATAATGAGTGTAATAAACCGTATCTTGCTTGTGGATTCAGATGCATGTAATGCAATTATTAAGTAATACCTAGATGTCAAAATTCTCATTATTAGCGGAATTGTTACGAAACGTAGTGAGACGTGTGAAGTAGGAACAGTAGGAGCACTTATCTAATAGTTAGAGGCTAATGTGTATGTGTGTGTCGCTTGTGTGTATCGCAGCCAGCAGCACGTTCAGTGTCACCTCCATGGACGCGCTGTGGGAGAAGCACCCGCGCCGCCTCAGCGAGGCTGGCCTCAGGAGGTCATCAGGTAACTAGCACGGTATCTCTTACCAACATTATTGCTCCACGACAATACGTGACATTCCCAAGCTTATCTGTTAAAATCTACGTTACAATTCGTATACAAATTTTTCATTACGTCTCAACTCACGATGTCGTGGAAATAATTTTGGTTCCGTATCTTAAGTTTCACTTAGATTAAACATAGCAATCAATCCATGCACCATAGACCGCACCCATCACATGCTCTATAGATGTTCGAGTATTTTGATTTCTTGTGCTTGCCATGGTGTTTGCGCAGATTTTGGATGGTTGAAAGCATGAGCTTTTTGTTCTTGGATTTCTATTGCAGCGCGTAGTGGTCTCCGAAGTCAACTGCAGTTTGTTCAGGTTTCAAACGAAACGAAAGTCCGCAATGTTGATGTAAGATATGCAAACGAGTTAGCGAGTCACCCCGGTGGCCATGCACTTGCATACAACGGTACATATTCAGTTCATATACCCGATATGTGTGTTCGGAATAGTGAAGAGGGCCATGCATATTCAGAAGGCTATATATTTCAATACTCGTTAGACATCAACTTTCATCTTCTCTATTTTCTCTAGTAATCACAAAGGATTATGTGGTTCTTACAGAATTTCTACCTGTATTTCTGTGTTTCTATGGGTTTTCAGGAAAAATATAATCATATGTGCCTCCATTTTAATATATTGGTTTATTATTTCAGATCATAGTGTTATATTAACAGAGGATACTGACAGCTTCATAATTGGCGAACGAGTTTGGGTGGGTGGTACCAAACCTGGCCAGATCGCATATATTGGCGAGACACAGTTCGCTCCCGGCGACTGGGCCGGCATCGTGCTTGACGAACCTATTGGTATGATTACAGTAATGTTGGTAATTTTAAAATGCTCTGCGTTTGTATCCTGTTCTAACTGGTGATAACTTTTATAGGTAAAAACGACGGCTCTGTAGCGGGAGTCCGCTATTTCCAGTGCCCAGAAAAGCGTGGCGTATTCTCTCGACTTACTCGCTTGACCCGCGTGCCTTTTATCACACATGCTCCTCACGATGCATCACCGATCTCAGACGCGGGCAGCGTCTTCGAACGCCCGCCGTCCGGCACCAGACAAAGACGCGCACTCTCACCAAACGGCAGCATTCGCAGCATCGTCAGCAGCAAGATGAGTGAGTACTAGTCGGCCACCATACATGTTCCTGGATAACACTAACTGAGACAAGAAGAATGAATCCATGTTTTCTTCCATAGATGCATCAATATCGACAACGACCAACGGAGATGTCCGTGTGGGAGACCGTGTCATCGTATCTAGCAGCCGCGGCAGTAAAGCTGGTACATTGCGTTATGTTGGTGTTACCGATTTTGCCACCGGTGTCTGGGCGGGTGTAGAACTCGACGATCCTCTCGGAAAAAATGATGGCTCAGTAGATGGAAAGAGGTATAGTTTCCAAACCAATTAGGAGTGTAGTAAAATGCTCTTGTCCTGAGTCTCATATCCATATCATACCGATATCGATTCCTCTTTCAGGTATTTCGAATGTTCACCTCGCTTCGGCTTGTTCGCGCCCGTCTCGAAAGTCTCACGGTCACCATCGAACCGCAAGCCAGGCGCGTGTGCCATCCACAGCAACGGACGTGCGACTCCTCTGCGGCGCTCTAACTCGCGGGAATCGCTGACGTCACTGGGCACGTCTATCGCGTCTTCCCGCGTGGGGGTGAGGCTCGGGGTGACGTCGCTGGGCGCTCAGGTAGGCTAGCCCCGCGCGCGATCGGCTGAACCTCGCTCGCCGCGATCCCCGCCGCCCCCGGCCCGTGCACGCCCGCACTGCAGCGCGCCCAGCTTGCTCGACAAGACACTGCTCGTCAAACACGTCGAAAACGATCGCTGCGCCATCATCGCTCTGCCGAAGCCGCGAGTCTATTACGATATAGTATTCCGATCAAACGATAAAAGTAAGGAGTTAAACCCTCGACGTTGGGCTAGCGAGACGCTCCCGAAGTCTTGGCGGTGCTCGGAGAGCGTGCTGAGCTTTGACAGTCGGCCGGAGCGGTCACGGCGCAGCGATTCGAGCGGCAGCAGCGCCAGCGGGTCGGTGGTGCGGAGTGCGCGGGGCGGGGGCGGCGAGGTAGTGCGGTGGGGGGGTCGGCCGGCCGCCGTGACTCGGGCCAGCCGCGGGGTCGCCTCAGCTACAAGTACCGACATATTCGTGGAGATGCCGCCGCCGCGCACTCACTTTTCAGGCTTCGGGAAAAGTTACCATTTCTCTTGCGTGTCACCCTTTCAGTTCACGTACCCCTATGTGGTGTATATTTGAATTTAATGCTACTGAAATTACGATTTCATTCATGGACGCTGTATCGATTCTTGGCTTGTCGTTTTTGATTGATCGTTTGATAGCTTCTTTTAGTTGTGATATTTTGGTGTTGGTAGAGAAAACTACAAATAAACCAAGATCCAATGCACACTTTGCGAAGAATCTAATAGCCGGCCTTACAGCTAGTCGCATCACATGCAATTTGCAAGTTAATTGTATACATTGCACTGTTATGCAGCGAGCAATAGTCACCGTCACGAAGGGACTGGTCTCTATGTTCAATTTCTAGTACAATCTGTACAAGTTATTAGATAAATACAGCTAACCTTCAGGCTTGTACTCTGCCATGATAAAGTACATGAAAACAATTTACGTGAACGAGACTGGTTAACGAAATGACATGCAAAAGTGATGGTATCTATTCATCTAGAAATTGCTTATTTTTGCATGACAATTGGTTTGAGTTTATTTATGGTCTGTAGCTGGCACTCCTTGGTTTGGCCCTTGTGTTAATTATTTTTTTATCTTTTTTGTTTTATGTCGTTTTCGATTCACTTAATTAATACTTAAGTTCTTTAGAATGTAATTTGATTATGCTGTTTTCTATTTTTATCTTAATTGTAGTGAATCGAAGACACGTTTGGATGTAGTGATTCATCTCATTTGCCTTTTAGTATGCCTATATTTAGTTCCATATACTTTTCAAGAGACTGCAATAGTCATATCGTACTGTCTAAAAATATGTTTTCGGACTGTGATATTATTTTTAAGACTCCTTTTGGGGCTGTACTATACGACAAAACTAAGTGTTGTGTGAATTAACAATTGTTTTGCATATACATTGTGATCATTAACCTATTTTGCGATAGGTGCCTTTTATTTAAAAAGGGCTTGGACCCTGTCAAGGGCTTGACTGCTCGGCGATCCATTGAAAGACTTATGTATCCAAAGAATTCGTATATTAAGTGCATCTTAAGCATTCCACTTATCCTAGGGTACACTCAAGACCTTACTCGTAGAAACTTTTCTATTACATCTACTAATTCTAAAATTTCGAATATAGTCACGATTCCTACTTATACTTAAAATAATAAAAGTATACAATATACATATTTTATACATTAGCACCTCATTAGTAGATTTTGTATATCTCTTTTTCATTACTTCATTAGTTTTAGTTTTTAGAGCTTTTTATAATTTGCTAATACGACAGATGGTGTGTCACAGTCACACACCATCTATCGTGTTGTGTTTTTTCACTTTATGGTGTATCAGAGAAACCAATGGACTGGCCATTAAGTGACATTGAAACTCATCACGGTTTCAGCTGTACTGGTAGATGTAATTCGTACTGATACGGCCAAGTGGGACAAATGCGGTCTTCCAATTCCGCACTCATTGAAAGCTTGTGAAATTGTTTTAATTTGTTATGAATTAGGCTGTTGACCAACAGCCTAATTCATAGCAAATTATTTGGGAAGGTTACGCTGATTGTCCGAATTGACGAAACTCCTCATCTACCAGTGCAGTGATATACACCATCCAGTGAGTTGAGTGCGTTAACGCGTGTTGTTTTCCCTCATGTTTGTTGCGTATTGGCACTGTCACTAACGGCACGGCGGCAGCGTGTCGGTGGTCCGCGAGCTTCCTCCACCCCGGTATCCGCGAAGAACGCCCTGCAGGTACAGTACCCCACCATCGCCGCGCGGTAGGCTGGCTACGCGCGCGCTACACGTGTGCCAAACATCACAACTTACACAAAACTTCTAAGGACTAAAGTGTACGGCCGTCCTTAGTGGTGTTCTGAAGTACAGTACACGTGTGGCGCCAGTGTGTTCCAACTGCGCCGGCGGCGACACGGGGCTTCCTTTGTTTTGAACGTTCAAAATATTGAGCAGCTTATATTTTAAGATTGTTTCTTTCATACTAATGAAAACGACAACGAATGTACGTAATAGTAATTTATTTGTGTTTTTGACGTTGATTTGTATACTTACAAACTAAACTCTTAACAATTAATGATGTTAGTGTCCCAAGCCCTCCTGTTGTTCAACAGGGTCAATGTAGTAATTCATAAGAGACAATATTTGTCAATTTTAGCGCACTTCTAAGTACAAAACACACTTATTTTAATGATGATCATGTTCCGACAATACACCTACAAATAGCTTGCAAATTTGCAATACACATTGTAATATTAGGTAGCTATGTCAGAATTTCAGCCCTTTTCATAATAGCAAAGCTGTGATACGTTTTTCGTTTATTTTTATTAAATATTTAACTGAAAGAAAAATCACGAAGATATTGAGTTACATTTATGTTTTAGATGCATTTTATTATTTACATTTTTTCTTAGTTTTTAATACTGAACAGTGCCTGTAAGTAATGATGATATTCATAAATATAAAGACTCATTTGAACCCAAGCATTCCATTGCTACTAAGTTAGGTTTTCACTTTTAATAATACTATATTTTTACTATAACTAGTAATTAAAATGGCTACTATTAGAGTAACAAAACTTAGGTCTAGTTTCTTAATGTAAAACCTTGTAAAACGTAATATTGTGAGAATGAAATAGTGATTAATAAACTTTACTACTTTCTCTGTGTATTATTGTCCTTCCTTCATTATCCCTCGTTTTATGGTGATAATAAATAATTAAGATTTACCTAACTGTTGTTTTATTGCATCTACATAACGCTGTACAATAGCTTGTGAAGGCATGTGCGAATTACCGGATGGTTTGTGAGAAATATGAAACAACTTGTACCTATAACACTTTCACTGTTTTGACTGCTTCGCTTCCTAAACTGCTCCGGAGTCGACGGTGCCCTTGACTGAGCAATTGTGGTAAAGTAATTTGATATACACAGTCGATACGAGATTTTTATGTCGCTCGACATAACTGACTGGTGTTGCGCACCAACACTCGTAAATAATTCCGTTTGATGGCTTATTTTTCCTTTTGTTATTTATTGTTGCACGCCTCCAATCATAAAAGTGAAACCTAAAGGTTTATGCTTTTGTAAATCATACGTAAGTATAATAAAAGTGACGTTTTTATTTCTTACGTTCTAAATAAAATTATAGTCTTTTAATTCCAAAGAATTCAATGCGCGAGTCGGTCCTAGAAATTCGCGGTATAATCACCTATCTCGATGATATGATTTTCATAACAATTTCATCATATAATTTTCTTAGAATAGTTTTATAAGCAAAGTTGTTATCTTGATGATAGTGTGAGGTAAATAAAATTGCTAATCTAAGATTTGTATCAAATTACTTTATTAAAGCGCTGGTAAAATGTAGTAAAAATCATAAAGTTAAAGTAGGTACCGTTACCTATATAAATTCCTAAATATCTGTACCGAACCTGTAATCATAAAGGAAAACTTGAGACACCATTATCAAAGCTTATTTTATATTAATTTAAGTAAATAAAACTGTGTTTTCTTCCAATTCTTGAGGAAGTTAACGCCCACATAATTTTTTATAGCGTTGTCAGATGGCCGATCAGGTATATAGCAAGTTGTTTCATATTGCTGACAAGTCCATAGGATATGCATGAATGGAGGTGTGGTTATTAGAATATCTTTGTATGTAAATATGGGTGCCGGTGCGGGTATTCTCTATGTAAATCTTGTTTGGTATTTATTTTATCTGATTATTGTCGCTTGTTCTACAAGGCTGGGGATATAGATCCGTTATATTATAGCAGTCTATTTTATAATATATATAATTAGTAGGTAGGTATCGGTTTTCACTAGACTAAATTCTGATTTTTCGTCACATATTTTGTGTAAGACACAGTTTTTTCTAGACGGCAGACATTTTTTTTCACCTTTGTGGTACTTAGCAAATTAGGCAGCTATCCACCTACCTTTCCAACTACATCTCGTAGTAAGTCTGGAATACATATTTCAAGACGGTCTCCCTCGCGAGACGCCTCAAAAAATCTCAAATCATTTATTTTAAATAAACCAATTACAGGCATTTTTGAATTGTCAAGGGGTCGGTCGGTCAGAAAGATGAAGCTAGTTGCCCATTCCAAAGCGTAGTAGGTACCTACATGATTCATGTAGAAATTATGCATGTAAAAAGGATGCAGAACGTTAAAAGCGTCCGTAATAAAAAGATAAAAACAAAAAAATAATTAAATTAAATTAAAATAAGCCGTGGCAGCTAAGAAATTACCAGTCCCTACTAACGGCGCCCGTTCACGAACATGACGCATGGATTAGCACCATGCAGCTCAAACATTTTGAAGTGAGCTAAATGATCCAACACATGCGCCGCCATCAGCGAGACATTAGAGTGAGCATGACATACTCTCAGCCGCCAGGGCACATTCAAGTCAATGGAAAAGTACCCAGTAAATGGTAGCTTTTTAGTATGTACATAGTACTCACACATGTGCTATGTAATTATACAATACTAAAAGATTGAATTTATACAATGCAAAGATAGTTTTTAAAATCTTCAGCAACTCCAACCGTATTTTCTAACAGTATTTTCGAATGCTAATCAATTAGTTTATGCGCCCTTGTGGAGCAGGACCAGCATTGAGCCAAGCATTTTTATCAGCGATGTAATCCCCCAACTTATGCTTGGCTACATAGTGACCGTTTTATACAAGATTTAAATTTTGTTTCATTTAGTTAAAGTATGTGGGAAGGTATTTTATAGTAACATTTTAAACAGTAGGTACCCCATGAAAGATAAGTCTACTTTAGCCAGTCTAAAACCTGTTTGAACTAATTAGTCCCAATTCTAGTGATATAATTGTGTCTTTCACCTCTTTTACTAAAAAGATGTAGATTTTTCCTTACGTACATTATGTTTTCATAGATATATTGACAAGGTACCGTCATGATGTTAATATCTTTAAACAGTTTCCTTAGAGAGTCGCGCCTGCGGAGGCCATATATGGCTTGGCTCTTTTCTGCAGAATAAAAATAGACTCGATGTCTGCAGCCCGTCCCCATAGTAAAATACCGTACGACATAATACTCTGAAAGGAACTAAAATAAACTAGCTTCGCGGTACCTACGCCAGTAAATTGAAGGATTTTTCTCACAGCATATGCTGCTGAACTTAGCCGTCCTGCAAGGGATATTAAATGAGGACCCCAATGAAGCCTTGAGTCGAGCGTGATCCCCAGAAAATAAGTTTTATCGAGGAATTCTAGTTTCTCTTGATTCAATACTATCTCACAATTTTTACTTTTGACATTTGGTAAAGAAAATCTTATGCTCTTAGTTTTTTTTTTTTTCATTTAATACTAAATTATTAGCAGTGAACCAATTTTGGATCTGCAGTAGGGCGATAATTACGTCGCGTCGTCAAGATTTGATGCACAGCTATTCATTAAAAAAATTTGAAGTATCGCCAGTAAAAAACACCATAAACTAAACCCGAATTAGCTATTCAATTTGAAAGCTCTGTTCACAAGTTGAATGTTCAAATTATCCCTTTAGTCATGCGTATACAGGGTTATTGGTAAAACACCAGCAACCTCTTAAGGGGTCATTGTTCTCATCATTATAAACAACTTTTACTATGGACCAAACCAGAAATCGCGAAAAAAAAAAATAGATTTTCCCTACATTTATATTCGCATAACACGTCAAAACGTAGGGAACAGCTGATATTTTTTTCGCGATTTCTGGTTTGATCCGTAGTAAAAGTTGTTTATAATGATGAATACATTAACCCCTTAAGAGGTTGCTGGTGTTTTACCAATAACCCTGTATATCTCCCATGACAAGAGTTCGATGACCCAACTAAAACCACTTCCAACAGAAATATGAAAATACAAGTAAGTATTTCTATATTAGAGAAATACTCATCACATACACTTCATCTTCGAGAGCTTTTCGATTCACTCCAATACGATTAATGCGAATCGCAAATTCCGGATCAAAGAGTACCTATTCAGAGTACCGTGGATTTAATATTAAACCCATTTGAACCCCATTATTTACGTAGGCAGCTAAAATATTATATAGTAAGCTATTTACCATAGGCACTCCTAGATGACCGACGAGACCACATTAGTATTACATGCCTAGAGGCTCCTCGTACTAGATCCTAACTTAACAAATCTCTCTCCCGAGACTACACGAGCTCGCATTAAGGTCATCTGTTACTTGCAACTAATTTCATAATTTGTAGCGAGTACACAAATAGAGTGCTCGAAATTTCAGCTGAATGCTACCTATAAATATTACTGGGACGGCTATAATGTCATAGCTAATTACACGCCCAACTTTAGGTCTTGCACCAGTGTCCTTAATAGGCGTCAACCGTATGCATATTCATTTTGTTGAATCAACATAGGAATGCTAAATTAACGAAACGCATACTTTAGCCACCTCGTTCCCGCATATATGCAAAGCCTTATATGGAGATAGTATTTGCTCAAGTGAAGCTCGTATTCGGAAATTGCGAAGTCGTTTCCAGACAGTCCCAGCCTTTGGAACATTTCCGCAATCGATAACTCTATTTTCTCCCATGCGGGTGGGTGGTCCCTACATTCAGCGCTTGAGCGCGCTGTACTGAGCCAGTAGGTACAGTGCGAGATTATATGTATCATTCCTTATTCTTGTTAATTATTTTTGAATGAAATTTAACTTCGAATTATATTTTTAAGCACCTTTTGTCCTAACATTATGCAAACAGCACAACATCCACTTAGGTAGCCAGACAAGCCTACGCGAAGAAATATCGTAAATACCAATTTAGCTAATGATAGACTCATAAAGTAGGTACAGTTATTAAAAGGTACATATATTAGACAAGGAGTGGACATGACATGACTACGTGCTGCCTACGTGGTGTTAGGTCATGCCAGATCTCCGTCACCGTCACCCACAGCCTCTGGAGAATACCTAACATATACCTCGCAGACCTTGAGAAGGGACTGACGCAATTGTTTAATATTCTAGAATTGTGTGAGTGTACAAAAATAGGTTTTGCACGCCTACAAAACAAATAAGTTAATCCAAGTTAGGCGAGGGTTGAACTTTCTTGGAAATAATAAAAATGACAGCCAAACTTAATGGTGCGAAGTTGTGCACAACTGGCTTATAAAATGAGGATTTAGTTTATCGCAGTTCGCAGTCAGGCTGTGCTTGTTCAGAGATACAATGGGGAAGGATTAACTATCTCCCTGCGCAGACACTTTCCCCCTCTTGGGTGGTAGGCAGACAACAGACACAGATGTAAGCCATTTTAAGCAAAGTATGGTGGATCAATGCGCCTCAATTTGCACGCTTAATATGTTTGCAAGTTTTTCTTTATAAAAAGACAATCACAAGTAATATATTTAAGCGGTAATTAAACGTGCCGTCGGCGTCGTCAAGGCCGCACTCAAGTTTTGTTCGCATATAAAATTAACTTCACTTTAACTACACTGTACCAGAGACTAAAGAACGCAGCGATACAAGAATATATATATATACATATATATATATATATATACCTAGGGCTCTATGACAACATGAATCATAAATAAGTGCAAATGATTGTTGTTCTTATTATTTCGATAACTTATCAGTATTCGGAAAGTAGTGTATGATCGGTGATATTATCAAGCTATTTATTTATAGACTTAGTTGGGTGTACTACGTAATTAATTATGCTTTAGGTACCTAATTAATTGTATGTGTAAGCACAGATAATGTAGGGCTGTTATTTACTAATGACGTACCCACGTAGGTCGTTATTTACCTAGCTAGATTATTTTATTATATGAATAAAGACTCCTACAAACAGGCGCGACAAGCGACGCGAATCGCGTCTGTTTGTAGTAGCCTTAAGCTTAGTCGCTCTGAGTAGATACTTGGTAACTATAAATAAGAACAAAATAATTAAAACACTCACTTTTTTGTTGATAGTTGCACAAAATAAATGTCGACCTATCTAAACACTAGCTAGATTTCTAGGTTTGGCATGACTTCGCAATATGTCTGGCTGTAGACGTTAATTAACAATAATATTTATTACCTACAACTATGACGGATTTCAGCGGAATTATTAGTTTTAACTCTATACATTTTGGTTACAATTCATCCCTAGGACACTGGCTCTGAAAGGGCCTAGGGACTTATTTAAATTACCTACGTATAGAATATTTCCCTATTGTATGTAGCCTATGGGACCGTAGCCTCACGAAAAATTCTTTTGATTTTTAAGATAGCTTCGATTTTACAAAAGGAATAAAATGTACGAAATGTTGATTCAGAATCGAAATTGAAATGAGGCGGCCCTTCAACTGTAAACGAAGGTACCAGAAATTGGAGCGGAAAATTTGATACTGCACCCCGAAGGCAATGTTACATTAGGGAAATAGGGACGGTCCCTTGCTCCTCCCGTCAAAGTTATAACAATGTATATTATGTAGTACATAAGTACTTCGCGACAATGATATTGATTATGTAGCTAGAATAGAACGGGTCGCTTTGATGTAGGTATACAATGCACATTATAGGGAGCCTATAATGTGCATTGTGCAGACAGGCGCAACGCGACGGTGCGACGCGATTCTGGTAGAACAATTTCTACAAAAACTTTATGGAAATTGTCGCGTTGCGCCTGTCAGTGGGAGCCTTAATTCTGACTAATCAAAACCAACTTAGTAAATGTTCTAGTTAAATTATTTTCACACTTATTGTAGTTTTGAAAATAAATCAATAGGTACTACGACCTAAATAATATAGGTACGGTCTTCTTGGTACGGAACCTAAATAGGTATTGCGTGTACAATTTTATTGTGAATAATTAAAAATAAAATAACATGGTGTTATGGCCATATGGGTTTTTCCTTTCTACTCTTCGCCATTATAGGTATGTAGGTACATATTTATGCATGCATGCGTCTAATGGCAGCCGGATCTTGTTTTTCAGCAGCCTGCCTGCTTTTTATACAAATTGCATATTTCATGAAAATATGTACATACGTAATGCCCGTGCATTTGAATATTTGGTCAAAAGGACAGTATGGGTTATTTTATGAAGAAATCAAGGAGGTAAGTTGGATGTAACTGATCTTATATGTAAATTATTATCATAAATCCCTTATTCAGTTAGCACGCTGTAAAGACTGCTGTTTGTTATCTCGCAACTCTTGTAACGCTTATTCAGGTTGGTTGGCAACCAACCACCGTACTGCGGGGTAAAGGCTCGTACACACTGGCGCGACGCGACGCCCGACACAAAGGCACCGCGTGTCGCGCGACGAGCGGCGCCTTTGTGTAGCGCTGTCGCGTCGCGCCTGTCTGTGGGAGCCTTCATTGCGTAATACACTAAATAAAAAGAGTAGGAATGGCTTTCATTTTGACAGTTCAACAACATTCATTGGGTTATTTACGTTGTTGAGCAGACACAATTTTCGAACATATGAAGCAGTGGATTGGCTTCAAAATTTTTCAGATTGTGATCGATAGTGCGTTACGTAATTAGGGTGCTGGTGTTCAAAACTTTATGATCTGAAAAAAAATGGATCGAGGGCGGATGGCCGGTTGGGCAATCTGAGTTAGCATGCCATGTTATGAAATACACCCTTTGGTAAAACGCTGTATTGTAACCTCAGTTTTTCCTGTTTTTTTCAGATGAATTGAATTATTATGTTTGCGAAAATACATGCTGTTTTTTCCTGAGAAAAATACCTACCCCAGATCTGTCACCGCCAGAAATGGTTCATGATGCAGAAAACCGCTGCTCATTATTTTATAAGTTCGAAGAATACATGTATTTATTTGTAAACAACTTATAATAGCTATTTTTAGGTGACGAATGTAGTACTATGAGTTTTGCGGTCTTAACTAGGTACCTACTAATGGTTATTTTTGTTGTATTAGTTTGTACCTAATAATTGATTTATGTGGTAGGTATATTGTGGAACATGATCTTTAGTAAATAATTATGATTATTATTGCGAAATATTGCACATTATTGTTTTATAAATGTAGGTGCACGAAAATAATTAATTGTTCTAATATTAGGAGCTTCTTCGAGAGAAGCAGCAGCATTTAGAGCGACTGATGCGAGAGAGGGAATTGGAACGAGCCGAGATGGCCAAGATATCTCTACAGGCTGACCGCGCTGAGAGCGCCCTGTCACAACTCAAGAAGGAGGCCACACAGGTAAAAATACCTCCTTAGATTAATGCTCTTTTGTTTTATGGTTTGTGGTTAGTCTTAGGTACCTACGGCCTTTGCAAGTCATGACTGCCAATGGACTTTGGCCCGTATTCTTAAACAATTCTTACTTGAGCATTTCATTTATCAAATCTTGTAGATAAGTAGTAGGTTAGGTACATAGGAAAGCTCTCAGAAATGTTATGAAACAGAATTTATATCTACAAACTAAATTAGAATACAGTGTGTCTTTGAGACTGGATCAAGTTGATAGGCCACTGTCGTAAATTGATGCTATTATGGTAAAATAAAACGTTTCATAATAATGGCGACTAATTAAGTATTTGTATATTTATGGATAATGACTATAAAACGCACGAGCACTTACATAATTATATTATATAAAAACAACTCTAATATGAAATAAACAAAAAATAAATAACCAACAAAAAAATTATGAAACGACCATCGACCCCGAGTCAAACAACAGTCAGGTTTTTACGAAGATCAATAAACTCTCAGAAATCGCACTTTGATTCTTTTTACACCAATAACTTCGGAAAAAGGAAAGAGACACTTCAAATATTTCCTACCCTTATCTACGAAGCTGTTAGCCTCGTTGAGCTGACTTTAAATAAAAGATTGAGTAGGGAGCATTATTGCCCTCTCTTTGAGAACGTTACACTTTCCATTCATGATATATTATCTAGACTGGCATCTATTCAAGCGGCTTACATACGGACCCTTGACTTGTCTAAACGCGAGACCCTACTTTCAGTTCCTTTTAAATATTCCCTAAGGTTTTAGATACTTACGACTTATCCGTAAGATTTAAAATGAAATTTTACGCTGGGCGCAGTCGGCCAAAAATGGGTAAAAACAAATGAATAAAAAGTTGAAAAATCTATTTTTAAATGCATATTTTATGATTTTCTGTTTCAGGCGACTTCTGAAAACAGTAAGCTAAAAGCGGAGTTGGATAAGATCAACAAGCTTTTGGAAGATGAGAAGCAGAAGGTTGAAGATCTCATGTTCAGAACAGAAGAAGAAAACATTAATAGAGAAGATTATAACGTAAGTTAGATCATAAACTTGAACGAATGGTTTGACGACTTGGTTCTACAATTTTATTGATTTCATGTATTTTTGTTGCAGAAATATAAAGACGCGATGGAGGTAAGTTTTGGCGTAGGTACCTACTTATTTGTCTACGAAAAGAGAAAATACTTTAATTTGATAATTTACATAATCAAACAAATAATCCATGAAACAGCGCATACTAAATATGACATCCTTAAATTTTGGTTCCATCTTATTTTTCGTATATTCAGCAAGAGAAAACAGTTCGCGAGCATCGTATTCGTGAGCTCGAAGCTGAGTTAGATCTCCAGTCAGCGCGTGCGGAAGCCACGGCCACCGCGTTGCGAATGATGGAGGACCAGCGCGCCGCAGACACTGTTGCCGCCACCGAACAGCATCGCGAGGAACTGGCGGCTGCACATAGTGAGTAGTTCTAGAAATAGGAGACATGTCTAGCTAGTGTCTTGGTTGACATTAGTACCCTGATTCATCTTTCTCTGTTTCAGTGCTTAAAATCTATTATTAGCTGTGACTGTGTTTAATAGCTGCTGCTTATCATTCTTTAAAGTTTGTGCTGTTATTTTCCTCATGGAACCTATAACATTTTTGAAATCTGTGGTTTTCAAATGCATCTTCTCTTATTACAGCTTTATCGTCGGAGCTGCAGAAACTATTAGATGAAGCTTACGCTCTCCTTAAAGAAAAAGAAAGCGAAAAAGATTCATTAGGCAAAAGCATGTCGGAGGAACTGAGTCGACTAAAGACTGATTCTGAGAAAGCATTAACCGAAGCCAAAACAAAAATGACTATCGCGCAGACTGAATACGAAACACAAGTGTCTGTATTGACTGCGAAACTGCAATTAGCGGAATCAAAGTTAGAAACTGAAAAACAGAATTTAGAAAGATTAAATAAGGAAAACAGCCAAATTATTATAGACCTAAACACTAAGTTAACTCAGCTGCAAGCTGCCGTAGATGATAAAACGTTAGAATTAAATAAAGGTAATTATAATTTTTAAGGTAATAATATTTTCCGTTAATACAAAATATGTGTGTAACCTAAATTAAAACTTTTATGCAATTTTTCAGTTGTTGGCGTGAGTAAAGAACATGAAGTTAATCTTAACAAAGAAATCACGAAACTAAAAATGGAACTTAGTGCTAAAATATTAGACTTAGAGCAACTAGAGGACTCTAAGAGGAAAAACGAAACAGTATTCAAATCGTTACAGGATGAATTGGGCCGTGTTAAAGATGAATACAATAGCAAAGTCAACGAATATGAAACTTTGTTAAGCGAAGTCTCGCAACAACATGAGAAGAATAAAACAGAAATGTTAGGACTACAACAAAGTTTGTCTGCGAAGACCAAGGAGTATGAAAAACTACTTGCTGACCTAAGTACATCCACAAGTTCTTCAGAGCAACTTGTCAGTGAATATAAACAGACTATTCACGAAAGAGATAAGGAAATTATAAAGCTCAAAGACGATTTTGAGCAAACAACTGCTAATTTCAATATTAAGCACAGCAAAATCGCTGAAGAACATAAGAAAGAAATTGATGATCGTAACACTAAAATAGAACAACTCATAAAAGAGATTGAAAGTCACAAAGTAACCTTAGATCAAAGTAAAGTGGAATTCGAAGCTCTGAATTCTCAATTCATAATAAACGTGGACGAATTGAAAGTTCTCAAAGAAGAGAACGAAAAACTGAAACAGTCCATCAACGAGTTAACACAAAGCAACAATGATCTTAAAGCAAAGATGTCAGCAATGGAACTGGAAGTTGGGGAATACAAGCGCCAATATGACGGCGCCAATGAGAAGTGTGCAGAACTACAAAAGGCTAAAGAAAAAATTGAGTCGGAATATATGAATTTGACTGGCCAGACCACAGATTCCAATGAGCAGTTCAATAAGTTATCGCAACACCTGAAGGAAACTGAAAAGGAATTGCAGGACTTAAAGGACAAGCACAGAGAAGTTGTGAACAATCATGCGCGAGCAGAACAAGAGTTGAAACAAAAACTGTTCAAGATTCAAGAAGACTTCTCTGTTGAACGCGGACAGTTGGTGGTATCGGTAAATGAAAACATAGAAAAACTTAAGGAAGCAGATAGTAAAGTAAAAGAATTTGAAACTCAAAGTGCGGATATTAATAATCGTTTGAGAAATCTCCAAACTGATAATGATAAACTTCTTGATGAAAACTCAATACTAAAGAATGAAATAGAAGCTCTTAAAATAAAAGAACACGAACAGAATAGTGAACATGAATCTTTTTGTAAGAAACTTGAAATTGAAATTGATAGGTATAAAGAAGAAGTATCCATTTTAAAAGCAGACGGTGCAACATCGGAAGTAAAGCTTATGGAAAAAGTAGATCAACTGACAGAGGCGCAAAATGATCTAAATAATAAACTCGAAGAAGCAAGAAAACATGAAGATAGTTTACAAAAAATATTAGATGATATGACAGCCCAATTAAATAATCAAAAATCCCAACTCGAAAAAGAAATATCTCAACTACACAATAATTTAACAACTGCTTGCGAAGAAGCCAATAAGTTGAAGACCGAAGAAACCCGTCTTAAAGAAGCATTGGAAGAAAAACAGAACAATGTTAAAGACCTCACATTGAAGTTAGAAATGCTTGAAGTAGATTTCAAATCGAATGTAGAAATTGTTACAGAAAAAGATCGCCAAATAGCACAGGTTAATGAAGAATTACATAAAGCTACAGAAAGCAAAAACCGATTGGAAGAGAAATTAAATGGAGCTGCCTTAGAAACCTCCACACTGAAACAACAATATGAAAGTCTTATAGCTAACTCTTCGGCGGAAGGAACTGTACTAAAGGAACAGCTAGGTCAGCTTGAAGTACTGAAAACAGAAATATCTGTTTTAGCTCAGGAAAAGACTTCGTTAGAATCGAAGTACAGTGAAACATTGGCGGAATTAACAAACCTTAAGAAAAACCATGAAGACGCCTTAAACAAAATTAACGAAAACATAACTATTAACAACGACCTGAAAAAATCTTTGGAAGAAAAGGATAGCCTACTGAAATCTCAAAATGAAAAATATGAGACTGATTCACAAAAACTGTCTAAGCTAGAAACAGATGTAGCTCAGTTAAAACAAGAAGTTTCCAGCAAAGATATTATAATCCAAGAGAAAGAATCACAGCTTACAAAGCTGAATGATGCCTTACAGTTAGGTTCAAGCGAATCGCAGCAACTAGTCGCTCAACTTCAACTCGAAAATACTAAATTAAATGAAACATATAAAACCGAAGTAGAATCTCTTAACACTACCACAAAAACTTTGCAGTCTCAAATAACGGACAAAGATAAAGAACTAGAAGAACTCAAACAGTCGAAGGAAAAGCTAACAGAATTACAAAAACTGGTAGATAAGTCTGAACAGGATATCAAGCAGCTAACGAACATCAATGAAGCTCAAAAAATTAACTACGAAGATTTGAACAGACAGTTACAAACTCAGTTTGATGAATATAAAAAGGAAAGCAAGCGCGCAAGACATGACTACAAAAAATCATTACTTGACTATGACAAAGAATTAAAAGAATCCAAAGACAATGTGACAGCAGAAATAGAAAAACAAAATCAATTGCAACAAAAACTAACAGAAGCTGAAAATAAAATTTTAGAATTGACACAGAAATTGGAATTAGTAGTTGTTCAGCAGAGTAGTGACGTGGAGAAAGATAAACAGCTAGAGAAATTGACGGTAGAACTGCAGCTAGCTAAACAGTCTTCTGCAGAAACTGTAGCAAAGAGTGAGACTTTAATCAAAAACCTGAAAGCTGATATTGAAAATAAAGTCAAAGACTTGAGACTGAAGGAAGACTTGATAGGCAAATTACATGAAGAAGTTAAGGTAAGAAAAGTTAAAACGGAAAACTTAAAAAACTTGTCTTTATGAGAAATTATATTCGTAATCTTACATTTTTGTTTTCAACTTTTCAGAGCCACAAAGCCAAAGTAGAAATAGCGGAGCGCGAAAAGCTTCTTCTACAGAAGGAGGTGGCTGCAAAGGGTCAAGATATTCGAGATAAGAATGACAACAACGCTATAGGTGTATTAGGACAAGGCGATTCTGCGACCGAAGAGTAAGTCAAAGACAATTCATAATTAAAATAACCTAAACATAAAGAAATAAATTGACCTAAGACATCCACCCAAAAATAAAAATGAAAAAAAGCGAAAGCGAAAAAATGAAATTTTTATGAATGCCAAAGTAACTATGTCTGTCTGTTACCTTTTATTTCAATGAAAATCTCACGGACAGACCAGGCCGCCTAGGTTAAGATAGGACTTTTTATCCCGATGGTGCGTTCCCGTGGATTGATTTCGGTCTTCCACGCAGGCTAAGCCGCGGGCAAAAGCATGTATTATATAAGTAGACTATTTTTATACTTCATAAAAAAAAACTTGTTGCTAATGTTCAATAACATGTTTACAGGGTGACAGACGAGAAGGAAATGATTGACGGCCAAGTGAGCTTCCTCAACTCAGTCATAGTGGACATGCAGCGCAAGAATGAGCAGCTAATGGCGCGAGTGCAGGCGCTCGAAGGTGGCTCAGTAGCCACTGAACCACCTCTATTGTAAGTAGATTTATTATCTGTCTAGTTTTCCCAAGTAGTATACCCTAATAAAAGGATTATTTGGCGTTCGAATGACGTTGACAGGGGGGCGCTGTTGGTAAACATTTGTGCATTGTTTTGTGAAATGTCGCTTGATATTGTATTCAAAAAAACAAAATGGCTGCGGTAGTTCCGATTTTGGCCACGCGCCAACATAGCCGTGTAGCGCTATACAGGGCAGGAACATAGACGTACAACCTGTTTAAAAATATATATTTGCTGTTCCATACATTTTGACCGCGTAAGTATTGCACTTTTGTAGGAAGCAGCTTTTTTTTTTGAATAACCGACGAAAAATTTCAACGCTGGGTGTGTAATAATATATATAATCATGTACTGAATCCATAGTAACAGGCTGTGTGTCGATGTTCCCTGCCACCCTGTATGTTAAAGTCGGCTTCCAGTATAACCGGATGCAGCTGAATACCAACTTGCAGATTGTATTGTCTAGTCGGCCCATCTCTTATAATTATAATTTCTTTGGTGCAGTAACGGCCGCAAAGCGCGTGCAGTGGCCCCGCGGCTGTTCTGCGACATCTGTGACGTGTTCGACGCGCACGACACGGAGGACTGCCCCAAGCAGGCGGGCGAGCCCGACGCGCCTCCGCCACCAGCCAACCGCCGCGCCGCGCCGCCGCCCAGACCCTACTGCGATATTTGTGAAGGTAAATCTTCTTAGGGCGTCAATAGCATATATCGTTCGAAAAGAAGTCAAAGTTTTTGTTTAGCCCAGTACGCAGAATCGCAAACATTAGATCTTCACGTGACATATCTTCACATCTTATACAGGTGACAAGGTACCGGAGGATCAAACCAACTTTCTTCTTACCCCAATATGGTAGTTCTATTGTCAAACTTTATTTTATTTATATGTATGTATCATGGACTAACAAAAAAAGTCGGACTGAACTCCGCTAAGATAAAAACTGAGTCCCGTTTATGTGTGAGTGTTGTCTTTTGCGCGCGTAATGGCCGAGCATCGACCGACTAATGTGTGAATACAGCGGCCTGTACGTACAGCGAGCTGGCCGACTTGAGTGACACAGTTTTTTTGCTAGCGAGAATCTGTCCGACTTTTTTTGCTTCGTCCATGGTATGTATGTATTAGTATTTATTCATGTATTTTATAGTTATTTTCGTGCCATCTATCCTTTATTTTGCACCTGCCATGTTATTGTCTCTGCGTCAACCTATGGTTGAATGGTAGAAAATGCCTAAGTCCGCCTTTGTACAGTATGGTGCAGCGCAGACGGCACACTTCTTGTGCGATCGAGTCTGCAGCGCACAAAAAGTCTGCATGGCGCGCAAAAAGTCGGTCGCGGATTTTTCACAGACTCAAAGCACACGACGCACATCTTCGATCATTCTGTCGGCAGAGCTGTAGGGACGTAGACGCTATGGAAATCGTGCAGAGATCGCGAAGTATTATTTTGTTCATGAAGTACAGAAAAAGAAGACCTCTGGCGCCATGATAATAGATCGCGTGCGTTACGTCCACCCCTAGCAAATGCA
This sequence comes from Dryobotodes eremita, assembly GCA_917490735.1. Taxonomy (NCBI): domain Eukaryota; kingdom Metazoa; phylum Arthropoda; class Insecta; order Lepidoptera; family Noctuidae; genus Dryobotodes; species Dryobotodes eremita. Next base: position 15,319,370 of record OU823255.1, read on the forward strand.
GATTGCCGACTAAAGTGTGCGCCGTCTGCGTTAGCGCGCGTTGAAGCAAACGTTCAATTTTTTTCACACACTTTTTGTGCCGAGCGGCGCGGCGTGGCGCGGTGCGGTCTGCCCGAATTACACGGATTTTTTGTGCGCCGGACTTTTTGCGCGTCGTGTGCGTTACTGCATATAATTGCATAGGTTCTATTTTCACAGACTAAAAAGTGCGTCACGGATAGTCTGTCGTCTGCGCTGCACCTATTTTTTACTTGTGTACATGGATGAACAAAAAAAATCGGACGAAACTCCGCTAAGACAAAACTGAGCCCCGTTTATGTGTGAATATTTATGTATGTGTTGCGCGCGTAATAGCGGACCGTCGTCGCCGTCGGCTGACTAATGTGTGAATGTGTGTGTACAACGAGCTTGCCGACTTGAGTGACACAGTTTTTTGTTAGCGAAAATCTGTCCGAATTTTTTTATTCGTCCATTCTAGTACATAAAGTTTTAATAATTAAATATGATTTCACCAGTGACATTATCTGACCTTTCTGGAGATCCTGTATCTACTAGTTGATTATTAAAAGCTGAGTAGAATATTGAGGAATATACAAAACGTTTGCGTTGTATTAATATTGCACTGTTCTGACCTTTGATTATTTAAAAAACACAACCTTTTTTTTATCCTACCACCCCAGGAGGAGGGTAATGTTTTTAACCAAATCGACCTCGAAATTGCTTTTCTAACCTAAGGTTAATATCACTTTCAAACCATCAAAATCTATTTTTTTTTTGCTTTGAGACCAATGCGACAGTTTCTTTCACTTTTCTTTCACTTTCAACCTTACTCAACATGCAATTTACTGGGAGTTTTTGTCAACAGTACCAAAGAAATTACGAAGCGAAAACATTGGATGACGGTGTTGATGATAATTATCTTGTTATTTTTCTAATCTGTCCTTTTTTTTTGTTTTCAGTGTTTGGCCACGCAACAGAGAACTGTGATGAAGAGGAAACGTTCTAATTTGCCTATTTATTGACGGATTAGTTTTAATGTTACCGTTATTGTTGTTAATGTTTTAGTTGGCTATTATTTATTATCGTTTACCATCGGCATGGTATCACTGTTTTATAGTTAATATCTTAGGAAAATGTTTGTAAATAAGTACCCTTGATCTTTTATATTATAAGAGAATCATTGCATGTTATATTTTTCTTAATTAGGTGAATGGTCATCGGCTTTTCATATGCATTATCTGGTCATAATGCATATTGAGAAACGATTTTAATGGCACAAATTGGTCTTACATCACAATCATGATTCTACGATAACTCTATTGCAACCTATTTTAATTTATTTTTAAAATAATTAGATGAACACCAAAATATAACAGTTTTATAACAATAAATTAAATTGAATTATGTTTTTCTTTTTTCTGCGACAAATCCCTTATCCCAACAATAACAATTATGGAGCCAATAATGTAGTAAAATAACTCAGAAATAAAGCTACATGATACTTTAATTCAGCATATTTACATATTATTGAATTCTCTATAGCTGCCACCAGAAAGTAAGCCCTAAGTTCAAATTATCTATTAAATCTGCAGTTAGGTTTAGGATCTGAGGGGCTCGAGGCCAGCACCGGCGACAGCGTAGGGCGCGGCTGGGCGACCGCCCAGGGTGCCAGAGGTGAAGAGGCTGTGACCAGGCGACCCTTCACCTCTGGCGCCTGCCGAGTACTTTTGTATGAGTTCGTTTTAACTCCGAACCAAAAAAAGTTTTGAGGTCTCTGCTTGCTCTTGCATCCGACATTTTCTGAATTCTCAAACCTTTCTACATAAGGTGACAAAGTAACTCCTTTTACTTTATGAATGGATAAAAGAAAACCTAGGCGGAGTGTTGAAATTTTTCGCCCTTCTATTCTCCAAGAGGGGAGAGAAGCGCCGCCGCCGAAATTTCGCTCGCTCAAGGCGCCTGTAATGTGAAAACCGGCACTGCTCGTGGCTTAGGCTGCGTCCCGTCTTGTAAAGGCTTCCACAGACAGGCGCGACGCAATAGCGCTACACAAAAGCGCCGCTCGTCACGCGACACGCGGTGCCTTTGTATCGGGCGTCCCGTAGCGCCAGTGTGTACGAGCCTTAACATGTTCGCCAACCAAAATTTCAACATGTGTAATACGAGTAAGTACTTAGCAATATGTGACGTCATACAATTTATCCATTCAAAACTTTCATAGAAAATCACATTTTGCCGAATATACCTTTTTAAGATGACGACGCCTTTACCCGTTCTTTGCAAACATTGTTCGGACGAACCTCAAATCACCATGTTTGAGCCGATCCGCCGGCTGTCGCTTTCATCTAAGGATTTCTGTAACCTCCGTGTATGTCGCGTTAGTGTGCTGAGAACATTCGTTTGAGTGATTAAAGAGACCTGAAACTTTCATTGGAACTTGAAATCCTTATAGATGGTGGTGAGGTGAGATAAAACGTAATTTTTGACCTAGGATGTGTGGTTGAGATATTTGCGTAAAACTCAAAATTCCAAGTTATCAATTTTAGGATGCAAATTTCCACTTCCATGTATCAAATGATCATTGTTTATTTGGTAAGTCAATTTTAAATGATTATGCACTCTGGTGGATAGTGAAATCAGTTTGAATAATATGTTATCTGACTGATTATTAGTGATATTATCTGGTGGATAGTCGGTAGTTAAAATTAGATCAGTTTGAATTTACTGGATCTCTCTCATCTGCATCTTAGAAGACCTAGTAATAGGTACCTACATAAGATGCACTAGTGTTATTAGGCAGCACGTCATCATAATTTGCCTCTGTTTACACTGCCTAATGAGCACTGCATGATGAGCTGATGACTCTGCTATAAGCACAATAATAAAAGTATGATCAGAGTCTCGAAGCGCAGCCGCATTCCTCATTAAGGGCAAATTTCACCAAATTTTTACAGGTACCTAGATAAAAAAATTAAAAAAAAAATTGGAGAAAATCTTTTCAAAATTTTGAAAACTTTGACAGTTGTTCCATATGAGAACTGCCAGACGTCAATTTTAATCCACAGATTAAAGATATCTGACTGGTAAAATCAGCTCTAAGTACAACACTTGGCTAGACTAGTAAAAGGCATGGATAACAGATTTAAGAAAACGACAAATAATTTTCCAATTATTTCTTTATTAAAATATTACTTAATCATATTCTTAATCTAAAGCATTCATAGTTATTTAGTCTAATCCTTCCTTCTTCTCTTTGATGGCTTCCTGAAACAATTTTTTTGTCACTTTAGAAAACAGAGATTGAAAAATGCAAACAGTTTTTTTTACTAATAATTAAAATAGCAGTTGGTTGAAAAGCATCCAAGGGAAATCAATAAGAATTATAACCTTTTTGCTCAGAGCACAGATCTGGGCCAACAGGCTTAGAATATCAGGTAACTTTTTATAGCAATAGGCCTGCTCCCGGGAATTCCTCTGGCTTTCCCTTTATGGAATACAGGCATGACATTATATTTGAATGTTAAAAGTGGAATTGAAATATACAATATACATACATAAACTCATGCCTTCTTCCCATAGGGGTGGACAGAAACTACAGAACACCACCTGCTTCGATCTCTAGATACTCCTTTATATAAGGTCCCATTAAAATAGGTGGACAAATTTTAACAGTGTTCAGTATGTCTAACCAAAGATACCCAAGCTAAAAAAAAAACACCGATTAAAGTTTTTTTATTTTGACCTAAAATTATAAATTGCCTGCACACTAGAATAAACACATCCATTATGGGTAGGTAGGTACATGCACTTGCGCCCCGCTCAGTCAGTTCTGTTAGCATCATTATTAGAGATGGGTCGTCGACGTAGGCGGTAGACTAGTCTCCGGCGTGCTGTAGGTACCTATTAATTTGAAGTTCCCTTCCCTTCATACACATCACCTGTTTAGGATAGTGTTGTTAGGATAAGTAGAAGATAGATAGTTTTAGGTCATTACGCGCATCTCGAGAATAGGCTACGATTGGGGGTGAATAAACTTTCCTCGAACACACATGATTATGAACCGTCTAGGTACTTATGAAAAGAAAAGATTCTAATTCCCCATCACACTTTACCAGGCTTTGGACTGTCTAATTGCGTGCTGAACTGATATCAAAGTATCAAAGCTTTTGCAGTAAGTACAAACAAGCGCACAGTGTATCGTTAGCAGATTTTTTTTCTCTTGTAAGTATCTAATGCGTTTTTCTTATATATTTTTTTACCATTGTCCTTATTTTGGTGGTCTGAATGATTTCTAAAAGTTTGTCCATCTATTTTAATGGAACCTTATATATATACTGTGAAATGTATGTAGTATTTACCTTAAATCTTTCTTCAAACAGTGACAGTTCAGAGGTTAGGTCAGTGATAGCATTCATAAAAGCTTCTTGAGGAGTGTAATCAGAAGTTGTCTGGATGCGCAGCACAAACTTGTGCTCTAGAGGGTGAGGCACCTTGTAACCGGCGAATAGCACTTTCGGGTCCTTCAGCAGCTGTCTGCAAAGTATACATTCACGAACTTAAATATGAAATTCACACAAGGAAGTTAAGTTACACACAAGGAAGGTAAATAAGGACAAATACATACTGCCTTATCATGTTCCCGAGTGTGTGATCTTCTTTATTTACTGTAAATATAGCTGCATTGGTCACCTTAGTATCTTCTTCTTTCTGTACCCTAAAAATTAGGAAAGGTGTTTAATGTAAACATAACATGGGAAGCTACACGATGTCGTGGGGGCTAAATACTTACTTTTTCTCTCCATCATATAAAAGGAATGATTCGAATGTTGGTGGTGCGTTCATTTTAATTACTTAACTCGGCTACTTTTATTTAAAATAACATAAAACAAGTATTGATATTGTATCCGTATCGTACAGTATCGCATTTGTTACCAATTTGTCAGTGACTGGCTGGCTAGTTTTGACAAATTAATGAGTACATGACATTGACAACCAAAAGTGACACTTAGCCATAGACAAATTTGTGATAAAAATATTGCATAGTGCGACGCGCCGCTCTGCCAAGAATGATAAGTATACGCCTTGTACAATAAAAAACACTCAGTAGCGGTTTGTCTAGGTCACCGAGATGAACACTCGGTGACTTTGAACCGGTATACCAGATGAACAGGATTTTTTACGATTTTTTTTTTCACGCTTTGCATGGGATTTCCCCAATGTGTCCAAGTTTTCTACGGTCTCTTACGGTCGAGCTTTACGTTGCCCGTTTAATCTTGAATTTATGTAAAGCACGCAGAAAAATAGTATAACCAGCGGCAATTCAGTATTAGATGACAGGCATACAATCTAATACTCATTAGAGAGGAGACTTGCCTTGTATTTTCGTTTAAGTATTACAAAACTGCTTCATAAATTCAGGAGCTTCTAAAAAAGCTCCTCATATCGGCTCGGCGCAGCTTCGTTCAGTGACGGTAAAATTTGACTTTGACAGCGCTTTTATGCCCTTGCAGTAAGGACGGTTTTCGTAGTTCAAGTGTTACCACAGATGTGCGGCTGACCGTACCTCAATATCCCAATTAAATGGGTTATTACGTTTGGCCACCCTAGGGTGGATACTTAGAAACGCTTGTTCATTTGTCCATCCCAGACGGGATAACTTAACCTAACCTAACCTGTCCGAGTCGGAATGTCCCAAGTCCCGAGCTCGCTTCGCTCGCTCTTGCATCCTATTTCACTGTTACTATTAGTCGCCATGTCATTATTTATAGTACCTCGTCTATGATTTCTAGCAGCAAATATTTAGTCGTCCTTTAAGTCGATACTCACCTGGAAAATAATTAGCCGTTAGAAAAACTCATTACTGAACCAATTTCATTTATTTTTAAATTGCTCTGCACTCGATAGTTTGCTTTGGAAATGGCGAGTATAATGTATACTAATACAGAGAATATGTGTTGAAATACATTTTGCTCTTTAGTGTAACGAGCACCAAGTGGTCCAGCACAGACTATGGATGTCTGTGGTAATATAGTCTGGCATTACGCGACCCGCGAGTCGAACCCAGGACCTTATGCTCGGCAATAGCGCTTGCGGCCACTAGACCAAACGAGGCAGTCTTTATTCAATACTTTATAATATTATAATATGAAAGTAAATTCTGTCTGTCTGTTGCCTTTTCACTCCATAAAGACATTTAATAAAACAACATGTAGGTACAGCAGAAAACACCGTTTATTTTATAATTATGAGAGAATTTCAGATTGATAACCTACATACAGAATATAATATGACTATAAAACCATTCTAACTTGAATTTTACATGTGTCCAGAATCTTACTGTTAATATTCGTAATACAAGATTTTGTAATTGTAGCAATGATTGTAGGTAGGTATTCAGTTTTCCTTTACAAGAAGATTACGAGACAACTCTGTCATAGGGAATACAACTTTAATATAAATTCTGAAATACTTATATAGGTACAAGAAACATCCGTAAAACGGTACTAAACTATTTTAACATTTTTGTCTAAACTAAATTATGAAAAGTAACATGATTTAAAATAAATTATAAACTCTAATACAATATTATAATAATGTTTCACATCATTCAACGCCAAGCAACATCAAAGAGTCAGAAAGAATAAAGCACAATTGTGGAAATTTGATAATTACGAACATTTAACTACAAATTGAAGTCTAGCGACTCTACTGATAAACAATATAATTTGTAGAATATTAGTTCGAGTAAATACCTCGTCAGAGGGTATGACGTTGTTGCGCATCATGACACTCAAGGGCACCTCTAGCAATGTGGCCTCTCTACCGGCAGATAGCAAAGGATAATATTGGCACTAAAAAAATGGCAGCTCTTCCTTCTTGTGCTACAAGTGAAGACAGTGCCTGCACGATATAAGCGGATCATGATGTTATTGCTTATACGTTGAGTACCTATACGATGTCTGTGAAAATACTTAATACTTAATTACTTTAGCTGAAAAGATATTAAGTAACTAACTTGTTACCTACTTTGCGTGGCTAGGACTTGCCGGTAGATGGCTTGGCAAGGTACCCCATAATTTATTTGAATATCTAACGATTTTCAGAAAGAATATTCACATGACACAGACATTATACAATTCTGTCGTTCAATAATTAACATTAGTAACTATTAAGGAAAAATGTTGAAGACATGAGGCGATAGAAAATTGTTTTTCAAAGTTTGCATTCATCACTGGGATCTTAAAATTACATTCCAAAATGTTCGTTGTTTCACAATTCACAATTATTCTTACCAAGCATTACTTTGATTCAAGTGTTAATTTATTTTAATATATAAACAGAGCTACGGGATTCCATGAATTAGATTCAAGATGCATCTATTGTTTAAATGCTGGTTAATTGTTATTTAACTGTGATACAATTACATATACATTCAAGATTGAAAAATACAAGTTTAATCAAACATCATTCATTTAAAATAACATAAATAGTTGAACAAGCTTAATAAACAGCACTGCAATCATTTTTGGATTACGTTTAACACTTACTAGCTATCGTCTGTTATGTAATAAAACGCTATGAGAATTGACACATAAGTATATAAACTATACTAATTGTGTACGTACGCATACAAAATTAGCAATCCAATCAACAATATGCATACTATTGATTATGAAAATATCTATGCTTTACGATTACATTGAGTTTTGTTAGATCGTACAGTCGCACGCGCCGCGCCTGGGGCGGGCGCGTCCCGCCGGCAGGCGCGTACTTGAACACGAGAACATCACTTATATGTACACTAGTAACAGAAGATACAATTGCAATATTACCATTGCTATTATTAGAATAATAGAGATTATTAAAAGCTGACTAGAAGTTCGGTTATACCTACTCTAACAATTTATTTTATACAAATTAGGATTGGATGCGAAGTGTTTCGCAGGTCGCGCGGCGTGTGCGAAACGCTTCGCGGTCCGAGCGCGCTCCGCGGTCTCGTGACTTGTGCGAACTGTTCCCGGGAGTGCGGACTGCGGCGCACGCACAGAACTACCATTAACGTTAGATTGGTGTCAGCTCAGGTACTCGGCCTCGCTTCGAGACCTATTAATATAATACTTATACTAAGATACGATGAGATTAGATGCAACTAGCTGGTGTCAGCGCGATGTGGGACACAGGGCGCGTGCGCGACGGGCGCGGCGTCGGCGCGGAAGACAAGCGACACAATTGACTGGCTAGTGGAGAAACGCGGCTGACCTCCATGACTTTATAATGAAGCTACTCAGAGAAAAGGTATCACCTAATTTCTCTACTGTTACGAAGGCAACTAGATGAAATCCTACTCTTAAGGATAAAAATCTAATTATGCTATAAATGTTAAAATTAACATTGCTTCATGTTCTTCAATATTGAACTGCAGACGAGTGCGTGCGCGCGAGGCGGGCGGGACACTCGCGGGTATTAGTGCCGTTATCCACTCGCGCGCCGCTCCGAGACACGTTATAACAATATGCCATAATATCATACGACTACATAATAATCCTTCCTTGCGACAATCGTTTAATTATAACGTTATTTTCATATAGGAAAATGCTAATACATGTTGGTGCTTAAATTTTCGAGTGACTCTCTACAATTTATTATTACAAACGGAAAATACTGCTCAATAACTATTCTTATATTGCTGAAGACTCTGTACTTCAAATTTATTAAAAAAGTTACCCTAGCTAAAACGGCTACATTATGTATTACTGTACAACGAAGAGCGTCTTAAAAGGTATCAAATTAAACTTTATATTCACTCAACTTTAAATTTGATCGAAAAGCGCCAAAAACTTCAATGAGTCTTTTATACTATGTAGTATTTGAAAAGTTCAAAGTACTCTTACTGTTTATTAAAAGTTACATTCACAATAACAATTCATTATTATTATAAAGTTAACTAAACAACAACTGCATCTACTATCACACATTCGAAAGTTTTAAACAATTTTACAATTGTAATCGAACTTTATTATTGCTACGGCGACGGCACGCCGGCGCGATATGCAGCGTGCGCGTGCGGCGCCGCGGCGTGACGTCACGCGTGTGACGTCACGCTGGCCCCGCACGCCGGCACGACCCGCGAGGCGGCGCGGAGGCTATTCATCTAATGGTGAGGTAGAACCTAACGATATCGCACCTACCCGCACATCCTCGCATACTGATGTCACAGCCCAACACTAACGTCTCCTCGCAACATGCTTACATTGCCACACTTTGTCAAGGGTGCACGGGCGTTACACTCCACCATTCCCTCTAACCTATCAACGAGGTTAAACTATTCAAGATCAAACAGAAATCATTTATTGAGACTTAACGTTTACATGAAAGAGAGATCTGTCAAATCTTTGTATCACTTTACTTATAAATACAAACTATACTCACATTATGGCGTCAAAGCAACCATATTGTGAGTATTAAAAAAAAATGTTTAATAATTAATTCAGCTTTCACTAGCAGATATTTAGATACTAAAAAATATATATAGTAAGGAATATTATAGTGGAAACCGAGATTTTATAAGACTCTAAATACTGTTATGCGTGTAGATACTAGTTAAATAATGTACGTATAACTAACATATGTATATTCATTGATTATTGCGCACTAAATTGTTATTTAGTTTATTTTTTCATAAATAAATATTAGTTTTTTTGTGTGATCGCTATGAAAACCGATTTTAGAGCCAGCGGTTATGGTGTAGTTACGGCCAGTACATTTTTACTAACGACGATAATATCAAACATTAATTTGTTCCTATGACGTATCTCAGATGATAAGTAATTGAATATATGTAGTTTGAATCTTACAGACGAAGTTCTAACAACAAATAAGAGGTGTTTATACGTGTTGATGATTCGCTTTGTTGTAGAATGTTGATTGTTGCCAGGCGGGATGCAGGCACCGTAATATGCGCGACGATTTTTCTTTGCATGACGGTCCTGAAAATTTTAAATCATATACTTTATTTAAAATAATACATAGCTCTACTAAATATAGAATTTATCTTATATCAACAACAGTGTGCCACAACTCAGGAGTGTGTTTATAAGGTGTTTTTTTTTCTATCGTAGATAATTAAGTCTCTTTTTCACGCTTTTTTTGCATGGGGTAGGGAGAAACTACAGAACGCCACCTGCTAAGATCCTTACAAACTCCTTTGTGCGTAAGTCTTTGGCTTCAAAGCTCAACCACACTCCTGGGGTGTCGCACACTGTTATAACTTTATTTATTACACTAAATACCTAAATTATTGCTACAAATATAGTGGATATAAAACATGAATGATTATTCTGTGTCTGTGGCTAATGTTAACCGAAACTATCTTACAAGGTGTTAATAAACGACCTAAAAATACGTTCATAATCTGGAGGTCTTAAAATCGTAATTTCGGGGATCTATCATATTACGTATAAAAAATTATTACATGTTTACATAAAATGATCATCAAACCAGTTTCGTTTATAAAGCAAAAGAAGCTGCGACATGTCACAATGTTGGCAAGGACCTTTAGATTATAATGTTGATTAAATGAATATAATGTACCTAGGTATGTGTATATAATGGCTCTTGAATAATTTGCATAGTATGACACCTAAATAAATAAATAAATTGAAATGAAGTGAAGTGAATCAACCTATCGATAGAATAGATAAAATATTGGAATTAAAAACCTAGGTAGGAGTAAAAACATGAAACAATACAAGGTGCGAAAATATAAAGAAGTGCTTGGATTATAAAATAGAATAAAAATAGATTAAATACTTGTTAAAAATAAACAAATAAGCGGTCAGGCAACTTCAGGATATACATTTTTTATTTTGTTCTATGATATACATAAGTTGGAAAAATAGCGGTGTCATATTTCTAGCAGTGTAGTAATTTTTGTTTCCTAATTGCAGATTTTTCAAGGGCGTCGTTATATCCTGAACTAATAGCAAATACTTAACTTACAGCAAATTTCAACGCTCAATATTCCGTGTAGCAAAATATAAATAATTAATATTCTATAGTATACGAGTACAATGTTTATCCTATTCAAATATTATTATGCAATCGAATCATGCAAATTTCAAACCCCAATTTCTATAATATACTTTTTGAATTTGTCTCGAATAAGATGGTAGATCGATTTGATCGGCGTCTAGTTAATAAAGCATGGCTTTATCGAATGATAAATCTACTCAAGTCTCGATTCTAACTAGGGATGCGGTCTATAAAGCCCATTTAAATGTTGCGCATCAAACCTGCCCCCGTTCACCCGTTTAGAAGAATGTGTTATACACGTAGCCAGTCGCAATGAGGCCGAGCACGAGCAGACACAGCATTATCATTATCTTCTTCTGCACAGTGGACAAACACAACACGCATTAGTGGCTAGCGGTGACAGCGAGCGGCGAGCCTGCGCACTGCGCAGTCCGGCCGCTCGCCGCGCACTTACAAATTACCTTTGAGCATTTGGCGATCGATGTACAAGTGGCCGCTCAAACCAAATAGCTGGACACGTAGCCCACGATGACGATGCCCAGTATGAGCAGGCACACTAGGATCATGATCTTCTTCTGTAGGCGGCGAATGTCGAGTGACGAGTGGTGAGCATGCAACAGTACGCTTTATACGTGTCTCGCGACACCGGCCCGCCCGACCACTCGGGCCAGACACTTCAAACTCTTATTACAATTATTACCATGATTATGACAACAAATACTGCAATAATGTAGTCATAGGCTTCGTTTCGATACAGTAAAGGGGGGTGCGTCATTTGCCTTGCACAAAGATTAAATTGAAAACAGGTGTCAAAAAAAAAAATTACGAAATAATAAATATAAATGTAATTTTCGAAATTATAAACATATTTACAACATGAGTAGTTTTACGATTATAGAATTAATAAACAACTTTGTAACACGCCCTTAGGTGGAGGGGCGTCCATCTCCTACTAAGATATTTTTAAGAAATAAAACATAACTTCTATTAAGGTCTCAACATAATTAAGTAATTAATCATCAATAATAATGAAAATGGCATTAAATCATATTTCACAGTCTCTTGATTAAATAAATAAGTGCGCAAGACGTGAAGTATAATGGTGAAGTTGAGCTAAGACATATTTTTTATACTTTCAACTAAACGAATATTACAATTTAATCACAGTTAACATATTGTGCTATTCATTAATATAACATACCAATACACACTAAAGTATTTTATGTCTGCTATCTGTTTAATTTGTGAAAATATCATCAAAATGCTATTATTAAATGCAATAAGTATAACAAGTAAAATGATAATCAGGTGCCATATTCATTGCCATAATCCACTAGAAAGAACATTCCAGTTTAAACCGAACACAAAACAACTCAAATATAAAATTAACTAAACAAAAATTATATTTGATTGTAACAATCCGACGAGAGCGTTCGGCATCACAAACTGAACAATGAACAGATTAGCTAAGTCAACACTTTAAAAGTATTATATTAGCGACAAATTATCAAGTAATATTCACCAACTATATTGTTAGGCCGATAGTAAATGAAGCCTCAAAAAATACTAGGATGTACAAAGTACAATGTATGAGAACTTAAACTAGGTAAAATACTGATCACTATATATATATTTGATATTGACTGATTGTGAACTAAGGCCGAGATGTATAAACGTTGCTTGGCGCCAGCTTTGACATGTTCCCGTCTCTGTCTTGCACTTGTAGATTGACAGTTGTATGACAGTGACAGAAATATCGCTTAGCCAAAGTTCGTGCTAAGTAACATTTATAGATCTCGGACTAACACAGCTATAAGGTAGCGCTGTCCTTGGTTCCTGTTCTTGTCCCATTATAAATATTATGAAAACATTTTTTTCCCAAATCACAATATCTATTTGCAAATATAATTTTAATGTGTTTGATTTAATTATAAAGATAGAAATTTTAATTAGAAGATATAAACTGCGAGCAAATGGCTAATAATTAATAGAGAAAAGGCTAATATTATATTTATCAACAATCGGCATTAAATAAACTTTAATAAGTAGTTAACAAACCGCGTAAAGCTATTAAATATATTATTTAGTATTATAAATGTTGTTATTTCAGTAACTAGAATAGTAAATACTAATAAGGGCAGAAGAAAGATTTAGAGAAACATACCTGTGTACTCCAATAATAGAGCCCTGTATAATAATTGTGATGTTTTACCTAACAAATTTAAGAGTTGAGTTGTATATTGCATACAGTCATTAATATTAAATATGTTTATATAAGACAGCCTGGTAATACCAGTAAAGCTAATATTAATATTAAATAACTTACAATTTTAAAGCACAATCTATCTTATTGCACTTTACACATATTGTCTTGGAACTTCTACCGTGAGGGTAGAATAATTTATTTATATTCCTGTTGTATCCAACTTTACAACGTTGCTAAAGTATTCAACAAAAAGGCTGCATTATAAAATCTTTATTTAAAAAAAAAACGCTTTACAGATGGCGCTTCATACGATTGTCCCTAATGATTTACCATTTAGTTTCGACATTTTAAAATTTGCTTTGTATACCAGTTACAGAGAAACTAGGATACACTTTTTAAGTTTTTTTATGAATAATCAGTTTATATTAGGTAATACAATATTGCGCGGACCCGAAATAAATTCAATATATTCTTAATTTTTATTTTTAATCTTTTTATATTAGGTAGTACCATGTCGCGCAAGAGAATGATAATGAAGATTAAGTAATATCAACACAGCCTTTTTAAAACACCTTAAAGCACAATGCACTTGCTGCATCCATGCATGTCTTGTGACATTACTAACAACAATATTTGCTGTATTAAAATAATCAAGCAGTTACATCCAGATATATGTCGTGTTAAATGTAGATACAGTCTACATTTAATTCAATGGTATACAGACGAATATCAATGTTGGGTGTTTGTAGTCACAAACCAACTGAATTCATTCACTTAGTCCATGGGGAGCCGACGGTGATGACGTCACAAGCCGGTAGTCTTCGCACGAAGTTTAACTCAGCACAATCGCGAGCACTATTATTAATATAACCAGCGTAACAGACAGGCATATTATGATGAAGATTTTTTTCTGCAATAATAAAGGAAAAACAAAAAGAAAATAAAAAACGCTGCTATGGAAATATTTAAGTACAATCGACAACTTTGGCTAACGTAAAACTGGGTGAATATAATTGCAGGGTGGAATAGAATTCTAACTTGTCAATTCCAATATGCCAATTATTCTTCCTTGCAGTTAAATTCACCTACCTGGTGTTCGATTTCACCAGTTCATAACTTAGGCCAGTTTATTTAATATTTAATTACAAATAATACTAATTTGTCGATCATACTTTTTTTTGGATATGAGGGTTGTCATTCTATATTATTTAAACAGTTTTAAATCATGCATTTTAAAATATGTTATTATATGAAAAAGAATGACACATTGCTGATATTGATGTCGAGATATTTACAAATGCTTGCTTATATTTTTATTTTAAATTAAGATGATTGTCAAAGCAGTCAACCCATAGCTGAATCCATACTTCAACTAGGTTTGTAGAGAAAAAATCCCTCTTACCATACGAAAGAAAACACTAGCCGAGGTATGACGTATGACGCACATTTATATCATCACCGTTATCATAGAAACTTCACTAAGATAACGGTAAGTAATATAATCAGCGTAACAGACAGGCATATTATGATGAACATTTTTTTCTGCAATGATAAAGGAAAAACAACAAGAAAATAAATATGATACGCCATCACCAACACATCCAAGGACGGATACGGGACAATTTAAATCTTGAAATACCACAAAAAAAATAACTGCCCGAGGGTAATCGACTAGGGATTTATGCCATGTAGATCTCAAAAATCCTCGGAAAAGACATAATATTAAGCCTGTATACGACCTTGTTCACAGCACCATCCAGTCCGTTAAAAGTTAAGCTGCGAATTAAATTAAATGCAATGCAAGCTTCCTTCGTTCCGTTATGTAACATTCCATGCGGCCTAAATGCATGCTAAAATAGGTGTTTTTACACAAGAAAATGTTCACGATATTTTATGAGTTCATGTCTACAGGTTGTAAACTTCTAGGCGATAAAAATTATGGATTTGTCTGTGAATACATAACTTTTTTTTTTTTTTTATAAAGGAACGAGAGAAACTTGTTTCAACAGAACATACAGCATATTCTATTTAAAATATTTTGGAAATGATTTACATTGAAAGCTTTTTTTTTATGATACTATTTATGTGGTATAATTTAAGTAAAATAGAGGCCTTAAACCGTGCAGTGACTCATATAAATAATTCGGAGTGCTATTTTATATAATGATTCACATGCAAACTCGGTATGGTTCTCAGATATTTACATCGTTCACAAAAGCCAGGACACAAACAAACTTCAAGATATTTTTTGACAGTTTTGTTAAGGTAAATCCTCAGCTGTAGCCCGCCAAATTCAAATATTCTTAGATTTTTTGCAAATTGCCGCTCTGATTTAGATCGTATGTTGATAAAAATGCGATTTGTGACTGTAGGAATTTAAAATTTACTGAATAATAATTATCAATTACATATCAATAGTCAAAATTTGGATATTTGTTCCACCTAAGAATTTTTCAGAATCCTAGTAATATTATACATTAGCTTTTGCCCGTGGTTTCGCCACCGCCAGCGTGGATGTCGGAAATTATCCCACGAGAACGTACTACCGAGATAAAAAGTACCCTACGTCCGTATCCAGGTTATAAACTATCTGTGTTCCAAATTCCATACAAATCCGTTCAGCAGTTTTTGCGTGAAAGAGTAACAAACATCCATCCATCCATCCTCACAAACTTTCACATTTATAATAGTAGTAGGATGTAAAAGTTTGTGAGGATGGATGGATGTTTGTTACTCTTTCACGCAAAAACTACTGAACGGATTTGGATGGAATTTGGAACACAGATAGTTTATAACCTGGATACGGACGTAGGATACTTTTTACCCCGGTAGTATGTTCCCGTGGGTTAATTTTCGACCTCCACGCGGGCGAAGCCGCGGGCAAAAGCTAGTATTTCATATGAACATTTTTAGGTGGAACAAAGTTCCAAAGTTTGACAATTGATATGAAATTGATGATTATTATTCAGTAAATATATTATTCCTACAGTCGCGAATCGCATTTTGATCAACATACGACGTAAAACAGAGCTGCAATTTGAAAAAAAACCGGCCAAGTGCGAGTCGGACTCGCGCACAAAGGGTTCCGTACCGTTATCTATAAAAACGGCAAAAAAAAATCATGTCTGTTGTATGGGAGCCCCCTTAAATATTTATTTTATTCTGTTCTTTAGTATTTGTTGTTATAGCGGCAACAGAAATACATCATCTGTGAAAATTTCAACTGTCTAACTATCACGGTTCATGAGATACAGCTTGGTGACAGACGGACAGACAGACGGATGGACAGCGGAGTCTTAGTAATAGGGTCCCGTTTTACCCTTTGGGTACGGAACCCTAAAAATCGAAGAAACATTGAATTTGGCGGACTACAGCTGAGGATTCACGTTAAGCCTTCTTAGAACGGGATGATGTTTTATTAGGAGTTTTCATACTCGATCTTTGTTTGTCTATTAGTTTTGAATGCTTTTGATTTAAATATTTCACAAGGATTTGGTATAGTTTATGTTATGATGTACTGTGTGCCCTTAAAAACATGGGGGAATTTCATAAATGTCTAAATGGAATACAATTTCAAGCACAAAACTTGCTTTAATTATTTTAGAGAATGTCATTCTTTCATGCAACATGCTTTTTGATAAGATACAATTTCAGCGTAATTCTTCTCGTGCATTATTCCTGCTAATTTTAATTGAATATGGAAATGGAAATTATGTTATAAAAAGAAGTTTTCTGTGGTTGACAGTCGATACAACGTTATAGATGTGTCGAAAATTATTGTTGGTTGGAGAATAGCCTTTGTTAAGTAGCGCCTCACCCCAGAGATCCGTATAGTGGTAGAACCGTTGTAGAGTTTCGTAGTTTAGTAAAAGGAGCCGGCTGAGCCGTGTTTTAGGTGGTATGTGATGCATTACCTTCCGCGCCTTGGCCGCGTACTCGCCGGCCTTGCGGATCTCGACGCGGCCGTAGTCAACGTAGTCGGTGGCTTGCGTCACATGGTACTCGATGCGATCTATCAGCTCGCCCTGCTGTGCTAAGGGTACGGCGCGGGGAGGGGAGGGACACAACGTGCCGCGGCTGACACCGACGGACGATTGGTTCATACGATTTTATAGAAATCCCCAGAGTCAATATCGTGTTACAGGAGCCGACCAAAGCGCTGCAGTGAAACGTTAATAGATAGAGAGTATTATTATTATTATTATTAAAACCCTTCGATTAGCATAAATCCTTAAAGACGAAGTTAAATAAATGTTTTAAACTAGAAGCACAACGGACACATGTGTTACAATGTTTATGACATTCAGTGTTAACCTAGTTATTGCACGGTATGTTATATTGTAAGTTTATGACAATTATTATTTATGATACACCAAAAACTTGTTACATAATAACATGTTTCAGAGGTTAGTAGTTTTAAATGCATGATTAGATTAGAGTTATTATATAACAAAGACCACCATATACACAAGGCAAATTACGCACACACCAAGAATATTATAAGTCAGTGATACATAGAGTCAAGTACAAGGTTAAGTTAAGAAGCCCACTCCAACCGTATATTAGTCGAGCCGTATGATCACAACAGTCAAAGCAAATAGTGTAGACACAGGAATGGAAGGAATGAAGACACAAACACAAGTGTGAACCAATCACCGTATCATCAATAACAAAATGCAGGGTTCAACGAATCAAACCATCACAACGAAACAAAACAGGGCGATGTGGGATATGGGACGAGGGCGGACAGACGGACAGGGAGAAACAAAACAAAAATAGATTAGTAAGAATGAATCGTCATTAAAATGATCACTCACCCGTCGAGCTTTGCTCTGATATTTTAGGGCCTTCTTAGTGTCTTGTGTGGCAGTTTGGACATAGTCCACAGCGTGCTCTACATGATACTCAATGCGGTCGATCATCTCTCCCTGTATCCATACGGACAAGTTTAGTATGTTTTCTACTAGGATACTACTACTGAACTACTCGCTACATACATGTTCGCTATCAGGAGTGTTTCAAGACTCGAAGAGTTATTTTAAATGTGTTCGTATTTTTTTAAAGCGCTTTCAATTAATACGATTGTTGCTAGCGACAAGACTTCGTGCCTTTTGCAGGCTTGAATATTGCCTATTCTCAAATATGAAATCCATCGAAGAATTTCAGATAACAGTCAGACGGCTTAGACTGTTACTCACTATGAATTGACGAACACACACCACTACCCACAGCAGAAAATCGACTCTGTCATGCTTATTTCAACTGCAAGAATCGCTTCAACAGCTCGTAAGGTAGGACATTCACGATCGACGTGAAACCATTACTAAGTAATTGCAACGTAATGCATATCTCATTAAGGTACAAATTAGACTACTGTCGAGGGCTTTATCAAACTCACGGGCACGACAATCATTCTAATTTATACTTTATAACAATGAGATAAGAGTTACATTGCAATGACTTACGTTTACGTTTGGTTTTACGTTATTCAAATTTAATCGTGAATGCGCTGCTTAAGTAAGTAAGGCATAGCGTAAGTGTGACCTGGCTTTCGACTAGCATCGCCATGTCCATGAACATGTCGTGCAGCTCGCGGATGGACGTCTCCAACTTGATGATGTCGGCATGCCGCGCTTCGATGTCTGCAAGCGTCTGCTTAGCCTGCTGGGTCTCCATTATTATCTGGAAAATGTTGAAGAGCATTTTTAGAATAAGGTAAGGCATGATGCAATTTTATTCAGTGACAAAGTTACTATTATAATCTTAGTTAGTCCCAGTCAGAGGTCTCCCTTCTCTCTTTTCCAGGTTTATTGCGATTTGAAGCCCATCCTTTTAACTTCAGATAATATCGCCATCTCTTTCTGCGACCACTGCGTTCCCGTTTCCTGCCATTTTGGGATCCACTGTGTGATGTTTACTCGATCCGATTTGTTACAGTTGTAATGGCAATCATGTCATTTGGTTTAAATAGGCTTTTATTATTAACCGACTTCAAAAAAAGGAGGAGGTTCTCAATTATATATATATATTTTTTAATCATTGTTAGCTCAGAACTTTTTCTGGGTGATCCGATTTGGATGATTCTTTTTTTAATTGAAATCTGGTGCTTCACATGTGGTCCCATTTAAATTTGATCAAGTACTGACCAGTAGTTTTTGAGTTATCCCTAATAATGCGTATTTTTTCCACTTAGTTTATATTGATGATGTTATAATTTTTTCCTGTCACGGTTACTTACATATCAAGTAGTGGTATACGAATGTATGTGGGGTAGGTACCACAACTAAAAAGTGAAAAATAAAAACTTTTTTACAAAAAAAACAACCGACTTCCAAAACAAAACACTAAAAAACGTGAAAAATTACTTTAATTTCGGAAGTCGGTGGCCAAAAACGAAAATACACAACCAAAGACACGACAAGTTTTTATTATTATTTTATTTATCTTCTATATTTTGTGAATGTGAGAACGTTGTGGGCCTAAGTTGTAGACTGTAGATTTGTAGACCTTTTTCTATTTTGTTGAGTACCTGTTACTTGTTGAGAGGCCTACACTGTTCTCCCGTACCTATTAACACCGTAATTTGAAAACATTGAAAAAGCCACTTATTTTTAAAAGAGTAAACGGAGTTTTTGCTGGTTCTTCTCCATAGGAAACGACCATTTGGAACCGTGCACCTAGCTTCTGACGTTTCATAAGTGCCCATGTAGGTTTATGTGAAATAAAATATTTCGATTTTGATTTTAATCAGTGCAATCATTATTTAAGAACCCTTCGTCATAATTGGAAGATTGGAATTTAGAAGGAAGCTTTAATTAACTCGAGTCTGACATCATAAATATTAATGTCGCTAGCGAAAGATATCATATTAGTCATAAAAATATAAATTGATGCGTTCACCGTCTACGCTCGTGGTATGAAACTTTGGCTCGTGCATCCGAAGAAATTCCCGTTTGAGATCTCTTTGTCGTCTGGATCCCTATGTATCTAAATTCTAAACGATCCCCCTATTGAGACGGAAATATCCTAGCGTCGCTATTACTATCAATATCAGTATTTATGTAAATTGGCATACCCTGAACACTCGAGTATCTAACATTTTTCGACGAAAACATTTTACTGCAATGCACGCTATCGATTGTATAATTACGCTGTTCGGAGGACACCACACCAATAATAATGACGCAGTTACGGCTTAGTGTTAGCAATATAATTATAAAATATAGGAGTGCATTAATAATATCAATTCCGCCTTGAAATAATAGACTGAACTTCCATGAACCCGGTAAACAATTTGAGGAAATATCGAGTAGTTTATAGAGTACTGTCAATTTTATTTATCGATTGTGAATTATAAATAGGTTCTAGTAAACATAGTGTTACATTAAGTGACGTCACAATAGCGCCAGTAACGCCCCTCGATACTGAGGATGACTATGGCCGTAAGTTATTGAACTACTTTACCATATCCGTAACAGAAATACTTGAAGAAATTGATTAATATCGTCATCATATGCGATGATAAAGCAATTGGTTATAAACTGTTACCTGAACAGACCCGGTATATACGCATACCTTTACTTTGTAGCATTTTACTTGACATTCCACCTTGCGCTTGGATCCAGAGCCTGGGATTTGGTCCTAAAGTAATCCCGGTGTGCGTAATTGCTAGGCTTGGATGTCGCGCCAGCTTTCGCAATACAATCATAGGAGATGTTTCTGAGTAAGCTTCTAATAGTCTTTTCGGAATACTAGTCTAGCACAACACAACATGTTTCGATAATGTGCGTGATAATGACACACCTGCGTAGTTATGCCTAAGCCCAATAACATTCTGTTAGTGTGCCGCACGCTTGGCAACGCCGCGTATCTCCCGCAGACAATTTGTCAAGTTTTGATTTAGTGCTGCAACTTGGCACCAGTTACAATGGTAATCCTTAAGGGGTTAGTAGGTCCGAAAGTTTGGAACGTGGAGCGTGAGTTACAGTACTTTGTGGGAAATATGAAACATCGGAAAAATTAAATACTTTTTTCTGTTTCTTGACAACAAGGAAAGTTTTTTAAGTTAGTTTATTACTGCCAGGTATGGTTTCCTCGCGTTATATTTAATGATTATTTTCGGTATAGCACTTGGACAAAACACAATAACTTTTAGGTGTCTTCTCTAAATAAATGGGCCCTTTTAGTAGAACATGCGTTGCATCGCTTGCGTTGTGACAAAATTCGAGCACAGGCCCACAGCGCTTGTTTTGCGTATGGAACGCTACCCTGGAAACCCTACAGCAGCTGGAAGGTGTGATAGGAATAGCAAGTGTAGGTACTGACCCCCTGTGTGAACACTGCGGAGTTGCCCTGCTCCAGCATCTCCTCGAGCTCGTCGTCGGTGGTGGCGCGGCCTGTGATCTCCAGCTGCCGCTGTATCCTGCTCTTGCAGCGGTCCCGGTAGTCCGTCTGCGTGCGGTTGTACTCCGTCATCACCTCCACGAACTTGCGCGACAGCGTCGAGTGCTGCGTCTTTCTTATCCTCAAATCCGCTGACGATTTATTCGAGTGCTCTTCCTGCTCGATGTTCTGCTCTATGTCTGTGAATCAGTTGAACCAGAATAAACAGCTGAACGCCAACTAGCGTCGCAAATAAAATATAAGACAAAGAAAAGCACTAACGCTAAGTTGTAGCTCACTTACGTTTTAACTTTCCTCTGACTTTGTTGGCAGTTTTCTTAACGTCAGCCATGAGATCTTCCAGTTCATGCTTTGTTTCTGTAAAATAAAATAGGCTTTGTTCAGAAAATGTCGGTCTGTTAATAACATAAACATTGCAGTTTAAAATGTCCTGGTAGTTCATGCATAATTCAACTTGCTCTCTCAGCAATAATAACATAATTTTAAGTGCGACTCGAACTGTGTCGTGTGGGCGGCCGCTCTAATTGTCAGCCCACTAATCGAATTCGCCAAAACGATCGATAGTTAACGGGCATTGGTTTTGCACGTATTGAATAAATATTGAATACATTCTGGAGAGCATACAATTTGTATTTTTATTAAAATTAAAATCTGCAATAGGCAAAAGAGAAATATGCTGTACACTATTATACAGGAGTAGCTTTTACGAGGGCTGCACTAAAAGTATCGGGAATGGAATATTTCCACTGTTCCTGTCATATTAAAATCTTTTTAATTGAAAACTCCTTGGTTTTAAAAATCGAATACCATTTATTTATTTAAAAGAAGATTCTCGGTCTTGTCACAAGGTTTTGTCAAACTTGTTTAGTCGTTGAGAAAATGGAATTGACTCGAGAAAATTCAAGAGCGATGATTTATTATGACTTTCGAAGTGGTTTAACACAAAAACAGTGTGTTGACCGGATGATTTCTGCATTTGGTGATGAAGCCCCATCCAAAACCACAATTTATCGCTGGTTTGCTGAATTTCAACGTGGACGTGTCAAGCTCAGTGATAATCCCCGTCAAGGTCGTCCAAAAACTGCAGTCACCCAAGAAAACGTTGATGCTGTGCGTAAGCTGATTGAGGAAGATCGACATGTGACATACCGCGAAATTCAGGCAACTTTAGGCATTGGCATGAGTCAAATACAAATAATCTTGCATGAACAATTAGGTGTAAAAAAGTTGTTTTCCCGATGGATACCGCATTCGCTCTGTGAAGAGCAAAAAGCGGCTCGCGTTACTTGGCGCGTCAGAACTCTCGAAAGATTCCACGCAGGATCCTCAAATGCTGTATACAACATCGTATCAGGTGACGAATCCTGGATATACGCGTACGAACCCGAAACAAAAAACCAGTCACGAGTTTGGGTGTTCGAAAATGAGTTAAAGCCAACAAAAATTGTTCGTTCACGGAGTGTTGCAAAAAAAATGGTGGCCACGTTTGTCTCCAAAACCGGCCATGTTACGACTATTCCTCTTGAGGGACAAAGAACGGTTAATGCAGAATGGTATGCTAGCATTTGTTTGCCACAGGTCGTTTCTGAACTCCGTAAAGAGAACTGCAACCGCCGCATCATCCTCCATCACGACAATGCGAGTTCTCACACCGCGCACAGAACAAAAGAGTTTTTAGAGCCAGAAAACATAGAATTGTTAGACCATCCGCCGTACAGTCCCGACCTAAGCCCTAATGATTTCTATACTTTCCCTAAAATAAAGAATAAATTGCGTGGACAGAGATTTTCATCACCTGAAGAAGTTGTGGACGCCTACAAAACGGCTATTTTGGAGACCCCAACTTCCGAATGGAATGGTTGGTTCAATGATTGGTTCCATCGTATGGAAAAATGTGTCAAATTTCGCGGAGAATACTTCGAAAAGCAATAAATACATTTTTAAATAGTAATGTTGTGTCACTTCCTTGATTCCCGAAATTTTCAGTGCCGCCCTCGTATCCCGTTGAATGAATACGTTGGCCAGAAAACATGTTAATAACTGACTAATGGTTGTTCTGTCGATCAATTATAATTATGATTTAATAACCACCAAGAACCAATTAAATTTGATGGCTTAGTTTACTTATTGCCCCGCTACCTGTACGCAGTCCCAAGAGTCAACCAAATAAAGGTGTACTAAAAATAAACAATCAATACAGAGACGGCGAACGAAAATCTTGTACGAGCTGTTATTTGGATATCAATCAAAGTCGTTGGTCCTACGTGACATTTGTACGTGAGCACGTCTGTGTTCAAGAGGTTAATCGGCTTATTAAGTTGCCGGCGTTCCCCAGTGTTGCCGTTAGGACAATCGAGTTTGTGGCTACACCAAAGAAAAAAGTGGTCAGTTTTGTAAATAAACCACTTTCGGAATTCCGCTAAAAGTGACTAAAGTATTTTTGGCCTACTTAATATAAGAAAGAAAATACGTTTATTTACGGTAACATGACGCAGAGAAAATCATATAAATACAAAAAAGAAGGAGTTGGGGGAAACTATGTGTCACATCCACGCAAAACGGCAATCGCTCATCATAATTCTAAGACCCTATGCGAGACAGAGCCCCAGAGCGTTGGTTTTCAGCGACAACCAACGTTTGACGTGATGACGTCAACCGCCAGCATACGAAAATATAAACAAATAACAAAAAATAAGAAATAAAATAAATACACCGTACCTAGTTCTAAATGTTAAATAAATATAATCCAATAATCCATAATCCTATTTTGGTTATATATAGGGATGGGGATAAGCGGGTTTAAATAAAACATTATTTAATAAGGGTTATAAACTGGTTACAATAAAGTATACAGCTAGTAAAATATTAAAATTACTATTACATTTTTAATAAATATTCTAAATCAATTTGAAAGTCTACAATGTCATCTGGAAATTGTGGAATCTGTCCGTCAATTGATGATGATGTGGATGGTATTTCAGTTTGTTTTATTAGTTTAACCGTTTTTGTAACTATGGTTAAAACTTTGGGTGGCAAAACATAATTGCAAGCTTTTTTTTTGTAATAATCTAAAAAGTAACCAGAAGTAGCTGGATTAGTTTTGGTGGCTAAACAGATATTTTTGGGCTAAAATCGTCGAAAATCCGCTAGATCTAGTCACAAACTGGCTATAACGGCAACACTGGTTCCCGTCTAATAGCTGCTTAGAGGAGGGGAGCAATACAATTAGTGAACGATCTGCAGCGTATTGGAAACATTATGAGATAACGATAGGATGTTTTTCAACTACGACTGGCTTCGAAAATCCTTGACTTTGAACGCTTCTTTTGTTCATTTTAAAGACTCACATTTGCTCCACCAATTAGTTACAACGTTTTAAGATAATATATCGTTCTAATTTAAATACACTCAGAGGCACGAAATCTTGGCCAAGCGCTTATCTCGCAAATACTTGCGATAACAAAAGCTTTAAGCACGCGGTCCAGAACTTAGACAACACGCGAGCTGGACCAATAAGGAATGGGCTTGAGCACTGTTCACAGATGAGTGTCGAATCGCTTTGCATGCTCCAGATGGTCGGGAGCTGAAGAGGAGAGGGATTTCTACCCATTACCACCACACAAACTGTGAGTTTTCATGGAGGTTATATAATGGTTTGGGGAGGAATAAGTTCCGATGCTCGTACGGAAATGGTTATTGTTAACAAGCTCTTAACTGCTACCCGATACATCGAGGAGGTCCTTCAAGAACATGTTTTGCCATATTCGGGGTTCATTGGGCACGACCAATTCCTCCTAATGCATGATAATGTTCGCCCACACGTTTCACGTTGCGTTGAAGAATACCTTCAAGACGTTGGCATTACAAAATTGCAGTGGCCAGCATGTAATCCGGACTTAAACTCAATAGAGCATATCTGAGAGATGCTCAAATGAAATATTAAGTCCATCTCAAAATCGCCAGAAACTCTATACCAACTTAGAAATGCGGCACTGGCCGCTTGGGAAGACATACTGCAAGTTGATATCAGAAACATCATTCAAAGCAAGCAGATCAGATCAGTAAGCAAGCGGTTATCAGGGCTATAGGAGCAAACACCCGAAATTACAACGTAGAGACAGACTATTTAACTGTACCTTTTTTATTTGCTTTTTCGAAATCTAGAAAAATAGTAAGCTACAGTAAAAATAAATTATTAAAAGATCTCAAAAAATGGCGATGTTCTATGCGTTTTAAAGTAGATGCTAGACAGAGACAGCATTATTAGCATCTGACGTCACAACACAGAAACGCCATAGAACTTCTCGCCATTCAATGCAATGATCGTTTTGCGTGACAAGGGAAGAATAATAATTTTAAAAGTGGGTAACATATTTTTGCCCCGATGTTTTTTTTTGCAAATCGTCTTTTTTAGAAACGTCTTTAAAATAAGTATTAACTAATGTATAATTTTGATAGTAGTCAGTAGTACTCTACTAAGACATTTGATACTTTTTTAATTTTGTAGTGTTTTTAAATGAATAGTGCAAAAACCTTTTAAGACTTTTGCTGAAGCAAAACTGCCCAATATCGAACATGCATAAGAAACACGTATAAGAGTGCACCTACCCTTAAATCAGTGTCAAAAATATATTTAAATACGAATACTCATTATATTGACATGTGGGCAAGTTTCCGTGCCGGTGAGTGTATTTCTAATCGCTTATTTTAAACTTTTCCTCGACCATATATCATGTACGTTTCATGAAATATCTCACGGTATCGGGAACGATTTCCTCGGGCATCACCATAACGACTTTTCCTGTGTGTCCCGTCCCCCGGAAATTGCACTTCCTGAACGAGTGGGGGAATGACTATATACCCAAAACCGTGACTGATCGATAACCAAAAAACAATCGTTGTAGGTGTTGATAATTTTGCAAGCTTTAATATGGTGACCGGACAGCAGAGTGGGGCAAAAACTAATTGCGAAAACAATTAACAACTAACAATTAAATTGCCAAATTTAGTTGCAACTAACAACTAAAATAATTAATTGTAATTGTAACGTATCGCAATTAACAATTAATTAATTGTGCTTGTAAAACTTTGCAATTACAATTAAATTAATTGTGCTTGTAAAAATTTGCAATTACAATTGATTAATTGTTAATTGTTTGATACACGTTTACAATTACAATTAACAATTAATAAATGTCAGTAACTAAAAAACATAATGCAAACAATACAAGAGCATTCTCCTTAATATTCTCAAAGGTATGTAAAGCCTGGATTTAAGCCAGAACATTACTACGTAAAAGTGTAGCACAGGTGCCATATACAGGGGCCACCGTAGGCGCGGGCTTGCGGACGGCGAGCAATGGGCAGCTCGCCGTCCGGTAAGGACCAGGCCCGGGTCGACGGCGCGTCGTGTTCCACGCGCGCCTCAAAGAGATGTCAGCACCATTGACGGGGTCCGATAGGACCGATGCCTGCCGGGGTCGCGGATTGTTCGAAAGAGTTACCGTGGCCCTGGCGCACAGGCAACTGAAGGAACACGGGTGGATTTTAGTCAGTAAGAGTCTGACACGCCCTTCCGCTCCGCCCAGAGCGGGAGAGGTCATTTGATGATTTCCCACCAAAAAAAAAAAAAAAAAATAGGTGCCATATTTACATTCGTCAAATACTTACGTAGTTAAATTAAATATTAATTGTTTAAAACAATTAATTTAATTGCAAATAAAATTTTAATTGCAATTGAATTAATTGTAAACCACAATTAACAGATTTAATTGCAATTGATTTTAATTGCATTTCACAATTAAAAAATAATTGAATTAATTTAATTGCAATTAATTTAGTTGAAATAAAAATTGTAATTGTTTGCCTCTACAATTAAACAATTAATTCAATTGTGCCCAACACTGCCGGACAGTTCCCTTGGGCATAGGATTTAGCACAACTCGATGCCAATTTGCATAAACTATTTGGTGTGCATATTCGAAAACGCGCGAATAAATTGTGCATAGCTGTGAGTAACTGAATATTCAGTTAGCTTTTAGTTGAATTTTGAATTTCCAGGGGATAACTGAATAAACATACATATACAAATTGTCGCGTGTAGAGGTACATTCCCGACAATGTTGTTTCAGAGTGAAATCCCTTGCAGGGTATAATCACCTGCCGGTGCCTAGCATTATGTTCAGAAAGTTAACGCTCGAGCTCGAATCCCTTTCAAGCTCGAAATCCGGGTCATTTTGGCGGCATTTAGGTACTTTAGTGAATTTTAAAGTTCGTGTGCACTGTGGGTCTATTTTTGCAGAACATCATGTTGAACTAGAGTTCGATTTAGCTTAATAAAATACCTAAAGGAGCTGTCGCTAATGGATAGGAATTAGAAATGTTAATAGAAATTTCTGTTTAAAATATTGCGTTACATTTCTGAGTGAAATTATTGAAAATGAAATAACAAAAAAACATTTTTGAAGTAAAATGTAAATGAGAAACGGCGGCAGAGAAGCTAAGATGACTTCTATCCTTAAAAATTGGTAGGTAAGTACCTAAGTTTACGTGGTTTTACAACAATATTTATGTAAAATTAAATTGTGCTCACCGCTAGAGACGAAAATCCATTTCATGCAGACCACAAAAATATCTCTAAAATTCCTATTCATTGAAACAAGAATTCCATTAAAATAATTTACGTGACCCGTCCCGTGTAGACAACGCAAAAAATACTTCTAAAAGAAAATCCAATTTTTCCTATCGTCGATTCATTTTGAACTGATCCTTTCTATTACCTTTTGGGAAATATTTAATAGATTCTCTTTATCATATTACCTAGACAAGTTTCTACGACGTTAACATGTTTGTTATTCAATCTATTTTCTCTAGTCAGACTTGTGAGATACTTAATAAATATATTACTGAGTAACTTGTAATTATCTTTGGCCTGAGAATCACACACTTAAAAGAAACAGTAAACAGAACTCGCTTGCTACGTATCATCCTGGGAGAATCGTAAATGTCGTTAGAAAGAATTGTTACTGCTGTAATTGTAGGCTGGTAACATGTAATTACTGTTACACATAAATGTATAATGTAGACTCGCTAAATAATAACATTTTCAGTATGTAATTATTTCAACCAGATTACGTTATTGTAACTCAGCTCCTTCAGGGTTCATGAACGTGTTAGATATGTCGTAATTAAAAGTGTCGGAAAATGTAAAGGTTCGTTAACGAGATAAAGCACGGCGGGTGACGATCAACATGTATCACCTGCAGCTAACCGTGTCTCGTTCACACCAGATCGATTCCATTCACTGAGCACACAGCTCATTCATAGCCACACCATCAATCTCGACTTGTTTGCTCTTTCATTCGCCGACAAGTTCATTTTCCATCAACTTTCATACAAAATGTTTGTTATTTCCTGTAATGTATGTTACGAAGCAACTTTTACCCGTATATTTATTGCAGCATTAGCATATTTTACTTTTGTTATGAATATGATATTGCACGAATATTTTAATATTTCGAAATGGATGTAGATAAAAGGGTTCTGCCCACATGATGCGAAATAAATGGAGCAACATACGCTCTCACGGGAATGTCGGAAATGTTCAGACATGGTATTCTTAGTCTTTCGTGACGCTATATGTTGCCTTGGTTTACGTAGTTCACGCTACTTCAGAATTAAATGTTAGCCAAACTCGTTAATTATAAAAAGGCAACTGTAGTAAAACACCCACTTCGTCCAAAATTAAACAAACGATTAACGCATGAATAAGTTTGGAGTAAAACGGACTCGTAACTAAGTTTCAAGGTACAAATTGGACTGTTTTATTACAATAAACGTATAAACTGTTATCGTGAGCTTGTTCGATATTAACGACAGCAACGATGGCTTATTCGGGGCTATTTAGGTCGGGTCAATGGCTAATCGCGGCTATTCGTGACGCTCCTGCTGGGGTCCCTTGTTGTCGAGTGAGCTCCTA
This sequence comes from Dryobotodes eremita, assembly GCA_917490735.1. Lineage (NCBI taxonomy): Eukaryota > Metazoa > Arthropoda > Insecta > Lepidoptera > Noctuidae > Dryobotodes > Dryobotodes eremita. The sequence continues at coordinate 15,348,988 of OU823255.1, forward strand.
TAAAGGCAGCGTATTATAACACCTAAAAAAATATTGTCGCGAAAGAACTTTCATATTCTTCCTTTGAAATAAATACACCTTAACCCTTCCCAAAATATATTCAAAAGAGAAAATATGAGCTTTATTAAAATTTTCTAACTATAAAGGATAAAACTTTTACGCTTAGAATGGAAGGAACATGGAGGAATTTCTAATAATTAAAGCTTAAAATATGAACAGGGTAGAAACGGGTAAAGTATTTGAAGGCGAGCCAACGTCACCGGAATAAACTTGAACTAATCTCGCGACAAAATCAACAGTGCTATCGCTAATAATTCATTTGGCTACCATAAGTAGCACGAACACATTTTAGAATCAAAACTATTTTAGAATCAAAACTATGTACTTCAGCTATTTGTTGGAATAATAAATGAAACATTTCGAGTGAACGTTTGATTAAAAACAATTTTTTGCGCTACATGCATACTTACGATAGCATTGAAAACTCAATAGGAAACAGGATATAGAAATAAGCGTGGATACCGAACGTTTTTTTGATATCAGTCATCCTTTGTAGGTGTATGACATTATCGCGAAAAGCAATGTCACGTCTCCAAAATAAAGGCAGTTTAACTTAATCTGAAGTATCCCGGTCTCCATGAAAGCAGACAGACAGACCGCCCCCACGTCTACGTAAATGCCACCAACTTCGCCCTTTCAATTAGTGTGTGGGTATTCTGCGAGCTAACTTGGAGACCTACCCACGCCCTACTAAAAGCAAGCAATACTGATAGCCCTGGTGTAGGCTAAAGAGAAACATATTTATTTATAGACAGTAAAGTATCAGAAGTCGTGGGTTTTTCACAGACTCAATCATTCAGATTCATTTAAGGTGTGGGAGGTTTTACGGGGGCTAAATATCACAATTCCATGACACGAATTAATTTACATTATGCGTTGGAAATAGCAACTTAATACAATAAAAATGAAATTTAAAAAATCATTATTTTTATAGTAAAAGCTTTTGTTGCATATGTTTTGTTCCTTGGCATAAAATACAATACATAACGACATGATCACCTGCCTAGCCTTTTCAAAATTATGTTAGGGTCAGCTTCCAGTCAAACCGAATGCAGCTGAATACGAGTATTTTACATGTAGCACTGCCTATCTGACTACCACAACCCAGTTATTGGGTATTACGATACCCCTTGGTAAGACTTTCGGGCTTCTGACGACCTGTAACGACTGTCAAAGATCGATCCAGATTCATTATTTTTACCTGTTGTGGTATAGTAATTTTATTCTAGGTGCATTGTCTTCACATATAACTGTATAATTAATGTAAAACACAAAATATTGTAAAACATTTCAAAAGAGTAATGTTGGAGTTTCTAGCCCATTCTTTTCCATACGAAACTACCTTTAGAAAGGGGCGACTGGAATAAATTCTATTTTAATGTAAATGTTGACGAAAAGTGCCTTTTATGTGCGTATTTGAAATAAATGCTTTGACTTTGACTACGAATGACAGCCGGGACCAACGGCTTAACGTGCTTTCCGAAGCCCGAGGGATCTCTTGGTATGTAAACATGGTCACCCATCCACAGATCAACCGCGGCAAGCGTAGTTTAACCTGATCGATTGACCCACACGGCTGTCAGCCACAAACCCTTCAAAAATACATAAAATACAGAACGACATAAAGGCATGTATTCACGTTATTCTAGATCCCGTTGTGAAACACTCACAAAGGGCCGGCTTGGCAACCCGTCATGACTTAATGAGAGTTAATTAGACCCTAAAGATCGTCATTACGACCACTTATTACTTCATTTATTCCAGCTGGGTAATCTCAGCTACAACAACAAGCACGTTACTTCCCAAAGTTTTAAGTAGAAGGTTGGATTCCAGACAGCATCCTACGTACACTAATAACGCTAAACTGTGTTCCTAAATCGGCTACCAAACAACGATGATGGCAATATAATATTTCATACGGTCGTCCGTCGACTACAAAGAGAGTAGTGTACTGACGTACAGTACTCTACTCTCTTCTCTCTCTTTTTGTGAAGGATCTCGTCTGAGGAAGTACTACTATCATCCCTATAACTGCTGCCAACCAGCGTTGCTTTTCAGCTTTTTCTCTCGGATTGCGGTGTCTCTAATATTGCAGATAGTATGGTCACCACTGAACATCAAGTGGGCCGTCTCGGCTAGTTTACCATCCGATAACATACAAGTGTGATAAAACTTACTTTCATCTGATTGCGGTGCTGATAGGATGGCACTGTGCTTCTTCTTCACTTCTTCCACGTTCGCCTGAATCTTGTCTATCATCTCTCGTATCTCTTCAACCTGAACAGAAAAATAATTGCTATTAGGTTCATTAAGTTCCATCTAAAGTTAAGAATTGCTGGCATCAAGACAAATTGGGTTTTCTCATTTATGGAAGATGAAATCTTCTTTATTCATTAACATACAAACTTAATTATTTTTCTTCCTGCCAAACATACATAATGAACTCCGGAATAGCATGAATTTTTAGTAATACATGACTTGGTTTCTTTTATTGGAACGAAGTTCCTTATCGGACGGTACGAACTTGGCGGATGGGGGCTAGGCGAAAAAAAGTGTAAGAATTTTCCGTCACTAGTTTCCGTCACGACCCTTTCTTTATTTGTTTGTTTTGTTGAACGTGCTAATCTCAGGAACTACTAGTTGGAATTGAAAAATTCTTGTTGTGTTGAATAGTCCATTTATCGAGGATGACTTTAGGCTATAACATCACGCTACGACCAATAGGAGCGGAGCATAAATGAAAAATGTTGCAATAACAGGAAAAAAATTATTCCTTTTGAGAGCTCCCGTTGCGTGCGCTGCGTAACCGGTTAAAGTTACGCAAAAATCATGTATCAAGAAATTGTTCCCCTTTAAAAGTTAAAAAAAAAAGTCCGCGACAGCATGTCTATCTTTTAAGGTTGACTCAATATAACCCTTTTTATGGTAATCAAATTTGTTTTATGGATGTTCTAAATATACTACGAAAGGAACTTCGTTCCAAATGAGTGTTCCACGACACTCGCGCATTTATTTTATTTTAAAATAATATTGTAAACAGATTTGTTTATTTGTAGTTCCCATGAATGTTTATGATTAGATTTCATATCAAGCTGTTAAGTGATAACTTATCCGACTGATATCAAGTTTTCTCTATCTGACAGCGTTGACTAAGACTACACGAAAGAAGCTTATAGTGGAAATATTAAAATTAAAATTAATAAAAAATGTTCAAATTGCAAGTTTAAACCGACTGTTTTTTGTTTTGTTTTTTATCAAATTAAATCATTTTTATTTGAGGAATACACCCATATAGAATTTACACAAATCAATTATTAAAAATATATTATTAAATTATAAGTAACATAATATTTATTACCCAGCGAAACAATTTAAGATACTTTATTTCACTCAAAAATTGTACAATTGGTCCCTTCTATGAGGACAAATATAATAATTATTATGTTTTTCCTCATAGAAGAGACCAACTGTATTATTTTTGAGTGCAACCTTAACTATGGGAGACCATAACAATGGTCAGGAAAAATCACGCAAGGCAGAAAAGAAAGAAGAATGACGAGAGAAATGCGCTCACAAAATTTCATTTATAATTTCCGCACCTTTTATGAAGCGTTTTATCTCAGCTCATTAATTCTTTAGCGTCGCCTGACTAGCCATCTTTTGGCACAAAGTTAATTACTCATCAAGTTGGAGCGATGGGGCAATTTTTTCCAAAGCAGTGCAGTTCGCCGTTTATCTCTGTATCAGGCTAAAGAACGTCTCGAAGTCTAGCCGAGGCGGCGCGACGTTGGTTCTGCTGGCAGCAAGCCAGCTGATACACCCTGACCTAACCTACTATGGCTACTATTCTGGCTAGATATGTTTTATATATCACAAAACTTTGAAGAAATTATGCTAAGTGGTAGGAACAGGACTTTGCGTGTCGCCATTTTAGTTATATTACTATCCTAGGAAGTCTGGAAGTCTTTTGAAGAAATGCAATACTTGTTCAAAAAGCATTAAAATTGCCTATAAAAATAATACAAGCAATAGTCGGGACGGCGAAATCAATTATTGTTAGACCTAAGGCAATATACGCAATTAAGGTTTGGAGTCAAGGTTTGATCGAAGTTTTATTTGTCTCAAACTGTGTTTATATTATATTTACAAGAGAAGTCCACAAATATTAAGAAAATATTTTTGTTGGCAGGCGGAAAATATACAAACCCACCGTTATTAGCTGACCTACATTACCTCGCGCCTCTTTCCGTTGTCATTAATTAAGAGTAAAAGGTGAATGCAATGAAAAAGAATACTACAATGTTAAGTTGGTCTCATTTTGGGAGCTTTTCACAATCAACAGCATTAAAGTAATAAAGAAAACAAGGTTTAAACAAAGTCTATGCTGGTGTTAACTGGTTGAGATAGCTTTTCGGGCCATGTTCAGCGTTAAATTTGCCTTAGGGAGATTACTGGCTAAAGTCCAACCGCAGAACAAACGCTCTCGCTAAGTTAAACTGCATTCAGTTTAAAAGAAAATTATTTTCCACTAAGTACTAAGTAAACGAATTGAGGTTAACCAGTCATCGTGTAAACATTTTATCAAGATTCAATCAGTAAACACAATAGGCAGCACTGAATCACCGGAACAGGCTGATATCTGATTCAAAAGAATACATAATTAAGCGAAAACTGAACGAAGGGAAAATCGTTGGATTTTCCCTCATTCAGTATTCGCTTAATGTTTCAAAAGTATGTTTCCTTGCCGCATGCCATATTCAATTTGCAATCAGCTTGCAGTTCTAGAAATGCATTGAGTGTGAATTCTTCGTGTATATTAATCTTTTACTAAGTGAAAGACACTTGGGATTGACAACCAAACACATGACCAATTTTTTAAGATAATACATACGTAACACTAATAATATGTGTTTAACCTAATTGTATCGGTCATTGATAACTCAAAGTACGGTTCAGGGTCGGGAATGCGGTTGAGTCGATAGGAGGACGTCCGTGCCCGGGTCGTGCGACACTTCACATCATGACTCACCAATTAATCAGATTAGCCCGATAACCGATATCGTCCGGCGGCCAGCCGATAGCAAACTTAACGATTAGCCTGCGATATCATTGTGATGTTTAATAAACGTTACTCGGATTCTAACTATACCCGTCTAGACAAGCTATGTACCCATTAAATCTGGCGTCGCTATAAATTGTCAGAATTTACATTGTTTCATGAACACGAGGGACAGAGACTGGGACTGATAGTGTTTAACAAATGTCGTGCAAATAAATAACAGGACCGTTGTAGACAGGATTTTAAATTCAGATTTGTTACAGTTGTAATGGCAATCATGTAATTTGGTTTAAATTAGACTTTTATTTTAATTATTTTATTTATTTTTTATATAGATTCTTCTGTATTTTGTGAATGTGAGAACGTTGTAGGCCTGTAGATTTGTAGAACATTTAGTATTTTGTTGAGTACCTGGTACTTGTTGACAGGCCTACACTGAATACCTATTAACACTGTAATTTGAAAACATTATAAAAGCCACTTATTTTTTAAAGAGTAACCGTGTAGTTTCTTGCCGGCTCTTCTCCATAGGAAACGACCAATTGGAACCGTGCACCTAGCTTCTGACGCCCATAAGTGCCCATGTAGGTTTATGTGAAATAAAATATTTTGATTTTCACTTTTGAATACTAATATAAATTTGCTGCCAGGATTTGAATACATGTTCGATCTCATTACTATAATCCGTTTCGTTATTACGACTCCACTTTCTACTTTCGATTTGATAGGTAGCGTAAAAAAGGACGCTGCCGCCGCCACCGAAGTAAAAACGTGATCCATTAATTCTGCGAGAGTCGCAACTGTTAGAAATACGTATGTAAGCTGAAATGGAGTTGCAAATGGGGCCAACAGCGTAGGCTCTAGCTAGCTTTGGTATTAATATGAGGTATGTTACTCATTAGACTGCTTGTGTACGTCATTTAGCAAAACTACGAACGGTTTTAGTTGTAATTAAACAAACTTTATGTTGGATGTTGCATGATATATAAATTTTACTATTTATATGCAGGACTACAAGTAGCTACTAGTGACTAGATCCTAATGGATTTTGGAAATTCCTCCAAAATTTAAGCAATCCTCAATTTGGGTTAACTTAAAGCGCCTCCAATACCATGACAATACCAAATTCAAAGTTCCGCTTCACAGTACATTACGCTCCTTTCTCAACATAATCGATGAATTTTATCGAAGCTATTGCTGAAGAAACGCAATGGAACGTGAACGGAAACTGTGCTTTGTGTTCTCAACATAAAAATCTTTGTTTGATGTTTTGGCCAAACGAAGTTCCGTGTCATGGTCAGGCAGCATTTCTTTATCGAACCTTATCGAATTTTAAATTGTTTTATAAGCAACTTAAGTGTTCTTTACGATATCAAGATATTATGCTTTTGGTTTAATAATATGGTTGTAGAATGAGGCATTGCAGCTGTGCCTTTGATAAACACATTACTGGACCACGGATACTACGGACAGCCATAAGAAATGTATGTGTTGTAATTACGTTAAGTGCACGCCTCCCGTCGCGACCACCATCGTTCCACCACGAGCAACGTGTAAGCACATCTCCCATCCACACATAATAACATGTAAATGAATCGCACGATTATGATGAATACCAAGCGCAGCCTGAATATTTATGACACAGTTGTGTGTTGTGAATTAAATGAAAACGCGTGAAGAATTCACGTCACGAATGAAAACTGGCGACGACTCGTATTTTTTATTGTATTCTGTATCAGACAGAAAAGTTAAGGACGGGAAGGAAAATTAGATATCTCCCTGGGGCAGGCTACCGCCTCACTGAGGGACGACGCCCCGGTTTAGAATATAGCATTAGCATTTATATACAGTTCTCAAAACAGTACTAGAATCGTACGGATGTATATCGATACCATAGATCTTATTGTATTTATAACATTAGGTTTCATAATATTATAGAAAGAAATGCAGACAATTGAAGCCAAATTCATTTGATTTTATGATATTGCTCATTCTGCGAGAAATTGAAAAGCTTACATTCGAAATGAAAGTTGAATTTCGAGAGATAGAAGTAAAAAATGTCTACAAACACAATATTGGAAAGAAATATTTTATTGCATCCGACCATGTTATAAGAGGTGAATTACTTACCGTATTACGTCTTTAATTAATAAATAATAATAATAATTGATTTAGGTACATAAAGGTTTTGTAGTACATGAGGTACTTTACAAAGTCTGCATTATTAATTACATGGTGTCTGTAGATACAACGAATTATGGGTGAATCGCTGCGCTCCTAGATAGATCTATGATTAATCTGTATTTAGGAGTAATGACGTCTTTATTTTTCAATGCACAGGCCTCCATAATACTGTATAAGAATTCCACAACAGGTCTCGTTCTCACCATTTAATATAAGTAGTCGTACGATAGTATCGATTGCAGTAATCGTTCGCCCCTTTGTGAAGCTTAAGTGTGGGAGTTGGTCCAAAATTACCTCACTGCTTAGTGCTTAGTGATTATATGATACCAATTAGCTGCAGGCATGACCTATTAAGTGTATTAAGCGCCAATATTATAGTAGCAGTAATTAGTATGAAGTATAATGTGATATGGAGATCAACTTTGACTTGATAATCTTGAGAAAACCGGTTAAATCTGTTTTTTTTGTAAAGTATTTAAGTGCTATTGTATTGTATTCTATTCTTAACTACTGTTCGACATATTACATCGTTGTAGTTACTGAGTTATGTGTTCAAGAAATGACCCTGCATTGTAATAAATGTACTCAGACATTCACAGCAGTAGATACTCTGTAGATAATTATTTTTGCTGTATAAGCGAATATTTATAGGATATTTTTTAAATTTTAATCTTTTTCGTCTTTTATGGGTTCCGTACCCAAAGGGTGCCAACGGGATCCTATTACTAAGGGTCCGCTGTCTGTCGGTCTGTCACAGGGCTGTACCTTTTAAACCGTAATAAGTAGATACTTGAAACTTTCGCAGAGTGTGTACTGTTATGTGTTCAAGAAATGACCCTGTATTGTAACAAATGTACTCAGACATTCACAGCAGTACACTGTAGATAATTATTTTTGCTGTATAAGCGAATATTTATAGGATTTTTTTTAAATTTTAAACATTTTCGTCTTTTAAGGGTTCCGTACCCAAAGGGTGCCAACGGGATCCTATTACTAAGGCTCCGCAGTCCGTCCGTCAGTCACAGGGCTGTACCTTTTAAACCGTAATAAGTAGACACAAGAAACTTTCACAGAGTGTGTACTATTATGGCCGCTATAACAACAAATAATAAAAATAAAATAAAACAATAAAATTTTTATACAAGAAGCGTGTTTTTTTTTCGGAGTTTTTGCTCGATCTTAATAATGGCAATGTTAAATATTTTACGGTGGTACAGAACCCTTCGTGTACGAGTCCAACTGACACTGTGCCGCTTTTTTGTTAGAATTATTATAACAAGACCCGTATGAATAATAAAATACTAGTTAACTTACAGAATTAATAATGAATGAAACGTTTAAGTACATCTTTTTCAAGTCGCTATTGCCAAGCAATTAATATAACCTTGAACATTTGACGAGAGCAATGAAGCTGAATGAAACTAATCATTTCAAATATTTTATAAGATAATATAAGTTTAAGTACATATAAAACTATCAAATTCCGATTTAATTGAGATCATATTTTATTCATAATATTATCTAGGTCGCGTGCCAGTTCTTAAAATAAAAATGTAAACTGTGTAATGAATAATCAATTAAACTCAAAACATTGAATATTGTATTAATAGTGTTTGTGCTATCGGTCTTTATGAGTTTCGGAAACGCGAAAATATCATTAAAATGTACAGCCATTTATAAAAATGTTTAGGGTTGGTAGGCTGAAAGTCACTTTGCACAAGTTATCGAATGAATGGGGTGAACATTTTCATTGTATTATATCAAGCTTATCGCAATTTGATGGGCGTTGACCTCTCGTGTAAAGGGAGTTAATGCCCATAGTGACCACGCTGGGCACGCGGGGTTGGCGACCAATAAACGCCAGTATTATTTTGCATAAATATACATAATATAGCCGCCCCACAGATTTATAATACTATAGACATTTTATTTATAAAGGTAGCTGTGCTCCGAAGCGGGTCATGTTTGCGGGCACCGGATTAACTCGGATTATGAAAGCGACGTCAGTTCGTCAGTACAGTCACAGTTCAACGACGCTATACGAATGAAACCCCCACATTATACCTTATACCAACCCTTACTAAATACTACAGAGAAACGGGGAAAAGTTGTGTCTACGTAACAACGTAATAACAAGACAAAAGCTCTGGTTCTGAAAGTAACCAACTTTTATGAGTGTGCTGTAAGTAGGTACTAACTTTGTTGTAACTTTTACAAGATTCGCGGTTTCGCCACTTATTAATCCTAGAAGATAACTAAAACAGATTTGTTATTATGTAAGTAAAATTAAGACACGATGTAGTTCAATATGTAGTATTCGGATTCGTAGTGGCTACGCTACGCCAAATGCTCGGAAGTCTGTCGGAAATAAGCTGGTAATAACGCCCACCACTGTTATGGAAATAAATACGTAAAAAAGTTTGTTATTTTGTAAGAATTAATTTATTTGTTCATTGTTACAAAGGTAACCTTGATAACTATTACAGAATTATTTTATCTCTAGTTAAATAAATACACGGTATAGTTTAATGCGCGTAGTACTCGGGTTCGTAGCGCTACGGCTACGCTACGCCGAACGCTCGGAAAACTTGATCGGAAATGGGCTAGTTATAACATAACAACGCCTTTATCATTGGTTTGCTAAATACTTAACAACACGTAAAACAGCTCTATTATCATGTAAGTAAAATAAGTACGTACAAGGTAGTAGTGCAATATGCGTAGTATTAAGGTTCGTAACGCTACGGCTACGCTACGCGGAATGCTCGGAAAAGCCGGCCGGAAATGAGCCGTTAATTAATATTGTTTCGGAAATAATACGTTATTCCATAACCTTACCTATTTTATTATTATTGGTTTCTATGACAATGTCTCGATGTTTTCTATCGGTTGCTAGCATGTGTATGACGTCACCTAGACTTGTACGCGAATGTCTGTAGCGTATCCTGATAGGCGCCACTTAGACCCAAATAGATCAGGTGTCTGAAATCCTCAATCGTACGATTGATGATCTAACTCACTAAACTGCTTACAGTCACCAAGAGGTTTCTCACCTACAAAAAGGTAAGCAGGGGTCATGAACGTTTGTGTTAATTTACTTTTAATGACTTTAAAAGTGATACTGTTCAGTTTTCATGGATGTTATTTATAGGAGGTAGGTTACATCTATACTAATATTATAAAGAGGTAAAATTTGTTTCTTTGTTTGTATGTATGTAAGGGGTAATCTCTGGAACGACCTGTCGGATTTGAACAAATATTTTTCCGTTCGATAGCCCAATTCTTGAGGAAGGTTATAGGCTTTCTAACATCATGCTACGACCCTTAGGACCCGAGCAGAATGAAAAGTCAGAAAGAACGCTAAGCGAAAACGAAGCTATAGCACGGGCGGGCGATGCGATGCGACGGTTGAGACGGGGGTACAAAAAATTTCACGCGGACGAAGTCGCGGGCAGAAACTAGTTATATTTTAATTATTATAGTGTTATGACCGCATATCCATTTATCTTGAAAGCCTACATTTACGCTTTACGCAATCTCAACCACAAAATGCTGCCTACGTAAATGAAGATTGTTTTGTGGGCTTTTAAAATGGTGTGCATAGCGCAAAATATCCCCAATATATTCCGTAAAATAACCCCAGGATTCCCGGTTTTTCCATTATCCATTCAAACCACATTCCAAAAACAATAATATTACTTCATTATGGAAGATAAAAAAGTTGTCATGCGGGAATCGAGCTCGAATTGCTCGAAACATTAATTACAAAAAAGGTGACACTAGGCCAATGCACCAGTTGGCTCGCTTGGGTATTACGTCATTGATATACTGTGACAAAATAATACGGACTTTACTTTCATTGTTTTTGTAAGAACGGAAGGAAATATTGATACAAGCGATAATTCGCCAGAGTTCGCGAATTTGTGAATTTGCTCGATGGTAAAGTGTTACATTTAACAATGTTTTATATATTATGATAAACTGTGAATTTACGTTTAATACTGTCAAATGATGTCCTGAGCAGCACCCTAATTGCGTGACACACTATCTATCAAAATCTGAATCATTTTGAAGCCTATTGCTAATCCATGGCTTCATATTTTCGAAAAAGGTGTCTGCTCAACAACGTAAATAACGCAATGAATGTTGTTGAACTGTCAAAATGGAAGCTATTACTACTGTTAGTGTGTTACGCAATTACCCCGCAGGCGCCTATTTTAGGTAAAGACAAGTAGGTAAATCTTTCCAAAAACATAATAAATATGTATGAAATAATTTTGGGATTACTTAGTTTACAAGGAATTGCATGTGTCCCTAATTATGCTATATAACCATGTTAACTTTAACCTCGGTTAATATAGCGGCAACCTGAATCGATGCAGTCATACTCATGAGTACATGAGTCACGTCCTACTAAGTCACTAACTTTTTTAAAGGAAAAAATACAATGACTAATCTACCCATGGAGTATTAATCAATATCAATGATTAATAGGTTGTGTCCACGGTTTAAAAAAAATAACTGTGTGAGACGGATAACACGAAACAATTAATTATGCAAAACCTCGTCCTTTTCAATGAAAATACTTTTAAAATTTCGTTCGAAAAAATACACAAAATCACTTCTCTGCTTCGGAGAAATTGTAAACGTAAGTAGCCAAAATACAAGTTAAATCCTATCTATGTATCGATAAAATTTGGATTTCGCATTCACCGTCCAATAACTCCAATTAAACACTTGAGTGGGCCTTAGGCAACCGTGAAAGTACGCCTTTTGCATGTTCCCCTGGATTTCAGGACTCCGTACAATAAACACTGTACGAAAAACGTTAAGGGCAAGTAAATTGTACGAAAGCTTCAATTTACTTGGAATAGGTTCAAGTAATTAGCATTGCGAATTGATAATGCAAATCGATTTAGAACATAGTAGGGACATAAAGTTCATAATGTCGTTGTTAGGTACTATAAAGTAAGTTTATTGACGTTTTAAACTACATTTACATGTTGTAGACCATGCTACGGACACGCGAATGCGTTTATCTCGCACGCTATGGGTTTCATTCCACACCGTTTGAGCATGTGCAGTCAGCACCTACCTACCTATTTATGAATTTAGTTTTTAATATTTCGAGACTTCTTTTTACCGAGGATGTTTTGGCATAGCAACACATACAAAGCTAGTACCTACATGAGTAATCGTTAACTGGCTTTATCCTGGTACAAAGAAATCGGAGAATCTCACGGCTGTCTGACGGACATTGTTCTTCTTTGAAGCATGAAATACTACAGATGAGGGTAAACATAATTAAATACCTATGGCGACACGCAATAACGTAATACACACTAGTAAAACCAACAGAACAACGCTTACGAGCACGACGCGAAAACAATAGGGAGGAACACGCTGAAACTTTTGTACAACTATGCTGATTGGAAAACTCGGGCAGACAGAATAGCCGCATGTCAGTGGGCTTGCAAAATGGAATTGATGTTCTTTCTATGAAAATATCAAAGGTATAATGTAATGTTACAATCTCCCTCTATTCAAGAAAAGAATTCTTATCACAGCAGAATATTTAATCCACTTCGCTAGCACCAAATCCGGCGATAAATCCCGAAGCGAAAAAGGAACGTTTTTCTTTCTACACTTTATAACATATTGGCATTCCCTTCGACGTCAAAGAGAATAATATATCTGTAATGTGGAGGTTAAAGAAATTCCTTAATGGCAATGTAAGCAGCAGATGCTGAGCAAATGACTCATACTATCACGAGTTCATTATGCGCTGATTACCGCAGCGCTAGAAGCGACAAAACTGACGCGTCCGCGCATCTTTGCCGTAATGTAGTCACGTATGATTCATATTCCTTAACATTAAGACTGAATATCTCTTAATATATATAACAACGACTATTTTATGCTAGTCGTGATATGTCCAATATTGAATTGCGAAAAAATTCACAATATCCTTGGCTTCCTATGACATCATGATGTCATTGACCAGCAGCCTAGTAACTGGTTTTATGAACTCCTTTATTATCTATGCATGTAAATAACTATTATTTATAGGCATATTATAATATAGGTAACTTTATGTTATTTAAGAACCGGACTACTAAGAATCTGTTATTAACATTTTAAAGACTGCATGTTTGCTTGGATTTAGTATGTATAATTAAGAGAAGTTATCACTGTCCGTTTTAACAATTTAATATAAAAAGCCCGAGTAACCAAATTAGCTGCGGAATTTACACTACAGCTGTAATTAACAAAGCCTTCAGAATATAATGTTGGTACTAAACAGCCAGTCGTAGAGCAGCAACCCGGGGTTAATTAAAGTCTATTAAAGTGGATTACGCGTTGATGGAGTCAAACAAAAGATTTCTTACCTCACTGAAGAATTCATCCATAAAACCTCCTTCGACGGCGACGTTGACGTCGTCGGGCCCGACATCGTCATCGTCGCTTTGCGCCTGCACAGAAGAAAAATAATATTAGCACAGGTTCAAAATAAATATTCAGCAATAAATGCATCAGGGAAGATTGCAGGTTTCCATTCACGGAAAAAATACTAAACCGCTTTCGAAAATGTTCTCAACAAGATCCAATAAGAAATAACTTTCAGACCTTAAAAGGTTTTGAATCTTCTATACGAAAAGACAAAAGAGTTTAAAAAAAAATGCCGTATCTTTCACATAATACGACATCCAGTGCTCAGTAACTAGATAATTAAATATGAGCGAAGCGGCGGGCGGTCTCATAATATAATTAATCGTTATTATATAAAGACGTTAGTTAATTGTAATTACACTTTAGCAGTTGTGGAGTAAGAAGAAATAATGAATGGCTCGGTGGCGGTGTCGTGGACGGTCGACACTCCATTTATCCACGTTGCACTTGTAACTCAAGCTGACGTGAGAGGAGTGGTGCAACATGTTACAGTTCTCAGGACTTTTACACTTTGCGTTCTTTAGCTTAAGATTTTCATTTTTATAAAACGTTAGAAAACATGAGTGTCTTTTTTGGTTCTTATATCCACTTTTTGTATTGGAAATGGTAAAAAGAGCCGCGTTATTTATATACATATAATTATTTAACGACTACTTATCTATCGTGAAATCAAATAACGTGAGGTGATAAATGATAATATATATTATGATTAAGAAGGTTTTTCCGACATGACCGATTCGATGGTGACATTCACACGTATTCATAATAAAATAATCATTCAGTACAATACGTCTAATTAGTAACAGGACTGTCGCCTTTCCTATAAATTCATAATGAGATGAACTCGACTCCACAAAAGACATTACGAATATACGTCGCTAGTAAAATTGTGTATGAAACGCTAACATACAAAAACCAAAGGAATAATAAATGAACGAGGGGGCAAAATGTGGTTGCTTTAGCAAGTCGTGACGTAAGCAGGGGTCGACATCGGACGTACACGAAAAGCAAAATAGAATCCACTTAGTTGAGGCGAGCTAGCCATTATTCAATTTATACGGACAGTCCGTGGATCCACAAAGGCCTACCGTCGCGCTGGGACTTCACGGGGACGATGCAACTAGATAGGCCAACATCACTCTACATTACATTATTATCTCTGAACATAATTATCACGTCAACTCAAAATATCAATTAGGTACAGACATGAGGAATGCTTTATCAATTGATGTAATCACTTGTAGAATACAAAACAACGTGTGATTAAAACCATTTCTTTCAGCGGAGCCTTATTTACTTATCTTCAGACCAAAATAATTTGACCATTTTATGACAACAACGTGAGCATTCGCCGGTGAGCATTGGTGGTGGTCGTGAGTTTCGACCCCGCTAGGCACTTTACTTTGTTTATTTAATTTCATCACCACAGCTCTCAAAACGGTGCAGGAAAACATCGTGAGGAAACCGGCATGTCCTAAAACCAAAAATTCGAAGACGTGACATCCACCAAACCGCACTGGGACCGCGTGGTGGATTACGGCCCACTCCCTCGCACAGATAGGCCTGTGTCCCAGCAGTGGGAACATTATAGATCGATTATGCATGACAACAAAGCGTGAATGGAGGTGGCTCGTTGGCGGCAGAGTTAGGGGTCAGGCTGTGCTGTGTCGCTGTCAATATAGGTCAGTGTGACACTGTCACGGACCAAACCGTGTCGACGTCAAAACATTCATTTAGACAAGCTTAATGACAATGGCTTCCATTAGGACACCTCATTATTATTATTAGCTTTTTATAGAAGTTTCGACTACAAGGATTCCAAAAAAAAAAACAATTTGTTGTAAATTAGGTATACCTAGCTGAAAATAACTTGAGTGTTGTAAAGTCATTGACACAGTTGATCCAGTCAAATTTATTTTATAATTCCTAAAGTTTATATTCAGACAATGTCATAATGTAAACGAGACTAAGTTCAGACGAAGAAAGGGAAATGAGATTATAGATTCATAGGTTGGACTAGAAAGCTTTTCTCGGTTGTGGGTGCCACTATTAATTTTTATAAGACTGGACAATTGGCCATCACGAAAGTCAGTATCTTTCATAGCTTCGTTATGATATATCTTCCTCTCATTCTGCTATTACTATTTTTAGTAGCAATGTCAGAACGAGACCTTAACATTTAACCTCTTATCATAAGAAGCATATTTTACAGAACGTATTTATAATAGTTTGACCTTATGACATCGGCACGGGATACGGTGTCAACACGTGTGAGGCGTAACTCAGCGTGATAATTGACACCTCGATTCTCGCGACGCCTACTAACAGCCCGTATCCTGCTCATACGCATACGAGCATAAAAAGGATTTGTATTTACGATACAAAACGTAATTGTACACAATTGTACCGCTCGTTTTTCGTGCAGTTATCCTGATTTAATAGCGCAGGAAACGGCCAATTGTTTACAATGATTACGAACCCTCGGGACACGGCGTACGCTGGCAAATCACATTTAATAAACTTTTAATTATTACTTTACCACTATTTGATTATACAATACAAACAAAATAACAGTGAAGTAAAGCCGTTGGTCCCGGCTGTCATTCGTAAATCTTTGACAGTGGTTACAGTTAGTCAAAAGAAGCCTAAAAGTCTGGTATCCGTGTAAAATACTGGTCGCTCCATATAAAATACGTGTATTCAGCTGCATTCAGTTAGCTTGGAAGCAGACCACAACATAGTTGGGAAAAGACTCGGGAGATTTATTGACAAACAAAATAATAAATAAGTTGGACTGAAAGATGACGTTATCACAATAATATTATTCGTAGACATAAAAATGTTATTTACATTTTATCTGCATGACAACTTGTCGTAACTATATGAATCATTATCATCTCTTGTTCTTACGATAAGATACATAATTCAAGGTTTGATGATTCTTAATATCTTCTCTCGGATAGGAACAACCTGTATTATCATCAGTGACAAATTCATAATAAGTATTTAAAAATATTTTCTTGTCAATGATGCTGTCAATGAAGATTATGTCTAGGTTTCAGAAGAGTAATCATGAACAAAGCTGGTACTTATAATTGGGTTAAGAAACTAGACCATTCTGTAGAATTTATGAATATTAGCTAGAACAGAGATAGAGCGAGCTGATTTATAATTTGTTGAAGGTCCCAGTCGCGTAGTAACAGTATTACAGAAAGCGGGCAGAGAGTTAATTTCGAGCCGACCGACGCGGTCATGGTCGCCACCGGCTCAGACAAAGGGCTCCGGATGACCGCTTGGTATGTAAGTAGCTATGAACTGCTTAGAGCAAACCGAACAAAAGTATTACATTTGTTGGATATTTCTAACATCTTTCAGAAAGCAGGTTGATTGAAAAAAAAAATACAAGAAAAAGAACCATCTTCCCGAAAAAACCTTATGTAATCCCAAAAACTTTTCCGTATTCCTAAAGTAGAAGAAAATTCATGTATCTCTCAGAAGGCTGGTCGAATTTTTCAGGATTCTATCAAATTATCTGTAGCAGTTCGCTGGAAGAACATTACAATGAAAACCACAATTCCGAATGTTCTGTTAAATGGCCGCACACGAATCTTGTACTATTTTCGTGGCATGGAGTGTGAGGTAGCGAATTGGGAGTCACGTCACGTATTTCAATCGAACTAGATCTGATAACGTCAGCTGTATTGGCTTCCTAGCATAGGTCGGTCTGGCGCCGATTTTATTTTTTGTAGCCTGAATATTATTTTTTCATTCACTCTAACTTTTCCTGTTGCTTTCATTAAATATAAAATATTTTGCTCTTCCAAGCGCGATTTTACGTCAGACGTTCGTTGGTACTGAGTTTTTTTGGGACTAGAATTGACTAGATACTTTAGCATTTTATTTAAGTAAATAACTTATTTTATTATATAAAGCTTTTACACAGCATTTTGTAAGATATTGGATATATTTAGAAATCAAGAATAAGATGAATAATATGCCGCGTGACTTGAATTTTTTTGAATTCATTAGAAATATTGGACTACTTGGATAAGTATTTTCTTTTACAAGATCTGAGTAATTGAAAAAAAACAATATTTTTTGAGCAGTTATCTAGCTTTCAAAGTATCGACAAATTACAAAGCTTTCTGAAAAACTGACTTTCTTTGCTTGTACCTATATCAATTTATTTGAATATTATGTAAGTACTCGCCTACTCTTACTTTGAGACCAATTGAACTAATAAACGAAATACAATGTTCGTTCTTACTAGGTTTTAAAACGTATCGGTAGAAAAATCGGTAAAAGAATTAAAGGACTAAATAAACTGGGTACTGTATTAAGCTAAGTTCGTATAAAATACATTTAATTAAATATTCAGCAAAATGGCCTCTCGCACAAGCCAGAAACCAGAACAAATTCTGCTCCTACATCACGTTTGGTTCAAATATTTAACAATTTAATCAGTTAATTGTGGTTGTTCGCGTTTAAAATTTAACAAAGTTTAATTAAACACCGTCAAGCTGGGTTAGTACGAAAATCCGGGTATACAGGAACCCAAAACGTATTTCAATTTAATTGCAGCGGCAACGTGGCGATTTTCGTTAACCCTGTATGTCGTGTGTTTGATTAAACCGTCCTAATTGGTTATAACTGGTTCATCAACCTTTCGGAATACAGATTGATATGATTTTCAAGTCATTCTTGCGCATACAGTTTGCGTTGCGTACCTAAAGTTGAACTGAATTACGCAATCTTGGCCTTCACCCCTCAAACTTAAGTACCCTGCCGTCTCGCTCGTCTAGACTACACCTCAAGGATAATCCTATTTTTCTGAAAAACTTTAAGTAGATACTTAATTAGGTAGGTCCAAGGTAATTTATATTAGCTACGGTAGTTTTAACGCGAGTTTTCTATTTTTTAATACTATCAGGTAAAGAAAAGAAAATCTAAAAAATCTAAATATCTTGAATATAAATTAAAGAGAAGACCACTTGTTCGTTCATATGATAGATATATAAGACATTTATAAAATTTCTACATATAAAATGAAGAGAAATAAAATAAAATTGCAAAATTAGCACACTCCGGAATCAATATTTCAATGACCTTCAACAGACGTTACAGCAATCCGAAATGCAATGCGCCGCAGGTTTTCATTGACATGATATTTTGAATTGAACGCTGTTGAAATATATTTTTCTCGTGTTACTTCAGTTTATTTCTGGAACGCGAAAAACCCCAACGTATGTAACAAGATAAAAACAATCCCTGGTAGTACAAGTCGTCAAGGGGATTATTTAGATCTGGGTCAATTGGAGGCGGCATCCCTAAATCTCAGCACATAATTACGGGCGCGGAACGCGTGGCGTGGCATCTAGATCGCTCGTCACCACTTACAACTTTTTGACCCGGCCTATTTGTGCCCCCTTCACAATCTCGACACTGCAATTAATTTTTAGTTACTTTGTACGTGTAAGGGCTGATTTTTCAATAACCAGATAACTATTATCTGAAGAATAAAATGGCTGTTTGACATATTTTCTATACAAAATCTGTCACACTGTCATATTTATTCCTCAGATAAAACTTATCGGCCGATTGAAAAATTAGACTTTAATGAAACTATGACGCAACAAGTATGGTTTTAGGACTCCACACAGTCCACATAACACAGTCCCAGTCATCTTTATGAACCTGTTTCAAGCAGTCGTGTAAAAAATAGCATCATCTAAACTAAATTTTGCTTTGACTGATATAAACGATCACACAGTTTACATGCATACTTACAATATTGACATAACTACACAGATAGCGTTATCTAAAATTAAATGAAACATATTTGAGTTACACTGCGAACTTTCCTTTTAAAACATACGTTTAACGTCCTACTGTAAAAACATTTTTAAACTCTTGGGAAATGCCCATCATTTACCAAGTCTTGTCTGAAGATTATTACCGAGAAGGACGTAACTCCAGCGGTCCGGGCGGGTAGACTTGCCCTGAGGCAACTGAGAATTGCGGTATTAACAACTTTTTCCACTTGAAACAGTCTCGAAACAGGGAACGGCATCCCCAACCACTCAGTTCACTACAGTCGGATGTCGGACACACTTGATAATCTTCTTTGAACACTCATTTGCTTTACTTGACATAGTTTTATTGACTTGATTCATGCAGTTTTTCGTTTCAATTCATATTGTCGCGGGCAATATACGGGGTCAGTCTGTTCAGCGTGTTCGTTCTATGAAACGCCAAAGTATTAAGATAAGATTTTATTAATCACTCTAGAAATAAAAGGATCAATTATTCCACTGGAATACTTTCCAATTTTAATCAATGTGAAACTTATCTCATAATACGTTCGGCAGGGTCAGTGATCTACGTTTCATTTCAAGTAAAGATCTGGAACAGTGTTGCCGAAACAGCAAAATTTCGTACAAGATGACCGAAACGGTTCAATGAGCTATAACATTTTATATTGCCCCATACTGCGGGCTATAAAGTCCTTTTATAAGAGAAATGTCATCCAAGTGCCAATTTATAGCCCTGTACACCCATCTTCCTGGTTTTGTAACATGAAGTTCAACATTTAATGATTTCCTTGGCATTATTACTTGGATCTTTGATACGAGTAGAAAGCAATTTATAGAATCGGAAAGTTATCCCATTACCGTCTTGATTCTTTCCCTCGATGACTACCTAGTCATATACTATACTATACTAATCACAGAACTAGATGTACTAATCTATTGTTTCCAGGGAAGATTCACACACCGGTAGAAATTCCTATTTTAATAAGAAATTAAGGTATTCGGTTCATTTCTTCAATTTACTAAAATGGCTGAAGTGTTGTAATTTTTATTAAATTTTCAAAGGGTAAACTTAAATATTCCCAGTAGTTAATTTAAAAATCACATGCCAGCAAAGAATATTCAGGCTTAATTAAAATCATGTTTACACAGGCCGCTTCAAATATCAATTAAAATGTTATGCGTGTTTATTGGCAAGATTGAGTGGTGTGACCTATATTACACAAGGTCAAAAATCAAAAGCCGCGGATTTTACATGGCTCACGAGTTTACAGGCGGTTGGTCATAAAGCCCGACGAGGGGTGCCCTTGTACCCCACCGCTGATGCCGCTTATTTACGACCACTACGGCATATCTATCTAGGATTATTCCCAAAGCTGTTCTTTTGCGGATAAATATTTAAAGTCAAAATGTCAGAGTTGTTTTTTGCTTCGTGGCAGTCAGTTGATCAGATCATAAAGGTAATGCTCGTTAG
The DNA here is from genome assembly GCA_917490735.1 of Dryobotodes eremita. Taxonomy (NCBI): domain Eukaryota; kingdom Metazoa; phylum Arthropoda; class Insecta; order Lepidoptera; family Noctuidae; genus Dryobotodes; species Dryobotodes eremita. The sequence goes on from OU823255.1 coordinate 15,370,025, forward strand.
ATTACGTCATCATTTTGAGCAACTAGTTACTTGAGGATTATTTGATATCACTACAACCGATGGAAGATACGAGTAATATTTTATTTTAGTTGCTAAAGCCACTTTGTTTAAGAAGACCTATATGCGTATACTTTGTTTATGCAGTAAGCGGCACAACAAAAATTGCTGTTCCTGCACAAGCCGGTGTAATAAAAACTTCATTGCAATGACAAACAAGAGAGACGTCGTCGTCGCCCAATAAAAATGCTAAGCTAAAATGCAAGCAAGCGTGTGGACGACAACAATAGGCACCACGACGTGTATTGACGGTAGCGGGAGAAGGCTAGGAGCGTTGCGGACTTGCGGCAGACCTTACGTAACCACCCCAGTTCGCCCCTACCGCACCCTGCCTTGACACTTCCGAGAGCGCTCGTCATTTGGTCGCATGTGTTTCGTGTGCAACTGATATCGAAATGTATTTATACAAATATAGCGCTGTCCAAAATGTTAAATACCACTAGAAAACTCGCCTAGTTTCAGCAAGCGAGATATTTATACTTGTTGTTCTCGCCGTTCTACGTCAAAGAAACGGTGGACGAAAGTTATTCGGCTTTTCTTTCGCTTATTTTGTTTGTCTTCGTGAGATAAGTCGGAAAATGGTTAATATTTTCCATAATAAATAACCGAAAAAGTATGAGTTTGAGCAGCTGCATGATTGGGGTGGTTTATCCTTCAAAGAAAGGCCTGTAAGCCGATAAAAAATATTGGACGGTCGGTTGCTATGTTGATGAAGCGCTCTACATATTACGACGGATAGTGATACAGGTTAGCCCCGCGGGATACCCAATAAAGATAAGACAGCTAAGAAAGAAAAGAAAACTGAATAATAAAAATGGTCGTCAATATATCACGTAACTCAATTGGAAACAGTATCCGAGTTGCGTATCACTAGCGACAAATGAGCCGGGATTGGCTCTCGGACGTCGCACGTCTTATGTATCCTCAAAAGTTACTCGACCCACATACTGAACAGCCTTTGTTGGAAAACGCTGCGTCACTGACCGTATCCAACAACACCAACTATATGAAACATGTCTGAAATATTTACAACAACATTAAACTAATGAACTTCTGAATTATGGAAGTTGTAATTTATTGTAACATCCCTTTTGATATTTGGTGGGTTATATTAATCGCTTCATTTAGCTGACCTAGGTTTATTTTATTTGAGTCTAAATCACTGAAAAATCTTAAACAATTTAATATCCCACGTGATCTCATAATTGTTATTCATCATAATCATTTATTTGTCAGAATATGGTACATTATAATGGTCTTAAGATCTTCATCATCTTGACTAAGTTTTTGACAAAATCGTAATCCAGGTCGTTCTAGCCAGAATATCGCCTTCGTTAGTTTCTTTAAAATACCTTTTTTTAGATTGCATTCCTTTCACTGTAAATGGGTTTATTTGGGAATTCACGCATTTTTTTTTTTTTTTTTGGGTGGGAAATCTCAAATGACGTCTCCCGCTCTGGGCGGAGCGGAAGGGCGTGTCAGACTCTTACTGACTAAAACCCACCCGTGTTCCTTCAGTTGCCTGTGCGCCAGGGCCACGGTAACTCTTTCGAACAATCCGCGACCCCGGCAGGCATCGGTCCTATCGGACACCGTCAATGGTGCTGACATCTCTTTGAGGCGCGCGTGGAACACGACGCGCCGTCGACCCGGGCCTGGTCCTTACCGGACGGCGAGCTGCCCATTGCTCGCCGTCCGCAAGCCCGCGCCTACGGTGGCCGGGAGTCGGCAATCGACTCCCGACGCCCAGGGTGTCTCCTCCTCCTGCGGCGGCTAGGGGCGCGAGGGCGTAGAGATTGCCTCTCCCTCTCGCGCTCCGCCTCCTCCTTCGCGAGCATTACTGCTTCGCAGAAGGAGGTGACGGCTTCCCATTCCCTCTCGCTCCGTACCATGGCCTGAACCAGGGCCGGACGCGAGAGGTCGCCGCCGCCGATCGCCGCCACGAGGACACGGCGGTGCTCCGCCCAAGCCGGGCAGACCTCCACCGTATGCTCCACCGTGTCCTCCGGTCGATCCACACAATGGTAACACCCGGGCGTTTCCTCATCATCATCTTGACTAAGTTTTTGACAAAATCGTAATTCAGGTCGCTCTAGCCAGAATATCGCCTTCGTTAGTTTCTTTAAAATACCTTTTTTTAGATTGCATTCCTTTCACTGTAAATGGGTTTATTTGGGATTTCACCCCTGGGATAGCAATCGTCGTATTTAGAAAAGTTTTAATTCAATTAGTTTGGACTTCAGCCATGCCCACATTACTAGTAATCTTTTAAGAAAGCTTTGAACACGTAGTTAATAGTAGTTGATTTTTAGTTTTATCTTCATCGAAGTTGTAGTCAAGTCGCTTGTAGCAGCAGCAATGAATTCTGCCGAAAAAGAAAAACGGTTTCTTTTTAAACCTAACTACCCATGTATCCAGGCATTACTTACTAAGGAAACGAAAAACCATCAAGCACCAACAGCACTATTACTATTCTGAACTTCGTATTTTTTAGTTCAAAGTATCAAACGCAGGATATCAGTCACGGGCTCAGCCGTGAGATAATTTGCACGATAATAGTCAGACAGGCGGCCTTGTTTCAGCATTCAACCCATGTTACGATGACACGATCTCCCAACAGCCCCCAGGCGAGGGCGCACTGTTTACACTAAATTACCAGAGAAATCCCATCATACAGCTTATCGCGATGTGCCGGAACTGTTCCGGATTACATGTTATTGTAACTGTTAACAAGGGTCACAAAACCGTGTGTCAAAATATTAATTACTCGTGTTTTACATCAATGATTGCTGGAACGGTAGCCCAGGAAAATACTGTCTATCTGCGAAAAAAAACCTAGAGAATAGTTTTCACTGAAATGATGTTAAATACAATGGTAACAATGTTGTGTGAAAAGTTCGTAAAGAATTCAGGGGCGAAAAAAAAAACATTGCTGTCAAAGGTCCCCAAAAACCATTTCTTTGCAAAAAATCTCGAAAAGTATTGGGTTTACGTCAATCTGTGCTTTCGACAAGTTTATTCCTTTTTATTCTGCACAAAAAGTTCCAAGTAAGATTCATTTAGGATCAATAGTTCTCGAGATATAAGGCTAAGACAATTTCGAAAAAACGCCATACTCCTGTACAAAATCTGTGCGTATTAGTAAGTGTATTTTTTATTAGCACTAATAAAATGATGTTTTTATGCTCAGGGAAATCGTTCAATACATACACTCATATGTAATTTTTTGTATGTCAGTCATGTTTTAAATGTCCTATGACATACGTTGAATACTTACAATACATAACCGGAAATAAACGATACTGAAACAATAAGAGTTTTCCACAAAAAAAAATTGTTCAATAACAGAAGCAGAAGACTAGAACGAGGAACAGGAAAAAGAAATAGACCAACGATTCAATATTCATACCATGCTATAACAAATCGAAAATACATGCGTTAAGCCTACGATGTCAAGCAAAGAAGAACGTGCCTTTTACTATTTCTTAAAGGTGATGCAGAAACAAAAGCATCGTTACCCTCAACTTTTCTTTCATGTACATTTTGTGCAAAACTAAGTAAAGAATACATTTGTAGTAACATAAATTTACATAAAACTAATAATTTAGCAAAAAGAAATGATTTTCGGAACCTTTGACAGTCAATAAAAAAAATCTAATGGACTTTACACACAGTTTTTTTAATGCCTTATTCAAGGTAATCCCGCAGAGAAATCTTCGCAACGATTTTTTTCGCAGTCTTATTTTCCTGGGCTATAAGGCAATATTGTGTAATACTAGAATACTAGCGCTTATTTACAACAGTTTTTGAATGCCATAATAATACAATTGTCTTCAAATTGTAAGGTTGTGTTTGTATAGAAAATGATAGGATGCATATTGCATTGTTTCTTGTGTGTCGTTCATTATGGATAGCATTGAGACATCTGTGTTTATATTTCTCCGGCTAGTTAGTTGAAAAACACGATTGAATAGAGTGACAACTGTCTTTACTATCAACAATGAATTTGGCATTTGTCTAAAACACAAAAATAAAAGTAGCGATTGTCTTGCTATATCTATCTATGAGAGTCCAAGCCATTCCTGTAAAATACTGACTTTGTTGTAGAAGCTGAAAGAAACTGAAAACGGTACGTTTTGTCTACAGGATGTTCTCTTAAGCATACTTTCTGAAAATTACACACAACAACACAATATGTTCTTTAAAGATAGATCTTTTTATTGGCGCACGTATAAGAATGAATAACCATGGTTATTAGAATGTGACCACCATTATATGGATCCCGTAATATAAATAGCCACTCTCATTGCGGGTATTATTAAAGGGAATTAAAATAATGGCATTTCCCAAAATTCTCAATTCCAAGACAATGAGCAGCAGCATCCCCTTTTTGGGTTTGCCAAGCGTGATAATGGCGTATCTCATTATGACTCAGTCAGCAGTGGAAATGTAAGGGCTGATAATGATTTCTGGCGAGAAATTATTCTAATGTTTTAATAGCCATTTCATTTCATTTTTTAACTAAGTTCTAATAGTTTAAGAATATATTACATATCGTGTGTCCCACAATCAAATGTTCCGATTCCAATTAAAAAGTCCAGCTAGGACGTTTTGCTCGAATCGTTTATCGGTATGCAACGTTTGAGTTATGTTTCGACTGCGGAACGAGCTGTTCCAAAACCGTAGCACAGGAAATGCATAACGTAGCGCCAGACGTATTATAGGCACTCGCAGCCGTACGCTAGTTTGGTTTCCGATGTATCGAGACAGTTGTGATATCACAAATTCAATTTACTGAACACTGCATTGTAGGATGTTCAGCATATGGTTTTTTATCTTCACCGATACTAAGAATTTATGTATAAACTGACCTTACCCAACATTTCATTAGTGATTCAACAGAATCAGAGAAATCAATAATATTGCCCAATAAAACCCGTTTCTGATAGGAAATCGAAGTACCTGTAACAATTTATTCAAAAACCCGACGACGACGACGGCGATGGTCTCTCGGTATCAATAAATCTGAATAGGATAATTTGGCATAAAATCCCAGCGACCTCAAACAGCTCGCCGGGTGGAGGCTTTATTTGGAAAGTCGCCAGGAACATTAACACAAATAATATGTCGTAGACTAGGCTCCGGCGGAACACGACTTCGATGGTTGAGCTAGCTACGCAGAACAATATCGTGTGTGCATCGATTGCAAAAACCGCTACAACAGTAAAAGCAAATTGAATACCACAATTTTCGATCACAGAAAACTACGAGCGAAGCGTGCAGTCAACAGAACAGCACTTTTACCTATATGGTTTTATCGGATTTTTGTTAATTTTTCAATAAAATTGGTCGACATTTTGTTAAAATGACCGAATGCATAATTATTGGAAGCGCATTGTTTCGAAAAGGTATTGTATTGTTTCTGAAAATCTGATAATAACTTATTGCTAAAGTCTGGGTTGTCGAACAAGTTGCAATTCAAAAGAAGAGTCATTCATTCAGACACCATATGAGACGTATGCTAAAAATAGACACGACGTATAACGTGAATCAGCTGTTGCAAATGCGTGTGACGTGAACGTCTCGACTACATCAATAGAACCTTAGCTCGATATAATTTGCTTGGCTTTCATGGATTGTAAAGTTATGTTGCAAATATCTTCTTGCTGCCCTCGTCCCATGTTACTTACAGTGTTTTTATGTTATAATGTGATAACAAAAATCATTCAAGTTTTTAGTTCTTTATCTTAGCGTGTCGATGGTAATCTAAATTGATTCAGCCCAGAAAGCGCCATTAGTAGCGTCCATAAATAAGTTCCAGTGCAGGCATCAGGGCACGCAGGGCACGATAACAGGTTTTCCTTGCTTCGACCAACCTGTGGCCGGAGACTTCCAGGTTAGTCTAGGCAATTCATACCCAGGTGGGAGATTTTCGACAGGCTGTCTTTCGGCAGCTTTAGTCTTTCTTGAGACCGTTCGCTCTGTTGGAAGCTTTTGCGGCATGTTTTTATGATTTAGTAAAATGACCTGAAATTACTTGAAGCATCTTAAATTAATGAGGACAACAAGGAAGAAACTTGCGTACTGTAATTAGTCTGTTGAATTAGGTTCTTAAGCAAAACAATTATGCAAACAATCTAATTGGATTACGGGTAGCTTGGTCCCCGTAGCCTTGAGAAATCTGACTTACAAGATTTGAAGTAGGTAAACATTTATTTTTCAAGGACTTTGATTTAAGCGTGAACAAGATAATTAATGGTAATTAGTACGTTTGCAACTGTGTTATGTGTACGATCGGAGATGCGAATGCCATGATTGATGATGCAAATCTGACGGCTGTTGTGTTGGTATGAGTCAAGTTTTGTGAAGGTCGCGTACCGGATGGCCGCCCTCGTCAGCTGATAACAGCGCCAGCTAACGTATTCAACTGCTCAGTGACAAACTACAGTCCACGAATTTGGATAACACTTCTGTTTATCACACAAATATTTGTATGACATAGGCTGGGGGGAGACCTGGCAATGTAGTTTAATCTTTCAGTGCACGCAATGTGGACGTCACGTCACGCACGACACCTAACACAAATAAGCAATAGTCGACGGCTTATTGCAAGAAAATGTTCCATTACTTTGATATCCATCTTCCTTGTGTTCCATTCCAAGTACTCAGAATTGGGTCGAAGAACGCCGTTGGCGAAGTTTTTTGCGGTTACTATATTCTACTTAATCGTAAAACCTTTAGTAAAATATAAATGTAGTTAACAACCGTATCAGTTTGGAATATAAATAAAGTTTGATAAAACGATGACGACACTTTTGTAGCAGCACCATTTGTGAATACATTTGAATATCCAATGCTCGTGTGAATATTTTGTCTAAAACGGGAGTTGTCTTTACCTGGAAGAAAGGTTTCACTTGAAGACTTTATGGAAGTGCATTGGCCGTACTTAAAGGCAAAGAGCTTTGCAATATAATCTTTGTATCGACAGTAGAACAAATAATTATTTCCTATTTCCTATATTTACGGCACTAGACGCATACTCTTCTATCGTCGAGTTTGAGACGAACTTGGAAGCAAAAGTTGGATCGATAGGAATCGCAAGTTGAAGGTTCTTAGTTGATGACTATTGGTTAGGATTTCGCGTTGTCTGTGTATTCTTGGCTCTTTCTTATTGGTATTGCCAGTGCAGGTTATGGGCAGAGAGTTGAAGAAGGATACTGGGAACAGTTTTGACTGGCAGTTCCACAAAAGCGATGACCAGTGTTTCCGCACTATACCTACGTACTCTCACCTACATAGATATAGATACTTAAATCCAAATGTAACACAATCCTGCTTTCCTCTTTTAGATCGTAATTTCGTAAAACCATAAATCAAAATCGATATGGATTTATGATACGGTTTTTTCGTCATTTGGATTAACAAAGTGATTTGCGGCATTTTCGAGTCATAGCGAAGATTCAGGGCATGGGAGGGTAAAAAGAACTACCTATCCACAGCTGGAATTCGACGTAAATAAGAAAAGATTTTTACCTCCTTAGTGACACCAAAGAAACCAGAATCTATTAAGACCATTATTTATAATGAAAAAATCCATCAATATTCATATTTTTTAACATCCAAATGAATTTATGCTAGGTAGGTATTTGTTAAGAGATGATGTCATTTACATAGTAGGTAGTATGTTTCGCTTTAATAATTATTTTCATTTGTAATGTACACTTTAAATATATAAATATTTGATAACCTGGGTTTCCTTTTGACTTTGTGCATTATTCTATTAAAATATGGGAAAACATTATTATTTGGTTTGCCAAATAAAAAAATTTAAACAGTAACAAATAATTACTCAAAGTTACCACCTTTATATACCTACGTACTGTTGAAAGGAAAGGCGAAAGGAGTATGTAAGGATCATAGCAGGTGGCATTCTGTAGTTTCTGCCTACCCTCATGGGAAGAAGGCGTGAGTTTATGTATGTATTTGGTACTGTTGAAAAATTTGCTCAAGTTTTGTAGATCAATAGGTTAAGGATGAAACATGTTAATTGATGATCTAACAATGTTACCTTTTAACACTATGTACTTGCGTCTCAATAATAATTGGGATTGTGATCAACAGAGAATATAGTGAGGTTTTTTTATATTGATGACAAAAGTATATATAAATGCACCTTTGAGTAACATTTTTAAAGAAAGCAGCGTGTTATGTCTTTTGAGAGTTAATGAAACTGTTTGATTACAGAAATAATTGTGTGTTTAGATGAAAATTATTGTACAGTCAGCAGGGTTTAAAGTCTAGATTTTCAGAACCTTGCTGATTATAAGATTTATTACAAGTTACTTAAAACTTTTAAATCCAGTAGCACAAAATTACTGTCCAGATTACTTTGCATTGTCATTTATCAGATAGCACTAAGAATCATACTACATAAATAAAATAGAGCTATATTCTATGCAGTAAGTAACCTAGTAAAATGTTTTGTAAAGTTGAGTGGGCAGATAGCCTTTCCAATGAGGTTATCCAACTATGAAGATTGCTAAATTATTGATCAAAAAACAATGGAAAATGCAGATAAAGTAGGTAGTTGGTAAAACTGCAGAACGCAACAAATTGTCTCGCTTCAATGACAGCTATCATTCAGCGGTGTCAAGTCCGGGGTGGGGCGACGAGAATAAAGAACACCATTGGAAGTAGTACCCTGGAAAGTCATTCCCTGGATTTGTGGGAACCAAGACCAAGGTCTTGATCGTACATGACTGATATGACACACGATTTCAATGCTGTATCTTTAAGAATTCGAGGTCATCACTAGAGCCTTTGGTTATAGTAGCGCTGAGAAACTAAGGAAAACTAACTTACCGCTTGGAGCGCCGCTAACCTATCCTTCGTCATCCTTTACAGAGAATCACACACCAAGTAAACGTTTTATCTCGTTACACAATCCCATTCACAGATATTTTTCTATCAAACGTCACTAAACTAAAGGACACGAACACTACGTTCACTTCACTCAAAAAATCGATACACACGAAACGAACAAAACTTCACTACCTGTCTCATGTACTGTGTGAAATTTTGCAAAGTTGTAGATGGCGCAACTGCTCGATACAGTATGTGACGTCAACAGAACTGTCGGTAAAGCAGCGAAGGCGCTAATTTTCAGTTGATGGTATTTTAATTTGTTGGATTTAAAATAGCATAGTAAGTACAATGTAATTTAACACAGCAAAGTATTTTAATTACAAAAATGGTTTAATCTTTTATTAAAACCCATTAAACTGTAGTATGATACGAGTTAAACATATTAAAAAAACTCTCAACTGACTACTGGAGTCATTGCGCCTGTCGTTGTCAAAGAAATCTTCCGCTTAGTCAAGTGACGCCATTGTGAGCCGTAACGACTTTTAGCTGCAACGAGTTTAATCTCGATTTTCTTATACAATCTTGGTAATAAGTGCATAGATTTTGTGTAATTTGATTCTATACTTCATACGCTTCTAATCTTATATTATATTTATGTTGTTACTTGTGTAGTTTTAGTGTTATTGGTGTTAATGTTCGGTACTATTGAGCTAAATTCCTGTGAGCCTAGTTGAGCGCCATTCGGTGAAAAGTTAAAGCAAATTTAAGTTGTCAGTTTCATAGGGCCAGTGAGTTTGTTTAATTCCTCGTCAAGTATTCGTTTTCAATTTATCCTAGAATACCAAAACAGAGCATTAAGATCAAAGAATCGAATTATTTGCGCCAAACTAACATACGTCTAACGTCACGAAGTCGTTGTCACTTTTTGCTAATTTTGAACTTTTCTGTTACTTTTCAGAATTAGAAGTATAAAAACAATAAAAATGGCAGATGATATGCCCACATTCAAATGCGTGCTGGTCGGCGATGGTGGTACTGGCAAAACTACATTTGTCAAGCGACATTTGACTGGAGAGTTCGAGAAAAAATACGTTGCTACACTTGGCGTCGAAGTGCACCCCTTGGTCTTCCACACAAACCGTGGTCCCATCAGATTTAACGTATGGGACACAGCTGGTCAAGAGAAATTTGGAGGACTAAGAGATGGCTATTATATCCAAGGGCAATGTGCCATCATCATGTTCGACGTAACCTCTCGAGTCACCTACAAAAATGTACCGAACTGGCATAGAGATTTAGTTCGTGTTTGTGAAGGCATTCCTATTGTTTTGTGTGGCAACAAAGTGGACATCAAGGACAGGAAAGTCAAAGCAAAAACAATTGTGTTCCACAGGAAAAAGAACTTACAGGTGAGACCACATTGCTGCTCATATTTTTGATTTTGCATACAATAATAAATACAACTGAATAATGCTGTAGTGCAGTACATGAGTATGTATCTAATACTTATCATTTTTTTTTTTTTTCAGTACTATGACATCTCAGCAAAGTCTAACTACAACTTTGAAAAGCCTTTCTTGTGGTTAGCTAGGAAATTGATTGGTGATGGTAACCTTGAGTTTGTTGCGATGCCTGCTCTCCTGCCCCCTGAAGTTACAATGGACCCACAATGGCAGAACCAAATCGAAAAGGATCTCAAAGAAGCCCAAGACACTGCGCTGCCAGAGGAGGATGAAGACTTGTAAACATAGCAATAGCTAAAGCAAAATTTCAGTGCAACTGCATTGATTGCGCAATGTGTACACAATGTATCAATTTTAAATTTCATTCCATAAGTTCAAGTGATCAAGGAGTTGATATAAAATTCGACACTAACTTATTAATTGTTCATAATTTTTGTATTTGCTTTAATTAATTAATCTACTTTAAAAGAAATTTTAGATATATTTGTTTTTATTGTAAAGGCACTTGAATTAGAATGTCATATTGCTGGACTTCAATGTCTTAAGAGTAACATCCCTGTATTAAATGAGGCATCTTTTCCAAAGAGCTGAACCCATTTTATGTGTATAGGAAACGCTGTAATCCTACACAAATGTGTTGGCCAGCATGCTGTAATGTAAATTCCTGATGGTACATAAATTTACTATAATGAATGCAAAACTGTTTTATCAGTGGCATGTACATAACCAGTGAGTATTGTATTTTGATTTGTACGCATGACTGACAATATTACACTGTAAAATTGTGGTGATAATTTTTGAAATAAAGTTGGAAAAAGACTATTTGGTTTTCATTCAAACCCTGTAGAAGACTGCAGATTAGCAAAGATTTTAATTCAAATCAAGAAAAACCTTAGGTAATAATGAGTGTGACTCATCATAGGTATGGAAAAACTGATTTATATTTATCGATGATGAATTAACATAAGCGCATTTACAAACCGTTTTCACTCACGACAAACAAGTTTGGAACAAATAACACTACATACAATACTATGAATGAAGTAACACCGTACCAAAAGGTAATCATGACGACTCGTCTCGCTCGCAGGGGTAGGCAGAGGTTTAGCATGGTTCGCCGATGATTCTGGATTTCAATTATTGAGCTTGTTATTCAATTAGCTCTTCACATGTATCTCCCAAGTCCAATATATCGTGAAGAGGCGAATAATTCCCATCCCAAAAAAAAAAAAGTGCTTTTGATCTACCTGAGTGATATGACATGGGTCCAACGCTTCATACCTTTATGAAGTGGTTAGAGATTCATCTCTCTGGCACACACTTTCTGCTGTTATTTTATTTATTTGTATATTATTTAATGTACACCACAAAATACATAACAAAAAATGAACAAACTACAAAATTACAATGGACGGCCTTACAGAAAATTACTTATTACTTTAAGCATAATTATATTCGCCGAAGGAGTAGGTAGGTGTCGGCAGAAGTGTATTTGTCCTCTATATACGGCTCATTAACAGTAATTAGGTTTACGTTACTGTTGATGTCAAATGGTAACGTGCACCATGTGCTGTCACATTATATGTGCATAATTATGCACACTATAATATGCATTTCTTCAAATACGTCATTTTAGTAACCAATTGTGATACAAAAAAATCAAAAGGTATTAGATATATAATTTATTGAACTTTACATTGGTAAATGCATACAATAATAATTTGAACTACACTCCTAAGCTTAACATTTTAAATCTAACAAAATTTACTTCTTGGAAGAAACCTTTTCTCGGGCCTTCTTGCCTTCCAACAGCTTCAGCCTGTCTTCCTCAGATAAGTTGTTATTGATTTTGGTAATAACGCCAGTACCGAGCGTCATATCTCCCAAACGCAAAGTAAATCTTTGACCAGTTTCACAAACCATGGGCTTCAGAAAACGCAAGTGCAACCTGAAAAACAGCACATATTTATGTTAGAAACTTTTTACAATAATTATAAAGTAAAACTTTTACATTGGTAATTGTTTTTCTGTAACTCCACATATTTGGAAGTGCAAGTGGGAAAATGTGATTATTTAAAGTGTTCAGAAATACTTACAAAGCGTCTTCACCTGGCATAATCATCTCTTTATCAGGAATAACTACTTGTGAGGCACAGTCCCATGTCATGGAGAACATTTGTAATTGGATGAAGGAGGTGAATGGTTTTGACCGACCACCCTCTTCTTTGCTCAGGATGTAGACAGCAGCTTCAACATTGTCATGGGCTTTAACTGTGCCCGGCTTAGCCATAACCATGCCACGCCTTATCTGTTCTCGTTTTACTGAACGGACGAGGGCTCCAAGCTGATCACCAGCCTGGGCCTCATCTAAAGTCTTGTGGAACATCTCAACACCTGTGACTGTGGTCTTCATTGTTTTACCATGTCCAACAATTTCACATTCTGTACCCTTCTTTAGGACACCTGTAATAAAATAATGATTATATCAAAATCAATGTTTTGTCATCTATTTTGTTTATGTCTCATGTTTAAATTGATACAAACCTCTGTGTAAACGACCAGTGACCACAGTACCACGTCCAGGGATGGAGTGTACAGACTCAACTGGCAAGAGGAAAGGCTTGTCTAAGTCACGAACTGGTGTTGGGATGAATGCATCAACTTCCTTCAAGAGTTCTGAAATAGCTTCTGATCCAATTTCAGGACTCTTACCCTCCAATGCACACAAGGCTGATCCTGTAAAAAGAAAGTAGACACGTGTTTATTATGCTAACTTTCTAACAAAAAGACTATTTTTTATCAGACTGACCCAGGACCAGATTTTGGTTACATTTTAAAATAAAACAATAATATTGTTTACCTTTAATCACAGGTATTTTATCACCATCATATCCCATCTCAGACATAAGCTCTCTAATTTCCATTTCTACAAGCTCCACCATTTCCTGGTCAGCAGCATCCACTTTGTTGATGAACACAACTACATGTTGGATGCCAATCTGTTTGGCAAGTAACAAGTGCTCTCGTGTTTGTGGCATGACACCGTCTGTTGCTGCAACTACAAGTATGGCACCATCCATTTGGGCTGTTCCTGTGATCATGTTCTGGAAACCAAATTATTTTTGCTGTATTTAATGTTTTTGCATTTTGCTGATTTTGATTATTCTAATATAAATGTCACAGAGAAACATTTGTGTTTGGCTCGGTTAACTCATCAAGCATTGTTAATGAGACACAATTGATTACCTATTGTTTTGGCCCTCTAGCGGGCCACCTCGGGCCTGACTAGTTAAGAAGATGCTTGTGTCTTGGACTGGATTCATTTGAAGCTATGCCATTCATATTACCTTGATGTAATCTGCATGTCCTGGACAGTCTGTGTGGCCATAATGCCTGGATTCCGTTTGGTACTCAACATGGGCTACATTGATGGTAATACCACGAGCTTTCTCTTCTGGTGCATTGTCAATATCTGCGTAACCTTTCTTCTGGGCAAGGTTGAGATCTGCTAATACTGCAAGGAGAAAAGAGGAAACTAATTTATAATTACGAAGTCAGTTAAAACTTAAACCCAACACATTAAATTTAACAGGTATATTCATTCTTTAAAATTTATTTAAGAGTAACCATCCCAAATAAAAGAGAAAATAAATAGTGATAGTGAGAATTAAAAGTATTCAAAATCGTGATAGTTATTAAAAATGTTAATGTGATTGATTCATAACCACCGCCAAAGTTCATCTTGCTAAGATGAACTGCCAATTTAAGATTTTACTTTTCTTTTTTTAGCCTAAAATAGTTTAAGGTCATAAAACTAGAGAAGTTGGTACACAACAAAACAATACCTTTTGTGATGGCTGCTGTAAGTGTGGTCTTTCCATGGTCGACATGTCCAATAGTACCAACATTACAATGGGGTTTTGTTCGCTCAAATACTTGTTTCTCTGCATAGTTCCTTCTGAGGATAATACTCAATGGTGTCAAGCCAGGCAGCCCAGTGCTCCTAACGTGTGAGCAATTATTCTGTTTGAGAAGTAATTTTACAGCTGAAAAACAAAAAAATAATTAAATTGTACTGCACTTAAATATCAATCAATAACTTAACCTCAAAATATTTTAGTTTATTTTTAAACGGTTTGGATACTTAATGAGTTCATATGATTCTACACTAGCAAATGATTGATATGATCACGGTGTATATAACTGCGATGAACTACCCTTGAGTGTCGGTACAACCTAGTTTTACATAATCCTCCGATAACAGTGTGGTCTAATTACAACGGATTATTAAATTAAAATGGAAATAATACTTTGTAGCTCATCCAAAGCTGGAACTAATAATAGATAGTAAAATAAGGCTACAGGCAGGCTTTATTAAAATGAACATAAGTAATAATAAATATCGAATACAGCTTGCGGTACCTGGGTTAACCAAACTTTTTGCGAATGATATGCTAGCCATTCTTGGAGATTATCTACAGCAGATGCTGCAGGTATTATGAAAAACAATTCCCTCAAATTGTGATTATTAGTATTTCAATACGAATTTTATTCGTAGGCGCACGCCGAAGTACTTGATTTCAATCAATTTTCTTCTTTTTGACTTCACTTGACGTGACGGCCAAGTTCGGTCGGCAAGGGCAAGATCTGAAATGTCTATTGTCTATGCTCTTGAAAAATTATGTAGGAATGTTGTCTATGAATATAACTAGAGCCGCACCCTAGCCAAGTCGGCCAAGTTGTTTTAGTAATATATAGCTCTTTGGTCTATGTCCGCCTGGGCCCTCGACCGATCACCATGTTCGGCAAGCCGATCCTTTGGGAAAAGCGAGCCAAATATCTAGGTGTAATTTTCGATGAGCATCTCTCCTTCTCAGAGCACATAAATAAGGCTCGTTCGCGCGCTGCTTTCGCTCTCGGTACACTCCAATCCGTTTTGAATGTACGTAGCAAATTGTCACTCAAGTGCAAATTGCGCATTCACATAGCGTGCATTCGCCCAATTATGACCAATGGCTGTACAGTTTTTGCACACATAAAACCCTACCACATCCACAGAAAGCAGGCCACATCCATAGAAACGCATTCCAAGCTTTTCTGCGATACCGCGGCCAAACATCGCAACATCGCGGTTTTCGAGGTCGCCAGTTATATCCCCTCAAATATTAGCAAAGTCCGCCGTCTAAGGCATGTCCTAGCCGACCCCGATGACCCCATAACCCTCCTCCTGGAGAGCAGTAGGTCACCAGTACAGTATGCCTACAGACAGACACAAAAAAACATCATTCAGACCTCACCGCCGAGGTCCCTCGCGACGACCAAGACGTAATTGTTCCCCCCGACCCTTGCTCGACGAAGTGCCAGCCCGTCCCGTAGCTTTAAGTTCCCCTGATAATAATAATTATCCAATTTCTATCCAGCCTGTCCCATCTTGCAATCCTCCCCCCAACGACGCCCTAAGCCGAGGTCCGTACCCCATAGGGGGTGCCTTTAGCGTGCAGTCGAAAAATCACCCCTGGCTGGAGGCTTTGAGTTCGCAAATGGCGACCACACGACCTCTCAAGGTCAATTATGAGATGCCATTAAAAAATATAAAAAGTCAGCCTGGGCTTTAGAATAAGAATTTTCCGTCCACGTAATTCAGGCCCTGCGTTGATGTTGATAAATCAGCAAGCCCATCTTTTTTATGTATGTACAGTCACCAAAACAGATAAGTAACCAGGGCCCTCGGATATAGTTGAAGTTTAGTACGAAACCGATGGATGTTTTCGAATGAAATTTAATTTGATAAATGACCAGTTTGTTTTCTATTAATTAAATTAAATTTTATTCGAAAAAAATCATCGGTTTCTTACTAAACTTCGACTATATCGACAACCCTGGTTACTTATCACTTTTGGTAACCGTACCTTAAAACATTTTTAGTTTAGAGCCCGACTAGTAAAATAAGTTATACACCTACTAATTTGTAAAATCATGTTTTTTATACTGGTTTTTTTACATAGCTGAGGCCGCTTGGTCTAAGACGAAGGCTGAGAGATCGTTGCACATGAAAAATAATAAGCTGATGGACTTGGGTCAGCGGAGGCGTATCTAGAACTAAAGGGGCCCTGTATTAAAATATGTCTGGGGCCCTTTTTACCCGACTGCCGCTGAAATTGGCGATATTTTGTATTTACAAAATCAGAGCATCCAGAGTCAGGAGGTTAAACTGTTATTGCGCCTTTACTAAGAAAATGTAACAGCGAGCCAAGCGAGGTAGAAAATTGAGACATCCTGACCCAAATACGGCAACTTTTCATTGAAGAGCGAGCGAAGCGAGCACGGAAACTGGAGTATTCTGGACCGGGATTGATAAAGTTTTCATTGTCACTTTTTTTTTTAAGAGAATGCGAACATGCGAAGCAATATAGAAAATTAGAGCATCCTGACTCGGATAGGTTAGATTTTCAGTGCGATATGCGGCGCCTATAGCTTACAAGGTTTTACTAGGTATTGATTTATTTTGGGCCTCTTATCAATAAGAATGAGGTTTTGGGTTTGAGGTTTTACGAATTATTACTACACACGTGGGGGCCCCGTATCATTGATACGGCGGCGGTAGCTACGCCCCTGACTTGGGTGGGTTCTGGGTTTTACAGCGGTAGGTATCTAGCTACTATTTCCATAGCTGAAGTGGAGTCATTCATTATACATTGGTTAATTACTAAACCCGAAGTGGAGCATTCATATATACATACCTACATGCACACAGCACAGCAATCAGCATTCATATATATTCGGTACTATTCATTATCATTTTGTACAGCTTGTCCCACTAGGCCACTAGTGTTTTGGCGATAGGTATACGTACCCCTCCTTCCGAAGACAAAGTCTCTCTTCCACTTCCTGTGACATCAGCTCTGACCCATGTATTACGGCTCTGGCCGACAACAGGCACAATTTATAAACAACTGACAAGGGAATCGATGAGTTTATGTTTACAAAATTCTCGACAATTCTTATTCTAATTGTCGAAAATTCTAAAGGGTCGCGCGTCCGCGCGACCTTCTAGAGGGCCACCGGGGCTTGACGGTATGGGGGTATGGGCGACATAATGACCCTTTTTACCCACCGGGGTTTTAACGGACAGTGGAAATGACATTCGTTCATAAAAGCATTTGGATCACTGGCTACACATTATAATTATGTATTTCGGGCATTTTGTACACTCTTGCGATTTTACAGACTAGTTAGTCGAAGTACCTAACCCTTACTCAAATAATGATTATATTTTACCTACCTACGTAAGTTTATTTATTTTAGCATTATGTATTTTCGGTATGTTAATATTTTGCAGTATATGTAAGTAAGTTTAAAATTCTAGTCTAAGATGTCACAAAATCAAATTCTTCTCTTCTTGTTCTCACACACTATTGTCTACATTTATTTTTCATTTCTCCTTCCGCAGGTTTGCTTGAAGATTTTTTTAAAGAAATAAGCAGTACCTTTGTATCTACTCAATACTAATATGCCGTATCTGTATCTATTTTATTGTGTGTACATAAATAATAAAATTAATAAATGATTTTATCGCATTATGATCATAACCATAACTGAAGTGTATAAAATGAAACATTAAAAACGGCTTAGATCAAAACTTTATTTCTAAGTGTTACAGTTATGCTGTACTTAGGTATATCGTAACTTAGGTATACTTTATAAATTAAAAATCAAAGTCACTACTTGGTGTATCTATCCTGATACTGAACTCTCTCTCTGACTGCTGAGTTGTGTTCTCGGGTACGTAAGTTGCAGAAGTGTCTGAAAAACGTACAAATTGTTGTAGTGAACGTTGATCACATCCTCGTTAATCTTATACGTTTAACTATTAAGAGGGCGTACACGGGCCCACTAGCGCCACTCCTTTAAAATAATATTATCTCGTAACTGAGAAGGAATTTTGAATAACGGCTCAATAAGCACCCTCGGTAAGTGTGTCTAGAATTTTCTAATACCTTTTATATACTTTCATATTGAGACACGAAGCAACAAAATACGCTTTTCTTTAGATGGAATTTTCCCCCGTTTTTTTATGACCCGTGTGCGCCCTCATAAACAGATATATTTTTACCATTATCGATCGATTCTGCTTCCGTACTTCCTACTTGAACAGCCATAGAGTTAGATGGCTTATCAACAGATTCCTCAGTATTTAAATTTTGCGACTCGCTATTATTCGGCATAGGGTTATTTTCAGCGGGTATATTACGCTCATTTACACTAGCGGGTTTCTTCGGAATGTGACTTTTTTCTCTCTTAGCCCTTTTCGGAGTCCCCAGCATGATAACGTTATTATTATTTTTACTTGTATGCTCATTAACATTATTCACGTTAATATCTTCGTCGGATTCAGAGCTCTCAACAGGAAAATCGATGTTAAACTTCCTTTTAAACTGTCTTTGATATTTTTTGACATCATGTTTCTTAATTTTCTTAGGACTTTTAATAGTTCCCTTATGTCTAGCTACGAAGCTGAATCGCGCCAAACGAATATCAAGTGGTATTTTTTCGGCTTCATTTGCCTGTTCCGTGGCTGCTTTAAGGCGACTGTTGTACTTTTTGTTTTTCAGCAAATGTTTTGACGTATCTTTATTAGAAGAAAATGGCATTAAGTGGTCCGGAGCAATCCACGCTCGAGTAACTTCCATGTTATCAAAAAATACAACATTGTAATGAGTCTGAAAAGTGAAATGGATTTAGTTGACAATTCTTTTTTACCATCTCAAAAATAATGTTACTTAGTCATCATAATATACCTCAGCAGGTACATAGTCCATTTTATTCGCACACCTTTCAGCAGCAGCAGAGGATCTCGATACTCCATCCTACGCTTCACTTAGCTTAAACTACCTAACTAATCATGTTGTATATGAGGAATCTCAAAGAAAATTATAAACTTTACGGGTATATCAGAGAAGCCATCGAGCCAGTAGTACTGCTCGGTGTCGGGACAGTCATCCACCATTGCAGGCCACCATGGCCAGCCAGCTAGGCGGGCCCACACCAGCGACCCTGCTGCATACTCGCTATGAATCAAGTCTTCCTCATCATGCAGACGCAAAGGAGCTTCGGGCACAGAACAACTGGCAAACTCTTTGTCTGCAAAAGAAAAGAAAAAAGTATTACTTAATCAACTTTAAAATATCTACTAACACATCAAAGCATATTAAAATAGCTTTATCACAGCAGTTAAAATCGACAACAATATTCCAAAAGAAATACGGGAACTCCCTTTGAAACACTTTAAATCGAAACTTCATGAATTGCTTTTTGGTCATTGTTTTTACAGTGTGAAAGAACATATTAACAACAGAGTTACAGCCCTTTCCCACGGCAACATCCCACTTTTTGCAGGAACGGTTTTTTGCAGGATCCTGTTTAGTAGTGTACCTACCTACGTGTTTCATTATCAGCAGTCACACGAGTATCCTGTTTACAGTATTCTGCAAAAAACGGATCCATTCGAATTTGACATTCGGTTTTGCCACTACAAACTGGATCCAGTTGTCCAGTGAAAAACAGAATTTAGTTTAATTACAGGTACCTATAGCTTAATGGAACACTCAATGATCCCGTTTATCTAAAAGGTTGTCAAACGTGGTCATGGACATCTTAAATTAATTAAAAAATTTAGATTCATCTTTTCTCAAATCGGCCACGAGATTACGAAAGGTACCCAATGTCGATAGTTTTTTCAGTATTGGGTGAACCCAAAATCTTCTTTTTTACACTGCAGGCGGTGGCGGCGGCGATAATACCAATATAATAGCATAAACGTGTTCACGTCCTCATGTCTGAATTTTCTTAGACTAATCTAATAACCGCTCGTCGCTCTACCGCAACAAACAGGATGCAAATGACTGTGTGTGAACACACCAATGATTTTTGCGGGATTCAGTAAAAAACCGTCCCCGCAGAACTCGACGGCCGCCCGTGGGAAAGGGCCCGTAACAAATAAATACATGATTACTGAGTTTTCATTATAATTTATGATAAGTAACATAAAATTTATTGTTAAGGTTTCAAATATAGTATACGAAACCCTAATAACCGGTGTTATGGTGAATCCTCAGCTGTAGCCCGCCAAATTCAAATTTTCTTTAGTTTTTTGAAAATTCAACTCTGTTTTACGTCGTATGTTGATCAAAATGCGATTCGCGATTATAGGAATGATATATTTACTGAATAATAATCATCAATTTCATATCAATCGTCAAACTGGAAATTTGTTCCACCTAAGAATTTTGAAATTTACCTTAATGTGTCGTATTTTTACATTTAACATATTTAAATACTAATAGTCCATTATTAATAAGACTTTATTGTACCCACCATGTTTAACTGATAATTATATCATAATGTAATCTAAATTTCAATGTTTTAATGGTGCCAACCTGCATTCATCCAACAAAACCACTTCTTGGGCAGTTCCTGCCTGTCGAGGACATCGTGCAGGTAGCGCCAGCGATCACACTCATCACATTGTACCCACAAACCGGCTGTGCGGCGTTTCTGCAGCCAAAGCAGTTTCTGCATGTGTGACATCTCGGCCGGCGGCTGGCTAAGTACGTCCTTGTATGAGCTACTAAAATAACGTAAGTTAGCTTAGCATGCATATTTCATCGTAAAAGCAGGGCCGGATTTAGGCAGGGCATCCGGGGCGACCGCCCCGGGGCCTCCACAAAAGAGGGGCCCCCACAATAGAGACTTCGAAAAAAAAGTATATTTTTAAATTCCGACGAGTAAACACTAGTAAACAACTTTTCCTTTGATATTTTTTTTCGCTGTTTTACACACGGTGTGTAAGTACAACCGTACAACCGTTAGGGTACCTTGTCCTTACTGCCCTAGCTAAAAAATCCACCCTGTTTAAAAATTATTGAAAACTGTGTTTTACTTTTTTTATCGTCTGTTCCACAAAATTTTCGGGGCCTACACTTTTTGGTTGCCCCAGGGCCTCCACACGCTTAAATACGGCCCGTAAAACGCTTTAGCTAAATGGGAATCGGGGTAATTGCGTAAAACACGAACAGCAGGAATGGCTTTCATTTTGAAAGTTCACCAAAATTAATTGCGTTATTTACGTTGTTGAGCACAATGACGTCATTGGTTGAGCAGACAACTTTTTCCAACATGTGAAACAATGGATTAGCAATATTCTTCAAAATGATTCAAATTGTGATTGATAGTGTGTTACGCAATTAGGATGCGATCAGACTTATTTGTTCCTCAACTTGGTTCTTATTGAGTTAGAGATAGAATGAAAGTATTATTGCGAACGGCCTTAAGTCCAGCAAAAGACTAAAATATGCTGAATAAATTGTTTTCGAAGGAATTTCATATTGTTACCTAACCTACGCGATTAGAAGCTAAAATTGTTAAGCATTTGTCTGTGTAGGTATTGAGAATTTCTTACCTGCTTCTCTGCGAAGATTGAGTGAAGTCAACATTTTCGGCAAAAGTGATTTTCTTTGGGTTAAGTCCGTGGGGAGGCATTTTAGATTCGGGCTGTAAAAAAATTGAAGGTATAAAGAAAACATTTTTTTTGTAAGTAATCGAATTCCTACGGGTATTATGAAAAACATTTAGTAATTTTTTTGAAATAATAAACGCATGGAACCGTCATTGCGTGGCAGTGGAACCTTTGATTATATGCCTGATCAAAGAGTGGAACATTATTTTTGTCAGAAATTTGCCATATAACTTATTTAGCTGCTGAAGTAAAATGTTAAACTATCTACATTACAACAAAACAATACTTACAGAAGGTTGGCGCGCTTCTTCGTTAGGCTCAGAAGCCTTATCTTTCGGTAAATCAGCACTTTGCATGGTACGTGTCAAAAAATCTCGATAATGGATGAAAAACACGTCAATTTTAATTATTTTTATTAAAGACAGTTTTTACAATTTGGGATTCGCGCTAAAATATCCAGTATTCTATTTTTGGAAAATCTTGACTGGATACAGGTCTTTTTCGTTAGAAGAATGTATTTGTCCCCGATTCACAAACAAAATTCTGTGCCTTTATGAATTAGTTAGTATTTTAATGATTATTAATTCTGATTTGATTTTACAAAAAATATTTTAATTATGTCGAGTTATGTAATTTATTGTTATTTTGATAAAAAAAATAAACTTACGCCATTCAAAAATAAAAATATTGAGTCATGTCAACTACTTTATATTTAAAATCATTTGTTTATCGAATTTTAAATAACTAAAAATAAAAGCATCTAAAAAAGCACATTTGCGATAAGTTTGTTTCTAATTTTATTTGTATCTTAAGTGAGACTCTCTTAATAAATATATTAGCGGAAGTGCGCATCCGAAAAATCGGCTGGCTGCCGGTCGGTCGCCATATTTGTGGCGAGCTAAAAAGGATTTCGTTCTTCAAAGTTTTCGTCGTTGTCGACGAAAGGGAGTAGTTGTACTCCCTTTTTTGTGTTCAAAAGTTACGTATTTGTCTATTTACCGCGTGGTAAAGGTTATTTGAATAGGAAAATATATTTTTCTTTGTTTTGTATTATAAACATGGCTTTCTAAAATGTCGGCCTTGCACGTAATATCGTTATCTCCTTGCGGAGTCTCCCGCTCAGCTGTTTGTGTGGATGTTGGAGGAATCCAGAATGGACAAGAAATCTATAAATCGAACTTCTCAGCCTCAGTCGAGGGCATCAGCCATCGACTGTAAGAAAAATACTGGTGAGTTTCGCTCGTAGTCTTTCCAGATATTAGTTACCTATCTAAATAAACTACTAGGATAAGCTGTTCTTTGCAGTGTTGGGTGGTGTGATGCTGTCTATTTTGTTTTTCTAATCACGTGATTTATTTCATAATGGTCGGGCAAAAAAAATTATCATGAAGGTATGTTGTAGATGGTATAGTAGGTAATCTTGCGCAATCTCTGCGTGCTTGATAGGCTATAGGTATTTGTTGATAATGTCATGTCATTGTCGTTGTTGCTATTTTGACCGTTGTGTGCCAACACTATAGAAAACTACAATTTCCTACTCCTTGTTTTTAGATTTGACGCAGAGGCCTTGGCCACGTAATAATAAGAAACGTGAAGGACCTGGAAGTGCTCCCAAAAATGAACCTGGTAGGAAGAATGTGCCGGCACAGCGTGGTAGGGGACAGGTTGACAGGAGACCCCGCGCTCGTGGTCCCGCCGGTTACCTTGTGGGTGGAACGACGAGCCCCAGGTAGGAACATCATTTTAAGAACATACATTCCCTGCTACATTAAAATTTCACCATCTCAGGGATGGTTATAGTTACCTATTGGCATGATACAAGAAAGGTTTTGACAGCTATTATGATGTGTAATTAGCTAAATCTTAATGTTTGAATTTACCTGCCTTGATTGAATCCATCAGTGCACCTCACTATCAAACAAAATTATAAATTTGCTGGCCATATGTCGAATGCTAATCAATGCTATGCTAATCTGTTTAATCATTGTTATCATACGACTCTAATAGTTTTAATCATTCAATTACAGGTTAGAAGGGGATGATGAGCCAGAACTTGGCTCAGTTTTTGTGCCCGGAAGCAAGAAGCGAAACTTGAACCATTTGCTGAACTTTATGTATCCCACACGTGGGGTACCGGAGCATAGGGGTCCCCAGCTGCGGCGTCCAGGCCAGCAGTACAGAGGTCCAAACCGGCATGAACATGATCTCTATCTGAGGGCTTAGTAAGTTCACATACACTTTACTAATGACCCTATTGAACACAGATTCAAAAGTTGTCAGCTGCTGATTTACCAGATGTAGTTTCACAGAATAAGTAAGTTTAATCAATGAAAGTGGCTTTTATTTTAGGTTATCTAACCTTAAGAACATGGGCAACTAAATTGTACAGTAATGTGCAACTCCAGCAATACCAAGCAAGTATGGCAATGCCAAGATTGTAAAGAAATTTGCCAAGGTATTCTGCAATTTTAGTGGCCTCTGTAAATGCAACATTAGTAAATTATATAGTTCTCTGCAGTTATTCATTATTTTTTTGGTGTCAATAATCTTAATGGCTCTGAATGCAACTCAATTTGAAGCTGCTGTTAAAATATCATGCAGTATTTCACTTATTCTTCTTTATGTTACAGTTGCCAATTTGTGGTGAAGGAGGATGGAGATTATAAGCCAAATCTGTTAGACCCTGATATCCCAATAAAGTGGGAGCATATAGAAGAAATTGTAAGTAGATTATTATAATGAAGCAACTTGTTAAATAAAGTAATTAAAATTCAGGTTTAATTAACTGCTAATAGTATTAACTTGTAAATGGGCAACTAATGAACTGTTGAGACAAATGACAATGCATTCATTAGCACACCAATTTTTTTTTAAATAACTATTCTGCCCAACTAAGCGCAAAAGCGGTATCTTAATGAAAGCAAGTTTCGAGATAATTGAAGTTAAGTAAAAATTGTGTATTTTTAACTTTTTATATTGACTTTTTTGTTTTTTAAATATAATTTATATAATATATTGGGTCTATTTGCTATCACAATAGTTCAAATATCAAAAATGTATGTGAATATACCTTATCCATGAGATACTGCTACACCGCTTAGTAATTATAGAATTAAAATTTGAGTTACCGCATTTTCGTTAACTCTTCTCCCACATGTCAGTATACAAAACAATATGAATTTAGTGTCGAATAAAATATGTATTGTTTTAAAGAAAAAAATCAATCAAAGTATATTTATAAAGTATTTTATTATTCAAATTTATAATGGCATAAAAATATTAAAAAAGAAAAAACGGATTCTATGAAATCTAGTCAAAAGGACCTTCTATTTTTAGGTATAATATTTTAAAAAATTTCAAAATATTTTCTTTTTTGCTTTTAGAAATGCCTTCCGGCGTAGTTTTCTTCTTTAGTGGTGGCAAAACTTGAGTTTTCAAAATTTTATTTCCATTTATGCTCGCAGTGATAGGGTCTTTATTGAATGCGTCCAAACAACGTGTATTCAAATATACGGCTGGTTGCCTACATAATATTGATATACCTCTAATACCCTTAGTGATTTAAGGTAAAACTGAGATAGGGAAATCTTTGTTAAGGTTTTGTTCATATGTTTCGAACAAGATAGCGTTAAAAGGCTTAGTTCATTAGATGCGTATTTTTTTTAAGCTATCCGATGGCATAAAAATCAACTTTACGATATTTTTTGAGATACCGCTTTTGCGCTTAGTAGGGCAGTATTGTAATACTGCACTGGTATACTGATCTTATTATGTATTTATACTTTATTCTTCTTGGAATGTGATTTAAAAAAATACGCTTATTATTGTCCCACTGCAGAGCAAAGGCTCTCATACACAGAATAAATTAACAATAGTCATGCTCTTCAGGTGGTTAGAGGCACTGGTCGCTCGGAGTGCCCGATATGCCTGGGCCCTCCAGCGGCGGGTCGTGTCGATCTGTGCGGCCACGTGTACTGCTGGGCATGCGTCCTACACTATGCTGCGACGCACGAGAAACAGCCGCCGCCATGCCCTGTGTGCACTACACCACTGCATGTCAAAGATATGAAGCCCACAAGGATTGTACAGTGGGGATCACCTGCTGAGGAGGTAAAATAATAAGCCATTGTTAATTAGCTGATAATAACAGCATAGTAAGGGACGAAATTTCAACTCGGCAAAATCAAATCAGTTCTTGTATTCATTATGCTATTTTTCTGTGTTGTTTCCCTTATGCACTTTCTGAGGCATAACACACAATATTGTTATTCTAGGTAACAATGCGACTTGTGCGTCGTCTGCGGGGTTCCACAACGGTGGAAGTGGCGCCGCCGCGTGGACAATTGACAGAGGCACTGCCTTCCATCTTACCTCTGGAGAATATCAATGAAGCACCCTATTGCAAGATGTTTTCTGCCACTACGCAACAGGTATAATCTCTTATCAATTGTTTGAATCAATTCAACTAGTAATTGAGGTTCCATATCAACAACATAATTCAAATAATTTCAGGTCCATGAAATTTTGAAAAGGGAGCGGGATGAAATAGAAAAACAAATATTGGCAGAGATTGATACAACTGAAATAGTGTTCTTGGAACAAGCCCTAGAAATGCTCAAGTTTAAGGAGGAAAACATTAATAGGTTTAATGTACCAAAGGTTACTGTAAAAGATCAAATTGAAGATGCAGTTCCTACTGTGTATGAGAAGCAGGAAGTAAACCAGAATAAACTAGACTGGTTTGACGTAAATGACGAAGGAGGAGCTGCTTGTGTTGACATAATGCCCAAGTTTAAGGAGGAAGATGTGGATGATGCTGGAAATAAACCGGACTGGTTTGATGGATATGAAGAAAGAGGAGCTGCATGTGTTGATATTATTCATAATAATATGGAGGAACTAAATCTGAATGGAGTTGATTCTAATTTGAACCCAAATGCACCAGCATTTGAACTTGACGATATGCAGCCAGAAGAATTTCCATTGACCGAATGTCTACCTCAAGAAGCTCAACAAATTGAGGATAATGCTGTTACAGATTTAGACAAACTCAATCAATCAAAATACTTTTATTTCTATCAAGCTGAAGATGGCCAGCAAGTTTTTCTGAACAGTTTGAACGTGCGCATTCTGAATGCATCATGGGGTGCATTAGCAGCTGCTCCGCAAGTTATACACGGTCGCGTATTACATCGTGAAACTTTCTCACTCAGTGAACAAGTAAGATAACCCTGCTATTGACTGATAACATGTTACTGATAGCATGTTTTAACTACATGTACCTATGAATCAAATTTCATTTTGTTTACAGACTAGAAAACACATGCCATGTACTGCACATTTGCCTCTCTTCTGTGCGTATGATGTTGTTGAACTGGAGTTGCAGCCACCATTTGTCACTCCTTCAGCATTGCAAAGTTTTACAGGTAATTTTTTTAAACTATAGCTCTAGTAATATTTTTCAGTTCATAGTGGATACTTACGAATTCATTCTAAACGTAATCTAATCACAATTCGTATCTCTATTTCAGGTGAATTGGACCGACGTGCTCAAACGCGCGCTCGTCTGGAACGTGACGAAAGACGCCGTGAACGTGCTTACCGCCGCGCTATGGAGGGCCCTCCAAAGCCCGACTTTTTCTCTGAAGTAGTATTCCCTCCGGCTGCGCCTTCGTTTTCCAGCCCACCGCTAGACCCTGGGCCGTTGACCTCATTTGTAAACTCCAGCCCTTCCACCAGTGTCGGATCCCCGCCCCCAGGACCATCTTTTGCAAAGGTAAATTAATTTAATTCAATCAATCAATCATGAAGAGATGAAATATAAGTATGAAGTATAAGTAAATTTATCCAAATTGTTGTTGTATTTAATAGATGGCGAGCACCAGTGGCACCTGGCGTGTCCGCAGGGTAGCGGAGGCCCCGCCCGCGCCCACCGCCGACGACGAGGCGTCCGCGCCGCGCTCGCTCGTACTCAGTGACGCTATAGAAGCCGCTCTTCATGCTGCCTCCTCGCCCTCTGGCAAGAAAAACAAGAAATCTAAGCAGAAGGTTCTCTTCACGACTGGGATGCAGCGCACCGCTTAATTTGCAATGTGATTTTATATAGTTACTACCTTGTTAACTAATTTAATTTTGTTACTGACTTAATTCTTAGTTTGCTAATGCAATAAAAAAAGAAAATAAGAAATTTATTATGCTATTATATTTTGCTTCTTGTAAATTTTAAAAGAGTCGAGTCATACATTAAGGGCAAAAATGACTTTCTAACTGCTTTTATTATGGATCGTCTATAAGGGTGGTTTCAGACTAGCCGTAATAAGGCGTAGATCAACGCTCCAAAATATGTTACAGAAGGCTGCCGGAGCGTGTCCGTCTAAGCGTTATTATCACTTTCGCGCGCGACGCGAACCATATTCCGTGGCACATAGCGCTTTATGTAGGCGGTGTGGCCGTTAATCGCTGCGTTTCGCGCTTCAACTAACCGACATGTTCGGACTTCCAGTAGGTCCATTACTAGCATTATCAGTAAACAACCAGTCTGAAACCGCTCTATAGAACAATTTGTTTATTTTCTGTTAAAATGAGAAGAAATGTTTAGTATAGGGCATTCAAATGATTATGCTATATTATATTTTATTACTAGCAGCTTTGTTCTCCATGTAATGGCAAGATATGAAGCTTTGCCCAACATTGTATTGACAAGATTTTTGGTGAAATAAAATTAAACACTGACTTTGCAGGTTTTTAAATTTATGAACAAACCTTTTAGCGCCAGGGTACCATTAAAGACCCTATTGTAAGCCTACGCCCGTTTGTATCGCAAGTTTGCATCTATAGTCCTTCCACAAATACTTATCCTGCCTCTGGTTATGCATCATTGTCAAAATCAAATATCAACCACCAGCACTTTGATCTTTGTCCCATAGTAAAACCGTGTTTCTAATAAAATCGTCAATCAGTGACAAGGTACTACATTTTGAGATGAGAATCGAGCTCGCAATATAAAACAACAATATAAAATCATGGAGTCTACCACTTTCTTACATGAATATTCTTCGCCGAAAAATCTTACCATCCCTCGTTGGTCAGCAACAGTCGGCTAATGTCCGTATATACAATGTACTCTGTACCGACTACAAATTAATATAATCGTCATCATGGCATCGCATCATAGCATGGACAATTGTGAAAATGTGAAGTAGGCAATATTAAAATGTTAAAAATGTACTCTGTGGCCAGTGCCACAGAGTACTGTTTTATATACTCCCACCACCACAGGGTGGTGGTACACACGACGACATATCAAGCTATACATTTTTTGTTTTAGCTGACCTCGTATTATTTAACCTTTTCACCGAAACGGACTTCAATAGAAGTTCAGCTGCCTTTAAATTTTAGTTAGATTTACATGTTTTAATAGCACGTCAAATCAATTTCTAAAGGACACACTCTTATTTTGTTTTAAAGGCGTACGTGCCATTAAAACATGTTTATCTAACTAAAATTTCAAGGCAGCTGAACTTCTATTGAAGTCCGTGGCGGTGAAAAGGTTAAAGGCTTTTCGTACAATGACAAGTCAGCAGAGAAAATAGCTTGATAATTATGTCGTCGTGCGTTCCAAGCCTTCACAGGGGTGCGTTCTATTACTGCGCTTATTTGCTTTCGACGGCGCACAGCACAGAACGTGCTTAGGCTGTACGATCGTACGATCGACCAGAACGCTCCGCGTGTCGTCGGGTGTGAGTGAGCGTACTGAATAAAGAAACGCACCCCTGAGTGTGTGAAGTCAAGCCTTTAGAGCCCAGATAAACCGAAACCCAGCTCAAGCAGGTTCAGGGTCCAGCGCTCAGCCGAATAGTTCACAATTTGACATTGACAGATCTGACAGTCGCAAATGTCATCAATGTACATTGTCTCACACTAGCGCACGTTGAATGAATCCAATCAAAGAATTTAACCGTATTGTTGTGAAGTGTATATTTACTATTGTAAATGGGATTTGTTTAAGTTTAAGCTACTTTTGCAATAAATTATTAAACATTTGGTCTCCAAATATTATGACGTCTAGAAGAAAAGATTACATCTTCGAGCCATTTAAGGTTACTGAAGTGAGATGTCGGGGTTTCGAAAGTCCCAGACCTCGTAGTGGACACAGGATAGCTTGTGATGATGCCAATATCTATTGTTTTGGTGGTTATAATCCCTCGTTACCCCTTACCAATATTCAAAGGGATAATCCGACATGGACGCCGGCGCGGCCTCTGTTTAAAGAACTTTGGAGTTTTTCGATAGCTAGTCGAAAATGGAAGCAACACAGAGTAATTGAAAATATGCCGGAAGAATTAGCGTCAAACGCTATGTGTATGAATGGCAACTATCTAATGGTCTGTATAAACAATATTTTAATTTAATATGTGCATTTTGAGTCATATTGTGTTAAATGTTGCGTTTCGTTATAGATATTCGGAGGCACAGGTGCGCCCTTTGGCAACAAGTGTAGCAATGACGTGATTGTGTGGCGAACTTGCAACGAGGATGCCAGGCTGCAGATTCTAGATGTGACTGGTACCAGACCTCCTGGACAGTATGGTCAAGCTATCTTGTGCCATGATGGATGTTTTTATACAGTTGGTGGTACCAACGGATTTGCATATAACTGTGATATTTATAGGTATTTTTTAAATCTTATTAATAATTATAGTTATAAATTTCTGTGAAAGTAAACCAAAAAACACTTTTGTTTATAAAACAGTAATGATTGGTTTATTCTACAGGTTAGATCTTCGAACACTAGTCTGGGAGCCAATGTTTGTTGGTACAGGTCAAGAAGGTGAGCCATTAGGCAGATATAGACATGAAATTGCCCGTGTTGGTAATAAACTGTACATAATTGGAGGAGGAACAGGGGAGTGGGCATTCGAACTTATGGAGATACCAATGTTTGATTTTGAAAATAATACTTGGTCAATTTTAACTCCAAAAGCTGATGATAGTGGAAAAGATACTATTGCACCTCTGCCGAGAAAGTGTCATAGTGCTGTACAAATTGATTCTCCTGATGGCCCACAAGTGTTTGTGGCGGGGGGTTCAGATGGAAATTCAGTTTTTGAAGATATTTGGAGGTTAAACATCTCTGATTTACAATGGACTATGATGCAGAAGACAGTGTTACCACATCCTCTTTATTTTCATTCATCGGCGGTTACATCATCTGGTTGTATGTATGTTTTTGGTGGTATTGAACCGAAAGAGGATGCAACTAGTAGAAATAATATATTGTATAAGGTGTGGTTATGTCTGCCAAAATTGAGTGAAATGTGCTGGGAAGCACTATTGCATTTTCATCCAAACTTAGATCAAGTAGATGGTAGATCATTATTAAATATTGGCATTCCAGGTCACTTTGTACAGAGATTACATATGCAGTGAAGATGTTTGATTGTTTTTTGCTGTAAGCAATATTGTGTTCTATTTATGTATTTGTCTGTTAATGAATTTGTTTTAGTTCAGCTAAACATTTGATGGCAAATATAACATAATCATTTGTATTATAATTTTAAAATTTGTTTCATTTGCCTGAAGGTTCATAAAATGTGTGAGTGATTAGTACACACATTTGACACTACTCTTACGGGACTGTTACCATTTCGAAATTTGAAGTCCTGACATAAACCCATGCAAAAGTCGAAATTTTACGTGTTTTTGATCCCTACTCATTGAATGTTGCAAAAAAATGTAGTCAAAAAGTTCGGACATATCCGGACGTTTGGTAACCCTATGTAACAGCCATCCGCTAAGGCCGGTGTCACACCACACACCACCAAATTCCTGTCGGAATATGGGTATGCCTGACCTGGGAATCGAACTCGGCCCCCAACGTCCACTAGCGCTTGACACTATAAACGAGACAGTCAAAACCGAACTACGAGTATTTCAGACTACTGGGGCAGTAAATTTATAACTAACGTAACATCAAAGCGTAACATTTTTTAGCGGGACAGAGTGTGTACGTGGTACATAACGTCGACAGTCCACTGCTACTTAAGATGTGTAACCGCCCCTTTAACGTGGCAAACCTCTCCGTTTGCCACGTTAAGTGCGCGGTTCATTGGTTTGCCAACCACATATTCGTGCGTATCGAGGCCGTGGGTGGCAGTGGACGATCCTTCCTACATCCATAGTAATTGATCGAGCGAGTGCGAAGCGCGAGCGAAGTCTCTTCTTTTCAGCTTGGGCAAAATTGTTTTCGTATGTCCAGACTTCCGGCGGATAGCTGTTCTCCTCTACACGTCGCATTTCTCAACCGATTCTCGTGAAATTTTGTGAGCAGAGGGCCTAGACAAATGGCATTCTTTTCGGAGCAATTCTATTTCCACAATCGCTATCGCTTTCGCTAATGTTTCGATCATACGAATCGGAAACTAGCGATAACGCTTGTCAAAAAGTGCCACTTGGCTACGTATCTCTAAGGAAGTAATCGTTCGACGCTGTCGATTCGTTTCATAGAATCGAATGATGTTAAAATTGTCTAGCTAATTTAAATTCGTTGACCTATGATCACGTGACATTTCGATAGCTTATGTCAACCACATAATTTTTTTGGCTTTTCTACTAGCGTCATCGTTAATCGAATGTTACTTGTCTAGGCCCTCAGGTTCGATAATTATATGGATTTCTTTTGTCGATTCACTTTTACGAAATTTTTTAAAATGGTGGAGTTTTAGGGATTGAAAACGTAAATAAAAAACATAGTTCAGCAATTTCGCGCTCTTTGCGCGCGCTTTTTGTTTTAAGGAATTTGGTTTATGATGCGCGGTGAACATTTAATAATTTTTGAGCTATTTAAAGACAGACTCGCGAGATCTACAGCTCGCTAATAGTATTATAAATTCGAAATTAACTCTGTCTGTGTCTGTCTGTCTGTATGTTACCTTTTCACGCCTAAACCACTGAACGGATTTCGAGAAAATTTGGCAAGGAGATAGGTACTTCGATGCGTTCTGGGAAAGGACAGGCTACTTTTGCTCCCAGAAATAATCCTAAAAGGGGGTGATAGCATTTCTTAAGTTAGGGATATGATCATTTAAATTTATGCTTTTGGTAAGAAAGAAAAAATACCTATTTGTTTCAGTGTTTTTGTAAAATCATCCCCCAAGGGGGTAGAATAGGGTATGATTATAAAATTAACATCATTATTGAAATTGTTGTGTACTTTTTTTTAAGAGATTTAAGGAATTGGCAATATAGTCAGAACCCGTATCTGGAGGTAACTATTATTTATTTTAGTATTTAGTTCATTTAAATCGGTCCATCCGCTTAAAAGTTATTACAATTTAAAGTTATATAACTTAGCTAATATGTAGGTAATAGGTACGTGGTGAATGGCAGCGCCATTATAATTTTTATTTTTAAGTTATTGCAGGCATTATTATTTTTAAGTTAGACATTTAGAATCAAATACCTGCTTGATAAAAATAAACAAAGATTATTTGTATTTGTTGTCCGTATATCTGTTGCCTTTCACGCTTTAACGTCAGAATGGATTTGGATGATAGGATACTGTTTATCCCGGTAGCACGTTCCCGTGGGATAATTTATAATTTCCGACCTCCACGCGAGCGAAGCCGCGGGCAAAGCTAGTTTTCATATAAAGCGAAGCCAAGTAGGTACATGTACGTAGCTTAGCCGTGGGCTGCTGTGAAGTGACGCCTTATTATGTTTGGTGGGTATTGTGAACACCTTGTATTGCAATAAGTAAAATATATGTACCTATAGCCAGCTCCGGAAATACCTATTCTAATGCTATTTACGTCGGTACAGTCAGCAACAAGAATCGGTTAACACTGCTACGTTAACACATTATCTAGATAAATTGACTCAAAATTATTCGATACATGTATTTCAGCATTTCAAATAATAGCTAAGAGTTAATATTCTTCTATTTTTTCTTTAGTTTCGATTTTATTTAAATATTTAGCTCAATAATTAAGATATTATTATAGATATTAGTTATTCATCTTTTGTCGCTGACCGACCCTAGGTACCGACCTATGGCTACAATGTAGGACCAGCTAAGCGGCGATGAGCCACCGGCCCGGGTGTCTCAGAACAATAGATAATCAATCGTGTCTCATTAGTCGACGCGGTGTTATTAAATTGAGAGCCGTTTATAAAACCACCATGACCACCACGATGCGACGGTAAAAAAAATAAACCGGCCAAGCGCTTGTCGGACCACGTACAGAGAAGGGTTCTGTAGTCGGGATGAATATTTAGGTACGCATGCAAAAATAAGTTTGCGTTTCATAGTAATTCACGAGAAAACTATGAAAAACAACCGAAAAGTGAAAACATCCCATATCTCACAAATGTCGATTGACTTAGGTAAATAAAAAAGTTACGTAGAAACATCAGCATCTTTTTAGTTATGGGACCCAAAGATACCTACCCCACACACACCCATACGTGCGTGTAATTAATTAAAAAAAAAAACATCCATCTTTTACGGGGAGTGACACAATAAACATATTTTTTTTTAAATATCGTTACTTCTTTGTTTAGCGGTGCACAGATTACACCTTTCCAATTTTTATCGATATATTGCCAATGATCTCTGAGTAACATGCATGGCTATGTGTTATTCGAATGAACGGACGGACAGAAAGGGGCCCTGTATATTTGATTGAAGAGCGAGCGACGCGATCTCGAAAATTGGAGCATTCTGGACCGAGTTAGGTTAAGTTTTCATTGTGATGTTACTAAGAAAATGCAAGAGCGAGCGAAGCGAGCTCGTAAATTAGAGCAACCTGACTCGGATTCGGATAGGTTACATTTTCTGTGTGATTTTACTAAATGAATGCAAGATTGAGAATTGGACCGCGCCTGTATCTTTGTAAAATTATAAGCCATAAACAAATTTTTACCTAAGTTTTCATATTTTCATTAGGTACTTAGCTTTTGCCCGCGGCTACGCCCGCGTGGAGGTCGGAAATTATCCCACGGGAACGTACGACCGGGATAAAAAGTACACTACATGTTAATCCAGGTTATAAACTATCTGTGTTCCAAATTCCATCCAAATCCGTTCCGTAGTTTTTGCGTGAAAGAGTAACAAACATCCGTCCATCCATCAATCGATCTGTCCTCACAAACATTAGTAGGATTTGTTCATTACGGAGCCTTAATCAATAAAAAAAAATTGGTTTTGGATATATGATTCCTGAACCTATTTTTCCCCGACGTGTGTAAAAAAATATTCGTAAACATATTTTACGAATATTTTTTTACACACGTCGGGGTCCCTGAGCTTGGGATCATGAAGTTCTTTAACAGACTCGTGCAGCACTCGCCTAGCTGTTCCGGCTACGTAATTTTAGTTCTTAGTCGAAGCTCATTTAGTTAGGTAATTGGAACATTAGCAGTTTTATGTTACGACCTGCGGCTGCTAATTAACACTAGGTTGCGCTGTACTTCTTCATAGAGAGAATGTAGAGACTGTAGAGTCGCAACGATGGTTCAGAGTCCATTAAATTAAATGAGCTATAACTTAGATCTCGATGTCGCTTGAGCAACGTGAACCTGACTCCCATTTCAAGGGCAGGTGGTGGCGGTCGCGAGTCGCAACAAGTGCTAGGCGCGTCGGCGTAGGGCGTCGGGACGCCGTCCGTCGTCACCGCGGTTTCGCGCCAATTCGCGCCCGCAGTGATGGGAAGCACGCCTCACGGGCGGGACACGCTCGCCTCGTCCGCGTACGCTCGTAATCCGAATGCGGATAACTGTTAATAGTTTCCAACTCAACAGTTTACACCTGGGTCCTAGAAAATTTACACGTCGCTTCACGTCTGCTCACTTGAACAGCAATATGATTATATTTTGTTTAAAACCGAAGGAACTAGCGGCAATCATGCTGCTTCCGGATGCATTCCCGAAAAGTGTAAAACTTCTCAACAATACAACAATTGTGCGCTCATTTTTATTTGGAAGTGCTAGTAAATGTTATTCTCGAGTTGGACACTTGTAAGCGATGACGGACACCACTGAGGATATTGTGCTGGAGGTATCGACGGTGGCGTCGGCACCTCACCGGACACCTACTCCTGAACTTCATGCGACATACACCACTTTTGAAATCTTAGTGGCATTGGTGGCGGTCGTGGGGAACGCTATGGTGATCTATGTGTTCCATCGTGAACGCAGACTGCGACGACGCACTAACTATTACATTGTGTCTTTGGCTGTGGCAGACTTTTTGGTTGGTCTACTTGGAATACCGTTCGCGATCCTGGCGTCAGTAGGCCAGCCACGGAACCTCCACGCGTGTTTGTTCACGGTGTCGTTGTTAGTGATGCTGTGTACTATTAGTATTTTTTGTTTGGTGGGTGTTTCCGTGGACCGCTACTGGGCAATCCTGCATCCGATGTGTTACTCGAGGAATGTGCGCACAAGAACGGCTATTAGTGAGTATACCTCAAAGTTATCTATCTATTTATTTTGTCCTAGGTTCGCTGAAATCAAAAAAGGTAGGTTTCATGCTCTGTCCATTTATTACAGTTTATTACATTGGTTTATTACTCGTACCTATCTCAAAATGGCCACCGTGTTGCGTTCGTCACATTATTGGATCTTTTATTGCTAACTATTTGATGACTATTGCTTTAACATAATGGATATCAATCCATACAGGAGCATAGGACGTAATACTAGTTTAATGTACAATCAATTTGTATGATACTTATTTGTCTTCAAAGAATTTTCCGATGGTTAGCTAGGACAAAAGACGGAAGAGGAACTATCAATTAGGTACGATTCCTAATCGTTTTTCCTAGTTTCCAGTTTTCCACATACATAAGTAGGTACCTTTCTGAAGCTTACGAATTTCATGAATGAACATTTATTTATATTGCAGCACATTTAACGTTATTTACGCACCGCAGTAGCGATGGTTTCTGTTACATTTTTTCTGTAAGTTTATCTAAAACTTTAGACTGATGTTTACATTAACGAATTGATTAATGAATGAGCGTACCTGTAGATTTAAATAAATAGGGAAGAGAATTCATGTTAAAGTTATGAATCAGCTAAAATAGTAGGTAGATATATCTACTTACACCTAAATAAGGTACCTATAGATGACAAACAAAGGAACAAGAATACTTATAAGTAGGATTTGTATTAAAACGTCAACGCAACGCCATGCCTTTATGTCGTTAGGTTAATTAATTAGGTGTAAGTTGTTATTTATGTACCTACATATAATTTCAATTATGAATAAAGATCATAAAAAAAACGTCATAATTGCTTATCCTGAACATTAAAATTTACACTGACACTGACGAACGTTTTCAGATTTGTGTGGTTTCAGTTTAACTAAGGTCGTCTGTTACTGAAGCGGGTTCCAAATAAACGCAGATCAAAGGATGCTGTCACAAAAACATTCAAACCAAATTATAACAAACATGAACATTGTAACAGTCAACTTTTTTCAGGTCGCTGAAAATCGTTTTTCACGAAAAAAAAACAACGTTGTTTTTTTCATTGTTTTACTAAATAAGCATTGTCCCAAACCAACAAATGAATTGGTCCATAAAGAAAACAGAAGAAAAGGCTTCCTCTGGTGAACTTAAAAAAAACACGTTTTTATGGTAGGTATTTATACACAACTAGCTTTTGCCCGCGGCTTCGCTCGCGTTAATTTAGAATTTGACAATCAATTCGGGTGGTTCGGGGAATTATAGTTAGGAGGATGAAAAACCGGTCTATCGACACTCTAGACTCACACAATGAATTAGGTACTTAACTAAAGTTTCTACAATAATATAATTCAATCGTGATTCAAAAGACCCGTGGCGCCATCTATTATCGTAAGAAAGTTATTGTTGTTTTCCTCGGGAACAGATTATTTTTCGGAATAAAAGGTACCCTATGTCCGTTTCTGTACCCCTGACAACGTACATGCAAAATTTCAGGATGATCGGTTCAGTGGTTTAGGCGTGAAAAGGTAACAAACAAACAAACAAACTTACTTTCGCATTTATAATATTGAAAAGTTAGGATTGTGACGTTCATTGAATTTAGGTGACTGTGACTCTAATAAACAAAATAATTGAAAGGTTTCTCTTCTTTGGTTTCGATTTGATTAGATTGGTAATCTATAAATAAACGATTAAAACAGGCGCGACACGCGACGCGACACAAAGGCACCGCCTGTCGCGCAACGAGCAATGCCTTTATGTCGTGTGCGATACGCGTCGCGTGTCGCGCCTGTTCTAGGAGCCTTTATGCGTCCCTATTTCATGGTGTAGTTTCATAGTAAAGCATTCTGATATTCGTCAATGCTCAACTAATTGGTAAAACGAAAGAAGAAGAAGAAGACCGTGCCTAGGATAGGATTAACATGATGCAACTGATGGTTTGGAGCAGTGGAGGCCCAGTGGTAACGGCCCCGACTTACGACTTGTAGGTCGTGGTTTGCTCTCAAAACGGTGAAGGAAAACATCGTGAGGAAACCGGCATTTCCTAGAACCAAAAATTCGAAGACATGTGACATCTACCAACTCGCACGGGGCCCGCGTGGTGGGTTACGGCCCATTGCCTCTCACAGAGAGGAGACCTGTGTCCCAGCAGTGGGAACATTATAGGATGATTATAACTGGTGGTTTGCAAAAAGATCCTCAAGATCCTCATCAGCCTTTGGGCATAGAAAACTCGAACTCAAAACATTTATTTCAATTAATCATTTGCAGGCGCTTTTGTATTGTCAAGGAGTCGCTCAGTCCGAAAGTTGAAGCTATTTGCCCATTCCAAATGGAATCTACTCCAATAGTCGAACCTAGGGCTACCTTTAATTATTGCTGTTTCTATTTTAGGCTACGCTCAACTGAGTTAACAACATTACCACCTCGTCGCATATTCAAAAGTATGTAAGCAATCGTTACCATTTTAAATACGTATTCTAATACGTTGAAAAATATAGCTCTGCTATGTGGATTTATTATCAAAAATTCAAAACGAACTACCTACTTAATAGGTTACGTAACAGGACACGCTTCACTCACTGTGTAATTGCGATATTGTTTAGTAATATACTTGTAAAATATTATGGAGAAACGACAAATATGTATATGTAAAAATATACTGACGAATTATAAGAGTAAGGATTAATAGACAAAAAATAAAAATCGCTCGTTTAAAACTTGAATGGCTTGATACAGGTAGCTGCAAAATGCCGTCACGACAGACGTATACGCATACATATCAGCATTGACTTTCGCGCAAATTGCGACCGATACTCTTGAACTACGGCTTGTTATGATTCACATTCGTACCTAATCAATATTTTACATACATTATGTCATTATTTATTTTCATTATATCTATTACATTTTCAGCTTTCTCTAAACATTATCATTATTGTTGTAATCAGTAATGTTTCAACCAAAAATCTATTGCAATCGCGTGATACCATGGACTTTCTTATCAACTACATCCTCTTCTATCTATTGTTTAGCTAATGCTTATGGTGTAGCTTTGGCTTATCATTCAAACAAATCCCTGCAATGGCCAGTACTTAATAATTAATTAATTTGCACCTATCATCAATACTAGCCTTCGTTACGATGTCTTGTGGTCAGTATCAGGTTATATTTGAACAAGTGCGTTGGTCGGACGATCTTTGCGGTTTCTCTTTTGCTTCCTTTCCTCATTTTCCAAGTATTACTTTGATTGGTTAAGGAATGTGCTTTATTATAACCGATAATCAAGTTTCAACGGTGTTTCAACGTAAATATTTCATTAATTGAAGAAACCAAACTTCATTCACCACGGGATGAATTTCGAAAAATCGTCGGGAATAAAAGCTATCGTGTTTTGAATCTTTAATCGTGGAGAAGCCCTTGTTTTTTGGAACAATCGTGAAAGCGTTTCGACCAAAAAATGTTATTGCGGAATAGCAAGCAAATAACCATTTAGTTAGTACATAACTAAGAACGTTGCGCATCTTGGGAGTGGCAAATATTCAGCAGTGAATGTGGTAGTCTTCGGCTTTCACCCACGACTCATGGAAGCAGAAGGAACCGTGGTGTTTCGACAGTCCAACAGAACCGTCCGTCCTCTCCGAAATGACGAGGAATACTTCACTCCAAAAAATCTCTAGTGAAGTACGGGGTCTTATCTAAATAGGATTTCAAAGATAGTTCATCAACGGGGATCGTTAAATCAAACAAATCTGTATAATTATTTAACAAGCAACTACCAGGCTGACAGGCAAAGCATACTTAACTACTTATATACTCAAACTCAAAGCATTTATTTCAAATACACCAATTACGGTACTTTTGAATTGTCAAGGGGTCGGTCAGTCAGAAAGATGAAGCTAGTTGCCCATTCCAAAGCGTAGTAGGTACCTATGGAGAAGAACGGGCAAGAAACTCCATGGACACTCTTTTAAATCAAAATATGGTTACAAAATATTGGTTACATCATTCATGTTGAAATGATGCATGTGAGAACGATGCAGAACGTTAAACGCGTCCGTAATAAAGAGACAAAAACAATTCAAATATTAAATTAAATTAAAATAAGCCTAACCTAACCTAATAATACCTACTAATATTATAAATGTGATAATAACTCTGTCCATCTGTTACCTATTCACACCTCAGCGGCTGAATGGAGGCACACGGATAGACCATGACCTGGATTAGGATAGTTTTTATCCCGGAAGTACGGTACGGTACGGGACGCGGACAAAGGGTAAGTTACGTAAGGCAGTAAGGTAAGACGTGACTTGTGTCACGGATTGTATAGCATGGAGAATTTGTCCAACTCCTTGATATTATGTATTTCGCGTTTCTCTACCAATAGATTCACTAATGACTAATAGACTCATAATGGTCTCTAAATTGAGGCGCTTTATATTCAAAGTGTACATATAAAATAATAATAAACATTATCTATCGCTCTATCTAAATACATATTGTATTGCAAGGGCGCTATGTGTTTGTAATGAATAATTGCAGACCTTTAAGGCTCCCACAGACAGGCGCGAAGCATCTTTAGTAGAACAATTTCTATGAAAACTTCATGGAAATTGTTCTACCAGAATCGCGTCGCACCGTCTCGGCACGCCTGTCTGCAGGAGCCTTTATTACAAATAGATGGCGAGATATCTTGTATTGTTTTCTTTTTAAATAACGAAGGGCGTTAGAAAACAGTCTGCAGAGTCATTTAATTCTTGCAG
Source organism: Dryobotodes eremita (assembly GCA_917490735.1). Classification (NCBI taxonomy): domain Eukaryota; kingdom Metazoa; phylum Arthropoda; class Insecta; order Lepidoptera; family Noctuidae; genus Dryobotodes; species Dryobotodes eremita. The sequence goes on from OU823255.1 coordinate 15,411,162, forward strand.
AAGCATTTTTATTAGGTATATTATTATTATTCACTCATATATAATATTTAATACATTATACACACAATAGACAATACATTTACATTACAATAAGTACCTTACCTACCGTACCTTTTAATGTATTTTTCTGTTCCTTTCTATCTGTCTGTTTTTATGTGTGTACATAAATGGTTAAATAAATAAATAAAATACAATACAATACAAAATAGAAACCACCGCACTAACAACGCGTACATTCAAGTCAGTGCAGCGTCTAAGGCCTAAAACTGTGTTAAGCGGACGCCCGCGCGGTTCCATACAAAAGTGCTCAGTCGCGGGGACCCGCGCAGGCATCTGTCGCGGGGAGGCAGGCTTCGCGCCCGCGCAACAGGGATCGACTCCGTGTGATGAATCCATGAAGGGGGCACGCGCGGGGCCCTAATAATAATATCCCCACCATCTTGTCTTTCTTTATTCTTCCCACGGACCCCACCAGCAGTCCACGCGCGTAGACACGCGACGGGTGCCAGTTCCGGCCACCCGCTTAACGCAGTTTCAGGCTTAATCTAATGTAAGGCAGTCAGGCCTGTCCGCTATCAACATCAGCACGCTGTTGGGGCAGCTGTGCACCCTGCGCACCAGAGACGCGCTTCGCTTACGCATCGTTGCATAGAAGCAGTCGACACTAGCTTCGGCAAACATGCCCGAGGCACTACAGTGTCGCGGCAGCCCCATCAGCGCTCTGAAGGAGTTGTCTTATTTGACTAGGACGACTTCGCATGCTTTTTGGGTGTGATTCACCCACAGGCTGCACGTGTACAATGAGGTACACTAAGCTTTAGCTTGAAAGTTTATCGTCAATTCGTCATTGGCGTAGGCTTCCTCTAATCTAGTACGTATCTACGACATATAGGTTTAGTCTTTCAGTCTATCTGATTCTCTATGATTTTCACAACTCAAGATATCCTAGCGTTCCAACCATAATGATATTAGGATTCAATTTATCGTCCGTGTTCGTTCAGAATCTCTAGATAAAACAACAGGTTAATTTATTTATACCTGTAATACCTATCTAAGTGTTAAAGAAGCTACATTTTAACATTGGCGTTACGGATTAGTTTGATGAACAATCATAAAGTTAAAAGACATTCATCAACAGAAAACCAACCAGCTATAAATTAGAAGAAGCAATTCAGACTTTTGAAAGTTCTCTTAAGAAAGTTCTGAATAGATAGTCAAAGTTTATATTTTCTACGAAAGTGGTTTTCGTACAAACAAGATGTTTGTTGAACATACTTAATACCCAAATATAACTAAGTCATTCATAAAGTTTATCTACACGTAACACATACTCTCCATGATACTATCTATCAACAGTGTGGTAAAAGCCTCCTTACTCACCTCCTGTGCAAAACGAGCATTGCCCCGCTTGCTCTCTGCATGTCGGACAATAATGTTTCCCAACGAAGTCATAAAAATTATGACTTTGAAAAAAATACATAAATCCTAGCCACGTTTTGCAACCCCTGAAAAACTCCTTCCACGATTATCCTTGTGTATGATTGTGATAAATGTAATCATGAAGTTAACGGTAGCTTTGAAAGTAACGTGTCATTAACTGCAGCCGTTGTAGTCTTTAGAATAATTGTTTCACTTTCAAACACACGTCATAACGCTTTGAAATGCGTCTGCCACTCGTTAATTTCTATGAGCTCTTTAATCGGTTCAGTGGGTGCGAAAAAGATCTTGATAATTCTTTATGTTTTTGGCCTTAGGAATTCCCGTTGTATTGTCAGCGTCAAGACAAGGCAACCGACATAGCCCGAAGGATTGTCAAACTTAAATGCCAGTGGGCAGGGCACATTGCTCACAGAACTGATGGCACCAAAGGTTCTGGAGTGGCGACTGCGTACCGGAAGGCCTACCAAAAGGTGGACCGATAACCGAGTGAAGGCCGCAGGAATTCTTTCGCCTGAAATGATGATGATGATAACCTTTCACCGTCAGCTTTGCTTGAAAAGAAGTTGTCTTCATAAACCAGTGACCTGATTATAGATGTATAAGGTCACGGTTTTTCGCCATCATTTGGTTCCAATATTTTACAGTATTGTGTTCTCAGGAGCAAGGAACTATTAACTTCACCCTTATCATCAAGTGATGCTTCACCCAAACATCGTAAGTACTTCGTCGGAAATTGTAATGTAGATATTTTAGATGCATTCTGACGCAAAAAGTCAGAGAGACGAAATTTTTGTTCCTTAATAACATCACATTTTTGTAACCAATATCCAAAGGTAGTATTTGTCGTTGGGCGCCATATTTCCCAGTTCAGAAGATTAATGGCAACCCATCAATGGTTTGTTTGTCTCGTTTATTATACCTACCATAAATTATTGGTGTGCTGATTTTATTGAGTTCACACGCTGCAGTTAAATTATTTGAGAGATTTATGCGAAACTCTTCATGATGGAAGAAATTTGAGTAATTTGCGACCGAAGTAGGAAAATTGGTTTTCACTTCAGTAGCTCAAACATGTAGGTTTTGCTGCCTGAAATCAGTGAGCAAAATCGCATTTTGCTCACTGAGTGAGACCAAGTAACTTTTTAATTTTTTTTTTTCAGAAAGCCGCGAATATCTTATTTATCCTTGGGTTAATCATACAATTCGAAACATTCACACTCTATCTCTTTCCCGCCATTAGAAAGAGAGAGAGACAAAGACCAGCCCTTTCGAAGTTCCGATTTTGAATTCGACCTCAAAGACAAACACGTTCGGAATTTCGTACTAACTAAAGAAATTTTTCAAAAAGATAATTATGTCTTTTAATGTAATTTATTGAATTTTTAACTTATTGTTGTATTTAAACGAAAATAAGTATTTACTGCAAATAAAACTGATATTTAACATGTACATATATATTTCTAGTTTCAATAATGTTACGTAATATATTTTGAATAATAAAATATCATGGGTGCTATTTCGGAACACGCCTTAATTTAAATAAAAGAGCGGGTTACTTTTAATTGGCAGAATTGCAGTAATTTTACTTTTAACTTTTAAAATGTTCCATTTCATTGAATTGGTACCTCTACCTACAATCTTAATTATTTTGATTCACAATTAATAGTTATTTCAATCTATTCCTGTTTATTATTTTATCTCCTAAAGTGTTCTCGCTGCTGAAGTGAAAAGTTATGTGTGTTACACGAGAGCAAAGTTTTTTGTATCTCGTGCCTTTGAATCCCTCGCCACACTCAGGATTCAACTTTAGAATCACTCGCTACGCTCGTGATTCAATCGTTGAATCCTTCGCTTGCTCAGGATTCAAAATCAGCACTCGCAGCAAAAAACGACTTTGCTCTCTTGTTGCACAAATAACTATTAACAGTCTATGAATTATCATCTGAAAATTCATAGTGCTCTAGAAATCACAAGGCACTTTTTTGTTCATGCGATTTCAGCATTATTTTAGTTTAATTTAAGATAAAAATTCCCTCATATCCTGTGCCTAATAAATTGGCTATTGTTATATTAGTCATCAAATCACAGAAGCTACCATGTTATTTGACAGCAGCTTTATGTGCTCAGAGACTTGATAGGGCTTTCATAAACCAGGGGAATTATAATTTTGAACCGGACTGTATAGACCAAAGACCAGTTAATTAGGTAGAGGAAAAGAAACCCTTATTTTCTTTTCGTCTAATTAAAGCCAAGTCAAGCCCAAGAGCCACAATAAATCGCCTTTATTATTCTAAAATAATAACAGTCATCATCTGACTAGAAAGAGTAGAATTTTCCTCCCCATAGTGACTTTTAGCGATGTATCTTCCAAGGAACCCGATACTTTGATAGGGCTGTGGAGTGTGGAGCCGTGGCTAATAACGATGTAATCTAACCAAGTGACGATCAATTCACATGATCCGGCATTTTGGAGTAACGTGACCTCAACCCTGGCGATGATACTAACCGATATGAACTTCATCGTCTATAGGTATAGGTAGTACCTGCTACGCTTTGGAATGGGCAACTAGCTTCATCTTTCTAACTGACCGACCCCTTGACAATTCAAAAGTGCCTGTAATTGGTTTATTTGAAATAAATGCTTTGAGTTTGAGTTTCTATAGTTCTATACTATAGTTGCTTCTTTAGTAATAACCCTTTTCTTATGGATCCGTGCACGAAAAAAGCCCATTTTTGTCAATTTCTTATCTAATTGTCAGAAAGCTGAAAATAATTGAAACATTAAGTCTGTATGATTATAAAAATACAGTTTTCACTTCAGTAGCTCAAACATGTAGGTTTTGCTGCCTGAAATCAGTGAGCAAAATCGCATTTTGCTCACTGAGTGAGACCAAGTAACTTTTTAATTATTTTTTTTCAGAAAGCCGCGAATATCTTATTCATCCTTGGGTTAATCATAAAATTCGAAACATTCACACTCTATCTCTTTCCCGCTATTAGAAAGAGAGAGAGACAAAGACCAGCCCTTTCGAAGTTCCGATTTTGAATTCGACCTCAAAGACAAACACGTTCGGAATTTCGTACTAACTAAAGAAATTTTTCAAAAAGATAATTATGTCTTTTAATGTAATTTATTGAATTTTTAACTTATTGTTGTATCTAAACGAAAATAAGTATTTACTGCAAATAAAACTGATATTTAACATGTACATATTTATTTCTAGTTTCAATAATGTTACGTAATATATTTTGAATAGTAAAATATCCTGGGTGCTATTTCCGAACACGCCTTAATTTAAATAAAAGAGCGGGTTACTTTTAATTTGCAGAATTGCAGTAATTTTACTTTTAACTTTTAAAATGTTCCATTTTATTGAATTGGTACCTCTACCTACAATCTTAATTATTTTGATTCACAATGAATAGTTATTTCAATCTATTCCTGTTTATTATTTTATCTCCTAAAGTGTTCTCGCTGCTGAAGTGAAAAGTTATGTGTGTTACACGAGAGCAAAGTTTTTTGCATCTCGTGCCTTTGAATCCCTCGCCACACTCAGGATTCAAAATCAGCACTCGCAGCAAAAAACGACTTTGCTCTCTTGTTGCACAAATAACTATTTCATGGCGCTAAAGCATTCGTGTCAGTGACAGCATCAGTTAATAGTTTTATCACGTTTACGCTCTCGAAAATATCGTTTATTTCGCCATTGATTTACTTAATGAAGATATTGTATTATCATAAGATAAAATTTTGATTTTATTTCAAAGATAGCTGAAGAATAATGTGCGATTTTAAATTTTTTCAAATGGTTTGCTAACAGTCTCGCGTAATTTTTCGGAAAACTTGCTGCGAATATTAGTGATTTTCCATGATTACTTAACTTATTTGAAAAACCCCTTTCAGCCACATGCAAAACAAAAAAGTCGACTTTTCAAATCATAAATAATTTTGTTTAAATTATTTTTTCACTTCAGTAGCTCAAACATGTAGGTTTTGCTGCCTGAAATCAGTGAGCAAAATGCGATTTTGCTCACTGAGTGAGACAAAGTAACTTTTTAATTATTTTTTTCAGAAAGCCGCGAATATCTTATTCAGCTTTGGGTTAATCATACAATTCGAAACATTCACACTCTATCTCTTTCCCGCCATTAGAAAGAGAGAGAGACAAAGACCAGCCCTTTCGAAGTTCCGATTTTGAATTCGACCTCAAAGACAAACACGTTCGGAATTTCGTACTAACTAAAGAAATTTTGCAAAAAGATAATTATGTCTTTTAATGTAATTTATTGAACTTTTAACTTATTGTTGTATTTAAACGAAAATAAGTATTTACTGCAAATAAAACTGATATTTAACCTGTAAATATTTATTTCTAGTTTCAATAATGTTACGTAATATATTTTGAATTATAAAATTTCATGGGTGCTATTTCCGAACACGCCTTAATTTAAATAAAAGAGCGGGTTACTTTTAATTTGCAGAATTGCAGTAATTTTACTTTTAACTTTTAAAATGTTCCATTTTATTGAATTGGTACCTCTACCTACAATGTTAATTATTTTGATTCACAATAAATAGTTATTTCAATCTATTCCTGTTTATTATTTTATCTGCTAAAGTGTTCTCGCTGCTGAAGTGAAAAGTTATGTGTGTTACACGAGAGCAAAGTTTTTTGCATCTCGTGCCTTTGAATCCCTCGCCACACTCAGGATTCAACTTTAGAATCACTCGCTACGCTCGTGATTCAATCGTTGAATCCTTCGCTTGCTCAGGATTCAAAATCAGCACTCGCAGCGAAAAACGACTTTGCTCTCTTGTTGCACAAATAACTATTCCCTTTCTCACAAACAAAGAACAAAATTGATCAAAATCATTCGATTTCGTGCACGGCCCCTTAATTGGAAATGTTGTGTGTACTATAATTTTGCTTCAGTAGGTATGTTGGCTTACTTTATTAATTGACAGTTTTGGAACATGTTTATTTTTATATGCTGCGATAATGGATGAAAATGCTGTTAAGTATTGTTCCTTTGCAGTGTAGTTCTCTCCTTCACTTTGAAGGAAAAGTAGAGTCTTAATTTTTCATCAATGTTTATTCAATTGATCACCAAACGTTGTTCATAGAATATCCAAGTAGAGAATATAAATTGTGAAAAAAAACATTGTTTATGAATTCTTGTTACACACAAGATAAATGCAGATACAGAAATAATACAAACAGTGCTCGTATATTTCGGTAATGTTATTTGCGGTCATTCCTTTAATCGTTTTGGAATGGAAGCTAAATAAACCCTGGCATATATTACGCCTGTCATTTTGGGAATTTATGCTTTACAGGTGTGATACGAATTACGCCCTGGAAGTTTCGTATTATTTCGACAAAAAGTATCACAAGACTTATAGCAAAGAAGAAAATGGACCAATGATTTTCAGTGTTGGTCAAAACTAGACGAGTAGTTAACAAAGTAGCTCATGCGATGCTCATATCTCAGAAATGATCTCAATGTCTCGGCGACAATGCTCAGGAAATCGTTCATCGTGATATCTAGCAGGAAGAGCGCGCTTTGTAGGAGGCGCGCATTGTCCGCGAGCCGAAGTACTGTGGCGTGCGTGGACGCAAGTAGGTACGCTTAACTAACTCACGAGTCTATGACTACTCATGACATAATCCGCGATTGTTTTATAACACTACTAGCTTCTGCCCGCGAGTTCGTTCCCGTGGAATTCGTAAGACACCACAATATACTAAAATATCTGCCATATTTTTGTTTAATCATCTCGCTCGTAGTTTTGGTCTCAGCAGCCCAAATATAAAAAGAGTCAGGACTGGTGACGCGGGAGCAACTGACGTACAATTGTCCGTGTGAGAAGCATCACAGCAGCTGTAGCATTCTTACAGATTATTCCTGACGAACTCACCTTCCTGTTCCTGCTATCACTAAAATAATATAACAGTAGATTGCGACCACAGGGGATCCCTGATTAACAGTCACCTTACCACAGATATTTATGTATATTATAAACAGAGATGGCAGAAGGCCTAAACTTAATGTTTTCTGTGTACGTTCTACGAATTATCACATAACAGTATTATAAAATGTAAAAAAAAAATAAAGCACAAAATGTATCAACTATTGGTAATCCAACATTTACAATGCAGTCGCCGAACCGCTAAGCTATTTGCTTTGTTGAAAGTTGACTAAAATAGCCGTTCTTATATATTTCATGATTGACTGCTTAGATCCATAAAGGTAATATAATCATTTAAAAGGTTAAATCTGTAACTATCTGCAATATTCATTCCCTATTCAGCCCAGGGCCGGCAGTCTCGACATTAGACAGCGACAAAAATCGGTCGCTAAGTCGTATCGTTGTCAAATACATTTAATAGATTTTCAGCTTTATTTCCAAAGCATAAGGTTGAAAATCTATTAAATAAATTTGCCACCGATACGACTTAGCGACAGATTTTTGTCGCTATCTAATGTCGAGACTGCCGGCCCAGGGCAGGCAGGCCAGCGATTTTTTTTGCGATTTCTGACTTGTAGTATTCAAACCTCAGTTGTTCCATAAGAGTTTTTTTTATCCTTATAAGAAATAGGATCGATTGGCATCAAATATTTCTTTTTGTGAAAATTGATAATTTTCATGCTGACGGTACATTATTTTCAAAATCTGTGAAATTTAGATGAAAACGTTTCAAAAAGTCAAGGATAGTGTCCTAAGACCGTGTTCTTCTACAGTTTTAAATTCGCTACGATTTTAATTGGTATAGATATTGACTTTGTTCCTACACACGTTATAATCTTCGTTATAATACTACTTACTTCGTTTCGTTTACTAGTAAGTCATAATTAAACATTACGACCGTGGTAAGAAAATATCAATAACATGACAGGATACGTGTATACGATGTCTGCAACCTTTCCTTTCAAATTTCGTTCACGGACTTTCACCCCAATGTTATGGCGAGGGCGACAGACTGGCGCCAGCCAGTCTACATGGCGGCCAAGCGACCTCATCTCCGCAGCTGCGGCAGTCGCGCGTCGGGACCCGCCCTCTACGCTGTACCATGGATATTATCCACGGGATATTTGTTTACGTTTTTATTATCAATGTTTGTGTAGTTGCAAGAGGAGGACACGGAGGATCACACGGAGGGTCACACGGCGGCTCACACGGGGCGTCACATGGAGGTTCGCACAGTTATGGACACGGTCATCACGTGACCGCGAGCCATGCTCACTACTCGTATCATCCACCACAGAATGTCCACTTTACGTGCCGCACCTGTTCCTCCACGGAACTATACCCTGTGTACAGGCCCATGCCACCGACCTACGTGTACACCTACAAAGAGTCCGGCAGCAGATACAGCGATATACTCACTGGTCTCTCTCTGTACAACTTAGGACGTTCCAGTAACATGGGTTGGTCCCACACGCATCAGTACAACTCTCATCCAGGAGAAACTTGTTCTCTACAAATCATCGAACGGTCGCATTTCGAAGAGACTGAGTTTCCGTGTTTTATGATATCTTCATTTATTGAGTCAACGTCAACAGATAATTCTCGTCCGGTTGACATAGCGTCGCCAAAGATTGATGTGAAGCCGTTTGTAAAGGACTCGGGGCCAGCATTACAAGTGACAGATGATCAAGAGTGCGTGTTATGGCATAATTTAACGATGCATAAAGAGAGAAACCATGTTCCTTGTGCTTTGTTGAAGGAATACGCGAGCACTGTGCGGCAGTCGGGCGTCCCCACGTACATTTGGATGCCTACGCTGCTGGGAACTATCATAGCTTTGTACTTGTGCTGTGCGTGTTGTTGTAAAGACAAGGAAAAGGAGAGTGTTAAGGAAGAAGCTCCACTAAATGAGCTGCGTGTGCCAGGATACTGTTCTAATTACTGAAGTGATAATTTTAAATTAGTGGCTTTTTTGCCATTTCAACTGCTTCGTTTTACGACTGCTATGTTTGTACCAACTAACTATGCATATTACGCCAGTGTATATTGTCTTATGAAAGTTGCCATTGTATTGTATTCAAAATATTCATTGTATGTCTGTAGGAAAATATTTACTATGTATAAACTTAATATCCTTATTCCTAGTTATATTAAAGTAGTCTGAGTCTTCATATCCCATAGGTACTGTAATTTTATTAACACGCGTCATTTTGTACTCTAAACAATATCTTTTTTGTTACAATAATACTTTCATCTCATTCATTTTAAATGCGTCATTGAATAATCCTGCCAAGTGCCTGTCTTATGATTAGTTTTAGAGCGTTGTGTTGTGGTTTTTAAATAAAATAAATAATACACAAAAGTTAGGTGAGCCCACTTATTTATATATTTGTTAATAACTTCTTGTTAATGTAAATACTTCTCGGGTATGTTTTTTGTAATTTCATAAAAATCAAGCGCCCTATTTGTGAAAAGATCACGCAAGTCTGTCTGATCAGTAACCCTGTTTGATATCAATTTGATCTTATCCTTCTTTGATTTTATCACATTGAATTTAGACAGATTTTCGATTCAGTGAAAACAATGATAGCACAGATTCACACCGTTTCATGGTCAAAGTTATCAAAATGTGCCGAAAAACTTTGAAACTCTAGCCAAACTGAAGTGAGCGAGCGAGCGTAATGCGGGACGCGACTGAGCACGTCGATTGTTTTTATGACTAGGAAGTCGCGTGGCTATTCGACCCAATTTGAACATCTCCATACAAGTTATTACATCAACACACAACCGGCGCGAGCGAATTTGGTCCCGCGTTCCGCTAGCTCGCTCTCTTCAGTGTGACCAAAGCGTTAACCAAAAGAATTACCATTCACACAAGCAATTTCTACAATGTTCTCAAAATCCTGAAAACGTGTTTATGACCTTACAACGGTACTGTTTCACAGTTTTATTTATCAATTTAGTACGACACTTAAAATAAAGAGCCGTACGTCGCGACGTATACACTTCAAACAGAATTAAGAGCTATATGTTATGGTAATTTAAACTAAATAACGCAGTGTTTGATAGCCGATAACTGAATGACCGGACGGGTGTAAATCTGCAATGAAATGCGTCGTTGCTGAGTGTTGCTATAGATGATTATAGAGCTTCAGCCCCATAATTCAGACCTATTGCTTTATCGTAACATAACATCACGCCTGTATTTCCTGAAGGGTTAGGCAGAGGTGTGCCTATAGTATACGCACATTTCGCCAGCTATGGCTAAGTACCATGTAATAGGGGGCGTGCCTATTGCCATCAACCGGGCACAAATCCAGACTCCGCGCAACTATTGAGATATTCCTTTATCATTCTGTAAATAATTTAGAGGGGCTTGTGGCTTAATAATAACTGCCGCATGGGTCGATCGATCAGGTTAAGCTGCGCTTGCCGCGGTTGGTCCGTGCATGGGTGACCATCTTTACGTACCAAGACCCTCCCTGCCTCGGAAAGCACGTTAAGTCGTTGGTCCTGCTGTCACTCGTGAATCTTTGACAGTCGTTACGGGTCGTCAGAAGCCCGAAAGTCTGACAACCAGTTTTACCAAGGGCTATCGTATTACCCAGTTATTGGGTTGTGGAGGTCAGATAGGCAGTCGCTCCATGTAAAATAATGTAAAACAACCTAGTTGGTACAAGGCTTGGCAGATGATAATGATTCTGTAACTAAAATTACCTACAGCCGCAAAGTCTGGGCCGGAATAGAACAGAATTTACGTTATGATCTTGTGTAAACTGTAAGTAAAGAGTGTGTTGTATGGATTAGGGTTAATTAACTATTCTTAACTACTACTTACTTGAATCCTATTACAGAATGTGGTGCCAGGAAGATTCGGTAACCAGAATTCGGCTGTACGTATTAAAACTGTCAGCGTATGAAAATTAAGGTAAATGATAAATTATTTTATTTCTGTAAGTAGGTTTGAACAAACACTTTTACACGTCAATCATATTTTAAAAACTAGATGAGGTCGGCGTTCCCTATCTGACTACTCTGAGAAGAAAGGCCGAAACAAACTCAGAGGTCACAGTCTCTTTTAAAGTCCAGACATAATCTTGGTCAGATCATGTGAAGATCATGTAGATTTGTGTCTGAGATGGTCTTTTGAGGAAAAACCACACAGATTGAGTGGACCTGTCCAGTCAGTGCACGCATTTGTCAGTAATCGTGTAGCTCAACTCAGAACTTAAGGAGCTCAACGATTCGACGAACAATACCAAAGAAAAGACATTTGGGTAGGCCACAAAAAATACTCAAACTGCCAGACCATGATTAAAATTAACTGAGGAGAGAAAAAAAAAGCAACAATGACCCACATAGTCTTAACATTCACAATATTAACATGATAATCAATGTAGCCTGAATGCTACTCACATTCACAGACAGTTTTCTCTTTAAAAGTCATCTAAAATACCATAAGTTATTATATAAGGACATCATTAATTCTAAAACACTCATTCACAGTATAAAATGGATTGTTGCTTGGGGGTACATTGGGGGTATGCTAGTCATTTAACAAGGACTTAATAAAAAATAAATAAACGAATGATTGTCCAACAGAACTCAGGAGTTCTATTCAATACTTATAAGTTTTTGAAATACTTCTGCATTCACGACATGTGAATGTCACTCTTTTTAACCGACTTCAAATTTTATGTATGTTCCACGATTACTCGAAGATGGCTTGACCGATTCTGAAAATTCTTTTTTCAATTGATAGAGGAAATATGCGCGGTGATCCCATATAAATTTTGTTAACTTTGCTTGGGTAGTTTTTGAGTTAGCTTCGATAATACGTGTTGAATCCATTTAGTGTCTTTTGATGATGTTAAATAAGACTTCCTGTCACTGTTGTTTACATAGCAAGTAGTGGTATACGAATTGGTGTGGGGTAGGTACCATATAACTAAAAATTTAAAAATAAAATACTGTTTTACAAAAAGGACATAACCGACTTCCAAAAAAAAAACAATACAAAGTGTCTCGGAAGTCGGTGGCAAAAACTAAAATACAGATCCAAAGACACCGACTTTCGAAATTAAAGTTATTTTTCACTTTGTAAGTTTGTAGGTAGTGTTTCTTTTGGAAGTCGGTTGTTTTTTTGTAAAATAGCTTTTCTTTCTTTAAATCCTTACGGACAGCATCAAGCTCAATAAAATAGATAGATAACACAATAAAATGAGTTGATCTCCCCATGTTTATATGGAAGTAATCATGTTCACTGTCGGACGGCGCGTGTCGGTAGTCTCAGTAAACAATCAGTACCTATTCCATACGGTATTGATTTACTTTGATCACGATTTATCGTTGGGATTCAGTGTTATAAATAAATAAAATATTTATTTAAGGCTAAAATGGTCCATAGACATATGCCTAACAAATTAACATAATCTATCTACATATATATAAATGAATCCCTATTTCCCTTGGTCACGCCATCACTTGAGAACGACTTTACGGATTTCATCCAACTTTTTTTTTAAAGTTTTCTACTACTTTGTAGAAGGTTCTTACGAAAAAAACATTAAGAAAAGCGACGGGGTGGGTCGGGGAACAAGAAATTTCACGCGGACGAAGCCGCGGGCACAAGCTAGTAAAGTATAATACAAAACTTGAGTTAATAAATATAACTTAAAACTATGTTAGTAGCACTTCACTAGCTTGTCCTTGTGCTGTCATAATTATGGTACTTGTCCGCGGAAGCGACGGAACACCACGTCTTGCGGACAAAGGTCTTCTTCCATGACGAAGGGCAGATAACAATTCGGTTCGCGCACCACGAAACCCTTGAAGTTGACGTTTCAGTGCAACTCCAGTAACTGCACCCTCGGCGTGTACCTCGTCTGTTGTCGTCTATGTGTATTATGCTGCGTCCAATCAGTTTCTTCTTAAAACATCATACTTTTTGTTTAGGTACATAATATTACGCCTGTACAGACCGAATCACAGAACGGTTACGAAGAGGCCTAGTTTTGAAACTGTGGCAGAGGTCTATCCTTCTTCTTCTTAGCGTATCGATGGCAAAAAGTTAGAGGCCTATTGCCATTATCTTTAAGATAGGTAGAGCAAACACATGTCCTACTTACCTATCTATCCAATGTATAAAACATGGCCGTTCGATAGTTTATTCTTTGATAGCGGCTCAATTAGCCGCGTGCAATAGCAAAATAAACAAACTCCTGTTAAAAATATGCCAGGGTAAAATAATCTCGGAAATACGATTATACATAAACACCTTGCCACGTAATTATTAAAGGCCGTAACTCCATTTTTCTACCATTTGAAAATAGGCCAGCGCACATCGGCGGACGGCGGGGGCAGTGTATTTGAAATTTACCAACGTAAATTCGTACGTATCTAACATAACAAGATATAGATCCCAAAGCTCAGAGACCGGCCAAAGGGGATTTCTCTCTGAGATATTGAAGAGCGCGCCGGAGGATACTGCGATGGGATGCGACGACATGCGACGGAACGCGACGGCATGCGGCGGGATGCGACGGTATGCGCCAGCGTCCGCTAGCATATGATCGCGGTGGAGAAGCAGTGCAAGCGGGGTTGCACTCCGCATTTTCGCCCGCGCTGCTGCTCGCTTAACACAGCATCCAGTAGTGCGCCGCCGCAGTGGCGGCGGCCGCTTTGGTGGCATCGCAAATCATCAGTGTACACTGGCCGGTGGCATTCCCTACTCGATGCCGTACCCCGCCGTCTTCCGGTGTGCGCTGGCCTTAAGAATCAGCATTTATATTTCGTAAGAATGTAGTAAAATAGATTGTTGATCATGACAAGGTTAAAACTACATGAAAAATAGTACCAACTGTATTTATACTGAAAAATTAAAAGTCAATTTCAGTAAGGCACATGTTAGTATGCAATTTACGAGGTTCATATTACATAAAAATAACAAGTAACTCGAGATACGACGATTTAATCATCGTGGGATCACCAGGATTAATATGTTTCGATATATGAAATTGTAGCCTATGTAAAAGTGAGTCGAGCGTCCACTGCTACTTAAAATGTGCATGGAGAGGTTTGCCACGATAGCTGAGCAGTTGATTTGTTTGCCAGACACGCATCCGTGCATAGCGTGGCCGCATGGGTCGCAATTAGGGTTGCCAACACTATATAATATAGTTTCTTACTATATTAGAGGTCTAAATACAATACACATTTCTAAAAAAAAAATTGTCGGCGAAACTACTATATTTGCAATGAAAATTTAAATAAAATTATTAATATAAGCATGAAACAAAACGCAGCCAATTTTGAAATATTTATTCAGAAATAAATTAGTTTAATCAAATTTTGACTATTGCGCTTGCTGACAAAAATGTGTTGCTAAATGTACTGCTGAAAAATGGCAACAAGTGTTGCTCAGTGATTCTGACTTTTCTTATGTGTTCTTATCATTTCTTCCTTTTATACCAGCAACTTCAGCATTTACTGAGCGAATAATATGTTATCAGTGATGCATATAAAATGGCGAGATGAGAGTAATAGGGCCAGTATTATTCTCGTAAAAGGTGAAGTAATGGTATTTTGTAACCATAATTTATTTTTAGAGTTTAATAATATAGTGAGAAATAAAATAAAAAAATTAATAAAGGCTAAAAGTAGCAAAGACCATACATTTTTTTTAACCTACCTACTATTTTTTTTTTCGCCATCAACTATATTTTTACAGGCAATGGCTTCGAAAATAGTATAATTGATATAAAAAAAATTGGTAACCCTAGTCGCAATGGACGATCCCGGCTACATTTATATACAAGCAAAGCCAAGAACACGTGCGTGGCTTAGCCGTAGGCTGATGCGGAGCGGCGCCTTTACTGTGTTTTCAGAGAACATTTCTTACTACGATCGGTGAAGGAACGTTTTCTTTACGTAGTTAAATTTTGTTACCCAAACGTTCAAAGTATTATGTCGCGAGAATCAGCAGTTTCACGATAAAAAGAGCTACAGAATTATTCGCTAATTATTTCAAGAATGATTTGGACTACAGTGCTCATATTAAATCAAATTATTATAACAAGATTATAGCATTTGTAACTACTTATAGCTCTCAAAATAAATATTGTGATAGATAACTCATGTTGGTGAATTCATTGATGCTTTCTCCTAAACATTGTGTAAACAATGGATCGATGAAAAACTGCTGCTTCCTTGATACATTACGATCACTGTTTTGATATATTTCTGGAAAAAATGTTTATTTCAACAGAATCCCGCCATTTCGCAGAAAAATGTGGGAAATGTAACTTTTTAGAAAAGTGCTCTTCTTATTTATATGAATGCTGAAAGTGATTTATAGAGTTTTAAAAATAATCAAAATTATGATCGTCCTCTTTCCTTAAATAATCTTCAGAAGATTTTGAAACACTCCTGCATTTCAAGTGGACGTAGTAAATTCACATTCACATGTTGACAAGAATGACCTACGTGAATCACATGTTAAATTAATAAAAGAGGTGACATTGAAGAAACTCACTTAAGGAAAACATGGTTCATCATAATACTAAAGAAAAAACTTTTTACAAAAATAAAACAATCTACTTCCATAAAAAATATTACAAAGTGAAAAACAACTCGGTCGGAAGTCGATTGTTTTTTTTTGTAAATAAGTTTTTTCTTTAGTGTTATGGTGAACCATGTTTTTGGTGCGGATGGAATGAGAGGTATGCTCTGTTTCCCTCTCCACCGTCTCTTTTGCATGCATCACCTCCTTGCAAAAAGAAGAGACAGCATCCTTCGCGTTTTCGCTTCCGACCGTGGACTGAACCACCGTCGGAAGTGAGAGATCACCTGCACCAAGTCTCGTGACCAGAGCACAGCGTTGTTGGGCCCAAGCTGAGCAAGAGTGCTCCGAGGTCACGGTACAATATAGGCTGGAGGAGCAGCGTATGGTACAATATAGGCTGGAGGGGCAGTCAACAGAGTGATGACAAGCGGGCGTTCGATTCCGATCTATGCGACGCAAATACTTCCCAAAACATCCGTGTCCAGCAAGCACTTGCGTCAGCCGGAAACTGAGGGCGCCATGCTGCCTCTCCAGCCATTTGTCCATAACAGGCCTTACCGCCACTATTGTGGCGAGCCCCAACCTGGGTTTAGTTGTTGTACCTAACTCATACAAATTCGTATATCACTTGCTATGCACACACACAAAGTGGAATTAAATATGTATTATTGAAGCTTACTCAAAAGCTACAAAAGCAAAGTTAATAAAATCTACATGGGACTACCGCGCGAGTTTCCTCTACCAAATGAAAAAAGAATCATGTTAATCGGCCCAGTAATTACGGAGAAATCGATAAACATACATGAAAAAAAAACATTCAGACGACCATAGGACCTCCTCCTTTTTAGAAGTCGTTTAAAAATAAGGAATATGCAAAGTTCGCGTGTGAACGTGTTCATCACATTTACACATGACATAACATGACTTCACACCTGTGTACCTCAAAAGGTAAGGTAAGGCGGGGTTGTTCACCCACATTTGCCAGTTATGTTTACTGGCGGACTAACTCAATCCTGTTATTATATGTAGTTACTTCGACCAAGACCGAGAGAACGCCTTTCAGCGGAAATCCTAGGGCCTAGACAAATGGCATTCGCTTCGGAGCGATTCTATTTCCACAATCGCTATCGCTTTCGCTAATGTTTCCATCATACGGATCGAAAACTAGCGATCCACTCACTCACTTCACTTTCCTGCTAAATTCCCACAACGCACTTTACACTTTTTATTTGTTTGTTTTATTTTCTTTTTTACTTGTAGGTATATGTTGTGTTGTGTGCTTTGTAGTCTGTGCCAAATGAACGTATTTTCTTTCTTTCTTTTCTTTATAACGCTTGTCGAAAAGTGTCAATTGGCTACGCATTTCAGATGGAAGTAATCGTTCACTTCGCATGGAAGTAATCGTTCGACGCTGTCGGTTCATTCCATAGAATCGAATGATGTTAAAATTGTCTAGCTAATTTCTATTCGTTGACCTATCAACATGATCACATGACATTTCGATAGCTTATGTCAACCACATATTTTATTTGGCTTTTCTACTAGCGTCATCGCTAATCGAATTTTACTTTGTCTAGGCCCTCAGGTTTAGAAAAGATCCATCAAGCTGAAAAATATATACCTACGCAATAACGCATAAAATACTCAGTCATGTATTTTTTCAGCCCATTCAGCCATTCATCATATCATCTTATCATTCCTAACAAAAAGTGTATACAAGTAATATTAGTAATGGATGAACCGGATGAAACAGAAGAAATAAATAAATATCTGAACATACCTATTGGAAACATTTTGAACCATTTTGTTTTAACATCACATTCCTTTGCGCGTGAGCAAAATCAATGCCGCGGATTAAATAGATTTGTTTTACAATGGCTGTACATTTTGAGTAACGATCCATTATTTTGTACAGAAGAAGTCTCTTAAGATTCGCTTTTTATGCTAGCTTTTAATTTTGTTTGTCTATTTTTGATGAAGCTGTTGTCAACGTCTGTCGCTTTGGTTCGAGAGTTACTTAGGATTGAATCTTATTTTTGGAACTGAAATGATCTGCTTTCTTTATTTTTTTGATAACCAATTCAAATATTTTTTTTGCAAATATAGATAGAAAAATGAATATATGGAGCATCATCATTATACAACGGATAATTTGGATGAGGTATGATATAACGTAACGTCGTTCTATTCAATTCAATTTAATTCAATATCTTTATTGTGGATCATTGGTAAGTACATAATACAGGTCTTAAATTGTTAAATTGTGATCAGCTACGTCCCGCCCTTGGAGCAAACAATAGTTACATAAAAAAATATAATTATTGTTACAAAATATTATTATTTCACATAAAAATAAAACGGAACGAATTAAGGTAGGTACACATCAGTGGGCCACTAAACGCATCATGACTGAGGAGGACTATATTGGAGCAGTGATTTGTTTGATAGGAAGTCTCATAGAGAGTAGTTGCACTTGTTTACTAATGACATGGAGAGTCTTTTAATTTTTTTTTATTTCCGTAATTATTCTAATAGGCCCCGGAATATTATTAATTTTATTTTAAGCTGAAGAGGTTGTTTTTTTGTTTGAACGCGCTATTTTCTGTAACTGCCAGTCAGATTTGAAAAATTCTTTCATCACGCTACGACTATGACTTTTTTTTCTTTTTGCTCGGCTCCTAAGGGTTTAGGAGCCGAGCAAAAAGAAAAAAAAGTCAGAAATAACTCTAAGCGAAAACGAAGTCAAAGCGCGGATGGCCGGGTAGGCAATGTGGTGCTACGCAGTGAGTCGGGGGCCGAGGAGGATTTATAAAAATGTTATGTTATTTTAATACCTATTTTGTGTATCTTACGACTTTCACGCGAACGAAGTCGCGGACAGAAGCTCGTATAATATAATATTATAATTAAGTAGATTACTATTATCTATTTTTGTATTCTCTTCGTTCGCCTATAGATTTTGTAGAACACTCAATTAATTTATTGTTGCGACGGAACATGGACCGCCCGACATAGCTACTATTACACATCATATACTATTTTATTTGTGTAAAACCCGTGGGTAAACCCATTAATAAAATAGGTAACAAAAGCAATATTTGTCCCTAAGTTAGGCTTCCCTAATAATTTTAACTTTTACATAAGGAAAATGAAGAGGAATGTTTTTCATGTAAATACAATAAATAAAACAATGTGAAACTAAAATAAATATTTACAATAATGATAACCATGCATAATTAGACGTGAGTAATAGGAATGCTTACAAGCATAGAAATATAAAAATATTATTTAAAGTAAACATCTTACAATTTCATAGGAAACCAATCAAAATTAGAATTAAATCAAAAAGATTATACTATTAACCTAAATAAAATATGACAGGCCGCATAAATGTTGAAATATAATTTACCAAAACCATATTTTACGAAAAAGAAAGACATTTTGACGGCAACTGGCCAGTTCGTTTTTTGGACAAAATAAAGCATTTTATATTTAAACCTTTTTGTTCAGTGAAAAGGAGTCTTTATCTATGGTTTATCTGGGTATGAGTATTTCGTGTTCGATGAGTCAGCTCACATTACAGACGCGTGAGCGTACGATATATCAATGTATGGTTCGCGTCGACATTGGTAGCTACTAGTGATTAATTTGGCGTGCTCGATCTGACGTCACTAGCGCTGTAATATGTAGTAACCCATGTTGTTTGGCAGACATGACTAATTACACATTATCGTCATATCAGCTGTAGCCACCGTAATCCTTGGGCGGATTGATAAAGCCTTTGATTTTAATATAGAATCAAATAGTCTTATGTTTGATGGTATGACGCTTTTTGGTTTAACTAACTCGTGAATTGTACGATAAACGTAATCTGAGGATTAACCGTTTCCCTGTCCTGCCATCACATAATGATTTACGGTGATTGTTTCACTAAGCTACCTGCTTCGCAAATATCCCGAGCATTAGGTGAGGTTAGTGTTAGGTACCTACCTATTTCAAACGACTTGAGTGACACTATTTTGTTACCAAAATTTTGTGAAAACGTAAAATTTGTTAAAAACCTTCTAGTCAAACGAGATTCAATTGCTAATGAAGGTAGTCTAATGTTTAGCATAATCAGCCTATAAGATTCCCACTGCTGGGACACAGGCCTCCTCTCTATGAGAGGGAGTGGGCTGGATACCACCACGCGGGTCCATGGCGGGTTGGTGGGTGTCACAAACCTTTGAAGTTTTGGTTCTAGGACATGCCGGTTTCCTCACGATGTTTTCGTTCACCGATTTGAGAGCAGTAGTGATGAAATAATTTACACAAAGTAAAGTGCCTGCTTGGGTTTGTACCCACGACTCATAACATGTAAGTCGCGGCCTTTACCTCTGGGCCACCCACTACTCTAATGTTTACCTTCCTGGTATGTTAATCTCAAAAAATTATGTTTCCGTGGTTTCGTGCTTGCCCGATACTGCAGCGCATCAGGGATGTTTGCTGAAGCTCGCGTTGACTGCTACTACACTGTGATGCGGAAGCGGTGCGCATCCCTGGTTAGTGTAGGGTGGGTGGGGTGGGTTGGGTAGGTAGTATATTGTTACTAACACTATGAGTCTTGTTACTTGTATTAAATGATTATTATTATTGGTCTCATATTCTCTGGTTTAATTTTTTATCTCTAACTTCTAATCAAGTGAAACACAACGCCATCTCTAAACTACAAACAACGGCAGTAAACATAAACTTCCAGCCTGTTTATACTTGTGTTAAGAAAATGGAACCATTTAAAAAGAAACCAGTTCTTATTTATATTCCTAGTCTTGTTACAGGAGTTTATAAACCAGCTAAATAAAACCAGCGGTGTACAAACTGACAGTTATAGTTAAATTGTCCTCGTGTTTCTTAATTAGCTTCTTCTAATTAGCGTAAATCTGTCACAAAATGTTTCTCAGTTACGCTCGACTAAATACTGTGAAGTTGGTATAGGTAAAGGAATGGGATAGAATCTTCGACATTATTCAAAATCGAAAATAAAATACATTATTTACTTATTTATATATTTTTGGTACTAAACTACTTATTATAATATTTCTACTAAACTAAACTGAACTTAGTTGGAAATAAAAAAAATGTGAGTTCCCTGTGTTTGTCTGTTTGGTTCCGGTTTTTGAGAATTGAGTTTTTCTGATAATAATAAAATTTTAGCGAACGATTTAAGTGTTTACTTTCTTTAAAAGTATCAAGTAAACATATTACTTATGTATGTTTACAATATCATTACAAACACAGATTTGTGTTCTAAACGATAAACATATCTTTCACATTTAAGAAAAGTTTGAAAGTTAAAAAAGAGTATCAAACTATTTCCATTTGAATGGTTGCAATAAAATGATATACGTGATGTGTATTATGTATTTATATAGATGGAAGTATTGCAGTTCACTGAATAACTGAACGATGTTGGAATCAAGCCAAGTGCATAAAGTTTTTTCCAAGAATCGAGATCCGTTCCAGTATATGTCGTGTACCATAATTTAATTTATTTATTGCTATACCTAAATTAAATTACAAAACGATTCCAAAACGATGATTTATTTATATTACCTAATGAATTCATATGAGCTTACAACTAAATAAGTCTGTAAAGGCTCCTTCAAATAGACGCGACACGCGATGCGAATCGCCCGTGATGACGCGACACAAAGGTAACGCATGTCGCGCGACGAGCGGGTCGTTCGTGTAGCGCGCGATTCGGGTCGCGTGTCGCGCCTGTATTTAGGAGCCTTAAAACGAGAGAACAGGTTCAGTTTCTATCCCGTCATAGTGTTGTTTTGATCAAAGATTTGCGCTTTTATAATTTCTAACGTGGCGAATTTATCGTGGACGTCGAAATCCATGTCATGGCGTCACGATAACACAGAAGTAAAATGTATGGAAAAATATGAAGATGCTTTAAAATTTCCGTCCATGATAACGTTATAACGTGCACGTATTTCCATACATTTTATGTACGTTGACGTGGACGTCCACGACATTTTAACGTCACTTCAGAAATTACAAAAGCGCACAATCACTGACGTCATCGTCAAGATTTCACCAAAAAGTAAACATAATACTGAGTAAAAGATGACTAATATGCTGTCAGTGCCACAGGATGGCGAAAAAATAACGAATGGCTGCGATAACCTTGGCTCAAGTGATACATAATGAGGAGCAAGCCCTAGTACTTTCTGCAACCACGAGTTTTTACGCCAAAAACTTGTCTTCCACACCGCTTGTAACCTTTTCATTATTTACCATTTGTATTGATTTATTGTTAGATAAAATGTAACGAAATTCTTGTTATTTCTGTACCATTCAATTCTGTGTAGAATGAGTTTCGAAATAAAGAGATTTGATATTCAGAAAATAACAAAACGTGCCCATTTCTGTGATAGCAAAAATTTTGCCACAGAGTTTGGTTACAAGCAACTGTGGCTCTTGTTCACATCGTCAAGCAAGATGACTGCTTTAATGCAAAAAAAAAAAGATTTACTCTTTTTTTAAATACAAAAGATATGATAACAGGTGGCGTTCTGTACCTACCGGCATGGGAAGAAGGCGTGAGTTTATGTATGTATGTAAAAAGATGATTTTATATTTTATTTTATATTATTAAGGAATAAATGAGGAAATCATATTAAAGGCTACACATATTATTTATTAAGCGTAAATAATTCGTGGTGTGTTTGTTCGGACGGCCATTAACTTTATATCCACCATAATAAAATATGACTGATGGATGACACGAGGAAGCCTATTAACTAAATAAGTGTTGATTAATTAATTCCGTTCTCCAACAACAAAGTGAAACATAAAATGATTATTCGTTTGAAATCATAAACGATTAGCTTATTAATAAATAAAAGAAATGAAAATCTTTGATGAATTTAATTCAAACGCCACTGAGATGAATTTCGTCGTTTACTTTAAGTTTTGGTGGTAACCAAAGAGTTGTTTTTCAGAACTAATTTTTTTTTTTTTTTGCGTTGTTTATATAAACACAAAAATATCCTGCTCAATCAATCAAGGCTTACCCGAACCATCTGGAGAAAAAAGCGTGTCCCATATTGTGCCTTATCATCTTGTTTTCCGCAAGTAGGAGTGAGGCGTAACATACGAGTATCTAACGAAGTGCAAATATTACAGTGTAACCGACACGTGTTTGTCGCCATTTTCCTTAAATATTGATGATGTCTCGTAGGAGGTCTTGTTTATGGCATCAGTGATATAGAATGGGTGATTAATTTTACAGCTTTCAACTGGCGCCGTCAAAACCGCGGCGCGTTTGACAAACCCTAGGAAGATAATTTATAGTTCATGTTTTAATAGGTTTCTCCTATAGGCCTGAAGTACATAAATCATTGTCTCACTCCTCTTGCTCAAAAACTCCGTCATTGTAGCGTACCAGAGCGGGGATAAAATAACATATTTTCCTTTAGGGGAAATGCTTTTTTATATTTTTTTTGTTTGTTGCCGACGAGCCTACAACAACGAATGTCTTTATTCATAAGTAGAATAATGATGTATAACAACGATAAATAAGAACATTTTATTTTTGAAAATGACACTAGAAGCGGCGATCTCTTCGTTAGAATGCGTGCATTGCGTTGCGGATACAGAAGAAAAAAAAAAGGCATTGGCGCGAAATCTTTAGAATTTTTCTCTAATTACAAATTGAATTGGTGACCGTAATTTATTTTTAATATTGTATTGGATTATTTTATTTTCTCGCAATCGTAGTGAAAAGCAGCTACGGCGCTAAAAACCCGTTATGACTCGGTTTCTATTTACTCCCTCGCTAAAGTTCGGGAGCAAAACCACCTCGTATATAATGGGTCATATTAGCCCCTTGTATAACAATCTACTATTATGTATGTATCGCGAATCATCTAAAGGTAATGGTACGTTAGGGAATAGACAAAAGGGTTCGTAAAGTGGGGTAACGAAATGGTGTGTAACACGATCTGACTTGAGGAAAAAACCATTAAATCGGTTTAGTTATAAAACAATTGAGATTTCGGTTTTCAGTTAAAATATCGCTTCATTTGAATTGGAATACAATCAAGGGTGGGCGTCGAGCGCGACTTTGTTACAAATATTTACGTGGGGCAAAGGACTATTGAATTTCTTTTTCAATTTTGTCAGTGAACTTGCGCGTATTTCCCGCGGGGTTAGGGTCTAAGCGAGAGAGACATACCTAATGGTCATGTTTCACTACCTATCGATGTTTCAGAGGAAACACTATGTGAAATGTAACGATCCCTACATCAGAATAGAATAGAATACTCTTTATTATGTACACCATAAAAATTACAGTTATAAATGTAGACATTTTACACAGGGTGACACAATGGGCGGTCTTATCGCTAAAAGCGATCTTTTACAGACAACCTTTGGATGGATTCAAGGGAGAAGGAGAGACAATAATGCAGGTAGTCAGTGGTGTACCATTTACATATACAACAAATACATACATACATAAAACATATACTTATTTATCTAAATATAATATATACAATAATAAACATGAAACAAGAGCAAGGAAACTAAATGTAATGATGATGTTTAAGGAGAGAGGAAGTGTCATCAGACCTTTTGCTTACATTATTTACTTGTGAAATGCGTTTCTTATCAAAAAATCCTTTTCCCGCTTGCCACGTACCCATAGTAGCTGATGAGAATGACAGAAGGAGCAACTTTCTGATTTATTGGTCTTGATCAATCGCATCTCAATAAGATAAAACCCTTCTATTCTCAATAGTCCAACTTTGGAAATTTGTGCCACCTAAGAACTTTCATATAAAATATTCTTAGGTGGCACAACTTTCCAAAGTTTAACGATTGATATGATTTTGATGATTATTATTCAGTGAATATATCATTCCTACAGTCGCGAATCGCATTTTGATCAACATACGACGTAAAACAGAGCTGCAGTTTGCAAAAAGTCAAAGAAAATTTGAATTTGCGGGCTACAGCTGATCTTGGTTCAGTTGGAGTCTCATTTCGAAGAGTACGTTCCGTTTACAGACGCCATGTAAAGTGTTGACTTTCTTGGTCCGCGTCGTCTACCAAAGGTTTGTTTTTTAAATCTTTATTTATTTAAGGGATTTTTATACACATATGCGACGATGTCAATCCCATCCTGCTTTGACAAAGAACAACTTACTCCTAAACTAAATAAAGTAATCTTAGTCAACAAAACTTAAGTTAATCTAATTTATTATCTAATAAAAAGTATATAATATTTTTGCTGCTTCAGAAGTAGTAAAATACCATGGCACATTCTAACATCTATTACCGACAATTTCAATAAGTTTAGAAGAGCGTTTCTTTTGTTAGTATATCGCACACATTCCACCAACACATGACACATACACCCATCCCCACACACACATCCACATCCACACACCTCACAGTTAGGAAAATCCGATTTTCGCATGAGAAAAGCAAAATTGTTTAATGGAATATGTCCTGACCTCAAACGATGCGCAGCAACAATTTGACAGCGACTCATGGTCGATCCGGTGAACCAAGGTGTAGGAGGAGGCTTATTCTGTATACTTTTATACCGGATTCCTTGCGTTTTAGATCTCTCGTTAAAATATTCCTTCCAAAATAAATTGTTTATATTTCTAAATTTACTTAACATTTCCGAATAACTTTGTAATACATCCAGTGTTTGTATACTTACCTGAAAGAATTGCTTCTTTGGCTAATCTGTCAGCCTCCTCATTCCCCGAATGTCCAACTTGGGACGGCACCCACTGGATAACAACATTTTTAACTTTTTGTTTAAAAAACTGAATTTGTTTCAAAATTGTGTTGCAACGGGTGTTGTGTCTGGTGGGCAACTGCCCGTCTGGTCGGAGGATCCTCCCTTTTCTATGGAGGTTTGAGTGAACGTTACACCCTGTTCCTCATACCTCTATACTGGTGACCCCGACGTGATATAACCGCTACATACTTATAGCTAAACACCGAACCGTTATGAACACATTTAGAAATATTTTGTAAAGCGCTCTTACTGTCGCTACATATCACCACTTTATTCGGATTTAGTTCTAACACATATTTCAAGGCCTCAGAAATGGCAAATAGTTCAGCCGTCATAATAGAAATATGATTATTCATTTTATAAGTTCTGTGATACTTATTTGCTAAATCACAATATGCTGCGCTCACCCCATCTGATGTTTTGGACCCATCTGTGTATATGACATGCCAGCCAGTGTATCTTTCCCGTAGTTCTTTGAGGGTACTATAGTTTTGGGAATATGTGACATAAAGTGATTTTGGAGCAGTGACACTAACTAAATTACATCTAATAATATCTCTAATATCTATTTAAGACATCCATGTCTCCAAATTAAATATTAAATCTGCATACGAAGACGTAATCTCTTCAGCTCCCCCCTTACTATGTGAACCAACTAGCAGAGGTTTCCTCTTCCCATGCCAGTACCTATTCTCAATCATACTACTCAGGTCTGAAACCAAACTTGGAGAAGCATCATTTCATCATTATCATCATTAGTCGATTACAGCTTTAAACAAAATTTTAAAGAGATAAATTGTCTTAAAATAAATTAATAATAAATAAATAAATAATTAAATAGTTTACGTCCTGATATTTAAAATAGATTTTTATAATTAGATGGTCACTACCCAGGCTGTCATTAATAACACTCCAACAACCATTAATAGCTTTGTCTGTGGTCAAAACTAAACGTAAAGGGAGAAAACTAAACGTAAAGGGAGGTTTTTTTGCAAAAAATACTTTCACGAGCTTTATTCTCATAGGATCACTATTATTTAATGAGATATAATTGGTTTCAATGGCAGCATCACACAATTGTTTACCCCTAGAATCATTTTTATTGGACCAGCAGGCGTGATGTCCCAATCCCCAATCTTGCAATCTAATTGAGAGGTTCACACAGAGGACGGACAGTAGACCGAAATTATATTACAGATTAATGCACAATTAAGAATTTTAGTATGTATTATTTCTATACCTGAATTAGTCACACTTATAGGAGAAATAAAAGTTTATAGAGATTTCTGTGAAACAATCGCTACTTTTCCGTACGAGTCATATCTGTCTTTTCTATAAACATTATACCCACTTATATTTATGTAGCTATCTGCATCCAAGCACGTGTCGCTCAGAATAGCTACATGCATATTTTATTGGGGTCGTTCTCAAAAAAGTGGCACCGCTCGAAAATATTTATCAATTTTAAGAAATGTGTCAAATATTGAGTTTTTTGTACAGAAATCCATTAAAAGTGTTTATCGTATATCGAATTGTTTTAAGGGAATTAAATTTTCACATTAATAGAAAAAATACAGCATTTAAAAAAATCTGCCTCACAGGTTAAAGTGATAACGAACAGGTTAGTGAGAAAATCTTACCAGGTTAATAATAATTAAACAGGTTAAAGGAAAAAAACAAAGGAACGGTGCAAAATCAGCTTTGTTATTAATAATTACTGCAAACAACACAGCTTTACATTAAAATAACTACTCTAAAATTAAAATACGCCTTGATTAGGACGTTAAACATTTCTTTCGACGAATTTATGGCTGATTTTTTAATCGTCCGATAACTTATATCTGAGAACTAAATATAACTGTTAGACAGTTTCTGGAAAAAAATATACCAAACCGCCATATTTATTCTGCGGATAAAAGTTATCAGACGATAAGAAAATCAGCAATTAGAGAAAAACAATATTCAAAATTAACAATCTCGTCTGTAAGAAATAAAACAGTATTTCTCCTTACATTAATTAGCCTCAAAAAATCAGTTCGTCAAATAAAAATAAGGTATAAACATCAACAAAATTCTAAGAAAATATTATTTAAATTTCTCAATCACTTACTTATTATTTTAATAACTGAAAACAATAACAGCTTTACATAGAAAATAAAGGCTTTGAAACTAAAGAAACATTTAAAAAATCACCTCTGGATTAGGTACTAAACTTTTCTGTCGATACATTTAGAAAAATATAATAAGCTATATTAATAATCTAATCTCTAAGAAATAAAATAGAAAAAATCTCCTTACATTAATCAGTCTCAAACAATCAGTTCGTGAAATAAAATAACGTGTGAAAATAAAGGAACTTCTTAAAAATATTATTTTTGGTTCTGGAAAACGTTACCTTTGGTTCTGGAAACCATAAAAGTAAAAGATGTATAAATCAGAATCACTATCGCTGTTAATAACATGCTTAGCAGAGCTCAAATGAGACTATTACATTTGCAGGCCCTTCATTTAAAATACTATCTAAAGTACTTTGTTGAAGTTCCGGAGGCAACTTCATTTCATATAGTGCTGAAAATGGTGTAGATCTATGAAGAATCGTTACAGATTCACTTACATTTTAATCTTCCGCAACAGACGTACCTGACGCAACAAAACTGTCACCATCCGACACCAGGCAAGACTCTAAAACTGGATCAACGGTCACAGCAAAAGCTCTTATTGTTTTTTTGCGTTTTCGCTGCGGTGTGCTGACTTGTCTTCCTATAACTTCGTGAAAACGAAGGTGTTTACCGTGATTATAATAACTAGCTTAAGACAAACACGTTTCTTTGGTACAACTAAGGGTTCTCAATACAAAAAAAGTACTTGTGTTACACCATACAATTTGGTGAACTTGCTGCGTTCCCTTAAATGTCAGTAATTTATTCGGCAGTAGCATATCTTTTTCAAAGATCTTATATTCGGAAATAGTATCTGTTACGATGTTTCTCAAGTAATGTTTTAACAATTGGAAAAAGCTTCGAAATCCGAAACGTCAGCGCCATGATTCACACAAGCATCAGCAGTACGCTTTAGAACGGCTCCAATCCCATCTGGAGCTCCTTTACCATAGCCCGATTCAGAGTAATTCTTTTTCTTATTTTTTGGCATTATACCTGCAAACAATAAATAACTGGGTGAGAACAAAACTTTATAGACAGTGAATAAGCATTTTTCGACAAAACAATAAAAATGACCCAATCAAAAACTTAAACAAAGTTACTTTTTTGTGTACCATAGGAAATAGTAAGTTAATATACCAAGTATCCCCACCAATTTGTAACTTGCTTTTTAAAAAAAGAGTTTTATTTATAAACAGGCAGAGTCTCTTTAACCTGGTCTCATTCTCAATAACCTGTGCACTCCAAACAGGTTAAAGGTAGTCAGGTTATCGAGACAATGAAGTTTATGATCTGATAACAACAAAACGGTTAAGTTTGTGGAGTTTACCCTGTTAAAATGAGAAGTAAGTTCTAAATAACATACTTTAACGTAATCATTTGCAAAGCAGTTTAACCACAACTAAAAATATTTAAGTCAGATAATAGATAACATACCTGTTACAAACTCCGATTGTAGTGCTATGCCGTAATTTCTAAAAATACGACACAAACTCCGATACAACTTGCCTTGCTGGTGGTTAGCCCGACACCGCCTGGTCAATTTACGCGAGGTAGGGATGCTGAGTGCGTAATAGTGTTTGTGTGATGCGAGTGAGTGTGCAAACACAGGAAACAGAGAAAATCACTCCGGACACAATTTGAACATGAATAACTCGGAAACTAAGTTTATTCTCAATGTAATGTTTACTAAAAGTTAAAATTTATAATATGATTATCTGTATTTTAATAGTTTCATGCCATTATTTATATTTTTTAATTTTTTATTCTACCTCAAAGTGTGACTCATGGTGATTGGACATGTCAAGTTATAGAGAAACAGATGTAAAAATATTATTTTATTGTAAATGTATCACTTCTTTTTTGTTATTATTACTCAGCCTCTATGTAAAAAGTATCTTTAAGTACAATAATGTGCAGTGTTTGATAAAAAACATTAAAAAAATCATACATTATAACTAAAAACTGCCCGACAGGTTACAAAGCCACTTTTTTGAGAACAACTCATTGATTCTTATTCTCGATAGTTCTAAATTAATTAATTTAGGCTTCAGACTTTGAGCGTTTCACTGGTATATGTTGATGTTAGTAGTAATATGTGTGAACATTATCCATTTATAAATAACCTGTATAATTTACTAACAATATCCCAATCCATAAAATATGAAGCAACATATGTATACCATAATTTTTTGTAGTACTAACTTTATTTCTTCATCTTTTGTTCTGATAAACAATCTGCCAACCATATTTATACAAACCTTGTTGTAAAAGTTTATCAGTTTAGATACATTTTCGGTTTTATTGGGATTATCTTTTACTATCTCTTTATGACTTTTCTATTTTTGACATTCCTGTTAATTTTTTTTGTAGAGCGCTTTGTTTGTTCTATTTTCTTCATAATTAGATTTTCCTTATTTTGTTTGGATGTTGTGCTATTTCCGTTACCTTCTTCTTCGCTTTCACTGACCTTTTCGAGCGAAACACTTGAATACATGCAGGTATTTATCAGATTAATTAATGGTTCTAGGGGTGTGAGCGAATCCTTGTAACTTATATTATGTGAAGAAAAGGTAGAAAGAGGTGATATTTCCCTAACTTCAATATTGACAGGAATACCATCATAACCTTTTTTTTATTGTTTCAAAAATACGTCCAGCACTATCTTATAAAGAACAGCTGTTTTTACTCATTATGTCCCTAATAATTCTCTATTTGAGATACACTGGACAACTTTTATGTAATGCAATGTGTGGGCCTTTGCAGTTAATACACGAGAACTCTTCAGCTTCGCAAATATCATGTTCTTTTCCACACTTAGGGCATACTCTTTTTTGGTAGGACAAAAACGTTTCATTTGGCCATATTTCCAACATCTTGAACATTGGGTGACAGGCAACAGATATGATTCAACCTTAAAATGACACACATATGTGAAGGTAATGTTGGTCACTTAAAGGCGATGCGAATAGCTTCACTATTAATCCATTGCATATCATCAGTTAATCTTTCAAGTCTTTTAACCACACAAATATCTGCTTCACTTTCAAATAATTCCGCGAGTTCATTCTCCGCTATCTCAAGGTCAATATTTCTGATGATTCCATAGATAATACTTAATTGGTCTGTTCTTTGACATTTACGTCCTAATTCGTTAAACTTTTGGCAATTAAGTTCATATTTTATTTGTATCTTCAATATTTTTTATTGTAATGTATATTTAATAAAGACTTTTATGTTTGATCTTAAGGATTTATTTTTATTTATTTTATATATATTTTGAGATTTAAACAATTTGACCATACCAATCATTTTTGGACGTACTGTCTTGGGTGTAAGACATATGTCAAAATATTCTGCTTGTTGTGTATTACTTTCACAACTACCCTACTACATTATCCTTACGATTGTTATTGTGTGAATGACTGCTTAATATTCTTGTCACCTTTCTGATCACGGTGGTAAACCCATCTTCCTCTTCGATAATTTCTTCGCTATCTTCTCGCAACCTTTTCTCAACATTTCTCTGTATTTCAGTGTCAAATTCATCGTACTTCCTTCAATATTTGGTTCTTCACTGATATTCTCCATCATCTCTTTATTTATAATACCTTCATCTGATATACTAGACACCGCGCTCAAAGATCTTCCAAAACTAATCATTATCTAGATTATTAAGCAACATGAGGGTGATTGTAGAAATAAGTGACACGAAAAAATAAATAAGACGTACGCACGTCTCAGTCGTCAACGCGGCACTGCCAAAGGACTTGAACTCCTGATTTGACTTCTATAAATGGCCACTCAATTTTTGATCTTCAAATGCACAATAGTTCGTCGCTCGCGGTTACTATGTCGAAGAAAGGAAAGAGTCATAGAAAATGTGCGAAAAAGCAAGTCGAATTAAGGACGTCAGGAATTTCATCTACCTATGTGATTATTACATAACATCACGCCTTGTTTCGCCGAAGGTTTAGGCAGAACTTTACCTATAGTGCACCCACATTTCGCCAAGTATGTTTAAGTCCCAGGTAATAGGGAGCGAGCCTACTGCCATCAACCGGGCACAAATCCAGACTCTTGGCTGAGAAATTTCTGATGGAAAATTCCAATAACACTTTGCCCGGCCTGGGAATAGGATCCAGGACCTAAGTGATTATGTACCGACCTTATACGAGATAGATATAACATGACAGTATTATCGCAAGTAAAATGGCATACATCGAGAATGTTACAAATTATCTGAGACTTATCATATCGCGCCTTCACATGGCACGCAAAAATTTTATCACTTAGTAGTGAGTCTACAATCATTGTAATGGTGTAGCTATAATTTAAAGTTTGTTATTTCGACGCAATTTCATAAAAAGGTCAAGTTTAACAGTGAGTACATGATTGTACTACTGTATACTGTACTGTGGTCTGTTTCAAAAGTAACTGACAAAAACGGATCAGAAACGTACCTGTGGTGCCAATTTATGGTGCCACTTACAGATTGAGTGCTTTGATTTGATGATTAGAATACTTAAATTCGAAGTTCTATTTTTAAATCACCTTAAATATGTTTTTCATTTCACGAATGAGGTTATTTTAATAAACTCAATTTTCTTTTTTCAAACAATACTTGTTGGAAAAGGTGGAGAGTTATAAAGTTCAAACCTAAATATATGTAGATGAATGTATTAATAAAAATAATAAACTTCAGTCAGTGATTGGGTAAGAATTTAATCAGCGGGGTAATTACGTAACACACTAACAGTAGAAATGGGTTTAATTTTGACAGTTCAACAACGTTCATTGCGTTATTTACGTTGTTGAGCAGACAAACTTTTCGAACATATGAAGCAATGGATTAGCAATTGGCTTCAAAATGATTCAGATTGTGATAAGTAGTGTGTTACGAAATTAGGGAGCTGAACTGGGTTGGTTAACACTTTTCTCAGATACTTTTCAAATCAAATCAAATTATTTATTTGCTTAATACAGGTGGGTATAAACATATGTTACAAATAAATATAAAGTACTCTGTATCATCAATATCATTATCTAATAAGATGTGCAAATATTTATATTATTGTTTATCTAATTAAATAATTATTTAAATAACATTACAACATTATAACATTATTATAGTCAAAACAATAAAATAAAATAAAGTAAGTTCAGAATACTACAAATGTCAAAAGGTTTATTTATAAAAATAAAAATTGTCAGATGAATAATACATGCAGACCACGGAGTATAAAAGAAGATTTCTTTCTGTACTCCGTGGAACAAACCATAATATTTTCGGGGTAAAGAAGATATCGTTCTATTTTATATAGGCTTAAAAACAAATGCAGAACGGATAGTGTTTCATCGTAACTGATAAAATAGGTCCGACCCTTGTCGCTATATTGCGGATTCCAGTAGTCTACCGGGTAGGTACGGCGTTTGTTTACTTTCTGCACAATTCGTGGAACAGCTATACTCAGTATATAGGTACTTGTTTTTATATTACACCGACTGGTTTATATAATGTATTTTTGTATGTATTTCTTTTTGGTTTCAACGAAAGTATTTTTTTGTAGGTAATTGGCATTTCTGTGGTTTCATTGAATGGACGGAAAATCTTTTATGACACGTAAGAATTGGACAAAACAGGGACTTATTGAACGAACCCTCCTTCAAACCGTAAGGGCCACCGTTAGAAATAAAAATAACACATATTTTGTGTAATATTAGATTGCCATCCCTATATGATAAATGTCGGTCATAGTCACGAGACTAATTACATTTTGGGGGCTCCTTAATTTCATTAAAGCCTACGTGGGTAGTCTGTTTACACGTTTGTTTGTAATTTTGATCTTTTGTTAATTTAGACAGTTTCAATTAACCATCTCTTGATATTATTGTATTACTAGCTGCGCCCCGCGGTTTCACCCGCAGAAATCTCGATCCCGTGGGAATATCGGGATAAAAAGTATCCTATGTCCTAATCCAGGTCATAGTCTACCCATATGCCAAATTTTATCCAAATCCGTTCAGCCGTTTTAGCGTGATTGAGTAACAAACATCCAAACATCCACACTATCACATTTATAATATTAGTAGGATTAATAATAATAATAATAATTAGTAGGATATATTTTATGCTTTTCTTAGTTTGATATTTTTATTATTATGTTAAGTAAGAGTGGTAACAAAATGGTAGTAAAACTGAAAGCACGTAGCAGCATAAAAATTTTGCTACGAGCTTTACTTTTTTCGTAGCAGAATAGCTACGCTACGCCACTTAAAATTTATGATTTTATTTTTCTGTACCTTGGTAAGCTTTGGGGAACTTGAAAGTTGGGGAGATGGGGCATCGCCCGTGTATGATATGATTATTTTTATTATGTGGCAACTCATTGTTATTTCCTTAGAACATGTGTTTATATTTTCGTTATCATCCTAAATCAATGTGGGAGTTAACAGATATCCCAGAAGTGGTTAAATCATGGTAAAACCGAATGCGTCATATCACGTGCTTTGTAGTATGAAAATACTTGATGTTTATTAAAATATACCTCTTTTCCATGGTAGGTAAAATAACGGGAATATATGGCGATTTTGCCTGCGGCTTTACACACAATTCCACGGTGAACACGTTTGATCTCCCTAGAATTATATATAGTATATATTATAGTAAATATGTATGTGTGTGTATCATAAGTTTATAAACTATTTACGTACTTGTATACCTATTTCATTCATAATTAATTATGTTATCTTTTTTTTTAATGCCTGTTAAACAGAGCATCTGCCATTTTATCGCTACACCACCCTTGGTTGCCTGGTAGAGAATACCTAAGGCGTTAAGTCCGCCTTTGTAAGTTTAAATAAATAATAAATAAATTACATGAATTATCTCCACAGCTCTCTGTTATTTAATATTAGGTAATGTTCAATGGAGATTTGACTAACAATTGACCTGAAAATTCGCTTTGAACTGATTGCTTTTTTTTATAAACACTACTACGAAGAGCTACATTGTAGGTATAGAAAAAACGACCACGAATCCGTCGATCAGTTAGAATAAACAGTAAAACTTTTATAGCGGTGCGCGCTGTTCAGATTCCTCGTTTTAGTTTGTTGAGATAACCCTATCTGTGTTAAAGTCTAGATAGACAGATATTTATTGCGCTGACTGTACTTTACTTTATCAGTCACAATACTATTTAGCTTATGGAGTTTAAATAACTTATAATACGAATAAAATTGTGGATACGAAAATAGTTGAACGGTAAGGACTTTTTGGTGGTAGTTACGTTAGTAAAATGTACCAATTTAGTTTAGTTTTCTGCAATTTACAACCCGATTCTTTGTTCAAATTATGATTATACCTACCTGTTACCTTTATCGATTGCTAAAATATTAACACTAGCCGTCTGTTGTTCATTGTTTATGAAGGTGACCAAAAATATTATATATGCTGAAAGTTTTCTTGGAAGTCGGAACCAAATAATGACCCAGTTCATAGGAATTTCGTTGGAGTTTGTGGCGAAAACAATGGGGAACGTGACCCTCATCCAATGACAAGCACGAAATGTTAATTAATTTCCTTCTGAAGTAAACTTTTAATTGAAACTGGTGTCTGAAAACTTGCTATTAATAGGTTCTTCTTTATTTGGAGGAAAATGACATGAGAAAAGTTTTGAGTATGAATGTGGATGGGTAAACGAGTAGGGATGGCCCTGTGGTAGCGGCCGCGACTTACGAGTTGCAGGTCATAGGTTCGAACTCAGACAGGCGTTTTACTTTGTGTAAATTATTTCATCACCACTGCTTTCAAACGGTGAAGGAAAAATCCGTGAGGAAACCGGCATGTCATAGAACCGAAAATTCGAAAACATGTGACATCTACCAACCCGCACTGAGCTCGCGTGGTGGATTACAGCCCACTCCCTCTCACCGAGAGGAGGCCTGTGTCGCAGCAGTGGGAAGATTATAGGCTGATTATGACACGAGTAGTGGAAGACCAATGACACAATGGATGGACTGTGTGAAAGATGATCTGGCAAGAAAAGGGGTGACTACCGAGATGATGACTAATAGAGAAGTATGGAACAAAAAACATGTTATGCCGACCCCAAATAAATTGGGATAGCGGCAAGAGAATGCTGATGATGACCACTAAGTAGACCGGTGACTTGAGGTTTAGTAATAATTACTGAATATTACCACGGTGACTTGAGGCTTAGTAATAATTACTGAATATTACTATGGTGACTTGAGGCTTAGTAATAATTACTGAATATTACTATGGTGACTTGAGGCTTAGTAATAATTACTGAATATTACCACGTTGACTTGAGGCTTAGTAATAATTACTTAATATTACCACGGTGACTTGAAGCTTAGTAATAATTACTGAATATTACCACGGTGACTTGAGGTTTAGTAATAATTACTGAATTTTACCATCGTGACTTGAGGCTTAGTAATAATTACTTAATATTACCACGGTGACTTGAAGCTTAGTAATAATTACTGAATATTACCAGGGTGACTTGAGGGTTGGTAATAATTACTGAATATTATCACGGTGGCTTGAGGCTTAGTAATAATTACTGAATATTACCAATTAAGGTGCTTTTTATTAGGGTTCCGTAGTCAACAAGGAACCCTTATAGTTTCGCCATGTCCTTCTGTCCATCCGTCCGCAGCTTAGCTCAGATATTCTTAGTACTAGAAAGCTATAAATTGGTATGGATATACATATTAATCACGCCAACAAAGGAGTAAGATAATATCACGAAAAAAAAACTCGTACACGTAAAGTGGGGTTGTTTTTTTTTTCGTCTATCCCATGGTGTCGGGTATCGTTGGATAGGCCATTCAAAAATATTACGGGTCTGTGAAAACTATTTTTCGATTCAGTGATCCGTTTGCGTAAAATTAAGCTTTATATTGTTAATTTTTGTTAGAGTCAAGTGTCTCCCCCCTGCCAGCTAAATGGTTCCTTTTGGATATGTGAAAAAATTCACCGCAGTAGTATATATAACGAATTTAAAAGAAAAACTATAACAGCTACGTAGGCTTTACAAGTTTACGAGTAATAGTCGACCAACTTACATTTGCAGATGGAACGTATGGAAGAACATGTTTTTCAATTACAATGTTAAGTTTGTTCTTAGGATAATTTCATCCCAACTAAGGAACCCTTCATTATGCGTGGTCCGACACGCAATTGGCCGGTTTTAAACCTTAAGATACCCCGTCTAGCCATGTTAAAAAATAATAAGATGCGATGACCAAAATAAAAAATCATAATATTTAATTTCACATACACCTACATGGGCACTTATGAAACGTCAGAAGCTAGGTGCTTGGGCGACCCTATATACTCATCTAGTTGTGGCAAGCAACAAGTGAGTAGATATCTCGTCAAATGTTTGATGAGCTGTAAAACACGAAATTACTTTTTTAAAGCATCTTGAAAAGTCCTCATTAACTTACGTGTAAAGCCTCCTTTGACTAGGCTGTTTGTTACTTAATTACTGCTTTACTTCTCTCATGTCAAAGAAATCCCGTGCACCGATAAAAAAAAATGTGTTACAAAAGTAGCCGACGACGTTGAGTTAATTTTCTTACGTAGAGCGTTGATCTAAAAAGGTTATTGAAAGTATTCTCAGTAGCTGTAAACTTTAATAAAATATGAACATAATTTGATAGTTTAATACCTAATGAAATGTTGGTCAATTATGGGCTTACCATTATTGACGTGGTTCAAGCATAACATACAAAAAATTAGACGAATAAGTGTGAAAAATGCCTCGTAAATATGGCAAAAATATAAATATATTGGTGTAACCGTAGTACATCGGCCGAATCTTGTTATGCCGAATGACGGCAGTGCAATCGTACACCACGGTAATTCATCACGGTCAATTTGTCACTGACTGCCTAGTGAAATCCTACACTTTTTTTTAGTTTTAATAAGTTTATATGCTGTTACATTGATAAATTCTGTTGACATGTAAAAAAGCTGGGTATAAGGGTGGCAGGGACATCGACAGGCAGGGGGCTTCAGAATCATGTGACTAACTGACCGACTCTTTGACAATTCAAAAGTGCCTGTAAATGGTTTAATTGAAATAAATGCTTTGAGTTTGAGTTTGAGTTTGTGCTGAATCTATGGTTAAAGTTTGCGCGTCGATGTCGCTGTTGGAATAAATCGTAAAAAAAAAAACTACTTTTGCAGAAATTGCAAAGGAACATTCTGTAGGCAAATTGTTATTCCCTAATAGGTGCCTTACCAGTTGGGTACGTCACAATTGCGGCGGTAAGTCCCCTCTTTGAGGAGTGGCTTGAGAGGCGCCACTGCGTCGTCACTTTCCGCCTGACGCAGGTCCTCACCGGACATGGCTGTTTTAGGAGGTTCGGATAAGCCGAGCGGAAACGCCCGGGTATTATCATTGTGTGGATCGACCGGAGGACACGGTGGAGCATACGGTGGAGGTCTGCCCGGCTTGGCCGGAGCACCGCCGTGTTCTCGTGGCGGCGATCGGCGGCGGCGATTTCTCGCGTCCGGCCCTGGTCCAGGCCATGGTACGGAGCGACAGGGGATGGGAAGCCGTCACCTCCTTCTGCGAAGTAGTAATGCTCGCGAAGGAGAAGGCGGAGCGCGTGATGGGGAGGCAATCGATGCGCCCTCACGCCCCTAGCCGCCGCAGAAGGAGACACCCTGGGCGTAGGGAATCGATAGCCGACTCCTGCCCACCGTAGGCGCGGGCTTGCGGACGGCGAGTAATGGGCAGCTCGCCTTCCGGTAAGGATCAGGCCCGGGTCGACGGTGCGTTGTGTCCCACGCGCGCCTCTAACAGATGTCAGCATAATTGACGGGGTCCGATAGGGCCGATGCCTGCCGGGGTCGCGGATTGTTCGAAAGAGTTACCATGGCCCTGGCGCACAGGCAACTGAAGGAACACGGGTGGGTTTTAGTCAGTAAGAGTCTGATACGCCCTCCCGGTCCGCCCAAAGCGGGAGAGGTCATTTGATGATTTCCCAACCAAAAAGTTGCCTTACCAGTGCGTTTCCCCGGTTATCTCAATGGTGAGGATTCTTAAAGTGCTGTGGGCAAAACAGTGTTTTTTTGTGAGTGGAAGTCTGTTTTACCCCTAAAGCTTGCACAAATGGACTAGTGGCTCTGTGAACTGTAGACCTCGGAAGTCTGTCCTTGCATAGCTTAAAACTGAACAAATGATTACCGGCGCACGTTAAAACAAAAAGCTCGCGCAAAGAGCGCGAAATGGCTGAAATATGTTTTCTTTTACGTTTTCAACCCCCATATCTCCGCCATTTTGTAAAATGTCGAAAAACTGAATCGGCAAAAAGAACCATATAATTATCGAACTTGTGACGGAGGAGGTTTACGTGGTCTTTAATAAATGAAACCACGTACCTTGTCAACATAAAAGTATATTTGATAAACACAAATTGAGAAAAGGGGGTAGGTAGGTCTATGGTCACAAGTTTTTCCTAAGTTCCCTTGGGAGTCGCACAGTACTTACTCTCCTGGCTCAGCCTGGTGTGATGCAATCCGCAGCGGTGTGCACGCTGCAGGCGCCAGGTAAGGTGACGGTCGGCAGTTGGTCTTGCCAGACCCTCGGAGCTTGCTCGACGCGGCCACGCGGGTAAATAAGTACCCGGCGCGGAGCTCGTTCCTGCGCAGGTACGCCGGAAGGTGGTGGGCCGGCGCTTCGCGCCCGGATTCCTCGGATAAGTCCGGATGAAGTTGCGTTGGTAGCCGGAACTTTGGACCCTGAAATTCAACGTCCAGCGTGTCACAAAGATGGCCAATGGTTCATCTCCGCTGATTGTGACACCAAGGCATAAGCAAAGCGAGATGTACTATGCGCTAATGAATGAATGGTG
This sequence comes from Dryobotodes eremita, assembly GCA_917490735.1. NCBI lineage: Eukaryota > Metazoa > Arthropoda > Insecta > Lepidoptera > Noctuidae > Dryobotodes > Dryobotodes eremita. The sequence goes on from OU823255.1 coordinate 15,451,001, forward strand.
ATGTGAGGTTGTCACAATCAGTACGGAGTTTACAATTATAAGATGTAGGTGGATAGTTATAGGTGAGAAGCACACGATGACTTGCACATTTTTCAAAGTATGGAACATTCCATAAAATGCACAGCGTTATAGGCAAATAGATTGTTAAGCAAATATTCTCAAATACCTTCATACGTGAAGGTCGCGCCGCTGAGAATGAGCGACGCGAACGCGTGCCCCCGAAGCCAGCATATGACGGTCTGACGACTCGGCGCGCACAATTGACGGCCGGGCCTGCCAGGGTCTGCCGGGGCGGTGACGGGGAGAGAGAACAGGGGACCGCTATCTAAACACAATCTCTTGTGGCGATCCCAAGGTCACGCGCATTGCGATGAACATAGATGTTGGCAATTTGGTTTTTATTAAAAAGTAAACAAATGCTTAAAAGAAGCCTATTTTAACGGTTTTTATCGTTAATGTATGTAATATATAATTAATTAAAAAAAAGGAACGTTACAAACTTGCTCACAAAATTTCACGAGAATCGGTTGAGAAATGCGATCTGTGGTGGAGAACAGCCGCAGATCCGGTGATCCGGACATACGAAAGCATTTTTGCCCAAGCTGAAACGGAGACGCTTCGCGCTCGGTCGGTCAATAAACCATGACGATATCCACAAGAAAATACGTTTGCAATAACCATCCAGCTAAGGTTGCTGCTTTAACTACTTTCTCAGTGACATCGTTAACATCTAATATCCATTTTCTTAAGTAAATGGAACTTTTAACCCTACATGCACTTCACACTTACCTAATCATTAGTGTGAAAACATTTAAGGAGAAGCAAGTAAGTGCACTCTCAAAAGCATTTACTTGGCTCTGTCGCGACGCGTTACTTCATAATAATAACAAGGATCGTAACCACAAACAAATGAAGCTCTAGAGAATGAATTGTGGCAAATAATATCTTAAGGCGTCCCCCCGAGCAAAACGCCGCGCAAGCCGCTTTTTGTGCAGTGTTTAGGATCTATCAACTTGTTATTTAAAAAGAAATATCAAATAATAAAAATACATTAAATTTCTACATAATCTTGACTCCAAAACTGTCCATTGCTTTTTTTTTTTAAAGGAGTCTATGCTTCATTAATCTCCTTTCAACGAAACCATAAAAATGAGAAAAAAATATCGATTTCATGCTTATCCTCGTAAAGTAAACATTATTTAATTTTGCTACTGACACTAATGGATAGACAATTTAATAAAGAACATTTTATAGCAATTTTTTTTTTCAAAAGACAAATATTTAATTTTATAAAGATTTTATACTAAAATCTGTGTGTATTCACATGCGCCCCGTACCGGGATTCACATTCAGTGTGCCGAAAGGTCTCGAGGGTGAAACACGTATCGTTTGTCAGCGCTCGATCACGTGACACGTCACATTATCCGTAGATAGTAATATTTGTATAATGTTTGCTTTGTTTTTTTTTTTGTGTTATGCCATAGAGTTATGAAACTACAGACAAGAACATTCACATTGATTCAGTACTTACGTGGTTCAATGCTTGTCATATTGTATTGATTTCAGTGTATTTTAAAATAAATAATCTTTTTAGATAAAAAAAAAACACTTGTGGCACTCGGGGACTGCCGCGGTAAAGCTATTGCATAGCATTTTTTATCAACTTATGCAATTATAATTATTTATTTATTTTTTATTTATGCAGTATTTTTTTTTCTTTGATATTAATTCAGGTACAGTCGTACCATATACATACACGTTAAGCGAACGCTCGGCCGAGCTACATGGTAGGCGGAGTGGGGGTTGTTAGGTTTTATTTTCGTTACGGAATTTCTTGATTCGGTCGCCGCGCTCAAAGCCCGCGATAAAAGCTATGCAATAGCTTAAAAATAACCAAAGTGATGCACCTCTAATAGATTAGAAGTATCTATTAGAGGTGCATCACTTTGGTTATTTTTATACAACCGATGGAAATAAGCAATAATGAGTGAGTATTCTACTTATATAATCCTTTTCTTTTTAGCATGCTAAAGTGCAATTTTATTACATGTCATACAAATTTTAATTGGCGACTTATACAGAACTTTCATTTCATAAAATGTAGCACATTCCTATTCTTTCTTCTTTCTTTTCTGTTCTTTTTTAAAAAAAAAAAACGTTGCCCCACAATAGGAATTTCTCCTGTATTGTGGGTGCGTTTACAAACATTTAAAACTCACATACACAAACAGCTAGACCCGGAACAACTACTTGTAGGTCATACAAATATTTGTTCCGTGCGGGAATCGAACCCGCGACACGCGCGCAGCAGTTAATCGCTTAACCACTGCGCCAACCGTGCCGTCTATTATACACCCTCTGTGTGAAAGTGAGTGTTCATTACCCTTGCGAATGCGTTTTATTTTACTATTTATGTACTTAAACATAACCGAACACACCAAAAATACTTGCATAGGAAATCGATCCATGTCATCATATAAATAAGGAGCACAATCGCATGTGCAAAAAAAAATTGAACTTCCAAGTACTTTTTTTTCGTAAAAACGATTATGCTCCTCATTTATATAGAAAAACAGATCAATTTCCTATGCAAGTGTTTTCATCTCTAAAAGCCGCGGCGGCGGCGCGGGCTGGCATTGCCGCACTGGTTTTTATCCTCACTTCTGTACAAATAAGACACATTATAGCGATCTTTACTAATATTATAAAGAGGTAAAAGTTTTTTTACATAAATGTAGAGAAGAATTCATGAATCAGGCTGCAGAAAGAGATAACCTATTTAGGGATTTGTAAACTAGAAATAGTTAAATTAAGAATAATTTGTATAAAGGTACCTACTTTAAAATAATAAATGATAATAAAATTTACTTTTTGTTTATTTATAGTTTTTATACTTTTATCACTGTCTGAATAACACCTTAAATCTAAAAAATAAACACCACATAATGTTTATTATAGAGCACCATGAATAGTTGTATGTTATGTGTATAAAAACGTGTGCCCCCATCGGGAACGAAGTTTAGTTTAGTATTTAGGATAAACAACCGGCCGCACAAAATGCTCGTCTGCTCAAATCTCGATACTCGCGCACATACACTTGTATATCATAGAAAGAAGCAGCGAGAGAGAGAGAAAGTCGCATGGAGGAGGCATACGGCTTTTTTCTTACGTGTCAATTTCTACCAGTTAACTAAAAAACTATCGCCTTTTTCTAGATAGCGCCATCTTGAATTTTGATTTTAACCCCATGATCGTTGTCAGCTCCCTCGAAAACCATGGAAACGACACCCATGACGAAAAATTTGCAAATTTTTGGAGGCGCCATCTTGAATTTTGATTTTGACCCCTATTTTGTTATAAGAAATTTTTGTTAGAAAGAAAGTCGCATGAAGTGTATCGCCGGCGCCGTTTCGTTATTCCTTCCAAAAGTTGAAAGTATTCATGGACGTTAGTACCTATATAGTCACTGAATTCATGATCAACATTATTTATGCGCTACGTTTTTTAATTCATAGAAAGATTTTTATTTTATTTAATGCCGTGTCTGTGAATTCTAAGGACTGTAGATTGTACTTGTATTCGTAAGTTGTTCGCCAGAAGGCGCTACTAAAGTTTTGCGAAGTATTGTAGAGGTGGGGTGCGGCAAAGAGGGAACGAATGCTCAAGGTTATTTTGCTCAGGGTACCGCCTTAAGAAAATGAAGAATGTTTTTTAGGCAATGTTCAATGTTCAAAAATGTTTGGTAAAAAATCTATGTAAATAGGTAATTATGTTTTAGAAAGGAGTCTTGCCTACCCACTCAATTATAGTAAATTAAATTAAAACGAAGAAGTCTACACAGTTTGATGTTAGTCTTCACACGTTTCCAATTTCTATGCGAGTGATGAAGAGACACGAATATGAAATGAATTGCTTATTAATGACTTGTTTTCTACCTTATTTGGTTATATTCACGTCAAACGCGTACCGTAACCGTGTATGTTTGTTTAAGTGGAGCATTTTCGTGCTTTTACGTCTTTTTAGTGTTCGCCATAATATTTTTTGCACATTATTGTAACAATTGTAATATGCGGGCGAAGGATTTCAAATGACGTGTTAATGCTCGAGTCACGTTTTCTCCGGAGTAAATAAAGGCAATTTGGAGCTGACATAATGAGTATGTGACTAATTTTATTACTTTCGCTGTTATTTCATAACAAATGTGTTCTCAGAATGTAACATTAGGTCGGGTCTGTAAAGCAGATAAGGAAATCGACCCAGTCACTGAAAATCAAGGAATTCTTAGATATATTTTAGCTTTTTGCTGAAAGTCTTTAATTCACTGACAGAAAACGTACAGCCCTATCCACTGGATCTACAAGCATGAGATTTTGCACAAGAATGAGCACATATAACAAAAATTCTTTACAAAAAAAAAAGAAAACAAAAACAACCGACTTCTAAAATAAACACTACAAAGTGAAAAATAACTTTAATTTCTGAAGTCGGTGTCTTTGGTTTTGTATTTTTGTTTTTTGCCACCGACTTTAGTTTTTATTTTTCCCTTTTTAATAAATTGTGGTACCTACCCCACACAAATTCGTATACTACTACTTGCTATGTAAATAACAATGACAGGAAGTAATTATAACATCATCAATATACACTAAGTGGAAAAAATACGTATTACTGAAGCTAACTGAAACACTACCCAAGCACATTTAATAAAATTTATATGGGACTATCCCTGAGGCAAACCCTAACCATTAAAAAAAGCATTTTCGATACGATCCACAATTGCCGGAGATATCGCGTAACATACATACAAAAAAAAATACAGACGAATTGAGAACCTCCTCCTTTTTGATTTCGGTTGAAAAGTGAGCCTTAAGGAACGATTTTTGAAAATTCATCCCCTAAAGGGGTTAAATAGGGCATCAAAGTGTGTATGGAAGTCCGTAATTTTTGCCGATGGGAAACCTCATCGGGTGCACGTCTTGTCGTCTATATGTATATGTCGTAGTGAGATGGTTGAAGCCGTGATATACTTATATACCTAGGGATATGGCTATATACCGTAATATAGTATAATACCGTAATATATGAAACCGGTTCATAACTGTCTTACTAGGAATGTAACTATGATACGAGCACGATCTAGTAATATAACTATATTATTTGACAAATTTAAAATTATTGTAGGATATAATTATATCACAGTTTCAGCCATCTTACTGCGACATTCATATATGTATTTTGCAAACATCGCCAAAAAAAAATAAGATTATGGATGACTTCTTGGCAGAGAATTTTAAATAAGTAAGTACTTTCTTTGTGAAAGTTCCCGGTGGACTTCACTAATGAGTTACAAAACGTGTCGAGGTTTACAAAGTGGATAAGTTGAGCAAGTGCAGAACTTATTATACCACCTCCTACTTATCTGAATCATTAGGTAATGCAAGTAAGGTTACAATGCAAAATTTACTGGCCAGGTCAGCTTAATCTTTCATTAAAAAAAACACCTGGGTTCAGGGGTCCCCTGGCAGGGACGAAGTTCCTTACGCTTGTTCTTCAACTCGATTCGTAATTCGATATGAAAATTTAGATTGTATGATGAAAAATTAAAAAAAATCGCATCCGCTATCTTGGATTTTCATTTTGACCTCTTTATTGGCATCAGCACTCAAAAACGATGAAAACAAAAGCCATGACGAAAAATTAAAAAAAAATCGCATCCGCCATCTTGGATTTTCATTTTGACCAAATTTTTACAAAATATTGGCTTCAGTACCCTTGAAAACAATGAAAACTATATCTCACTCTCTCTCTGTCTCTTTCTATTACATATAGTAAAAAGTCGTATGGAGCGTTACACTTTTTCGTTGCGTGACGATTTCTACAAGTTTACTCCTACCGAAAGCTGCGTTAAAGAACTTCGTCCCAAAAAACAGAGTTGGATCTTTGACCTTCAATATCTCCGTAACCAGAAGGTTCACAGGTATGGTCCAGTACAAAAAATGTATCATAATACTCGGCAGAACAAGTGAGTTTCGGCTTCATTAAGGGTATTTTTACTCCCGTTGCAGGTAAAAGCTATTTTTCCTAACCTTCAAATAAGGAAGAATGTTACGTTTACTCTTATTGTTCAAATATCTAAATTGTACTCTTAAACATTACATCTATCAAAGAACAAATCGATATAAATAATTAATCAATCAAAATCAATGCATTTGCAGTTGAATTCAGACAAACGGAATGTTTGACATCGCGATGATTGATGCAACATTCTGACCAAGTAAACATGACGAGTCTGGCTATATTGAACACGTCTTTCATCTCCCAAGTTAGTAACAAAGTTACTTTGGCTTACGCATACTTTGGATGTTTCATGTCTATGCGTAAATGGAAGATCCAAATGAGACTATTTGGCTTATTAGTCCCTATTTCCTTATTGCTCCAGAGCACTTTTAGTATCTCTCTTTTTTATCTCTTTTTTATATCTTTATATGAGTCAAGTCCTGCCCAACATAAATGTGCCTTCTGTTAGATGGAAATTTTGTGTTCAATCGTTGATAGAGTTTAAAAAAAACTCAAATCCGCAGTTGGTGTTGTTCTTGTTATCAGGTTTAGCCAATTTGTTTTAAATGTTACTTTGTTAAAGCAATATACATACATAAACTCACGCCTTCTTCCGATGGGGGTAGGCAGAAACTACAAAACGCCTCCTGCTACGATCCTTACATATTGCTTTTGCCTCGTATATACACACACGCCGGTTGCGAGTACTACGCACCTGAACTTTCTGAAGAACATCGCAAAAAGCAATGTGAAGCAATATAACCGAAGAGTAATTATTGTTTGCAACAACCACAACAGCAACTGCAGGCGATATAGAGGACTCTTTTTTATATTTCAAAATCAAAATAGTTTATTTCACATAAACCTACATGGGCACTTATGTAACGTCAGAGGTTAGGTGAACGCCGCGGTTACAATTAGTCGTTTCTTATGGAGAACAGCTGGCAAGAAACTCTACGATTTACCAGGCAAACATAAAGATCGAATCGAAACTCTTTTCTAGTCCAGTCCCAAGTTTCGCATCTGTGGCTGTCATATAAAGTTTATCAGAAAACTTGCACACGTGCCAGTATCGAAGTTTGGAGCACATGCTGCAAGCCGCGCCGGTTTCATTACTCGTATTGGCAGAACTTTTCGGATATTAAACAATTTCTCCCGACATACAATAGCTCAGTTACACTGAAGGCAATCTTGGTGTTATAATAGGCTAGGTTTATTTTTATTTTAGCAATGTTATGACTAGCGTAAATTGGAGTGCGCCCCGCCCCAACGCAACGCATTGCAAAAAATTTCTTTCATCATTTTTGTACATTTTTCAGGCCGCACCGCACCGTTGTTTGTATGAAAATGCGTTGCGCTGCGGCCCGTTGCGGCTGTAATGTACGCTTGGTTGGGTTTACATAGAATTGCAAAAGTGTTTAAGAGAATATGTAGAATTTCCACATTCCTTACGCTAGTGTGTTGTGTGCCCTTCAGCTTATAAATGATAAATGATTTTATTTCTGTAAGTAGGTTTGTACAAACACTTTTACACGTCAATCATATTTTAAAACTAGATGAGGTCGGCGTTTCCTATCTGACTACTCTGAGAAGAAAGGCCGAAACAAACTCAGAGGTCACAGTCTCTTTTAAAGTCCAGACATAATCTTGGTCAGATCATGTGAAGACCATGTAGATTTGAGTCTGAAATGGTCTTTTGAGGAAAAAATACCACACAGAATGAGTGGACCTGTCCAGTCAGTGCACGCATTAGTATAGCAAACAGAACGTTTATCCTTTTAAACACAAAGTTCATAAGAGTTCAGCGGACTTTGCTTTATTTAACTCTACATTTCTAATTCTCACCACAAATAATTTATAGAGCAAAGGCGAGTTGTAATTGGTAGTAGAATGTTCCCCAATCCGTCTTTTAGTCAATTCTTTGGAAAAAATGTGTCATAGCGGTGACGAAGGATAAAGGATAGGCGAAGATGATACATTATGTTTTTCTGAAGAAGAAACTGGTTGTATAACATATTGTTCGTGAGTGATATAAAAGTGACTTTTAGTTTATGTAAGCTCTGTTATGTTTGGTAGCCATAAAAGTGTCTCAGAGATCAGAGATCGCACTAACTAGTGTAATTTTTATAATTCGCCTATATGTAACTGCAAAAGGATTAAACTCGTTGAACACCTCTAAATTAAGGGGAGTTTTGCAATTAATATTAATGCTCTAGCTAAAGTATAAATATCACAGGCTTATATCTTCAACTGAAACTATCCGGTGAATTAAAAACTACCATTATTAATTCAAATAAGTTATTTAGTAAAAAACATTTAACTAATATTGCACCCGTGCTGAATCTAACTTCAACGGGATCTGCATTGATGTGCGAGAATCGAGTGCCACGCAGTTCAATCTGATTCATCGAACACATGTAAAAAAAAAAACGTTTATTTCGGCCAACAAGGATCATATGCACAAAATGTTTTACCAAATTAAAAGATTGAAATAAAATAAAAACACACATTAAAATATGAATAAAAATAAAAGCACAATTAAAAATACCACATAAACACATCACTGACCTTGATAAAATTAAAATAAAAAATCGATCTACCCACATCAACGTGGAGCTCATATTTGGTTATGAGGCTGTAACCACACGGCAACAACACATTCGCCTAGCTTTGAGTGATACCCAACCGTACTGCTGTTCAATACCGATATCAGTTTAATTTGCGGTATACAGGTACGCAGAGTAATGTTCGCTCGTTCCGATCAATTACGCTAGACCACTAGACCCCTGGCTGTTACTCTGTTACCCTTTTGAGGTCAACAAACTGATAATTATTGCGCTACTATTACTGAGCTTCGAAGGCTTTTGCACTTTCTCCTTATTGCTTCTGATTGTTTGGTTAAAGGTTGAGTTCAAAGGGCTACCCCTGTTTGTTTAGGAAAGTAAATACCTATGTGGGACGGGTTTTAGTAATATTAAGCTTACTAGTTAAGCTGCTTCGTGAAATTGTTGTCATCGTCATATTCGTGAAAGGACGCCGTCAGTAGGGACTCGATATGTCTTAGCTGCCCCGGCTTATTTTAATTTAATTTAATATTTGAATTGTTTTTATTTTTTTATTACTGACGCTTTTAAAGTTCTGCATCGTTCTCATATGCGTAATGTCAACATGAATGATGTAACCAATATTTTGTAACCATATTTTGATTAAAAAAGAGTGTTCGTAGAGTTTCTTGCCCGTTCTTTTCCATAGGTACTTACTACGCTTTAGAATAGGCTTCATCTTCCTGACCGGCCGACCCCTTGACAATTCAAAAGTGCCTGTAATTGGTTTATTTGAAACTAGCGGATACCTGGCGTGTGCTAAGCTAATTAAAAAAGTAGTTTAAAACCGTTTTTGCATTATTGGCTTTCTAATGAAACCAGTTTGGGGTTCATCGGTTGGATGGTTTCAATGTGTATAACAGACATAGGTGGAAACAATTTTTGTGTTTGATAGATGTTTTGAGGTATTTGATTTTTTTTGAGTTGTCTGAGTAACAAAATCAACTGGTATAAATATTAGAATGTTATAATTCTGCTGTACTTCTCAAATGTTGACTGGCTCGTCGGTTTAGTGGTCGCAAGCGCAACTGATGAGCATGAGGTCTTGGGTTTGATTTCCAGATCGGGCAAAGTGTTATTAGGTTTTTGCATCAGGAATTTCTCATTAGCAGCCCGGAGTCTAGATTTGTGCCCGGTCGATGGCAATAGGCTCGTCACCTATTACGTCAGACTTAAACATAACTGGCGAAAAGTGGGTGTTACTATAGGCACACCTCTGCATAACTCTTCAGGGATTATAGGCGTGATATTATGTCATGTTAAGTTTTAATTAGGTAGGAAATCTAGCTCAGAAGCTGCAGATAATATTACGGGTTTTATTAAATCCCATGACAAGCGCGTAAATAAAATCAAGAATGAAGATAAGGTGCATTTAAAGTAATTTCTCATGAATCTCTGCACTTACAGTGTCACTTAGGGTAAAGTATATTACCTACATCTTTAAACATATAAAACTAGGGCACATATACTAGGATAGCTTTCTATTTTCATACAAATACTGTCTTCATTCGTTGCCCGTTGCACTTCTAAAGCACTTTAGAGGCGACTAGTTGTCATCCATCAAGCATACCCATGATTAATGACACCATCCCGATTTCCTTTGTAGCAATTTATTTCCTTCACTGTTAATGGATAAATCAATCACTTTTTTGGTGACTTGCTTTGTCAATTGCAAACATTACATTTTACAAATTTAAACAATAACACACAACAACAATACAATTTACAACAACAATACAACACAATAACAATACAACACAACAACAATACACAATACAAACAACAACGTTGTCGTTGTTTTTACAATTTATTAAAATTCTAAACAAGCTTACAACATTCGGACTAGTCGTCATACAAATAAAAGTTCTGCTGTATTTGGCTCAGTGTCCGCAAAGGGCAACCCACAACCTTTACGATACCTCGTAGCATCCGTTACGTAAACTCGTAGCAGTCTAGTAAGATAATTCGTAGCGCTCTGTTACGATCACTTGTAGCGAGCCTTTCTGATGATTCGTAGCAAACCTTTATGATAATTCGTAGCAAATCTTTATGATAATTCGTAGCAAATCTTTATGATGATTCGTAGCGCTCCGTTACGATAATTTTTGTAGTGAAACTTCTTAATAAGTCGTAACACGGCATTACGACCATGTGACAACCCTTCATGATAATTCATTGCATAAAAATAATTTGTAGCGAACCTTCATGATTATTCCTAGCAATGTATTACGATAGTTCGTAGCAAAGCTTCGTAACAATTCGTGGCACTCCGTTATGATAATTTTTGTAGTTTACGTTTATGATAATTCATAGCACTTTCGTAGCGCACTGTTACGATCATTGTAGAGAGCCTTCATGTCCGTAGTAGTTCGTTGCGGTTACATTCTCCAATCTACAAAATATATTGCAACAGTGTCATTAATGTTACGGTCGAATGAAACGGAAAGCTATCTCAGATTCATTAGTCAATGATTTTGTTCTATTTGTTGGCACAGTTTAGTCGATTGTGTGATTTATAATATTTGTATATTCTTCTATTGTATGAAGCTGATCGATTATATTAGTTACGGTCATTCGTAGCGTTTGTTTGCCTCACAATGATTACCAATTCTTATTCCAAATAGTGCCAATTTTTGTGATTGTAGCATTATCTGCAGTTTTCTGACTGGTTTATTTATGCCGCCTATGTTAAACCACCCCAATTGTCGGAAAAGCGAATTGTCGTACTACGTTTAGCGAACTCAGCCCTTCTTAAACGTGTTCAATTAACACAATGAAGTATTCATATCACTTTTTGTAATTAATAGTACGTCGCAAGGCGCCATATCACGTATTACAAGTTATGTAAACAAGTGGAATTGTCACTTTGACATCAGTTTGCGAACAAATGTTCTGATTGTTGAGTCAATTGGCACGTTTTCACAATTCACTGCGGGTTTGTTAGTTTAGAGACAGTGCTTAGTTTATGTAAATTTGAGGATTTATCGAGAAATGCGGCATTCATTTTGAGCAAAAGTTATTTGTGATAATTAAGCTCAACAAAGTTCTAAAACGGTTAAAAGGTCACCTTTTTATAATCCGATCCTATTTATCTGTAGCTTAGGACTTCGTCCAATCTCATATGTTGTAACTCGCGGCTTATTTATCTGAGCAAGCTAAATCCCACGATTTAATGTAACATAAAGTAAAAGAGAAAATAAACTAAATTCAATTTAAATTAGGTGAACAATTTAGTGCAGTTTATTTACAGGTTTTTTATAAGGTTGAATAAATATTTACCCACTTACTTCTATCATGTGTGTTTAATGCTAAAGTTATGTATAAAATGGATATGTTAGGTGTCTTAGATGTTTATTACTCAATCTCACTGTCCAGGCTCAACGGATTTAACTAAATTTATCACCTGCAGAGATAGAATATGTCCAGGATTAACACATTAGTAGCGTAGTTAACGTCCCGGATACAAGCAGTAAATCATGTAGAACACGCGAGGTCGCAGGAGATACGGGCTTCTACACCTTCTTTTTCACAATTATTTTACAGTCTATGTGGAAAGTCCATTATTTTATTAAAGTTGTCAGGAAATACAATTTTTATCTACTCACTCCGAATGAGTAGGGTCCTCTTGCATTATAAAGATAACGCAATCACTAATATATGACGAAATAGTGACCAAACAGTATCACGAAATAATCCAGGCGATAATTTCAGTCAAGTGCCACAGGATAACGAATAGTCGTCACGTTCAAAGCTCAAGGTCGCGCGGTAGGTGAACGCCTTTATTTCTGTAGCTTGGTGGACTGGCAATACATAAGTAGGCTGTGACAGAAGGCGTTATCTCTTTCAACAGATATTGCGTCAGCGTATTTCTTTAGTCAAAGGCGGTTTCTACCCGCATCAAGTATGGAGGAGTATTGCGAAATGATTAGGAACATTGCTTTTTAACAGTCTATGTTGTGTTTGTATTTAAGTATGTATGTTACCGTCCCCTAAACTGCTGATCCGATTTTGATGAATGAGATGTCAATCGATTTGTTATTATGGTCCGGGTGGCAAAGGATACATTGTACGCGAACAAAATCAATATGATGGATGTTACATCAAAAAAAGGTTTGTGATACAAAAAATTCAGTTTTATTATCGTGATTGGTATCTAATGCATGGTCTTACAGAGTACTTTCTGAAAATATATTGGTCATCTATAATTATACATATGCAGGGTGGCAGGGACATCGACGCGCGAACTGTAACCATGAATTTACCACGTAATTCTAGACCCCCTAGCGTAGAAACTTTTGTAGGTTATCAAAAAAAAAACTGCTGTTTCATAGAAAAGTGAAATAATAAAAAATAAAAAAATCTACGCGGTCAAATGTATGGCACAGATTTTTTTTTTAAATTACCGATTCAGTGTTTCAAGGCAGGGGGTTCAGAATAAATAATATAATAAATAAATTATATAAAAGTTTGAGGGGGTCCGATAGGGCCGATGCCTGCCGGGGTCGCGGATTGTTCTCAAGAGTTACCGTGGCCCTGGCGCACAGGCAACTGAAGGAACACGGGTGGGTTCTTGATTTACCACCCAAAAAAAAAGGGGGTTCAGAATCATGTACTGAACCCATGGTAGCAGGAGGCACGTTGATCTCCCTGCCACCCTGTATGAACTTCATTTCCACTAACATTAAAACCCATTCTTAAATGTTAAATAGGCTGCTTAACAAATCATAGGTATTAAATTATATTTGCAACCTTCCCTTAATGATCCGTAACCTCAAAATAATTGAAATAAAAATAAATTTAAAAACTAAAACCCAACTACGACAAAATCACCAACTAGAAAGGTATAAACAAGACATCGTAACAAAATAACATCGGTTTTCGTACAGCCGGAGTTATATATACGTAATATGTACGGTTTTATATGACGTATATTTTTATACTGATGATGTTTGTGTGTCATATAATAAAAACACAGAAATATCATCTCAAACTCAGAATACTTAACGACTTTTTTCATTCATATTTTTTTAGACCATGCTTTATTATAATAAAGTTTAGAATTCCAGGATCAAATCTAAGAGCTGTTAAGACTTCTGAATTTCCCGAGACCTTTCCATTTCTCACACCATTTTTCTTATTCTATTTAATTGCGTCTTAATTTATATTACAAAGACGACACCTTATAGTCTCTTTAGAACTTTATCTTGGCCGCCATTTTTACGAATACCGTGACCTTTCCACCCGCGCAGGGTCGCAGAGGTCAAACAAATCGCAATCTTTACGGCGTCACTCGTCGACCACTACTTCTCCTGATTCTTGCTTAGATCCTACTTAAACTAGTGATTTATACTGCTCCTTTGGGTCAGAGAACTCTTTGATTTAAATTGATCACGTAGGCGTAGAATTGAAGTTGTGACGTTGTAATCTTGAGTTGAGTCGTGCATTCGTACTTTTGTGATTTCATTTAATTTTAAAATCATTGATATGGTGTTGACCTGGGTCTTACCAATGGGTATGACGGCACCTTGCCAATTCATTTATTATTTTAATTTACCTGTCATTGCTTTATGTTAAATTGTTTTTACCTATTGTGGTATAGTAATTTTATTCTAGGTGCATCGTCTTCACATATAATTATATAATTAATGTATACAAAGTAGGTATTGTAAAACATTTTAAAAGAGTAACGGTGGAATTTCACACCCATTCTTCTCCATACGAAACTACCTTTTGGAAGAGGCAACTACGTGTAGATCAATCATCAGTCAAATCGAATCAATGATATTATTTCGTAAATTTTGACGTTTAAAAGTGTTTTTTATGTGCCTATTTGAAATAAATGATTTGATTTTGACCTTGGTATCATGTTATTGGGTGTAACTGGGTTGTGGAGGTCAGATAGGCAGTCGCTCCATATAAAAAACTGGTATTCAGATCCTTCCGATTAGACTGGAACCCGACCCCAATATAGTTGGGAAAGGGCTAGGCAGATTGATGCTGTTGACCTGGAAAGGGAACTTGAAGGGAGGTCTTCTAACAGCGTTTGTTTTTGATAGCCAAGAAGGTAACCCAAGGATGAGTGGCAACAACAATGTATAGTTGATGATACCGGATTTGGTCATATTTTTCATATATCTTTTACATCAAAAGGATAATATTCCAGTAAGTAATGTTCGTGAAAGACTTTGATTGTTATTGTGAACGAATGTCTTTGTTGTTTAGGAGTTAGTTCATAAGTTCCGAGCTTCTTATAATTTTTCTGACAATGTTATCCGTCGTATTCAATTCAAGAAGATAAATTACGTAAACATAATTAAATACAGCTTTACGCGTGCTACGGAGTGTGCTAAATTGCAAATTTTCAAGGAAAATTATTCTCCAAACCCTTAATTTGATTTGTAACATCCCTCTTCAGTTTCACTTGTATCAACGTTGAACGTAACTGAACGAGTGATACCTATTTCCCAGATGAGTGCACGGAATGATTGCATTTCCTCGGCTCCAAATACACAAACATTCTTACAAGTCTGTAGCTAGCAAATTGTTTGCTAGACACAGACTTGTAAGAATATATTCGGGCGGAAGAGTTTAACAGCTACAACATTTCAATAGTATACCCCGTGAATTTTAGTTTATCAAAAGGAAACTGTGTACATAAACTAAATTTAATATTTCCGATTGAACTCGTAAAACTATTTGTATTTAGCATACAGTATGGCAGCCACACATGGTTGACAAGGCTATCTCGTCGCCTTGGACTGACGTTGAGTGACGTGAAGTTTTATCGGTTGGTGGGTTGGCGCTCCGGCCGCGAGAGGGTTACGTACATTCATACTAATATCATAAATTCGAAAGTAACTCAGTTGTTATGTTACCTTTTCACGCTTAAACTACTGAACGGATTTTGATAAAATTTGGCGAGGATATAGACGGCATCCTGAGGAAGGACACAGGCTACTTTTTGTCCCGGTAGCACGTTCCCGTGGGATAATTTCCGACATCCATGCGGGCGAAGCCGCGGGCAGAAGCTAGTTAATTATAAATTGAGAGAAAGAATTTCTGTTCTCCACGGCGAAATTACTTAGGAGGTTTAAAATAGTTGTGTAGTTGGGAGGCGAGGAATGCCCGGAGGTATTGTGTCCTAGTGTGGAAACTCCCTATAAGTTCCTTTCGGGGTGCTGTGATGTTGATTAGTTGAGCTGCAGGCCTAAAGTTGATGATCCTGTGATGCTAGTACCTGCTCTGATACTCGCTCGGGACAGGAAAGACTATAATGGCTTTACACGTTGAAATTGCAGTTTTTACAGCGACTTAACCGCCTTTGTGCCCTGTTGATGGCAATAGGCTGGCCCCCTATTACATGGGACTTAAACATAACTGGCGAAATGTGGGTGTACTATAGGTGCTCCTCTGCCCAACCTTTCGGGGAAATAAGGCGTGATGTGATGTTGTGTTATGCTAACCACCTTTCTATTAACATTTGTAAGATGGCACAGACAGCTTTCATGCCTACCTATCCAACTTACAAAATCTCTAGGGGGTTTGCCAGGATTACTGCTGGAAAGCTTTACTAAATTTAAAAGATCAAGCATTGTATGTAAATTCAACCCTTTATACTGACCTTTCATAGGTTATCGCGCGACTAATGCTTTTTTAATGACGACTGGTTAGTTAGTTGTGTTTCGCGCACTTTAATTTCGGTAGTGGCCATTAATCTAACGCAATAGGTGGATAAATTAGGTACTTTAGAACTAACAGAGAGTAGCAGAACTGACGGGTTCTTACGGCTACTGAACAGACGAATCAGATCCTATCAGTTTGGCAGGATCCATGCACATACGCGAAACGATTACAATCACCAACCAACCAACACACACACACACCAATACACTACAACCAACAGACACAACCAACAACACACCACACACACTACACACACCAACACACAGCAACTGTTTTTATGTACATATTATGGAATACAATAAAGTATTGAGTATTAAGTAATAATTAGCCTGTTCAGTTTCAACGATTTGCTTCCAATACTAATAAACGTTAAAGCCGGTTGGAGGCAATTAATCTTGAGGCCGTTAATGGTCAGATATGACGGATCTGAAGACAGAACGTACCGTATATGATAGCCTTTTGTTCAGTACAAATGTAAAATAAACAGAGGAAAGTAATGTTAGTTTTCAAAGGGGGCGACATGCAGTCTGCGAGTGTTGGTAACCCCTTCATTGAAACATAGATTATGTTGTCTTTGGTTTAGCGTTTTATCTAGCTAGCGGTGTTCATATTAATGGGTATCATACCTGGGAACTGGGATTAAAAGATCTTAGCAGACATGCTACTTTTAGCATTGACGTTGTAAGCGCGACTGCTGAGCGTAGGGTCGTGGGTCCGATTCCCAGGTCGGGCAAAGTGTTATTTTCCATTAGGAATTTCTTATTAACAGCCCGGAGTTTGGAAGTTGGCGGTGTGATACCCCCGTCCCTCGGAAAGCACGTTAAGCCGTTGGTCCTGCGCCTGATATCTCTCCGGTCGTGTCGGATTGCCGTCCCATCGGACTATGAAAGTGAAGGAAGAGAAAATGCACCGGTGTCTGCGCACATACTTATGTACTATAACATCTCCTGCGCTGAAGGCTAGTCTTCGTTGAGATTGGCCGCATTGGCCGAAATTCGGTCTGGAGGACTTTATACTTTTAGCATTAGTGATCAGCGAATTAGTTACTTTTCAGAAGTTCGATACAGCGACTAAACGCTATGCTCTGAATATATACGGATGCGACCGAAAGCTGGGAGTAGCAAAATTTTTAAAAGTAGTACGTATGTCTACTAAGGATCTAAATTTACTAAGACTAAGTTTTCGAACTGTGATTTTACTGATCTAAAATAGAATACCTAGCACCCCTAAGTCGGATGACCTGTTCAATACGGCTTATATTTAATACATACGAAAACATTGTTGATATATTTTATTCTCCTTTCATATTTTGAGTCCACATTGTGCTGAACAAAGCTGAAACATACAAATTGGTGTAACACATTTTATAGCGAACAATGAAACAGATTAGCATCGTCGACATGACCGTGGCCTTTTTCCCAGTATTGAATCCATTAATTCATCACATAAGAGTACCTACACATAATATATTATGTATAACGACTGTACGTTTTTATTTTGTTTGAATATCTGCCTTATTACTGCTGTCTGAATAAGGCATTATTTACTGAATAATTGAAATTAATTATGAACGCTTGAAATATGGATAAACTAGCTTCTGCCCGCGGTTTCGCCCGCGTGTATGTCGGAAATTATGCCATAGGAACGTGCTATCGGGATAAAAAGTATCCCATGGCCTAATCCACGTCATGGCCTATCCGTATACAATTCAAATCCATTCTGCCGTTAACGCGTGAAAACATACAGACGGACAACAAATGCCATTTAATTATTTTGTTCTTTTTTATTAAGCTGGTTTTTATGATTCTAAATGTCTAACTTAAGAATAATAATATTTAGTTTTAATATTATTACCTTTAATTTGAAATACTCTAGCGCCGCCATTGACCACTCAATAGGTACCGGCCTACATATTAGTTAGGTTTTTTATCATCTTATTAAAGAAGGATGGCGAGTTTGGACCCAGATTATTTATAAATTAACGAAGGGTCATTCACTTGCAAGTTCATATTTATTATAATTAAGGGTTTGTAAGAGGATTATATAAAAAATATTGAGTCACTAGATGATGGGAATTAAAAGTTAGAAAAGATTTTTATTTACTTAAAAATAAGTCATCATGCAGTTATTAAACGCACCGTGTTTCGTATTACATTCCAAACTAATAATTACATGATTTGCCTACGTTCTTACATTTGCAGACGTTTGCGCTTGTCAATTTTTTTTAATAAACAAAACGAAAAATAAAAGATTTGTTTTTTATATAAATATTGTTTTATTCAACAAACCTCTTGTTTAAAAATTCAAGTTCTTAATAGTCTGTAAAATCGCATCTTTGCTTAATTGCTTTTCACGGAGGGAGTTCCAGGAGATAGATATTTATTCCTAGTAGGTATCTTTACTTCGTTTTCGACTACTTTGTTGGTCTAGTGATCGTTAGCACGACTGCCGAACGTGGGGTCCTGGGTTGGATTCCCAAATCAGGCAAGGTGAAATTCTCAGTATCAGCACGAAGTCTGAATATGTGCCCGGTCAGTGACAGTTGGCTCACCCCTCATAGATGAGAGTTAAACGTATGTAACTGGCAAAATGTGGGTGTATAGCACGCCACTCCACACGCAGGTATGACCCGACTTTAGAAAGAATCTTAGTCGCAACTAGACACATCGCGCCAATTGAGCCATAAAACTACATATTCTGCTAGATATGTACGCTTCTTTCAACTTACTTTTTTACCAATAATAATTATAGTTTCATCCTATATCAATCCAGTCTATGCTTACAGTATTTCATATCTCGTTTTGACCAGGTCACTATAGTTCCTAGCTCTCAGACATAGTAGGTATGTATTTTTTATTTTGAGAAGGTAAGTACCTATATTTAGCCAGAGAGATGCAGATCCACGATGGTAGTGTTGGTACTTAAATATTTTTATTCTCATTGAACACCTTTTTGAAACTACTTAGTACAAAAAAAAGACATTGTATTATCACTATTATATTCGTTTTAGGTTATAATCTTTCACCTTGCATATCCTTTTCCTCCCAGCCTCTACAACTTACTGCCCATTTGCTTTTTTGCTAGTTTTATATAGTTCTACAACTAGTTATAAGTTTCCATACTGCACGGTACTCCTAACAGTGGGTCCCATTGTACATGCAACCTCGCCATTCTCCTTTGTAATAACTCAAAAAAACTCAAAGCATTTATTTCAATTAAACCATTTACTTTTGAATTGTCAAAGAGTCCAGCATCCAGAGTTTCAGCATTTTTGTAGAATCGTCCCCAATAGGGTTATTGGGGACGATTCTACAAAAATGCTGAAACACGTAAGTTTTTATTTCTTATCAAAAGCATAAATATGAATTTTGTTATCTATAATTTAAGAAATGCTAAGATTCCCATACATACTTTCGTACCCTATATACCCCCTTTCGGATTATTTTTGCGAAAAACTGGCCTATGTCGTACCCCAGTATGCCATCTATATCCTCGCCAAATTTTTTAGAAATCCGTTCAGTAGTTTAAGCGTGAAAAGGTAACATACAGACAGACAGACAGCCAGAGTTAGTTTCGAATTTATAATATTAGTATGGATGTTTATGTTGTCGGTAATGTTAGAAAGTATGTTTTATTAAAGTTGAACTTTCTTTTGTCTAAAGGCTCTCGCAAACGGGCACGACGCGACAGCACGACACAAAGGTACCGCTCGTCGCGAGACACGCGGTGCCTTTGTGTCGCGCTGTCGCGTCGCGCCAGTGTGCACGAGCCTTTAAAGAATGTAATATTGAAGGTACCTTCCCTCATATTTGCGGCGGTAAGTCCCCTCTTTGAGGAGTGGATTGAGAGGCGCCACGGCGTCCTTACCTTCCACCTGACGTTCCTGAGGTTCCTGTTTCGAATAAGGCGGGAGGAAACGCCCGGGTGTTACCATTGTGTGGCTCGACCGGAGGACACGATGGAGCATACGGTGGAGGTCTGCCCTGCTTGGACGGAGCACCGCCGTGTCCTCATGGCGGCGATCAGCGGCGGCGACCTCTCGCGTCCGGCCCTGGTTCAGCCCATGGTACGGAGCGAGAGGGAATGGGAAGCCGTCACCTCCTTCTGCGAAGCAGTAATGCTCGCGAAGGAGGAGGCGGAGCGCGAAAGGGCGAGGCAATCTCTGCGCCCTCACGCCACTAGTCGCCGCAAGAGGAGATATCCTGGGAGTCGGGAGTCGATAGCCGATTCCTGGCCACTGTAGGCGCGGGCTTGCGGACGGCGAGCAATGGGTAACTCGCCATCCCGTAAGGACCAGGTCCGGGTCCACGGCGCGTTGTGTTCCACGCGCGCCTCAAAGAGATGTCAGCACCATTGACGGGGCCCGATAGGGCCGATGCCTGCCGGGTTCGCGGATTGTTCGAAAGAGTTACCGTGGCCCTGGCGCACATGCAACTGAAAGAACACGGGTGGGTTTTAGTCAGAAAAGAGTCTGACACGCCCTCCCGCTACGCCCAGAGCGGGAGAAGTCATATGATGTTTTCCCGCCCAAAACAAAAAAAGCTTCTCTCATATAGGTAGGTATCACCATAATAATAACATCCTGGCGTAATACCGAGAATACCGTCGCTAAAGACGGCGGCGCCTAAGTGGTTGCCCGGAATGTTACCGTTTTATAAATATTATGTTTATATAAACATTTAGAACTAGGTATTGTGTATTTATTTCATTTCTTATTTCTTGTTGTTTTTATATCTTCGTATGATGCTCTAGTTTACATCATCACGTCAACGCCGGCTATCGCCTAAAACCAGTGCCAGCCTGGGGTTCTGTCTCACATAGGGTCGTAGCATTATTCTGAGCGATTGCCGTTTCGCGTGGATGAGACGCATATTTTCCCCCAGCGTGTTCTTTTTTGTATTTGTGTGTTTTTCTCTGCGCCATGTTTACCGCAAATAAACGTATTTTCTTTCTGTCTTTATTTTCTTTTAACGAAGAATTTTACATGATAATATTGTTGTCTTTGATAAAACGATTTTCTACACCGGAATGAAAACACTGATAAAAAGCTCCTATTTACTATGTACCTGTAACTTTGTAAACAAATCTTGCTAACAAGAAAAGTTTTACAAAGATACATTTAATGGAATTGTGGCAATTAAAAAGAACACAGTTAAGTTTATTTTTAATTAAGTATTTTCCCACTTGTGAATTTAATTTACACCAATAGTGAAAGATGCTTTTGGCTAGAAAGGGGGTGATTATAACACAGAAAGTATTGAAGATTTGTGAATTTAAATACCTCTTTAGTTACCGTATATGATACTGGTAACATCGAGTACGTATCATGGGGCACAGAATATTGACAGCTCCTCATAAATGGGAATTAGCGACTGCCACATGTTGCTCTTTAAAGATATAAAGGCGTTGCTAGTAATCCCTTGTACAGATAATCACGACATCTTGTGGGTGGGAGTTCACTGTGTCCTTGCCTGGGTTCACATAAGAATTACATGGTAATTGCCCGTATAACGTCTGCGGTTGCTAGCGTAAATTAAAACTTGCACTGTTAAGCCGCTTTTGCGAACATATCTACAATTATTAGCAAAGGAATACGTACTCAGTACCGGGTGTTGTAGCGCAACTTGGAAGAGGCCATGTTGGTGTGTGTATGTGTGTGTGTGTCGTATCTTTAATTAACTAATTGTTGCAGTTTACCAATGCTGCCTAGTGCGAGTTCAATTTACATTTAACATTGGCGATTGGCCCAATACGGTTTGTACTCCGTAGCAACACTACGATTACGCTCAAAGTAAGTATATCTAAATCTAAACCTCTTCCAGGCCTACCTCTTGGTATATACTTAATGGTATTAAGGGGGAAGCGCCAGATAGCCCGCGAAATTTAAATTTTCTTACGTTCTTTGCAATTTGCAGGTCAGTGTCAGGTTGTATGTTAAACAAAATATGATTCGCGGCCGTAAAAAGTACGTATTTACATAATTATAATCATTAAAGTCATCAATACAACCCTCTAAGTTCATGTAATCCTATTTAATGACAGTTTCATAAAATATCAAAAGATATAAATAACACAGCAGAAGAAGCAGAAGTAGCTGGCATTAGATTGTCTGTTAGCAATGTCCTCGCTAACGTTGATTAATTATACGTCGCCTCCAGCCGCGGAGCGACGCGGCGTGATGCTCTGACGGCTCTGATGGCTCCCCGATGCGCTGCCAACAGTTATAATTACGAGAATTGTGCTTCGCAATCAATAGTTAACAATGCATGTGTTTAGTGGGTAGAAGTTCAGTAGATACATAGACAAACAGACGACTTAAATCAAAATAGGTATTTTCAGAAATTAACCTTTCAGTAGGGATGTTAAAAGTTTTGTCATGAAACTATTTTATGTTTAGAAAGTTATGAAATATTGCAGTTAGAAATAATTGCAATGTAAATAATACAATTTTCGGACCATCTGCTTTCCCCATTAATTTGATAGATAATGTTTTTTAATGTTTGGATAGTCTATAGTAAAATTCAAAACGGTTTGCAGTCAAAACAATGCATGATTGATGACCGCTGATCAATTCTGAATTTAAGCTAGTTTGATAATTAAATAAAGTAGGTATTTTACCACCTTGCATAAAATACTTGTAAAGCAGGGCTTTGATTAAATTAAGATGAATAGAATGAAAAAAAAAGTTAACCATCTCAGTTTGAAAGCTTTCATTCAATCAACGTCACTTGTACAGCTTATCTCGGAGATTATCAGTCCATAGGCAGGTACCTACCTACTAGTGTTACGTTAACAAGTGGGGTTTTATTACAATTTTATTTTGTACAGGTCATAACCTTAACAAGAGGATTTCAGGGGATACATTGATATTATTATCGAGAGCGACCTTTATATTTGTATTAGTGAAGTGTCCAAAAATATCGATAATTTCTGTTTGTTTTTTAATGTTTGATGGATTCACTTTGTGTACTTACAAAATATACTACTAAGATACTCTTTAAATTAGCTGCTCTCGTAGTTTAAGTAGCAATTAATAGGCTATTATTCGAATGAAGAAATCCACGCAAATTCTCGTTTAATATTAGACTTTAGTTTAGTTTAACTTCAAAAATCAGCTTTAAAAAAATCATTTCAAAATTTAAAATCACTGAGGAAAACTGAATAGCAACAAATATACAAACACATGTTGCTCTTATATTCTTAAAGGCGTGAGTACCAATCTATTGTAGGTATTTATAAACATAAATATTACATTATGATGGATGAGTGCCGTGTCTTTCAACAGAGTACCTATATCGAATCGAATAAGTATTAATAACATAAGCGTTTAGATATCTACTTACTTAGGTACTAATCTTTATGCAGTTTACAGTTTATATATTTATAGCCAGTGGCATTTACTTCTTCATGCTCTTTCCGTCAGGATCGGATTCCGTGGTCATACCTAGTACATACGGCTACATATCAAGCTGTAGATTTCCAGTATAAGCTGATCTCGCATTGTATAGGATTTCTATACAATGAGAGGTGTATGCGTGTGTACATTGATGAAATTGAAAAAAGTTTTAAAAGAAAAAGCAATAGAAACGTTTTCGGACTGGTTTTTGTATAATGTGAATTATTTTAAATTATGAATTAACCCACTATCCCACTAATATTATAAATGTGAAAGTTTGGATGTTTGTTACTTAATCACGCAAAAACGGCTGAACGGATTTGGATGAAATTTAGCGCACACATAGTTTATAACTTGGATTAAAATATAGGATACTTTTTATCCAGGTAGTAAGTTATTGTGGGATATTTTCTGACCTCCACGCAGGCGAAGCCGCTGGAAAAAGCTAGTAGCACATAAATGAGTCAAACGCTCGTTAAGTTCTTGTCGTGACGACCACAGACTACATAGACATACTACGGTCACGACGTTCCAACAAAAAGTAAGAGTTTACAGTAGCGCGTCGGTTCACGGCGATTTATAAAAATGATTACCATAGAGAACACAATAGAAATGTGCCACATAATAAATTATAATAATATTAATATACATAAAATATTTCCATTTCCATAGAGATATTTAGAAGTATGTATGTATGTAAGTATATTCTCATATTGTATGTTTATATTTAAATTGGGAAATTGTTTCCGATTTTATGTATTTTGTTTTCCCTTCTACTCTTACACAAGTTGTTTACATCTCTTTTAATATAGGTACTCTCCTATCGCAGGTATGCTGGAAGAGATTTATTTAGAAATAAGCATCACCTTTGTACGTATTTTCCTGTTCCTTTTTCCATGTCTCTTTATATGTGTGTACATAAACGGTTAAATAAATAAATATTAGTCGAATAATTAAATCGATAACAATATAACCTTTTCTATATATTACCTATTACCTTTTTTATAATTAAATCGATAACAATATAACTTTTTCTATATATTACCTTTTTTTTTTTTTTTTTTTTTTTTTAATTTTTTTTTTTGGTTGGGATATCATCAAATGACCTCTCCCGCTCTGGGCGGAGCGGAAGGGCGTGTCAGACGTCAGCTCCGGCAGTTCTATATATTACCTATTACCTTTTTTATAATTAAATCGATAACAATATAACCTTTTTTAGATAACTGTAGCTTGGTTTTTTCGTCAAACTGTCGAATAACACACACAGAAGCTAAGCCACGATTTTTGGCAAAGGTTACAAGGGGTTAACAAGTTGATAACTTAGCATTAAATAATGTCCAAAACGTGATAATATTTGATATTTACGTGACATTTTAAGCAAACTTATTTTTGAGACAAATATAATATGCAGATAAATCATGTTCAGTACCTAGATTCTGTAGACAAATATTTTATCTATGAACGAACGAAATGTCATAACTTAAGGGTTGGTTATTTCACTGTATAATTCCACATAAGTACCTGTATCTAGAAAGAAAATAAAGAAAGAAAAAATCCCAACAACGACATATCTTTTCTGAGTACATTAATGATTCATACTAATGAGAAGCAATTACTGTTATCTGCAAACATGATCGAGAAAATAGGACAAGTAAAGATGATAATTATTTTCGAACTATAATAATAATAGGTCGAAAAATATAGTTGATAATACGTGCCCGATGAGAACGTACTCTTATTATTTTGTTTGCGCCATGTCACTTAAACATATTGTTATAGGACAACGACTAAATAGGGGTGAGGAATATGAGATACTTAAATCCTAATGAATTACAAATTCGTACTGTCGTATCTGCCACTAGCGGGTTGTCCTCTGGTGGCAGATTATGACGATGCTATTCTATGGGCTAGTCGTGGCTACTTAGAAATCTCAAGAATGAATTTTAAAGTAATAACTTTCAAATTAATTCCTGCTATTTCAGGTTCTGGCACTTTAGCCATTTTACCTTTCCACTGTCGAGTTGTATTCCCGTGCACCTATTTGCAGATGCCATACAAAGTTTTTTTTTTCATCAGTTGGACAAAAATGAAGAAACTTCTATTTTTGAAGTTTGGCATACTGTGAAATATGCCAACTTTGCCAATCAAGGTATCTTTGCCCTAACAGCAATTTATAAGCAAATCTTGCGGATTTGCATATAAATTGCTTTTAGGGCAAAGATACCTTGATTGGCAAAGTTGGCATATTGGTTGGTATATATAAAGCAATTTGTAAGCAAATCCGCTAGATTTGCTCATAAATTGCTTTTAGGGCAAAGATACCTTGATTGGCAAAGTTGGCATATTTCACGGTAGTACTTGCAAAAAGGACCGAAATCAATGCATCTTAGACTTTATATTGAAGGAAAATAATATGTTAAATAAAAACTGCGATTATTGGGAGCTCGAGGTGTAGGTACATCAGCAGCCTTAGTGCAAAATTTTCTGCAAAATGGGAGGCAGGCAGCAGATCTTTGCCAAGCTTTCTTACTGATAATGAGGAATGGTTAAAAGGTGAGACTAAGGCCACTCAGTGAACGCGCTCTAGACCGCTCCCCGCCCCGCTGATCGCCCCGCCGAACGCATATTCACTCAGGCCGTACACTCAGAGGTGCTAATCGCGGTCAATTTCATTGGTGAAATTGGCATTTATTGTATTTATTTCTAGTGATGTTTAGTTTTCGTCGCAGTATATTTGTTTTAGTATCCACAATTCCACATCTACCTTACATTCATTCATTCACTGACAGACAATGCCCGCTGGGTCTTTAAGCATGAATTTTGCACAAACGTTTCTTATACAGCATGAGGGGCTCGTGGCTAAGTAATAATAGCCGCACGGGTCAATCGATCAGGTTAAGCTACGCTTACCGCGGTCGGTCCCTGGATGGTTGACCATCTTTACATACCAAGACCCCTCCGTACCTCGGAAAGCACGTTAAGCCATTGGTCTCGGCTGTCACTCGTGGATCTTTGACAGTCGTTACGGGTTATCAGAAGCCCAAAAGTCTGACAACCAGTCTTACCAAGGGGTATCGTATTACCCAGTAACTGGTTTGTGGCGGTCAGATAGGCAGTCACTCCATGTAAAATACTGGTATTCAGCTGAATCCGGTTAGACTGGAAGTCGACCCCAATATAGTTAGGACAAGGCAGGCAGATTGATTGATTGTTCCTTAGAAGGAGGAGGTATCAGAAGGAGAAGGAGAAGGAAGAAGGAGGTATCAGAGAGGTGTCGTCAAAATTAAGGGTGTGGTATACACCATCAAACCGAACTATCATCATAGGATCAACATCGTAATCGCGAAAAAATTATTGGGCATCCCATACGGGTCGAGTAGGTATTGAAGTTTTGTATGGGACTGAGGATATATTTTTCGTGATTACGATATTGGTGCCAATGGGATATCCCATTGGGCACACGACTTGGTATAATAATATACTTCGCCAGGTACCTATAGCATTCCGAGACACAGTGGTCACGTGGGAGACACAAGCCTACGTCATCACCGCTGTGTTACCAGTAGTGTGTAGTAATAACTCCCCAACCGCCTTTATTACCTGTGCGAATCCGATAAAACAATGAGGTTTTAACTAACAATTACGTTGGTATATGTTTAAATTGCATTGTTTCGTTAGATTAGAAAAACGAAACGACAATTTAAATGCTTTATAAATATATTTTAACAGAATGGTGACTGAAAATGTTTCCATAATTCGTGTTTAGTTAAAATAAAGTGGCAACTGGATAGTGATGTAAGCATGTGTCACTCCAGGAATGCCAGACCATGTTTTTTTAGACCATGGTTTTAACATGAAATTTTAATATTTGCATTGTAACTAGTAGGTTACCAGTACTTACCTATTAGTTACCGTCGTACCTACCTACATACCTACTACTGATACTACTACCGCGGGGTAATCGCGTAACACACTAACAGTAGGAATGGCTTTCGTTTGACAGTTCAACAACATTCATTGCATTGTTTACGTTGTTGAGCAGACAAATTTTCTCCAACATATGAAGCAATGTATTAGCAATATCCTTCAAAATGATTCAGATTGTGATTAATAGTGTGTTACGCAAGAAGGGTGCTGATTCTACTGGTATTGATTCTTTTTAATTATTATTGGGAGGCCCAAGTCCATTATAAATTTTTATGTTATTTAATAATATTTATTCATATAATTGGTTGTGTATGTGGTTGCTTTGTATTCTTAGTGCTTACTGTTTGGTTTAATTTTATTTTGTTACCTATGGTACCAATCATTAAACCTGACTTGGTTTCCGTACGTCCTTTTTAGGTAACCACTGAAGATCAGCGCTGTGCTGTGGGGTGGGTCCCCCAGAGCACAGCATCATGCTGAGTGGAAGCCCTTTTGTCACAGTCATGACGTGCAGCTGTCGACTATTTCTGTTTTGTGCTAGTGATTATAGATCTATTTTGTTTTTATTTTTCTTTATTATTAGAGCTAATTATCTTTGTATGCACGTGTTTCTGTGACAAATAATCCTATTTTTATTTATTTTCTTTCATAAAAGCCGCAATCCACACTAATATTATAAATGCGAAAGTAACTCTGTCCGTCTGTCTGTCTGTTACCTTTTCACGCATCAGCTGAACGGATTCAGATTCTTAGGACACGGATAGAGCATCACCCGGGTTAGGACAAACAACACTTTTTATCTCGGTAGTATGTTCTTGTGGGATAAGTTCCGACCTTCACGTGTCGATGCCACGGGCACAAGCTAGTTAAAATATACATGATCCATAACATATTATCTTTTATGACCCTGCGTGCGTGTACGACCAGCACCCTAATAACGTAACACGCTATCTATCACAATCTGAATCATTTTGAAGCCTATTGCTAATCCATCGCTTCATATGTTCGAAAAAATTGTCCGCTCAACAACGTAAATAACGCAATGAATGTTGTTGAACTGTCAAAATGAAAGCCATTCCTACTGTTAGTATGTTACGTAATTACCCCGCTGATGTATGAATTTAAGCGAAGACAAGGAGTAGTAAGGATCATAGGAGATGGTGTTCTGTAGATTCTGCCTACTCTCATGCTTGGGAAGCAGGCGTCATTTTATGTATGTGTATGATCGACTACAGAGATTATTTTTCAAGATCTGTTAACAAATCGTCGGGTAATCCCGAAACTTAACCATAAACATGTTTGTCTTTGGTGCCAACAAACATAAAATACTTAACAACAAATATGGGTATTTATTTTCCAAGAATTTGGTTCATATTTGTCATTCGGCAGTTTCACTGCGTTTTAAGGTTATCTGAATGAACAGGGGTGAGCATAAAGTGAAGATTACTTCGTTCACGTTTAGATACGAGTGTTGGTTTTGGTTTTATCGAGCAGTGTCAGGGTGTTGTACAAGTACTGTTACCAAATCAAAATTAAAAAAAAAATCCTGACTAAAAGCCGAACATTTGCAAAAATGGCAGAACATTTTATTTTTGTTTTTTTTATTTTTTTTATCATTTAGATTTTTTATTTTAAAAAGACAAGGCCCGACCAAGTCCGGAAGGGGGACCAAAAAGCTGGAAAGCTCCGGACAAATTCCGTGGGTTGGTAACTCTATGGACAACTACTGGCATTTTCTGAGTGATTGATGATGTAACACAATCTAACTTATTTACACATTGTATGTATATTAGCAAGTCATATTATGCAGATTATGAGAACTAGAACCCCATGCATAGTTTACACAACTTTATAAATATTATAACCAATGTGTGGGCTATAAAAAATATACCTTTGTGTTTTTTTCAGTCTGGTCTGTAGGACACGGGCCTTATTTAGAAAATATTTGACCATGGGGGTTCACATTATGGAGTTTATTGATAAACAGTTAAGTAATGATTAGCGACTGTTTAACTATACATTTTAGACGTTTAAACGTCTCTTAACTTTAAGCAACGTTTATAAATAAAGAGGTATATTTTTAACGAAATTCCACATTTTTCTGTAGTGTACATACAGAGGGTAACGCGATCGTGTTGTTCCTGGTAATTATCTATCTACACGTGTAGCAGTTATCAATTCAGCTCAACGAAGAGGCTATGGTTGAATTTTTTTTGACTTATTTCAAGGCTTTTGTCCAGGGCTGTCTCATAGATTTGGAGGTAGTTACGGATTCCCTACTTATTTTACACCAGCGGGGTAATTACGTAACACACTAACAGTAGGAATGAGTTTCATTTTGACAGTTCAACAACATTCATTGAGTTATTTATGTTGTTGAGCAGATTTTTTTTCGAACATATGAAGCAATGGATTAGCAATAGGCTTCAAAATGATTCACAATGTGATAGATAGTGTGTTACGTAATTAAGGTGCTGATTACCTTGTGACTGCGTCAGTAAGTGCAGTTCATGTAGTTGAATTTTGGGTCAAACATATTATATTAATTTTTTGCTATCGATACGCTATGAAGAATACCTAATTATTCACCCAAATCATGGCGTTAAGTCTGGCTATAAAAGTGACCGGTGGTGTCCATACAAAGAGGATCCTTGCGAGTACTTGGTACTCGATAAAAGGGACAATAATATGTGCGCTGGAGCGGTGAAGGTTGGACACCTAATACTCGTATTGTGAAGTACGAAGGGCTGACCATTATCGAGCGCTGTTTGTTACATATTTTCTTAGAACGGTTGACAATGTTACGTAGTCCGAAATTTTCATACATACTTGTATGAAAATTTCAGACTATGTAACAAAAAAGAAATATAATAATATATTATATATAATATATTTCTATTCTACTGAATAGAAATTTATTTGGCCTTTTGTTTATATAAGAAAAGCGTTTTAGACAAAACTTAGTTTGTTGAGATGTCACTACAGTCTACCGAATAATTTTAGGGGTGTTAGCATGTAAAGGAACCATACCTACCTCAGACTGACTCGATTTTGTGTGAATTGCTTTACTGCCTGAAGAGTTAAGGCTCCTTCAAACAGGCGCGACACGGTACCTATGGTTTGCTGATGAATAGATAGGCATGGAATTTAAATACCAAGGTACAGCCGAAATCTTTCCTTGGACTTCACGATTGGCTGCCCAGTTTGCAGGCAACACAATTAGATTGAGGAAAACGCAGTCATTCATAAATATACGGAAACCGGTCAGGCGTGAATAATGAAATGGTAAACCTACTAAACCGGTCAGATAAACCTACAAGCTAAAACGTGAGATAGGACATACAATCTGTGCATCTCATCTCTCATCAATCATCTTTGGAGTATTTCATCCTTTATTGAGCTACAAAAAAATGAAAAAAATTGTCTCACGTACCGTCGACCGCACGTCGGTGTAAAACTTTGACCTTGAGCGGGCCTAGCGTAGTACGGAGTATCAATAGAACAAGAAACCTGGTTTTGTTACCACTAACGTGCGGCCTACTGTACAATCGGACTCCGGACTACTACTGAGGTTTTCTTAGAAAAACCCAATCACACTTTTCCCGACCAGCACCCTAATTACGTAACACCTATCTATCACAATCTGAATCATTTTGAAGCCTATTGCTAATCCTATTTTTGAACTGTCTTATTGAAACCCATTCCTACTGTTAGTGTGTTACGTAATTACCTCGCTGGGGTTCGAACACTTCCAACCTAGGAGCCCAAGGTCATTCGTCAGCCTTGGGTCGTCTAGGTGGGGGCAGTCAAAATTATTAAAATGTATGTATCTTGAAATACCACCACCACGTAGTTAGATACATCGATATAGTAGTAATCGTAAGATACCAACTGCAGCGTGACCTCTGCGGTTACAAGCTCATTTTCTATTTAATATGTCTGGTCATCAATCTTTTTAACCGACGACAAAAAAGGAGGAGGTTCTCAAGTCGACACCTATAAACATAAAAAAAAAAAAAAATATGTAATTTTTTCAAACTTTGACGTTGACTCGCAAAACATTTGATGAATATAGAAAAAAAATCTGTTGCGGAAAAATATATGTATATACGTTAAGAGACGTTTAAACGAATCAAAGAAAGGAATAATTAAAGAAATTTATGTTTAACTAGCTGCGCCCCGCGGTTTCACCCGCAGAAATCTCGATCCCGTGGGAATATCGGGATAAAAAGTATCCTATGTCCTAATCCAGGTCATAGTCTACCCATGTGCCAAATTTTATCCAAATCCGTTCAGCCGTTTTAGCGTGATTGAGGAACAAACATCCAAACATCCACACTTTCACATTTATAATATTAGTAGGATTAGTAGGATAGTAGGATAGTAGGATTACCTGTGTCACACAACGTCAGTTTGTATGTATTTGTGTATTTGAAGGTGTCAGAGTAAACTAATAATATCTACCGTGTCCTTATTCAATAGAATGCAAAACAATCGCAAATAGAACCAATAGACTTGTGAAGGTAATTTCCTTCCGTTCCATTGTTTTTCAACGCTCACGGTTACTCCATTTACCTTCAATGCCGTTCGTTTTCAAGCCTAGTTTGATGAGTCATGATAGAAATTACTAGTAATAATAGTTTTTTTTAACTTATTACTTACTAGCTGCGCCCCGCGGTTACACCCGCAGAAGTCTCGATCCCATGGGAATATCGGGATAAAAAGTATCCTATGTCCTAATCCAGGTCATAGTCTACCCATGTGCCAAATTTTATCCAAATCCGTTCAGCCGTTTTAGCGTGATTGAGTAACAAACATCCAAACATCCACACTTTCACATTTATAATAGTATATATATATATACTTACTTATTTGTTTTACTCGTAAGTGGTGCTAATCTTGCCCTGTTCAAATATTTCTTAATTACGTGCATACTAGTATAAACTCACGCCTTCTTCTCGTGAGGGTAGGCAGAAACTACAGAAGAAACCTGCTACGATCCTTACATACTCCTTTTGCTTCGTTAGCGTTCATAAATCTGCGGGAGTTACGTAACACATTAACAGTAGGAATCGGTTTTGATTTTGACAGTTCAACAACATTAATTGCGTTATTTATGTTGTTGAGCAGACAAATTTTTCGAACATATGAAGCAATGGATTAGCAATAGGCTTCGAAATGATTCAGATTGTGATAGATAGTGTGTTACGTAATTAGGGTGCTGGTCATACACGCTCTAATACAAGTACTACGCACCTGACCTTTTTGAAGAATATTACCACATTTCTTAATGATTCCTAAAAAAGTATTAAAAATATAATGATTCCTAATAGAAATATTAAACATTAAATAATGTAAAAATGCTCATTTAAGTAATTGACTGTCTGGAATCATCAGAATAAATAGCTCTGTTGCAATTCTATCCGTCAGTTTATTAAGTAATTAATTAATACGTATAAGTAGTTAAACCACCATTTCGTTGCATGCATTATGGCCATTGCATAATACCCATTACCAGATTCAACTGCGAATCTCAGGACTAACAATTTCACGACAAAAAAAAAAACTGCTTCCCGCGGCTTCTCCCACGTGGAGGTCGCAAATTATCCCACGAGACCGTACGTGTTAATCCAATCTATGTTCCAAATTCCATCCAAATCCGTTCAGTCGTTTTTGCGTGAAAGAGTAACAAAGATCCGTCCATCCGCACAAACTTTTACATTTATAATATTAGTAGGATTAAGATAATATTCATTTATTATTATGTTTTTTTAAAACAGCTATCTAAAGTTTGTAACCACGTGTAAAGACTATCTGTTGATATTATTTACATAATAAAACAAGAAAAACTCGTGACTGCAAAATAATTAAACCTGTTATATCTGCAAAGTTATTAACGTTCACTTTTAATGAATGTGATGAGTATATTTATTAGGTACCTACCTGCTGTATATATTCATTATACGGGAAGTTTATGATGCTTGGCAATAGGAAATTACTTTTAATCTGAATAGCTTTATATACCATTGTAATTGTACATATGCTACCCAAATGAATAAATGATTTATGATATGACAGTTATGAATTTATGACTTACTAGCTGACCTGGCAAGCGTTGGTCTGCATTTTTTTTCGGTGTGAATTGTACTTTAAGACCTATTCTCATACCTACCAAGTATACATTAAAAAAAAACATAAAAATTGGCCGAGCCGTTTCGGAGGAGTGCGACCACAAACACCGTGACACGAGATTTATATATATATATATAGATAATTATACGTATAAAACTTCGGTGAATGACTGACTAACCAACAAACGTACAGTCTGAATAACTGTAGATCTATATAAACGTAATATTTGAAAGACAATTGCCCATTTTCACCAACACTAAGCGACATCTAAATGTAATGTCAAAATAATAGCGTACTGTTGGATTTTAAAAGCTCGGCTCAACACCGAGAGTTGAAAATCCAACACTCTTGCATTAAAGTGTTGCCTAGTGTCAGTGAAAACGGGCAATACCTAGTCATGTTTTTTACAAGCATCATTTTATCGGAAAGAAAAGTTACAACACTGTTTCAGCAACACGTCGGTAGGTAGCTGCACGATTACTGAAAAATGCGTGCACTGACTGGACAGGTCCACTTAATCTGTGTGGTTCTTTCCTCAAAAGACCATTTCAGACACCAATCTACGTGGTCTTCAAACATTATTACCGAATTTATATATACACATTGACATTGATAAATTTTATATATACAATGACATGAGTATTTACTTGTAAAGTATTATATTATTTAAATTTTTGTGAATGTGAGGACTATGTGGGTAATTGCTTTCTTTTTTTTTTCTAATTGAATTTTAATTATGATCTGGCAGTTTGAGTAATTTATGCGGCCTATCCAAATGTCCTTTCTTTGGTATTGTTCGTCTAATCGTTGAGCTTCTTAAGTCCTGACTTCCTGAGTCGAGCTGCACGATTACTGACAAATGCGTGCACTGACTGGACTGGTCCACTCAATCTGTGTGGTTCTTTCCTCAAAAGACTATTTCAGATACCAATCTGCATGGTCTTCGCATGACCTGACCAAGATTATGTCTGGACTTTAAAAGAGACTGTGACCTCTGAGTTTTTTCCGGCCTTTCTTCTCAGAGTAGTCAGATAGGAAACGCCGACCTCATCTAGTTTAAAAAACATGGTTGACGTATAAAAGTGTTTGTACAAACCTACTTACAGAAATAAAATCATTTATCATTGAGGTACTGTTTCTCATGAATTGGCACAGAGCTTCAGAATGCAGTGATGCACTAAGAAAAAATCTTCAGAAAATCATCTGAAAGGGTAATTTTTTAGGGTTCCGTACCCCCAGGGTAAAACGGGACCCTATTACTAAGACTCCGCTGTCCGTCCGTTTATCTGTCCGTCTGTCACCAGGCTGTATCTCAAGAACCGTGATAGTTAGACAGTTGAAATTTTCACAGATGATGTGTTTCTGTTGCCGCTATAACAACAAATACTAAAAAATAGAATAAAATAAATATTTAAGGGGGCTCCTATGCAATAGACATGATTTTTATGCCGTTTTTATAGATAATGGTACGGAACCCTTCGTGCGCGAGTCCGACTTGCACTTGGCCTGTTTTTTTCTTAATAGTGACCATGTTTCGAATAAATGTAGTTAGGTCACATATACAACTTGTCCCGTAATTAACGCACACTACCAAAGACCCCAATTGGTATATTATGTTATAATCATAATACATACACAGAATTTTTACTATTATGTATAAAACATTGTTTGTTTATTAAATTAGTTATACTGATTGTGGGAGAAAATTGTGGTCACATTACAAATCTACTCTCGCACACGTATAAGGGCCGTTTGTGGCCTGGTGCGAAAAGGGCCAAAGTCCGTTTTTGTGAGAAGTGTGATTTTCCTGGTAAAATTTTGTTTGACTATAATATTTATGTGTGCTGAAAGGGCTTAAGTGTAACGACAATATTTAAAAAAATAACTATTTTAAAACGACCAATGTAGTGCGTGCGTTCTTGCCGTTTTAGTAATATATATAAGGCGTAAAAGGCCTGTATTATACTTAAGCCTTAAAAAAAAACTTGCCGTGTAATGGAATGTAATAGAACTACGGAACTACGAAACAGTCAAAGTTAACTTAAACCCATTTTGTATTACAATGTTAGCCGTAACTGCAAAGTTTTTAATAAAGCATAATAGACCAATGTATAAATTAGCCCAGTTTGCACTATAGCAATCATGTTTTACTATTAATTTAGAACTACTAAAAGGTAACATTGGCCATGTTTACAGTGAAGTGCAATTTAAAAAAAAAATATTGTGTCTGCTAAATAAGCCTAACTTTACATTAGCCTTTCTTATATGTAACGAAACATATTTTTTTGTAATTAGCCTGTAGTCACGGCTGTCAAATTTCTCACGTTACATATTGCTATGATTTCGGCGCGTCATTTTGCTTGTAATACAAATTTTTAAAGTCTAAAACGAAACCGCAACACAACACGTTTACAATTATTATCAGAAAATACTGCTCCAATAACAACTCTAAGGGCCGGCGCACATCTGGCGAGGCGCAGCGCAGCGATACATCACTGCCAAACAAATATCGATCTTGCACTAGTTGAAATGAATTTGAAAATAAATAAATTCCATTAGCTCGCGAGCGCGTCTAGGCGGAAAGAGGCGCGCGTCTCAAGTTAATCATCCTTAACTTTATTTTTAGTCTCACAACGTTGATATTTGTTTGGCAGAGACAACCACGCCGCGCTGTACCACGCCAGGCGTTCACCGGCCCTTATACTTCTCAATGAAAAACCAATCACTCTTCCTGGTCAAAAAGTAAGAGACCTTCAGTCATGTCGAGACTACCTTCAACCATCCAGCAGTCCCTTTTATACTTCACTTGAAACCGGTCTTAAAGATGAAACATTGTAAATTTTCATTAAAATTTTTAGAAAGTAATTTCTTTGGCCTTTTCATGTTATACATGGTTTGGAACAATCAAAGGGCTATATTGTCAGTGCTAAAAAGGCTTTATTAATAAATATTTTCCAAAATACTGATTTATTATTAACTTTGAATATAATAACTAAATCTACATAAAAACATGCATCATACATTAGAAAAACATTTCGCTATCCTACAGTGTAACATATTATGCATTCTGCAACCATCAATGTTTGTTTATAGTTTTAATGCTAATTACTGAAACTAAGATTTTCAGATTTAGACTATTTTAGCACCAGCGGGGTAATTACGTAACACACTAACCGTAGGAATGGGTTACATTTTGACAGTTCAACAAAATTCATTGCGTTATTTACGTTGTTGTGTAGACAAATTTTTCGAACAAATGAAGCAATGGATTAGCAATAGGCTTCAAAATGATTCAGATTGTGATAGATAGTGTGTTACGTAATTAGGGTGCAGGCCACAAAAACTATTTATGGAGTAAAAATTACCTACCTATATTAAAATTGACAGAAATCGACTCAGTAAAAAAAAAAAAACGATTCTGAACAAACTTTCATAATGTGCATTAATCCAGTTTCACATTATATATTATAAGACGTAAGTATTAGATTCTCGTTGTATTTTTTTCAAAACAATAGTGCAGCTGTGTTAATACAAATATGGAGAAGACACGGTTCGTTGGGCCGCTTTGTCGCAGTCTGTAGAACCCAGGTAGAACCCGCCAGTTAAACACCACGCAAAAAGTTTAAATAATGAGTTATTTCGCTGTATTTTACATTAATACTGCACTGTCGTCAGACAACAAGAAAATTCGATGGTCATTTCGCAAATTTTCGCAAAGAACCTACCAGCCAGTAAGTTCTTTAATATTTAAGTAGCCACTAAATTATTGTTTTAAATAAATCATAATAATAATAGTTTTAAAAGTCACTACTCTAAAGAAGTTACAAAAAAGTTATAA
This sequence comes from Dryobotodes eremita, assembly GCA_917490735.1. Classification (NCBI taxonomy): domain Eukaryota; kingdom Metazoa; phylum Arthropoda; class Insecta; order Lepidoptera; family Noctuidae; genus Dryobotodes; species Dryobotodes eremita. The sequence goes on from OU823255.1 coordinate 15,488,637, forward strand.
TTGGCAAGTTTTCATTCATAAATCTCTTCTGAAACTATGGATATTGCGTGCGGCTGATTGTAGATAAAACAAAATGGTATATTTTGTTTTTGATACCTATTTATAATCTTGGATCATCGTTGTGAAAGTCTTTGTCAATGGCCTTGTCTCGATAGGTTTCTGAAATACCTCATAAATTTAATTTACAAGGAAGTTCATTTGTTTTTTATATCTACCTATAAATAATCTTGGATCATCGCTGTGAAAGTCTTTGTCAGTGGCCTTGTCTCGATAGGTTTTTGAAATACCTCATAAATTTCATTTACAAGGAAAATACTTCATCTTTGAGGGAATTCTGGTTTGCTATCTAAACCCATCTTGTTTGGTGTTATTTTTACAAATCTATTATTTATTATTTAATATTATTGTCAGTTCAGACGCCATGTTTTAATACCCATTGTTGTACTTTGTTTAGAATTTTTATGCTCGATTGTTTGTATTTATGTTGACGTCACCCTGATCATTAGATACCTCTTGATTAAAAATAATTTTACTAATATGGGAGCTCAGTCAACTTGTCTTGTCAAAGGTATTCAGCGTTTAGAAGCGTTGTCGTCTTTAGTTATAATACCTAATGCAAACAAAACGTTACATTTGGACACAAGAACCGGGCGTAACAAATGTTTTGAATGAACTATTGGCGAGTGAATCCCAAATGTTTGTCAGGTTCATGAATATTCCCAAAAACATTTTCATTCACTTCTGTACGTTGTATAAAAGAATTTAAACTAATTGTTAACATTCCGACCTTCACGAACCAGATAACACGGTGATATTGTGCCTATTCTGAACCAAGTAATTAGTATTACATTTAAAAGAAAATGTAACACTTTTAAGAAACATAATTTAATGTCTATGACATAAATATAACAAGTTTGTAAACAACATAAGAATACATTATACCTAACGTTATCAACACTACACAAATAAATACACCAGGAAAATACTTGCTAGTAAAAGTCTTAAGTTTTGTTCTCGGGAAAACACTGCACTTCCACTCATACGGACATTGATAAAATATAGAATCCTTTCACATTCCGCTTGATAGTTTGTCATTCCTTCTCTGCTGTACATGATCAGTCTGCAGTCTGCGTTCTTGGTAACGTACAGTCGCATGTGAGTGGTAGGGTCCAGCACCGTCGTTCCTCGCCAGTCTTTGATCTCGTGTTGAGAACTCTCCGGAGGCAGGATGTCCGCATCACGACTCCTGGGCTTCTCGCTCCACAGGCTCACATCGACACCGTCCTCCGTCATCTTCCTCGTGTTGTAGTCGTGAATATAGTTGCTGAGAAACGCATGAGCGATGTCACAATATATGGCGACGGTCTCCACCAACTCGACGTCTTCTATTCTGAGCCAGCACTGGTCCGCGCGGTCGTTCCGGTTCGGCAATTCGAAAGGGATGGGGAACACGTAGGGTTTCACATCTTTCGCGGTCACTTCGGAGCACAACACGAGTGCTTGCAACAGAGTGACGCCGATGACTTCGAGTAACATTTTAAATGTGCTGCTATGACGACGTCATGATTGTAACTAAGCGACATCGTGACGGCTCGGTGTCGCTACAAAGCGTTGCAGAATGGCTAGCTGCCTTCATAAACGTGATTACAGGTTAAAAAACGATTATTAGATTGCAATTTACAACTCATTGTTGTGGGAACGAAATCCACGTGATTAAATGGTTGCCATAAGTTGAAACAATTCAACATAGTTATTTGTAATTATTGTTTGCTCGTATTATCAATATAAGTACGGCGTTTCCGCAGTTAATATGTATTAATCGGAGGCTTTGTTCCTTTACGACAAATTCCGGTGCTTATAAGGTATGTTGACGGGAATGATTATTACAATAAGGTCGGTTGGCATTGCACTGTGTTTTTAATTGTAAAACAATATTTGCAGTCTACTTATTTAATATTTTATGGAAACGTAAAATTAAATTCATCACAGAAAAAATTGATTGCTGGAAAAATAAATGTATGCATTTCCGACCCATTCAATCTTCATGAGGCCCATATTCAGCAGGAGATGATTACGGACTCGGAATTGATGATAGCTCCTTACGGATCTAATGACGTTTCGTACTCACGCCTTTTTAGTCAGTGCTGCAATGTTTCTTTGCAGTGCCAGTGGCTTGAGTGAGGCAGGATGATGAAATTAGGTTTAGTTTCATGCGGCAATGACCCTATGTCCCACCGTCAAAGTGCAGGATTGGCGCCGGCGGTCAAGATATCAAGATTACGAACCCCAGCTGTTGCATTATTGAAGTAAACCCACAACATACCTAACATAAGCAAATTAATATTACATAGTTGTAGCGTAGCAAGCAATTCTGTTAAACATAATTAACTCTGCCGGTGCCGGGAATAATCTCATGGAAAAACCAAATAACGAGCGACAAAAATCTTTTCGCAAGTTACCAAGTAACTTGCGCTGGGGCTCTGTCTCGCATAGGGTCGTAGCATTATGTTGAGCGATTGCCGTTTACCGTGGATGTGACGCATATTTTCCCCCAACTTGTTCTTTTTTGTGTTAGGGTGTTTTTTTCTGCTGTGTATTTACCGCGAATAAACGTATTTTCTTTCTTTTTTTTTCTTTTTAATCCTCGTTTTCCTAATTACTTAATTCTTTTTCCCCGCTTTAACCCCTGACACAGGTAAAGGGATGGCGTTTTAAGGATTGCTTTATAATGTTCAATTTTAACCCCTTTATTTACAAACGTTGCTTACCTACAGTTAAGTAGTGATTACTTGATTAGCGACTGTTTAACCATACATTTAAGATGTTTAAACGCCTCTTAACTTTAAACAACACATACATAAACTCACGTTTTCTTCCCATGGGGGTAGGCCGAAACTATAGAACGCCACCTGCTACGATCCTTACATACTCCTTTTGCCTCGTTTAAACAACATTTTTAAATAAACCCCTTAGTAAAGAGCACATATTTAAAATAAAACTTGTTTGTTTGGCATTTATATAGACTGGTATTTCCATTGTGATATGATATATTTAGAATGCCATTTATTGATATGATTTAATCCAATATTTTGTTTAATTTTACTCTATCTACACTTATATTATAAAAGTTAATCATCAACTTAATCGTTAATTATAATACAGTAAACACATTATAGTCCTTTTTGGCTACACACTATATTATTTCAATGTTAAAATCCCTTTTAAAGTTTCGTCTCGATTCACCCCTGCAACCCTATACATCCCGTTTGACGGTACTCATACTTAAGACTAAAAATAAAGGATAACGTGTACCTAATAGGGTTTTTAGAAAATCATCCCCAGAAGGGGCACCGGGGTTAGGAAATTTTTAAGGGTAGGATTTTGCTTAATAATTGGTATGAGTAGGTAATTTTTAGTTTTTGTTATGGAAACATCCCAAACGATTTTTCGAAATTCCACCCCTTGGGGGGAAAGAGGGGATATAGTTTATATGAAACATCTTATTCCTTTGGTTGATTTGAAACTTGGCAATATTTGCCTCAGTACTCAAATAATAAAGATTGGCATTTTCGTTTTTTTAAACAGCATCCCACAGAGGATTTGGAGGGTGTCAAAGTTAGTAACTGAAGGCGCTGTCGGATTGACTCGAAACTCGGTAGGTACTAATATTTTAAACCACAAATAAAAAAGTACGTAATTTCGGGGTTTTTCAAAAATCAACTCCTAACGGGGTGGAAAAGGGTATCATAATCATATTTTTTTATTTATCTCAACATCATATTACAAGGCACTTGTTAAAATGTACAATCTTAAATAGAGAAAGGCGTCTGAGATAGGAGGGTCCTGGGTTACAGATCACCCGGCTGTTTTAGATAGGACATGTCATGTTAATTTACAAAACGGTTAAAGTCAAGATATTTTATAATATAATGTTGAAAGCAGTACTTACAGTTGCTATTAATAAACACAAGAAAAAGTTTAGATTTTACTGCTTGCTTTTCATTAATTCGAGAATGGGTATAAATAAATAATGTGAAATCAAACAATGGAAACGTACCAAACGCTTTTTTTAAAACAAGCCCTGCCGTGTTGAAAACGGAGGACACTGTTTATTTGAAAAATCTTGTTCCATTGATCTATTTACTTGAAAATTGGCCCGAATACTTATTTATCTAAATCTATACTAATATAATAAAGCTAAGGAGTTTGTATTTTTGTTCAAACGCGCTAATCTATGTAACTACCAGTCGGATTTGAATAATTATTGTTGAATTAGATAGCACAATTCTTGAGGAAGGTTATAGGCTATTTAAAATCACGCTACGACTCTTAGGAGCCGAGAAAAAGTAAATAAGGCAGAAAGAACGATAAGAAAAAACGAAGTAATAACGCGGGCGGGCGATGCGATGCGACGCGACGGTGTGGGTCGGGTGAACAAGAAACTTCACGCGGTCGAAGTCGCGGGCAGAAGCTAGTCATATAACTGTAACAGGATGAAATTGAAAACTTCCGCCAACTTGAAATAGGAGGTAACTGTTACATAATCATTATAAATTGTCATTTCACAAATCTTAATTCTTGAAAAAAATTGTGTAAGTATCGTCTTAGATAGTGCAAACTAAGTTATTGCCTTCAAGTAGAAATTATTAACGTCGTGACAGTAAATACCGGCCAAGTCCGACTCGCGCACCAAGGGTTCCGTGCAAACCTGTAGGTATATAAGTAAGAGTTATAATATTTTTATTGCTAAATTGAAATCCATAACATTACAATGTGGAAAGCTGGACGAGCATAAATTTAAGACAAAGGTCTCTATCGTTTCAGTAATCCTTTATTTTATATTAACACACATCATTTATTTTATAATATAACTGAAATACCTACACTAGCCTTGCAGCAGCCTTGCAAAAGTTCTTTTATCAAAGTTATTTATTTCCAAAGTTTTTTAGTGACTATTTAGAAATCTGGTTCAAAAATACTTATTAAGTAATAATTTGAACCTTATTATATGATGTAAGAAAATTTTTAAGGTTTTCGGAATTTTTCCTTTATGTGTGCGTAAACGTTGTTTCATGCCAAATTTCAAGATTCTGGGTCGACTGGAAGTATCCTTTAGGTTTTGATTCCCTTGCGAGTAGTTGCGAGTTTCAAAATATGCGGCTTAAATTGCTGTTTCTTTTGATTGCGTTGACATAGAAGATTGATTTTGTTACAGCTTAAAGGTATTATAGACTTGAGTATTTGATATGAATTTCAATATAATACCACTATGCGTTCATGAGGAAAAGGGTAGTAAGTTTAAAATTATTAAAATCATTTTTATTATATGATGTCACTAAAAATGTATGCTTTTCGCAAATTTTTCCTTTATCTGTTCTATAAGACGTTGCTTCGTACCAATTTCAAGATTCTGAGTTCACGGGAAGTACCCTGTGGGTTTTAATTCCCTTGCGAGTGTCGAAAATTTGGGGCATAAACGGTTGTATCTTTTGATTACGTTGGCTTAGAAGTTTGATTTTTTCACAGGTTCAAGGGACAGTGGACCTGAGTATTTGATTTCAGCTTGATACCTCCACGCGTTCCTGAGAAAAAGGGTCTTGACAGACAGACAGACGGACAAGAAAGTGATCCTATAAGGGTTCCGTTTTTTCCTTTTGAGGTACGGAACCCTAAAAATAAAATATATGGGTATTCAAATAAAAGTATCAATATTAGCGCGCGCCCTAAGAGCAATCCATTCATCGCAGAGTTCACAACGTGAAGCAAGTTGACAACGCGTTGAGCTAGCGGTCATTTACCTAATTTTGACCATTCCTACGAAAAAAAAGTGCGCGCGGCGACCGAGACGTTGCCAAATCACTTGCTTACGCGCACGTATACGTATCCCTTTCCTTTCTCTCGGCCGGCCGAGTGACATGCTCTAAATTTTCTTTATAACACGTTCAATTATAATTATATTTTAATTTGGCGCACATATTCAAATCCATCCTGTATACTTACAGTTGGTGCGCGACCCAGCCAGCAAGGGGTCTTGTGTTCAAATCCCGGCAGTTACATTATTACGTAAAGCAACGTAACATAAGCATTTTAAAAATGTACAGTTGTATTGCAACAGGCAATTCTAATAAACTTGTATAACAATGCTTTTCTCCGCTTTCCTGGAAAATAGCTAACGAAAAGAAATCAACAAAACAGGCTAACTTTCCTAATTATTTCATTCTTTTCTTCCCTTAATTTTAACGCGTGGAAGCTGTAAAATGAAAGGCGTTTCATAAGGATTGTGTTTCATTGTTCTTTTAGTCAATTTTAAATTAAATTAAGTTTTTATTCTGTATTGATTTAAGTTTGGATATTTTTGTTTTAAAATTTGTTTGAGTTTTTCATGGTATGCTGTTATTCTGGTGTGATTTTATCCAATTTCATAATTTTTTGTTACTCTGAGTCTGTAGATACTTGTCCTTCAGTTGTTTGCTCATTGCTGAGCAGCATCGTGATGTACCCGACTAAACTTTTTGAAGATCTCCCTCCATTTGTGACGATCTTTGGATTGTTGTAATGCATCGAAAATGTTGATGTGTAGGTGTTGCTTCCTTTGGTCAGACCATCGTATAGGGCTACATCGCCTGGGTGGGTCTCTTTTCATCCATCTTTCCGGTACTGGTAAGACTTTCCAGGTTGTAGGATGGCTCTCAGACGATTTGGCCGACGTATTGCAGCACTCTCTGCAGACAAAATGCTTTCTTGTAAGCCACTGACCGGCTTTATTGGCAGTTCTTTTGAGATGGATGCATTCGTCTTGTATGCTGTCCCGGGTATTCGCAACATGCGTCTCCAGCACCTCATCTGAAATGCGTCGTCGCGCTTCGGTCTGCTGCTTTGATGGTTCTGGATCCCCGTCATAAAGAAAATTAGGGAATATTAGTGTCCTGATGATGTATACTTTTCCCTATCGTTCAGACACTACAGAACGATATTTCTTTCTCACGCATTGGAGAGTAAATTAGCTATTTATAACACTTGACTTGAATGATGTTTTCGTGTTTATGTTATATATTTTCTTATGGATAAGTAATAACAGCCGCAAGAGTCGATCGATCAGGTTAAGCTACGCTTGCCGCGGTTGGTCTGTGGATGGGTGTCCATCTTTAGATACGAAGACCCGTCCGGGCCCAGAAAGCATGTTAAGCCGTTGGTCTCGGCTGTCATTCGTGGATCTTTGACAGTCGTTAAAGGGTCGCCAGAAGCCCGAAAGTCTGATATCCAGTCTTATCAAGGGGTATCGTATTACCCAGTAATTGGGTTATGGAGGTTAGATAGGCAGTCGCTCCATGTAAAATATTGGTATTCAGCTACATCCGGTTAGACTGGAAGCTGACCTTAATATAGTTGGAAAAATGCTAGGCAGATGTTGATGTTATATTTCCAGGACAGAATCGTTGCAGGCAGTCCAGAATTTCAGAAGCCTGAAAAATAGAAGTATTTCCTTATCTACAGGATATTTTTTTTCTTATCATAATGTAGCATAGTTGGTTCCTTCCTAATAATAATTGCCCCTTATAAAAGTAGGATCCTGGGATGACAAATAAGTTTTATGGTTAATAACCATAAAGTTAAGTAAAGTTTCATATTGAGACACGAAGCAACAAAATTCGATCTAAAGAAAAGCGGCCAGATTTCTTTAGATCGTATTTTGTTTGAAAGTTCATAAAAGGCATTAAAAATTTCTAGACACACTTACCGAAGGTGCTTATTGAGCCGTTATTCAAAATTCCTTCTCAGTCATGAGATAATATTTTTTTAAAGGAGTGGCGCTAGTGGACCGGTGTGCGTCCTCATAAGATCCAACCTTCTTCTCTTTTCTCGTATGGCAGATCGATTTCCTCGTAATAGACGTGACAATAGTCAAAGGAAATCGTCATAAATGGCCCCAGGACCAACAAACATCTGACGTGCATAATAATTATAAATATATTTTATTACACTGATTGCGAATATCTGTATGAACCGGACATTCTGCGTTCCTAAATGAATAATTAAAAGAGCTGTAACGATTTACGACATCACATCAAAAATGCTGCCATCTTTGACATGACAATTAGTGATGCCCAATTTTTCATTTCACACATCGAGAGCGAGAATACTTGAGTTGATCACCTGCTCATGGATGGCATACGCATCCGTACCTACGTACTTTCCTTTTCAAACTTTTTCACTCTAGGGTATGACCGAAATAATTCTACAACAAAACCGATTTTCATATCCTAATCCATGCATCCTAAATAATTAATTACCTTTGTCTATACAATTACTACACATAAGGGCGTTTGTGCACTACCTCCTATTCGATTCATATTCGTGTATTTTACGTCAGCATAAAAACGGATCAGAAATTCACGAATGGGCGCTGTGCACTCACTCGTAGTCGATTCGTATTCGTGATTCGTTTTGGGTAATTTTTCATCTTTCGTTTTAAAAACACGAATAAGAATCAAATACGAGATCCCACCAGCACCGATCCGAGATTTGAGTATACATAAAAAAATATTTTGTAGGCAGAGATAGCGCTCACTCACAAAACGCCCTGGCTACTTCGATCCGTAAAAACAGACTCGATGTGAGAGTGTGTGAAATTATCGAATATAAAAACGAAGCAGTGCACAAACAATCATACATTTATTATGAAGGCTATTTTGAATCGTATTTACACGAATCACAAATACGAGGTAGTGCACAAACGCCCTAAGTGAGACGCATTGTAATATTTAAAATAGAATAATACGCTATGTATTGTGTTTATATTTGAGAAAATAAATTATTATTTTATCTTATCTTATCTTAGACTAGCGACCCGCCCCGGCCTCGCACGGGTAGCAAAGCATATAATATATGCCTACTTTTTTAGAGACGTAATGTCGTATCAGCCTGTCGCGTCGAGCATGTTGGTTAAATTAAAATGTAACTGATGTTCATTCTACTTAAAGTATTTTAACGTATTTTATTACGAATCCTGCAAGATGATGATTAGAAGGTTATTTTATGACATAGCGGCGACACGTGCACTATCGCGATTTTTAAACTATTTGACCAAATTTACATAATGAAACGGACAAAGTTTTGTCAATAACGGCGTTCGCCTATAATAATATAATAATGGTAGACCTATGCTATCGCAGACTTATTTTTAGACCTATTTATGAGTAACAATCCCCCCATACATTATCTATGTGTGCATCCATCGGTTTCTGCAGCGCACGCCGAGATAACTGTCAAACAGCAGGATTTCTTCCGACTTCTTCAACTATCATTATCATATTTCAGCCGATTTACACAAAACTTTAATTCATTATACACCCAAACCTCCCTCATGAATCACTCCGTCAATTGGTGAGAACTGTATGAAAATCTATTCGGTAGTTTTTGAGTTTATATCGTACAGACAGACAGACAGACGCGACGACGGACTTTGTTTTATAATATAGTGACAAAGCTCAGTCATACAGGAAAAGATATCTTAAAAATTCTACTAATTATGGGCTGTTATTGTTGTTGTAATTAACAGGATTATTAATTATTAATTAATTTCTAGAATTTTGTTTTAATAGGAAGGATAGGAATAACTCTAATGACGCCATTATTACCTTCCGAAGTTTCCTTGAGGTGGTGGTGACACTGACAAGGTGTAATAGAAATAACTGAAGACCTGAAAACGGATCCTTGTTGGGCCAGCCCTAATATCGTGAACAAGTTATCAGCTTTTCCCTACATTTGGCCGAGTTATGCGGAGTATGGAGCAGCAGATTTTTTTTTCACGGTAAAATCTTGGTCCCATAGTAAAAGTTGTTCAAAATGATAAGTACAATGATCCCTTTTCGGTTTTTCAGTTATTTCAATTACACCTTGGAGGTATACCTATGGGACGATTGTCTTATACGTGTTTTTGTTGTTACTACCTAGCTACTCATTGGTGATATCATTTCTGAATCAAATGGTGCCGATTCTCTTGTATACCGAAATAAACTAACTAAACTATCACTAAAATTCCTTACTTTTGGCTATGAGAATCTTAAAGCTATTCTGCAAAAAAAAAAATCTCTAAATTAAAAAATAATTTTGACGCAACTAAAATTTAATTTGACAATCGCGACTCCACGTGGTACTTGTTTGCCCTACACCGTGTTTTTTTTTAGAGCCGGAGGCGCGCGTAATGCATCATCGACGTGGTTTTTAATGAAATTTTTCTCTTTTAGTATTAAAAATTTGAAAAATGATTACCTACATGTAGTGTTAGTGTTTCATAAAGGGGGTCGAAATTATCATTATTTTTGCGAGAGGACACACCATTTTCGAGATATAAGCAAAATAAAATAAGAAAGATACAGTACTGTTTTTGCACCTGAAGTCGAGGTGTTGTGGTGAATGTTAGTTAATGACAATTAATTTTATTCCACACATTTTTAATCGCGATTAAAAATAGTCACATTCAGAATAGCAAAATTGCCATTTTCACTAAATTACTAACTCAGTGCCATCTTAGTGCTGTCAAACTAAAACATAGTTAAGTTGTGTCTATTTCAGAATGGAAAATCGTCGTTTGACAGGAATATACTAAATTTCAGTGATTTTTGTCTAGTTTAGAGAATTTTGTGACAAGAGAATCGGCATCAATGTTTCCTGGTCCTTGCTTTGGCATGTAGACATCATCAAATTAGTTTCATATTATTTGTTACTGTGGAGTTATGTTTAAATTCAACTTAACATAGGTAGGTCTGGGTACCTAGTTTTCAGTAGCACCACTTTTAAAGCACCTCTGCAACTGAAACCAATACACGTACACTTTTGTTCGTTATGGAAATAATGTTTACTCACACTGGCATTTAGCAAATCCTAATCCTAGCTATCCTTCCTAACTTATAATATTATAAATGCGAAAGTAAGTTTGTTTGTTACCTTTTCACGCTTAAACCACTGAACCGAGCATCCTGAAATTTTGCATATACGTTGTCAGGTCTACAGAAACGGACATAGGGTACCTTTTATCCCGAAACAAAGTACTGTTCCCGAGGAAAACAACAATTACGTTCTTATGATAATAGTTGGCGCCACATGTCTTTCGAATCATGATTGAATTATATTATTATAGAAACTTTAGTGGTGTGTTAAGAGCTTTTTTATTTTTTATTTAAGTACCTAATTCTTTTTCTCAGTCTAGAGTGTCGATAGACCGGTTTTTCCTCCTGACTATAATTCCCCGAACAACCCGAATTGATTGTCAAATTCTGAATTAACGCGAGCGAAGCCGCGGACAAAAGTTTGTTAATAATAAAGTGTATTTACCCATTGCGTTTGAGTTCTAGGTACAGTTATTCACATATTTCTCTGTTGTTTTTTACAGCTTCCATTAATCATGGAATTGATTAGGAAGCCTCTTATCACATACCGAACTACCTGGCTCACTTGTTAGAGTCTACGTCACTGTGTCTGCGCATGTGCGCATGAGTCACATTGACGTCTGAGACGAACCCAGTTTCTCAGTAGCAGGCAGGTTAGTTTCTCACGCAACGTTGGTTGACCGAACAAATTCGGAGCCGTCTGTAGTAAAACCTAACGTATTTTGACTTATTGAACATTAATTTAGCTACTCTCATGAACTGTACCTAGTTTAGGATAAATCTTTATTAACATATATATACATAGTTGCAGAACTTATAAATAAAGTAACAATTACACTTATAATAATAATAACACTTACAGGCTAGGATCACCTTTATATAATAATAACGATTACAAACTTATTACAACATGAGACATTTATTACTTAAATATTTAACATTAACTTAAGAAATTATTGTAATAATTTCATTTATAAAATAAGGGGGTAGCAGGAAATACTTAAGAGCGGCCAACCCGTCATAGTTTTCATACAAACGCTCGTACGTGATTATGGCGTTGTAACACATCTTTCATTGAAATTTTTGAACTAATAGGTATCTTGTGCACTTTATTTAAGTTTCTATGCAAGCAAAAAATCAAAATTTGGAGAAACAAATTCAGTATAAGCCTCCAAAAATCACCAGAACTTTGGCCGATCATAATGTACTCATAAATTGTAAAAGTAAAGAAAACATCTTCATAGAAACCTCGCACATGTAACGGAGATTCTAAATGACATTTTTTTTTTCCAACAACTTGTAAGGGTTTTTCAAAAACACGTATTCTAGAACAAGTTTTGTGAAATCTCTGCGCGTCAATTTTCGTTCGATGTTATCGCGTTCTCACTCTTGCTTCTTTTTCAAACATGGCGTTGGATGAAACAACAAGCTTTTCAATCATGATCGCGTTGACGATAGACGGACCGGGAAGGGCCCTCTTAACTACGTGCTCAGCGTAAGTGCGATCGGTGCAAGCGGTAGCTCAGGTGATCGCGCGTGGACACCAGCGGCGCACGAGCTACCGCGCCTCCCGCAAGCTCACCTGTATACGGTGAGAGCGGGGAACCGCTGGCGCATCGTACGGGCCCAGCTAGGACGCTGAACTGTACCTAAATGTTATCATAATTAACCTACCATAGTTAGGCACTTTTTAAAAACAATAAATTAATTATGGACTTCCCATTGCGTAGTCGCATTGTGTACAAAAATAAATATTAAACCGGTCCCATATTAAACTAAATTCTGCTTAATTGCCTGTTGTGCTACACTTATCTGACCAAATGTAAGAATTAGTTTGATGTTTACTTCACCTCTAGCCTTCTCTTATCTGTTGTCTGCGTGAGTGAAAGAGACGGCAATTGAGGTTCCTTGAATAGTCGTTTACGTCATACACGCACACACTGATGCGCGAACTTGTTTAAAATAAAACCAATCAACGGGCATGGGATCAAACGCGTCTGAGCTCTCGCATGTTTACGTCATGCAAAATGGCAAACAGAATATTTCTGTTGTGCCTTTTAGTTTCGGTGCTAACTGTGAGTTATATAGAAGGGAAAGGAGGTTCAAGAGGCAGCAGTAGGGGCAGCAGCAGGAGCAGCGGTGGAAGCAGGAGCTGGGGAAGCAGCTCCTCTTCCTTCGGCAAGAGCTGGGGGTCATCGAGTCACAGCGCTAAACCCAGCTGGAGTTCGAGCTCGTCCAGCTCGAGCTGGAATAAACCAAGTTCGTCGTCTTCAAGCTGGAATAAACCAAGTTCATCATCATCGAGTAACTGGGGAAGCACATCGTCACACAGCTACCCCTCGTCGTCATCGGGTCTTTCGGGATCATCAGGATCTCACGGTTATCCTTCATCATCGTCAGGATTATCTGGATCAGGATCATCGGGATGGAATCATGGTTCCTCAAGTTACCCTTCATCATCATCAGGGCTGTCCGGCTCTGGATCTAGCTCATACAATAAACCATCATCATCTTCAGGATCTTCGTGGAATTTTGGTTCCTCTAGTTACCCCTCGTCGTCATCAGGACTGTCTGGATCTGGATCAAGCTCTTACAATAAACCATCGTCATCTTCAGGATCGTCGTGGAATTTTGGTTCCTCTAGTTACCCCTCGTCGTCATCAGGACTGTCTGGATCTGGATCAAGCTCTTACAATAAACCATCATCATCTTCAGGATCGTCGTGGAATTTTGGTTCGTCTAGTTATCCCTCGTCGTCAGCAGGACTGTCTGCATCTGGATCAAGTGCACACGGCTATCCCTCATCTTCCTCTGGACTTTCAGGATCAGGAAGTAAATATCCGTCATCATCGGGATCTCATAGTTACCCGTCAAGTTCTTCAGGAATGTCTGGCTCTGGATCTGGCTACAAACCATCATCTGGCTCAGGAACACATTCTTATCCATTTGGAACCGGAATGGCGGGATCTTACTCAAACCAAAATAACCACTATACACCGACCCACACGTACAATACGAACAGTGGAACTTCAGTTCATCATACGACACATTATTACCATAATACGGTCCCTTACGCTGTGCCAACGTACTACACCGCACCACAGTACGTTTACATCCATGAGTACAGGAACTCCAACAGTCGCTATGGAGACTTACTAACAGGCTTGTCTTTGTACAATCTTGGTCGATCAAACAGTCACTATCACGACCATTACTACTATGATGACTACTACAGGCGCAGGTACGACAACCCGAGCTCTTCTTCATACAGGCAAGAAAACAAACCTCAAGACCAAGCTAACTGCATTTTGAAAGTGAAAGAAAACGGACGAGTTGAAGTGTTAAAAATTCCATGTGAAATCGTTTCGACTTTCACCCAAGGAAGCAAAAAGGAGTCTCCATCACAACAAACTCAAGTGAACAAAACAGTGTGTACGACGACCACTACAACAATTAACAATACAGTGTCCTCGGCGCCAGCAGCGCCCGTGGTGCCAGTGCTATCAGTGTTACCAGCCGTGGCAGTTAATAGTTCTTCAATTAACTCTACGGTAACAGCGATGTCTAACAAAACTGTGCAAGTAAACGGATTTGATTCTAACACGCTGTTGTTGGCGGCGTTGGGAAATGCTTCCTATCTTAATGATATAAATGCCATTTTGGACGGTGCAATACCAATAAATGTTACCTCTATGACAGGTGTGAACCTTACGGTGCCAACTGCTAATGTCTCGTTTGCTAACCCTGCTGTGACTACTACATTACCAGTCAATGGTTCATCAGCCAACATTACGAAGACTGTGACAACAGTTAATGCAACTACGGTAAACGTCACGGTATGTACTACAAACTCCACACTCGTCGATCCTTTGACCGTGCAAGGGCCGCCAGTCAATGCTAAAGACATGGAATGTATCGTAGAGATCCAAACCAAAGATGGTTTCTTGAGTAATGTTATTGATTGTAGCACTCTAGTAGCGTATGCGAAAATGCCTGAACCAAAGAAAGACACCGGAATACTTCCAGAAAGAGCTAAACTGAAGTCATGGTTGGCTAATCCGCCTTGGTGGATGTCCTTATTTATAGCTGTGTAATTTAAGTACAAAACGTATGTTGTTATTGTCTAATTATATCTTAGTTTATGATGTGTTACACAGAAAACTATATACTCAGTTTTGCTGTTACTGTGTCGATAATGTTGTTATTAAACTCTGCACGCTATACATCAAATCTATAAACCTACATATGATATATTTGTGTATGCAAACTTTGAACTTTGATATTGTATTTTTATAGATCTTTTTTGTGTTCAAATGAATAATTTTGTTAGGTAAGTTCTTTATGATGTGCCATTTGCTGCATTTATGTACCATAATATTTTGTAAGGAAACTTTCTTTATGTTAATAAAGATGTTCATAAAATAATATTTGCCTTTCACTTTAATCACTTTGTTACAAATGTTTTCTCAAGTACTCGTTACATGCCAAGTTCATTAAATCAAATGCGTATGGGCTACAATTCTATTATTTCGTTAACAAGTATAATTTCCTAATATAGACACACTGTTATAAGGAAAAATCACGTGTGTATTAATTAATGCCTACAGATGAAAAACATAGAACAATTTATAACTCTTGAATACCTCAGACGTATTCAGTTATTAGGTACTCAGTTATTGACTTGCGATAATTTGTGTGGTCAACGAGGTTTTACGCATTAAGATAACTAATGAGTATCGTTGAATACTGATCAAATGTTTTGAACATGCACATTGATACCGCCTATGCTCGATTTTTTTATATATTCCCAAAAATGTAAACAAGAGATAGTGCTGTTATTGAAGATTCTAATATACTAGCTGCTGCCTGCGACTTCGTCAGCAAGTATTTTGCATTTAATGTTTTTTTTTATACAAATATCCAGGATGAAAAATATCCTAAGCTTATCCTTCTTCAGGATAAGCAGCAAACAGTTGTAGCTACCTATTTTTAAATTTCTAAATGGTAGGTTCAGTGGTTTAAGCGTGAAAAGGTGACAGACAGACAGACAGACTGAGTTACTTTTGAATTAATAATAAATAAATAAAATATTAGTTTGGATTTTTTTATGAAGCCTGCTGTACCGTCGAATATATTTTTATCAAAAACTGAGAGATAATAATATCATACTTAATATGTTTGTGTTACATACAATTTTTTTTTAATAACCCCTAACAATATTTCTAGTCAATATAAGGGGCATTCACGCTGTTTATCTGAATTCTTATACAGCGATAGTTTTGGTGGTCACCTTGGACCAAATGTCTAGTTTTAAACATTCGCCTCAGCGTCTTCGATTCGAGTTTAATTGGATGTGAATGTCCGATGTCCGCGTTGTCTTTGAACAGATGATTGTTGTTTTTCTGTGGTCACGTGTAAGCCGTCTGTGTTCCAGTAATATGCGCAGTCTGCCGTGGAATGAAGGCAAAGTGCTGAAAAACAAGCAGTCGTTATTATTATGTTGTCGAATTGTCATCAGTCGTCAGTCAATTGTCATCAGTCGCGAATATAAATAATTTCCTGTAAATGGGTTATTATTACATTCGACGTTAGAAAAATCTGGTCATTAGAGGTAGTGCTGCGAAATGTCCTGAGATTCAGTACTAATGACTTGTCAGTTATATCTAGTTGCTCGGTAAGTTTTAACGCTGTCATCAAATATGAAGGTGTAAACTGCACACTTCTGTTCGTTTGGAGGCGTAATTCAGCCAAGCAGTAAGGTATAGGTGATGAAATTAAGGGAATTCTACGAATGCGAAAAAAATCTTTGCCTGTAAATATTTGTAGGAATGCCAGATGTTACCAAGAATCAGTTTTAACAAGTTTCAGCTGACATGTTTAACATAACTAGAGGTCGCCCATTGGTCGAAATTTTACCTTAATTCATTATAAATAAAGCACAAATATGTATTAGACAAATTGTAGAATAAACAAAATAGGTTTCATTCTACTCCTTATTTTTTATAAACTTTTACTTTGGTCATCCGAATCCACAGCAACTGTTTTTTTACATGGCATTACATGCGTGTGTGTCAAATACATGGTAGTGATTGTAATGTGTTTTTTATTGATTTAATGTATTTTTAATGCAAAATTTTAAAAATATAATAGCCTTCTACACTCCTTCTCTATATAAACTATAAGTATGCGAAATTTCATACTCCTCCATCCGCGCAATTTTAGTAAAAAGGGGTACAAAGTTTTTGCTTCACGTAATATTTAACATAATAATAATGAAAACATGGCAGATGAATATTGCGCCTAGCTATTCTGTTTTGCTATAACAGTTCTGCTTACGTGGTACTCATAGCTAAGTGTTTTCTGACAGTCAATAGTCTGCTTTACATTGTTTATTTGATAGGTACTAGCGACCCGCCCAAGTTATGCTCGAGTGCAATCTACTAATGTGGCGACATGTAAATACATCGAGATTTCTATGCTATATCTAAATTAAATATTAATTTATTATACATATACGTCTTCCGGAATAAAGTCTCGGAATAAATAAATAATAAATCCAAATCCATTTCTTATTAGAAGTAAGTAGTCACAGAGACAGACACGAAAAGCGACTTTGTTTTATGCTATGTTTTGATATTAATATAATTAAACGTATGTAATTATAATAAACGTATAATTTATTATAAAAAAATGCTTGATATTTGCAATCAAGATACCAAGCTTTCAAATTTACTCAAAATTCTTTGTAGGCTTACATAATAAGGCGAGGCAAAAGTGGAACGTGTTAAGTGTGTATCATATATTATCTTCGCAAAGTATCTATGCATGTTAAGTCTCGCGTATCAGATTAAGTTGTTGGTAAAATCTATCAAATACCCTTTCTTGGAGATTTATAATAACAAATAATGTAACCTAGCAATAAAGCCAAGCAACCGAATTATTAACAAACGATCACTCACAATAATCCGACAGGCGCCTTTCTTGAAACTTCTTCTCATTCGATGATTCGACCAAAAATGCTTCTGAAATGGACTATTTCGATCTATTGCGCAGATTCGCTCCTATCTTAAAAAGCCCTTTCGCTCCATTACCCCGATCTGTTAATTTATCAATTTCTTTTGAACGTGCTGACTTAACAAAACAATCTTTATTCGGAGTTTATCAGCGAAGTCTGGTCGTGGCAGTTTTTGGTCAGATATTGACATTGACCTTAGGTGTTTGTTTATATGGACCTTTCTCATGCCTTTTACATACATTATATAGCTTCCCTAGCCATTACTGTCAATTTAACGCCGCGCCTAACGTTTCAATTAGGATAGATGTTTGGTACGTTGGATTGTTTTAGGACTCCTTGACGGATGGACGGATCTTTGCGTAGTAAGCTTAAACTTAGATTTGGTCTAAAAAAAAACAGCATATAATTATGTAGTTAGCGAATTTACTAACCCTGCAGTGTCTGCGTACCTACGCTGTAATTCAAATTATTACCTACTGTTATCAGGTGGCCCCATTAAAAGGCTGAAAGTCACCCAAAGGGCAATGGAGAGGGCTATGCTTGAAGTTTCTCTACGTGATCGAATCAGAGATAAGAAGATCTGTAGGAGAACCATGGTATTATTCGACCCCTCCCTTTACATCCTATAAATAGCTATATACGTTCGTGCAAAAAACACAGGCATTAATTTCGATCAAACTTAGAAGCAAACCAAAAATATATACTTATATAGGAAACTGAATTTCAGGAAAAGCTCGGAAAAACTGCGAGACTCGATTCCTGAACTATTTGTAACAATTATGTACCTACAAATTTTTACGGAACCCTCGGTGGGCGAGTCCGACTCGCACTTGTCCGGTTTTTTTTTACTACCTACCCTCTATTACTATCGGACTTAAATATATAACCGTATCTGTGTTAGTGTATATTGTTTATTACTGTTAATTGGACATCATAATTTAGGCATTTAATATTTCTAAAATGTATTGTATTATGTTTTGATAAGTTTAGAGTCAATTTTTGTTAATTTATTGTTCACAAACTCAACAGCAAACGAATATTTATGTTTTGCAGCGCTTTGACACGGTTCATGTACAAAAACCGACAGTAATTTGTTGTAAAATGTGTGATGTGCACGAGAGCAATAATATAAAATAAATAAAAACATACATACATAAACTCACGCCTTCTTCCCATGGGGGTAGGCAGAAACTACAGAACGCCACCTGCTACGATACTTACATACTCCTTTTGTGTCGTTTACGTTCATACATCTGGACATACACGCGCGCCGGTGGCAAGTACTACGAACCTGACCTTTCTGAAGAAGATCACCAATAAGGTCACTATGTGTCCTTCTAGGACGACCCCTCCCGGCGTAAAATAAAATAAATATTGCAAAAAATAATGATCGGCATCTATAAAAACTAGAAATACGGCGTAGATCTACTGTGGTCTTGCAGTGGGTATTGCGTACAGATAATTTTTGCGGATCTAGCAAATTCACAAACTTAGCATACAACCTGTGTTAAACTTCTGTGTATGTTTATCTGAATGAAGGCTCTGGATGATTGTAAGCTCGAAGGAACCTTAAAATCCAAAGACTTCAACAATTCCTAAACTCAGGCTATTGAAGCCTAAAGGCTGATCTTTGCCTTTCCAAATTGCGCTACAACAATCAGTCTTCTTCCACTTCCCGCATACAAACCGTTGGTTTGAGAAAGCTGGAGATTGTACTTTTAAATGTTATGAAAAGCTTAAATCTGTCTCCACACCTGCGTAAACCAGCTAAATTATTGAAACTTTTCCTTCAACATGTTCTTTCTCGTTCCAGGTATAATCTCAGTGTGCTGGGTGTCGGGCGCCGGTGTGGGCCTCCTGCCACTCTTCGGTTGGCATGCCGGCAACAACATGCCCGGCTGCTACTTCGTCGAGGTCATGGACTACAACTATCTGCTGTTCCTCTACTTCGCCACCATTGTGACGCCCAGCGTACTGCTCGCTGCCTTCTATGCTCATATCTACCGCGTTGTTGTTAAACAGGTAATTTAAGTATAAAACATTTAAATCGGTTATACAGCGTGTTTCATAAATGTGTGCTCATATTTAATGGTACAAACCATCAAAGTGAACCACTTTGTCCATATGACCAAAATTGTAATCGCGAAAAAAAATCTGCTGTACCATACAAACAAATTTATATTGGTACCACGGGGGTTCCTCTAAAATCAAAGGAGAGGAGATAGTTTCTTCCAGATGTCATAAGGGATGGTATGCTATGGCGAAGGCTTCTAAATTAGGTGTGTTTAAATAAACCATAGGAACATGAATATTAATAGAACATCAAATAAATTATCTAAAATGTGTAATAACAATAACTCTTTATTATGTGTTAGAGTTAAAATGAGATAGTGTTAAAACCAAATAGCTGACTTTCATTTGAACCACATGTATGTTTTCTTAAAATCATTCGAATTATTAGATGACCTTCGGCTCAGAAAGTATTAGCATTTTGCCAACTTGAAACGATATTGGAACTTATTCTTAGCAATTAGAAACAAATATGTTTTTTATATTTCTAGCTAAGCGAGGTGATGACAGTGGATGGCTGTCGGGGGCGTATTCCCGGCGGTGGCACCATGCTAAGGGTGCTAGGAGCCGCCCAGAAGCGAGAAGTCAAAGCCACACAGAATCTCGCCATCATAGTATTCTTCTTCATCATCTGCTGGATCCCACTCTACACTGTCAACGCGATCAAAGCTTTCATGCCTGACCTGGACATTCCAAACCCCCTCACATATATCTGCATCATAGTCTCCCACTTAAACTCTGCCATAAATCCCTTTCTGTACGCATATCACTTGAAAGATTTTAGAGCGGCGTTGAAGGGTCTACTCTGCTCTATTGCAGGCAGAGGGGTGACCATACAGGCAGCGTACAGACCACCGATACCTGTCAGGAGACAAGCTTTAGAGAGATGTAACGCTCTGAGAGAGAGACCAAAAGTTTACGTAAACTCCCCAGTGTGGCTGCGGCAGAAGGAAGCAGAGGTGAGCGCAACAGAGGAGAGTAGAGCTGTGGCTGTAGCAATCCCGGTAGTACCAGACGTAGAACCATTTATACACAGAGTAGCTGACGGTTCCAGTGGCTGTCACACTCCTGAGGGCAGAGACAGCGAGGCTGGGCCGTACCTTATAGAAACTCACGAGGAAAGGTGCCAAAGTCCGTACAGAAGGGTTGAGGAATTGATTCGGCGCGTACGAAGTGTCAGTGCGGATCACAGCTGACAGGAGCCTTGCCGGGGCTTCCCGGCGTATAGTGTCACTTGAGGAGACGTCAGAAGAAACAAACATTCCTAGATAAGAGTAGAAGAAAGTAGAATGTAAATATTTAAAGTCGCTTGTAGTGATTTTTGCTAAGCATTACTAAGTCACGGTCTCTCGAACTAAATACTTTTGTAATTGTTAAGATTTATAGTATTTAAAGAAATGACGTTGAATGGATTTTTTATGTTAAAGTTAAAAATATTTAAGTAAATGTGCTGAATGTAGATACCTATTTCTTGCTTGTATGATTGTTAAAGTTGTTGCTTCTATGGAAATATAAAATTAAATCTTATATATATGTGTATCAATTTATTTTAATCCAGCGTATCGAATTACCTCACTCTAACCAAAGGTTCTGGAACCAGAGGTTCAGGCAAGTGGTAACATAGGAATGAATAGCTAAGATTTCTATAAAAATCTAGGGTTTATGTAAATGCTAATTTTGTTATGCTCGTTCTGATTTGACTGACACAAAATGGACGCTGAATGTTTTTAATAATTGTCATTTGGCAAGGCCAATGATGTCAGTAGCTAAACAACGCTTAATAAAATATAATATTTATTTCAAAGTGGTTATTCTATAACTTTTACAACTAACTATTTACACTAGGTACTAAATTAAATGACTTACTAACTATAAAAATAAATACAAAAGCAAAAGGACACTTAAACGTCGAAGTACTCGTCCGCATCGCTGTCATGCGGAAATGTGCCCAGGTGACTGGCAGCATTGCCATGTTGAATGGCCATGCTAATTCTTTGGCCAAAGAACAACCCAGCCCTCTGGCCACGTGAAGTGTCGACCAGTCGGCGAGAAATTTCCTTAAAAAGCAGACGCGCACTCGGGCCCCATGACCCGAGCGTTATATTCAATAAAATTATATTCTAAAAGAAAAGTAAGAACATACACAGGTGTGTAACTGTATTAGCTAAAGACACGACTTTTGAGATTGACATTATAACTAAATTAGGTGAGGTAACTAGATAATAACTTCAACAGTTATTAATGAGGAACCTACTTAAAAGCTAATAATAATTATAGGACTCGTTACTTTTATTGCAGAACCTGAATAAGAACGTAAAGAATTCAAAAAATCATCGGCACTTTATCAATATTGAACATTATAGAGACCTCTGCCTTACTATAGATGAACGCTCCTGCAGTTAACGCTAAGAATGGTTGTTGTATAACCAAGCTAACTTATTGCACTATTCTGTTGGTGGTAGACTGGTAGTTTCATCACACATCACAGTTTCGCGCCGAAGCCGTCAGATGTCACTACGAGTCTATGACCCACTATCAATGACTATTATTGTTAGTAAACAGCCCGACGAAAATCCATTGTAAATAGATCATGAGTCACTACATCTTCACGACATAAAAGGGGAGAGGAGAGGAGCAGGACAGCAATATCTACGCACTATTCTAAATACGTCACACGGTAACTGCCAATGACGACAGTGCATTTACGAAATGACGAATACCGGTAGGGTAGGAAAGTACTTATACGTCACTGTACTTTGGTGTTTCCCTTCGGAGAAGTTGGCAATTTCTGTATTCTGAGGTTGGCACATTGGCTACCTGCGCCTGTTTACCTGTCCCGGCCGCTAGAGCGACACTTTTTTTAAATGTTGAATTATACAATTTTTTATTTCTCCCTTAGTTTGGGGTAAACTCACATCTATTGTTGGTAGAAAATGAATGTTTTATTTGAGACGAGCAATTATTTGGTTTAAAAATACTTATAATTAGAGATGCAATGAATAGTGATTTGGACGAATACCGAATATTCGGCCGCTTCGGAACGGAAGATGGTAGACTCTTTAGGGTTGGACCGTGGGGAGTCAAGAAGTATTTATTTTTACCTTTACCTTGCAGTAGTGTTTACAGTGAGAGACTATTCTCAGAAGCAGGTATTGTGTACGAAGAAAAGCGCAATCGTCTGTTACCAACATATGCCGAAAAATTCGTTTTTATTCACCATAATCTGCCTTTGATTAATTTTAAATATTATAAATACTACTATCTTCAATATCAAGACTAATAAATAAGTGATTATTTGATAATTATATATGTTTTTGATTAAATTGCGTTCTTATTTCCTTTTATTAGAGATTCGGTATTCGGCCGAATAGTAGAGAGTGTACAGCCGAATACCGAATACTGAAAAAGAATGGCCGAATGGGCCGAATACCGAATAGTTGCCGAATATTCGTTGCATCTCTACTTATAACGATAGGAATTTGAGCTAGTGCTATAGATATGTGGCTGCGTTGTTGGTCAGTTTGGTTTTACTTCACTTTTACGTACATGCATTGACTTGGAGGCACATTTTACCTTTTACGTATTTTACCATTTAAAGGGATACATTATTGACACTTTTTTATTTTAAAATGTGTATAATATTTATTATTTATTTATTCAGTAGTACATATACATATTATATATTTAAGTTGGTGCCAACATAAACTCATTAGAGTTTTACCGTGCACCAAAGTCATCGACTACATAATTTAGAGCATCAAAACCACCTAAGAAGGTACTTAGTAAAGAAAGAAACAATTAATAACTTCATAACGGGTATTTAAGCAAAACATTATCTAATAGCAACGAGCGAGCATCGGTGACCAATCTGACCGTCCGTCCTTACAATAAAAGTGGTGGAGGAATGTTTTCGAATTAATACAGGTTGTTCCCAAAAGTATGTTTTTAGTGACATGTAGCAATTTTTTTTTTCTTTTTTCTTTTTGTATTCTTATATTATTGTTCGGTATTATGTTTCCTTTATTGTGTATGTTTTAAACTAATAGAATTAACCTCTTTTGTATAAACTGCTTTAATTTGTAGGCTGGAAAAATGGTTTTGACCATAGTCTTTTCGTTTTGACTTACATATTGTCACCCAACTGTCATCGGTAGTCTATGGGCATTGACAGAATCTATTGGTAATTTACAACCATAAAGCCCTCGCCGTAGGTGAGTATAATATGTTATTTGTCAAAGCCAAAACAAAAAGCAAAATAATTATAATTATATTTTTATTTGAATATGTTTCCTAATCGCCAATTCACCATAGAGCGAAAATAAAATAGAATAAGTTTTAAGGGAGCATTATGTCTAGAGTGTGGTAACATTTTTACAAATAAAACAAGTTAGTATTCGTGTCGTCGCCGAACCATCGAAGCGCAACACGACGCGCCCGCGCCTCACTTCAGTTCAGTGCGCACGAGTGTTGATGGTGGACGTGTTACTGTTGTGTAGTTATTGTGACTTTCAAAATGTTTAACCCCAAGCGTGCGTTGTTGTACGCTTTTCTACTAGCTGTGCTATTAGAACCAATATCGGGGCGGAGAGGTTTTAGTGGCGGACACAGTTATCCTAAATCGGGCGGCTTATCCGGCGGAGGTCACCGCTCAGGAGGGCTGTCTGGCGGGGGACATGGGTATCCCTCGTCAGGGGGCGGACATGGGTATCCCTCATCAGGGGGTGTACGACCCGGCGGCAATCATGGATATCCGGCAAGTGGTGGCCTTTCTGGAGGTGGGTCTTCATATCCATCATCTGGAGCTAAACCTGGCTATCCATCTTCTGGCGGCGGTCTATCTGGTAATCACGGTTATCCATCTTCTGGCGGCGGCCTATCTGGTAGTGCTCACGGACAAAACAAACCTGCTGTACATCATACAACGAATATTCACAACTATCACTACGCTCCGCCGCAGCAGATCTCCTACAGTGCTGTCCGCGGCGGACCACCGCAGCACTACCCGGTGTATCATGGAACTCCCCCGACTTACGTTTACCAATACAAAAACTCGGGCAGTA
Source organism: Dryobotodes eremita (assembly GCA_917490735.1). NCBI lineage: Eukaryota > Metazoa > Arthropoda > Insecta > Lepidoptera > Noctuidae > Dryobotodes > Dryobotodes eremita. Next base: position 15,513,671 of record OU823255.1, read on the forward strand.
AATACGGTACATTGCTAGCCGGTCTGGCGCTACTCAACCTTGGTACTCTCGGCGTCGCCGCTTATGCAGCCAGCGGACATTCAGCAGGCAGAACGCAATACACGCCACAACCGGGCGAAGTGTGCAAATTTGCAGTGAAAAAAGACAACGGTGACTACGAGGAGACGAAAATTGATTGCCAGATTATAAGCAGCTTCATTTTACAAGACCAAGCGCAAGTACGCACTTCAGGCACCAATACGACAACATCAGTGGTCACAGTGACAAATACGACTGTTATGAATACGACTAACATGATGGCGGAACACCCGCCGACGCCGGGACCCGTGACGCCGGCGATAGACAACGTTCTGTACGTAATGCTAGCTAACGGAACGTTAGTCCCCGTCAATGCGACCGGAGTACCTGGTGTTCCCGTCCCCGTGGTACCAAGAAGTTCTTTAAATGAGACCCAAAATGTAACAGGTGCGTTGGCGCAAAACGGGGTTGTGACTTCTTCAGTAGTGACGACCACTACGACAAATACGACACTCGTGAATGCTTTGGATGTGAAAGGAAAGGCCGTGGAAGTGACACCAGGGATGCAGTGCTTCTTGATTCGTAACAGTGCAACACACAACATGAGGAAGAGCGTGCCATGTGGTCTATTACAGACGTACGCGGATAAGTCGATACAAAGTAAAAATTCGGCAGCTCGCAATGGACCTATGTTTACAATAGTAGCTGCTATTTTAGCTTTTTGTGTAGCTTTTTAAAATAATTGTATGGTGTCTAGAACACCACAATGTTATGGTAGGTTTAACTAGGTACAAGCAGCCGAGTTGTGACTGACTTGTATGTAAAAAGAACTTTATCTACCTATTTGCATTTTCTGGTGTTTTCTTTAGGTATTTTAATGACAGTATGAATGTAATAAGCCTCTTTCAAAGAGATTTTAAATAAAAAAATGATTCAGATTCTTCTAATGAGGTAGTTTGCAAAGATACATATCCATAGATGTTTGCTATGAACATTCGAGATCTCGATAGGAAATTGTTTTTTTTTTATTATGAGCCTAAAACCCAGAATAGATCTGTTAGTTAAGTATTTTGTGTACCGGTACCTTATTTATTATGTAGTATTGTATAGTTATTTTGTTTGCTGAACATTTCTGCCAGAAATTGCTCAATTTGGGAGGTACTTATTGATCAGTGTAACACTCTTGGAAACTTATTTTATAATAGGTGCTCTCGAAAACATAATTCGTTTGAATCACTAAAATTTCACGGCTGATATATTTTAAATTTAATAAGGATAATTTTAAGAATAAAGCTACTAATGTGACTAGAAATTACGAATGTCTAAAAATAAGAAGTGTTATAAATGTCATATTTAAATATTTGATGGTCCTCTTAGAGGCAAGAGACCTTTCATATATAAAATTTATCTTTTTAAGTAACTTTTGTAATTATTTCCTGTTGTTGACTAAATGTTGAACTTGTTAGGAACTTTCCATTTTATATAATTCAATTTTTGTATATTTTTAGCTCACTTTAAATATATTCAATTCTTTACTTTTTAGAGGTATCTTATCTCTGTCCATTAATGCCAAAATTTCTAAAACTAATCCATATTTTTAAATTTTAAAGGTGATTCCTGTAAGAAACATTTATTTGTGATATTTATGTTTTTAATAAAAAAAAAAATTAAATAGATTTATTTTTTATTAAAAAAAATGACTATTATCTACTTTAAAATAGGTATTTACATACGGAATCACTTATAAACACAAATTGAATCTGTAATTCCCAGTAGTGGAACTACCAACCACTTTGTGAATCAACTAAGGAAAATACCTTCTTGGAAAGTATTGTGTTGCTCACTGCTGCTGTGTAGCATTATGCTGAGATATTGCCGTTTTGCGTGGATGTGACGCATATTTACCCCCAACTAGTATTTTTTATATTTATGTGTTTTTCACTACGTCTTTACCGCAAATAAACGTATTTTCTTAATTTATTTTTTTCTTCCACTAGTCAAATGATAATTATACCAAGTCGGACTCTAACAGTTATTTAATTATACCTTGTCTGATCGACGGTATTTATTCAATACGTGGAATTTTCTAACACAATAATTTAATTAGCATTATTTTCTACATTCCACGCTTGGCTTCATCACACGGCAGCAACGGGGCGATCAGTGAAGTAGTTTAATATCTTATTTTGAGATAAGTACAAGAAAGTGTCTTTATGTCTAATTTACGACTAATTGCTGGGTTAAAATACGTTTATTTGCGGTAAACATAGCGCAGAGAAAAACACACAAATACAATAAAGAACGAATTGGGGGAAAATATGCGTCACATCTACGCAAAACGTCAACATGTTCATCATCATGAACTATTAATTAACTATTCATATTTTAACAATTAGCTTAGTTGTTAACTTTATTGTGCATGCTGTGTCCTTCTATAAGTGAAGGAATACACCTACTGATCTTCTCCAGTATTTATGTGTCAAGTAGATAATATATAATAATATTAGCTTCTGTCCGCGGCTTCCCCCGCGTGGATGTCGGAAATTATCCCACGGGAACGTGCTACCGGGACAAAAAGTAGCCTATGTCCTTCCCCAGGATGCCATCAATCTCCTTGCCAAATTTTGTCGAAATCCGTTTAGTGGTTTAGGCGTGAAAAGGTGACATACCGACAGAGTTAATTTCGAATTTATAATATTAGTATGGATAATAAAATAATATATTTATTTGCAGAAAAACACGGTGTAAAAAGATGGTAAAAGTACAATTTTGAACAAAACATGATTTGCCAATATAGGTATATAATCTGGATATCTATGTATATAATAATAAACATGCAATTTTTCAAGTAGGTAACTGACATTAAAAAAAAATTGACAATGAAACCCTTAACACTATAAAAAAAATTAACAGATAGCCATTCGTAAACTTTATTTTTAAATAAAATAGTGTTTAAATTTTTGAGATCATTTGGTAACTTATTATACCTTTAAACATACACACATTGAAAGGTCGCTTTTATTTTAGTTACAGTTAGTCTTTGAATGTGCTTAGTACTAGCTTATTGGGGTCTCGTCGGTTTTGGATATTAATATCAAATCCGGATGCTTATTAACAAGCATACATATCTCATAGATATAAAGGGACATTAGCGATAACAAACCATGTTTTTTGAATACGACACCCTAATTGCGTAACACACTATCAATCAGCATCTGAATCATTTTGAAGGATTTTGCTAATCCATTGCTTCATATGTTTGAAAAATTGGTCTGCTCAACAACGTAAATAACGCAATGGATGTTGTTGAACTGTCATAATGAAAGCCAATCCTACTCTTAGTGAGTTACGCAATTACCCCGCTGGTCTACACGATTCGTCTGGTTAGAGCCCGTGCTGTTACCACATGAATATATTTATTCATGATCGCAACGACTCGACATATCTTTTCTTGGATATACTAATTAAATATAATACAAATTTCGCCATCCAATCCGATGCCTTTGTCACTGGGCTAGAATTGTAGCTATAAAAAAATAACTTGAGTGTCTACTGTTTTCGTTGTATAGTGACTTATCACTCAAAATAAGATATAAAAATAAACGGAGGGAATCGGGTTCTGATAATATTGCTTGTTTACATCAGTAATTCAGCGTAAACTCAAACTCAAACTCAAAGCATTTATTTCAATTAAACCATTTAAAGGCACTTTTGAAATGTCAAAGAGTCGGTCAGTTAGTCAGAAAGTTGAAGCTAGCTGCCCATTCCAAAACATAGATCTCTATGGAGAAGAACGGGCAAGAAATTCCAAGGACACTCTTTTTAAATCAAGATATTACAAAATCCTGGGATGTACCCAGGATTTTGTAATATCTTGATTTAAAGAGAGTTACCCCTAAATTATTACAAGTATTTTAACACCGTGTTAGCTGGTAGGTACGCGCCTTGGGCGGCCTTCGCTGATACAGCATTCGTGGTAGCGTCAGCAAGTTCTGGTTAACATCCGGAGACACGCATCCGTAGAGATATAGACCTAGGACATTTTATTAGATTTAAGTTAGTTAGTCTGAACGTCTTCGCGAATAAAATCATTTGTTTCTTTTTAAAAACCTTCGGTTGTGCCTCCGTAACAGTATTGTCCATATTTATTCTAAAATATAGCTGGTACCACCAAGCCGTAGCTAGTTCTAGCCGCTTACATCTGGTTCTAGCTGGTTCGAACTTAGCGTAGCTGTATCTATATTTGTGATTTTAGCCTTTTTTGTTACTCTCTGCTTTGGAGGCATAATACACATGAACACTGTAGCTTTTGGAGGCATAATACAGATGAACACCGTAGCTTTTGGAGGCATAATACAGATGAAAACCGTAGCTTTTGGAGGCATACGACAGATGAACACCGTAGCTTTTGGAGGCATAATACAGATGAACACCGTTGCTTTTGGAGGCATAATACAGATGAACACCGTAGCTTTTGGAGGGATAATACAGATGAACACCGTATAGGAAACTGGAAGCCATAAGACTAGGTAAGTGAGTTTTCTTTCGGAATATACCTCTTAGTTAAAGATAATATGACGGCTTAGGAATAATATCAATCAATCTGCCTAACCTTCCCAACTAGGTTGGGGTCAGCTTCCAGTGCTGAATATCAGTATTTTGCATTGAGCGACTGGAGGATGGAGGTCAGATATATCTGACAACAATAACATGATGTATCCAGGAAATGTAACTTGATAAATGATACCTAGTTCGTTTATAATTATACTGTGACATTTAAATAAATGTGTAAACAACTATAACTACTTAAAAGGAAGACGTAAATTTTCAATATAGGTACTTACAGAGTTTTTTCAGGTGGGAAAAAAATTTGGTAGCAATGCGTGTCTGAATAACTGAGAAGTGATTTACTCGTAAAAACCAGTACCTTATAGCTCTGGTTTCATGTAGGTAAAACACCTTTGTTCTGTCGTTTTTTTTTTTCTGATTTAGTGTTTAGAGGTATGAGGAACAGGGTGTAAAGTTCACTGACACCTCCATAGAAAAGGGAGGCTCCTCCGACCAGACGGGTGTCGTGTCTGGTGGGCAACTGCCCGACGATTGATGTCGGGATGTCTTCTTCTTCTTCTTTAGGGTTTTGGTTTCCGCACTTAGTCCTTTAAGTGGACCATTGTGCATGGGCTGGTGACGTCGGGATATATATGCTAGTTGCGCGGTAAACTCTGCTTGCGCGATGCAGGATTTTGCGTGACGACAGTGTGACGTGTAGCGCGCATGTGGCGTTTGTAGATGCCGCTACAAATTAATTGAATGATTTGATACGAACGAGAACCAGAAATCTAAAAGTGTTAATTGCGGTGGCATCACCCTCCAATTAGAGGACTTAAATATGATAAGCTGCTATCCGATAACACTTTTTTTTTTTTTTTTTTGTTCCGGGTTGGAAAATCCTCATGGATGTCCCCCGCCCTGGGGGGGCGGAGGGGTCTGTCAGACTCTTACTGACTAAAAACCACCCCGGTGTTCCGTCTCACACCTACGCCGGGGGTCGCGGGAACGTACAAATCTTCCGCAACCCCCCGGCCGGTGCCGGCCCGCCTCTGCGGGCCCCGTCCGGTCGAGCGGGGGGAGTGAGGTGTTTGACTCCCCCCGCGACGTCTAAGAGGGGCGCGCGTGGAACACTACGCGCCGCCACCTCGGGTCCTGATGTATGGGGGGCGACGGACGTCCCCGAGTCCGTCGCCCCTGGACCCATTTAGGGGGGCTGGAAGAGGGCGTTGTCGGCCCTCCGCCGACGCCCGGTGCGCCTGCTGCGGGTCGGGTGAGAGGATGAGATCTCTCGCTCCCTTTCCGCAGCCTCCTTCTGCGAGATCACTGTTTCGCAGAAGGATACCACCGCATCCCAGGACTCCTCGCCGCCGACCATCGCATTCACAACGGCCGGCAGCGAGAGGTCACTGCCTACTCCTGAGATGAGGGCACGGCGCGGCTCCTCCCAAGCGGCACACTCTGCCAGCGTGTGCCGCGCCGTGTCCTCCCGGCAGTCGACGCAGTGGTGACACCGGGCGTCCGGCTCCCTGTTTATGCGACACAGGTACTTCCCGAAGCAACCGTGCCCCGAGAGCACCTGCGTCACCCGAAACGACAGGGAGCCGTGCCTCCTCCCGAGCCAGTGGTCGAGCACCGGCCGGACCGCCTCGATGGTGACGAGGCCGGCGGTAGGGCGTGAGAGCCTGTCCCGCCATTCCGCCACCAGGACCTCGCGGAGCTGCGACCGACGCTGCTCCATTTGTCGCTGCATCGGTCGCTCGCCCCGCGCCCGCGCTTCCTCGCGCCACCGGTACAGTGACGCGAGCACCTTCGCCTCCAGGTCCCAGGGCGGGGATCCGGCCAGTGCACAAGCCGCCTCGTAGGAGATCGTGCGATAACCCCTGATGACTCTGACGGCCATCGCTCTCTGCGGCTTTCGTTAAATATGATAAGCTGCTATTAGATAACACTTGACCTAACTCACCGTTGATTTGTAATACGGCAGGTGTGTTGCTAAATGCGATGAGTCGGTTATAAAAAAAAAACTGCTGTTTCATAGAAAAATGCAATTCCTGCGTGGTCCAAATGGCAAACAATTTTTTTTTACTGACAAAAACTGTCTACGCTAGGGGGTCTAGAATCATATTCTGAATTCATGGTTACAGTTTGCGCACTGGTTTATTTTCCTGTATACATACATAAACTCACGCCTTCTTCCCATGGGGGTAGGCAGAAACTACAGAACGCCACCTGCTACGATCCTTACATACTCCTTTTGCTTCATTTACGTTCATACATTTGGTTTCGTCTGGTCTGGTGGGCAATACATGTAGATAGGTAAAAGATAGTAGTAGGTATAGATAAACCTTGCCTTATTTTTTGGGTCTATGATACACTAGCTTTTGCCCGCGGCTTCGCCCGCGTTGAGGTCGGTAATTATCCCACGGGCACGTACTACCGGTATAAAAAGTGTCCTATGTATTAATCCAGGTTATAAACTATCTGTGTTCCAAATTTCCATCCAAATCCGTTCAGTGGTTTTTGCGTAAAAGAGTAACAAACATCCATCCATCCATCCGGATCCTCTCAAACTTTCACATTTATAATATTAGTAGGATTACACAAATAGGAACATATAGCTATTACAACTGTATTACGTCGTGGAACTTTTGTCTAACGGTGCATTTCATTCGCTCACCCAGACATTCTCATGATTATTCACATAACACACGAATATTGACCTCAAGTTTTAGAAATATTTCGAAATGTTAATAAATGCGATATAATTAGTGAAACCTGTTTGTGTTCCTGTTTTACTCAGACCATGGTCTAAGCTGTTTTACCTCAAATTGGAAATATTTAATTATTGGCTTTTGATCGCGGTCTCGCCCGAGTGGATGTCGGTAAATATCCCATGGGAACTTACTACCGGTATAAAACGTATCCTATGTGTTAATCCAGTACCCTAATTACGTAACACACTATCTATCACAATCTGAATCATTTTGAAGCCTATTGCTAATCCATTGTTTCATATGTTCGAAAAATTTGTCTGCTCAACAAAGTAAATAACGCAATGAATGTTGTTGAACTGTCAAAATGAAACCCATTCCTACTGTTAGTGTGTTACGTAATTACCCCGCAGGTTATAAACTATCTGTATGCCAAGTTTCATTCAAATTTCGCCGTTTTTGCTTGATTGAGTAACAAACAACCAACTTTCACATTTATTAATTTATTTTTATTATGAATGAGATTGACATTAAATACCGATAGAGTTGCCTTCTTGAAAAGTTTTTTTTTATAGTAAGGCCTTTTGAAGTTAGTTCCCGATTTTTGTTATGCAAGATGTTATCATCATCGCGCGTCGCTTCGCCAAGCAAACATTCAGTCATTTGAGCCCGTTTACTTAAAGCTTCTATATAGGTAGGTATAGCAAATGTAGTAAATCACAGACTATTATTATCCATTGTTGACTATTTCAACGGCAATTTAGGTAGACGTTTGCATCTGATATAGGTACCTATCTGATTTGTATTACTTTGCCTGCGTACGCGGCCATTCCTACGTAGAAGACAAAGTTAAGTATTATTACGCCTAATAGTCTTTAAGTTTCGTAAAGTTGGTGCGTCATAATGTGACTAAAACAAGCAGACTTGATTGATCAAAATAATGTCTTTCCGCATCACCGTGGCACATCGGCAATAATTGCGCGTGAGTGTCGCTAGTGACAAAGGGGAAAGTTCTTTTGCTCTGTGACGTAGGGAGGGGCCACACACATTCGCGACCACTTTATTGAATCACTCAGTGAACAGTGGAGATCCCGCAGCGAGGCGACATTATATCAATTATTGTGACAATGACTTCCAGCTAAATGATGACTTTGGGTGATTCAGCTATGTCACTTCCTTCTAATTGAACTCTCAAAGTTTAGGATTAGGATTTCAACTACTCACATCAAAAGTGTTCAGGGATCAAGCGCGATTTTGCTAGTTACTAAAAGTCTGGTTTTATAAAAACTCCTATGGGTTCTTGTTAGTCAATTTCGTCATTTGAACGGGAATACACACATAAAAACAAGTGTCTAGGGATCAAGGTATTTAAAAATATATTTTATTGCCCTATTGAAATTAAATAAAAATATCTACTTATTTAAATTGATTAAATAAAATGTTTTTGTATGTGTAGATCGACGAAGTACTCTCTGCTTTTGCATTAATAAAGACGTTTCGCGATTTTTGCTTATGCTGGATTTTTCATCTTAGTTAATCCTGATATTAAAATGTGATAAAAAGATAAAAATAAAAGTTTTTAGGTTTTTATTGCGTGAAGTAAACAGTTGTTAGTAGTCTGTATTTCCGCCGCGATTTCAGCGTACCCAATATGAGTTCATCCAAATCACGTTGCGGAATGGCCGCCCACGTCCGTTGTAACAGGCGAAAAAGATTTTCTGGTGTGTTTACTGCATCCACATTTGGCAGAGCTCATCTTTGAAGTAAATCCCATGCGTGCTCAATGGGATTTAAATCTGGCGATAGAGCAGGCCATGGTAGGACGTTGATATTACCTGGGGCAAGTGTTTTGTTAAAAGATACAAATCTTCTGTCAAGTCGTATTTCTATATAATGCTGCAACGGGTTTATCAGTAAAATGTCTGCCATAAATCAATACACAAGAACGTCATTTGAGCCGAGAAGAAATAATCAGAGCCGTTGGAATGTTGGAAGGTCCTCGGCAACGTGCTGAGGGAATCGTTCTGGGCACTACGCAGAGTGTTATCATGTCGACTTTGGACACGTTATCGCATCACTAGTAGCTTGGCAGAGCAACATGAAGGATGAGCTCACATCACCACACGCACACAAGATCATTACATACAAATTACTGCTCGACGAAATCGTACAATGACCGCGATGATGTTGGTTACGAGGCTTCACAGCGCTTCAGGGATGTTAAAAAGCGACCAAGAAATAAGAAATCGCTTGCATGAAGTCAACCACCGTTCTTGAAGACTGTTACGTGAACTACCTATATTGTGCCCCGCAATCGCATAGCCCGTTTAATATGGGCTCGTGAAAACAGAAATTGGGAGAAGAAGAGTGGCGTTTTGTGGGTTTTTGTGACGAATCTCGTTTTGATATGAGGCCAGATACTAGACGTACGGATTGGAGGACCCCTAGACACCAAGAACGTTTAAAATTATGCCAGGAAGTCCATGCATACAGTGGTGGAACAATCATGATATGGCCGGCAATTTGGATCGGCGGAAGAACCGAACTGATTTGGATCAGAGGCCATCTCAATGTCCAATGTTGATTTACGCTGCATCGATTATTCGTCGCTCCTTAAGTTCTGAGTTGAGTTTCACAATTACTGACAAATGCGTGCATTGACTGGACAGCTCCACTCAATCTGTGTGGTTCTTTCCTCAAAAGAGCATTTCAGACACCAATCTACATGGTCTTCACATGATCTGACCAAGGTTATGTCTGGACTTAAAAGAGACTGTGACCTCCGAGTTTGTTTCGGCCTTTCTTCTCCGAGTAGTCAGATAGGAAACGCCGACCCCATCTAGTTAAAAAAATATGATTGACGTGTAAAAGTGTTTGTACGCACCTACTTACAGAAATAAAATCATTTATCATTTATCAGATATTGTCACTCCTTTGCGGACCTAATTTGGTGTTAAATTTTTTGCTTATGCATGATAATGATAATATACGTCCACACACTGCCAGAGTCGTTGCAAACACTTGCCGCAGCAAATAACAACGGTCCTACAATGGCCTACTTTAAAAAAAAAAAATCTTATTTTTATCGTTTTATCACATTTTAATGTCAGAATTAACTGAGGTGAAAAATCCAGCATAAGCAAACATCGCGAAAAGTCTTTATTAATGCAAAAGCAGAGAGTACTTCGTCGATCTACACATACGAAAACACAATATTTAATCACTCTAAATAGACAATTTTATTTAATTTCAATAGGGCAATAAAATTTAATTTTTTAAATACCTTGATCCCGAGATACTTTTGATGTGTGTATGTACCATCACTAGCATTCAGGAAGACATAATAAAAATTAAAAAAAAAAAAAAAACGGGTCTCGTAGTAAAATGTACATCATGCACTTGGCGGTTTGAAGATCCCAGACTGGGACTGTTCTCACATACATTATTGGCGGATTTTCTTAGTAAATAAAGCATAATACATCACATCCATATTATAGAAGGAAAAAAGGCTCCCTCAGACAGGCGCGACGCGACAGCGCGACGTGCGGTGCCTTTGTCACGCGCGCGATTCGCGTTGCGTTTCGCGCCTGTTTGGAGGAGCCTTAATATCAGTTCATACCATAATACCCGAGTAGTAGTCGCTTTGAAACGACTCGCAAAGCAAGTGTTGAGTAGCAAAGTAAATAGAGAACAGACTGTTGTCACTACAATATAATAATACATTAAACAAAATAGTACGTAGCCAACTCAGTGAATGAATCACCAGAATAATATGTAAATGTATAATCAGCTGAAAACAGACTGTATTTTCTTGTGGGTAACAGATACTAAATGAGACTTACGGTGAAACCCAATTATCGCAATATTATCAGCTACGACATTTTTTAGTTTCGACGCCATCACGAATTCAGAATAAATTCGTGATGGCATCGAAACTAAAAAAACTGACTGTATAATTTGAATTGTTTTTTTTTGTGAAATTTTTCAGTTATTTTGTTCAGCCCAGAAAAGCAACATATAATATACTTTTAGGTAAGAGTAACACCAGGCCCTGCAGTCTCGACATGAATAGCGACGAAAATCTGTCGCTAAGTCGTAATGTTGTCAAATTCCTTTAATAGATTTTCAACTTTATTTCCAAAGTATAAGGTTGAAAATCTATTAAAGAAATTTGGCATCGTTACGACTTAACGACCGATTTTTGTCGGTATCTATGTCGAGACTGCAGGGCCAGTAGAAGAATCTGCACCCTAATGGCGTAACACACTTTCAATTACAATCCGAGGGTTTTGAAGGAAATTCCTAATCCATTGCTTCATAGGATTGAAAAAATCGTCTGCATAGTAACGTAAATAACGCAATGAACGTGGCTGAACTGTCAAAATTAAAGGCATAGCGATGGATTGTCATTTATCCCGCTCGCTGGCCACTTTCCAATGGGAATTTTGACTGGATTGGCTTCCAATATGAACTCAATAAGTTGCAGGTCTAGTTTTTGGGAGTGTTATGATAAAATAAAAGAATAGAAATGCTTGTAAGCAGAAACGTATGCTCTAATGTAATGATCTCAAAACGAATCCTATTGGTTACATGGTTGGACTTACCGTTACTTAGAATTCTAAATAAAAGTGACAAAATGCATCGAACCATTTGGAAGGGCCATCCTATACTGCAATCTGCATTTTATGCTCTCACGGTGATTACTCGTTGCGGTTCAGCTGGGTAATTGCGTAATACACTAACAGTTGGAATGGCTTTCATTTTGATAGTTCAACAACATTCATTGCGTTATTTACGTTGTTGAGCAGACAAATTTTTCGAACATGTGAAGCAATGGATTAGCAATAGGCTTCAAAATGATTCAAATTTTGACTGATAGTGTGTTAGACAATTAGGGTGCAGGTTGTATGACTAGGTTGGTATAGTTGTTTAGGGCAATTCATCAATGAATCAATCGACAACATGTGTCGAGGTGATATAAAAATTATTTCTTAATTTATTTAATCTAATTTAGTTCAGTTCATTTGTTGTAACACGTGTCTCCATTCAGTTGGAAGATTTTTTCAAAGGTGGTATTTTAGCACTTCATTGTTTTAATATTCCTTTGTTCTGTTATTTTAATAAGACATAATTCTCATAACTTAACTTGAGAATTTGCAATACAGGCAAAGTTTAATAATATTGTTTTCATTTTGCAGCTTCTTGACTCTTTCCTGTTTGTTCCAGAGACAATATTATAGCAACACATCGTTTAGTTCCTGAAATACTATCCTACTAATAATATCCAAAGGCCGGGATATTTCTATACTTAAGCACGGCAAAAGGGCATTCATTCTAATGTTCTATGAGGACACCGCGATACAAACGGTAGTACCGCTTATATTCAAGTTAATACCTACGTTAACGATCAAAGTTACAGTTTGCGCAAAACTTTATGGGCTCTCGGAAGTTGCAGGCTAGTGGCTGTGCAGTATGTATAATATAGGTGTCCGAGGGAACTTTCTCACTCTCACTCAACTGTACCATGCGCGGTTTCGTTCTTGGGCCTACGTTCAGAGGGCTCATAAAGTTTTGCGCGAACTATACCTGGAAATACTTCTTCCTTCCTTCTACAAAAGTAGACAGCAGACACATTTGAATGATGGGGTCTCCTATAATTGGAGGCGCACACTGGTATTTGTCCCAGTTTATGTTAACATGCATGGAATTATACGAAATGTTGTTTACTTTGACGGGTAGAACCACCTTCTTCACTATTGCACCAACAACCCGTAGATATAGTTTTCTTAAAATGTATCCTTGGTGTAACCAATGTTACCGCTCGTTTAAATAAAAGTAGGTACACTAATATCCAAGTCTATTTTCAGCAGTTTTAATCCTTCATTAACGGCATCTTTGAACAGTCAATTGACTTCAATCAGTCAGGCTGACTCATTCGCGTCAAACAATTTGGTTCACTGTCACATTCAGATGACGCATTGGGATTAGGAAACAGTCTGGCACTAGCCATCCGGACTAATTTCGATTATTTAGCGGGATATTACACTATCATATTATATCTATGATCGTATATAGGATCCAAACTTTAAACCCATGCAAAATTAAAAAAATAATTATCATACCGAACCTCATAAATTATTCTTAATTATGTCTAGGTATTACATTGTCATATTATTATATCTTTGACACATAGATGATAGTGTGATATCTCCTTTACATATGAAGATAAATAAATAATTGTTATTCAAGTATTATATATTGTATTTACTCATCACTGTCAATGAATAGGAAACAAATCTGAAACAAATGTATTGTATCCCACACAATTGGTTTACTAGAGAATGGAATATTCCATTCGCCCTACAATATTCATAGAGAATGTTATGAATGGGTGTTGTATGGGTCAATAGAATTGAAATTGAAAGTGGATCCGAGTCAGGTAGAGCTTTTTCATGTATAATTTGTGGAAATAGTACAGCCGCAATAAAACTAGAAACCACAGGTCCAAAATTAAAAATAGAGAAAGGAGTCAAATAGGGCGACCCGCTATCTCACCAGTACTCTCGAAGAAATCTTCTGAATGTTGGCAGCCGATTGGAAGAAAGGAGGCATTTTTCTCAGCGAAGCGAGACTTATAGATCTACGTTTCGCGGACAACATTCTCCTCTTTTCATCCTAAGCCATAGAACTTGAAAGGCTGCTCCAAGAACTAAGTAATGCAAGCTTTGAGGTTGGACTGAAGATGAATAGGTATGTCAAAGACCAAAGTTATGTGCAACGAAACACCCAAAAGAATTAAAGTAAACGGGAAGACAATACAATAAAAACTCTTCGGATACTACTCTTTTCTTTATCCTACAAAATTCTAACTTGGCGTACAAAATTTTAATTATCTGGAAGTCAGCCGTAACTACTTCTTGTTTATCACAGCTTGCCGTATTATACGCGCGGTGAGTCCAATTGTCCAGAACTTTTGGGTCAATTGCTGAGGCTTTTTGTTCTTGTTGTGCTCAGACCCAACTGAGGCCATGTAGACACCGGTTATTGGCCGTAGCTTCAGCATGCACAGTGTTACGAGCTAACTCGCGTCTCGTTCGGGCGCTTGCGATACTTAGTCCCGTATTACAGAACGTCACTTAATACTCAAGCATTACTTAAAACTAGATTTGAGTCATTTGATTGGTTGAAATCTAATCAAGTTTTAAGTAATGCTTAAATATTGAGTGACGTTCTGTAATACGGGCCTCAATACTCTTCTGACATCAACACCGGAGTGTGATTTGTTTGTCGGGAGATGGATCTAGGTGAAATGTTCAATGAATGATCGAAAATGAATGTCGTGAATGTTTAAGATTCTGTGAGCTGATGGATGAAAGATAGATAATTAAAAGTTGTACTTTTCTATTTGTTGGTTTGTTATCTTTACATTGTTTCTTATTGTGTAAATTTTGTCAAATTCTGGTGTTCTATTTTTTATTGTTTTGTTAAAAGTTTTACTGTTCAATGCCTTAGATTTATTTAAATCTGGTATGTTGTATACGTATCTTAAATAAATAAATAAAATATCTCCAGGAATACCTTTACTCGGGCCAAGTAGTCTCTTTCCAGGCGAGGCAAGACAAAGTGGAGGGATCTTTGTCAAGAAGAGGGATAGCTCAGGCTAGAAAAAAATAAAAACATCTGCTGTCGTGGGACCCCCCGTCAGGGACAAAGTTCCTTGCGCATTTTCTTCAACTCTGAATGTAATTCGATACGGAGATTTTGATTGTATGATGAAATAATTGAAAATTTTCTCAATCAACATCTTGGGTTTTCATTTTGACCTCACTATTGGCTTAAGCACCACCGAAAACCATGAAAACGACACCCGTGATCAAAAATTTAAAAGAAAACTGCAGGCGCCATATTGGATTTTCATTTTATCCTCACTATCGGCTTCAGCACCCTCGAAAACCATGACAACTATCTCTCTCTCTCTCTGTCTCTTTCTATTATGACGATTTCTAAAATTTTCTACAAGTTTACTCGTACCGCAAGCTGCGTTAAAGAACTTCGTTCCAAAAAATGCTGTCAGGTCAGTATCAATAGCAGCCAAGAATTTGGAATTAAGCCCCATAAGTGTCAATAGACTTATACTGAATTGCGTAGGTATCATCGGCGATGTGACTGGAGTACCTACATGTACACCTAACCAGAAAACAAGGTAAGTAAGTACCTACATTATGCAGGAACTATGTCCACCAATTCTGCTTACCTACTCCTTCAGAGCTGAATGTTATGGAAACATGTTGCAGTCATACAAATATTTACTATTTGTATCTGCTCCATTTCAATTACCTAGAAACTATTGATAAATTGTCTGGGAACGTTCCAACCATGAATCAAGATATAGGTATTTGTGTTTTGTCAGCCCTCAAATAAACACAAATTCAAAACGTCTTTCTCATTTTAACTCATAAATATATATTTTTACTATCCGAGCTCGTTCTATTTACATTAGCTGTCATGTTATCAATGTCGGACATGGGAATTTTATCACAGTTTACCTAAAAATGTTTGCTCATAAGTTTAGTAAATATTTACGTTTCGCTTGTGTTGTGTATGACTACAATATTGATAAGATTGAGAAAGTATTAAGAATTTCATTTTTAGTTATACATTTTATTTAAAGGTGAATGTTGGACGCTTTGTCTCCGGAGATCACGGGTCGCTTCTAGGGATACGAGTGGCCCAAAATAAAACCAATGTGGAAATCTTTGTGAGAGGTTTTTTTCTGCAGTAACCGTCACCCCGTAGATAAAATGATGATAAGTACTTATTGTTACTAGTAAGCTTTGTCTCGTTATCAGACTTTTTCCTCCAAGTTCAAGTATGGTTCCATTCATACTGAATACAATCAAGTTAAGACTGGATATCGGAATTATCCGCAAAGCAACTGCCAACTATAAGCTTCCTTTCAATTAGTGAGCTATACCACAGTATAAGAAAGTAGCAGTATTTTGTCTCGGCAGTGTCCTTGAAATAATTACCTACGGCCGCTATGTAGATAAACACGCACTAGGGTTGCTCACTGACTGTCTCTTTGGTTGTAACTGTACTTCATAAGTCTCACGAATTTAATTATGGGAGAGCATTACTTTTTGAACCCTTGCGATTTGTTGAATGTAGTACTTATGTTCCGTAAGTTACAAAAATAAATATTTTTCACAAATCCGGTAGCATGTGGTGCGAGGTTTGTATGCTAAATCATCTCGGCACATCTGCCGAAGCCATTTGAAATAGTCTGTTTTTTTTATTATTATACCTTTATTCGGGTTCAAAAATAAAATACTTTCTATAGAAAAGTTACATAAAAACTCCTTTAAAAAAACCGCGATGACATGCTCAGGTTAATTCACAGATAAATAAAATTTGAAAGAGTTGTACTTATAACACAAATATGTTAATTTTTCTAGGGTAATTTAGGTAAGTTATGTTAAATCTCTGTCGAAATAAATTATTTATCGTCAGGGAAATATAAGTAGATAAAAAATTTACAACAAATCATTTCGATAATTAAGGGATGAATAGTTTTGATTTTACGAACGTGTTTATGATCGCGGGACGCACGATAAAAACTTTCTGTGACAGACTGAAATCCACGCGGGTGAAACCGCGAGCAGAAGCTAGTATAGGTACCTATATTTTGTTCCTTCAATCAGGCATCGAACGCATAGAAAAAGATAGATACTCACCTACTAATACTTGTCAAGGAAGTTATGATCGCTACGCTTCAATAAATGTAGAAATACCTACATAACATAAGTAAAAGAGGTGAAAGACACAATTATATCACTAGAAATAGGGACAAATTAGTTCAACCAGGTTTCAGGCTGGCTAAAGTAGACTCATCTTTCATGGGGTACTTTTTGAAATGTTACAATAAAATACCTCCCCATATACTTCAACTGAATAAAACGAAATTTAAATCTTGAATAAAACGCACACTATGCAGTCAAGCATATTATAAGTTGGGGGATTACACCGCGGATAAAAATGCTTGGCTCAACGCTGGTCTTGCTCCACAAGGGCGCATTAACTAATTGATTAGCATTTGAAACTACTGTTGGAGCAGCTGAAGATTGTAAAAACTATCTTTACATTGGATAAATTCAATCTTTTAGTAGTGTATAATTGCATAGCACATGTGTGAGGACCATGAACCTACTATAAAGCTACCATTTACTAGGTTTGTCTTTCATTGACATAAATGTGCCCTGGCGGCAGAGAGTATGTCATGCTCACTCAAATGTCTCGCTGGTGGTGGCGTGTGTGTTGGATCATTAAGTTCCCTTCAAAATGGTTGAGCTAAATGGTGCTGATCCAAATGTCATGTTCATGAACGGGCGCCGTCAGTAGGGACTGGTCATCTCTTAGCTGCCATGGCTAATTTTAATTTAATTTAACATTTGAATTGTTTTTGTCTTTTTATTACGGACGCTTTTAACGTTCTGCATTGTTCTCACCTGCATAATTTCAACATGAATGATGTAACCAATATTTTGTAACCATATTTTGATTTAAAAGAGTGTCCATGGAGTTTCTTGCCCGGGTCTTCTCCTTAGGTACCTATTAGGCTTTGGAATGGGCAACTAAAGCTAGTTGCCCATTCCATTGTCAAGGGGTCGGTCAGTCAAAAAGATGAAGCCATCTTTTTGACTGACCGACCTCTTGACAATTCAAAAGTGCCTGTAATTGGTTTATTTGAAATAAATGCTTTGAGTTTGAGTTTGAAACAAAAACTAAAAATAATAAGAAAATGTAGGTTTACCTTGCGAGAATGAGTTGGTAATTTAAAAAATGTTATTTCTTTATTCGATATTGATGAATTCAAACATCCATACCACTGTACAGTCGATAACTTCGTGCCACATTTAACTTAAATAAATATGCGGGAGTCTCGCACTGTCCGCGCGTCCGTGTCCTTACATAACTGCTGCACACGCGCGACTGTTGAATACTGGTGTACACCGAGATTTTGAAGCGCGTCTTTTCGGCCGATTTGTATGAAAACGTAATACTGATTACTTTATTATACTGTGGCAATATCGTGGCTATACCAATTAAATTGTTAGGATAATGAACTTCCGAGCTTCGGTGTAACGACTCTCAATTGGAACCTATTGGGGTTCGAACACGTTTTTATGTAACGACCACTCCCTATTAATATCGATTGGCAATTTTTTTAATAATTGTAATAATTCATGTAGGTAGTCCTTGATGTTCATTTGTATTTTGGAAACCCTCACAAATATCCTACGGCCTGTGGCGAGACGGACTGACGATTGATTGTCAGTCTGTTACTGACTCACACGGTGTTCCTCCTACAACCCCTCCTGACTGAGGAGCGGGAGACGCTCGCGCATTTATCCTCACCTCTGTTAAATCAAAGTCAAAGTCAAATCATTTATTTCCAATAGGCACATTAACGGCACTTTTGAACGTCAAAATTGACATGAAAATAGAATTGATTCTAGTTGCCCCTTCCAAAAGGTAGTTTCGTATGGAGAAGAATGGACAAGAAACTCCACCGTTACTGATATCGACTAGCCCCTAAAAAGAATATTGATCGACACTTCATGCCATATCTATGACAGTACTTATGTTTTACATACTCGTTGCTGTTCCTGTTCACCCCCTTTAAGGCTCGTCCACACTGGTGCGACGCGACGCCCGACACAAAGGCATCGCGTGTCGCGCGACTAGCGGCGCCGGCGGCGCCTTTGTGTAGCACTGTCGCGTCGCGCCTGTCTGTGGGAGCCTTTATTCATAATATCTACCTACCTTGTTCCTTATCATCTTTGTGTGCTGGTTTTAATAATACCTACATTTGGCATTGCAGCAACAAAAATGCATGAAAAAATGAGTGCATTGTACATTTAAA
The DNA here is from genome assembly GCA_917490735.1 of Dryobotodes eremita. Taxonomy (NCBI): domain Eukaryota; kingdom Metazoa; phylum Arthropoda; class Insecta; order Lepidoptera; family Noctuidae; genus Dryobotodes; species Dryobotodes eremita. Next base: position 15,532,874 of record OU823255.1, read on the forward strand.
AATTGATAAAGTATTATTTATCATTATTGGCAATGACCTGTGTCGATGGAATGTTTTACAATGTCACACAAAATAATCAACAAATACAAGAGATCAATAAAATTATTGTAAATAGGTACATATTCATTGGAACTCGGTGAATGGATATGACGTAGTGGAATTTTGATATTAGTAGATGGCTAGTTGAAGAAAAGTGTTGCTCCAGGACACCAGTGGGTTAAACCGTGTTCCAAACGTTGTGGAGCCCCCGAAAATAGGGTTGAGTTACACGATGACTGATACGTGTGTGCTATTATATACCATTTTTACCAGCCTTTTAGGTTCTAGGTTTAGGTAGCTACATACATAGCATACATTTGGTTACCTTTTAGTCCTAAGTTTAATTAATTATACTGAAACCGTTGCATTTGTAAACTTATATATTTTGTAATTCATATTATCTGTCGAGAGACTGGATCCTGCGACACAGGGTATCCTAGTGCGGGATCCATTATCATACCTTTTTTTTTTTTTGTTTTCGGGTGAAATCTTCAAAAGGCACCCGACCTCTGGGGATGGAGGTCGGGGAGTGTGGGATTTTTACCTCACTAAAACCACCCCGGTGATCACCATCAGCACATAGAGGGGGTCCCGGTTCCTCTTAAAAGACCAATTCCGGAATACCAGTGTCATACCTAAGTATTGTAACACTTGTATATTAATCAATAAACTTTATTATTAAACTTTATTATTATTAGCTCTAGCAAGAGTAAAGTAAAACAAGAAACGGAATAGGTAGTAAGTAGGCTTATGCCCTATAGCAGGAGTCACCAAATGGCGGACCGTGGTTCGGATCCGGACCACCAAACTATTTTGTGCGGACCATAAGTACTACTTATAACAAAATTTAAAAAAAAAATGTATAAGTCATTTATTTAAGCCCGGGCGTTGTCTTTTCTGCCATCGACACTCCATATTTCAGACAGATAGTTCAAGGTAAAAAATGACATTTCTCACATTAATATTAATTACTTACTTTGTTATTTTTGCTCATTACATAATATTTGTTTATTACTTAATAAAAAACAATTGCTAGTAGGTAATCGATCCATTGGTTGTCTGTAAAAGATCGCTTTTAGCGATAAGACCGCCCATTGTGTCACCCTATGTAAATTTCTACGTTTATTTCTGTAATTTTTATGGTGTACATAATAAAGAGTATTCTATTTTATTCTAATTGTCTGCCAAACGGACCGCGACAGTCACATTATTTTTAAAAACAGACCTACAATAAACTAATTGGTCATCCCTGCTCTAAAGTAAGGCGAAAAAAGTTGTGGGTGATGATGATAAATAAAAAAACCGACCAAGTGCGAGTCGGACTCGTGCACGAAGGGTTCCGTACCATTATCTATAAAAACGGCAAACAAATCGCGTTTTTTGTATGGGAGCCCCCCTTAAATATTTATTTTATTTTGTTTTTAGTATTTGTTGTTATAGCGGCAACAGAAATACATAATTTGTGAAAATTTCAACTGTCTAGCTATTGCGGTTCTTGAGATACAGCCTGGTGACAGACAGACGGACGGACAGACGTACGGACAGACAGCGAAGTCTCAGTAATAGGGTCCCGTTTTTACCCTTTGGGTACGGAGCCCTAAAAATGATTAGATGTTGATGAATACGATTGGATACAACCAGGAACTGAGCAGATCCCAAGAGTAGTACATTAGCTTGATTATTATATAAACTGGGTTTACCGGATCAATTGGAGTTTACATGAAACGAGTCATGGATACAATGGCGAGGCCGTTGTAATTGAACACAGGATTAAACAATAAAACACTAAACCATATAGACCTACCAGCGACCATGATAAATGAATGGTATCACTGAGCCACTCAATGAATGAACTATAAATAAATACCTACAAGCAAAGAACAAGCGGCGGCGGCGCCGTCAGCAAATGAACATGAAATTGGTGTAACGAAATTATACACAGAAGCTAACAGAATTTAGATTAAATTAAGATAGCTGTAGCTCAAGAAGTACACCCTTTTAAATTAATGAGGGTGTGTTGTGTATAGTACATCCACCAAAACAAAAGCATGATCAACATCACTAAGGCAAAGAGTTCTGCCTGTCACTTCGGGGAAAACAGGACTGAGGTTAATGTGCTTAAAAGTTTTCTAGGTATGGCACCCTAGAATTTGTAACAAAGTACCGAAGCATTTAAGGTTAAAACCGAGCTAAATGATTTAAAAATTATTGAAGTAATTACAGTACGATTCAAACTTATTGGCGGCTGTGAAGTGCGCTATTCGCTGCGCAGTACCTCACCCCTCACCCCCGCTGACACGTGGATTGGTTACTGCGCAGCGACTCGCCTCATGTTCCGAGCCGCCATTAAGTTTGAATCGTACTAGTTTGTGTTTAAACGACTACCAGAAAAGTACCTATTTTACTACCAAAAAATTCGAAATATTCACCATTTTGTTTCCACCAGAATGGATAAATGCTCACCAAATTGTGTTTCATAAAGTATTGTAGAAATGAACCTATTTTCCTTTTTTATTTATAAGGCGTAGTTGACGGAGCCCCGCTTGGCGGGGCTCCTACTTCAGGGTGGTTTAAAAAAAAATAACCACGAAGGGGATAGCGGGGTCTTTCATACCCCGTCATCCCCTTCTAACCAAAACTGTCCGAGTCGCGGTGCCCCAAGTCCCGAGCTCGCTTCGCTCGCTCTTGCATCCTATCCCACCCTTGCATTTTGTAGCAATCTCTTTTCTGGTGAACAACTTAAACAAGATTTGGTGAGCATTTATCCATTGTGGTAGGCAAAACGAATATAAATACAATATCGTTCAATTACATATTATTAATATAATTTATATTTATACAATCTATTTTTTCTTATGAGTGTATAATTATTTTGGAACTTAAAACGTTGTTCTTTAGGCACCTCAGTATACAGTGCGTTTATTTTATTTGAAGATAACATATTTTACTTGGTACTTAGTCTTATTAGGGTCTAAAAATTATTTTAGTGAGCATTTAAATTGTAGCCTATAGGTACCACATATGTATTCAGAAATAAATTATATTTAATTCTATTCTATTTTCTAACTCAAAATGCATATTATTCTTTTAATAATGAATACCTAGAATATAATGCAAGATATGTGGATAAATATGTGCGTTAAGAATTAGTTAGTTAAATGCTGTGAATCTGTGATTTCTCATGTAATGATTTTGTAGAATAATAATTAAGATTATTTTTTCGAATTCTTCTCTTTTGAATTGTCAAAGAGTCGGTCAGTCAGAAATATGAAGTTGTTGCACATTCCGAAGCGTTGTAGGTACCTATGGAGAAGAACTGGCAAGAAACTCCATAGACATTTTTTTAAATTATATTGTTACAAATATATTAGTTACATCGTTAATATTGAACTTATATGTGAGAACGATGTTAAAAAAGACGTACACGTTAAAAGCGTCCAGAGTACAGCAAATACCAACAAAAAAAAAAAAAACGAAAATAATATAATTAAAATAAGCCGTGGCAGCTAAGAGATGATCCGTCCCAACTGACGGCGACCGATCACGGGTCACCACCATTCAGCTTAATCATTTTGAAGAGAGCAAAAACTTTGACTTTAATTTTGTTTTTGAAACTGCTCAATGGTCCTTCGGTCATAGGCGCGGATACATGAGGAGAGGGGGCAACGGGTGCAGTTGCCTCCTCCTGGGCTTCGACCAAACTGATTCAAACTCTAAATTGGTCATAAACATAGTTTTATACAGTAAATTACTAAGCTACATAAGTCATAGTCATCCTCGAAAAGGGGGGTACATTGTTGAGTTTACAGAAAATAGGTACCGATATCATGGCTTGAGACATTCCCCCAACTATTATTGGTCGGTAGCGGTCACTCACATTTGATGTTGACTGTACTACAGCGTTACTATTTGTTTCAGTAAAAACTTATCTTCGTGAGCAATCGTTATAAGAGCGGACTCCTATTATTTGCTTTCAGATTAAAACTAACAACTCTATAGCTTTAACAATAGCTGGTTTTCAGTAGATAATCCCAAGAAGCTAAGAACACACAAGAGTTTTTATTGAGAATATCTTATTTTTTTATCATGTAAGCCTATATTATTGTTATTTGTGAACATAATTATATTGTAGCTGTTTATTGTCCCATAATAAATAAAATAAATTTATTGCGTTCTAGGATGTTATAGGTTTAAGAAATAGACATGCATGCTGTTAAATTGATAAAGACGAAAATGGTATGCGACACGATGGAGAAATCAACCTGCGGCATTGAACGGATAGTGGCTGTGCAATTTTCGGAAGGTTTCCGTGTTCAGCTATTTGCTTTTTTGCGACAAAGATGTGGAAGTTTAACTTGAGATTTTTTCCGCCCGTGCCATCATCCGTTGTGAACAGCGCCCTAATTGCGTAACACACTATCTATCACAATCTGAATCGTTTTGAAGCATATTGCTAATCCATTTCTGCATATGTTCGAACAATTTGTCTGCTCAACAACGTAAATGACGCAATGAATGTTGTTGAACTGTCAAAATAAAAGCTATTCCTACTGTTACTGCGTTACGCAGTTACCCAGCAGATTAACCGGTCAGCAAGAGTGGTAGTACGTCACTTGAGGAAGATTTATGAATGCACCCGAGATTATTAATTAGTTTCCAGGTTGGGTTTGAGGAAATCCCTACTTTATTTCACTTACGTAGTACACACGGCTACATATCAAGCTATACATTTCCAGTATAAGCTGATATGGCATTGTATAGGATTTTCGTACAATGAGAGGTCAGCTTATTTATTTATTTGTGCACAAATTAATTACCTTAAGTATACTGTTGACATTACAATATATAAGGCCGCTAGTAACAGTCACAATACGCTCCGTACTAGTTGATACTCTATTATGCTGGAAATGTATACCTTGATATGTAGCCGTGTGTACTAACATGTAATGCAGGTAACCATGACCTTTAATGCACTAAAAGCAGGTTGGTATTCGGAATAAAAAATAAATGAAGTTACCACGTATAATTAATTTAGTGAATGTTGGTGTCGAAAGGCGTTTTTGTTATCTATAAATAAAAACGTGTTTACCTTGCATCGTTCATTGCAAGTTCGATCAGTTTTACTTATAAACAAGCGATGCATCGAAGTTTATTATGTAAGTAGGTACCCATACCATCATAGGTATAAAATTGAGGAAGCAATCTTTCTGTTGAGAAATATACCTACTGGAAAATTTGCCGAATGAGGTTACAATTTTTACTCTCCACTAGAACTTGTCACTAAAACCGAATAGTTTCTATTTCGCAAATTGATTGAGGGTTGAAAATACGAAATACATACGACCCACCGTTTTGACGAACCCATAGCGTCAGATTAAAAATTAAATTAAATTAACGTTACTTAGAATTAATTGCCTGATAGAGCACGATATTAATTTAATCACGAGCCCGAAAAACTGATGACGTATAAACAGTTGTTGCCTTATCTAATTACTCAGTTTCGTCCTCCAACGAACCTCCATTGGGAATTCGAAGTATGTTCTCAACAGCTGTCATTAGAAAATATATCGGTGAATGATGTCATCAGACTGAATCAGTCCCACGCACCAATTTACGTGCATATACTGGAAAATAATATGCCTATTAGGTTTACTGGACACTCATTGAAACAATTCTTTACCTCGTACACGTAAGTCTAGGCTGTTTGATATCAATACCACAAACCACAAGATTTGTTTGTATTGTAATGGTACAAACAAAGCTTTCATTCATGATTTGTGGTTGCCCTAATTGGAAGACCCTTTCATCATCATCTGTCTTTTTTTTTTTGATCCGGAGGCGAAAATCCTCATCGATGTCCTCCGCCCTGCGGGGGCGGAGGGGTCTGTCAGAATCGTTACTGACTAAAAACCACCTCGGTGTTCCGTCTCACACCTATGCCGGGGGTCGCGGGAACGTACAAATCTTCCGTAACCCCCGGCCGATGCCGGCCCGCCTCAGCGGGCCCCGTCCGGTCGAGCGAGGGAGTGAGGTGTTTGACTCGCCCCGCGACGTCTAAGAGGGGCGCGCGTGGAACACTACGCGCCGCTACCTCGGGTCCTGATGTATGGGGGGCGACGGACTTTCCCGAATCCGTCGCCCCTGGACCCATTTAGGGGGGCTGGAAGAGGGCGTTGTCCGCCCTCCGCCGACGCCCGGTGCGCCTGCTGCGGGCCACTGAGAGGATGAGATCTCTCGCTCCCTTTCCGCAGCTTCCTTTTGCGAGATGACTGTTTCGCAGAAGGATACCACCGCGTCCCAGGACTCCTCGCCGCCGACCATAGCATTCACTACGGCCGGTAGCGAGAGGTCACTGCCTACTCCTGAGATGAGGGCACGGCGTGGCTCCTCCCAAGCGGCACACTCTGCCAGCGTGTGCCGCGCCGTGTCCTCCCGGCAGTCGACGCAGTGGTGACACCGGGCGTCCGGCTCCCTGTTTATGCGACACAGGTACTTCCCGAAGCAACCGTGCCCCGAGAGCACCTGCGTCACCCGAAACGACAGGGAGCATCATCATCTGCCTAGCCTTACCCCAACTATGTTAGGATCAGCTTCCAGTCTAACTGGATGCAGCTGAATACGAGTATTTTATATGGAGCGCCGGTCTAGCTGACCTCCACAACCCAGTTACTGGTAAATACGATACCCCTTGGTAAGATTGGTTGTCAGACTTTAGAGCTTCTAACGACTCGTAACGACTGTCAAAGATCCACGAATGACAGCCGTAACCAACGACGAGTTAACTTGCTTTCCAGGCATGAAGAGGTCTCGATATGTAAAGATAGTCGCCCATCCACGGACCAACCGCGGCAAGCGTAGCTTAACTTGACCGATCGACCCGTGCGGCTGTTATTACTTAGCCACGAGCCCTTCACTTAGCCACGAGTCCTTCACTTAGCCACGAGCCCTTCACTTAACCACGAGCCCCTTTCAAAACCGCTTATTTATTGTAAGACGAGTGATCAGTGCTTCGAGTATCTGTTTGGAAATGAGCACACGAAGGCTTCATCAATATCATTGCAAGCCTCTCTCCACAAAGCTCTAAAAGCCAAATTTCACGTTAAAATTTTCACGCTAAGTAGGTAATGCTAATGATGTAAAAGAAAAAATGTTGGTTCTCACTAAGACGGTTGCCACGTGCGTATTATTGCAATACTTTGGTGACACCTGCCAGATTATGATAAATTATTCTGTGAAAGTATGTTCCAAAGAGATGAGCGAAAATGCCACTTTTATCCAAAATCCACTTGTGATATTTGAAGAGACATTATGCGACATTGATAATATATTTTGTGGATCACAGGGCTTTAAGGGCTCATTCACACGTACCTACCACAACCACACTACATCGCAGCGACAAAATGTGGGCAAGCAGTGGTTACGTGTGAATAGTGTCGCTGCAACTTTTTGCAATTGCGTTGTTGCGTTGTCGCTAGTAGTTGCGATGTGGTTAGTGTTTGCAGACAGATCGACTCCGGCTGTGACAGTCTCGTCGCGTCAACGCAACGTTGTGGTTGCGTTGTCTTGATGGGGTGATTTTGACGGGCAAGTTTGGTCCGTGTGAATAGACTATTCATTTTCATACAAATTAGCGCCCATACACGTGGTGTAGTTGTGGTTGTGGTACGTGTGTTCGGACCCTAAGGTCAACGTGTATAGTAATTTGCGTTCAATTTACGAGAAGGTACCTAATGTGGAAATGTCACTGTGACAAGGTTGCCCTCATTCCAGATTTGATTCGAACCGGCCAAATGTAGGAATATGATTTGTCCGGTTCTGTTCCCCAGGGGGACACGGCATGTCGTTGGGTTCGTATTATGGCTACGCAGCCTGTCAAATATATACTGATGACATGATTTCGACTGAATAAACTGTACCATGCAAATATTTAAACCAACCTAATTGCAGAATGTTTGTTCACCAAATGCATGACACATAATCACCTATAGATTCAGTCATTTTCGTACATTTTAGGTACCTATTTTTTCTGCTCATTGCATTAGAACCTATCTATTGATTTGGTCAACTCCTAACAGTGGTTACTGAGCTACACTGTCCAATTGTCGCACAAATCAAAAGCATAAATGCAGCTGCGGCACTTAACACTGAAATTGTCATTCTGTGGCTCTCGTTGTATCTAAAACCATTGACAGGAAGCTGGGTTGACCGCTGTGTAACCAAGCGCAGTGGACCGCGGTCCACTTGGTCGCGCTTTCCACCGTGACGTCATCAGCGGCAACTACAGTTGATGCTACAATGAAAATCAAGGTTCGCGACCCATTTGCTACTAAATCGTTCACACTATAATTAGATTGAATGATGTAATTGTATTTGTTGTGTGGTCTAGCCGGCTCGCGTACTATCTGTTTTGTCAATCTAAATATTGCTACAGACACGTGATTTTTTTCTATAGATAGATCAGACGGGAAAAACCGATTCGATCCTTTATGTAACTGGTATAGTACAGCAAGGTCTGTCGGGTCCTAAATGCTGGCAACTTGAAAGGTCAACGATTGAGTGAGAGAATGAAATAAAGTGCACGAATCCATCAATCTAGCGGACCAAGTCATTCAGAGAAAGCTTTGGATGATTTGTGTGGTGCAGTGATGACCCAGTGGCCCCGACTTACGACTTGTAGGTCGTGAGTTCGGAGTTTGAACCCAGGCAGACACTTTACTTTGTGTACTAATTTAATTTCATCACCACTGCTCTCAAAACGGTGAAGGAAAACATCATTAGGAAAACGGGATGTCCTAGAACCAAAAAATCGAAGACACGTGACATCTGCCAACCCGCACTGGGCCCGCGTGGTGGTTTATTTATGGCCCCCTCCCCCTCACAGAGAGGAGGCCTGTGTCCCAGCAGTGGGAACATTATAGGCTGATAATGCTACTGATAAGAAAGGTACTACTGCCACTGATCCGCATGCTAATGAGTTTCTTGACGCGACGATTAAGATAAAGCAATCGAGTACATGCAGGAACTATCAGTGATCTCTACTGTTGCTATACTAGTATGTAATGATGTACAGTCACGAGCACTAATATGTATACTTTTAGCAAAATTTTAAAGCGATTTTCTCTTGGAACATTGATTGCAACTTTGAGATAAGACCTATTTCATAACAGTCTATGTTCCAAAATACTATATTCGTAACAGCATAAAATTACAATCAATACAGTAGGAGAATATCAAATTAAGGAGTTGCTTAGTGTATACATATTAGTGCTCGTGACTGTACTGTTATCGTATTATAGTTGTCGTAGTAAATTAGGTATAATTATGTAGAAGTTTGGTTATGGTCACACTGACCAATTTATTTGTAGTTGCCATTTCACTTATAGGTTGTACCTATGTTTAAATACTCAATGATTGACTTTGTAATTTCCATCAAATTATTTTGCTAAGAATATACCAATAGATTGATTTACTTATCAATTATATTTTTGTGAAGGCAATGTTAAAATTGTTAGTTTAAAAGTGTTTGTTTTTGTATTAATAGTTCGGTTTATTTTATCTGTTGCAATATTCATGTTAGATAGGTAGTGGAAAAAATGGCGGGAATAACATGAAGGAAACGTAAACCTAAGTAAAAAATAAATATTAATTGACCATCATGGAAATCATTGTCAAGAAATATGAAAATAAGTACCTAAAATAGCTAAATATTATTTGTTCTTTGTATCAAGTTTGTACCTTGAAAAGTGGAAACCTAAATTATCAAGCCCAAACAAAGCGATTGAATTAAGTGAATTGTGTAGTGAAAGTGTTGTGCTAAATAATACCTCCCGCCGCTTGACAGAATTATTAAAAAATAAGACTTGTTATCGAGCAATATATAAATATATTAAAAACACTTTCGAAGAAATTTAGTGAAGGAAATTAAATAAACTAAAGACTTGGCTAAAAGGTCTTAGCAACCGGCGGGGTAATTACGTAACACACTAACAGTAGGAATGGGTGTCATTTTGACAGTTCAACAACATTCATTGCGTTATTTACGTTGTTGAGCAGACAAATTTTTCGGACATATGAAGCAATGGATTAGCAATAGGCTTCAAAATGATTCAGATTGTGATGGATAGTGTGTTACGTAATTAGGGCGCAGGCCATAAAATACTTATAAAAAAAAAATAGATAGGTAGTAGGGGTAGACAACTGTCATTTTAAATGTTTTATAAGATCGTGTAACTTTATTTTGTCTCTCTTTTTTGTACGTGTCGCTGGACTGGTAATAATATAAAAACTTGTAAGTCATTGATTATATTTTTATCACCAAGCTTCTTCCCAACACCTGCATCAGTACTATTGTATACCAGGCTGTATATCTCGATGTACTTATACCGATATAGTTTCGCACTTCCTCTACCTACCTATGACCAGAATTTTGATGTCACACACACACACAATGCAAGGTGAGTTGGTCTGGCTGTATACACATATGTTATTGACTTGTAATAATCACTGAGAAGGTCGGTAAACCGAGTGCCTGCATGACTAATTAGAATTCTGAAGGTTCTTTAATACTCGAGCATTTCGATCTAGGTTATTTGTTGTAACACAATTGTTGAACCGAATTCTTCGAAAAAAATTGTCTTGTTAAACACGGAAGATGAGTAATTTATTATTTTAAGTGAATAAATCAATCAATCTGCCTAGCCTTTTCTCAACTATGTATGCTGGGGTCGGCTTCCAGTCTAACCTGTACCCTAATTACGTAACACACTATCTATTACAATCTGAATCATTTTGAAGCCTATTGCTAATCCATTCCTTCGTTAGTTCAAAAAATTTGTCTGCTCAACAACGTAAATATAACGCAATGAATGTTGTAGAACTGTCAAAATGAAACCTATCCCTACTGTTAGTGTGTGACGCAACTACCCCGCCCGATGCAAATGATTTTTTCTAAGTGAATGTTAACAGGTAAAGATAATATCAGAATGAGTTGATTTTTTTCAAAAAAATATATTTGCGAAACATTCACCAATGGGTAAACAGGGCTTGAATACGGTATTTTACTATTTATTCAGCCGATAACGTACAGTTAGGCTTCGTTATTAATTACACGTGCTACGTCACAGTCCATTGAACGAGGTACCGTACTGGTAAACGGGGTGAATAGGGACGCAGGGGTGAATCGAGACGAAACTTTATAAAAGGGATTTCAACATTGAAATAATATCGTTTATTGCCAACAAGGGCACTTAATCGTTAATTAAAATACAGTAAACACAGTCCTTTTTCGCAACAAAAATTATATTATTTGAATAGTTAAAATCCCTTTTAAAGTTTTGTCTCGTTTCGCCCCTGCGTCCCTATTCACCCCGTTTACCAGTACGGTACCTCGTCCAATGGACTGTGACGTCCATCCATCCCGTCCATTCATCCCGTTTCACGGTAATCAAGCTATGCGGCGGTATTGAACCACGACAATTGGGGAAATTCTATGAAGGGTCGAGGTAAAAGCAGCAGCCTTTTGCGTCAAGACTAGTCATGACGCAAGTTGTTTGAAAAATATAGGGACTTTTTGAATGTATGACGTACCTACAAATATTGGAAAATTGTGTTGGGACATAACTCATATTAACCTGCTACATAGAATAATAAAACCCTATTACTTGGAGCAAATAGTTCGTTGGTCTAGTGGTCACAAGCGTGTTATTGGGTTTTTTGATTCGGAATTTCTTAGTAGCGGCCCGAAGCCTGGATTTGTGCCCAATTGATGGCAATATACTCACCCCCTATTACATAGGACACATAACTGGCGAAATGTGGGTGTACAATAGTACTCCTTTGCCTTACCCTTCGGGGGCAGGCGTTATATTATGTAATACCTATTACGTTTTTTTTCTTTTAGGTGTACCGTCAAACAGGGTGAAAAGGGACGCAGGGGTAAATTGGAACGAAACTTTAAAAAGGATTGTAACTTTTAAATAATGTAATTTGTTGCCAACAAGGACACTTAATCGTTAATTATAATACAGTAAACACATTAGAGTCCTTTTTGGCAACAAACTATATTATTTCAGTGTTGAAATCCCTTTTAAAGTTTCGTTCCGATTCACCCCTGCGTTCCTATTCACCCTGTTTGACGGTACCTTCCTAAAAGAAAAAAAAGTACTGCACAAAAAATAATTTGTAAATGTTGTTTATCCAAGATTACTTAGTGAATGTTTCCTCCACATGAGACATGGGCACTTAACAAATAATTTAACGTTAACGAAGAAAGAAGAAAGTAATGAGTGTATACGTCCAATCCGGTCGCAGCAGCTCGGAAACTTGTTGTGAAAGAGATTTCCGAGATTTCACATCGATCCTCTGAGCATAATGCCCAGTGGATTAAGTATATGCGTTTGTTTTATAAACTGAAGGAGGTTTTAATAGCCGGCAAAGTACGATAACAATGGTAGTACAATACGAGCTGTGTAATACCATACTTGATTTACTCGAGGTAATGATTTCCGATAATATGTTTCAACGAGTTTATACTATGGTTAGTTAAGTATGTTTGCTTAAATCGAACTGTTACTGTATGAAACTACGCTTCAAAAAATGTTTAAGAGTTCACTGGTGATCCTACCTATATACGTCTAAATATACAAGGTCTAAGCACAGTATAATAAAGTAAGCAGTATTACATCTCCATACTAATCGACCGAAACGACGCGCTTCGAAATCTCGGTGTACACCAGACCACCAATGTTCAACAGTCGCGTGTGCGCCGTAGTTACGTAAGGACGCGGACGGTGCGAGACTCCCGCACATTTATTTACTTTAAATATGGCACAAAGTTATCGATTGTAGTTTTCAGTATATGGATGTTCGAATTCATCAATATCGAAACCATTTTTTTTTTAAATTACCATCTCAGTCGGCTAGGTACACCTAATAAACCTATACAAAATAATATTACTTTTAGTTTTTATTTATTTATGTTATGTAGATATTTCTATATTTATTGAAGCGGAGCGAGTATAGCTTCCTTGTCCGGTACTTAATAGGTGAGCATCTTTCTTTTGCCATGCGATCGATGCCCGATTGAAGGAACAAAATATACCTATACTAGCTTCTGCTCGCGGCTTCACCCGTGTGGATTTCAGTCTGTCTCAGAAAGTCTTTATCATGCGTCCCGCGATCAAAAACACGTTCCCGAATTCTAAACTATTCATCCCATACCTATTCATCCAAATGATTTGGTGTGAACGGAAATTTTTATCTACATAAAATTTCCTTGACGATAAGCAAATTGATTTCGATAGGGATTTAACATTACCTACTTAAATTACCCTAGACAAATTAACAAATTTATTACAAACAACTCTGTCATATTTTTATCAATTTGTGAATTAACCTGCGGTAATTGCGTAACACACTAACGGTAGGAATGGCTTTCGTTTTGACAGGTCAACAACATTCGTTGCGTTATTTACATTGTTGAACATACACATTTTTCGAACATATGAAGCAATGGGTAGGCTTAATTATTCAGATTGTGATATATAGTGAGTTTTGCAATTAGGGTGCAGAGCTTTTAGATATATGTCATCGCGGTTTTTTTAAGGCCTTTTTATACAACTTTTCTCTAGACAGTATTTTATTTTATGAACTCAAATAAAGGGATGGCTTCGGCTGATGCGCCGAGATGATTTAGCATACAAACCTCGCACCACATGCAACCGTATTAGTGAAAAACATTTCATTTTTTCATTTACAGAACATACTACCTTCAAGAAATCGCAAGGTTTTAAAATAATGCTCTCCCATCATTACATTTGTCGGTATATAAAGTACAGTTACAACCCAAGAGATACAGTCAGTGGGCAATCCTAAGACAGTGTTTATCTACCGAACGGCCGAAGGTATTTATTTCAAGGACACTGCCGAGACGTAATACTGCTTATTTTATTATACTGTGGTCTAAGTATACACGTTTTTGTCCAGTAGAATATAAAGAGTAAATTATAAATCATTTAGACCATTTATCAGAGACACACATGCAGAACATTTAACTCCCGCTGTTTTCGCGTCGCTGAACATATTTTTATTCAAGTGTAATTTCATGGAGTATATTGATGATTCGCTGCGCTAGTTCTGCGATACCATTTGTGTTATTGAACGAGTACCAATGTAGAATTAATTACCTATTGTCTATTTCAGGTGACTAAACTTTTGTAGAACTTGGTATGTTTGGTACATATGTTTGCCCAGCGGTGGAAAGAAGCGTAGTGAAGAGCAGGCCCATTAGGCAATAAAAAATAAAAGGTTAAGGGCAAGAAAATAGGGCATGGAGCATGCCGAATGTCGCACTCATGACTTACGGTTGCAGGAGAAACTAAAGGATTTAAGTCGGTTGGACATGAACATGACAGTCACTTCTCCCAGTTGGACGACATCCATGAGAATTTCTAAACGAAAAAAAAAGATTAAACAACATAAAGTTTCTACTACCTGTACTCGATTATCCAGTTTCCTCATATCTATAATATCGCTACTTCCCATGCCACTCGACGAGTATGTGGCAATACACTCGTCGAGTGGCATGGGAATTAGGAGAGCAAAGGAGGAAGAGACGCAGTGTGGCCACGTTACTCGTCATGCCGCTCGTCGCGCTCCTCGTCGTCGGTTTTTTAGCGCGAGTCAAAGGACCGGCAATACGAGCGCGAGTGACCGGCCAAATAATCGCGCGGACGCAGTCCGACGATTGACGACGACGTTTTTTTATGGCATTTAAATAATTTGCTATACTATAAATGCATAGCGCGCACGCTGCCATAGTGTTGGAAAGGCGAGCGACATAGTGCGGAGCGTCGCTACGCGATTAATTGCGCGAGTAGAACAGTGTGTGAGTAGAGAGGGCATCATCGCGGCAGCGCGAGAAGCAGCGCGATGAGTAGCGCAAGGAGCATAGTGCGGCAGCGATATAACATATTATTAACGTGTTTTCCTCATATAAAAATGCAACGGGGGTTTCCCCAGTCTTTTGCAAGAGTTAGTTGAAGACCGAGCATGTTATTAGTTGGTTGTATGGCTGGCATTCGTGATTATGATAAGTTATCTATTTTAATTTTTATGATTTTGTTATATTACCTACGACAGCATCATAAAACTAAAAATTACTTTGATGAAGGTAGGCACACTCATCAAAGGTTGTGGTAACCCGTGCTCTATTTGAAATAAGATTAGACATTTACGAGTAAATAATCCTTTTTATACTCTGTTCAACAGATTTTGACTTCATCCAGTAGGCATAAGGATGGTAGTAAAAGAAAAAACGTGGTTACAATACCAACGGTTTACTGCAGCTGCCATTTGTCATGCCACCAACGCAATAGAAGTCAAAATCGGTTGAAATGACTGTAACATAGGTTTATTTAAACGAATCTTATTTCAAATGCAAAATAGGTAGGTAGGTTTTCGCAATAGATACGGATGATCATTACCGTGATTGTTCTAGAAAATGTTACAAATAATACGAGTAAATATTACTGCGTATATGTGCTGCACTTTAGTATGGTCTGTTCACCTATAACTTGATCCACAAGGAGAACTACTGTGATATACAGGATACATTTTTATGGAGTGGAAGGGCGTGCCAGACTCTTACTGACTAAAACCCACCCGTGTTCCTTCAGTTGCTTGTGCGCCAGGGCCACGCGGTAACTCTTTCGAACAATCCGCGAATTCTATATACCCCCTAGCGTAGAAATTTTTCGTCAGTTATATTTTTTTTTAATTAGTTGTTCCATACATTTTGACCGTGTAGGTATTGCACTTTTCTATGAAACAGCAGTTTTTTTTTTTTTTTTGATAACCTACTAGAAATTTCTGCGCTAGATGGTCTAGAATAATTTGCTGATTTCATGGTTACAGTTTGAGCACTGGTTAAAAATTTATCCTGTATTATTAGCCTGGAGTCATTCCAGTCCAGTGCAAAAATATCTAGATTCTTATGGCACTTGTATTTTCACACGACTTTATGTATTATATTGATAATGTCGAGAAATCACCGGTCGTAATCTTAGATAATGTTCGACAATGTTTTAGGGGCATAGTCCGGATTCACAAGTACTTTGACATACATTTATAATCTAAGTACAAATATGCGTGTGCATCGAGTTCAAGCGATCTATTAGGAGGCCCATGTTTACCAGACGTTAAGTAGCTGATTAAACGATGATAAGTTAATTTATAATGACGATGACTACTGCAGGCTATTCCAGTTATGAACCAATTTAATGATTTATTCTTCGTTTGGCCTATTGAGCTTTGTCCTACATAAAAAAATCCTGGGTCGTCCCAAACAATATGCTTCCTGCGTCCCAATATATAATTTTAAGTATTTTATTCCCGCTTCGTCCTATTTTGTATTCCTTCTACGGTCCATTTTTTTTGTATATGCCTGACTTACTTTTTTGTACAATCGGCAAAAAAGGGTTACGTATTATTACATATTTATCATCAACCAACTATTTAAAACAACCACTCCTCTCTGTCTTCTGCGCGAGAGAATAATATTTAATAATAATAATAGAATACTCGTATTATGTTATAATAACACTCTTTAGCCGCTTTTAGTGAGCAAGTTATACGTATATAGCTGACGTAACTTTTTTTTTGTGTGGGAAATCGTCAAATGACTTTAGGCGGAAGGGCGTGTCAGACTCTTACTGACTAAAACCCACCCGTATTCCTTCAGTTGCCTGTGCGCCAGGGCCACGGTAACTCTTTCGAACAATCCGCGACCCCGGCAGGCATCGGCCCTATCGGATCCCGCCAATGAAGCTGACATCTCTTTGAGGCGCGCGTGGAACACGACGCGCCGTCGACTTGGGCCTGGTCCCTACCGGACGGCGAGCTGCCAATTGCTCGGCGTCCGCAGGCCCGCGCCTACGGTGGGCGGGAGTCGGCTATGGACTCCCGATGCCCAGGCTGTCTCCTCCTTCGCGAGCATTACTGCTTCGCAGAAGGAGGTGACGGCTTCCCATTCCCTCTCGCTACGTACCATGGCCTGAACCAGGGCCGGACGCTAGAGATCGCCGCCGCCGATCGCCGCCACGGGGACACGGCGGCACTCCGCCCAAACCGGGCAGACCTCCACTGTATGCTCCACCGTGTCCTCCGGTCGATCCACACAATGATAACACCCGGGTGTTTCCTCCCGCCTTATCCGAAACAGGAATCTCCCAACACAGCCATGTCCGGTGAGGATCTGCGTCAGGTGGAAGGTGAGGACGCCGTGGCGCCTCTCAAGCCGCTCCTCAAAGACGGGACTGCAAAGCCGCCAATGTGATGTGACGTGTGATGTGTATTTTTATTTTTAGCCTGGTGTGATGCAACCCGCATCGGTGTGCACGCTGCAGACACCAGGGAAGGTGACGGTCGGCAGTTGGTCTCGCCAGACCCGCGGCTACGCGGGTAAATAAGTACCCAGTGCGGAGCACGTTCCTGCGCAAGTACGCACGAATTCCTCCGATAAATCCGGATGAAGTTGCAGTTGGTAGCCGGAACTTTGGACAGACAGATTCCAGTGACGTCAGTTTTTAATCGTGAATGTCAAAGGCTTTATTTTGGAACTGTATTTCTGCGTGCTCGGTTGATGGCAATAGGCTCGCCCCCTATTACATGTGGCATAATGTGGGTGTACTATATACAGGTACACCTCTGCCCAACTCTACGGAGAAACAACGCATGATGTTATGTGAATTATAATGCGGCGTATGTAGCAAGGTTAGTTCTGGGACGATGCAATTTAAATGACTATCGACTCACGAAGAAGAGTTTCCTTAACAAGAAATAAATGGTGAATCCTCGGCTTAGTTTAAGCCAATCTATGAAATAAACATTATTAAAGTGCTTGTTGCATCATGAAGCGAAACTAGTGAAACTAGATATCACTCACGACAGCGATGACGTATTTCTTACGTTCACTTTGACTCACTGTTGGTGTGCGTTAGTTATAGTCAGCCAATGAATACTGTTTATTTACTTTTGAAGCTAGGACGCAATAGCGTTGCATTTGTGAAAGATTTATACAAGTTGTAATTGAAATAACTGGAAACTTCTTCAGGAGTCATTGTACTCATCATTATGAATAAATTTTACCATGGGACAAACGTGGAATCGGGAAGTTATGTGAACATAAATGTATAGAGCAGCTGATTTATTTTCCCGATGACCCCGGAAGAGGATTTCAGTTGTTTAAATTTCACCTTGTATAACACTAGGTATTGTGAGTGCCTCAACTATGATGTTATCAGTAAACATTGAACAGGATATTATTAGTTCAAAAGAGTCTGATACTCTGATCAGTCACCATTTTAATATGGTTCATATCACGTATTCCTTTACAATTGCTTTTATACAATAACGGTCTGAAAAGCTTGCAAAGCCTTGACATCAATAAAACCAATAAATGTACTTACGTTGGAACACAAGTACGGAACGATTAATCAATTTATTAAATCAGGAAAAAAGAGCGGTTATGTGTTTAAAAAAATGCGTCAATAATGAGGTTATATACTAAATGCCTTTCCAAAGTTTATCGTTAAATATATTTCCATTGATAAGCTAAAGTACCTAGTAAACAGGGGCGTAGCTACCGCCGTACCAATAATACGGGGCCCCCCGACGAAAGTATGCAAAAATTCGTGAAATATCCAAAACCTCAAATTGTTATTGATAAGAGGACCTACCTAATGAAAATATGATGATAAATGAACGTAATTCGAATATGGCTCTCAAAGGCTTCAAGCACAGGTGGTATATAAAGCTGCTCTTGCATTCTTTTAGTAAAATCACAATAAAAATGTATTATCTCGGTTCAGAATGCTTAAATTTTTCGCTCTTCAACGATAAATGATAAATGATAATGATAAATGATTTTATTTCTGTAAGTAGGTTTGAACAAACACTTTTACACGTCAATCATATTTTAAAAACTAGATGAGGTCGGCGTTTCCTAACTGACTACTCTGAGAAGAAAGGCCGAAACAAACTCAGAGGTCACAGTCTCTTTTAAAATCCAGACATAATCTTGGTCACTTTAATTTTCTAGCTCGCGTCGCTCGCTCTTATATTCACTTAGTAGGGACCTCCCGAGTCACGAAGCTATTTTATTAATTTTGTAAAATAGCAATACCATCCTATTGCGCTTCGTTGCAGTCGGGAAGGGGCCTAGGGGCCCAACAAAAACAAATGATATAAGGCCCATTTAGGACTAGCTACGCCACTGCTAGTAAACAAATTAGACGAACAAATGAGTAAGATGTAGGTTGTTGTTTATTTTTCGCCAGCACTGATGTGATCGGTCCTATGATTGACCCTTGGGGCAGACCAATTCGGCCTTATCACAAAACCAGATTTATCTGTACACCCAGGTTTAATCTATCGCGCCATTTTTGAATGGCGAATAAAATTTTGTTCTAACTACGTTAGGCCCGCTTGAACGTTAAGTCGGGTTAAATTAATAAATATAGAGTATGTTAACTCAGAGTTAAGTAATTTACATTTTAACTCTTATTACTGGTTGCGCCACTAAAAAGTAACACGGGTTAATAAACCTGATATTTGTGTTTTTTGAGTTGGGAACATTGCAGTTCAATCGACGAAACATGATAGAATTACAATGTCTATGCCCTGATATGTAATCCGACCAAAAATGAATGAAGGAACAAAGAACGGAAATTGTATACTTACCCATCTCTTTTATTTACAATAAATTACGATACGTAATACTTTATTGTCTTTGAATTTTATAACAAAACATTTCATTTTAATCGTATTGTACATAAGTGGTTTCCATGGAGATCTTTTATTGATTGACGAAAACGTTAAATACTTAAGTAAAAATATGTTTTAAGTTATTTATAATTTTTATTTATTTTTATATGAGTTCATGAATATATTGCCAGCTGAGTACCGAATTTACACTTACTATAAAGTCGAACAAAATAAAATAAGTTATCAGCGGTACCTCATAACGTCAATTTATTTTGACATTACTAACACTCCCAGCGTTTAGCGACTTAACTTGTTTAGGTTTACCGCTCTCTTGGTGGCGCAAGATGAACTATTTCATTAACCCTGAGTTAGCTGTTAACTCCTAGTTATTTATGAACATGAACGAGTGCTCGCCGGTGCCGCGGTGGTGCCAACTAGTTAGTTGACTTACACGGGATCTACAATCTTTTGTACGTTTGTTGAGCGAAAAAATTGTTGAAAGCTGATCCCTTTCTCGTCGGCGGCGGTTGGGCAGGTGCCTTAAAGTTGGAAGAAAGTTAGAACTCGTTTTGTCACGGATTCAGTTTATTTATACAGGATGGCAGAGACATCCAGGGCCTTCTTTTCCATTGGCCACTCTGGGCAAGTGCCCAGGGCCCCTCGATTCGAGGTTCCCCCTATTTCATGCTAGCGTCGGAGCTAGGGGCTATCGCAGAGGCAGGTGCTACAAATTTCGAGCTCGCTTCGCTCGCTCTTGCATCCTAGATTCTCTATTGGTCCCCAGTATCCTAAAGTGCCTAGGGCCTCCAATAGGTTAAAAACGACCCTGGACATCAACGCACAAACTCAAACCATGAATTCAGCACATGATTCTAGTCCCCTTAGCATAGTAATTTTTCGTCGGTTATCAAAAACAATCTGGTATTTCATAGAAAAGTGCAACCTACGCAGTCAAAGTATATGGCAGAGTTCATTATTTTTTTATAACAGAATAAGGGTCAGTTTCACTATGAGATCTATTCCCATCCAATACCAAGAGCTAGTACCATTTGGTATTAGTTTATTTTCGAATTTATTTTCTATTCCCAACGAGTACCACATTTTTTCAAATAAAAAATCTATTACTAACGTATTCGTTAATAATAGATTTTTGTGTAGCTTTTGTAGCTTTGTGTAGCTGAGTGTACAAAAAGTCACGCTTTGAATACCAAAGCGTGACTTTTTGTACACTCAGCTACACAAAGTTTTATTTAAATTGCGTTTTACCGAAATCTAGGGTAATCTAAATATAGGGTTAGGGTTAATAAGCTAGTCGACGGAGCCCCGCTTCGCGGGGCTCCTATTTCTGTCTAAAGGGTTTAAAGGAACCTAACCAACCGAACCTCGGGATGCCACTGACGTCGATCGTCTAGGGTTAGGATTTTCGGGAACATTTATTATGTTTTCGGAAACTTAGTTCGTCACTCAAAGCATTTTAATTTTACTGAACCTGACTGTATCTGATTTCTTCAAACTTGTTTTGGTATTGGTTTTAAAATGTGGTACTCGTTGGGAATAGAAAATAAATTCGGAAATAAACTAATACCAAATGGTATGAGCTCTTGGTATTGGATGGGAATAGAGCCACTATGACTGTGTTTATTCTAAATTACCCGTTATGCCATTTGATGGATTGCCGCACTACGAAAAATAGTCCGTCAAAATGCTTAACACGGCATTTAGTAACAGCAGCGTTTGGTGAAATTGGTGCTAAATATTTCAACGCAGGGTGGTTCAGAATCATGTAATGAATCCATGGTGGCAGGATAATTACGTAACACACTATCAGTAGGAATGGGTTTCATTTTGACAGTTCAACAACATTCATTGCGTTATTTACGTTGTTGAGCAGATACATTTTTCGAACATATGAAGCAATGGATTAGCAATAGGCTTCAAAATGATTCAGATTGTGATAGATAGTGTGTTACGTAATCAAGGTGCAGGTTGTGCGTCGATGTCCCTGCTGTGTATGCGGTTATTCTACCGTCACTGACATTTTCGACGACGACGATTTCATCATCATTGATAGAACATAGCGTCTCTCGTAGATTCCTGAAATAAGTGTGATTAATTATAATATTTCAAGCATTATAAATTATAAGTAATCAAGTCAAGAAGTGTTTTAAACGATGTCATTAGGGCCCCAATTCTGTATGGTAATTATTATTCCTCGCGTAATCTTACCACGTGCAAACCACGTCAATATCGTGTCTTGTAGAAACAGTTTCGTTCATTGTATCATAGAGAATACGTTAGCAGGTGTCGTGGTTAGATAAGGAATTGACGTGGTTTCGAAGTAAGGAATCGTTAAGTGGTCATGGTGAATTGGGGCCCAGCACCTTAATTACGTAACACACTATCTATCACAATCTGAATAATTTTCAAGCTAATCCATTGCTTCATATGTTCGAAAAATTTGTCAGCTCAACAACATAAATAACGCAATGAATGTTGATGAACTGTCAAAATGAAACCCATTCCTACTGTTAACCCGCAGCAGGTCGCCGCCGCGTGCGCCGGCGCCGTTACAAGTGTTGTATACTAGCTTTTGCCCGCGACTTCGTTCGCGTGAAAGTTCTTGTTGGAAAATAAAATATATCATAAGACACTTGGCAATACCTACTATAGCTTATTAGTGAAAGACATTTCGGAATCGGATCAGTCGTTCCGAAGAATACAAACTCATTTTTGCCTCTTTATAAAAAAAATGATATCAAAATGTAGTTGGATGTGTAACAATAATTACTTCTTAAATATATACTTAGTGGTGTTTTAAAATATATGTACATACCTACACTGGCGTGCAAAAAAATCGCCCCACCCCTTGCTTTCAATTTGAGAGACAATATCTCAAAAATCTTAATGAATATAATTTATTAATATATATTGTATGAAGGTAGGTAAGGTACAGTCTATTTGCACATACACTATATTTGGATAAAAGCAATATTCTTGACAAGATCGACTCAATTCTTCAAATGTCCTCATCACTCACTTTTACTCGGACAAAGTGCGTGAATTTTTTTTGCCAATGAAATTGACAAAAGAATAATTTTGTTTATTTCTGTTCGTTTAATGAAAATTTAACTTGATTTTTTACGGACTTCAAAAAAGGAGGTTCTTATCGAACCCCATGTTTGTAAGTTCGTGATTTTTTCACAAAATTATAAATCAGTCTTGATAATTCTTTAACTAACGTAATCTACATACTGTCAGGAAAGTTTTAGTAAACAATATATTAGGTTATTGTTAGTAAACCTTGTTGAATTATATTGTTTCAAATCGAAGAGCACGGGGTGGGTCGATTTTATTGCACGCCAGTGTATATCAATAAGTAATATGGAAAAAAAAAGATTTTCAGCTACTAGAATTTGATTACCACAAAGTGCATAGTTCGACGGTTCACCTCGCTGCACTGCCGTCACCACATGACGCTGGCAGAATAGTCGACATGGGCTCAATTGACAAAAAAAAAAAAAACACGTGTGGCACTCGGGGACTGCCGCGGTAAAGCTATTGCATAGCATTTTTTATCAACTTTTGCGAATATAAATAGATAATAAAAATAATAATTTATTTATTTTTTATTTATGCAGTGTTTTTTTTTCTTTGATATTAATTCAAGTACAGTCGTACCATATACATCCACGTTAAGCGAACGCTCGGCCGAGCTACATGGCAGGCGGAGTGGGGGGTGTTAGGTTTTATTTTCGTTACGGAATTTCTTGATTCGGTCGCCGCGCTCAAAGCCCGCAATACAAGCTATGCAATAGCCTAAAAAAAAATGTATTGGTTGAGCCAATATTCATAGGAGGAAAAATGTCTTGAATTGAAAGACAAAGCCATGTCAGACAAAGGCGAGTACATCAGTTAATGATAATAAAAGCAGTATTCTAAACAGGTATTGGTATCTACGAGAGCATATATTTTTTTCTTATTACTCGTACGACTTTGTTTTGAGATTGTTTTCCTTAATACCTACATCGTCTTCTGTGTCCGATGTTATTAGGTTCTTTAAAAAACTTGTTTTCGGGGCTTTCGAGTTATCTTTTTGAAAGTGCTAGTAAATCCGTGACAGAGTCAGTCAAGCCAAGTAATTTCCGGTCACTTTTAACTTTAGCATTGGCACTACAGGACAAAGATTTACTTTCGTACCGATGTACATTATATGTACCTATTATTATTTACCTACAAGTAAACTTACCATTAAAAAGTGTAATATGCAGGTAAGTACCTACCTATTTTATGTCATCAAAGTTTGCCAATTGATACAGATGGTTTTTAGGGTTCCGTACCCGAAGGCTGCCAACGGAACCCTTAAGGCTCAATTTACACCGCCGCGGAATGGAATGGAAGCGACTTTTTGCAACAAAATTGTATGCGGGAATTTCTGAGAATGCGCGAGAACTGTCCAGAAGAAGGGCGACTTGTTATTTGACTCGTATCTAGTTTGTACGTTACCCTATTGGCATAAAGTTCATTATGCTTTGTAAAAAAAAGTCGCTTCCATTCCATTCCGCGGTGGTGTAAATTAAGCCTATGCCTCAGCTGTCCGACCGGCTGCCTGTCATCGGGCTGTATCTCATGAACCGTAATAGGTAGACAGTGGAAATGTTCACAAAGTTTGCATTTCTATTGTCGCTATAACAACAAATAATAAAAATAAAATAAAGTTAAAAGTTACATACAAGAAACGAGTTAAAAAAAATGTAGTGTTAAATATTGTACGGTGGTACAGAACCCTTCGTGTGTCAGTCCGACTCGCACTTGGCCGGTTTTTTTTTCGTATCACACTTGAAATAGAATCAAAAAAAATATAGAATCGCTTAAGCTGTTTTTAGAGTTTTAGCGAGACTAGACGAACAGCAATTGATTTTTATATACAAGAAGAAGATAAGGTACTACGATAGAAGAAGAAATAGGGTGTGATTTCACACAATTACCATGGCCTTACCAAGTAAAGGCTTAACCCAAAGTTTGCTAACGCATTTCCTATCTTAATAGGTTACAGCAACGGTTTTAAATTACCGACGTAAAATTTCAACACAGGGGGTTCAGAATCATAAATCCTGAATCCACGCCAACCTGCACCCTAATTAGGTAACACACTATCTATCACAATCTGAATCATTTTGAAGCCTGTTGCTAATCCATTGCTTCATACGCTCGAAAAATTTGTCTGCCCAACAACGTAAATAACGCTACGAATGTTGTTAAACTGTCAAAATGAAACCCATTCCTACTGTTAGTGTACTGTGTTACTACGTAATTACCCCGCTGTATAGTCGGGGCCGATTTTACTCTGTTCTTTTTATAAGATTCTAGTTTTGTTTGTAACAATAATAAGAACAAATAATTCAAAGTTGTGGACGGAGTCTCAAATTTCAAATTTATGTTTAGAAACTTTACTAAAATAAAAGTTATCAACGAGCTAACTACGTTTGATTCGCATTAATGGCAAAGTTATCTGGCGCCGTATGAAACGATTAAAACTCAGGTAACAAGGTAAACATACTCGTATCAAGTAAAAACAACCTTGCTACCTACAAACTGCATTCTGCCGTCTTTTATAAAACGCTTCTTTTGTTATGGACAATGGAAGGTATTGGATTTGGGTACCTATAGTTATTCTGCATCGTAGCTTCCATTTTGCAGAACAAAACAGACGTTGACGAAACCTGTTTTCCTATTGGTTTAAGTATATATTAAATTATAAATGGTCTAAAACAGATGACCTTCTATTTACTATCATGTGACTTGAAAATATTTGCTTTTGGCTTCGTGTAAGACAGCGCCATCTGTGGAAGTTTATCTGAACTACTTTACGGTACGGTCCGCAATGCGCTGCGTTCTCGGTTGGAATGGTTTTTACGCTACCAAGCTAATAAACTTGGTAGTTCAACAAACGTTGCATAGACAGCAGTGTTGAGTACTTTGTTTTCTTCATAATATTTTCATTAAATTTTCCTTAAATAAATCATCTCGCAAGATCATTACTTTTCATTGGTTCCTCTTAAAGAGGCATTGGTAATGAACCAATGATTAGCATTTTGGATTGGTCTCTCGTACTACGAAGTCATTGGCTGTCAACACTGTGGTATGGATTGTATAGAAAATACGTCTGACTTTAATTGAGTCTTATAACTAACACTCCTGGGTAGGCCTTTGCCCAGGAGTAGAGTAGGGCAGGCAAAAAAAAAGACTAAAATTCTGCATTTGCAGTTTTGCAATTATTAGTTGCTTTTTTTACCTAGGGGACCATCCTTTAATCACGTGAGGCTTTTTAGGCCACTACCTCACGTGATTAAAAGACGACTCTTACGCTAGACCGAACACCGACATCGAAGAACCTGGGGATAATCATTCTAGAAGGTAGTACACTATTTATAAACTCTTTGAAAGAGTCACGTCTGTAGGGTTACAGGCCAACAAATAGCAAAACAATTACTTCTATTACATCAGGAAACCAAAAGAAGAAAATATGTAAGTATGTAAAAAGACAATGAAGGCGACACGTCATTTGCAATAAATTTTGCTCTGCACGAATTGCATGTTGCAACATGCCTGCAAGTCACAATAAATACATCATAGATAAGTTGCATATTTATGTATACAGCATGTATTAGAATGGTTTGGTCATATTTAAGGGTAGCAATTGGTCGACTGATTTTTTTTCACGATTACGGTGTTAGTCCCAGAGAGAAAGAAAGAAAAAAAGAAAAGAAAAAAAAGAAAGAAAGAATAAAGAAAGAAAAAAGAAGAAAAAGAATGAAGAAAGATAGGAAGAAAGTTGTTCAGTTTGATGGTCTGTATCACACCTTTAAATATGATCACACCTTTCTAATACATGCTGTATAAGGCAATATGCAAATTGCCAATAAAACAAGTCTTACTCTAGGCATTATGACTACTTATGCTTGGATTCTTACATCTGTTACAACATGGTAAAGGAAAGGCAGTACCTTATTGAAATTACAGTTTAGCTTAAAATAACACGTCTTTATACAGTGGCGATGAGATTATCACATTAAATTGTTCAGCGGTTAATAATAACAAAATGAACACTTATACAATTTTTTGTGCTGTGTATAATAACATATTTTTTAGCGCTCCGTCCGTCACTGGGATGTATCTTTTGAATGGTAATAGGGAGACACTTGAGATTTTTACAGAGTGTATACTACTATGGTCGCTATAACAATAAATAATAAAAATTATAAGTAAAAAAAATAATGCGGGTCTCCTGAAACGTGCTTTTTTCGGCGTTTTTTGCTCGATCCCGGTACGGAACCCTTCGTGAGCGAGTCCGACACGAACTTGGCCGCTTTCTATCAAATAAAAATTGCGTAAAAATTGTCACGAAATAAATCACCTTGATAATATTAGTTTACTGACTTGTAAAAGCGGCAACGACGCACAGGAACGCGCTGGGCGCTGCGCTGGTACTAACGATTTAACACAATATCACTCTAATCACAGAAAATTCATTCAATTTTTTTTTATTTCGGACGTAGAAGATAAAACTTACGCAAGAACCGCCAAACCACTTCACATAGTTACAAGTGTTGTGATCCTATTAATTAACGTGTCCTATCACAAACAAAACAAGAAACTTAAAACAAAATGTCCGCAAAAAAATAACAACAACAATAAACTGTAAGGGCGCGGGCGCGAATTAGGCGACACATGAACTACTCTCACGGACACCGGCGCCGGCGCGCGGGCGTCTCCTGACCGAGTGACTCACACAATCTTGCCGCCGCGCCGCACGCGTCCAGGTGAAATATGAATCTCGAGTCAAGATTGAAAAAATCGACGGTCGATTTTTTTATGTTCCTTATTTGGGTAAAGGCTTGTGCACACTGGCGCGACGCAACAGCGCGACATAAAGGCATCGCGTGTCGCGCGACGAGCAGTGCCTTTGTGTCGTGTCGTACTGTCGCGTCACGCCTGTTTGTGGCATGCCTTACTCGGAATTGCTACGTTTGAACTATCTTCACCGGCCACGAATCGTTGGATTAGGTACATCATTGTACTATGTATTTCCATGACATTGTTAAATATTAAAACAAAAAAGGTACCGAAAGTAGTAGATTATTCACTAAGGGGGTAAAGCAGTGTCCTGGGTCACGGACGCGATATTGAATCCCAAGCGTACCAAAGGACCCTAGCGTGGCGAGGGAGCTCTGAGTTAACTCCTGAGCGAAGCGAGGGACTTAAAACCAGAATCCTGAGAGTAGCGAGGGATTCAAGTTCGCCCAAGATGAAGATACCTTTAGCCCCGCAGAGAATACTCTACTTTTCGCACCTACTGCGAGGAAATACTAACCAATTTCATTTTCAAATAAGTAGTTTATTAAACTATTAAATAACTGGGGAATACCTCGTTACACGTAGTTTTATACACAATTTTATCAATAATTTAATTTTAATTAATTCATGCAATTTCATCAAAAGCACAATAAAAATAATATCATATATATGACGCCCAAACCCAAAATTCTAACTAATGTTCTAACGTGTGCATGTGTGGGGGTACGTGTCACAGCAACCGATCAGCTGTCGAGATGATATGCCGCCATTACCGCCACAGATAATGTAGTAACAGTGGTTACACACAATAATCAACAATTTTGGACTTGGCAAAAACAATTGTTTTTATTGTTGTAGTTATTAATTATGTTCACTAATATCTCGTCAACGGCAACGAAAACCTATGAATTGAGAACTCTTTCGTCGAGCTGTACTTTAATAGAAAAAGTTTACAAACGACTTTTTTAAGTGGGTTCCTAATTCAAATCACATTATACACCAGCCATAATGGGTCATAATGAAATTCAGTACAATAGTATTGCCCGGCTAAGGCCCAGGGGCTTTAACTACCTATTTTAGGTTAGGTTTGCATGATATATCATTTGACATTTTCGTGCAGGTGGTGTGAAATAGTAAATTATTGCAAAGGCCGTGAAATAGGCAATTGCAGGTCGAGTATGAGTTTGAAGGCCGAGCCATAGGCGAGTACTTCACTAATACGAGACAGGCAATTGCCATTTCCGCCGAGGCATAAATAGTGCTTTTCTCAAAAGAATGCAGGGAATAAAACATACTTTTTATATTATACATTTAATTTTAAATTTTCATTGGCAATTTTGCCAATTGGTTTTCCATTGCCAATTTGGCTTCTGATCTTAAATCTGGTGGAGTACAATCAATCTCTATTTCACTTTCTGAACCGTTGGAACTCATTTTAATGATTAAATTTATATTTATTAAGTATGTGAATAACAAATTAAGATGAATTTTCAGCTTTGCCGCCAATTTTTTTATTTATCACCTGTGTCGAAAGGCAAACGTATTTATCTATACAGCCATATGAATGCAATGAGGGCTATCGCGCTTGAGTTCGCCACTAGAGGCGCTAGTGTACAGTAAGGTCTCTAGATGTCAAAATATATACTGAACGTTCACTGTTTGCGGGACTTTTTATCATGGATTTTACCGAATGGTACATATTAGCTGTAATGGTTGTGCTATTCTTGATTAATTATGGCTTAAGATTTTAAGTAAAAAGTTAGGATCTAATTTGGTAGCACTTGAAGGAAGAATAAGATTTGTCTGCTGTATGCTTGCCAATTTTAGGAACATTATAATCTAAATATTCATTTGAAGTTTTAAAATGTAATAAAATAAACATACTATGAATATAAGGGTACTTAAACGTATTCATAACATCAAATAAAAGTACTGCAACAGGACCTTACTCGACAGTGGCGCCAACTGGTGAGCACAAAAACGATAGCCCCCATTTGTATTAAGCAAAGAGACTTACTTTGGTATGCCAATAACGATAAAAGGGATCCAGTCAAAGAGTATTTAATAACCCCAGCACGCCGTTCCATACATCCCCCATACACAAGACCCCTCTTTGAGGAGTGGCTTGAGAGGCGCCACGGCACGGCGTCCTCACCTTCCGCCTGACGCAGGTCCTCACCGGACATGGCTGTTTCGGGAGGTTCCTGTTTCGGATAAGGCGGGAGGAAACGCTCGGGTGTTACCATTGTGTGGATCGACCGGAGGACACGGTGGAGCATACGGTGGAGGTCTGCCCGGCTTGGGCGGAGCACCGCCGTGTCCTCGTGGCGGCGATCGGTGGCGGCGACCTCTCGCGTCCGGCCCTGGTTCAGGCCATGGCACGGAGCGAGAGAGAATGGGAAGCCGTCACCTCCTTCTGCGAAGCAGTAATGCTCGCGAAGGAGGAGGCGGAGCGCGAGAGGGAGAGGCAATCACTGCGCCCTCGCGCCCCTAGTCGCCGCAGAAGGAGACACCCTGGGCGTCGGGAGTCGATTGCCGACTCCCGGCCACCGTAGGCGCGGGCTTGCGGACGGCGAGCAATGGGCAGCTCGCCGTCCGGTAAGGACCAGGCCCGGGTCGACGGCGCGTCGTGTTCCACGCGCGCCTCAAAGAGATGTCAGCAAAATTGACGGGGTCCGATAGGACCGATGCTTGCCGGGGCTGCGGATTGTTCGAAAGAGTTACCGTGGCCCTGGCGCACAGGCAACTGAAGGAACACGGGTGGGTTTTAGTCAGTAAGAGTCTGACACGCCCTTCCGCTCCGCCCAGAGCGGGAGAGGTCATTTGATGATTTCCCACCCAAAAAAAAAAAAACGCCGTTTCATACAACATTCCTGGAGCGTTGTAATGTTCCAAATTCAAAAAACGCTCCAGCAATAGGTTGTTTTCTTTGTCCTTAAATTCGATACGTCGCGTGTTCTTTTTTCGAAAATAATGACAATATTTCCATGCATGTTTGAGAAAAGAATATTGTGGATGTTCAAAGAACGTCTTATAGGATTCGTGGTTTCATTTAACATGATAACGTCATCGCCATCCTGCACAGAACATAATATACCCTGATGTCCATCCTGTTAAAACACTCTTCAGTACGCATAGAAAAATTACAATATTTACGAAAATTTACGGCAAGAAGTTATGTTCTAGATGTGCAGTGCAGCCGTCGTTCGCACGGGCGATTTTTAACGTGACGATTTTTTATCGAGCTTTGGATTTTGAACTCTAGGTGTGGAGCCTAGCATTGAGTATCCATCAGAGTGCATCCCAGCCCGTCAACTCTCGCGAGCTCAGAAGTGCATTGAAAATCAAGAGTGTAATAAAAAAAATATAGGCTGTCTTACAGAGGAGTTTCTAAGAATGAAGACTAAGAGTCTCAAGAGTCTCACGATGTCAGAGATTTTTTGGTATAAACCTGAATCGCTTGTATCCGTCAATTGGAATACAACCCAGAGGTCTTCACATTTTAAGAGGGGGATAATACAGGCTCTAGCGACACGGTAGGTAAATTATTATCCCAAATCAGTTCCAGTAAGTTTTTGGCCATACAATTAATGATTAATATTTTTCTGTATTCTCCAAAGTCTTTAGTTGCTGTGAATTTTATGAATTTATACTCTATGATTCTCATTACGTCGACACCTTTTACTTAGTGATTAACAAATTTATTATTCTGTCTAACACCCCGTTACAATTCACGCAAGGGTTTAACCACACATCTGATACCCTTATTAGTTAGTAGCCGATGCAACTAACAAGACTTTATTAATTATTCAATTTATAATCACTTCACAGCTTGGTATATAATTGCATTCTACTGAAAATTAACATTGTGTGCAATAACTTCGTCGAAAACGGACACAAAATTTAGCTAAAATGGCAGACAGCTTATGCGATTGGGTCAAAAATTTTAGGCTGCGTTTGAAACAAAGTTCGTGTGTGAATTTGGTCTGGCTTATAAATTTTTTGCCAACACTTGCTGGTTTTCCTTTGCTGAGTAAAAAGTTTAACTGTAAGTTATTGGAGCGCTGATAGATATTTATCGATAACACACAATACCTATTGACCACCACCAATTCATTTTCCAAATAGTAAAAGGATGTTGGATTTTAGATCTTTCTAAACAGTATCACTAAGGGCCTCTTTCACCACCCTCAAGTAAAGTGTCAAGTAGGCTAACCGCCAGTTAAAGTCACCCGTAACTGCATGTGCGGATTTCACGACGTTCGAGTAGCACTAATCATAAGATTTAACTGACCCGTAACTTACTTGCCACGACATCTGCCAAATAGCGTATTTACTTTACAGTTAAAAGTTGTGCGTTGTCAAAAACGACAACGTGTAGGTACTTATCAGATATACCAACGATTATTTTAAAATGTATGAATAAAAATCGATTTATTTGACTTGATTGGTCACCAATTGGATGAATCAAAATATTCTATAGGCAGCGCAACGAGTGCCTTGGATTCGAGTATTTAAATTCCGTGTTGATTATTTTATGGACTTAGAGGAAACAGTTTTTTTTTTTTGCTTAATTTCGTCTATCGAGGTGTGCAATAAACCAAGTGCTTAACTTTATAAAACATAAAATAATCCCTAAATCGCAAAGCTGAGTGGTATTTTTTTCATTATTCAAGTGATATTACTATTAACAAACAAACCAATACAAAAAAAACCCAAACAAAAAACAACTTTAAAAAAAAGACTACCTAACTTCTAAACAATAGGTAACCATACCCTTGTACACCCTGAAATCGATTTCTGTTACGTCATTAACTAATAAAAAATCAACCAATGACGTTTGACGAGTAACATTGACATATTATTGAACGAATGTAACGTATGATTCGTTACATCATTCACTTAACCAGTAAGTTGTTACTCGAAGCTTTATTTTCGTTTGTGAAATTGACAAAAGATACTCGTAACTTTTACTTGCCAAATAACGTTAACCGGGAAGTAACTAATCAACGCTTTACTTGGAGATGGTGAAAGAGGCCCTTATACTCAGTTTCTAAAAAGGCTCTCCAAAATGTATGTATAATCATTTTCAATAACTTAATAGATCGTTTTGTCTCTTCTGTTTTTGAATGATTGCAGTCTTATTTTGGATAATCCACACGGTCCTTCTCTTCTACGTGTACATTTTGGGCACAGTGGTATACCAGATGTACTTTGCTGACGGTTTTATCGACTATATCAACAGCTTCTTCAACATTTCGGCGTTCATTCTCATCTCGAATAATAGCTGGTGGCTAATTTATAAAAGGTATTGTTTTTCCAAGTCTTTCTTGTACTATCTTGCTTATGCTTCATTCATCTTTTTCAATATTATGTTTTGCAGAAACGATTTGAACGAACTCTTGAAAGTAGTAAAAAAGAATGACGATCTGATCACCGAAACGGGCAGGTTTCTAGATGTGCAACAGAAACTGTTGAAGGGCATCAAGGTCATTGTCATCATGTGCTACATGTTCCATTTAATCAATGACGTCATGATTTTTATACCCACTAGAACACTAGGAATGGATGACTTCTCAGTTGCTTCTTGTGTTGGTATGTTTACTGAGAGATCATTTGATTGTCATTTGGTTTAAATAGGCTTTTATTTTTATATAGATTCTTCTATATTTTGTGAATGTGAGAACGTTGCAGGCCTAACTTGTAGACTGTAGATTTGTAGACCTTTTTATATTTTGTTGAGTACCTGTTACTTGCTGACAGGCCTACACTGTCCTCCCTTACCTATCAACACTGTAATTTGAAACATTGTAAGCCCCTTATTTTTAAAAGAGTAACTGTGGAGTTTCTTGCCGGCTCTGCTCAATAGGAAACAACCAATTTGAACTGTGCACCTAGCTTCTGACGTTTCATAAGTGCCCATGTAGGTTTATGTGAAATAAAATATTTTGATTTTGATTTTGTTTTTGAGATATTTCTTAGGTTTTGATAACTTTTTTAACATCATTTGATTTTTCATTTTAGGTCTAGAACCAATCAGTGCTAGTCCCAACCGCGAAGTCTGCATGGTAATATTAGCACTTCAAGAACTAACAGCGATTGTGGCAGTATGCAGCTATGACGTCGCCCTACTGTTCATGTTCTCTCATACCGCTGCGGTATTTCAAATCCTTTATGAAGACATGGCGAGCTTTAGCGTGATTGCACAAACTTGTCAAAGATCTGATGAAGCCTATTGCGAAATCGAAGATCGTCTGAAGAACATTATTTTTCGTCATGCTCTAGCTTTGCGCACTGTAGGTAAACTGGAAGCTATATACGGTGTCGCTATCGGTATAGGATTCGGTTTGGACGCCATTTCTTTGTGTTTATTTTTCGTGTTGCCACTGGACGTCTGTCTCAACTTCGCTCCGCTGATTTACCACAGCCTTTTCATATTTTTCTTGTACTGTTTTCAAGGCCAGAGGCTTACGTCAGCTTCGGAAAAGTTTGAAATAGCAGTGTACTGTTGCGGTTGGGAGAATTTGCGTGTGAAAGAGCGGAGACAAGTGCTCCTGATGTTGAAACAAGCTCAGAAACCTGTCATAGTGTACGCCGCAGGCGTCATTCCAATTCGTATCCATACTTTCGCGAGCACTATGCAGTCTATTTACAAGTTTGTTACTATATTTAAGGTGTAGGAGCTTAAAAATATTCTGTGTTTCTTTGTGATCTCAAATGTTGTGTTTAGATTTTGAAAATATATCTATCGCATAATAATTATGATTTAAGCTTTCGTTAATTTTGGCTTTGTTAAGCACAATATTAGCAACATACTCTATTAGAATTAATCTCAGTGAAGAACAAATTAAAGTAAACAAACATAAATAAACGCTTGTAGTTTGCTTCTTTTTGTCTTTCGTCTTCAATAATTTTCCCCCTTTTTACCCCGTGTCCTAATATAAGCGATTATCACGGGGCGCTCGTCGGCTTAATTTTGTTTGCCGAATGCGACTGCGTCGTCGTTCTGACAGAGAACACCTTCCAGTTTCTCAAACAAATGAGTGACAATTTAACGCAACGATTGCGGATTGACGCGACGATCGCTTTTATTAGGACGTAGTGTTAAACATTGCAGTTTCTTTTTATGACAAATTAATTTCAGCATAGGTAAATGTGACCTATATTGTCCCGATGTATAATTTGAAAAAAATATCTATTAGAATGCTCAGATTTTAATGATAAAAGATTAATATTTAATTAGAGTTTCGGTCGGCTTGTAACAATATATATGTTTTTAAACTAAATAAATTTTGTAGTATAACTTTGTCTGTTTATTCTTTCAATGAATATATAATATATATTATTTACCTGACGATAAGTATGTGAATTATTGTCATTTTCGAATCACCCAAATGATTCGAAAATGTTAAGAAAGAAGAAACTGAAGATGAAGAATGAGATAATGATCGTGTGATTGTGTTCGAATATCTTCTGTGTCAAGATGCTTATCAAGTGTCTCGCGTATGCGGTCATAAACAAGTAAATACAACCATCATGCCTATAGCTGGCAAGTAGCATTGCTGCATTGCGTGGTTTGACAGTTTTGGTTGTGTAGGTAATAAATAAAATCAGGATCATCATTTCTGCGTAGAATTATTTAAGAGTTGCGTATGCGGAAAATGTCCTCGAGAATTACACGAAGTTCCTATACTACAATTATTTTCAGTCAATCGCATTCTATCACATTGCATTAGGGACGGATTACTGACAGTTCGCAATGCAACCCTCACCTATGTCCGATTTACACGCGGACGGAGTAACGGACGCAGCTAGTCAGAAAATAAAAATACTTCCAAGTTCTATCAAGAACTACCCTTAATTCTACGTTATTATTTACCGCCTATTATAATCACCTTTGCTTTTCCATTTATGTTTTCTTAATAAAATTTGTTTCGCTAGCCGTTTAGCTCATTTTTAGTTTTGATTCCAAGTAGCTTTCTTATTCCCATGAAGAAGTTTCTTAATCAATGTACTTTTTCAGTACCCTCAAGGAAGCTGTACTGGAAGCGAATAGTTTACTTTGTATGGTTGTATTTTTATTTTTATGCATGCTGAGTCTTGCTTAATATTGTAGATTAGGATTGTACGGTTGGCATATGAACGGTGTAACAATTGTAGATAGATAGATAAATAAATAAATAAATAAAAAGTGTTATTTTTATTTAAATTTCCAGCCCTCTGCTTAGAGCAGTCTTGAAAAAGATAGACCAGAGCGATCAAATGGCTCGACACGCAATCTCTCTCCAGCAGGCTTAGCACGAGCACCGTTTTGTCGACGGAAGAATAGACAAACATGAAGTTCCGTGAAGACAGTACGACGGCAGCAAAGTAGAAAGAGTCAACTGCATTTTTTACGAAATTCGGTAGTTTATTCACGTTTTTCTTTTATTTTGCTTATATCTCGAAAATGGTCTATCCTATCGAAAAATAATGAACATTTCGACCCCCTTTATGAAACTCTTAACCACTAAAATTCAACATGTAGGCAATAATTTTTCTAATTTTCCATACAAAAAGTGAAAGTTCCATTTTTCCATTCCATTTTTATACTTTGTGGCCGTCGAGTAAAAACTTTTCTACTGTCTTTAGCATGGCGATTACAAAATCAAATTTTGTTCACTACCTTAGACAACTTTCAATTGTCAGTGTGATTTTGATAGTTTGGGATAGAAAAAATTCTTCTAAAATAGTCTACATAAAAAATAACCCAGACAACGATCAGTAGAAACGAAAGACAAAATGACAGATTGTAGAAGGATTTTTACGGTGCGATGTCAAAAATGGATGATAAATGATAAAAGATTTTATGTCTATAAGTAGGTTTGTACAAACGCTTTTACATGTCAATCATATTTTTCATCATACATTAAATATATATATATATATATACGGGTCGACTTGAGAACCTCCTCCTTTTTTTCGTCGGTTAAAAAATGATGAGGTCGGCGTTTCCTATCTGACTACTCTGAGAAGAAAGGCCGAAACAAACTCAGAGGTCACAGTCTCTTTTAAAGTCCAGACATAATCTTGGTCAGACCATGTGAAGATTATGTAGATTAGTGTCTGAAATGGTCTGATCTGATAGTTTTCTAAATATTTTGGGATTAGTTTGTACGAAATGAGCCACTTCAAATATAAATAAGGAAGTCAGATTTAAAATATTATATAAGTAAAATACGGTTTACAACTATCCGTTTTTTTTTTAAAGTGGACATGGCCCTAATACACTGTTTTTGTTACCAAAAATTATTTCCTTGTTAGTGAAATTTGCCGAAAATATATTGCTGACCCTTAATATTGAGCCGACAATTCCGTGGTAAGCAGTGATAACCGCAGTGATGGGTTTTAGTTTGTAGAGTGCGTAGGCAGAAGAACAGACTTTTTTATTTAATTATTCTGTATGTGCTTTCCAGTTTAGACGTTTGTCAATGGTTACACCTAAAAATTTTGTTGTGTCTAGTGTTTTATTACTATCCCTCGGTGATTAATATTAATGTGTGGTGTCGCTAAACGTTGACTGAAGAAAATAACTTTTGTCTGTTCAAGATTTACCATAAAATTATCGTTATCTAACCAGTTATCTAATGATTTCTTTGTATAATTAATTTCGATTTCATAGCTGTCTTTATTTTTACAATTTATTGTGATCGTGCTGTCATAGGCAAATAGTGATACTTGATATTTCGTTACTTTTGGTAGGTCATTAATATACTTAGATTATAAATAACAAAGGACTTAATACACTTCCTTGTGGAACTCTATATGTACCTATTTGTTTCTTTGATGAATACGTTTCTTCCTTTTTAGTGTGAGTGTTTACTTTAGAAAATGTATATTATTTCCGGTTTTTTAGATACGGCTCTATGAGGTTTAGTAAGTTGCCATTGTATTGTTGTTGCAGTGTATTAAGTCATTTCAACTGATTGGACAATGTTGAAATAAATCTTTTTAAATGCTTTTGGCTATTTCTCCTATAATGGTCTCAATTCTTTCTAGTCTTCAATTATAATTTTGGAATGTCGCCCTTCATCATTAATCAATTTTGTGTCTTCAATGATTCAGACAGCTTTAGATTTAATATCAAATAACGCTTATTACAAAATATGTTATTTAGTCACCCTGGTTATGTTAGTTTACGGAAGAGAAAGTTTGTCTTTCAGAATAATATCTAGTACTTACTTCGTAAATTGTTGACGTTTTATTTACAAGTCAATTATTAAATGTTTCCTAGTCACGCTAGTATCTCGCAAACATGTTATTTTTAGGTGTGACTTTCTTGAGAAAACAATAATTTACCATTACATAACAGCAAAATAAAATACCTCTCTACAGCGCGTATTGACACGATGTTGTTAATTAACTAGAAACCTATTGTAAAAACGAATCTACATGGGTTTTTACAATTTTAGCTAAAAAAGAACTCATATTACATTCGAAATTGGTCTTCAAGAGCCGTTCGCCCACTATTCCATAAGTATTTTCCCTTTGTTTTCACCAAACCTACAATAATACCTTTGCAATTTGTTTTAGGTCTGGAGCCACTGACAGTGTCTCCGAACCGGGTGGTCTGCCTCAAAATCTTCACTGCGCAAGAGTTTACTATCATGATCGTGGTCCTCAACTACCAAGCCCTACTGCTGTTCCTCATAGCGCACACCGCCGCCATGTATCAAATGATGGCCTACGAGATGACGGCTCTCGATGACTACTACAATAGAAAGGAGAACAACGAACTGGCTAAGGAAACTCTATCATCAGTGATCAGCAGACATTCCTTAACCTTGGACGTGATTGATAAACTGAAATCTCTGTACAGCGTCCCCTTAGGAGTAAACTTTGGCTCAAATGCTGTCTGCATATCCTCATTCTTCTACTTACCGCTTCAGGAATGGCTCCAGTTCATGCCCATTTTGATTTATTGTTTCCTAGTTATCTTTTTGTATTGTTGTTTCCTTTGCAAGAGGTTGATAAACTCTTCAGAAGTCTTTGAAAAGTCAGTGTACTGTTATGGGTGGAAGAACTTTGATTTAAAGGAGAAAAAACTGGTGTTCGTGATGCTGCATCAGTCAGAGAAGCGGGTGGAGCTGTTGGCAGCAGATATCATACCGGTCAATATCTATCCTTTTGCAACTACATTGCGGATTTGCGGGCAATGTTTAAGTTTATAATTGTAGCAAAGTTTTAATTTAAGTAAAGGAGAACGCAGAATATGTAAAAAAGAAACATTAGGGTACAATAATTTAGTTGTCCTACATGAAGCACACGATAATTATGTAGAACGATTTAGCAATGTGTAAGTTAGTTCTCATGTAAAGGCTGTTTCAATAGCCTGCGTATTTTCACACAATTCAATACCTAAGAAAATATCGTGAGAACATAGCAATGTTTATTAGCACGATTGTACATGTTTTTTGCATTGTGAAAATACTATTAGGAAAAAGGTTTGAAAGAAACAGTTTTCGTTTAAAGCAGAAAAATATAGGTAAGTAGTTATGTCATCGTGATAAACCAATTTCATAATTATTTTAAAGACCAAGATTGGCTCAAAGACCACTATGCCGATGGAAACCAGCATATTGGCTTAAGAAACGACGATGAAGGAACCAAGGAAAGTAATAATTTCGAATAAAATCGTGGAAAGAGTACAAAAATAAGACTAAAGCAGATAGGCGATTACTAATCTTATTTCTAGCGTAGCATGAAGTATGTAAAGTACTAAAAAATTGTAAGTAACATTAACGTTGGCAAGCATATTAAATTCACATTATTTCAACGTTTCTCTAAGATGAGGAAAGTATTGAGTAATTACCTGCACTTTCTAATGGCATTACATTTGGCAGTATTCGTATTATAGTAAGATTTGCATATATGTGTACCTAGGAGTTTCTACAATATCTATCTACAATGAAATTGCTTTGGTGATTGTGTGTGTGTGTGTGTGTTACTATCTTCTTTTTTAATGTGTAATAATAATGCCGTGTGCTAACGTCCTAAAAGTGATCGTCGCGCTCGTTTATGTGCCTCTTTCTTTCATTCGAGTTAATTATCATTAAGTTGATTTGCGGTCATATATTGTAGAAACGAGTTTGTTCTGTAATTTTGAAAATTTGTTTGTGGTATTGCTTAAAAGTACTGTTTTATTACCCACTGTGATAAAAGGCAAGTTGAGAAGAACTTATTATAGTTAGTCTATTTGTAACCTTGATGATACCTACATAAACACATGGGACAGTAATGGTTTTGTTTTATTTACGGAAAAAATTTACTTAGTAGGCCTGCTTTCCTCCTGCGTTGAAGTCGGTCGCGTACGTCGGTCGCGCGTACGAATATACATTGTTTTTGATATAGCACCATACTGTGACGCTGATGACAGCGGCGCGTACGTTGCACAGTGTTGTTTTTGCCTCGAAAAACGGACATCCTCTTTTTATCAACTTATCCGATAGAGCAGGTTATTTTAAGAGTAAGAGTAAAATACCCGTGTGCCAATTTTACACCAAACACGAGTAAAAAAATGTTTAATTTATTTTTAAACTTTTCTAAATTAATTAATTACAAGAACACTACGCATTATTTTACCCTTTTCTTTATTATGTGTAATAAAACTATATAAAGGCTATTTAAAAAAAAATACAAAAGAGTACTAACTAGTACAGATGTAAAGAAATATGCTTTTTTTGTGTTTTTAGATTTTGATTTTTCATGGTTGTACCTTTGCTTAGTTGGATTCAATATTTATTGTAAATCATACTCAGATCCCAACCAATCACTAAAAAAAAAAACACATCCATATCTCGCGGTATCTAGGAGTAATTCACTTCTAAAGTTTTTTCTGATAATTTTGATTTTAGGGTCATCACTTCACAAAAAATAATAATTTTTGTTTATAGGTTTAAATTTTATGTTGGATTCAATTTAACATAGAATAATACTTATCTACGTATACATATTACCACCCACTCTCATAAATTTTACAAATAATGTTCCTATATATTTTTATTATTTTTACATCGAACTAAACATACAACTA
This sequence comes from Dryobotodes eremita, assembly GCA_917490735.1. Lineage (NCBI taxonomy): Eukaryota > Metazoa > Arthropoda > Insecta > Lepidoptera > Noctuidae > Dryobotodes > Dryobotodes eremita. The sequence goes on from OU823255.1 coordinate 15,573,600, forward strand.
AAGTAAAGTAATTATTTATACTAATGTTTTTTCATGCTTTATTGCATGTCAAGCCAAGTTCAGAGATGAACAGGGTGAAGCACACCTTACACGAACTATTTCGAGCTACTTTCCACCACCTAAATCTATTAGACCTACGAAAATATCTCTAAATTTAAAAATAATTTTGGCGCAATTAAAATTTAATTTGACAATCGCGACTCCACGTGGTACTTGTTTGCCCTAGCCCGTGATTTTTTTTTAATGCCGGAGGCGCGCATTGGGGCAGCCTCGACGTGTTTTATATGGAATTTTCCACTTTTTGTATGGAAAATATGAAAAATAATAACCTACATGTAAAGTTTTAGGGGTGTATTTGTTTCGTAGAGGGGTTCGAAATTTTCATCAGTTTTGCGATAGGACACACTATTTTCGAGATATAAGCAAAAAAGAGATACATTACTGTTTTTGCACCTGCAGGCGTTAAAAAAAAGGCGTAGCATGACGCTTTCTATTTCTTGGAAGACAAGACATAGCTATTTCCATACAAAGTGACATTTCGTTTCTCTATTTTTGACATCGCACCGAAAAAATCCTTCTAAAATCCGTAATTTTGTCTTTTGCTTTACTGATCGTTGTCTAGGTCTTTTTATATGTAGACTATTTCAGAAGAAAGTTTTCTATCCCAAACGTCAAAATCACACTGACAACTGTCAGTTGTCTAAGGTAGTGAAGACAATTTGATTTTTTAATCGCCATGCTAAAGACAGTAGAAAACTTTTTACTCGACGGCCGCAAAGTATAAAAATGGAATGGAAAAATGGAATTTTTCACTTTTTGTATGAAAAATGTGAAAAAGTATTACCTACATGTTTAGATTTAGGGGTTTAAGGGTTTCATAAAGGGGGTCGAAATTTTCATTATTTTTGCGATCGGACACACCATTTTCGAGATATAAGCAAAATAAAAGAAAAACGTGAATAAACTACTGAATTTGGTAAAAAGTGCAGTTGACTCTTTCTACTTTACTGCCGTCGTACTGTCTTCACGGATCGTCATTTTAGTCTATTCTTCCGTCGACAAAACCCGTTTCTATAATGGTCATGATACGCGTGCTGAAGTCGAGGTGTTGTGGTGAATTTTAGTTCATGACAACTAATTTTATTCCACACCTTTTATTCGCGATTAAAAATAGTCAGATATAGTTAGGTAACCAAATTTATAGGTGAAAAATGTCAAATTCAGAATAGCAAAATTGCCACTTTCACTAAATTACTAACTCAGTGCCATCTTAGTGATGTCAAACTTATAGTTAAGTTGTGTCACTTTAGTCTACTTTAGAATGGGAAATCGTCGTTTGACAGGAATAAACAAAATTTTTGTGATTTTTAGTCTAGTTTAGAGAATTTTGTGACAAGAGAATCGGCACCATTAGTAAACTAATAAATATCCAAACAAATATCTAAAAGGCTAAAAAATTGTACATTTATAAAACTAGTAGGATTACTAGCATTATAATTCTGTTTATTCATTTTAATTTAATTTGTTTTTAATTATTTATAAAATAATATAAAAATAGTTGGATTTATCATTAACAATGTGAAAATCAATGATATTGTAACATCTTTCAGATAACCATGTTATTATGTCCTTTATTTATTTTTAAACATATTATTTTACATTTTAAACATTTCTTAAAAATAAATACATATAAACAATTAAAAAATAGTAGCCCATCGGTATCGGGAACAGGGCCCCATTATCATATTGTTTTTATTTTTTCAATAATAAAACATTTTTTTAAATACGACTTGTGTCAACCCTAGCGCCAAAATTTCAGAATCCTGTAAATTCTAGATACCATAAGATATGGATATGATATTTTAAATAGGTACTTCTTAGTGCTAAAGCAACAGCTTGTCTTGATATTGAATCCAGATTCCATGAAATAAGCCCATAAAAAAATAAAATCGATAATATGTAAAATTTGATGTTACTCACTTCCGGTTAACGATAAAAATTTAGAGTTTGCTTGATAATTTACTTAATATAAAGCATCAAGTAATTGCAATCAAAGATATAACAAAAACCGATTGGATCTAAAGTTATTGCGATTGCTATGGTTTTTATGGAAACCATAGAAAAAAAATGAAAAAAATTATATCTCCAGATTGGGGCAAAATTGTCACTCGGGTGTTCTAGTCTTGCTTTTAGAATGACCTGTTTTATCGGATAAGCTAATAAAATGGGGATGTCCGTTTTTTGAAGCAAAAGCAATACTGTGCGTTGCTACGACTGGTACGCGACGCGACCAACTGTACGCGACCGACATCAGTGTAGGAGGAATTCAGGCCTTAAGTTACATTTTGATTTCCGAAGTCCGGTCTTTGATTTTGTTAAAACGTTACAGATAATACAAAATTTAGACATAAATAATCCACAAAAAGACTAATGCGTTCAGGTATTATAAAATGTAGATAATAAAAAAAGAACTTGAGGTCACGGTTCTGTACCTACAGTTAAATATGAATTAGATAGGTACCTACATCAAACATGCCTTCTTTACTTTTTTGTTTTTGGGTTGGAATTTATCGAAAAACTTATCCCGCTCTGGGCGGAGCGGGAGGGTGTGTCAGACTTTTATTGGCTAAAATCCACCCGTGTTCCTTCAGTTGCCTGTGCGCCAAAGCCATGGTAACTTTTTCGAACAATCCGCGACCCCGGCAGGCATCGGCCCTATCGATCCCCGTCAATTATTGCTGACATCTCTTTGAGGCACGCGTGGAACACAACGCGCCGTCGACCCGGGTCTGGTCCTTACCGGACGGCGAGCTGCCCATTGCTTGCCGTCCGCAAGCTCGCCCCTACGGTGGCTGGGAATCGGCTATCGACTCCCGACGCCCAGTGTATCTCCTCCTGCGGCGACTAGGGGCGTGAGGGCGCAACGATTGCCTCACCCTCACGCGCTCCGCCTCCTCCTTCGCGAGTATTACTGTTTCGCAGAAGGAGATGACGGCTTCCTATGCCCTCTCGCTCCGTACTATGGCCTGGACCAGGGCCGGACACGAGAGATCGCCGCCGCCGATCGCCCCCGCCAGGACACGGTGGTGCACTGTCCAAGCCGGGCAGACCTCCACCGTATGCTCCACCGTGTTCTCCGGGTGATCCACACAGTGGTAACACCCAGGCGTTTCCTCCCGCCTTATACGAAACAGGAACCTCCCAAAGCAACCATGTCCGGTGGGGACCTGCGTCAGGCGGAAGGTGAGGACGCCGTGGCGCCTCTCAAGCCACTCCTCAAAGAGGGGACTTACTGCCGCAATTGTGGCGTGCCCAACATCATACATGCCTAATAAACATATTTTTGTTTTCAATATAAATTAAATAATATGAATTTAGAAGGCAAAAAAACGATTTTCTCAGAACCCATTTTTATGATTCATCGTTATAAATGCCCACCACAATATTGAACCTCTGTCAAGCAAAACTAGCAATAGGTAACTAAGAAAACATTTTTTTAGTTTACGTGACAGACCTTGACGCTAAGTTCGTACGGCATACCTTAGGCAGGGATAGTAGATACAATTTCAACCCGAACCTAATAAGAACCGGAGAAAGCCTGGATAACGATACACGGACAATATGGGATGAGGAAGATATACAAGAAAGAAATGTCTCTTTCGGGTTCCTTCTGATTGCCGAACTACAGATCTCCAAAAACGTTAATAATATTTCTATTAGCACTCTTAAGTCGACCTTAACACACATTATGAACAAAGTTTTGAAATGGTTTCCTTCGAAGATTGCCAGTGCGGAACGAACGTTGCAAAATGGGTTGCAATTTGGGTGAAACCTGTCTATAGATAGATACTCAGGATCCACCTCGATAAATGATGTTTGCCTTCCCTTAGGCATTAGCATCCATACTAATATTATAAATTCGAAAGTAACTTTGTCTGTATTTTACCAATTCACGCCTAAACTACTGAACGGATTTCGATAAAATTTAGCAAGGAGATAGATGGGATCCTGGGGAAGGACATAGGCTAATTTTTGCTCCGGTAGCACCTTCCTATGGGATAATTGCCAACATCTACGCGGGCGAAGCCGCGGGCAGAAATTGGTCTATAGCAAGGCTGGCCAATAGATTTTCCAGGTGATCAAAATTTTTAAACTGTGGCGGCGCCTGGCCACCCCTACTACCATATTCATAAGGTAATTTATACCCAAAAAACGACAAAATATGCTTTAATTTACTTTAACAAATTGTCATCAAACAGCGGGGTAATTACGTAACACACTAACAGTATGAATGGGTTTAATTTTAAAAGTTCAACAACATTCATTGCGTTATTTACGTTGTTGAGCAGACAAATTTTTCGAAAATATGAAGCAATAGATTAACAATAGGCTTCAAAATGATTCAGATGGTGATATGACAATATATAATTGTGACATTGTGTGTTACATAATTAGGGTGCTGATTAGTAATCCAATGCACCCGGACATTCAAGTAGTACGTAGAAATAGCGACCATCCCGAAGGATGCGGATCGGTTGCGTTCGGGCGGGCATGTTTTCGTTTCAAACGATCAATCAGGTGGAGGCGGTGACACCGCGCGCCGGCTAGCCGACTGGACGAAGTGCTGACGGGCAAATTCAAATGCCTTGGAGGGCCACTTTGTGGCCCGCGTGCCTGATTTTGTCGGCCTTGGTCTATAGGTTATAAATTATCCCGCTATTTGCCATTGCGGATGAGCAATTGCAAAGCAATAGCAAATTGACGTGTAAAAGTGTTTGTACAAACCTACTTACAGAAATAAAATCATTTATCTTTTATCAATATTGCAATTTGTTCGTATTTTTGTATAGTTTACCGCAAATTGTAAAAAGACGAGCCAAAATATTGCAGATAGTTACAGATTTAACCTTTTGAATGATTAATATCACGCTATACCTTTATGGAGCTAAGCAGCCAATCATGACATATACAGGATGAATCTTTGAGATGGGGCAATAAGGGCAGATACCTAAATCGTTGTCGCTACAAGAAAACGGTCTTAGGAGGCTGTTCTGTTCTTGTTTTTCTTATTTCTTGTTCTGTTCGCGGATTGTTCGAAAGAGTTACCGTGGTCCTGGCGCACAGGTAACTGAAGGAACACGGGTGGGTTTTTTGATAACCCACACAAAAAGAAAAAAAAAAGTCGATATTCTTAACTTTTTTAAATTTGGATCTGCTTTCACAGATTTTGAAACAAAAATACTGTCGGCAAGAAAATGGGGAAATAACAAGTCAAAAAAAAAATGTATGGCAATCTATCCTGTTTCTTATACTAAGGATAAAAAAAAACTCTATAAAACCAACTGAGGTTTGAGTACTAGAAAAGTCAGAAGTCGCACAAAAATAAAACCCATTTTCGTGGTAAATGAGGCTGAGATAAGAGATAACACAATATACCAGTGTATGGCACAAGTTGCATTATTCAATTTCTTTACGGGGCTGAAAAGAGAACGAATATAGCAGATATTTACAGATTTAACCTAATAACTGATTATCATCCCGCTATACTTTTAAGGAGCTATGCAGTCAGTCATGACATAATATAAGAACAAATAGCTTAGCGGTTCGACGACTGCTTTGCAAACCTATGTTCGATTCCCAACAATTGATATTTTTGTGCTTCAAAGTCAAACTCAACAACAAATAAACCAATTACTGGCACTTTTGAATTGTCAAGGGGTCGGTCAGTCAGAAAGATGAAGCTAGTTGCCCATTCCAAAGCATAGTAGGTACCTATGGAGAAGAACGGGCAAGAAACTCCACGAGCGCTCATTTAAATCAAAATGTTGTTACAAAAAAAATGGATACATCATTCATGTTGAAATTATACATGTGCGAACGATTTAGAAAGACGTGTACGTTAAAAACGTCCATAATAAAAAAGATACAAACAAAAAAAAACAATTCAGAAATTAAAATAAGCCGTGGCGGCTATGAGCCCATGACCAATGCAGACCATGTAGTCCCTACTGACGGCGCCCGTTTACGAACTTGACGTATGGATCAGCAACATTCAGCCCAACCATTTTGGACATCTTCCATTATTGACGCAAATTATGAAAAGTTCTGATAATTAGGGGGTCTGTACACGCATACTGCAAAATGTTTATATAGCTCAACACAGGAAAGTTGGATGTAATGTTCAACTGATAAACCAACTATGTCATTGAGTTGCTTAGATTTTAAACAATTTTTTTATCAAGATTGGAGAACTGCCACGCAGCATAGATTTACGGTTAAAACAACTGCCCACACTATAATAGGTCTCATAATTAATAAGCATTTGGTAAACCTTTAACCAATGTTTAGTACAACAAATACTGGCAATATTTTGTTTTTGTAAAAACATAAAATTTATAAAAAATAGGTAGAAAATACCTTGAATATTTTGATAAAATAATTTCAAGGCATTCTGCTGATCTCCTTTTCGATAATGACTTATTTTAGAGCAAGAATATACCTTGTTGTTGTTAGGTATAAGAATATTTTTACTGGCAATTTCTGTTGTCTTACAGTTTAAATGACTTTCCGGGGCCCCATGACTTCAATGTTATCACCAGGCAGTGAGCTCATAGTGAGTGAGGGACACGGGACCTCCTTCGTACAATTTTTATAATTACTTATAGCATTTGAGCTACATTTATTCAGGCTCACCATCTTATTATTAGTATTATTACTAACCATTGTGGTGTTAATAACACCAGACTTCGACATACTTACTACTTATGTCTGAGTTTATATAAAAAGCTAATAGCCTTGCTATTATGTGTCTGAAACTAACAGGCAGATACACATCATACCTAGTCGATTCCTTCATTCCTTTTTTAGGGTTCGGTACCCAAAGGGTTAAACGGGACCTTATTACTAAGACTCCGCTGTCCGTCCCTTTCGATCCGTCTGTCACCAGACTGTATCTCATGAACCGTGACAGTTAGAGAATTGAAATTTTCACAGATGATGTATTTCTGTTGCCACTATAGCAACAAATACTAAAAAACAGAATAACTAAATAAATAAGTAAGAGGGCTCCCATACAACAGACTTGATTTTTTTGCCGTTTTTATAGATAATGGTACGGAACCCTTCGTGCGCGAGTCCGACTCGTACTTGGCTAGTTTTTTTTAAGTTTTGTTATCCTATTAGATTATGATAGTTTGTAAAACGTACACAGAAAAACATGAAGTTTAGGCCTCTTCTGTCATCTTTGGTTATAATAAAAATAAATATCTATGGTTAGGTGACTGCTATTAAGAAATCCCGTGTGTGTAGCTGTTCGTCAGAAATAATCTGTAAGAAAGCATCAGTCATAGATATACACTGCATCAGTCAGTGTATCAGTGTTGTGACTCAAAACGAAAAACTTCGCAAGCAATGGAAAATTACTACTGAAGGCTTCGGGTGTCGACCTCAGGACAAGCTGCTTCTCACACGGACAACTGTATGCCGCTTGCTCCTGTGTCACCAGTCCTGATTCTCTTCATATTTTGGCTGCTGAGACCAAAACTATATTTAAGTATAAAATTTGTGGCTGTTATTATCTTTATATATATAAAAATTACGTGTCACGTTGTTTGTCCGCGATAGACTCCTAAACTACTGAACCGCTTTTAAATTTGATTTGCACACCGTGTGCAATTTAATCCAACTTGAAAGATAAGATAGCCTACATCTCAATTTATAGTCGCAATATTATCTTATTGCAAATTATTTGTCTATTATTTGACAGTCACAATTATCTGTTAGCTCCAAACGATTCTAACAGATGGCGATATCTGATGACTGGATTGAGTAAGTATTCAATAGATGGCGCTTTGTTAAAAATACAAACGTTTCATATAAGCTACAATTTAATAGCATAACCGCCACGTGTTGCTGAGGCTAAGGTATAACCTAAATGTATTTTGTAATAAACGAAATACAGTGAAATAATATTATAAAGAGAAAAGATATGATTGTTTGTTTGTATTGAATAGGCTCTGAAACTACTCAACCGATTTCAAAAATTCTTTCACTGTTGGGAAGCTACACTATCTCCTGGTGACATAGGCTATATTATATTATGCTTTGCTACCCGGGCGAAGCCGGGGCGGGTCGCTAGCAGTATATATATTGTAATGCCAACAGTGTACTTCAGGTAATAAATTGTGCACAAATAAATAAATAATAAATAAATATTGTGGTGTCTTATGACTTTCACACGAACGAAGTCGCGGGCAGAAGCTAGTTATGTAATAAAGAGAATGGAAACGATGAAAATCTAATTGAAGATCAATTATGTGGAACCTTAATCTTTCGAAGGTGTTAAACAGTGATCTTGTCTACTTTGCAACATTACTTAATTTAATTTTTTTATTTTTTTATTTTTCTCTTTTTATTTTGCTTTTGCCCGCGGCATCACTCGCGTTAATTTAGAATTTAACAATCCATTCGGGTTGTACTCTGCTTGTTGTTTGGTCGTTGCAATCATAGGCTCAGAACGAAACATTATTCTAGGACGCCCCTATACACAATGTTGTATGTCCTTCTATTTGGCGCTAATACAAATTAATTCTGGGCATTGGACACATGCGTACAAGCTACATATAGCTGACCATGGCAAAAGTATAATTTTATTTTACATGAATGTATGAAAATCCCTTACCATGATATATGTCGTTGAAACAGTCAAACAAGTTTTTCTTTAGTTTCATATTTCAGCAATACTTACAATGTATGATATGGGTCTACGGTGCAAGCATACGGAATGACTTACAAACAGTTCCTGTCCTCCTACCAATAACGTTTCCGAGGAACGACGGAATAAGTTGGACTCGTACCGTTATTCCAAGTTGTTTGATGCGAAAAGTGACCAGCGCGTACCAATTAACTTTCGTGGTAAGAGGTCGAGAGCACATGTCTGTGGAACCGCTTTTTCGACGTTTGGTTAGTTGCGTACCAAGCGTCTGTCGTAGCGTCCGCGCGCGCAGTGCGACCGGTAGTGTTGTGACACGGACTATTTATTACAATAGATACAATAATAAATGTTGAGGTAGTTGACAATATAGATTTTCTGTGAAAATGAAAGTGATTGTTTGCTGCCTTTTTATCATAGTCAATATTAGCAATAATGGAAAAGCCTCCCTTGAGAGTTTTGCGCCCACTGGGGCTAATATACTCTTTGAGGATAGTACGAAAAATTTAGGTAAGGGAACTTTTGATTTGTTTATATAATCACAATTATTTCGTGAATAGACTGTACGTAGTCCTAAATTATACTGAATATTTTGTACTGTAGGTAGTGTTATTGTGTAACATTAAAAGTACGCATTAGTATTGGAACTGAATAAACATTAAATTAAAAATTTGCATTGAATTATACAAACTGATGAAAACAAACATCAGAAATATACAAATAAATCTAACACAAACAAACTTAATATAAAATTCATCATAGACCATGATTACCTTGCAGACAAAGTATCATGCTACCGACCTTGCAAATTCAACGTCAAGCCCAAGCGATGTCACTACAGCTTCAAAGTGGAGCCAACTATTCAAGAAGATGGTCGACCAGCTATAACCATCAATGGAATGACTCCAGGACCACAGATTCAAGCTTGTGTCAATGACATCATCGTTGTAGAAGTACAGAACAGTATCCTGAATCAAGATATAAGTATCCATTGGCATGGAGTTGAGCAGAAGGGAACTCCCTACATGGATGGAGTCCCCATGGTCACCCAATGCCCCATTGGATATGGACAAACGTTCAAGTATGCTTTTATTGCGACCTCCCCCGGAACTTTCTTCTATCATGCTGATTCAGGTAATATCATACTTGCCTTATTTTTTGACGCAATGTTTGCACAAAATACAGTAATTGCACTCAACACCCTAATTGCTTAACAACTATAAAAGTCAAAGTCAAAGTCAAATCATTTATTTCAAATAGGCACATAAAAGGCACTTTTGAAAGTCAAAATTTACAAAAAAATTGAATTGATTCTAGTTGCCCCTTCCAAAAGGTAGTTTCGTATGGAGAAGAATGGGCAAGAAACTCCACCGTTACTCTTTTAAAATGTTTTACAATATTATGTAAGTTCACATTAATTATGTAATCATATGTGAAGACGATGCACCTAGAATAAAATTACTATACCACAATAGGTAAAAAGAATTAAATATAATGCAAAGGCAGGTAAATTAATTATGTGATAGATACATGGTGTTCACATATTTACAAATATTGAAAAGTAGATGATGTTTCCAAAATTTTAACAAGTAATAATTTAGTGTGTTAGTTAAAGTAGTTAAGTACATAATGTAACAATCAATGTCATAAAAATTATAAATTATACAATTAAATTAGCAACCAGTTTGATTTTGTCTACACTCTAGATTGTCCTTTGGAGCAGGACCAGCATGTTTCCAAGCATTCTTATCTAGGATATAATCCTCTAATTATAGTAATATCAATCACAATCTGAATAATTTTGAAGGATATTGCTAAACCATTGCTTTATATATTCGAAAAATTTGTCCGCTCGACAACGGAAATAACGCAATGAATATTGTTAAAATGTCAAAATGAAAGCCATTCCTAATGTTAGTGTATTATGCAATTATCCCGCTGGTTAGAAGTGCAACGAGGTAGGTATAAGACGATCAATATCTGAGTGTTTGTTCCGACATAGGTATAGCTCTAATTCCGGACAAAATTATTAGTGCCCACAAATCCTGCTAAATCAATAGAAGCACAAAATATTATCTTGTAGATTGCTAGAAACACTATAAAATACGAGAGCAGGTATTTAAGAACATAAATTCCATGTGCATTTCTTTTTCCTATTTTTTAATTGTTTTTTGATTTTATTCTGGAAACTTACAGCTAACTTTTATAGTGTTCTGAAACAATATGCAATTGAAAGCCTTTTACAAGTTTCAACTGATAAACACTAGAAATAAGAAAAGCGAAAAAAAGTCGGTACAAATTCCGATATGTAATAATAGTACACTCACTTTTGCTTGTTACCCACAAAAGAAAACTTTTTTTTTGCATCAGTCTACTATAAGTAGTAGAACAAGAAGAGGATAAACTATTTTACAAAAAAAATCAATCGATTTCCAAAAAAAAAAAAACAGTCGAATTGAGAACCGCCTCCTTTTTTGAAGTCGGTAAAAAAAAGAAGAGAGTAGTAGAGTAAGAATAGCAGGTACTCGTAAATAATCTATTAAGATAAATTATTTACTAGTACCTGCTGTTCTTCATAAGTTCGTGTATTTAGTATTCAGATCAACTTGTATTTCTCATGATAAGAGAATTTTATTCTTTTTGAGAAATAAAGGAAATAAATAGTATACGATCGACAAATACAAACTAAAAATCATTTAGACGCAAACAATTACTTTTCCGTAAAGAAGCTTTTCACCAACAGTTGCTTAAGCCAGGAAGCACTGGTGTTGAATATATCCAAATCATGTTCACCAGACAGTTTATTAAAAGTTCTTCTCGCACGAATTAGAAACGAATTCTGTCATATCAATCAACACAGCCTATTGCAGTCCACTCCAACGGTCATTGGCCTTTCGTAAGTTGCGAGGTGCCAAAACACCAGGTCCTCCACCTTCTGGATTCAGCCTTTATAACTTCGTCTGTCCATCAAACCATCGCTTTCCTAATATAGCCTGTTGTTTCAAGTGCTGTCCAAGACATGTCTCATTTATTTTCTTTAATGTCTTAGTCTTTTGTTGCAGTATCTCATCAGAGTGATGGCGTTTACGGGTCACTAATCATCAATCAGCCCCAGCCACTGGAGCCTCATTCATCTCTGTACGATTACGACAGAAGTGGCGAGAACACTCTAACTATAGCCGCTAAGTTCCCTGAACTGTTAACTGCTAAACTTGAAGATGTTAGCCGATTGAAACCTGATGCACTTATTATAAATGGCGATGGAGATACGTCAAAGTAAGTGCTTAATTAATTGTAACTTTATGATAGTCCGAAATAAATAATAATCGTTTATTTGGAACAAAACGAGAAAGGATGAGACTACTGTGTTGTAAATGCGTAAGTACCGACGATCCTGAAAAAGCAAGGTGATGTGTCTGTTATAAAATTAATAATATTGTACTAAGTATGGTTAATAGTTTTACAATCAAGATCTCCACGAATTATTTGGTAAATAAGATTTTGTTACCTAATAATACCTCAGAATGAGATATAATCAGGAGTTATGGCAAGTAAAAAGCTATTACGTTAACGACGAAGTATCCTAAATAATTCAGTGCAAATGGTTCGTAACGATACTAAGTACATAAACAAGGAAAGGTAACAGGTTTGAAAATACTCGTAGTTTACGAGTAGTAATAAAACTGCTTGCTACACAAACAGGTAATTTTCAAGTTTTTATAAATCCATAGTATTCTAGTTCCTCCTATATTCATTATACTTAGTTTTCTTTTTTTTATCATCAACCTCTGCCTTTTCTAGCTATCCTGTGTTAAAAATTACAGAATCTATCCATTATTTAACCTTTCCATTTTAATGTTACTACATTTTTGTGTTTCAAGCTCACAATCGCGATGTTTTTATTAGTGCCATTGTGCATTAGGTACATATCTACATGAAATTGCATTCGGCATTGAACTATTGTGGTTTGCACATTGCCTTGTGCTCAGTGTCTGTCAACACTTGGCCTTTCTATTAATATTCTTTTCATAAACCGCTTTTTGGTCTTCAGCAGTAGCTCCTTAGTGTTTTATTCCCTTTAAAGAAAATACATTTTTATATATTTCAGGATATTCGTCATGGCAGGGTTTGCGTATAGGCTGAGGATGATCAACGCAATTGCAATCGAGTGTCCCATAATCGTGAACATAGAAAACCATGAAATGATAGTTATTGCGACCGACGGGAAACCCACCAAACCAGTTTTGGCGAGAAACGTGCAACTATACCCAGGTAAGGCTGACATTATTTAAGATTAGGTAAACTGTGCAACATTGGATGCGTGGTGCAACATTATCTAGAATACTTTGTATGCGCGTATGTCACAAAATTCGATTTGCGCAAATATACACAAATTATCACACTACTAATCTTTAGATTATAGGCATCTGACATTGAAAAATCTTAATTACTATAACCACGTGCGAATTTTGATATATTATTATTTTTATAAAATATTCAAACATTTGTCTCATACTATTCTGTCGACGTCATGTTGCTCAAATTGTGTTGCAAGTTGGCCTCCGTTCGTGATGGACCAAATGCAGTTAGCCATTTTTATTAGCTTCGCAAATTATATATTCAATTTGATCCAATCTATGTTTAGCAGTAAAATATGAATTAGTTCTGGCAAGAGGCGAACACGAACGAGCTGTTCATATGTATATGTTGATTAGTACGGTTGCAAAAACTAACGTTTTTCCATATAAATAATCAATTATAATATGTTTTCGGAAATGCACCCAACCTTACATAACATAGGAAACTACCTTTTATTGCTTGTCTTACGGTCTATGCAATTTCTTACAGAGACCATTAACTATTTAAACCTTTAATAGCGAGAGAGTGAACGGAACCAGCTATCTAGTTATACGATAAAATGCTTTTACTTCGGAGAAAGTGGTATCTACTACAATTGGTTTGATGGATGGCTTGCTAGTAGCAACAACCTTTTTATCTCTAGTAATCGAAAAAACATTACCGGATACGTTTTAATTTACGTGTGAATAACAAGTGGCTATGTGAGAGTGAATATCAACCTGTATGTTCGTTTAAAACAGTCATACGTCATAAGTGAGTTGTCCGATGGAGGGTAAGCCTGGTGATCTGTAATACAGGTTTTACCTACAACAGACACCAATCTCTATAAAGTGTTACCTTGACTTTGTACTGTGTTTGTGATTGTGAGAGAATAATAAAGAAAAATATATATACTTACATGTATCTATTGATATTTCGTTGCATTAGGTTTTCAATTTGTTTGGTAGGTACTTAATGAACATCTGCGAGTGCGAATCCTTAAATTGCATAAGTCGCCAAATCAACCAATATTGATTTAATAATCTCATCACCTGCGTCTGCTTTATTGATAATTAGCTTTTACCCGCGACTTCGTCCGCGTGTTTTAACATATCCTTAGGCACTTGGCAATAGCGGAGCTTTTTATCAGTGAAAGAATTTTTGAAATCGGATGAGTAGTTCTGAAGGTTGCCCTGCCCTATGTAGAAACTCAAACATTTTACCTCTTTATAATATTAGCATAAGCATAATCAAAGCAAGCAATGCAAGCCTATAATGTTCCCACTGCTGGGACATAGGCCTCCTTTCTTCGAGAGGGAGTGGGCTGTAATCTACCACGCGTGTTGGTAGATGTCACATGTCTTCGAATTTTTGGTTCTAGGACAAGCCGGTTTCCTCACGATGTTTTCCTTCACCGTTTTGAGAGCAGTGGTGATGAAATTATTTACACAAAGTAAAGTTGAACCCATGAAGTCGAATAATATTATACAAGATGAAATTGAAAACTTCCGCCATCTCGAAATAGGAGGTTCAGTAACTGTTACATAATCATTATAAATTGTCATTTCACAAATCTAAATTCTTGAAATAAATCGTGTAGTTATCTTCTTAGATAGTGCAAACTAAGTTATTGCCTTCAAGTAGACACGAATTACCGCCGTTCCAGGGAAAAAAACAAATGAGAAAATTAAAGTATCAATTTTAGCGCGCGCCCAAAGAGCAATCTATTCATTGCAGAGTTCACAACATGAAGCAAGTTGGCAACGCGTTGAGCTAGCGGTCATTTACCTAATTTTGACCGTTCCTACAGAAAAAAGGCGCGTGAAGAAGCGGCGACGTTGCCAAATCGCTTGACTATGCGCACGGTGCATCCCTTTCCTTTCTCTCTCTAAATTTTCTTTATAACACAGTGAATTATATATTTTAATTTAGCGCACCTATTCAATTTAATTCTGTTTAAAGTAATAAAGTATAGATAAACAAGGACTGCTTTTTAAAAAAAAGCACATGTTGTATATAGCAAGTTACTCTGCCATTTGATAACAAACATTGTGAAGAAACTGGTTTTATAAATATAGCTGCTGTGGTATTTTTTTTATATATTGCCTCGGTAAAACCCGCAAAGATTTGAGAAGAGTATTAGATTCATCATAATTGTGATACGTGTTTGCTGTCCTTTCGCGAGGTGTTGGGGTGGATCGAATAAATCCATGGATGTGTGTTTACTTGTAGACTTCACCATCACCGATCATAATTATCTGCACATTGATATATATATATATATTATATTTCATCATTCTCTTGCCCTTTTCCAATTTATTTAGGGTCGCCACAGTGCCCAAAGAGTGCCAATGGAACCCTATTACTAAGCCTCCTCTGTCCGTGCGTCTGTCTGTCAGCGGGGTGTATCTCATGAACCGTAATAGGTAGACAGTTGAAACTTTCACAAAGTGTATATTTCTATTGCCGCTATAACAAAACATAATAAAAATAAAATAAAGTAAAAAAATTAAGGGGGTCCCCTCATAAGAAACGTGTTAAAAAAATGTTGTGTCGGACTCGTACTTGGCCGGTTTTTTCTTGTCCTTCCATACTTCTGTATTAGTCTACGTATTATTTGACAACTTCATTTTAAAGTGCCATCACCTTAATGAATATAAACTAATACTAAACTAACGAGCAATATCAAAAAGCCAGCCACTAACTTATCATGAAATATTTCTGCAACCACGCAAGATTGCTTCTTAGAGTGTAAAGCAACAATCAAATGTATTTAATAACGCATTAAAAAAATACCTGTTAGAAGCAAAAAATTATATGTATTAAAGAAGGAAAAAGCAAAATAGGTCCAAGTGGGTTTACGAAACTGAAACTTATTTTTTTTATCATTCAATAAGTATTTCGTATTGCCTCCGTGTACGGCTTCTAAATGATTTGGTATGCTGAGTACCAGACTCCTCAGCACACGCTGATGAATATTCTCCCAAGCTTTAATAAGTGCATTTTTAAGGGCATGTGGTGTGACTGGAGGCAGATTTCGGCTTCTAACACGACTGCCAAACTCGTACCAGGCACGTTCGATAGGGCTTAGGTCAGGGTTTCTCGCTGACCACTCCATTTGATGGATTTCCACGTCTAGAAGGTACTCGTTTACCACATGAACTGTGTGGGGCCGGGCATTATCATGCATAAACAATGTACTAACCAAATAAGGACGTTCATTGAGAATCTCATTTAAGTATTTCACAGCGGTTAAATTGCCATTTTCTATAGGCACCAGCGCCGTGCGACCATCTGATGAAATACCGGCCCACACGTGTAAAGATCGTGTAAAACGTTCTCCTGGCCGTCTGTACACTCGACGTTTCCTGTCATCATTAAACAATACGAATCTCGATTCATAGATTCTATTCCCCATTCAATGTGCTTACGGGCATATAATCTTGCAACTTTATGATGCAGTTCGAGTTTTGGGCCATTTGCTGGCCGGTAAGGCTTTAAATTGGCTTCTGTAAAACGTCTACTGACTTTTCACTCACTGATTGGGTCCTTTCGGGTCTGCAAAAGTTGTTGCTGGATCGCAAAACCCGTCTGATGTCGATTTCTTAACATCGTTGACACGAAGAATCGATCTTCTCGGGCCGTTGTGCACCTTGGCTTGCCATTGCTATGTCTTCTTAGGCTAAGTCCAGTCTCCCTAAACCTCTGAAGTACTTGTTGGACAGTAAAATGTCTCACACCTTTTGACGTTTATCTCTGGAATCTCCCCAATTGCACCATAGTGATGATCCTGTTACATTCCTCGGGTGCGACAGGCATAATGATGTCTTTATTTACAAGTCAACGTCTGCCGTAAGCACTTTTAGTAAAAAATGGATAAGTAAAGGTAAAAACAATAATAAAATCAACGTGAAGTTCAAGTATTCAAATAAATAATCCAAAATTATGACAGTGACAATTTTTTTAAAACTTTTTTGTATCCATGATTTCGAACAGGTTAGTATGTAAAAAGGTTTTAATGTGCAACATAATACTGTTTTAGGATATTTTTTACTTCATGAAACTAGCTTTTGTGGTTTAGGAGATATTTAGATTTCTTTAGGCACTTTGTAAGTACTTTTTATATTACTCGTCCGAGTATCTTGCCTAGAGCGTTTCGTCGCCTTGGTCAGTTACGGATGAAGTTATTTTGTTGCACGTTGGTCGAGATAGTTTTTAATATATTTCCACTGGCAGAGAAAGGTGTGCAACGCGCCTTGGTCGCGTTAGTTTTCGCTTAAGTTTAAGGTCACCATTACTAACCAGTTTCGTTTGTTTTGATTTCACTTTCTATTGCTTTTTTAAACTTTGATATAATTTAACGTTAGGTTCTTTTAATAAAAAATAATGTCTGAAGTATAAGTCGTCTGAGTGTGGATTATTTATATTAGCTGTTTGATTGCTAGTGTTAATATTACTAACCAGAAATATGAATGAGTTACTTTGATGTTGAATGTATATACAGGGTCAGTTTTTAAAAACATGCCAAATTTAGAAATCTATTATTGAAATCGTTATTGTGTGTTAAACATTACAATTAAATAGTATTAAAAATAAATGAAAACATTCAATTGAAAATGTCCGAAAAAATTCTATCTTAGGAACACGCGAAGGATAATGGCCTCTCTCGCCGGGTACGTTGCGCGGCGCATGTTAAGTAGGTACTACTAATCTAGTACATTAATTAATAACAATCTATCTATCTATCTATGTCTATATAAAACACAAAAATTGTTTCTACCTATGTCCGTTATAGACTTTGAAACCATTCAACCGATGTGCCCCAAACCGATATCAGTAGCAAGGCAATAATGCAAAAATGGTTTTAGACTACTAAAACAATGGAACAAAAGAAAAACTATAACTTCATGAATGGAACGAATGTGCTTGATGCATTGTTTTATCGTAGTAGCACACGCCGGGTATCCGCTAGTACTTAATACAATTAATGAATAAGAATTAAAAAAAAATCTAATTTTTTGTTTCATAAATTGAATATTATGATCGATTCTGAGTCATCTCTGAAAATTTGGTAGGTCTTTGAAAACGAACCCTGTATTTTTACGTTTAAAATATGTTTTCATCTTAATGGAAAGGGGTCGTTGGTAGCGTTTGAAAGCAAATTCAAGATCATAAAATGCATAAACATTAAGTAGATTTACTGTTTCTACTTTATGCTCATTATAGAGTAACTGTTTCCTTTCGCTTATGGTACATTATTTTGATGTTTGGAATTCTCAAGTTTTCTTTTTGTTACAATGTTTGGTATACGAGTACTTTCTTAATTCCAGGGGAGCGTATGGACGTGGTAGTTCGTGCATCTGAAGAGGTTGGTGGTTACTGGGTGAGGACGCATGGTACTGGCGCTTGCGCAGGCCTCGTCTCCAACGCGATGCTCATCTATTCCGGCTACAACTACACCGCCATGTTGCAAGAAAACCAGGTTACTATAGATTTTTTATTGTTTTATAGAGGTATATGAGGAACAGGGTGTAAAGTTCACAAATACCTCCATAGAAAAGGGAGGATCCTCCGACCAGACGGGTGTCGTGTCTGGTGGGCAACTGCCCGACGATTGATGTCGGGATGTTGTATATATGCTAGTTGCGCGGTAAATTCTGCTTGCGCGATGCAGGATTTTGCGTGACGTCAGTCTGACGCGTAGCTCGCATGTGGCGTTGTAGATGCCGCTACAGTTTGAAAATGTTGCAATAACTGCAATTATAATTTCTTTTTTGTGGACAATCCCATTCCATTCCTATACATAGTATAGATCTAATCTCTCTTTGATTGACCTAGTTATTATAATAACCTTATAACTGAGTGAGCGACATTACTCACGATTGATATTAAATGAAATTTAATGTCCAAAACATGGACAGTTTGCTCATTTTTGGGCTACTGATTGCTCGTGAAGACTTTTATGAGTATTCCCAAGCAACGGTACCCACAAAAGCCTTTTCAATTATTATGCTCAACACGTAAAAAACATTTTTTTATTCTAGAATGAGTACATTAAAACTAGTTGGGAATCGGACCTTGTAATTGGGGGTCAAATGTTGGAGTCCCTTCAAGATCAAAGTCATACGTCAGAGGTGAAGTCAGTATATTTGGGCATCGACAGGAATGTGGTCAAAGTCAAGGACGGTGACGTCGATTTCAGATACATTAGTGATGCTATCCCTAAGAAGCCTTTCTTCCCTGCTGCCTTTAGTAAGTATACTTTGAAATTGTATAAATTGACCTGCAGCTAGAGGCTCCCGCAGACAGGCGCGACGTGACAGCGCGACGCGACTGTGAAAACTTCTTGGAAATTGTTCTACCAGAATCGCGTCGCTACGTCGCGTCACGACTGTCTGTGGGAGCCTTAAATAAAAGTTACATTATTTTCAAATATGTGTGATATTACTATGCATTATTTGAAAATATCTAGTATTTGCAAATAATGCATAGAAATATCACAATATCCCTTGCACATATTCGTGTAATGCTAGTTGGATAGTATGCAGCTTAAGTGTTTGGTCAACAACAGCACGTTAAATAAGCACTTTATAGTGGTGTTGAAAATACTTATCTGCTTTTGAACTTCCACAATGAATGAATGAATGAATGAATGAAGTATTGTTTATTTTACCTATTATGGTTTGAAGGTTCAATATTATTTTCGGTCATTTTGAAATTCAACGATATTATTTATTTTGATAAGAAGTATTTAGCTATACATTATGCTTATGATTCTATTAAGTTATAAATTAAATTAAGCCGGTCTGTGGTTTAAGCGAGATTAAGATTTTGTAACTATAACTTCCAATATAAAGCAGTGATTATTTAAAATTATTTTTTCTTTTTTCTGTTCTAGGATCGTACACATTTTAAGTAATCCATTTTTCATGTGAATTCCAGCTCTTCAAGAAAACGGAGTAGTTCAAATAAACGGCAAGAGCTTCCTGTTCCCAAATGTACCGATATTATTGCGACCACGTGACGTCAGACAGGACATGTATTGCAAAGTAGGAGAGGAAGACAAGCAGGTGGAGATACAGTGTGTGCAAGTGTTAGATGCAGTTGAGGGAGAAGTGCTAGAAATAGCGCTGGTTAATGAAGGTGAGTATCCCCCTTTTCTGAGACATGGGTTAGTCGGTTATGTAGGTACAGCAAAGGATATATTTATGGGGCTAACTGAATATGGTGTTTTCCAAAGTAAGAAAGGTGTAAAAACAGCATCCTTTGCGCTGATTGTAGAAATCAATCTTTCACGCAGAAACTTTAATAAAGGTAGAAATTGAAATAAAATGGTGAAGGTTCTTACTGAAGTTTCGAAATGAACCGAACTTCTTCGCATACAACCATATTATGTTAATTCGTGTTCTTGTTCGTAATACTTTTAATTTCCAGGGTTCGGCAGTAATGACTCGTACACATTCCACATGCATGGCTACAATATGCAAGTTATCGCCACGTGGCAGAATCCCAAAGATAAGCCGATCTCGAAGGAAGACTTCCAGAAGTTAAACAAAGATGGCAAAATTTTAAGGTAAATATGACTAATTAATTTATGTAAACGTCTGACCAACAACTGGCTTAAATAAAGGACATTTCCCCCAAGAAGCTAACGGTGTACGTCAGCTCGTGATCATTACACAATACCGATCTCCCAAGGTTCAGAAACCTTGAGATGGACCAGTTGTACCAAAAAGTTTGCCATCCTGAGATATTATAATTAACTAAGGATCGTTTATGAACCCATAAAGACTCCTGCAGACAGGCGCGACGTGACTGCTCGACACAAAGGCGCCGCTCGTCGCGCGACGAGCAGTGCCTTTAAATCGCGCGCAATTCGCGTCGCGTGTCGCGCCTGTTTGTGGGAGCCTTAATTAAGAACTTTCTTTGGCGATTATGTGGTTAAGCTTTCCCAGGGTATCTACGTATTTATTTAAATGGTGGTGATATGGATTAGTGACCCCAGTTCTAATATCTGCAAATTAATTTTAATCATAAGCTTCCTTAACTCGTGAAATTACGATTAACTATGGCAAATAGACTTGTTATTAGCACGAAAGTAGTTTAATTTTATTATCTTACATACCCACACAGTGGCATAATTCTATAACGGGAACAAGATAGAGCCCTATCAACTTATATCTCGCAAGAAAAACTTAACGGTCAATTTATTTTCCAATTAACATGAAAGGTTATAGAAACTTCACGAATAATGATGAATGAAGCCACAAAACCTTTCTATGGCTTGCATCTGATTTGTAACACTTTCTCTTTCATGGTGAAGCCGAGTTGTGGCGATCTGAACGGGTCATTATAACTCAAGAGTTTCTAATATCACGTGTTAAACAGTTATCTACCTGAATTTCTAGTCAATTGAAGGAAATTATTGTGTGGTCTGTATAACCGACCAACATTAGTATGAATGATTATAAGGAAAATTAAGCGGTAGTGGTATTCTACCCCTACCAAACTGTGGGTTCAAAAAACTTGATGACGCTATATAGGTTGTAAAAAGACCCATAACATAGCCGTCAACTACGCATTCTGTACATCAAACTAAGTAACCAGCACAAAAATAATTGCTGGGCAACGAATTTTATTTTTGGTGTGAAAAATCGCTGTTTGCGGTAGTGCGCAACATAGCGCACGCAAAACATTGTGCCTTCGTGGTGTATACAATATATATTGTATAATATATATATATATATTGTACAGGAGTCGTGGGGGTATTTAAACAAAACAAACACATAATATTTTGGGCAATTCAAAAGTGCTAGTAAATATTTTAATTGATTTGTAAAAAAAATTGTTGAAATGTATTGAGTTTTGATTTTTTTAGTTAAAGTTGTGTTATAACACTTATAACACTAAAAACTTGTTTTCGTAAAAAACGTCGGTATAGTTTGAATTTTGACCTTCAATATGTCCGTAACCAGAAGGTTTCCAGGTACGGTTCAGTACAAAAAAAAAATACAATTACGGATGGGGACTACAAGTGGCGCTCGTCTTCGTTACGTGACTTTTTACATCCGTTATAGCCGCGAGGCTTAATAGGGGGCCTCGACAAAGCAACATTCAATTAGCGATGACACTAGTAGAAAAGCCAAAAATTTAAGCGATTGACATAAGCTATCGAAATGTCACGTGATCAAAGGTCAACGAGTAGGAATTTGCTAGACAATGTTAACATCATTCGATTCTATGGAAATAATCTACAACATCGAACGATTACTTCCATAGAGATGCGTAGCCAAGTGGCACTTTTTGAAAAGCGTTATCGCTAGTTTTCGATTCGTATGATGGAACCATTAGAAAGAAAGAGATAGCGATTGTAGAAATAGAATCAATCCGAAGCGAATGCTATTTGTCTAGGCCCTTGTCTATACTCAGTGAAAAAGCGTTGTTAATAACCATACGTGTTTATTCCTTCTCTATATGAAATCTTTATCCTGCAGCGGTAAATAGTAGCAGGAAATTCATGAATGAGTTCTATGCACAGTCAACTTGGGGCTATGTTGTCTATGGTTCTATGTCATCGACATAGTAATTAACAAGAATTATCTTAGCAACGACATGTTTGAAAGATATTGCAATTAAAAGATACCCGGCGTTGAGTACTTACTCGTCAAGCTTGTCCTGAGACTAGATTTGCAATAATTTTATCAATCTCAACTCAACTCAAAGCATTTATTTAAAAAAAAACAATTACAGGCACTTTTGAATTGTCAAGGGGTCGGTCAGTGAGAAAGATGAAGCTAGTTGCCCATTCCAAAGCGTAGTAGGTACCTATGGAGAAGAACGGGCAAGAAACTCCATGGACACTCTTTTAAATCAAAATATGGTTACTAAATATTGGTTACATCATTCATGTTGAAATTATGCATGTGAAAACGATGCAGAACGTTAAAAGCGTCCGTAATAAAGAGGCAAAAACAATTCCATTATTAAATTAAAATAAGCCGTGGCAGCCAAGAGATGACCAGTCCCCACTAACGGCCCCCGTTTACGAACATGACGTACGGTATGGATCAGTACCATTTAGCTCAACCATTTTGAAGGGAACTTAATGATCCAACACACACGCCACCATCAGCGAGACATTTGAGTGAGCATGACATACTCTCAGCCATCAGGGCACATTCAAGTCAATTAAAGACAAACCTAGTAAATGGTAGCTTTATAGCAGGTATATAGTACTCACACATGGTTTTTGACCTAAAGTAGGATATGCTAGCCATACGAAAGCACATGTGACATTGGATGCGATAGAACGCAGTCGTGGTGTTTTAAATGGCATCATAATCGTCATTATTGGTCTGTAACAACTGTATACCATGTTTGAGGCCAATAAAGACTCATCTTATCGTATGTGCTATTAATTTTATTCTTATAACAATTTCAGAAATCTCCAAAATCCGCCAGTAAAAGACACAATCACAGTACCAAACAAAGGCTACACGATCTTCAGGATAAAGATAGACCGTGGAGGAACCTGGCTGCTGGAGTGCAGATCCTGTGCTCTCTCCTCGATACCTACCGCCATCATGATCCGGGTACCCGAAGCGATACCCAAAGCTGTGGTCGACTCGTTACCTAAATGCGGGAACTACAGGCCACCTGATGTCCTGCTCAACTAAATTTTCGAATAGACTGATAGTGTAAAATTGGTCTCGTGATTTTAGAGTTAGAAATTCTTATAGGTAACTAAGGTTTAATATAGTGCTTTTGTGGGGATACTCAATTAGTATAGGATAGAGTTTATAGGTCAAGGGAGACTTTTGGGAGTCTCCTGCATCCAGTATTAGTCAATTTCCCCAGTAAATTCCAAATGTATAAGACAGTTCTGTTTTATTTAGAATGTAGGTACAGTACAACGCTATAGCCACCTACAGATGATAATGACTCAATACAATATCGTTAACCAGCTAGAAATAATGAGTGATCGTAAGAAGATTAAATATGCCCCTAGTATTATGGAAAGTAACTGTATGAAACAAACAATTCAGATAATAGTGGAAGATCATCAAAGTGAGAATTTAAAAATACTTCATAATAACCCCTAACAATATTATGTTAGAGTATCCAAAAGATATCAGAGCGAAGTTATGTATATAAATGAAAATTATTTATTGAAAGGAATTAAAGGATAGTAAAAATAAAATTTGTTTTTTTATTAAACATCCCTGATATTGTAATTAATAAAATCAAGGTAGGTGGACACATTAGTATAAACCGTGGGCGCACCTACCTCTCCACAAGGAGACACACCCCATGAAACTATGCCTATCACAATAGGAATGAATTCTTCCACATACTGTCTGTCTTGAGGAGTTGCATCTTCAATTGTTTCTGTTGCTTGTTCATTACAACAGACATAGTTGCTTGCATTGTATTTCTCTGTATTGTCTTCTACCGGGTCGTTAGGATCAAAAAGGCCATTTGGAACGTACTGTATGAGAGGACCACCTGAGTCACCGTCGCAGGCTGCGACACCTCCTGTTGTAGGTCCAGTGCATATGTTTGCGTCTTTGTCCAATGGGTTTGTTTCGTCACCTTCTTTCAAATTTTCTATAGCTGCGTAACATTCTACGAAATATAAGTAAACAATTAATTGGATGTAATTTTAATGACATATCTTATACTCTAAGGTGAGTGGGATAAAAATATAATTAATATGTACAAATGATAAACATGATAGCAATGTTTTCTACTTAAGGCCCTTTTGCAGTGCGGTGTGTCTTGTAGTGCGTCTCGGCGGGCACTGGCCGGTCGGTGCGAGCGCTTGAACAGCTAGATTTTGTATATATTTTAAAAATAATTACGAAATTATAAAATGTGTTCTCAACATACTCTAAAAAACAATAAGCCCTATCTTTTGATATAACTTTTACGTGTTTTCATAATGGAATCTCTTCAAGGTACACGTTTTAAATAGCGATTTAGTGTCATCTTTATTATATTTTTTTATCGAGCCAATTATTATAATTTACGTTTCTGTCTTCACGCAGTGCTTGACCGCATGTTAAATTTTCCTATTTTCTTTCTTTTTGCGCGACGTATTCTATTGGCTAGATTTACAGAGGTTTAAGAAAGTTAAAAAGTACTGAACCCTCGCCTTATGTAGTTTCAAAAAAAGTGGCTGACTTACCATCGTGCGGGATGTATGTTACTTTAACTTCTTGCAGTCTGCTCGGAAGGTCAGGGATAAAAATGGTTGTTTTCAGAGCACCCCAACCGGCCAATTTCATTTGGTCTCCGCCAAGTTTGTAATTAGTGGGCAGTTTAACAGGCTGCACCCACTTTGTGAATAAAATTGGGGTTACTGTGCTGAAAACAGCTATGTCGTATGGCCCAATACCACTGAAAATGTGCAAATGTTTAATTATAAAATGTAAGTGTTGTATCAGCTCATATCATTTAATTCATTAGTTTTATTCATCTCTCAAATATGAAATTACAGAATTTACAATAAAAAAACCGACCAACTGCGAGTTGGACTCGCGCACGAAGGGTTCCGTACCATTATCTATAAAAACGTCAAAAAAATCATGTCTGTTGAATGGGAGCCCCCTTTAATATTTATTTTATTCTGTTTTTTTGTATTTGTTATAGCGGCAATAGAAATCCATCATCTGTGAAAATTTCAACTGTCTAACTATCACGGTTCATGAGATACAGCCTAGTGACAGACGAACAGACAGACGGACGGATAGCGGAGTCTTAGTAATAGAGTCCCGGTTTACCCTTTGGATACGGAACCCTAACAACTATAAACAAACTAAAATATGGCATTGAAAAATTCTTCCGCATCGCTATCGACTGGTAATGTACCCAGAGAAGTTAATATATTTAATTAAGTTAATTCATTCATTAACGAAACCTTTTTAACAACTCTTAAACTGAAGGTAATAACCTAATAAAAATATATATAAAAATAAAAATAATAAAATATTATTGTTTTAATAAATACAAGAATATTTTTAATAGATTTTCACACATTAGGAATCTAACTATCATGATGATGAAAGTAAAATTAATATGAAATGGTTACCCCTCATATAAAGGATGGTGTATTCGTTCGCGGATCTTTATCACTTGAGACTGAGTTCCAAAGTTATTGACGTCATGTATACCAGCAACTACATCCAGAGGTAGCCATCTTATCAACCAAGACTCGACGGCACAATGAGCAGCAGATAAGACCTGGAAAATGAATTTAATCAAAATTAGACCAGTATAAAGTGGGGATCCCTTCTTTTCGCATAATGTTCTTTGTCCTAATATACTTCGGCATAACGATTTTGGCACAATTTGTTTTGGCATAATAGTACTTCGGCATAATTTTTTTAGGCATACATTTTATGTTGGCATAATCATCTTAAAGACTAATTTGTTTTGGCATAAATTTGATTCGCATAACGTTAGTAGGCCTAATGACTATTAGCATAACGTTAGTAGGCCTAATGACTATTTTAGTGACAGAACCGAATTGCTGCAAAACCGACTCCACGTAGTCTTGTTTGTCCTACCCCTAGAGTGTAATTTAAAATCGCGTAGGCGCGTGGGGCCGCCAGAGGCCCGCAGCGCCGGAGCCGTGACAGAAACCCTGCCTGCTGCATGCTGCATGCTTGCTTGCATGCTGCATGCTTGCTTGCATGCTGCATGCTTGCTTGCATGCTTGCTTGCTTGCTTGCTTGCATGCTGTATGCTTGCTTGCATGCTGTATGCTTTAGGATATTATGCTTAAAAAAGTTATGCTTTAGAACTTTATGCTTAATAAATTTATGCTTTAGAATATTATGCTTAATTATTATTATGATTAGAGAAATTATGCTTAAAAAAATTATGCGTAAGCTGTTATGCGTAATTATAATATGCGAAAATATAATTAAGCCAAACAAAATTATGCTAAGTTATATTAGGTCTTAAAATTTTATGCAAATGGATAGGGAACCTATAAAGTGACGATATCTCTAAGATCTAGCCAGTCCATTGCAGATAGGCCATAATGGTGCTTATTCTCTTATACACCGAACTAAACTAACTAAACTATCACTAAAATTCCTTACTTTTGGCTATGAGAATCTTTAAGCTATTCTGCAAAACAATATCTCTAAATTTAAAAATAATTTTGAAGCAACCTGAATTTAATTTGACAATCGCGACTCCACGTGGTACTTGTTTGCCATACCCCATGAATTTTTTTTAGAGTCGGAGGCGCTCGTGTGTGGCATCCTCGTCGTGTTTTTTATGGAATTTTTCACTTTTTGTATGGAAAATATGAAAAATTATTACCTACATGTAGTTTTAGGGGTTTAAGGGCTTTATTTATAAAGAATTGGGTTCGACCACCAACACACCATAACACACCATTTTCGAGATATAAGCAAAATAAAAAAAAAAACGATACAGTACCATTTTTGCACCTGAAGTCTACGAGTTGTGGTGAATTTTAGTTCATGACAATTAATTTTATTCCACACCTTTTTAATCGCAATAAAAAATTGTTAGATTTAGTTATACAACCAAAATTTTACGTGAAAAAAACGTCAAATTCGGAATAGAAAAATTGCCATTTTCACTAAATTACTAACTCAGTGCCATCTTAGTGTTGTCAAACTAAAACGTAGTTAAGCTGTGTCATTTTGGTCTATTTCAGAATGGGAAATCGTCGTTTGACAGGAATAAACTAAATTTCAGTGATTTTTAGTCTAGTTTAGATAATTTTGTGACAAGAGAATCGGCACCATTATCTATATGCTAGATATTGCTTGTTTTCTGGATGGAAGTGCAGACAACAATACCTACTTACAGATTTATATTCAGCGACTTCGAAGCTGTTGGTAGTTTATTTTTACATCGTGTTCATTGCTAGTGGATTTTTTATAAATTACTTTATTGTGCATTGAAGTATTTGAAAGAAGAATAAACTCTGAAAATAAACCTATATCCAATTTTTTAATATTTACACTTCAAACAACACGTACAAAATGTGTATAGCAGGTAACTAAACGCACATTTAGTTGTTATTTATTACCTAACTAACGGGGCACAAATCCAGCCTGCTGCATGACCCAATCTGGAGATCGCACTAAAGTTCATACCTACGCCTAATCATCACCAACTAGCTCAAAGACAGTTAAGTAACTACAGCTGGGCTGCAGAAAACGGAGAAGGCGCCTTTGCCCAGGTGTGGGACATTACAGGCTAAATCAGACTTCGCTTCGCAGGCTAAGAGGTCTTAGACTTCTTAACCAGGTTTATAGATGTATAGGTACCAACTGCTGGCATTCAGGCCTCTGCTCTGCAGGTGGGAGTGAGCCGTAATTCACTATGAGGCCACAATAAAGATTTATTGATAAAAAAATCGTTTGATTTGGAACTCTTGAGCACGCAGCCGCCTTTTTGCTCATTTGCTAAGCCGGAGCGCATAGGAGCTTTTGGATAAGTTGGCCGAAATAGGTAGCTAGTGCATCTCAATTTTTATGGTACAACTAGATTCCGCCCGCGTGGTATATCGATAAAAACTAGCCTAAGTCCTTCCCCAGGGTTCAATGTATGTAATTTCATCAAAATCGGTCCAGCCGTTTCGGAGATTAGCCAGAACAAAAAGTCAGACAAATATTTTAATAATTGTTTTGTTTTTGTTATAAGTACCGTATATACTTTCATTAAGCATTTAGTAAAAATCTGTTATTTTGACATTACAGACAGACACTTTAATTTTATTTATTTAAATGTATAGATATATACGAGTAGTTACTTTTTTTAATATCGTTTTAAAACTTACCCATCTCTCATTGAGGATTGCTCCACCACAAGTGTGTAATCGTATCCATAGGAATCTGGTCTGCAGCGACACGAGATAGGGATGGCTGTGCGGTCTCGCCTCGTGACCACCCACAATTTTACTTTCAGGATTCAAACTTTTTGAGTTCACTAGGAAACATACAAAACAGTTTATCTACTGAAGAAATGCCGATAAGTCCAACATTCATTTAAATCTATTTTCTATGGAAACTGGTTTAAATAGATTGAGATAAATCTGTAATTACCAAATTAATATGCCACGTGAGGCCACACCGCATTGTTCATTAATTTCTGCATTTATAAGTTTAGGGAAAATCTATTTATATTCTAGAAAATGATTTTCAAATTTGTATAAATATATGCATTATTCATTCCAAGTTCTTCATGAAAAACTGAATTAAAAAAATAACTGACCTACCTGTGGCAAGAAATGAATATTTTATTAAAATCAAGAGGAGTTCCACGGTGAACTTCATAGCGATATATTTAGTGGATGAGTTGTCCTAAGAAACATTGTTATTTTCGTGTTATATAACATTGAGCTTAGTTAAATCCTTATCGGTGCTCATATTTGCAGAAGCTCAACCTTTTGTTTGTTTACTTTTAAATACATTTCCTGAAAATCACTATTGTTTCTTAATAGGTTTTCATGCTGCAGCAGGCTTTGAAGATCGGATATGAATTTTCCTTTTCGCGTATCAGTACGAATAGAACTCAAGCTGTGGCAAAAAATGCTTTCAAGAAGAATGGTAGTGCGGATAACCACCGGGGGTGCACCAGACGTATCTACAATAAGCATCGCCACTTGTAAAGGCTATTTGTGTTTATTTTAATTAATAAGTACACCAATATCATGTAAATTTAGTATTACCTTAAAACATTATTTACGTACCTACGCTGTGCTGTCGGTGTGCTGCTGCTTACGCTTATGTATGGTAGTGAATGTTGGGTGTGGCAAAAGAAGCATGAAATTAGAATAAATGCTGTGGAAATTCGTTCCTTGCGACGCATGTGTGGTGTAACTATGAATGATAGGCTGAGGAATGATGTGATAAGGCAACGGTACGATTTAAAAGAAGATATAGTGACAAAAAAAATTAAAAAGTATGTGCCGTGTGTGTGTGTGTGATTAGATGGTTGGTCAGGTTGAGAAGATGAATGAAAGGCGACTAACAAAACGTCAAGGCAGAAGTGACTGGAAAGGCCGGGAGGGACGCCCTAGGAGGACATGTAGTGACCTTATTGGTGATGTTCTTCAGAAAGATCAGGTGCGTAGTACCTGCAACTGGTGTGTGACCAGATATATGAACGTAAACGAGGCAAAAGGAATATGGAAGGATCGTAGCAGGTGGCGTTTTGTAGTTTTTGCCTACCCCTACGGGTATAAGGCGCGAGTTTATGTATGTATGTATTATTTCGGTATTACTTCTAATGTATACCTATATAAATTATAGGCGTAAGTACATAAAATTCAAAGAAAAATACATTGCACAGACGCTGCTCACTAAACGTTTCTCATGGGGTAACTGACACTCAACCTTCAGACGTTCACAAAGCATAAATTAGGGGTGAATAACGAACACGATACTTTATAAATACCAAACCAGAGGTCACTGTTCAAGGTCAATGATTGCCTTTGGCCTCTGGCTTGATAACTATCGATTTGCTACTACAAACCCTTTTTGGAACATTGACGTAACGGTAATTTCCACTTAAGCTAGAGTTTTCTAGGAAAGCGGTACCGTCATATTATAACGGCTGTCATGAAGAACTGTCATTTTCACTAGTATTTGATATTAGGGTGTCAAAAAAGGGTTTTTGTTTGGACAGCCGTTATTATGTGACTGTTTACCGCGTTCATAGGAAACCAAAGTTTTTGAAAAAGCAACCAAATAAACCTTCTTTATTATGTACTTACAATTCTTTGATATAACAATAGTAGATTGTTATACAAGGGTTGAAATGAATCAATTCCCATACGAGGTATTTAGACTATAGTCCGAGTAGGAATTGATGACTTTCACCCGTTTTCATAATAATAACATGAGACTCATATAAAATGGATATTTTGAATTTCGGTACAGCTTACAGACTGAGTTAGTATCCCACCAAATTATATAGTCTTTTTTAAATTTTAAATATGGAACACACCGCGTCTCTGCTGCGGGCTTTCCCGCTTAAAAAGTATTTTTTTTAAATTCAAACTGACTGTTTATACACTCACAAGACCGCAGCATTTTTTAATAGATATTTTTCTTAATTATGTAAAAATAGCTTTACCCGGCCCGGCTTCGCACGGGTAGCACTAAGTATCTACGGCGCACCTACCTACCTACCAACCTACTCATCCTACCTATCTACCTACCCTATTCGTTCTCGAGATATCATCAAAAACGCCGTTCCATACAAAATGTATGATTTATGTCCACAATTTTTTTTCGTGAATTTGTCCAACGTTTTAATCGTTATTTTGCTATTCGGGGCGGAGACAAATCCAACAAATCAAAGATCATAAAAATCGGTCCAGCCGTTCTTGAGTTATAAATGGTGTAACTAACACGACTTAGTTTTATTTAAGTATATAGATTATTGGTAGCCGACTACCTAAACAAAGTTAGTTATATTTTTAAAATTCATTCCCGCCCTGGAGAGGGAAGCAATTAATAAGTCTTTCTCGCCCAAAGGTGGGGAGCAGCGTCTTCCACCCGCTACTCGGATCAAAAAAACACTACTTTCCAAGTATGAGAAATGAAAAACAATGTCTAGTTCAGAGCACCTGAAAAAAGTATATGTACTTACCTTGAAAATAATATTTCATCACACATACGGGTTATTACAATATTGGAATAGGTCGTGCTATCGGCATCATAGGTAATTAGTTTCTGTACGTTGTCAATGTGAGCTGATTTGTAGATTTATGCTCCGATAATTGTCCAAAAATGTAACTAATGAGTAGTTCCTAGTAACCAATATTTGCATCTGTTAGTATGTATGTTAATGGTGTTGGTATCCTAATACTTAGTATTTGGGTTGTGGAAGTCAGATAGGCAGCCTCTCCATGTAAAATACTCTGGTATTCAGCTGCATCCGGTTAGATTTTTATTTTAGTTTTTTTTTGGGAAATCATCAAATAACTTCTCCCGCTCTGGGCGGAGCGGGAGGCCATGTCAGACTTTTACTGACTAAAACCCATCCGTGTTCCTTCAGTTGCCTGTCCGCTAGGTCCACAGTAATTTTTTCGGACAATCCGCGACCCCGGCAGGCATCGGCCCTATCGGACCCCATCAATTATTGCTGACATCTCTTTAAGGTGCGCGTGGAACACAACGCGCTGTCGACCCGAGCCTGGTCCTTACCGGACGGCGAGCTACCCATTGCTCGCCGTCCGCAAGCCCGCGCCTACGGTGGCCGGGAATCGGCTATCGACTCCCAATGCCCAGGGTGTCTCCTCCTGCGGCGACTAGGGGCTTGAGCTAGTAACCAATATTTGCATCTGTTAGTATGTATGTTGGTGGTGTTGGTACCATACTAGTTACCTAATATCTGGGTTGTGGAGGTCTGATAGGCAGTCTCTCCATGTAAAATACTAGTAGTCAGCTGCATCCGGTTAGTCTGGACGCCACCGTGATCACAACATAGTTGGCAAAATGTTAAGCAGATGGTGAGTATGTATGTTGGTACATTTGGAAATGGGTACATTCATCTAGAGCAGGGATTCCCAAAGTGGTCGATATCGACCTCTCGGGGTCGATATCGGTTTCCCAGGGGTCGACATAAACGAAAACTGATTTCGGGGGTCAACGAGGTCTAAAAATCGACCCCTATTAATTAACACAAGATCTTATTTAAAACTTTAGAGATACTGTATAAGTTGTGTTACGTGTTACATCCATCTCCCTCATATTTTTTTATTTTTTATTTTTACTTTGCTATTATAATGTTTTCTTTTTCAAAAAATAATTACGTACTTAAGTATTTTTACGTAATTTGTATTAATAATTATTAATTAAATTTAATATTTACTGAATTTTATGTCTATTTATTTTGTTAAATTTTGATGAGAAAATGATGTCAAGTTTACTCATTTAACCAACCGCAAAGTTTAAAATCGGTAAGTATTTTGTATCACTAGGAAAAAAACTAGAGATAGGATTTTTAAAGTAATTTGGCTATGGGGGTCTGAGGTATCAGTTCATTTTGGAAAAGGGGTCTCTTGCCCAAAATAGTTTGGGAATCCCCGATCTAGAGGCATCTGTAATTTTAAGTATACCTAGCTGTACTTAGCAAATAAATAACTTGATTTGATTTGATTTAAGTGGTCACCTACTGTGCATTAGGTAATCGTGTCATGCTGGAATGCTGTGGCTAAAATTAGGTCTGATCGGGGTATCAGGTAAATAAGTTTCTATTTCAAGGGCACTTTATTGTTTTCTAATTTTACTGTAATGAAAGATATCGAAGAGAATATTTTAATCAACTATATTTTCATGTTCGTGTAGGTATTATTATTAGATCGACGTTAAATTCGAGCCCTATTAGGTTTTCACCTCTGTCTTATTTCGCTTTCGTAAGAGGTGTCGGGATATATCTTGCGGTAAAAGGAAAATAAAGAAAAACAATTGGAAATATTTTATAAAACATTTATTTTCAATATAAAATGACTGTTTCCTAAATATACGACATTGTGTTCAAAGAGTTTAATGATAATAATTTAAAAGAGTAAAGTTAAGATGGAAAAGAGTTGAACCTTTCCATGTTACAGACCTAACACAGGTGTATACTTTATAACAAAATATTACCCTGTGCCTTATTGTTAATAGCTTAGAGTTAATCTTTCAATTAAGATAAATATGGAGTAAACCTACTTCGTTTATGTACCAAAAGATATACAAAATTAACATATCTTATTTTTCAATGTTACATCTATCTTTAAACGAACATTTTAAATATTGTGGATATGTTGTTTATTATCCGACAACTTATCTAACATAACGAAGAGAGAAGAAAAGTTGCAGGACGCAAAAAGTTCAGCGTAATAAGAAAAAAGAATGTGAAATTTCGGAAATAAATTAGTGATGAATTAATAAGTAGTCATTGAGGTAAACAAGGTAAAACAAAGTTAACAAAAACTGAAAAGAATTAAAATAAATCAAAAATTTTAAACAAGAAAGAATTATTTGATAAACAAATAGGAACTTACGACACTTAACAATTTGCTTATCACATTTTTTACAAACATACTTCTAATAATTTATTAGAGATGATTCATTGCTGGCTATGCTATGAAAGTTGAAAATTATGAAAGAAAGAAAAAGTATTTATTGGGACTCGCACAGGATTATCACAAACTAAACGAAACACATTCTTAAAAAATAAATTTAAAAAAAAATGAAAACAGAAAGCAGCTATGTGGAGTTATTGATCAGGCAACGCATTATGCGTGAAGATTTTTTCAAGTGTGTGATTTATCTTAAGTGAAAGACTATCTCGTGAGCACGTTGCATCCATCTTAAAGAGTGGACATGGATTGTTTACGAACTAAAACACTATGAATGACGATACAAACTTACAATATCATTGCGACTGTGTCAGAGAGATACATACAATACCGTAACACGAATTACGGTCTCAAGTTAGAAAGATGTTAACTAACTTGAGATAAAATGATTTTAACATGCATTTATAAAATTAAAAGAGCTATCAACCTCCACCGACACATGATGGAAATAATCAATTTAAAGCGAAGTGGTTTGTAGTAACTAGGTCCAGACAAAAGAAACTGTGCAGTTGTGTCGGAAGGAGCTCTAATTATGATTATCAATCTATATATTGCGAGTTGGTAATTATGTATTTGCACTTAACCCCTTTAGCTTTTAAATTTATTTAGGAATAACATTACAATTACGATCGTCTCGTTTCTAATATAAAGCTTAACTTACTCTAATCTAACTTTATGTACAAAATTATAAAACGAGTAACAATAACATTTAACTATATCAAAGGAATTAAATTGAATGGCGAATCTAGTCGCCATTTCGATCACAAAGCTGGTCGAACACTTAAATCTATAAATTAATATAGTGATCTGATTAAATACTTTGGTCTCTAATGCGATACATTTGAAGGTTAGTTATTTAGAACAGCAACTTAAGTTTAGAACATTATTTACAAGATAACATTAACAAATATTTTTAATCCCATTCGCACGTTGTTCATATTTCAACAACAGAACAAAATATGGCAGTACGCGATGCTTTTCACTCCTGTTTGGTTTCACAAATCGATTACGAATATCGATTATAATGAATACTCGATAGTGTCAGTGTATCGGGAAGAATGGCGGAGTGATCGTCGGTAGGTGGTCGCCGCATCGAGGGAAGTTCGGCGGCACGGGGGGCAGGTCCCCCTGAGTGCCGATGTGAAGAATCAAGTTCATTCCTATTACTATGTGATAGATGAAATGACAGTGGAACAACCAGTATCCTGAAAAGAAAATATAAATTTAAAAATCAAGAACTGAATAATAAATGTTACGCTGTGATCGTTATTGTTATAATCAAGCAAATTAATTTGTTTTAGAATATTGTTTGAAAAACTAAGGGACATTTTACAAGGGAGTATTTATCACCTGGGTTATCTGCCTTTAGCCTTAAAACGACGTAACCATTATTGGGCACAGCAAGAGTATCCTTGAAGGGGGGCAGGTTGTATTGCCTGTGCAGTAGACCCTTCCTGTCGAGATCCAGGGCGTGTTTCAGGTTAATTTTCTTTATGTTCTTGTCGGGAGACCTGCCGATACCTATCACGTTGTACGGAGTACCGTGAAGGTGGAACGGGTGAGACAAGTTCGGCGATTGCACTGAAATTAAAATAACTCATTGTTACGGTGCTAGATGCTGTTTTTTTTTTACTTAACGAGTGTATGTTGGTCGCAAGTGTGTTGTTTTAAACGGATATGGTTTTCAGCTTAATGCAGAGCCATAGATTATTTCTTTCTTTGTGACAAAAATAGCAAAAATTAACATTATGGGTTCACTCTGGTGTTTTTCTCTGTTTGTGAGACATAGAAAGATAACTGATGTCATACAAGAGAGTGATGATATTATGGCACAAGGACTATATTGGTGTAAGAATATCTTTGTATCTACCTTCGTCAACCAACACGATTTCAACAATGGAGTTAAGAGGCACATCGATCATGTGTGTGCAGCGGCAGTCGACGGCGCAGTTGGCGGGTCTGTTGTCTCCGTTACAGAAGAGATCCGGGGATAACTCATGCATTTGCGAGAGGGGAGGCGCGGGGGCCGCTCTGTAGGAGATCTCGTCCACCAAACTCAGTACGTGGTCACCGCCGGGAGCCACTGGAATTGGAAAAACGTGACATATTTTAAATTTGATATAATATTAGCTTTTTCCGGAAATTAATATAGAATATCCCACGGGAACGAACTACATGGATAAAAAGTCCTAGCTCTAGTCTTGGTCTATCCATGTGACATATATCAACTTGTACATACTAACCGCTGTACTATTTAATGTGATAACCTCATCGCCACTCTGTGTACTATTTGGTGATGCATGACATTATTATGGAATAGGCCGAATTAAAGTATACTGAAAACAGTTTAAAATCAAAAGAGGCAGAGGCAAAGTACCTATTAATTTAAAAAATTAACGTCATAATCAGAGATCGGATATTCGGATGCATATGTTGACATATTGGCTAATATGGAAGGCGCTTTTGTATCGAAAAAATCTGAACTTTAACTAACATACACCATCCCTCCTCTTACACCCTACATACACATACTCGTATTTGCATCGGGGGTTAAACATTAATTTAAATAAATAAGCATCGGAATAGTTATGCAATCCAAGGATCCTGGGGTTTTTTTAAAGTAAATATTTTTTTAGAAGTCGCTTCCATACTATACACCCGACTAGTTATGCCTTCCCGGTGATCTTGGCATACCGGGCTCTTTTTTTACAAAAAAATATATTTTCAGAAGACGTTTCCATACTTTCATTGCAAAATTAACTTCAGGCATGCATGCATCCTAATATCCGATCTCTGGTCATAATATATCCGAAGTAGAGACTCACCAGTTGAAAGCTAAACGAAGCTGTCAATTAAATAATTTTGTCCTCTAATGTGTTGTGTAATCTAATGACCTCAAAATCTTACCTAAATAGTTCCTGTACGTATTTTCCTTGAACAAGTCCTTCGGCTTGTAGAAGTGGAACCTGAATGGCAGGAAGATCTTGACATCGGGCCTCGCCTGTAATATGGCCGGGTCTACCGGTCTGGCTGACTTCAAGTTGCTAACGCAAACTGCGTCATTTCTTTTTACATTGCAGATAGCGTCCAAGGGGTTAAGAATCTATAACATTTTTAGGGTTAAAGACATAGTTTCCAAAAAAAAAGTAAATGTCAAGCAATATGTGCTGAATTTAAAAATCGTTTCAATTAAAAACATATATATATATTTATATGGCATTGTTTTTTAAAATAATTGGCGTTATTTAAGCAATGGGGTTATAGTTTGTTAGTTCAGCCGAATTTATAACGCAATTTTCGAATCTTGTGCTGAAAAGCTTTACAAAAAGAATTTGTTTAGTAACGTCATTATATACACAGAAAATATTAAAGAATATACAAAGAAATAGAAAAGATGTACAACCTGTATGTTTGGTGCCAAATAGGAGTCTACTCGATGCCCTCCAAACTCATGCACAAGACATCTCATGCGAATCATCTACATAATATCTAAAATAGTAATTCTATTGTGCTTTATATACAAATATATACAACAGCTTATCAACTGATGTGTGTGTACAAATAAAAATAATAAAATCGATGTACCAACTAATTGTACAATTGAATCATCTAACTATATACTCATGCTTTCAAGGGAAATAAAATAAACCGCTATTTTTCATAGATTTTATTAAAGGTATAAAATTTTACATTCTTATAGTAATTTTATATTATTATGATAAATCGTAACGTTTGCTTTTCTTTACTTTATAGCAAAATATACCTACTTCGCTGCGAGATAATGTTCGTTGTAAGCTGTGTTGTCGTTTTCAGTCGACTAGGACACACCGACATTTACTTTTTGGAATTTCCGTTGGCACAATCACACTCGACTTCTAGTAGTCGTAACATTTTACATCTCTTAATTAATGGTAACCTCAAGTGTGCGTCTCTGTATATCTATAGTCTACATAATAATATACAGTCTTCGTTTGTGTACGGAGTGTGCTACAGAGTGATCAGAGTACTGTGTATTTACATAAGTTCCACTGTACGTTATTAAAATTTTATCAAAAATAGTAATGCATACTAAATTGGGTTGGGAATGTACCAAATGTCTTAAAATTCTAAGCAAGTAGGTCTAATAAGTAAATTTTAAATATATACAAGTAATAAATATATCATTGGTGAAAATAAAATTATAATGGCAAGTTGTTAGTTACAGGACGAACTAGTCTTGTTAAAACTATACTCAATACGCGAAAATAAATTGTTGGTTCAAGAGCCTCAAAGTACATATTATAGGCGATATCAATAATTAAAACGTAATTAAGAAAATATCACCGAATATGGCATAAAATTAAAATTGAAGTCAACTCGTAGAAACAGTGCATCATCGTTAAATAAAATCACAAACCATCATTAACTCCCGTTGAATCACTCTTGTAAAAAAAATAAACACAAACGGCAGAATCGAGCACTTCGAATCTACCGGACACATCACACAAAACAAACATAAATTTACACTTAGTTAACATATTTAAATCAACTGTACATAGCTGTGTGCTGTACTTTTTATTTGCATCACATGCAAAAACTGGGCAATTTGTCTAGGAACCAATTTAGTTTAGCGTGATGGGAGGGAGGTGGTCGCCACATGTGGGGAAGTTGGGGGGGACGGGCGGCAAGTCGGCCTGAGTGCCCACTTGCAGTACGAGGTTCATGCCGATGACGATGTGGAACAGGAAGTGGCAGTGGAACAGCCAGAAGCCGGGGTTGTTAGCTCGGAAACGGACGATGACGTAGCCATTGTTGGGGACGGCGATGGTGTCCTTCGCCGGTGGGAGGTCTCCCTGCTTCAGGTGACGCTCAAGTAAACCTCTCCTGTCGAGGTCAAGAGCGTGCTTCAGGTTGATCTTCTTAACGTTCTGGTCGGGTGACCGGCCGATACCGATGACGTTGAAGGCGTATCCGTGCAAGTGGAACGGGTGAGATAAGTTTGCGATTTGAACTGGAAAATGGAAAGTACAATCAAGAATTTGCGTCTATAATTACCGTAATCTATACGTGATGCATAACTTCCCGTTATTGTATTCAGCCTGGTATAATTACCGAAGAAATAAATCGATTTACGTGATGATAACATCGGCAAATAAGGTTCAAATTGATCTACTATAAGTGGTTTGGTTTTAATTATACCAAGCTCAGTAAGCCAATTTTCGCGGGTCATTAAATGTGTTGGTAATGTACATACCTTCGTCTACAAGTACAACTTCGACCACAGCATTCAGTGGTATGTCGACCTTGTGGGTGCACATGCAATTTTGTCCACAGTTAGCGGGGCGGTTGTCACCGTTACAGAACTGTTCGGGGTTGATGTCATCATACTGACTGATTAGGGGCGCGGGCGGGGCCATGTATGAAATTTCGTCTATCAAACTGATTACGTGATCTCCTCCAGGGGCAACTGGAAAGTTGACATCATGTTATTGGCGGTTTTTTCTTACTCATCTGATTGAACAAACGAACAACACCATTTATGTGAATAGCTTACCTAAATATCTGTTATAAGTATTCGGCTGGAACAACATCTCAGGCCTATAGACGAAGAAACGGAAAGGCAAGAAGATTTTTACATCAGGTCTTTCTTGAAGGATGGCCGGGTCAATGTGCTTGGCGTTCTTCAGCTGACTGACGCAAATAGCATCGTTCCTTGTAATATTACACCTGGCGTCCAACGGGTTCATCACCTGGATAGTTAGTGAGGAGAAAGGTACGTGCAATTACTAATATTACGTGCAAATATACATTATTCACTACTCAATTGACTACAGTTTCTAAAACTACTAGTTGAAAATTATTTGCACTCTTGCAGAAATTCAATCAAAGTGCAAACACACACCTTATAATAAACCGTTACACTGGTATGTGGTCGATTTTAAAATTGCTACAGAGACAAGTTTGTATTGATATATATATTTACAGAACCGGTAAATGTACCGGTAGCTATTTCACCTGACTGTACATGGTCTAATTCGTCAACAGCTATAATTTGATTTTTCGTTTTAATTTATTCGCTGCTGCGAAATTTGTTTCATATCGGCTCTATACCAGTATTTATGTTTGAGCAACGAGTTGGTATAAAGTCGACACTTGGACCATGTTTAATCGAGGCTGTCGTGTCGGCACCAAGAATTCAGTATGCAATATCCGCTGTTTAATCATTGAGGCGGGTGGTCTCGTGACACGGGCCATGTACTCCATAGACTTCCACGGTACACCAGCTAGAACTTAGCACCATAATTACGTGTTCTTCATTCGTCTCAGCTAAATTACTACCAACATACAGGAAATGTAAGAATATTTACATTATCATAGTTCAATCTTCTACTGAATCTACTGGTGGTATATAATACATTACAGGATCGCAGTATGTTACACCGGCCACTACAACTCACCACTCCTTGAGGGATGCCGACATCGTAGGTGGGTGGTTGCGAGGAGGGCTGGTAAGGTCCTCTCGCGTATCTGAGGATACCTAGCTGCTGAGCTCTCTTAATACCGCACTCGCCGAGACCTCGGACCTGGATCCAGTAGGCTCCAGGATTGTTGTTCGCTTCGATTACAAAGTCGTATCGTTCGCCTGTAACACGCGTAATAACATTTTTGTAAGAATTTCATTGGGATCTAGATAATTTGCAAATGTTGTAAAAGAGGAAGCACGTATGTTATACAATATTTTTGCTCGACTGGGCGCACTACCTAATTAGACATTATTACAACACAAAGGCGTGTCTTATAAAAATTGCAACCGATTATCATAAATTATGTTATGCACCTATTATTACGATTAGGTAGATACTTTCGTAAGCAGAAATAGTTTTAAAATAACTCAAATATTTTTAAAGTACCTAAATCATAAATTGAACGAACGGTGTCCCATATTCTACTCATTATTAGTATATTAAATGAGCGTGTGTGGGTCTCAAAAAGCCGCTCCGATCAGTCGTGTGGAAACTCCTCCACACATTACAACTTGCCATTGTTCGAAAGCTAAATCGTAAACAGGTATGTTTATTGCTTCCTTGTGCTTAGCTTACCTGAGAACGAGATGATGGTGTTTACTTGTACCGGATGCACGGGCTCGCCGTCAGTCGCAATAACGGTTAAATTGTGGCCTTCGAAAGTGACCTGCGCGGGGCACACCGATGCGAAAGCGTTGATCATTCTGAATCTGTATCTCCTGCCAGGTGTGATCGTGAACACTTCCAGGGGCGTGTTGGTCATGAAGCCAGTGTTGGGGTCTCTGAACTGACCCTTTCCGTTAATCAGTACGTTTTCGGGATCCTGTCCGGTGTTGACGGCCAGACGACCAGGGTATCTTTCGGCCGCGTCTTCGTGCAGCCAATCGCTGAGCAGCATGACGTGGGTGGTCAAGTCGTAGTCGTACAGGTGACTGTTGGGGTCTTTGGATGGAGGCTGACGGACGACGATGCTTCCGTATAAACCGTCAAGCTTTTGGAGTCCAGTATGAGCGTGCCAGAAGTGGGTACCCGCGTTACCTTGCCATTGATATCTGTAATAATTTGTGGAGAATATTAAGCATTGTTATCAAATTGATACTATATAGTTTTTACCAAGAATTAAGCATTCTAAGGTTTATGTGTACCTGAAAGTATTTCCTTGCTGTATGGGACACTGCGTCACAAACGGTACACCGTCGTAGTACTGAGAGCCTCTCTGCCAGATTCCGTGCCAGTGGATGGTCACCTCCATGCCCTCCATGTGGTTCTCCACATCGATAACTACCTTGTCGTTCTCGCAAACTTGGATGGACGGTCCCGGCAACATTCTGTTGGCTGTGAGGATTCCTCGCTCGACTCCATCGGCCAACACACACTGGCAGTGAGACCATACCACGTTCGTCGCATTTGGTGTGCATACTTGACACGCCCTGCAATCATTTGAATGTATTTAAGTATGACATAAGCTATGCTCTATTTTTTTATCAATATAACTTACACCACAATTTCTTCAGGCAACACGTAGCCTATCGTGAAATAACTTGTTTGCATAAGTCCTGTCGTCACCTATCAATTACGTGGCCTGACGGAATTTGGATCACTCATTGTATTTAAGTACGGCATTGAATCCGATGCCGCTAACAGTTCGTGTGAAACAAAGCGTAAAATGTGCGAAATGGAAAAGTCGGTCGCTGGGTCGGTTTTTTCTTCGGCACGACTTTGCGTGAGCATCTCGAAAATATTTGGACTATCTCTGGATCTTGGCGCGGATGGCGCAGTTCTTACGAAATGCAGTGAGGTAAGGAGTTACTCAAGCCTAAAGCCTTTTTTCAAACTGCTGTGATATAAGTCGATAACAGTGATTGTAAAGTAAACGTCTAATTCGTGCAATTATAGTGGTACAATTGAAAAGACTTCCGACTCCTTTAGCTGCAACTTGCAATTTTAATGAGAAACGAAAAGGCTGTTATTACGATTGTTATTAAAGATGACTTGTTCAATGTCACTGGGTGATCTATCGTAATTTCACGGCTTGGTTTCGAAATTAGTCTATTTCCGTTGAAAAAATACAATGATTCGTTTGTATCCGTAGGTGCAAAAGGAAACAAACTTCATTAGCATTAGAGTAGTAGACCTACTGGGGAAATCTGCTACGAATTTTCCTTATTTGTTTAGGTGAAGTGTTTTCCGTTCTAGTCGAAAATTAAATAAATTATGTCGAAATATAATTTACCATAATTAGGTACGTATTATTTTATGTTACTTTTTAGCTTGATTTACCTTTTGCTTGATGACAGAAAATGAATACGTATGTGAAATACTGCATATATGTTTAATGGACAGAATTCGCAAAATAACAGCGCAGCGCATCTATCTATACCTATGTTGATAAAAATTTAAAGTAAAAAAAAATACTTACGCTCCCAAAACCGTGTACAATTCCAAAGTGAAGTGGTAGTAGCAGATCCTG
Source organism: Dryobotodes eremita (assembly GCA_917490735.1). NCBI lineage: Eukaryota > Metazoa > Arthropoda > Insecta > Lepidoptera > Noctuidae > Dryobotodes > Dryobotodes eremita. Next base: position 15,616,748 of record OU823255.1, read on the forward strand.
GGTGGTTCGTTCTCCCTGCAGGCGCGGGCGCACTCATCAGGAGCCGACAGTGCTGGGTTTCTCCTCAGCTCAGCCGTGGCACTGCTCGTGAAGTCCAGATGTTTCAGGGAAGTTTTTCCATTGGCGTTTCTCGTCAGAGAAGGCAGAGGGTTGCTCCGAACGCCACCACTTAGCGGACCGCTGCCACTGGACACGAATGGGTTGGATGAGGGGCCGGAGGTGCTGCCGATGCTACCGAAGGACGCGAAGGGATCGCTGCCTGACGGGTGCGTTTGCACGAGGCCATGGGTGGAGGAGAAGGCACTGCTGGAGCCCTCGCGGAACGGTGTGGCTGTGCCCGCTTGCCACCATGACGCTGACGTCGATTGGTCGTCGGCTGTGCTGATGGCTTCTGTGGAACAGAAAAAGAATCTGGTAAGTGTTGGTTCAATCTTGTCAAATACGTTTTCCGATGATTTTTTTTTAAACTTGATCTAAATGTTTTTCAATTCGTAGAAAATAATGTCATCTCTATACTTGGCCTGAAAGTTGGGCACAAGGTGACGGGCGGAGGTCGTTTCGGTCTGTTTGGAAGTCTTGTTCATTAAATTTACCAATTTTTTGTCATTACTCAGCGGTCAGAATAGGGTAAACATAATACTCGTAGATTCAAATGATAATTTTCGGTCAGTGACCACAGTAGAAATTGGTGCAGATACTAATCTACTTTATATCTAAAATATTTGAATCAAGGCTGAAGCACAGGTCCATGTCACTTTCAAAAATTAATACATAGTTTATAAGAAAAGTTAAATGTTATATAATGTTGATGGCAATAGGCTCGCCCACTATGGGACTTGAAAATAACTGGCGAAATGTGGGTGCACTATAGGTACACCTCTGACTGTCCCTACGAGGAATTGAGGCGTGATGTTACGTTACGTTAAATTAGCTATGTTTATAAAAGCATAATGTGGTCAGGTAGGTATGAAATTCTTTACAAGTGCGACTTAATACAATGTGGAAGAATTTAGGCCAAGATGAATACCACAATTGCATACAATCCTACACTGCTATTTCTCACAGCCTACTCGCCAAAACCTAAATATCCAAGTAAAGCTATCATAAAATCAAACCTTAGAACGAAAGATAAATAACTCGCGGACATTACTCATGAATCGAGATTACACAATAAAGATAAAAGATGTGTAAATTACAAACGTTCCGAAGCTATTTCAAGTGGAACGAACGATTGGGAATCTGTTACGATTTTCCCAAGAACTGACAGTGGCTGAAAGTTACTTACGATTAGTTTATTAGATAAGTTGGTAGTAGCTCTCGACAGGTGCGTTAATGTAAATTCTGCAGTGCAGGTATCTTGTAGCCAATCGTATAATGGTTACAAGACTGTGTTGTCACGATATTTTCGCAACACTGGAGCAGGGACCGCGTCCTTAAATTAAAGGACTTTTACTTCCCTGTCGGCTGTTACAGTTTTCTCAAAGCATTAATTGAATATTACGCAGTCTGATACGATCGTACAGTTACCACATTATTATAATTGCTTACTCAATATTTGTAGTGATGTGTACCGGCTTTTGTACAATACCTTTTAGGGTTCTCTGCAAATGGGTGCTTCATAAAATTGTTTGCGTACCGAATACGTTGTTCTTGCTTGGATTTTGCAACAGCATTATTGTAGGCTATTAGCTTGTAGATATGCAACAAAAACTGTTCAAATTTGGACTGGTTGCGGAACATAACAATACGTGTTGGATACGAACTTGGCCGTTTTTTGTGAGACCGTTTAGGTCTGAGAGCCTTGAAGTGACTATACTTTTATTTCCTTATTGGTAAACACTAACATTGGCTGGCTATTCGTTACGGCGCCGGCGATTACAGGCGGGTTATCAAAAGGGTTATTATTTCAAATTACGAGTCGCGTGTCTGGTCTTCCGAATGGGTGAATCGTGTATGTTGTTGCAATGTTAGTGAAGATTACTTCTTGTATTGCATAGGCAATTAAAATGTGTTTGTGAAAAGGTCTGATTCTAGCTAATTCTCAATGAATGAGACGTTTTAAACATTCTTCTGGAGTTATTAGTGTCTTTAGTTAGCATGAACTCGATGTATTAGCACTTAACTCACTCTTTAACTTGCACATACAGTGTTGCTCGCGGCGGCGTTTAGTAGCAGAAACTATAAAACGCTACCAAGCGATTTACACTTTTTGAAACTATTTTATTAGAATTCTGAAACTATGGACCACAAAACCCGCTCATTAGTCGCATAAATATGCCACCCAATAAGTTTATTGACGCTACTTAGATTAAGTTTATTACTTATTTATAAGACCCATAAATTGTTGCTATCTAATCACAGATTAATTTAGCAGCAGCTGCTGTGGTCGCTCTGTGGTTTGCAATCAGCCCCCGAGAATTTCTCTTTTCAAGTAAAACACTAGATGTTATGTGTACCAGCATAATGTGCTTATAACATATCGCGGATATGTTTAAAAATTATTACGGCAAAATTGCACATGACCAATCTATAATACTCTAGTTACTTAAACGTCTATAATTTTCAAACATACGTGTCTACGTCACACATTTCATTTAATTTCAACGTTTTTGAAATCGGTTTTGTTTCTGTTTTTCTGGTTTACAAATTCGTTTCAGTGCACAACAAGACACGATTGATTAGGTCACTACCGTGCAAAATATTGGTTCTTTGTGGTAAACTTTTGAAACTAGCACTTTTAAATAATGAAACACCCACATGAAAACTAAAATGTTGTCGAAATTATTTGAAGAATAAAATTATAATTACGATTTTCTATAAAATATTTTCGTCTCGTCTTAAAAAATGCAGTGAGTTGGCCTTTGGTATCCCAATGTTGGCGTATTGGTGCTGTTGGTGCAACTCAATGGGCTCGCTTATAGAATCGTGTTTACATTCAATCATGTTGTTTGCGATTCGCGTCGGTGATGAGTCGTTCCATTCATCTAATCGCCTTCGTGAGCACATCTGTTCACCGGATTATTAGTAATATTACTATTCCGTTGCGCTATTACAGCGTATGTGTTTAGTTAAATGATAACATTACCGCGTACGTGTAACTACAGCTGTTATGTTTTTACGAACTTTGGTCGTTTGGAAATATAGGAGTATATAGCTTAATTAATAGAATGCTTTTTTGTGATGCTTTTAATTTAATGGTTTTCCATGAGGTTTAATGACCTGATAGCTAGAAATACGTCGATTTAGTTTCACTGCGACGATAAATATTGTATTAACACTGTAGGTATGTAAGAATTTTTATTCCGTGTTGTGAGATGAGCGTCTGACTGTCGAGTAGTTGTATACTTTATATTATCGTTTTTGTCTGAACTAATGTAATTGGCTGTGGCTGTTTTATCTTAAATAAATACATTAATTAATATTATATTATTATGTATAGCTTTTTGTTCTTTTTTCTTTATTATTCTCCTTGTAATCCTAACTTCCTAACTTCCTAACTATCCTAACTAATATTATAAATGCGACAGTAAGTTTGTTTGTTACCTTTTCACGCCTAAACCACTGAACCGATATTCCTGAAATTTTGCAAATATGTTGTCAGGTGTACAGAAACGGACATAGGGTACCTTTAATCCCGCAAAAAAGTACTGTTCCCGAGGAAAACAACAATAACGTTCGTATGATAATAGATGGCACCACGTCACTTTCGAATCATGATTGAATTATAACCCAAATTTATAGTCAGCCTAAATTAACGCGAGCAAAGCCGCGGGCAAAAGCTAGTATAATAATATGTCCACTCTCTCTATCTTTATTAGAATAATAGAGTGGGACTTACAATATTATGTTAGATATAGAATGACAAAACATTGCTTCAGATTCAGACACATTGCTTGTTCGTATCGTATCTGATAATTTATTAACCCTACTATGGGCTAATGGTAGCAGTGACAGTATTTTGTAGTAATAGATTATGTTGATTACAACTTTGTTCTCTATCTTTAAAGAATTATGTAAGTAAGCAGACCCAATAAAGACATTAAATAACCCGAGGGCAACCTAGTGTTTGGCAAAACTTGTTGATAAATTGACTTAGAAGTGTGACTATAAAAATGAATTGGCGATTAAATCGGCAATATATTTTCGTATTCTCAATTAAGAACATTAGTATTATTTATTAAATGATCATAAGTGCGATTATCGCGTGCATAAAATCGTAGGCGGAAATTGATTGATATCAGTTTTAGAATAAATGCTCGTAACTCCGTATAGCCGATTTTCAATTAGCAGCCCACTTGTGACGGTGCATGATGAAAAAACGTAAGTAGCATGTATTGTGTGCAACCCACTTGTTGATAGAACAATATGTTTGTCGAGTTTGTGCAATGAATCAATCATCGATCGTTACACACGATTGTTTCGACCAGCCTCTTTATATACGCCGTTAACCATGTTGGTTTATGAGGCGCGGTGAAAAAAAACATGGCAGTTACTGAATCTATTAGACAATTTTTACGCTGACTTACAGGCTTATGTCAAAGCATGTGTAATGTACTGAAATCCATGAATTACGTCTACTTAGAGAGCGCTAGGTTCTGCTAGGTTAAAAGAAACTGATAAATGATAAACTTTTTTTTTATTTCTGTAAGTAGGTTTGTACAAACACTTTTACACACCAATCATATTTTAAAAACTAGATGAGGTCGGCGTTTCCTATCTGACTACTCTGAGCAGAAACGCCGAAACAAACTGAGTGGTCACAGTCTCTTTTGAAGTCCAGACATACTCTTGGTCATGTGAAGACCACGTAGATTGGTGTCTGAAATGGTCTTTTGAGGAAAAACCACACAGATTTGTCACGCATTTGTCAGTAAACGTGCAGCTCAACTCAGAACTTAGGAGCTCAACTGCTACATTACTTACAGGTTTTTGCATAGGGCTTCCAGTCACGTATAAAACCAGATTCAGAGTGGTTCTGCCTATGAAAGTTATGTCTTCATTTACCTATAAGGTAAAAGAGTGAAGTTAGAAGAGCTCTTGGTGGAAACGTAATAACATGTATGAGGGAATCATTAGATTATCATCACTGGAAAAAGAAATAAGATTGTGTCAATTAATTAGTCTGTGCACGGACGGCTGATTAATTACAACATAACTACAAATTTATAGTTAAGCTTTATTTTTGCGATTACTAAGCTTCTTACCTAATTGTAATACTGAACATTTTATTACACGCCTTTTAGCTAAGATTACAATAGAAAATAATGAAGTAGGTAATTAGTTTAATGCCTCAAACGACACTACACTATTTAATCTTTTGTTGTAATTATCTTTTCTAAGTAATTGCAGTTTATTTTAATAATTTCCTGTATTTTATTCTATAGGAACTAAATTAGAAAATTATATAGATTCTATAAGTTCCTCGTTTTGAATGTTTGTTGCGTTATCGACAAAGCTCTTAAACCGTACCGTTCCGTCATTTCATATTTCTTGCTATCATTCTACCCACGGCGTGGCTCGCGTTGAAATCGATGATTATCCTAGAAACGAGATATTAAAACCAGAGTAACGAGATCACGTCAAACGGTAATTAAAGGGTTGGTTTAACGTTGTATAACACATCGAAACTTTGTATATCAATAAGGTATTTATTACAACATGACGGTAGTGCACTACTTGTGTCTGGCGTCACATTTCGTCAGATAGATAGGTAGATATAATTTATTTCTCAGTGTATGGTACATTAAGATCTTAATATTAATAAAAAGTTTCACATATACTACCGTTGCCGGTGTAGAAATATTAAATTTATAGTACAATTAATATCCCCATTAATAATTATAAATTAGTTTGAAATGAAAATAGGTAATTTTTAATACAATGTCAATTATTTACAATTTTTTTCTTAATATTGTTTATGAATAATGTCAAAAATATACCAATTATATAATGTCAAATGTCAACAACAAAAAAAAAACATAATAATAAAAACAAAAGTCAATAAACACACAAAATATTGATAAAATGTAATTTCAAAATTTATAATTAAAAAAATCGTTAACTGAATAGAAACAATTACTGTTACTGATTTATATTATGAAAAGGTAACTAAGCAATGTATGCGTTTGGGAATTTGTTTACTTATTTTTACACGTTACTTCCAGCAGTCGATCATGTGAAGGAAATTAAAGATCACAGTACACGGCATATGATTGATTCTTTTGGCAAAGTCAAAGTCAAACTCAAATAATTTATTTCAAATAGGCACATAAAAGGCACTTTTAAACGTCAAAATTTACAAAAAATTAGAATTAATTCTAGTTGCCCCTTCCAAAAGGTAGTTTCGTACGGAGAAGAATGGGCAAGAAACTCCACCGTTACTCTTTTAAAATGTTTTACAATATTATGTAAGTTCACATTCATTATGTAATTATATGTGAAGACGATGCACCTAGAATAAAATTACTATACCACAATAGGCAAAATTATTATGATATTATTATTATTATTATTGATTTATTAGATTATTTTGGCATACAGATCATTTCAACTATATTTACAATTTGGGCGGAGATGAAACTAGGAAATGATGACAAAGATGAGTGGGTTTCATTTACAGTTCAACATTGATACCTTTCTGATAATGCCAGTCATTGTGGAAAATCCAACTTTGATGATAGAAAGTCAATGTTTATGCACTTCAAACGCCTCGTTTTGTTAATAGTCATTGAATCGGGATTAAATGCTATAACTAAGTTAGGAATAGGAGTTTCCCCGCCTGAAACCTAACAATCGAGCTCGGTGGTGCGGAAACAGTGAAAGTTAACTTTAACTGTCGCTTTAGAAGCAAACGGAGTAACTCTCGGCTTAATGACATGTCCGTAACGTGATATATTTGTTCGCTGTCCCATGTCAAGCGACTGTCACGCCGATTGGCCACAAGTACTGTATCGATTACAAATAAACGATTTAAATCACAGCCTCACTAGCAAGAGTTTTATTTAGATCGGTTTATGTAATAGAGAACGGATCGGCACGTCTCGGGAACTCGTGTTTGTTTTGTTCGTTTATTCAATTTCTTGAGTTTCGGAATTGAATGCGCAGTCCACGAGTAGATTGTCATACTTCCTTATTCAAGGAATTATTTACAGAAATCGATAAAATTTTACTACATGTCTCGTAATTCTAAACCTGTGCTGTAGGCACTTGACTCATTACTAAAACAACCATGAAGTCAGGCAATACTGTAATAGAAAGACTACGTTCCTTCATTTATCTGTAACCTGCTTGATTAGTTCTGTCGAAATAAAATATTAAATAAACCAGAAGCCAATTTATTAATGACTGAAGCTGTCAAAATCAGCATTATAATCTGACAGACAGCCTTCAGACCCTTATTAGTGGGCCTACGAGGTGTAGCTAATACATTATGTATGTACTTTTGTATGAATACGACTTAATTGCACGCATTGAGCTGGAAGTGGCATAATAGTCCAGTTTCATCGACGTGTATGATCGTTAGCATGAAAGAATGCTCCAATTATGGATTAATCAGTTTCTTAGTGCTAATATGTAGTTGGTATGCCTCCGTTTATGAATATCAGTAACGATCACGGAAGCCGATATTTTTTCTTTAATTAGGTACACACTTTGAAGGATTTTTTTTGGCATATCCTAATATAATTGTTTGTTAGTATTTATTGCCTTACGATAATGCTTGTATGTTATTTTCACTTTTATTTGTTGCGTAAAAGTGTAGGTTCACCGAAAACTTGCATTCTGAGATCCATGGTTTCTGTCGTTGGATTTTAATGTTAAATAAATACCTGTTTTATCTTCGTGGTGTCGGTTCCTAATTTTATTTAGGAGATCTATTTTGCATATACAAAAGTAATGTATTGTAACTACATAAACATGATTGACAGTTCTTAAGTAATACTTAGTCAGTAACACAATATTCTTTCAACTCGCTTTATCTTTCATCTATGCGTGGAATTCTGTAATCTGATATGAAGTAGTGACCTTAGCCGAGTAAGTTCATGATCTGCGCACGAGCAGCGTTGGGCAAGTTCACACGTCAGATCGTGTGCTACAAGGTTTAACTGATAAGTTTAGGTTCAAAAACATGCTGTTAATGTTGCCTAATGTACCTATAGCTTATATTGTTAGTTATTGAGAGTGTTAGTAGAGCTTCCAAACTGTGATTATACTAAAGAAAACTTGAGCAGTTTGTCCTGCCATCAACCTTAAACTAATTCCAAATAACTCTTGACCGCGACACCAGACAAAAAGAAAAAATAAGAAGAATATAATAGAATACTCTTTATTATGTACACCATAAAAATTACAGATATAAATGTAAAATTTTACATAGGGTATTATAACGACTCTCAGTAGTTCCAGACTTGAAGGAGGAGACTTCAATATTTTATATTTCAGCGTTTTGCATAAACGGTTTAGAACTATAGACCGTTTGAAATTATAATATGTTTACACGACTTGCGTTTCAAAAATATTTAGAGCTTAACTAATACGCAGTATATTTCGTATTCGTGACGTAAAATTTCACAATTTAATGTTACACAGAACCTATGTTAGACCATCAAATTCCTTATTCTAGCCGAAGTTTAGAAGCAGTTCGTTTGCTGTATGTAGTCTTGTTAAAATACCAATATATAAACAGACTAGCTTTTGCCCGCGGCTTCGCTCGCGTTAATTTAGACTTTGATCATCAATTCGGGTTATAATTCAATCATGATTCGAAAGACACGTGGCGCCATCTATTATCATAAGGATGTTATTGTTGTTTTCCTCGGGAACAGTACTTTTTTGCGGGATGAAAGGTACCCTATGTCCGTTTCTGTACACCTGATAACATATATGCAAAATTTCAGGATGATCGGTTCAGTGGTTTAGGCGTGAAAAGGTAACAAATAAATAAACAAACTTACTTTCGAATTTATAAAATTAGTTAGGATACGCATAAATGAATCAGGGAAATCATGTTAGGATAATTTAACCGAGAGTTAAATAAACAAAATAATAGTCAGTTTACTGTGCAAATATGTAATTATCACGTCGCTATCGAAAGTTGAAATCAAGCAGGGCTGACACACTTTGATTACATTTAATCTTATTTCATGCAAGTTAACAATTAGATTGATTCTGATCACAATCGAGAGAAAGTTTAGCTAGCCACTTTCCTTTTTAGTAGTTTTTCTTTTTTTTTCATTACATTGTGGTTAATGTTATGTGGTATTATTAATCAGTAATTATGCTTTAACGGAGGTTGGGCTACTATGGGAAATTGGGACTTTAACTTCACGATTGGCAACAGGCTCGCCCCCTATTACATGGGACTTAAACATAACTGGCGAAATGTGGGTGTACTATAGGTACACCTCTGCCTAACTCTTCGGGGAAACAAGGCGTGATGTTATGTTATAATTGTTATATTTCTATGAGTTTCAAGTTCAACCGCGGATGTTTATCGATGAACTATTTTATTTATAAAAGATGATGCTGGAAGAAAAGCAAAATCAAGGCATTTTAATTTATAATTAAAGTGTACTTGTGCGAAGAATTTAGTACAAAGTGGAAGAATCTTCGCACCATAAAGAGGAAAGTGTAGAATGACTAGCGGATGTTGTAACGGAAGTCAATTTTGTTCCGATATGGTGAGTGCGATTTTTTAGATTGTATGTGTAATTATGAGTGTATGCTATTTTGAACCGTCAAAGATAGAAGTAATATACGGGTCGTTTTGTTATCATAGTTAGTTTGCTTTCCAAGCAAAGAAATTTAATAAGATATATGCAGGATTTAAGAACATCAAAATTAATATATAGTTTCACCACTAACGCTGACTTCGGTAACTATTCCTTGTCCAGCAGAGCACAGGCCTCTTTTCATACCGAAAAACAGCTAACATTATTAACCTGTTCTCACAATAACTACCTAGCCCAAAATCGTAAACAAAGAACTCAAATATGAAGAATAGAAAACACACGAATAATAAAAAGAAAACAATTAATTTCCTAATTCGCTCTTTACGATTTATAAATTAACTGCCGGCGAATATATCATGTGTTTAAGATCTTACGTTTAATGTCGCCATTAATATTCCCCGCGAACAGCATGGCGCATAATTACGATCTGTTAGCTGCGTGCACGCACCCGGTGGCTGTTTACTATCATCGCCGTACTTTCACTAGAATAACGTTTCTTGTTAGCGCATTGTTCCTCCAAATTGCATAAGGTTGTTTGAACGTGTTTATAAGTGAATCACTTAATATAGTAACTAGTTGTGTTATTTTTTTCTTTTTACTTTACCGACACTAACTGAAACAGTTTTAATAAGACACTAAACGTAATTCTGACTGTTATTGATAATGACGAGTAGTACTTGCTACGCCGTAGCCGTGTAGCAACATTTCAAGTTACGTACGCACATGATTTCCGAAATATGCATTTGGAAACTAGCTTTAAAAAAAATTAAGCTATATTGTCGTCTCATTTTTTTTTCAAGAATATGCTATTAAATTGTACTGACCAATTTAAAAACGAAAGAAAGATATCGATTTTTTTTTTGAGAAAAAATCTTTATAATTTTTTAAAGCTAACCAAGGAGTGAATGTCGCCTAGACAGTATTTTTTTGAGTTTCTGATTGTGCTTAGCAAGTATTTCCAGTTCACCTATCGAGTAAATTTCTACATACACAGTTGACGGACGGCTGCATCAAATCAAGTATGACGTGTAGTTGCAGTTTTTATAAAGCATTTTTCACTTTCATCCAATTTATTTGTCTGTGTCGTGTCTAGTACATATAAACTTAAAGCACGCGATTCTTATACATTGCAACAAATTAAATGTTACATTTTTGATAGAAAGTCAGTGTACTTTAGTGTAGACGTCAAACTGTTGAAGAAAGCGAATGAAAGTGACTTTCAAAATAAAATAAATCGATAGGAAAACGTTACTAATTTGGAGGCACGTGGTCTTTTGTTGTTACTTATATCTAACGAAGTTGGTCTTTTATTCGGAATCTGACCGAAACCGTGGAACAAACCAGGTTTTCAATAGTATGGTATAGACACATGTACGTCTCCTTTAAGTAGGTTTTACTATCTGATCTCAAATGTTGCTAAATAGTTTCTTAAGATTATCTGAACTGCGGACGCACGAATTGTTAGGCATTTTGTTTTGTAAGTCTAAATATTATTAATTTTACCACGCAACAGTATTGCGGTTAAGTAGGACAGAATTACGTTCCGTTTTGGAAATATTCTATTAATATTTGGATCACATTTCAACTAGATTTCATGTTGAAGTTTCACCGTGGTTTCATATTAAATTAACAACGTTTCATCCGTGGAATATAGTGTGATAGATAGCTTATGTAATAGATTTATACACATATACCTACACAAACTCACGCCTTCTTCCTATGGGGGTAGGCAGAAACTATAGAACGCCACCTACTACGATACTTACATACTCCTAGATTCATGTATGTATGTGTTCCTCATAGATTTATGTTTAACATAAATCAAAAAAATTATGCGGCATATAAAATTATTTATATCTGTTATATATATATCAAGTATTGATGTATATTTATATCCGTACTACACGAGACTTTTATTCAGCTGTGAGCTACTATGATATTCATTGGGCAACTCATTCATTAATATTATATGCACTATTTACCTTGGTGGTCACTAGAGCGAGTGATCATAGGTATAATACATGCATATATACTATTCAAGGAAACAAATTATACAGAACGAATCTGTAATAAGCATGGATTATGCGCATGAGTGTCGAAAAGTTAATAAGCGTAGCGTTTTGAAAATCCATTTTGATCGTTAATACAATTTAATAAAATTCTGTATTAATAAAATAATATAACTCACTAACAACTTGACTAAATTTTGATCGTAAAATTTTTTGACTGACGGAAATGTTTGTATTGGATGGAATCTTAAGGTGCACTCGATACTTTCAAGTTTAATTATCTATTTTGTCATATTATGTGCCACTATCCTATACAGACGGCGCGGCGTAGCAGCTTTATCAATAAGTCCTTGTAGGTACTCATGTTATTGATCCAGTAAGATATTTATTTTATGATGATACCTACTGATATTTGATGCCAGATTCACGATTAGATTTAGATTTGGACATTTACAAGATTTAATCTTCAGATCGAAGGAATTCAGTACCACATTAATCGTGTACAAATAACCTTTAAAGAAGGTTGCTGAGAATATAATCGTAAATAAATGTTATAATACTCGTGAACACGCGCTACACATATTGAAATTTAGTATTTCGAAGTCTAAATTACTGATTTACCCTCTTTACTGCGTCGATGCATTTTCGTGTTTTGTGAATCCACACTATAATTACACTTAATTATTATTATTATTTTATAATATTAATAATAATTAAGTGTAATTATCGTACACCTCCTACATCCAAACTTACAAACATAAAAAACTTTACCTCTATAAAGCGGTAAAGGTTTTAATTTGTAAGTTTGGGTGTAGCAGGTGTAATTTCCGGAAGTACTGAACCAATTTTAAAAATTCTTTCATTGCCAGAAAGCTACACTATTGACGAGTGCCATAGTTTATGTTTTTAAGCTATTGCATAGCTTTTATCGCGGGCTTTGAGCGCGGCAACCGAATCAAGAAATTCCGTAACGAAAATAAAACCTAACACCCCCCACTCCGCCTACCATGTAGCTCGGCCGAGCGTTCGCTTAACGTGTATGCATATGGTACGACTGTACTTGAATTAATTTCAAAGAAAAAAATACTGCATAAATAAAAAATAAATAAATAATTATAATTGTACAAGTTGATAAAAAATGCTATGCAATAGCTTTACCGCGGCAGTCCCCGAGTGCCACACGTGCTTATTTTGTAGTATTGTCGACTACAATGCGGGTGAAGTCGCCGAAAGAAGCTAGTCATAGACAGAGAGGTAAAGAAAATCTTCTTCATTTCTTCTTCTACTAGATCAAAGAGTATATAAACGGTAGCTGCATCTTCATCACCATCACTACCCATGCTTTTGCTAAGTAAGGTGATCTAAGCTGCATTCTTGTGCATCGCAGGCGCTTAAGAAAAGACAGCCAATGTACAGTAATGGACACGTTTACGCTGTCTATATAAGTCAATAGCTGTGCCCCGCGGTTTCACCTGCATAAGTCTCGATCCCGTGGGAATATCGGGATAAAAAAGTATCCTATGTCCTAATACAGGTAATGGTCTACCCATGTGCCAAATTTCATACAAATCCGTTCAGTCGTTTCAGCGTAACAAACAAACATACACAAAATCAAATCATTTTTCTTTATGATATTAAGTTTAAACCACAGCTCTTTAATCTAGCCGTCTTGTCTATTAATCCAGTAATGCTCTCATTAGTTGAGTTAGTCTCTACTTTTCTGTTTCATAATGCAAGACGCTTAATGGAACCTCAACTCTGAATAGATACCTAAGTGAGTCAATACTGTTGGTACTAGCAGACCCCCTCGTACCGAGTGACGTCAAACTATTGTTAAAACACTGTTGCTATGTAACTTCCACAGCTGAACCTGATTCCGTTTCGGTAATTGCTATTATTAACAATTTTAAGGTCGTGAAAATGTTTATTCTCAACAATAGTCAGGTTCGGACGCTTGACGGGCAATTTCACGCCCCGACATAGCTCGGAGCTCTAAAATACGTGCAATCCTGTTTACTTAGTTTCCGGGTAGAAAATTGCTGAAAAATTAACTTTTATTTATAGATTTAGTTATTTTTAACCGATTTCAAAAAAAGGAGGAGGTTCACCATTTGACTGTATTTTTTTATGTGCGTTACCTCCGAACCTTTTTCTAGGTGAACCGATTTTGATGATCCTTTTTTTATTTTGAAAGCTCGTGCTTCTCATGTGGTCCCATATAAATTTGATCAATATCTGGACAGTCGTTTTTGAGCTATACTTAATAATGCCTATTTTTTCCACTAAGCATATATATGTAGATGATGTTTTAATACCTTCCTGTCACTGTTATTTACATATCAAGTAGTGATATACGAATTTGTGTAGGGTAGGTACCACAACTAAAATGTGAGAAATAACTTTAATTTCAGAAGTCGGTGGCAAAAAAGGAAAATACAAAAAAAATACAGTCGAGTTGAGAACCTCCTCCTTTTTTTGAAGTCGGTTAAAAACCAAAGACACCAACTTCCGAAATTAAAGCCATTTTTCACTTTTTAGTGTTTTATTGGAAGTCGGTTGTTTTTTTTTTGTAAAAATCTTTATACCGGTTTTATTTATATTGAAACTTTATGCTTGTAAATTTTGTTGTTTATCGTTGGATGTGGATTAATTTGTATGTATTAATTAATAAATATGTTGTTAGTATGTATTAATGTTGTAAGCTAAAGTATTGATGTGTTATGTCTGAGAGTGGTTCATGGTCTACTTCTTATTTGTTTAAGTGAAATTAACATAATCTGTTTTATTACGTCCATTACATAATAAAATATTGTAACATAAATTGACCTACTTACAATATTCTGTTCTCTTAAACCTAAGGCTACTCAGTTGCAATTTAATACTTTTATGTAAATTCCAAAGCTTGTAAAACTGATAACATAAATCCGGAAACTTGGGTGTGTCAATTTAAAACAAGTTTAGTATTGGACGCAATTTTCGTTATCGTATTTTACCTAACACTTCCGCCTGCAAAACCGCATAATTAATAAACATACCTTAACTTACAGGATACGTTGACTCAGATATTTTTTCTTGACCACAGATTTGTTTAGTTAATTTACCAGAATGCTGTTTCATAGACAAGTCATTTTAAAGTTATTTATAGTCACGTAACTATGTCCCTCGACAATTAGCAGCAAAAAAGGACCACCTACATTTTTTATAATAATTATTAAATTATATCAAATGAAACTAGTTTCCTTAAAGAAAATAGTTAACGGAAAACAGGGGCACCTTGAAATCTTAACCAGTAATTTAAGGACATGATTAAATACATTACCTTATCATAACATATGTCAGCCATGTTTAAAAAGAAATCTATTAATAAATTCAAACATGGAATATTACAATTTGTTCTCTACTAGGCCACCGCTGCGTTCTCACGGGCCCGGCAATTAGCAGGGATACGTCGAATTAATGCTCGCCTATTTGGTCTGACTTGCTACTGTTTTAGTTAATGAAAATGTCGGTATGAGAACCTGGTAGTTTAGTGGTTTCTCGGAAGGCGCAAGTCTATTGCGGCTAATGTCAATATTATGCGTTGCGGAGCGATTTGAATGAACGATACATGTATGGAGAGTTTGTGAATGAAGTTGTGCAGTGAATGATGACTGGGCGGTATTTGTGATATAAGTATTTGTACTTTCGTAGAGCTAATATAATATAGGCTACGTGCAAATGTTTCCTTTGCTAACTGTTGATGTGAAGGATTTCAGTGGTTTTAAATGAAAGTGTTTGACAGTTAGAGTTTGTGAAAGTTATTTTGTTTTCCAAATAAATAATTTGCTTTAGTCATGGTATGATCTCACCAAAAGCTGCGTAAAGTTGGGATGTTGGCCATAAACGTACCTGAAAAAAAAAGTTTCATTAGATATTTATTCAATTTATATCTAGTTTTTTACCGAACATAATCTATAGATCATACTTTTGTTGTCTAGCGAACTGAATGGAAAAATGTAAAGAAATCATAAAATTATTTCCATGGCTGAATAGTTCATAAAATTGTTATAATTAATCGTTAAGATTACTATCGCATATATAAATAAGCTAAATTCATTAGTTTAATGTGAATTAGCTTTTTTATTTAACTTCTCAAACGTTGTTTTGTTAACACAATGAATTCGCAGACCATTACAACCATAATTATGCGGTGCACTTGAAGTAGACTAACAAAGGTCACATCACTATTAATTGTACTAAAATGTTCCTAATTTTATACGTTAATTACTTTCAAGTAATTAACAACAAAATGTGATCTTGAGATCACATTTAATTGTAATAATAAACAGTGAAAGGTCTTGTGTTTTTACGAAATAAGCCTATTAAAATTGATTTCAAAATTTATACATTAACTTCGGCAGTTAATTTGCATGTTTATATAAAGGTGTTAATAGTGAGTATTATGATATTTTTTTAACGAGCGGTGGAAGGTATACGTGGGCATGCGTAACATGCGTGAAATTGTGGTCGCGCACTGTGTCCGAGCGGCCGGCGCAAGGCATGAGCGATAGTGGGAGCGGAACGGTGTATGAATGAAAAGAATAAGAAAGACTGTGATAAATAAATATTTGGTACATTTCAATTAAGCCGCGTAACCACCGTGGTAATTGCGTAACACATTAATAGCAGGAATAGCTTTCATTTTGACAGTACAACTACATTTATTGCGTTATTTACGTTGTTGAGCAGACAAATTTTTCGAACATATGAAGCAATGGATTAGCAATAGGCTTCAAAATGATTCAGATTGAGATAGGTAGTGTGTTGCGCAATTAGGTTGCAGGTTAGGCGAAATTCTATAAGTCGGAAGTAATTTTTGGAGTTCCAAAAATTACTTCCGACTTATAGAATTTCCATAACTATGGATCAAATTCTTCTTTATTTCACTATAGAAATAAAAATTGTCTAAGTGATAAAGTTTAAACAAAAGCTTAGTATAATAATTGTAAAATTTAAATTCATAACGAGACCTTTGCTAGAACATTACGAAATAAACAAGGATCAGAAGATGTATGCTCTTTAAAGATGATTAATTCACACATTATCGCTTGCCACCTTTATCTTGTCTCCCATTGTACAGAAACAAAGGAGTTTAACTGTTTGGAAACATAGGTATAAAGGGAAGCGCTTGCATCAAATAATGAGCTTAAAACCCATTATGGCGCTTAACAATTTTATTGCTCTACTTTGTAATAAGAACATTTAATAATTGCCAAGTTTTAAGTGATTTCGTCACTTTGTTGTACCGGTAAGGTACTCTCATGAGGATTAATCTCCTAATCGTGTGTAGGCGGCTGTCATTTTGTTTTAATAACATGATCGTTCTCTGTGCTTAGCAGTTGTTTTTGGCGAAACAAAAGACGTTCAGTTTAATAAGTTTACAGGGGAAGAAATAATTCAGCTGCGTGTCAAGATTAGAACGTGTGTGAAAATTGCCAATGATTGTAACATGGCCAAGCAAAGGCAAATGACACTCTCGTTTAGTTTCGTCCAAATGTCTCAAGGTACACAAAGATCCCGTTAAATTACAATAATTATATTGTTGAAAATTGCTCGCGAGTTGAGGTCGACTACTTTTTACTAACAAAAAATAACTAGCAAGTGTTTCGTAAGTGACCACCGTCCTCAACCTTAATTCAGTTTTCGTATTATGTTATGTAGGATATGTTCAATAGCTCACAAACAATTGTGGAACGGTGCCGCGGTGGTCGACTCAGTAAATGACTGTGTTATGCAAATAATACAGATTGCGCGGACACCATTTTCATTGTAGTATTTTTAAGACGCCATAAAGCCCTCTGATTAAATGAGATTAGGATTTTGTATGGTGTTTGCTCACCTCTTTTGCGTGATTTCGCAGGGAAACAATGATATTTTAAAGGAAACAATGCGTGCTATTAGCATGCGCTTTGTGATAAAACGATGAAGTTTTGCAAGGAATAATTTTCTTACAGACAACGCTTATAAGAAACTTAGGTTTGTAGTTTATTCATGATTCAAATACATTTTTTTATGAAAGTAAATACAAACCGGATCTAGCCGCAACCAATTCCTGGTTTCGGATGACTATGAATTGTGTCGGACAAATTATTTGACAATACAAACGTTTAAGCGATACGCTATCGAATCAATATATCGTTCAATATCAATCGTTTGTCATATCGATTGTATCGCGACCATGACACGGCGGCCATTGCTTTCGCAACTCACGGTCACCCTTATATTTGCGCCAGTTTTATACAGTACATGCAATTAATGAAGTCGCTTATTAATAATTACACGGTTTGGTGGTTCATGGGCATTGTTTTGTGGTCACCATCGATTTGTCGCGGCCTCGATGCTTGCATGGGAAATGTTTAGGAATGTGAGTGGCATGCGACACCTCCTTCATCTTATCTGCTTATGAATGACGGTAGTGTATAATTTGTCAGAAAATTTTGCGTGTTGGTGTTCTTTAATGTAGATTATTCTGCGCGCTATCAAGAATATAATTAATGTGGTTGTTATATTCGGAAAAAAGATACCATATCTTTTGTGTATTAAACAGAAGTTTTATCGGGAGCGAAAGCAGAGTGACAAAAAAATTAAAAACATATCGTACCTTTAAAGACAAACCGTTACTAAAAGAAAATATATAATTTTACACAGGAGCTTAAATAAAATAAATGTACGGCTTTTCGCAATAGAATTTATGTAATAGTGTAAATAAATATCCATCATTATGACCTCAAAAGATGGCTCACAGCACCATAATCTTAAATTCTTTTGCGAAAAAGCCGTGCATTTTTTTTTAAGCTCCTGTGCAAAGTTTTATACTTTCGTTTAGTAACGGTTTGTCTTTAAAGATGCGATATTATAATTCGGATTGTGTCTACGTCGATTGGTAAGCCTCTATCTTACGAACCTGTCTATCTGAATGAAACTAACTAGGCGTGTCAACATCTTTACTTACAAGTCATTGTGGATATTATTCGCAAAATTATATGCGTATCATGTTCCTCGACTCGCCTTCACTTTAAATTTACTTGTCATAATAGTTAAAAATACATATTCCATTGACGGCTTGGACGTAATGTAAATAAGATTATGTTATGTGATGTATCGATTTCTCTGACGGACAGAGCGCAAGCTGCGCTCTGTCCGTCATTCGATTTATAATCGAGAGAAATGTTGAACCGTGTTCGATATTAATTGAATCCGCCCACAAAACTAGAGTGAATACATGATAAGATAGTGGTGTTAGGAAACGGTTTAAACTTAATTCGATATAAAGTTCACGTGCTATCAGTATCAGGAATCTGTATCGGACAGTGTTCGGTCCATTTTAATTTAAAGCACAATTCTGTAAGTAGCGACACGCCCCGAGCGAAATATTTAATTCAGTCGTGATAAGTCGATATCAAATTAACGTCACAGCTTTAGTCCATTCGGCTATCGATATAAATTACGGCCCTAGCACGATAATAAAATAATGAGCGCCTTAGTGTTCGTATAACGACATAATAGTATTGGACGTCCTTTGTATAGGGCTGCCTGCACACTATTTTGTGGGGTTTGATCCAGTTTCGAGGTAATATATTTGAATTTTAGATTTGATATTTAGTATAACATTATCTCATAAAATAATAGGTAGTAATTCTCCTTTGTCTTTGTGAGATGTTTGGAAATATTCAAATGTAAACAGCTCCTTGTCAGCCTTTGTGGGTGGTAACCTTAGTATGCAGGTCTGTGTTCACACAATTACGCCTCGCAGGCCTCCAACAATTACCTTTGGGGACTGGAGACTAATATAAAAGCCTATATAGTGATTCATAGTTAGGAACCCCGTGGTACCGGCCCTTGCTGTCGGCGAACTAAGAACAAATAAATAATTTTGTTTTCGCTTCCGCTACTTTGATATAATCGATATGGGTACACGTTCTAATTAAGATTTATAATAAAGGTCGCGTGGAAATTATTGAAAATAAATTTGATGACTATTATTTCGCGTATTTGTTCACTTTTCATAATGATTGTATAATGATTATGTGTCTTATTAGGAGAGTCCCCAAATCTAGAATGGAATTGGATAAATTGAGAAAGACGGAGAACTTAAAAAAGAACTTCAGTTCGTTCAATAACCCGATTGTAGGTACATTAGCGGCTACCCTCTAAATTAAAACGCTACACAATTACGTTTTTTTTTAAGTTTAAAAGCCGGATACATTGGCCCATATACGGAAATGTATAATTTTCATAACTCTTAAATAAAGTGGCGAAAAATAGCAATTAGATTATTCGGCTTAAGCAGCTAACATGATTTAAAACTAAAATAATTGACGGCAGTCAAGCGTAGAGAAATTAACACTGATACTCAGTTATAACCTTGTAGTATATTTTCAAAGTTACTAGGTTAAATTATGATACTAGATTTCAAGAATTCAGGAAAAATATTGTATAAGGTAATTTTGAGTCATTTTGGCATTAATAGCATGCAAAAGTAAGTTATTATTGCGGTGGTCAGTTATTTTATATTTTGCAAGTTGTTACCACACGCTCTACCAGCTATTCTGGCTCTTAATATATATGTAACTTTTAAGGCAATAACAACCAACCATTTAGGTTAATTGGTAAAGTGAAAAAGAAGCAAATAATGTAGAGACAAAATAATATGACAGCTTAAATAATTTGCAGAGAATATAGCCAGGCGAAAATTGCTTGAACTGAAAGAAATTTAATTGTATATTTGTTGTTGATAGCTTTGAACTCTATTTTCGAATAAATATGTTAGTGAGAAGGTTCTAGAAAATAACCAAGAGAAACTATAACATGGAAAATTATTCGATTGCTACAGATATCGATAATTATTTAGCTGGCCCTTATAGGAACTGCGTCTGAGCACGTATACCTCAATACTAATGGGAATTTATATGACATCTAAGACAGAGAAAACGGTGATCAAGGGTTTAGATTACAATCAGCTGTACGATTAGTTGCTCGCTGTATGGGAGAGTACGAGTTATGTACTATTATATATGTGTCTTGTTATCTATTGGAGTCGTTAATCGTCAAGATAGAATATCGATGGAGACTATTGAAAAAGAAAGGAATGATAATCTTAAACAACCAATCAACTTGGACCAGCGCAGTCCATTAATGGACTTAGGTCTCTCTTAAGTTGCGCCACAACACTAAATTCTTCGCTTTCTGGATCCAGTCTGTGTCATGCACCTTTATGAGTAATAAATTTTTCATTGGTCTGTTACAGTATTATATAAAAAATCTATTTTAATAAGATACCTACATTGAAATGTCGAACTAATGTTGTAAATTGACGCAACGAGTTGCTGCTGCTCACTGTGCGCACTCTTTGTGAAATTAGTATGAACATTATATCTACATCATCAGAACAAATCATAATTTATTTATATTTATTTGTGTAAGAATGACCACAACATTTCATTATCTTGGTAAAGTAGATTTTTTGCACAAGTATTGGGTTAGAATTTCTAATTTATAATGCATAAAGCAAATGTCGTCGCTGATGTAAACAGTATTATTGCAACAGTGAGTCAGGTGTGAAATTCATTAATTGTCTTCGAATTTCAACACAAGTTTCAACTGATGAACTACAGAATTATTTCCTTACAAGATATGATGTAACTTTATGTTTGGTTTCGTTGCAGAACAATGAAAATGCAAGCTGTACTGAAATGGGTTAAAAAGGTGTTAAGATAACACTTTACCGGTGTTGAAATACAAGAAAACAATAGTGGTCATGGAACGGCGGAAAAATCTTGAACTTGCCTTAATGAGTTTTCCTCATTTTCCAGGAAGTGGTGTAAAACAATGGGCTTACAAAAACATGCCAAGTTCATTTATCATGAAAAAAGGACCCCTACACTTGTTTTAATATAGGAAGTTTACTGGTAGCAAATTAACTAACTCATTGTAAAACCAAAACGAACTATCGATCTAAAAATGAAACCACACGTTATTCTAAATGGTCTGAGACTAAAAATCATATCACTGGTCATTGTGATGTGACATACATTGCAAACATCGTGGGCGTTTTGCGAAAGCACATTGATTGTATCGACTTTATTGGTACGATCCTGCTCATATTTGAGCATCTAGAACACCAGTGACATAATTATTAAGTAATAATACATGTCACCAAATAAGACAATGGACAGGATGTAAACTAGGTCAGACGCGGACGTAAACATAGCAATATATCATACCGATACGTATAGAATTTATCTAAGTTAATCAGTTTGCTTTTTTTTCTAGTCACTGACTCACTGACCGGATACTAATAAAAACAGTTGTCACATTAGTCCAAATCGATTTGTCATGAATCACGCAAAAAACTATACCTACGTAGAAATAATCAGTTAAGGATCCAGTGATTGTTAGCTAAATGGGGTCGCGTTTACAGACCAAGACAATGCAGTATTCAAGGGACTCAAACATGACGACATACTTAATGATAATGACGAACTTACAGATCAAATATGAATTAAGAGGCGGTCTGCATTGCGTACGTACAGAGCACGCGTCGTTGGACGATATAGCAACAGCGGAAGCTGTCATAACGTTGTCAACCGCTTGCGACGGCACGACCGGCCGTGGGCTCCTTGCTTCGCCAGCGAAACACTGTGAAGACATTAGTTAATCTGCTCGATATGGCTATCAAAGTAATGGGGGTTAACTACGCGTGAAGCTGGTTGGTGAAGGCATATCACAGAACATAGAAGTACGGATTAGGTGGAAGCGTGCCCGCTGATACACATCGCGATAAAAAACTTGTTTAGTGCGAGATGTGAATGTTAGATAGGAGCATAGGAAATTACTTTTTTTATAGAAGGAAGTGGAAATGAAAAGCTGACTGATACTGTCTTATGTTTAAATAGCTTCTACTGCTATCACAAAGTTTATTCTGTCGTTGATGTTCAGCGAGGGGTTTTCAAAGTTGTTGAAAATAATCAGTCAGCGCCTATGCATTACCAGCAAAGCAGACGACCAGTACCTACAATTTAGAGTCCTGTAGATTTTCTAGCCCTTAATCTGCAGTATACATGCTGCCACCTTGAAGAACGCACAATAACACAGTTGCAAAACCATTCACACGTTATGCATTATATGAAAACAAAGCGACCATAAGTCGGTTACGAAGGCCACGGACTAAGGCCGGACTTAGCCGACCAATTTTATTAAAGGTGATGAAATGATTACCTACACATGGTAATTGGCTATTTTTTGTATTGTAATATTTGTAATTCACGTGGTTTTTGTTGTTTCCTTTTCCTTTGGAGCGTGGGAAAGTGTTGCAACTTTGTTATTAAGACTGATAACTTTATTAGCTCCAAAGTCGTCTGACGGGTTGCTGGTTGATTCGAATATGATAATGTCTT
Organism: Dryobotodes eremita; assembly: GCA_917490735.1. Classification (NCBI taxonomy): domain Eukaryota; kingdom Metazoa; phylum Arthropoda; class Insecta; order Lepidoptera; family Noctuidae; genus Dryobotodes; species Dryobotodes eremita. The sequence continues at coordinate 15,639,920 of OU823255.1, forward strand.
GTACTATTGCCATAGTTGGCTTGTGTTTAATTATTGTGGGTTTATTAAGTAGGCTATTAATGATTGTGATATTCGGTATCCGTTTCTTGGATTACAAGTGAGGCATTCACGTTAACGGACATTTTAAGTATTCAAAGGTGGTTTAGAATCACTTACAAACTTAGTTACGTCCATTCATTCGTCGTGAGGAAATCGAAAGCTAACTTACTCGTTCAAACCAATCTCATTGAAAATCATGTCGTGAATGCGACTACTGAGTCAAGTGAGATGGTCGCCGACATTCGGCCGACATCAGCGTGAATATGTTACTGCAGTACGTGTAACCACGGATACTACTAACGGAAACTAGTTTTGCAATACATGTCTTTAATTCACTATTCCCTCAACACATTCAACTTAATGAACTCGTCTCACCTTTTAAAAACGTAACATTTGCATTGACATCAATTCCAAACCACGACTCATTCAGGACTTACGACTCAAATTTTATTTAAAAAAACTATCGCAATCACCTTTTTTGAAAGCGGAACAAACATAATCAACTGAAACAAAATTGCGGTAAAAATGGTAACACATAACCAGTTATTTGATATGTAGGTAAAAAAAGAAATATTGCGCAAGGAATTACGAAATAAGCGACGCTTTTGTATGAAAACGCAAAATAATAAGTGTAGCTAGAAATCAACTAATGAAGCATGTACTTGAATCAATCGTAATACTTATCGACGGTTCAATAAACACGTAAAAACATAAACGTTCGTACAATTAGTTTCCTAAACGCGCTAAAATTGGCTGTAATCGATTTTTGAAATGTGGATATTAATAAGACACGAGTCAATTTCATTATTGAGGATGCAGGATCTATTTGAAAACAAAATTGGCTGGCTATGTGGGTATTAACTACAGAAACGGGTCGTAAAGAGGAAAAATCTAATGAAACAATTAACTACAAATACAATGCAATGTCATTCCGGTGTCGAGGAGACAAGCACTAATGCAGATGAATTGAAGTAACCAGCGTGACGGAGATCATAACTGTGTTCTGGTCACTATAATTAGATCTGTAGGATGTCGAGGTCTATCTTTAACAAGATCATAGTTTTGACCTGGGCCGGCAGTCTCGACATTAGATAGCGACAAAAATCTGTCGCTAAGTCGTATCGATGTCAATTTCCTTTAATAGATTTTCAACTTTATTTCCAAACCCTAAGGTTGAAAATCTATTAAAGAAATTTGACATCGATACGACTTAGCGACAGATTTTTGTCGCTATCTATGTCGAGACTGCCGGCCCAGGAGTCCTCAAATCCGTATTTGTTCATCTATTTTTCTAACATTGCCAATTAAGAGTTCCGCAACAGTTGCGTTGCATCAACTGTTCAGTTAAAAAGCGTCAGACTAATCGGTTGCAAACTGGCAACACAATCTTTTCTTTATAAAGTCGGATACCAATTAATATTACTTAAGTCGAAATAATGAACGTTTCACGCCCGAGTTGCCACATGATGGCACTGAGCTAAAGAGCCTTATCGTGTTACTCTCGGATAATATGTATCGTTTTCACCTCTGTTAGTCTACAGTACGAGTAACTTCCAACACTATTGTTTCCGTATACCCCGTATTTATGTTTACGGTAACCATTTAAGCTTACTCAGTAATGGTATAGTTGCTAACTAAATGACGTTACTTGCATACAATAGATTTCCTATTCCGCATTCAATATTCCAGCTTTCAATAAATTACAAGTCTGATAAATACCTTTAGAACTTAAACTAGTTGCATAGTAAACATGTTTCTTAAATAGAATGAACACGCCAATTTTATTGCTTTTCTGTAATATGGATTGGTGCAGTACACATTACTGGACGATTTAAACTTTAAAGTGTTAGTTCGAATGGCTCGGTTCTTTTAGTAAATTAGCCACGTATTTGTATGTTCACATGTTCAAGAGCAGCCGCAGAACGTGACTGGTACGTTCACCGTATAGTTTAGTTTTCTGAGCGCGTTCTTAAGCCAAGTGGTTTCACTGTTCGATAAATACATTATTTTTGTATCTGGAGCAAGTATTAACTTTCGCTGTAATGGTGTTAAGTCTTTTATCCCCAAGTATTTGGTTTAGTATTTTTTGGTCATTTTGTAATAACTCCACGAAGATCAGATTTTATTAAGCGCATTGTTTGTTTTACTTTCACTCGACCTGGTTTGGTTTACACCATAAACTATGAGATAAATTGCTGATAAACGGCAATTGACAAAGTAAAACGGTTTTCCTGAAGCTTAGCTTCTTCAAATAATCGCATAGTTTCCTCGTAACTAACATGACTTGAAATATTAGAAAATAGGAAGGAAAACGTGCAGTTAATGTTGTGGGAAATAGAATTATGTAAATTATGACGACGTGATGTGCGACGGATGTGGACGCTACTGTTCATACTTTACAAAAACACACTCGTCACTGAAACCGCACAGAGTGTTATGAACGTTTACGATTTCTGTTGTTAAATAGATTTATAGAACCTCTTACATTTTCTTTATAACAGTCATTTCTAATAAAGTTAAGCATAAAGTTATAAATTATAATTACCGGTACTTTATGTCAGTTATATATAAATTTTCTCTCTGGTGGTTTTATGTCGTATTACGGAGTTTATTTTTATTGTATGTTAAGATTATTTTATTCTTTATCTATTAATGTTTTACGTTATATACTTGTTAGCTTTCACAGCGGTTGCTACATTGTTTTCTTCCTGATAGCTACTGGATACGTTACGAGTTGATATAAAAACTGATTCCTGTATGTACGTTACGTCAGGGTAAGTTATTATAAAAACTGTAGTATTTCACACAATTTGTCGTAGTCAATTGTGTTACAATTTAAGTGTCATAACTCGCGGTTGATTGATTTCGCACAAATTTGTTGTAAGTCAACAGCGTTGCATCGAATTTTAAGTTTTTCTTTTAATTTTCTGCAATCAATGTGTAAAATGTTCGCACGTTACCGTAAATTATTAAGCTTAATGGCTGCTTGTCACCAATGGGAACTTACTGCCCTATAGAGCGGATATCTTTAACCGAGAATCACACGACTAAATGCTGAAGTATAAATAACACCATTTTAATATACATAGTTCCAATCCATGCTTCAATAAACAGCTGTTGGTTCCTAAATTGACAGTCCAATAAATCTTGAACACAATACATGATCGATCGGCGCGTACGCAAACGTTGAATATTCATGAGATTATGTTATTTACGACAAAACATGAATAAAATTATTCGATAACGGTACATTATTATTTGATCTACATTGATCCGGTCCTGTTCTGGTAATCATGGGACGTCGATAATAAATTATTGAAAAATCAATACTCTGTGAATATCAAATAGCGATTCGAATGCCGTTTGTTCCTTTTTATCGAGTCTTGATTACTTTGTGTTAATTTTTAAGTGCTAATCTGCATTTATCAGGTTCATTCCATTTATCATCATGTTTTAGTTTAAAAACATGATCAATTTCGAGTTTTATTGCCGTTATCTTCTTCAACACTCTCAACTGTTTCTAGAAATGCAGTTATTTATTTTTAATTAGTGCTTCTGTCTGTATTATCAAAAATGTCTAACAAAATAAATAAAATTGTTTCTGAGAATTTCGTCTGTGACTGACAGTTAGAGAAGGATGTCGTTCCGAAAGTGTTGGTTTTAGTCAATATGCAAATATTGAAAAATAAAAATAAACCTCATAGGAACAACCTCTCAAAGCATCAGGAAAAAAGTGTCACGATCAGCAATTTGAACGAGCACTCGAACACGTTACCATGTTTCGACATGCCATGTTCTAGGCGCCGTTTATAGGAATACTTATTAGTTCTAAGTCAACTTACAAGCTCAAATGGACCAGTACCTCCCAGTTTGGGTGGTTATAGTAAAAGTTGTTCGTATGTCACCTATCGGCTCGAAACAGGCCGCTTAACAAGTTGCTGCGTGCGCAATGTCCGTATTAATTACTGTTGTTATGGTGAAATTGCGATCAGATGAAAAACTGGCGTAGGTATGAAACAAGGAAGTAGTTGCACGCTGCTGATATTATAAGATACGATGTCAATTATAATAACTAAGAATTGTCAATATGTGTCATATTTGGCCATTACCGCTATGATAATCATCTCAGAAACGCACTCGTAGTTTCTATGAAATTTGAATTTATTTTCTTCCATCATCTGTTGGTTAATATGCCACCGACCATGTGGTCACAGTAGACTTTCGAAGCTTGCATTTCTTGCATGAATTTAGTGACCAAGTTAAATATTTCCAATTGCTCGTATTTTCACTGGCCTACGATACAAAAGACATCAACGCATGACAATAATTGTGTGCTTAAATTGGCACGTTCTTCCTTCAGGAATTGGAAAATTTATTTGTAATGGGTCCAATTACAACAAAATTTTTACGTTTTTACAAATAGGTAAGGATATGAATACCAGAAAGCAGTTAAAAGGTTTACGGCTGGTCAGACATTATCCTATTGGCCCTTATTTTGTCAACATCATCTGCCCTTATCCCAAATATATGAGATCGGAGCAGCATGTCTTTTTCTTCCGTACATCTACTGTCATCTCAGCATTCAAATCGTATGACAGGAAAAAGTACACCTACAACCATAAAGGTTAAGCTTCGATTTACTTTTTACATACACAGTAGCTACAGGTTAAGAGGCTGTGTCCCACGACTTATTGTGCAACATTGCATTGTCCGTGTAGTCCTTTTCTTGTCTTTCGGTTTCCACTTAGTATTATCTCAATCATATGTCAAGGTTGCATTCGTAAGGAATTTGACTGAACGGATTATGGTGGCCGGTTGCTGCAAGATAAATTATGACTTATTTGTTTATTTTGAAGTTGGCTTTATTTGTAGATATGAGCAGATTTTTTTCTGCTTTTATTTGCCTACTCAAAAGCCCATGAATATTCGTAGAGTTTACTTTCACAATTTGCAATTCCGCCAGTCTTTGTCTTGCATTTATGAAATATTGTGGATAATATTATGCTGCATCCAAACCTATAAACAAAATTAGAAATATGAAACATAGTTCAAAGACTATTATTCTGAATATGCTGGCTTGTTAATTTATATGATTTATGGTTATCCGTTGCCTCAGAATTTCATGGTACGGAGCGCATCTGATACGACCACGAAAAAACTTTGTTACGTTACTATAAAAAATACTCAAATCACTATAAGTGTGCCAATAAAATTTGAGGATTTCCCTCGATTTCTATGAGATCCTCTCATCAGATTCTTACTTGGTGACAATGGGACCATTTCAAGAGCATACCCTTTCAAACAAAAAAAACATTTTCAAAATCGGTTCACAATTGACGGAGAAATCGAAGCAATTACATTTAAAAAAAAATACATACAGCTGAACATATAACCTCCACCTTTTTGGAAGTCGGTTAAAAATCCAACCACGCTTATAAAACGAATCATAGCATACAAGCAACTTACAATTTATAGTTATCATCACGAGATTCAATAACATAACATTACGGAACATTGACATAATCGATTATGCATGGCTGGGTAACGTTTCTTGCCAACATTCTTACTGTTTAATTAAATATAAGCAATCGTAGCTTCTTTAAGCTAGGTCTTCACTGGCCAATTATCGCTGTGATATTGCAGAACATCTTTCACGTGTGCGTCGCTCGTCGAAGATAAACACGAGCGTTATGGTTGTTAAATAAGTATTATAGAGAAAGGTTGGAAAGTTAAAAGGTAATAATTAATAGGTGAATATATTACTTCACTAATAAAAGCAAAATGTATTACGGAGACAATTCTGGACTCGCAATTTGTCAAAGATTACTTTAATACTATTTAGCACCTCCATGAGAAATGTCGGAAAGGTTTTCTTGAACATTTTCACTGTCAAGACGTAACACTAATTACGTGGCTCCTTCACAGGCTTATTATTTTGCGAAATAACGTAGAAAGTTTGTCACATTGTCTGTTTGTCGTGTTCACGTCAACTCGTGAACGCATTTCGGATAATTTGCGATTCACATGTCTTCATCGTGTGATATGAATGTCAGTGTGCAATGGCACTGCCACTTGTGAATGGCGCAATTGTATGACTATGACTTATAACCCATGTTGACATTTGATCACAAAGTGCTTTTAGATATAACATATAACCATTGTATTCGAGGTGAACTTGATTGTTAGGTTTGCAACCCACCTTGAATTTTGGTGAACTTTTCACATCCTTGTTTATTTATTTTATTAATATTAAGCTTGCATAACGCCTATGTGCGCTTGCACCTATCATCGAACAAGTTAGTAAAGATGGGTCCATGAAGAAAGTATGAGGATAAATTGTTGGGGTACATATTATATTACATAAACATTATTGGTATAAATGTGAACATGAAAAACTCATATTTTACAAGAAACAAAAAAATAATATTTAAACTAGTATTTCAGCCACGGCAAAACGAATGATCCAATTATTATTATGGGTTCACATAGCTTATAGCTATATATTTATTCGAGTGGTTACTGAAATACCTTTCAAAGACAGATGGCCGTGTTATCCACCAGATAACATTAAATTTATGCAAATAAATGCCAGAGCAAGATATACAAAACCGATTGATTGTATTCCCAGTGGCGTATTTTATATTAAACAATGGTCCATATCTTAATCAAAATGTCAGAATGAGATTAAATATGGGCCCTTTTGCTAATAGAATATTAGCCGTTTGATTTGTTTTAATGGTGTTGAAGTCTTTGAATGCATATTTAATGGGACCTTTGAATTACCGATACTTAATTAAATATCTTAGTTATGTACTTGCATGCAAAGCTTGAATCGATGGGAACGTAACTAAAGAGATGTACCTAATGTGAAGGAACAGAAACTGAAAACTAACCTATGTACGTTACAGGTCAGTTTCCGTTTTTGTCATGTGGCATGCAGATGTCCAAACATTTTTAGTTCGCACCATGACTACTATGGTTAGTCCACTTTCATAAAACCTAAAACTAAAAAAACAAATTGAATTCCACTGAAACTCAATTGAATTCGGTAGTTTTCAAGACAGGAAGTTTTGTATTATTAATATCGCCATAATCGTATTAAGGAACTCAAAAGTGTTAAAGAGACTGCGCTAGCGTCGAATATATTACAATCAGTGGGCCGCGATCACGTTCTACTGAACTCGACCGAACGTTCCGTTTCCATAATGAATCATTACAATTATCAGTCAGCCTCCGGTTTTCCACTTAATTGAATTTAATTCTCGTACAATAAATCCGTTAAAAGTGGTTTGAATAATCGTTGAAATGTTTGCAAATTGTAATAACATGGAATCGAATTACATTTGGGTTATGAATAAGTTGGTAAAATAGAAATTAAGGTCCAGTTTGATTTAGCAGCGAGTGGGTAGTACCGGAATCTATGTGAATGATTTAATGCTCTCAAAAAAAAACCAGATCTTTTAGAAATCTGGGGCTTTTATAAATACGGAATTTTCGAAAACTTGCGAATATAATACAAATAATAGTTTAATAATTTTCGAATAGGCAATGTTACGGCATGGTATATACCTACTTGTACGTTTTTGAGTCAGCCAGGTGGCGTCAGTTATTTCCTATTAATATATTCAGAAAGTACCGATACATATCACGGCGATTTAGTTGCAAAACTAGCGTATCAGTGATCTAAATGACTGTCAGTAACGACGTCTGATCTGAATAGCTATCAACGATCAAGTATGATCGATTTTACTTTGACAAGGGCGTTGTCGACATCCGTATCTTACGTTTGTTTGCGATCTCAAATCGATTAGATTCGCTTTTAAAATTGTCATACAACGAAAGGTTTCGATACCGTGACGTGTCGTAATACAATTAACTTAAACACCTGAGGCCGAGTTGCTAAATTTGTTCGTGGAGAAGTAATGTGGAATGCAATTGTCGTGAACTGCGGCCGGCACATTCACGGTACGTGGCCTTGTTCACAATGAGCTACACCATTAATGGTCCGGAAATTATAAAGCTTTTGTCGTGTACTGTACATTCGGTATAATATAATTTTAGTTTTTGCGGTTGTAGTTGCGCCCGCGCCGTCCGCCGCCGGAATTGGATAGGTGAACGATTTCGTAACCAAACTAATAATTGTATTAGTGTGCTCCGAGTTATACTGATCATTAGCATACTTTTTATACTCCACAGTATTTATTGCAAAACATTAACTGTTTTCTTAAAGAGATCGTAATTCACCGAAGGAAAATTCTTCAAATGAAAACCTAGTTAGTTAGTAGACTAAAAACTAAAGTTAATTAGTAAGAATTTAATTAAAAGTACACCAGCAAGTATGTCAGCACTGTAAACGTTTAAGATAATAACTTATTTCTATAAATTCTAACGGCTTTTTAATGAATCAGAAAAAGTAGTACATTTCTTGAGTTCTTATTTTTTGTTGGTTGCGTTAGGAATGAGTTAATGTAAAGGTAGGGTACCTAACGTTAACGTAACGTGCGTAAGACCAGTTTTATGTTATTTCTCAACCTTGTCACCAGTGCTCCAGTGCTCAAACCCGTTGCGCCACCAGTCATTGCACTCCAGTGCACCAGTTTGGCGAAAGTAAAAGTCACTGCAAACGCACTTGTTCTTGAACCAGTGCTGTGACTGTCCACTGCACTACACTTAACGTTATAATGCTTTTTATTTTACAAAGTCGATTTCAAAATATAGCGGTTTCATCCTTATTTACCTACTTCTCATCTCGCATAAATTACAAATTGTGTAAAGGTAATGGGTATCCTACCTGACCAGTAAACTTTACGCATTCAATATTATGGTCTATGAAACCAATATGTTCTCACCGCTGCGTTGAAACTAGATATGGCATCCAAATAGTACATTGACTCTGTATTGGAGAGTTATTTGCATGAATTGACTGAGCTAAAAAGTTGTTTAAAATTTTGTGATTTTATTTAGGATCATCATCATCGGCATTTCAGCCAAAAGACGTCCTCTGCTGGATTAAGGCCTCCCCAAACATCGCCACTTCGATCGGTTCTGTGCTTCTTGCTACTTTATTTAGGATATATATGTATTTAAAGGTAAAAGGAGAGAAATGAGAATTAAACGGGATACTGCCGGAAAGTTACTGGTAATTCTTTTTCGAACCGGAAAAGCTATTCGTAAAGGACCACCCTGAATACCGTTTTTCTCTCCAACCAGTACCAGATTGGAACCAACCATACGAAAGTTGAAAACTGATTGATTTATAACGCGTTGAAAAATAAATGTACTGCGACTTTCGTGCTTAAGGTGCAACCCGTTAGACCAGTACCCCTTAAATGGAAAATAAAAAGCAACCAGACCAGTCAATACGACACTTTCGTAGTCTTATTATAGGATACTAGCTGTTGCCCGCGACATCATCGGTGATCCAGGATGAAAAGTAGTCTATGTCCTTAACCAAGTCATGGTCTATCTGTGCGCCAAATTTTAACAAATCCATTAAGCCGTTTTGGCGTGAAAGTATAGAGGCATGACGAACAAGGTGTAAAGTTCAGTCATACCTCCAAAGAATAGGGAGGATCCTCCGACCAGACAGATGTCGTGTCTGGTGGGCAACTGCCCGACGTGTGATGTCGGGACGTTACTAGTTGCGTGGTAAACTCTCCTTGCGCGATGCAGGATTTTGCGTGACGTCAATGTGACGTGTAGCTCGCATGGGGCGATGTAGATACTGCTATAAAAGCGTAACAAACAAACAAACTTACTTTCGCATTTATATTATAGTTAGGATTAGAGAGGGGACATATTTTAATGACATCTACAAGTTGATTAGATAGAGCAAAATGTCTAGCGCACGGTAGCTGATAACGGCACGTAAAGAAAAAATAAAAATTATTCACAGACATTTTATTGACGAATTTGAATAATATTTCTATAATTTTTTTCGGAAACTGTATAAATTAGGCTGATTTATTTAGATTAAATGGGCAATAACCTTTAAAAATGATAATGGTTATGGTTTTATACCAGCGTTAAAAAAATGATTTAATTCTTATAGCTACTGTGCCTAAATTGTGTGTTAATAAGTCATAATTTATATCCCGTAGAGCTCTATCTTTAGCCAACTGCGAGATGGTGGACTCAAACTAGTTTAATAAAAAATTGAAACAAATTTGCCATTAAATGATTTGCCTCGACAGAGTCGTAAGCTAACTTTCAGAATAACATTATAATTAATTAAGCCAAATTAAATATTTTCAGTATGAACTACGCATATAAATAATAATGTCTATGAATTTGTAGAACGGCTGTGAAAGTTTTGAAACAATAACATATTATTATCTTGTTTGTTAAAATTATGAGCGACTCGCTTCAGCCCGCAGCGTCGCCCACATGGATGTCGGAAATTATCCCACGGGAACGTGCTACCGCGAGAAAAAGTAGCCTATGTCCTTCATCAGGATTTCATCAATCTTCTTGCCAAATTTTATAGAAATCCGTTCAGTGGTTTAGGCGTGAAAACATAACATACAGACAGAGTTACTTTCGAATTAATAATATTAGTATGGATTCCTTAGAATACCTACTCGTATAGAATATAAAACTTTCTCGACTAAGTTAACTTAAGTTAACTTTCAATAGCACCGGCAAACGTTTTTCCATTACGAGTTTATGGATATGCATGAGTCATGCAAATATTATGAGTAAGAGTTATAATTAATTATTATTACCATCAAACGGGGTGAATAGGGATGCAGGGGTGAATCGAGACGAAATTAAAATAATATAGTTGGTTGACAAAAATGACTCTAATGTGTTTACTGCATTATAATTAACGATTAAGTGCCCTTTTTGGCAACAAACTGTATTATTTCAATGTTAAAATCCCTTTTAAAGTTTCGTCTCGACTCACCCCTGCATCCCCATTCACCCCGTTTGACGGTATTTAGGCAAAAAATAGTCTAATTAGTTAAGCAAAAAAAATACACAATCTATGGGTAGTTAGATTTTAACTAATATAAGAAACAACAACAATTAAAAACCTCTTTTGTATCAACGGTGAACCAGTTTGCAAATTTGTTTTTAAAGTGTTTTAGTAAAAAAAAAAAATACTATTAAATATTTCAACAAAATATTTTATGAACCGAGTTTTAAACAATCGAGTAATTTTTATTATCTTAAAATTGCGTTTCCTAACTCCTTACATTTTATTTCTCAATTTTTATATCACTTTCGCTTAACGGATCAGAGATGACGTCACATGTTATGGAAACAGGTCAAAACAACAACATCACGCCTTTATTCCCAGAGGGGTTAGGCAGAGCTGTACCTATAGCACACCCACAATCCGCCAGTTATATGTAAGTCCCATGTAATAGGGGGCGAGCTTTTTGCAATCAAGCGGACACACATACAGACTTCGGGTTGCTACTAAGAAATTCCAGATAGAAAAACTAAATAAAACTTTGCCCGACCCGGGAATCGAACCCAGGACCTCATGCTCAGCGTTTGCGACCAATAGACGAGGCAGTCAAATAAAGTAGCAACAAATTATAGTAGGTATCTTCGTATGGGTCATGTAGTCCTTAAAAGGTCGTTGAACTATTTTTATTCGAGGATTTTATCGAAAAGATTCATTAAATTAAATTAAGGACTAGTAGTTTATTGATATAGGACATATAGTGACCTTATTGGTGATGTTCTTCAGAAAGGTCAGGTGCGTAGTACTCGCAACCGGTGTGCGTTTATGACCAGATGTATGAACGTAAACGAAGCAAAAGGAGTATATAAGGATCGTAGCAGGTGGCGTTCTGTAGTTTCTGCCTACCTCTATTAGAAGAAAGCGTGAGTTTATGTATGTATGTGTATAAAAATAAAATATTAGTTTTCTGTAATTCTCTTTTGTGTTAATTTTATTTTATTTTACTTTCTCAAAATTATATAAATAGTAAATACTGGCTTATTTTTTGTATGTGAATGTACATTACGTAAATTTAGGTTGCGGAAGAGTGGAGTGTCTTAATACAGGCATTTATTTGCTTAAAAAGACACTTCTATCACTAGCACACACTAGCACTACATTTTTGAAATTTGTGTATTTATAAAAAAATATCCGCACATGTTCCCATTGTATGAACACATTTCTAAAAGGGTTAATAAAGGAAGCCCAAATAAAATACTAGCACCTAGCCAGAGACTACATTTGTATAGCAGGAATTCCAATTGCATGGCAATCAAAATCTTTAACAATTTACCCCCAGACATCAGAGTGTTGCCTACTAATAAATTCAGAAAAACAATATTTACTTGGCTTTTAGACAACTGTTTCTATTCAGTTAACGAATTTTTGAATTATAAATTTTGACATTTTATCAATATTTTGTGTGTTTATTGACTTTTGATTTTATTATTATTATTTTAATTTTTTTTTTGTTTTTAATATTTGACATTATATAATTGGTATATTTTTGACATTTAATTCATAAATAATATTAAGTTTTTTTTTTTTAAGTAGTTGACATTGTATTAAAAATTACCTATCATTTCAAACTAATTATAATTGTTAATGGGGATATTAATTGTACTATAATTTTAATTTTAATGTTACTACACCGGCTACGGTAGTATATGTGAAACTTTTTATTAATATTAAGATCTTAATGTACCATTTACTGAGAAATAAATTATATCTTATCTTATTACTTTAGCTCTGTAGTACAAACCTTGTAAAAGAAATAAAATATTTGTATTTGTATTTGTACGTATGTAGTTAATTGATCCATTTACCTGTTGATAACATCCAAGTGTTTACAAGTTCCGCTTACTTTATTATTAAATATTTGACAAACTCTCAAACGTATGTTATCGTTTCCTTAAACAAACACTTAGACCTAATCGATTTATATTTCTTAAATAAACACTTATAGAAACCGATTGTCCATTGTTTGCTTCTGATAAGATATAATTACGCCAAATTCTAGAACTTTATGTCGTGAAAGCGTTAATAACACTACTTGTAGTACTTAATACAAGTTGAATTGCCTACAAATTGTCGTAGGTTGTTGCTACACAACACCAAGACCTAGATTTGATACCTATCAACAAGTTCCCATAGTGTTTTAAGACATGTTCGCAATCCATTACCAGTCGTTGTCGACTTGTCTATTGCTTTCGATTAGGACAGCAGGTAATGTACAGGAGATTGTGTGGAATGTATGTAAGTTAGTAATCATGTGAACAGCGTTCTAGCGCACCAGCTGTTCTCAATATTGTAGAGCAAGTAGATCGCTTCAATAAATACCGAATCGCATTACTGAGTTGAATTTAATGCCTTTTATGTGACCAGATGCCAATTACGAAATAAACACATACAATATGTACTGAGTTGTTACGAGCGGGTTTCGGGAGAGAATGCGTACTAAGGATTTTATTGGATTTAAATTGGTAAACATCACGATCTTGCAATTCAAATTTTACCTTTTGAATCCATTTTGGTTCAAACTACTTTTAAAAATTTGTGAAACGTGCTGTGTTCTTTTTTTAAGTTTCTGGCCTTACCTTGGACGGTCGGTGGGGCTTCTAAGAGCACTTCGATCGCCTGGTTCCCCAGATCGAGAAGGCAGTGGGTGCTTTGCATAGACTGCTGCTCAATCTCGGGAGACCTCGGGAGGAAGTTCGCTGCCTTTACGCGGGTGTCGTGCAATCGATGGTCCTTTACGAGGCGCCTGTTTATTCAGGTAGACTGTCAGGTGTCCGACGCTGCAGGACTAAAGTCAATAGACTGCAGCGGAAAATGGCCATTCGTATCGCACGAGGATACCGAACGATATTCTTTGAGGCGGCAACTCTCCTGGCGCACTTTCCGCCGCTGGACATTCTAGCGGATATGGACGCGAAGGTCTACGACCAGATTTGTGATATCTGCCAAAGTGGGAATAATGTGCCAGGAAGCGCATTCGAAGGCTGAGGCGGCGGGAACGCCGACGCGCGCTCGAGCGGTGGCGCGAGCAGCTACAGCAGCCATAATATTCGTACAAGCGCGTTGTCAAAGCCGTTTTGCCGGCAGTAGTGAGGGCTATGCTGGCAGAGACAGAGAATTGGACGGAAGTAGCCTCCTTCTGTGAGACCGTGATGGTCAAGAAGCAGGCCGCCGAGCGAGATCGGGAGAGGGCTGATCCTACTCGGAGAAAGAGGCGTCAGGGAGGCAACCGCCTTAGCGCCTAATACGTCGAAACCCACTTAAAAATCACGGTAGGTGAACCTTTGGGTTCGCGGGCGCACAGAGTGGGGACTCTGTCCGCCCACCGAGTGACCCCAGGGAAGACGGTGGCACAGTGGTCACGTGCTGCTGTGCATAGCAAGGCTCAGGGGAGGCACCTTTACAGTCTCCCCAGAAATGTGCCTTAGAGGCGTCGCACAGGGGGGGTTCCGGAATTGGTATTTTAAGAGGAACTGGAACCCCATCTATGTGCGGGTGGTTTTAGTGAGGTAAAAATCCCACACATCCCGACCTCCCACCCCGAAGCTCGGATGTCTTTTGAAGGTTTCCCACCGAAAACAAAAAAAAAAGGTACTTTGGGGTGTGTAACTAAGTACCTACCTTTATATTGTATTCGACGAGTGACATCGCGCGTTTTCTAGAGACAGTAGTCTAGTGAATACAAGGCTAAACGCTACAAGAATTCGCATTGCGTGAGCCTTAATATTTAATTAAATGTAAACAGTTCGCACAAAATTACCAAACCTAATATTTATCCTAAATAAAATCTGGTCTACATGCATATAATTATCTGCATTTCCGACACAAATTGCGACCGAGTCTCAAACTATTTACGTACGCAATCGCAATTATGTTGTCGAATCGAGTTCGATGACAGCTGAGACGAGACGACGAGAACTATAGCATTCGATGCCACGGCCAAGCCGTCGATCTTGACCTACACCACGCCTGCACTGATGCGGAGGCACAGAAAGAATCGTACCATCCAGTCGTAAACAATCGATTCAATCCGCAATATTATTATAATCGATTCTTCAATCGATAGGATGGTTGCTGAACTTGACTTTGCTTTCTAAGATTATTTGTAGTTCTCATTAAACAGTTTTCTGTCTAAATATATACTGTTACTGTTAGGGGTGCCTAATAGGGAGAATATTTGACGGAATCATATCTCACAGATTTAAAAAAAATTACAATTCTTAGCCTCGCTCTACATAAGCACTCATTAATACTTTAACTTAGTGTTGAAAACCAGCTTCGAAAAGAGGCTTGAAACAGTTAAATATTTCGAAATCTACATACTATTTGCGGAAACCTTTGTTGTTAAACATTTTTATAGGCTAGCCTAACAACAAAAATAACATGTTAGGCATGCTTCTAGACAAAATATTTCAAAATGCGCCAAGAATAACAATAAAAGTAAACGCTTGGAATACGGAATATACCTATGTCCGCTCATATCCGCGTGTATGCGCACAGTTATTAAATACAAGAATAATTTTAATTAACTCTAATATAATTTATATTATATTATATTTTATTTCATAGGTACACTAAATGAGGTACTAGTCTTTTATTCAACTTCCGCCGTGTTGTTTATTTTTTTAAATAACTTTTTTATTGTGACTTGCATTCAATCAATTAGTTAATCGATTTTAACAATATTACCTATTACAAAAACTATTCGGACAATAAAATTAATCGAGTGTAGGTACCTAAAGTTCAGTATCGGAAATTAGAAATATAGCAGAGTCATACCTATCATAATGGCAGTCGCGTACAGACACAAGGTTTTCTCATTTCATAGTTTCTCGTTACTATTCACATTATAACTCGCTGACCGGTTGTCAAGCAACGAACTTAGGAACATCGTATTATCGCTTAACTAATAATAATAATATTATAATAATACGCCGATGAAGCTCGTCGTACGAAAGGGAAATCTGACCGAGGCAATGGCAGCTACTTACCTAGCTGGAGCGGTCTCTTTAGAAAGTTTTAAATTATACGTAAGTGAACTGGTAACATTGACGGCGACAAGACCATGCGCAGGCGACGGATGCTAACACCGCAACTGATGCCATGCGAAGCTCATAACTATTCGAGACACTCCATAAACACTCAGTCAAGAATATTCGCTCAGACAAGAATATATTCATTCGGTAATACGTAGGCGTGAATGAAATTCAATACCAGTGATTTCACACTGGTTGGTTTCATTATGCTTGATTTTATCAATATTTAAAATCTAGGCTGCTTGCGAATCGTCAATCAACAATTTGTTATTGAACACGGAAAGATTCTAAACCGGAATAACTGCATATTATCACTTCATTCGACTTCTCATCAAGTGGAACGGAATGCAAATCCGTAATAAGGACATCACTGATACTCGCAAAAACGATGCGTAATCCATTTATAATTTCACTGTATCTCTCAAAGCTTACGATGTTCGTTAACGTGTAGAAAGTCGAGATCTCGATGTTATGTAAGTTGGTCTTCTGTTTGACACGCGTAAGGTTTCATAGATTGGTAACATTAATTAAGCATCCGAATAGACACGTTTATAAATGGCGATATTGACTTTGTTGTATAACTTAATGATGTATTGCAATTTCGTGCCTTTATGTAGGTCAGGCGTACGTCACGAATTTGTTGATGCTTAGTAAACTTGACAATTAATTTTTGTGTATTTGTTTGTTACGTGACAGTAAGATTTATTCATGTGTTGACTTGTCAGTGGCAGTGAGCCACACTTGATTGAGAATCGTTTATGCAATGAATGCCAGAAAAATAACGTATAAGTTCTTTTTTGAGAGCTACCGAAATATAAATCAAAACTATTTGAGTAAACCTCCTTACATAAACCATAACCATAGTTTATAGTTCGATAAGTAATATACTAAGTATTTGTTTAAGGCATTTTAGATATATTTTATGTATAACTTGAGTGAGATACCTGAGGTACAGATTAATTCCAGGTTCAGGTAGAATCCAATGATAATATACCTTTAGTTTAAGGCCCTAATATTGTAAACATTTGTGTACATCAATTTATTTCAATAAACAAAACAATTTCAATATTGAGACACGAAGCAACAAAATACGATCTAGAGCCGCGGTTCCTAAACTGGGGGTAATTCGCCCTGCGTGGGTAAAACTGGTGTACTGCGGGGGTAATAAGCTGGTAACATATAAAAAAGATTAGACCAATAAGACCAAAGATTAGGCTAGGGCATGAAATGTACTGGCGAGCTAGATACCGAATCTAGCTCGCCAGTGCATTTCATGCCTTAGCCACTGATTAGGACCCACTGATTAGGAGCTGTGTAATGTGTTTGTAAGAACTTACTCTATATTTTTGAGCAATTTTTATGTCTAATAAAGTAAATTTGTATTTATAGGTATATTCATATTCATATATTATTCTATATTCATTGGTAACATGAGGGAGAGGGGGGGGGGGTAATTCAGTTTACCTAGCTAAGGCATAGGGGTGACAAGATCGAAAAGGTTAAGAACCACTAATCTAGAGGAATGTGGCCGCTTTTCTTTAGATCGAATTTTGTTGCTTCGTGTCTCAATATGAAAGTTTATAAAAGATAAAAGGTAAAGGTAAATAGCTTAATTAGGTTCGTAATTGTAAAGTCAGTCTTGATGTTATCGATATAATTAAATCAGGATACGGCAGTAGTTACTGTGATAATTCTATTGTTGTCGCTACCTCTATTTAATTATATAAACGCTGGTTATTCTGCACCATGTCCAACACCTGTTAGTTAATGTTAGGTATGTTAATTGAGACAAATAACTTTACTCAAAAGGCTCATAAATCTTATTAGGAAAGCAGATGTTTTAATTAGACATATAATTTACGTTTAAATTTACGTTTTGTTACGTCATGAGATTCGTTACTCTTTAAGTAATGAGTCGAAAATAAAACAGGGTTTAATTAATCAAACGAATGTGTTCTATCAATCTACATAAGTTGACACGAGCTATGATTACGAGCGTTGCGCAACAGTCGCGGTTCGGCTGCGCCCGCGCCTCCCTGCCCTGACCGCAGCGCCATTGTACGTTCATTCAGTAGGTTGTGTAATAATTATTCAACTATAGAATAAATATTGATATTGTGTCCCTTTATAGTTGGAAATGTAGCTGGAATCTATAGTTAAAATCTGACTTTACCTACCTGAAGTTATTTAAGCGTAGTAAAGTATCAAGTTATCTTGAAGATTATTATCTATTGCTGGTAGCCAGATACTTTTTAAAGTAATTAATTTGTAAGCTAGGAAGGATATTATTGATCAAGTGTTCTGATAATCTTTCACAGATATTAGACACGCCAATTACTTCTTATCTACAAGGTATTCCTATTCAGTACTAAGCCGTGAAAAGTAGATTATTATCCTAATTAGAATCTATAAGAATTATTTAGATTAATCGGAAGGAACGGTGCAATAAGTAACGCAACACTGTTCAGGAAGCTTCATATAATTTGTATAGATTTTGGCATAGGTAATGAAATAAGAAAACAGAAGATTTATATCAACTGACATTTGCGGATTATGTATCCAATATGTGTAAATTCAAATTCGCTGAGCGACAAAAATTCTAAGGTGGAACAAATCACCAAAGTTTGACGATTGACCTGAAATTGATGATTATCCTACTAATATCATAAATGTAAAAGTTTGTAAGGCTGGATGGATGTTTGTTACCCTTTCACGCAAAAGCTACTGAACGGATCGGTATGAAATTTATAACAAAGATAGTTTATAACCTGATTAACACGTAAGATACTTTTTATCCCGGTAGTACGTTTCCGTGGGATAATTTCCGACATCCACGCGGGCGAAACCGCGGGCAAAAGCTAATTATTCAATAAATATATCATTCCTTCAGTCGCGAATAATGTTAATTCAAAATTATCAGCTAATAAGAATAAACAAATTATATAGTCGTTTATAAATTACACGGGGTTATATATTAAAGCTATAAAAGTGAAATCCATCTTTAAAAACTAATTAATTCCTATAAACTATGAACTAGTTGGTTTCATAAAGAATGTATTTACGCAAGATAGTGTGTACTTTTGAGATAGGTACGTAATTATTGCTGAAATTATGGAGATATATAAATAGTAAGTAATTGTGATCAGCACCCGAATTGGTAAATGCAAACAATTTTATACCAAGTTGGTAAATGCAAACTATTTTATACCAAATTGGTAAATGCAAGTAATTTTATACCAAAGAATGACGGATCACTTTGGCTATATCCAATAAAATCCAATTATACATGAAATGAAAGTTTATATCATAAGCATCAATTTTCATAATGTGCAGAAGGCTGTGAAATACCGGGGTAAAGATATATCAGACCTGCAAGTACCATGTAAACGTATTATTTTATGACGCTGATGTACACTACAGTTCTCAATAATATTAGTTATTGACTCATAACGTGTTTTATTAATTGTTGATAAAATGTTTTGTTACAGTAATTGCCGGTTATAAGCAATAAGTTTACATGCATTAGAACTCTATTGGTCATAAGGCCAGACTTCATACAAAAAAGCCGATCATTCTTTATTTAATTAATCCAATTTCCATAAACCACTTACCTTGGACCACAAATACAGGTTACTAGATCGTGTCAATTAATTATATCTGACTGAAAAAATGGGTAGGCGTTGAAGACTTTGTCTTCTGTGAATATATTAATTGTTTGTGCTGTTACAAGAGATATCGAAGAAATAATACCTATAAGAAAAGAAGTATCTGTTAGGCTCAATATATTATACTCGTTTTTGAATCTATTTCCCTCTTTTTTTGCATATCCTGTAAAAGCTCTCTCGTATCATATCGTTAGTGGCAACGAGCGATGAATAACCATAAACTAGAAAGGCGTATTTTATCAGTTTTTTGGTGAAAACGCGAAATGTGATAAGAATATCGACATTCGATCAAAAGAAAGTGTCTAATCCGTTACTGCGAGCATTACGTGACGAGTTACCCAGTAACTCTGAACGAGCCATTAATCTGAGGTTTCGTGCAGACGGACTAACAGACTAATAGCTTATTTACATGTACGTGTGTGGGGTAAGAATAAGACCATTATTTGACCACCTCTGTGGTAAAGTTGCGAACTCTAAGAACAATAATTACCGTGATACTGTGTTGCAAGTATTCATTGTAGTAATGTCCAGTACGAATGTAAGAAAAATATAGTGAATCAGGTTGATGTTTCATAGTTTGCGAATTAATTGGAAATTGCTGGTTGCTTCATGTACCTACGTAGATTTTAACTGAAGTGTGGTTAATAATGGTCATTTAGCTAGTTATTAAGATTCCACTTCAGTATTTTGTGTTTTACAAAATGTTCTGTTAGATTTTATAAACTGATTGACTTTATTTTTCATTCTGATATACTAGTGTTGGTTTAATTATAAAATTTTGGCAATATTGGTGATTGATTATGTCCTGTCCAAAGGATATTGGTTATACTAACTACCACAGATTATGTAAACCTAGTTAGTTACTGATTACGTAACGAATTTCTTATAATCTTTTTTGAAACTGATCTCTCTTGACAATAAATTAATGATTGATTGATGTAATACAAACAGATAAACATATTTAATAACGTGTTACTCATGTTTGATAGAATAATGTTAATTGGAGTTGGCATGAATGTTATTACTACTTAATTTACGATATTATTTAATGTGTGAATGAATGCACAGTGAAACTGTCAATAATAATGATGATATTCAATCTGATTTTTATGATTATTATTTCTGCATTTAGATAACATACAATCGTTAAATGCACATAAAATGTCTCTGTTTAATTTAAAACGCATTGCTGAATAGAACTTTCTATTTCAAGTTTTCTGTGCACAAATAAGTAATTAAAATAAAATGAATTGATTCTTATCTTTGTTGTGAAATGGTTTATTGACTTCTTTGAAACAAAACATCTAGATATCGTTTAAAGGCTCCTACAAACAGGCGCGACACGCGACGCGAATCGCACGAGACACAATGGCACCGCTCATCGCGCGACCGGCGGTGCCTTTATGTCGCGTGCAATTCGCGTCGCGTGTCGCCCCTGTTTGTATGAGCATTAAATATGACACAAAAATTGCATGTTTCTCTGACAAGAAAACATGTGATGATGTATGATTAAACATAGGTACATATAGTTTGATAGCAATCAATGCTATACATGTAATTATCAAATAGATCAATTACAACACGGTTGGCTGGAGAACATACATTGCAACCGATAGGTATTACACGTAACGAAGTATAGTCGATCTCGAAGTGCTTTATCACCAGTAAATTGAAACTTGAATAGTCCTCCAGACCGAAATTCGGCCATGACGGTCAATCTTAGCGGAGACTAGCCATCGACGCGGGAGATATTATAGTGCACAAGTGTGTGCGCAGACACATGTGCACTCTCTTTTCTCTCACTCACGAGAGTGAGGGAAGTAAGAGTGCACCTGCCGTCCCATCAGACTATGAAGTCGGATGGGACGGCACTTCGACATCATCGGAGAGATATCAGGCGCAGGACCAACGGCTTAACGTGCCTTCCGAGGTACGGGGAAATCACACCGTCAACTTCCAAATACCGGGCTGTTACAAAAAAAAAAAATCTGATGGAAAAACACAATAACACTTTGCCCGACCTGGCAATCGAACCTAGGACCCCACGCTCAGCCGTCGCGCTTGTGGCCACGAGAACGACGGGGCAAATTGAAACTTTAATAAGGTCGAACTTGTAGCATAATTAGTCGTTTTCCTAAAAAATCCTATTTCCCAACAAATTACCAGTGAAAGACTTTAAAGACTTTAGAACCTACCCTCTAAGATTCTGACCTCGTGTTCTTTATATGGGTTCGTAAGTGGTATTCTGTTTAATTTTGTCAACCCTAATTTCCTTGCCTACGTACAAAACTACAACGCCACAAAACACATGAAACTATTTAACTGTCACGTAGTCAGATTACCCTTTTCGTTTTATGACGCGCGAGTGATATTCAACCTCAGGGTTTATTGTTATACTCTTTGGTGTTAAACCAATAGGGCTATCGCGCTTCAGTTCGCCGCTAGAGGTGCTAGTGTAGAGTAAGATCTTTAGATGTCAAAATATGTACTGAACGTTCACTGTTTGCGGGATTTTTATAACGGATATTCACGAATGATCCATAATAGCTGTAATGGTTGTGCCATTCTTGATTAATTATGGCATAAGATTTTAAGTAAAAAGTTAGGATCTAATTTGGTAGCACTTGAAGGAAGAATAAGATTTGTCTACTTCAAGCTTGCCAATTTTAGGAACATTATAATCATATTATTATATCATCATAATTCATTTGAAGTTTTAAAATGTAATAAAATAAACACACTATGATTATAAGGGTACTTAAACATATCCAAAACATCAAATAAAAGTACTGCAACAGGACCTTATTCGACAGTGGCGCCAACTGGTGAGCACAAAAACGATAACCCCATTACGAAGTCGACTGTACCTTTAAAAATGAATATGTTGTCAAGATTCTTATCAGTCAGTCTTTACTAAACACTCTCTTATCTTTTCAATGAAAGATTTATTTCCTAGTTTTGTCTTCTAATTACGGTTTATGCCTTACCTTTGAATGACATTGAGAAAAGTCAGCAAACAAACATATATACCACCATGGGAAATATTCAAGGGTGCTTATGGCTTTTAAAGACTTCTCTCAGTCAATCTGCTCAGCCTTTTCCTAACTATGTTGGGGTCAGCTGCCAGTCTAACTAGATGAAGCTGAATACCAGTATTTTATATGGAGCGGCTGCCTATCTGACCTCAACAACCCAGTTACTGGGTAACACGATACCCTTTGGTAAGACTGGTTGTCAGGCTTCTGACTACCCTTAATGACTGTCAGAGACTTACGGATGACTGCTGGTACCAACAGCTTAACGTGCTTTCAAAGGCTTCTCAATTATTGAGAGAAAAAGAAAGGAAGCCCATTCAACATCTTACAGACTTTAATATCTATCTGCTTTTCACAGGATTAATTTATCCTCACTTATCTAATTAATGTTACACTAATCGTTAATTCTTAATTAATGAATTCCGCTGGGTGGTCTGATGATAACGATCAAATATTAATTAATAACCACTTGATAAAATGTTAGTATCTCTAATAATTTCGTAAGGGGTAATTTTACAGTAGGTATGTAAATATTTATCAATTCAAGGCTTCTTGTTCAAATACTTGACTTAATTTTAGGTTTGTATATTGCGACCTTTAAAAATGTAGGTCCTGAAGGTACTGATAGATAAAGTAATAATATAAAATTAAATGGCCTCAACATAATTTTAAACATACAAACAACATTTTATGAGATAATAATATTTGAACTACTTAGACAAGTATGTTTAAAGAAGACTGAAGATGTTTGTAGAGATATTTTAAAAACATTCAAGGTACTTGTAGTTCCTTATAGTTACCTAATGAGGGTCATCTATTACTTTGTTTTGCAATGTAGATTAATTTGATCTAAGCAATTACTGCACAAATGACAGAAGCGTTAAGAAATCTGTTAATTCGCAAGGGCAAGCTAGGATTATTACAATCTCTGTTAGGTACTTAATCCATTCGAAGATATCCATACTTATTATTTGATGTTATAAATGTGAAAGTAGCTCTGTCTGTGACCTTTTCACGCCTTAATGGCTAACGGATTTGAATGAAATTTAGCATACAGATATACCATGACCTAGGTTAGGATTTTTTATCCCAGTTGTACGTTCCCATGGTATAATCTGACCTCCACGTGGTTGAAGCTGCGGAAAAATCTAGTAATAAATAAATGTTACGAAGATACATGACTATTAAATCGTGTATTAACGAGGAGCTAGCATTTGCGTGTGCGCACCAACCTAACCCGTTGGGTTATTTATAGCCTATCACGACCTATCAGAACATAAGTTCAGGTTTTGAATCATCCATTCAAACGTTAAACCTAATTAGCTGATACTTATCTAATATTATATGATCGATTGGCCAAAACGTAATCGTTTTTTATACTCGATTTAAAGCTTAGTTTACGATCAATAAATTAATTTTCCTAGACTGGAAAATTAAAGGAAAATAGTGAATTGACGGCTTATGGAACATAAATTGTAAACGTCATCGGTGGAACAGAATTATGACTGGTTTATTCTTTGTTGGTGTTATATTATAAATTATGTTAATATTATACAAATATTATGCTATAATGTCTGTATGTTTTAACTAAACAAACTAAATTAAACTTCGTTGACATAGCGAGAGCTATCAATGATCCAACAAGTAGGTCAGTAAGGATAATCCAGTCGGTTTGGTGATCTGTGGCACGCCGCGGCCGGTTCTGAACGGATGCAGAGGACGTTGCTCAAATATCAGCAAAAACCATTCCATTAACTATCGGCACACATTAATAATGATGTTAGTTCACTGTGTACAGTTATTATAACGTTTTTGCCAGATTTTGTCTGAGAAAATGTTGACGACATGTGATTTTTGGCGTGTTTTTGCTCATACGCTAATTGATTATTAATTTTAAAGTCTGTAGAAATAATTGAAGAATTTTTTTCAGTGCTTATCTGAAAGTATTTTCCAGTCTATTTAGACTGGAAAATGAACGGCCACAAAATACAAAAAAATACAGAAAAAATTAATACACTATACTAATAAATTTTGCATATAATGCAAATGCATTATATGCAAAATTTAACCGTGTCAGTAAAATTGTGTCAATGTATTTTCTGTCATTTCTTTTGCATTTACATTTAGAATTAAAACTGATAGTATGGCCTATGAATTTGTGTACAATTTTATTTTAATTAGGGCAAAAGAAATCGACCTTGTGAGTGATAATTAAATTAAAAATAGAATAATAATATAAATAACTATGTACAGCTATTTTTGGTATTTGAATGAAATATGACATGAAAGTTATTAACTCCGCGTATTGTTTTATTTAATAATTACTTTCAGTCAAACTTTAGCTTTATTGTTTATAGCTACAACTAAATGATTGTAGGTGTCTGGAAAACGATTGAAAATCTAAAAACGATGACATGGGCGAACTAATAAGATGTAGGGAGTCACTGAGTATATTGGAGTAGAACACTTTTAACCGTTGCACAAAATGGAGGCCTTTATTGATTAAGGCACCACACGACAGGCAAACAAAGGAGCCAGAAAAAAAATTGCTCATCTTAAAACACTGCCACTGAAAACGGAATCTAAGGAAAAACTTTAGGAGGATGAGGAAAAACTAGCATTTTTCCACATAGTAATACAAAAAGAAAACATACCTAATGTATCCAACATTTTAACCATTCATAAAAAATAAAAAGTCGATTCCATTATTGGTTTGCGAAGTGAATCTAACTGAGCCGCTCTCTAACCCACACCTGGGCAGTCCAGATAATGGCACATTAGTCCACATTAGTCGCCTGGCCGTTACGACACGTTTTGAAGAGAACAAAAAATGTATGCATATCGGCAAATGACTGCTGATATTGATACGAGTGGTAGAAAGTTCATGTTTTGTTGCTATGACCTTAGCCAGTTCAACTAGCCTAGTTATTGAAACACTGAAGTAAAATAATTTTTAGCTTTTAACATAATATCGTTGCTGTCAGTAAGGACTTAAGGCGGCAGGTCTCTTTCATTAAAAGTTAAAACTCTAATATTCTTCTATGCAAAATAAGATTTCTTTACTTTATTAAGTTTGCTGTGTACCTATAGTAGAATCTGTTTTCCTTATGGATTGCTTGCACAATTTTCCTCACTATTTCTTCCTCTTTAATGTCTTCATTGCTTGTTTATATTTATCGGCAATTAATTTATTTATTACTGTTTGAATAAGTTTTCTCCACACCCAATTAATTTCTTGTTAGATACATACGGAGATACATTAATGATGTAATATTATATACCAAGCACGCTGCTCGACGATGTCATACAATGTAAATTCGTGTTTACTACCCGTTTTATGTATGGAAAACGTATCTAAGTAGCAAAGGCCCGTTTTCATTTAATTTCTCTTTCGGATTACACAATGATGCGTTGGTCACTTCATTAAAATAATGATGGGCCCATGGCGTAATGCCGATTTCTTCTAAATTTATGTGTGGAACGCATATTTTTATGCTTAATTTTCTACACATAATATACATATTTGTGACAATGTTGTAAGGTATTTTGCATTTGTTAACTAACCGAGAGTTAAACATCTGTGTGGAAAATCGAAACCAGAAGAAAAAGTTACATAGATCGTTCAGTAGTGTTCTAAAAAACTGAGGATTTTCCTGTTTCCCACAAAAAAAATACATTTATGGTTAAACCATGATAGTCTCGTCAGATAACGACTAACATTGATAGTTTAACCCTATTTAAAAACCTCTAAAACTTCAGGGTAACAATGTAAAAGATAAACGCAATTAACAGTTCGTTAATAATTATTTCTAAACATATTAATTAAGCTTGAATTTAGCGGTGTCAGCACAGATAGCGCACTAATGGCTATTTTATGCGGGCAGCACTTCTTTTATTGCCTGCCCGTCTTCCGGCTACGGAAATAGTGATTGCTTTGAATTTGAATAAATTGTGCAATTTCATAATATCGTCGGGGGAACGCCCTCATGATTAGCATAACACAATATTAGAAGACCGTGTTAGTTTGGGTGGTAATTGGAAGCTAAATGTTTAACTGTGTTAAAATCGATGATAAGCATTTATAAGATGATATGCAAAACATAAGAGACCCTTTAGTATGTGCAATTGAGGCTAAGATTAATATGCTTCATGATGTGTAATAAATTTTCATTAATCACTTAAGGGGAGAGTTAGAACATATCAGATGGCGGCATTTTCAAAGCTAGTCTCATACTAATTTTCCAGTAGTTGCATTGCGAAGATGCAATTGAGACTAATTATTTGGAAAACGTGGAAAATCTGACGAGGCACGCGAGAGCCGTTCGAGACTTGGGGTACTCTCACAGATCTTTAAGTCTCACTTGGCAAGTTCATGACGTCAACATTTTCTCTCTCACACTTTTGCTAAGCAAAGTGAGAGATGTCACAAGTTTTACAAAAACGGAGCTTGATTTGTCGCCGGATGCTAAATTCCGGACACGGGATACAGTCCACCGGACACCGGACGCATAGTTGCCACAGTGTGTGCTAGAAACTAGATTAAAAAGTAGTGTCTAAGGCCTGTCACAGTTGTCTCTGAAGGACGTTTTCTATGATACATTGTCGGAAATAAACGGAAATAATGCTGGACTTGTAGTTTATGCAACAGAGCCTTAATATATGGAAAATTCTGTGCTAATAGAAACACATAAAGACTAAATAGCAAAGGAAACTAACTGATCCATTTATGTAGAGAGATTTTGAAAAATATGGTTGATTGCAGGTGGAAATGTAGACATAACATCAGAAAATGTCTTAAGTTAAGAGAAGAAATCTTCATTATCAAAACGCAATTTCAAAATATTAAAATTCTAAAGGTATGTTACAGTTAAAACCGGATTCATTTCGCAATAAAAGCGAGAGTAAACCATATTGAACACAGGACCGGTAATTTCGCTCAGAATTTGCTTAACTACATTAATTAGTAAGTACTCTCGCAGGTATTATACCGAGAAACTGATAATTAAATCGGAAATTACGAATCTCACGAGTATGTAGCAACGTTCAATCGATACAGGATGTGTGAGAACTGCCGTGGAACTTGAGAAATCCGAGTTGCCACACTTTGCGCGCAACCTTGCAATGTTCATTAGTGAAGTGAGAAAATCGGAGTAACGTCAAAAATTCACCATTAATTATGGTGGTACTTTAGTGAATGAGACAAGTTATTTAAAGTTATACTGTGGGTGGTAGCTTGCGTAAACTTTGGTACAGGTATGGGCAGTTATTTCGTGGGTACTTTAGATGTGTCGCACTAAAGTTTTTAGAGTTTTTAGTACTTTTAGAGTATTTCAGTAATCAGCTTGAACTCGGGTGTTGATCTCAGTCTCCCAATGAGCAACATTTGACAGAATTTGTATAGTGCTTTAATTTTTTAGAAAAACTGTCAAGCTGTCTGTCTGCGAGACAGATTTATCTTACAAGAATACAAACACTGATTGCACCTGATCCACAAGATTTGACATTTTGGATGAATCGAACTGTTCTAATATATAGCTTGTTTTGTTACTTGATACTCTGCAGATTTTTTATGTGGATACTTACTATTGCCATTCATTTAAACACGCCTATATGTGTGCTATCCAGAATGTTTCTTTGAGCAAATATTTGAATACATAAGCAAATACCAAACATAGTTTAAGTTTCTCCACGTTCCAGTGCGTATGCGCTGCGCGTGCATACTTTAAATTATGTACGATTATGTAGAGTTTCTTGCTTAGAGTAAAAACTCTAAAATGTAAGCAAAGTTTTTACCTATTTCTTACAAAGTTACCGTAAGTAAATAATTAGTGCTTTAATTTATTTTAGAGTTAATTTTGAGTCTAGTTTTTAGAGCACTGTGGTTAGAAAATAAATGTAGGTGGAATTTTACATGTTTTTGTGTTCATTTGGAGACTAATTTAAATTAATTTGTTGATGTAGTTTCTTGGTGTAATTGTGTCAAAGTTACAGTAAGTTATATTTGGATTAAATAAAACAAAAAAGTCGTTTCTCGAAATACTGTCTTTTTCTAGCACTTTGGTACCTACTGCAGTAAATTTGAAGAGAAATTGGATCTTGGTACAATCTAAAAAGTACCGGAATAGCAGTTCCACAACAGCTTTTTTAGCTGAAGACGCAGTTAAAAGAGTAGTCAGTAAAAAATACGGAATTGAGGATTTAACTGTGACAGTCGAGTCACGCATTCCGTGTGAAAGAAGCCTATTGTAGTTATTTTTATAGCTTCTATGGAGTAATGATTTTATTCAGTAACCTAGTTTTTACTTCCGAACTCTGCAGTCCAATTAAAATCGTTAAAAACAAAAAAGAAACTCGCCCACAGCAGCTGTTCATACAACGGTAATTTACTATGAGCATTGTTTTAGAGCATTTTTATGTGAAAAAAAAAACAATGTTAGTTGTCAAGGTGAGTACACATAATTTGAATCTCGTATAATTCGGACATGTAACGGCACATTCGTGTACGCAGGTTTTATACTTCTTTTTCTTCACAATATAATATGATTGAGTTCATTCAGTGGCTAGTTGAGTTATTCGTTAGTTTCGGCAAGTCATTTTAGGTACATTTCTATTTATTTTATGTTTTATATAAGTAGATGAATTTGTTTTTTTACTTTTAAAAATTGTTCCAGTGTTATTCAGGCATTTTTTTTCGGATGCCTGTTTTTTTATAGCACCACAGTGTGTGTTCAGAGCCTTATTCTTAAATGTGGAAAAGAAATCGTGATTAATACAATAAATATTTTTATTGATGCACGTTTATTCCCGATTAATTTATATGACTGCTTGTTCTCTCTCTTAATGTTCTGTAATTAATACAATTAATGTCTGTATAAAGTTTACGTTTATGAATAATATTTTTGGAAACGAGGATATTTTCATAGCAAATCTCCTTAAAATTTAAATGATTTTTAAAATATTTTATAGAACGCACGTGATTTCAACAATTCTGCAACGTTTGGAGGTAGATAGGTACCTATAATAAATAGATCTTTGTAGGCAGGGTATTGTACATTTAGTTGCAACGTATATTCTGAATATTATATCTAGTTGAATAATCAACCAAAACATTGTGTAAGAGTGGCCGCATTTGATCCATACAGCTGCAATATGAAATCTGCACATTTATCTACAGCCTGAGTACATGTGGTAAGGCTTTAAAATACGTTTTAGTGCATAACGAAGAATTTATAGCCTCTCATAATAAAACATTACGTAGCAATATTATTAAACTTTAGACAATGAGAACATAATTTTAGCGCAAATGTAGGAAGTTTCATTATTAGTAATAATAAATAAAATTGATTTAGGTACCTTTCTTTCTCTTGGGCACCACTCTCACACCGATCGCAAGTTCAGTCACTACGCACAAAACCAGAGTCAGAAAAATATATCTTCCACTGCACCCCATGTTATCACACAAAGTCTGATGCCTGTTTATAACAAATGACTACAAAAGCCTCCAGAGCCCGTGCATTGGCCCGTTGGCTCGAGTGTTCAGGACGCGTATAATCCCAGCTCGCGATCACACGAAGCACTAACTTGTCGATAAAGACGTCGGTACGGACTCATGCGCGTCGAGTGCTCCACGAACGAGTCAACCGCCCGACTACCCTATATTTTGACTTATAGCAATTTGGCAGTGCGAATTCCACTTGTATATAAAACCTTTCGCCGGGCCGGGGCGGGCGGTCATTGGTCGCGCGCGGCGTGCGGCCCGAAGGTGAAGGGAGTTGGAGTAGCCCCCTCCACCTGTAGAGGGGGAACGCCAGGGTCGGCAGACACTTTTGCTATCGACGGCGTGCGATAGCTATCATGCTCTAGAGGCTGTACCGTTGTGCTCCGATTATTACGTCACACAATCACGCGACTGACGCGCTGTATACGAATCAATTGAGGCATCTGGATAAGAACAAAAAAAATTCAAAATTCGATGATGAAATTCTTAAAAAAAGGAAAAATTCAAAATCTTGAATTAAATCTCACTATAAAAATTATGAACCCTGAAATAAAGTTTGACATTTTAACCAATTTTTATTTTATTTTAGAAGCTACCAAAGAAAGAGAAAGAGAGAAAGAAACACCAAGTGCAAAATAAAAAATGAAATGGCCACACTCGTAACCAAACTGCTCTTATGTGAATTTAACAATATCTTATGGAAGCAATAATATCCTACAACCGTGGAAGGATCCTTCTCCTGCTCTTAACAGAATTTCCGGACGGAAAGTCCTGAAAACACTAAGTCTCGAAGTAGTTGTTAAGTACCTTCAAGCAACCAACGATGCTGTAGTTCATTATCTTTACCAAACATCATGCATATAAATATAGAGGTTCTGACAAAACCTCTTGTTCCGTAATCCAGTCAGCAAGGATGGACAGTCTAATTTATTACTGAAATCGTCCAGTTTAAAAGTAGTACGCTTTAACACTCTGATAACATTTCTTTAAACTACACAATTATAAGTAGGTACTTATCTTGAATGTCTCCCGCATGGAATCAAATAATACGGAAACTACTTAATAAAGTGAACATTTTATATCAATTAGTGCTCGCAAAACGATGTACACGAAATCGTAAAAACCCAGGAAGTATTTTTACGTAATTTGAAACGTAAAATGCGTATGCGCAAAGTGAGGTGAGATGTTTCGTCTCCTCAACAATTATACTTTTAAACACCCAGATAAATTAGTGAGTAAATAAATTCGTTTCGTCATCGAGTAGTTTTACTCTAAAATAGTGTGCTCGTGTAGTCAATATAATTAACAATGAATTGTGTGAGCAATTTAGAAAATTTTACTTTTATTTTTATAGATCTTTATCAGTTAGGTACTTTTCTACATGATACATTAACCCACACTTTTTCCTGTTGCAGCAGACGTAAACTATGCTACAGCACGAGCACAGTCAAAGTGACGTGGACGTAGTTTTGTTTTCAGGTGCAATTTTCGGCACTGATGAGCCAGTAAAGCATCTTCACACTTGGCAAATCATTTATTGATCACGATTGGGCTACATAAAGCACATAAATGGTGTTGCTGGATAGTTTCCTTTATGCTCGTTTTACACAATGCTTATAGTTTTTCAAGCTATGATAGCAAAATAGTGCTGTAGCCTCGTGTATACAGAAATATCCTCATTTTTAGACTAGTAAACTGTGAGAAAGATAGTAAGCTAGGGGGATTGTTTTTTTTTATAAACGTTGCCCCACACTAGGAATTTCACTTCATTCATTAATTTTTTCTTTCATTTTTCTAGGGTTTTGTCACGTGGGTTTCTAGTTTTCAGCTATTAACGCCCCCAACCACTGATTTTACTATCCTGGCCCTGCAGTCTCAACATTAGATAGCGACAAAAATCTGTCGCTAAGTCGTATCGATGTCAAATTCCTTTAACACCTTCCGGCGCGGTCCTTTATTACGGAAAGACAGTAGAATTTTTCATACAAAATCACAATACTGTCACAACCGTACTTACAATATCACGGAAAATCAAATCGTCTACATAGGGCGGAAGACGGCTACAACCGTATCCGTATATAGCCGTACTGTCAGGGTCGTATGAAATAAAATCTTTGTTATTCGTCAGTACGGGTACAACCGTTTAACGGTTTAAGCCGTACTGACACAACTGTATGCAATATTACATATAGCACGCGCAAGTACGGCACCAGCAGTAACACATCTGTGGCCGTACTGACCATCTCAAGTGACAATCTGCAAATACTAATGACAATACGGCTATGACCGTTAGAGGTTAGACTTTAATTTTTATGTACTATCTGGCTGCTATGGCATCAAATGGTGTTTATAATTAATAATACATTTCAATTCAATCAAAGGTTTTTTATTATTAGAAGTATGTCATACATAACTTATCAAATTAATAACGAATAAAAATCTTTTACAAAATATTATTTTGTTTTAGCTTAATTTTACATATATTTTAATCAGTCTCATTTGTTTGGAATCAGTTAAATCAGTCTTATGCAAAATGTTAAATCACAATTTCAATTATCTTTGGCATCCTCTATAGCATGCCACTCTTCGAAGCAATCAGGGAAAAGAGGAGTATTACTTTCACAACCCTTGCACCTATATCTTGTTTCACGTCTAACTTTTTTTTTGGTGCAAAGCTTGCAGTTCAGAAACTTAAACTTTCGTTTAGCGCCTGCAGAGCATGGAATCAGTTCAGGCCAGTGTCCGCCAGAAATGACTTGTGACTCTGCTAAGGTTTCTGGTTGTGCAGTATTTGTTTTTCTGCTAGCATATATACTGCCAAGTCTCACCAAGTTCCTTCCTGAGAGTTTTTTGTCAACTTTGGTCATTTGTTTTATCAAAGCGTCTCGGAAGTCAAGGAATTCGTACCTGCCATCCGGTTTGAAGTATTTCTTATAAATATAAAAAGCATTCCACGTTGTCACGTCAAACATGTGAAAAAATACCTTCTTGTACCACCGAATGGTTTTTTGTGGTGACGAATATTAAGAAACCATTTGGTCTTTGCGGTCTATTCCGCCCATGAACTGATTATATTTAGCCACTTCTTTAGGCTTATTTGAATATTTGCCAAATCGGTTGGACACCCATTGCAATTTTGGATGGTTGATGGTAGTAATTACA
The DNA here is from genome assembly GCA_917490735.1 of Dryobotodes eremita. NCBI lineage: Eukaryota > Metazoa > Arthropoda > Insecta > Lepidoptera > Noctuidae > Dryobotodes > Dryobotodes eremita. The sequence continues at coordinate 15,673,327 of OU823255.1, forward strand.
TAAACAGGCCTTTTGTCTTTCCACACAGACACGTAAACATTCCCTTTACGACGCCATAAATATTCGCCCTTCTTCAATTTAGCATTGGTAAAAACCTTTGGATTAGAAACTCTGCTTTTTCTCAATGTACCGCAAGTATGAGTCCGCAGTCTTAAGTTTTTGGCTCAGCTCAACGTCATTATAGAAATTATCCATATAAACGTGATGTCCTTTCATCAGATATGGGTTTAGCAGCTTCATTACTATCTTTTCGGTTTTCTTTGTCGTCACATCTGTGTCTTCCTCCTTTCCACTGTACATTATTATGTTCAGAACAAATCCATCTGAAGATGTCAACTCATAAAATTTGATTCCATAACGAGCCTTCTTGTTTTTGATGTACTGACGAAAATCGAGTCTACCTCTGAACAGGACCAGGGACTCGTCTAGGGACAACTCTTTATTTGGTCCATACACCCTGCGAAAGTTGTTACACAATGCCTCGATAAAGTCCACAACTTTCTTCTCCCGCTGTGCGCCAATTTCACCTATGTATACACATCTCAAAATTTGTGCAAACCTCCGTTGAGACATTGTGTAAGAAAAATACGGATGGTAATATAGGGCATTCGAGTACGAAAACAGGGACCTCGTATTCGGAATGCTGCATTGCCCTTGCAAGAGGCATAGACCAAGAAAGGCAAGCATTTCCTCCTTATCTACGTGACGAAAAACTTGTTTTCTACTATTTCTTGTATGCGGTCTTTCCGTGAAAGTCAAGTTTAATCCATAAGAGTTTGTCTGTGATACCAGATACTCCAGCAGTTCGTCAGAAAACATTAATTTGAACATATCAAGTTCTGAAAGATTTTCGTCAATGCCTACGCGAAGACCGGCAGATAAATAGTCAAAATCAAATACTGGAATAGGTTCCGTAGTCTCATGCCATATATCATCTGATAGAAGTATAGGAGATACACCTCTTCTAGTGGCTGGTAGGGCTGCTTCACTTTCTTGTAGACATGTTTGTTTAGATGAAAGTTGGGGCTCATCGAAAACTTCAGTTGCAATTGTAGTAATTTCATCGTGATTAGACGATATTCTGGGATTCTCTGCAGGTTGATTATCGCTAGTTGTTTTCTCGTACTGAATATCAACTGAGCTACCTAACACATGGATCAAGGTTGGTAACTGCAAAGACTTTTCCACACTTTGGCTTGAGGTGGAGTTTTTATTCGGCTCAACATATTCTGGTCTATGTACTTCGGCAATAACTATATTTTGCTGTATATTTGTTGGTGACAATCCAGGAGTAAAATTTGTTTGGTCAAGCGAAGTTTGGCTGTGAGCTGGGCTGTAGTCTGGGATTAGGGTTCTGTCGACAATAGGAATATAGTCATCCAGTAAACCGGTATCAACGTCACTCACCTCGTCTTCCACATCTGTATCAGATTGCCCTGTTATTTCATGTCTGGTTGAATGCTGCACACTCAAATTTGCACGGCGCTGTCTCTTTTGTAGGCCGTCCGAATCGGAAGAAAGCTCGTTGTAATCCGGCTCAAAATCTTTATCAGAGCCATATTCTCCGTCGTCACAATAAGGGTCTTCCTCTGAACAAGATACTTCAGGCGTAGACGTGTCATCTAAAAGCTTCATAATGCGATCATCATCAACTTTTCGCCAACTCATCTATAAAATAACAGATTTCATGTTGAAAATATGCAACACTCACGTAAAATGAAGCATCTAATATCAGATAAAACATAAGTATTTGCCAATGTTTAGGCTAAGAAGTCAATAGTTATCACTTACCGCGAGCTTTGGTTGTCGGTAATTTTCCCGCGCAAACCGACGCCCACACACCCAACTCTGACCGTTGCTAGCGTGACACTGACTTTCCAGTAGTATGACATTTCATAGTAACCAACCCGGTTGTAGCCGTACTAGCATTGTGGATGAAATCTGTTTATGTGAGGGTTTGGCACACATTGAGAGCACGTAAACAACTTGTTTTTGACAATAAATCGACGTGATTTCAGCCTTATTGCATTAAGCATAAAGTCTATACAATAAGCAAATAAATTTTACACTGCGGCAGCTGTGTTTGACGTAAAAAAAGTAGCTAACTATACGGCTGTGGCCGTACTGTCAGTCCACGAACTTTTAAAATACGGTTACAGCCGTTACCGCGCCGGAATGTGTTAATAGATTTTCAACTTTATTTTCAAAGCATAAGGTTGAAAATCTATTAAAGAAATTTGACATCGATACGACTTAGCGACAGATTTTTGTCGCTATTCATGTCGAGACTGCAGGGCCTGGCTGGTGTACTAGCTGCGTGTGTGTTAAGCATCCGGTAAACAGCTCTAGCATGTGCCAAGTGCCAAGCCAGGATATTACTTGTTTGTGCTATCTAAGCTTGAAAAACTAACCTCGTGTCTCCCAGGCTTTACAAGACGCATGGGAAATGAGTTCTCGTTAAGGAGATTTGCTATCGTGTAACGCGATCTTTATTTTTGCTGCTAAGTAGTAAACCTTTGTACTGTTGACGCTCAGCTGCACCTCCTTTTCACGGTTTATTTTAGATTTACTTATTTTAATCTTTATTTTCATTTGCTTGAAGTTTTAATCTTTATTCTTAAGTTCATAACAATGGTTTATATTTCCGCGATGCTTTTAATTGATATTATCAGTTTTAATTGAAACTCGCTTCGTCACGGTGTTATGAAAAACGATATAATGGATGGGTTCAGATGATATCTTTTTAAGTTAATAATAATATCATAATTGTCTACTGCAACTTACATATCAATGACTGCAACGCAAATATTACTTACCGAGAAGGCGAAATGCAATGCAGGTGCGAGTAAAAATGACGGTGGTGAATGCTTATTGCATTGATTACCATACCCCCTTTTGTTTTCGTTAGGACTTCCTCATTGATGCCTTGCGTTTTGTGAGAATGTGAGACTCCTACAAACTAGAACCATTTAAATGATAAATGATAAATGATTTTATTTCTGTAAGTAGGTTTGAACAAACACTTTTACACGTCAATCATATTTTAAAAACTAGATGAGGTCGGCGTTTCCTTTTTTTAAATTTGATAAATTACTATGAGTCTAGAACGGGGAATTTCACATCATGTTCTGCACCCCATCACTAAAGGTAGTTGGGCCTGCTTCCTTCTACTAAGAGTCACCAAAGTTCTCTATAAAATTAAAGTTAATAGATAAATAAATAAAATCATTCCATTTCGGACGGCTAAAAAGATCCATAAATGGTTAGTAACAGGTTTGCACTTACAAATCTATTGTTAGTAACTTAAACTGAAGACGAATTAATGAGAAGAACACCCATCAACTAGACAACGAGAAATGGAAACTAGGGTATAAGTCTTCCCACAAATTGCCTTATTATGGCGGAGGAAATGTCTGCTACCATAGCCTTCAGGATGCTATTGTGACTGTCTCTTATTCTGCTCAGGAGTGAGGCCATTTTTTTGCGGATGACGCCATGATATCCAGCGGTATGGGTTACCGCGAACATTTCTGACGTACTGCTAAAGCGAGGCAGTCGCAACAAACATTGTTGTATTGGACGCATAGAACATCCAGCGACCGTTTCGAGTAGTTGACCCGAAGATTACCGGTGTAAAAACTCTGACAATAAGATTTAAAAAGCGTAATCTTAACTTAAATGTTCAATGCGCTCAATTAGTAGCTTTGTTTGTAGTTCTTGACAGGCATCGAAAAAAGGACAAATAGAGCTAAAAGAAGCAAATAACTGCTGCTAGAGAAAAAAGCGCTGCCGCGCGCGAGATCTAATCAGCTTCGTAATGACAGTGCAATTAGCCTTCATAGCTCTTGTGTTATGCACTAGCATACGGATAATGTGCGCGAATAGTGCACTCATTAATATAATCATAATAATATTATGATACAGCATAACCTTTGTTTTTTTCGTGCACTTAGGTAGCAGCGAATATTGCTACCTCACTGTTTTAGAAATGTTTAGCATTATAACATTAGGGAACAGTACAATCAATTTTAGAAATATATTTGCTTGTTTAAAGAACTTAGGGTTAATTGAGACAAGGTTTAATGCTGTGTACTTTATTTTATTAATTAAATACAGGACTATGTGGAGTACCTATTTCAGTAAACATTAAGTGGGTGTAGGTAGGTGGTAAGATGAAAAATTAAAGTCTGTCTAACTAAGGCGGGCTTGATTATCGTCGTGAGATAATTTTTATACTAATGCCTCAGAAATAATTAAATTTTATAATACTATATTTAAGCAGTAATCAAATTAAAGAATGAGAAAGAAGTTTGCAGAATAGACTTGAACAGTTCCATATTGAAGACTATGAAACCCATCCCGGTGACGATCATTCCCTTCTGAGCCCTGGCGATCATGAATATCAGCAGCTTGGTCACCCTGTTGTCTGCCCAAGCCTCCCATGCAACCACGTACAGGTCGAGTGGTATCTCCTCACTCGTCTGAAATAAGTAAAATATAGAAATCATGTTTGTAGGTTTATTAGTTCTTGAAATTTCGTGTGTACATTTAGATTTATTTAAGAAAAATATGGAGGAGCCAAACGTGGGCCCTAAATCATAAACATCTTTTAAAACTGAGATCATGACAGCGGGGAATGGAGAGAAGCATGATTGGTGTCACTAAAAAAAGATCGGTTAAGAGCAGTTGAAATACGATCCAGAACCAAAGTAGAAGATATAATAAAGAAAGTAAGATAGTTGAAATGGAGATGGACAGACACATGACGAGAGATAGTAAGTTAAAATGGACAAAAATTAGAACAGAGTGGCAACCACGCGATGGCAAAAGGAAAAGGGGAAGACAGGCAAAGATATGGATAGACGTCATAAGAAAAATTGGAGGCGTTACCTGGTCTAGAAAAGCTAGAGACAGAAATGAGTGGAAACAGCTGGAAGAGGCCTATGTGTCACAGGACACGCTGATCACTAAACCGGAAAACCCGTTAGATTTAAGTTTTTAATACTATTCGATTATACGTGTGTTTAGTTCTTCAGCAATAAAATCTTAGTAATAAAGAAAAATACAGATACATTTGCCGAGAATCTACTAAGAATTAGGGTACAGGATAGGTAGTAGGAAGTGTATTTTTGTTGGTACGAGTCACAATAAACCACGATCATCATTTCAAACGGTTGTCGAATTTAGCCTTATTTTTCGCGATGCTTCTTTACAAAATGGGTTTACCAAGGTGTAACAAACGTGACTACGTACCTAAGATAACCACATTTTCGCGCATGATATTTCATTCACATATGTTCACACCAAGCGATTTAAAAGGGTACTAATTTAATAAATCACAGCGCGAATATAGCTGGCCTTAGATCTTGATAGTCGTTATGAACGCATAGCTTACGGTCTCGCTAATGTCCTCATTACCAGCAAGCAATCATTAGCTACTGGATAAACACTATCTATTTGATCTACCAGCGCTGGGTTATAAAGTATTCTTGTCAATCTGACAGTGTGTTTAGTGATAGGATATGATGAATTGCGTGTGTACATTTATAACCAGAATATGATTTGTTTTTTGACGTTATTTGTGAGATGTAAGGTAAATAAAAGCACACAGATGCCAGAAATAATCACAATTGAAAGAAGACACTATTGTTCATACAGCCTGTCTTCCAAAACTATGCTTAGAGCTAATGTTGCGCGTACGCAGCCTATTCACCACATACGTGTCGAACGCCGAGAAATCGCTGTTCTACCGAAAAGTAGGAAAAACAAGGACATTTTTACTACCTACAAACTTCTAAGGTCACGGTATAAATTACATTAAATCAATATTTCTGATATAGACAGTACTTCCGCCGATTAACAGTTGCCTACGGGTAACAATTATACAAGCAGCACACGAACCTAATTAATAAAAGAAATCAATCACTTTACCTTCGTCAGTTCGCTCGCATAGTGACAGGGCAAGTAGATGTGTAGGACACCGACCACCCCGAATGACGTATACTTCGGGTCTATCCGTTGCAGCAGATATATTTGGTACAAATTAAACGATATCATGAAAGATGTAAGCATAAATACGGCAAATAACCAGGGCCCGTACACATTTTGCAGCTGAGCATAGAAATCTAGCGCATCCTGGTGATCTCTGATTGCTTCATTCATTTTTATTTGCAATTCATGACGGCTCCGCGAATTTTTAAAGGCCTTTTCTACCTTAAGGGTCAGCAACTTCAACTTGAGCCGGAGATGAGTCGTCGCTATACAGAAGGAGCCGTCGAATCCGCAGTAGTTAGGGACGAGAACAACGCATTGCACGCAATTGTACGCGAACATGAAATGAAAGAAAGGCGTTTCATTCTGGATATCCTCCACAAAGAGTAGATCCATGTCGTGGACCATGCGTCTCTCGTAGTCATCAGTTTGAATACTCTCGATAGTCATCAGAGCTCCAGCATAAATAGGAAATAAGGCACTCATGACTGTCGGAATCAGCAACCAGGAAATCTCGCCAACTTTTGCTATTTTAATGTGATCATCGTATAGCATCTGAAATTCCTCATCTAAATTGTTAGCCTCTAAAAGGTCTTCAGATATTTTGTCCAGCAATAGCGCAAATTTATTTGTCGCATAGATAACGTAATACGTTTTGATAAAGAAAAGAACGAGAACGACAGCCAATGTCATGTTCCTGGCGAAATTGTAGATGTCCAAGGTGTACAGGCATTTGAACGTGTAGGTGATGAACCAGAAGAGCTGGCCACCACAGAACGTGACGATGGCGGTGATCGTAGCACATCTCTTGATAGGGGTGGTTCTATTTGGATAAAGGAAAGCGAAAGCTAGCGAGAAAGCGCACAATTTGAACGTTTCATTGAAACCTTTGTATTTTTTCTCTGGAGTGACGTCTGATGACGTTTTGATTTCCATTTTACCTGCAGCAACACGACCCGTTCGCAGAAAAAAAATCTACATGTGAAGCTTATGGGGAGTTCTCAGGTATCTAAGAAATAGGTAGGAGCGTGCCGCCACATTAAGGGCAATCACGCTATAAATTACTGAGCAATTTATTAGACTTAAATCACCACCTACGGAGTAACACCTCATAATTTAGATACACTTGTTTTCAGTACTCAGAATTCGCAATAATAATTCACAGCACATTTTTCTATACTAGCTTTTAAGTGCATATCTGCTTGTAATTTTTGTTTTATTAGACTTCAAGGTTTATATTTTTGCATTCGAAACTCATTAGTTGTTTTACTTGATATGCTTCAATTGCAACGGCTATAAATCAGACGCCAAATGGCCATTAAAACAATTTTTTCTGACGTTTTATTTCTTAAATTATAATTGGATATTAGAATATATATTTCGTGATGATACGGACTTGCAATACCAAAATGCAACATTGGCCACTTTCCAAGTTCTCAAAACGGCTTAAATGGCATAAAATATTTCAGTCATAACTCAGGTGCTCTCAAGTTCAAGATGTCGTCAGTTTTTAAAGTAGCCATTTTAATGAGCTGTATTATCAAAACATTTAGGTATTATGAAGTCTAAAAACTTTTTGGTTAGTTCCTTTTTAGGCGAAAGCGAATCCAGCGATTTGCATTGATGTTATGTAGCTTTATAACATAGAACTATGTCGCATGCTTAAAAGGATCTCTTGCCTCATAACAATTATATTAATAACAAACTGTTTTTTGTTTTCCTTATCGTTTTCGTCTTCATCATGATTTCGAAAGTATCGCTGGCAGTCATTTAGAAATCAAAAACTGTATCGAAAAATTGACGGTGCCGATGGTACCGTCTGCCTGTCGCAATCTGATTGAAGTAAGCTATATTATGTCGACCAATCGTCACTATGCTAGTAGAAATTATTTAACGCCTTAGACAAAATGATGAAATAAGTCGCACAGTTTGGCGAAAAATCCATTTTTGTAAAAATGAGATCAATAACAATTGCGTCAATACATACGTAACACTTGCATATAAGTAAGTTGATATAATTAGCTTTATTAAACAAAAGTCAGTGAATGTAGCAGTGTCCGGTTTTTCGATAACGCAACAAAACTTTCAACTGCTCGAGATTTTTGCTCGAACTATTATTTAAAATCAGGAATTCCGTTACGAAATAACAAAATGAGGTGACATGAAAGTGCAAGGGCTTTTGAACGGTCGATTTCATAATTCTTCAAAATCAATCTTAGGAATTAAGATTGTTGTAAGTTGTAAGTTGTGTGCTGAAATTAAAATCTTTCAGCCTGAAACAATTTATCACCAAGAATTCTTTGCATAATTACTTTCTATTTTGTTGTAATTCCTAGTTTATTTTACAAATCATTCATAATCAATAATAGTATATAAATTTAGTAATATACAGGGTAATTGGTTATATGTCGGCAATCAATTAAGGGCATGTAGGAGAGGTCATTTGCAACAAAATTACCCTTGATGACCCCTTTGCAAATGTCAACCATTTTCGAGTAATTTGACATTTTATATTTTTTTGGCGGTACCGACACAACTGACAATTTATTTTAAAAAAATATGCACAATAAAAAAAACATTATCTGCTCCTACTTCAAAATAATAATAATCAACTATGAAATGATAGTTATCTTTTATTAAAGATAACTGTCATTTTAAAAATCGTTACAATTGTTTATCATTTTGAGCAGGTTATTAGACTAAAATAGTCGATTTCTGCAAAAAAACACGAAAGTACTTTATCGGCAGAACATTCCAAAAACATGTACAACTTCTCAGCTAGCCAACGAGATACAATAAGATACCAGATATCTTCAAAAAAATATAAAATGTTAAATTACTCGAAAATGGTTGGCCATTTGCATAGGGGTCATCAGGGGTCATTCGGTTGCAAATAACCTTTTCTACATCCTCTTAACGGATTGCCGACATTTAACCAATGACCCTGTATACATGTAATGTTTTAGTAATTATAAAGTGTGTTCCGGCAAAACTCAGACATTAAACAAATATGAAAATTGTTCTGTTCTAGTACTAATAGCGATATTTAAGTACGTTTATTTCGTAAAACATACTTTTGTGAATTGTTGCAATTTCAATAATATCTCTATAATTAGTATAAGTGTTTTAATACTTTAAGTTTGAGTATAAATTCATTAGATATTGAAACTCTATAATTAGATTGACAGTTACCTCCTGTGTGCATTATTAAATTAAATACTTACACGTGTCTTTAGAGAAACTAAATCTAAGGTCCCTTGATGGTGTAGAAATAAACAGCTTGTAATAAAAAAAATAAAAAAACATTCTTTGGTATTTTTATGTTTTTTGAAGATTTAATGTTGAATCCACAGTTCCTACATTTTTTTAATAAGTTATTAGATTTATTTTTCTGAACACATAACAGAGTATTTTTTTAATACGTTTATTTTGTAGAGTTTGTAGCTTCGGTACAAAAAGTAATGAACTCAACTGCTACGCTTTGGTCTTAGCTCTGGCGTTGTTTATTTGCTTATCTATCAATATCACAATATCATGTTTGTTTTAGAACGTTAAGTCACCTTTCATTTACGATATTGTAATTACGACCGTGAAATGCTTTGCATATTTCGCCGCTGATTAAACTTTGACTATCTGAATGTTGTGCTAATAACAAAACGGATATGTTCAAATATACAATAAAATAAAAAAAGCCAACTTACAATAAAATACAAATAAATGATGACTTTATATTAGGTCGGGGAAAAAGTTTTTTCGTATTATCTTCTAATACCTATATAAAAATCTCGTGTCACAGTGTTTGGTATCTAACTCCTCCGGAAAGGCTTGACCGATTTTTATGAAATTTTTTGTGTAATATTGTTAGATCTGAGAATAGGTCGAAAAGTATTTTTCATACCGCTGCGGGTGAAACCGCGGGGCAGCTAGTATAGATATAAAGTTGTAGTAAAATCGCTTGGCCTGTACTGTTTGTATCTGGCTGGTTATGATACCAATAAATAGATGACATTTAAAAAAAGAAAAATAAAAGTAAAAACGATTTCCCGCCATTTTTCAACTGTTTTTCTGTCCACCAAAATGAGTGAACCTAAAGAAGAAGTTCGATATTACAAAAAAAGGAAAACTAGTGACACAAACGGCGAAAAAAATATGTGCCGTTTATGGACTTAACGCAGTGTCAGTAAGAGTAGCACAAAGTTGGTTCAAGCGTTTTCAGTCCAGGAATTTTGATGTCATAGATGCAGCTCGCTCTGGTCGCCCAGTTACGGATAAAGTCGATGCCATTTTTGAAAAAGTGGAGGAAGATTTAACGACACGATATTAGTAGTTACGACATAGCTGAAGAGTTAGGGGTTGACCACAAAACAGTTTTGACCCATTTGAAAAAGTCTGGGTATACAAAAAATTTCGATATTTGGGTGCCACAGGTGCTCTTTAGTCTTGAATTTGTATATAAAATACGAAAGAACTTTATCCCCAACTTAATAATATGTTTTGTCTGTCATTCAAATATTTATTATTTACTTGCCTTATCCCGGCATGCACCACAATGCCTTTTTTTTAAACTACCCCTGTACTAGATCGAAAAAAAAAACAAAAAAAAAACGTTATGCCGTTTTTGTGTTTTAGCGAGACTAACGAACATCAATGGATTTTAAATATAAGAAGATGAAGAAGGCGAAGATAGAATATATAATATACGAATATAATATACGTTTGATTTTAGTTATTTATGCAACTGTTGTATAATAAGAAGTATTAAAACACGAATGTGGGTTTATCATACGAGGCGAAGCCGACTGTGATAATAGTATCACATGAGTGTGTGCTAATTATGTACAGTTGCATACAAGACTTTATCTACACACATGATATGAATCCTCTATAAAAGGTTCTGAAACCATAGGGTGTTTGTTGTACAGTGTCGTAAGAATTATGTAAATTCATGGAAAATTTAATTGCTGAGTATCGAATACAAACAAATATATGGTGGTCTGTTATCAAAGCTTGTATCACTCATTTTTGTAAACAACAAAGTAATACATTTTTGCAATACTAATATGGAACAAAAATGGCGAGATACGACGTGAATTCGAATATCCCGAAAAACATATAAGATTTTTTTTTATTACCGCACTGTGGTAGTGAAACGCGCGTGCATAACAATGTTCTTTTTTTGAAAAGAAGTTGCATAATGAAATTTAGTACAAAATTATAACACTCGTTTGGATGACATTATGGTTATTATGACACTGGTTGTTTTAATGTTGGCAATAAGCTAACTGTTTCAGAAACTTTTATAGGGGATTTATAGCATGGGTGTAGATAAAGTAATTAATGATTTAAATAGGAACAAAAATAATTTATTATAGACGATACTTCGCCGTTTTAATTATGTTAGCGAAGCACGGAAGGTGAGGAAGCAGGTTTTGTAGTGTAACTTGATAAGCATAACCTATAAATGATAAATGATTTTATTTCTGTAAGTAGGTTTGTACAAACACTTTTACACGTCAATCATGTTTTTAAACTATATGAGATCGGCGTTTCCTATCTGACTACTCTGAGAAGAAAGACCGAAACAAACTCAGAGGTCACAGTCTCTTTTAAAGTCCAGACATAATCTTGGTCGGATTATGTGAAGACCAAGTAGATTAGTGTCTGAAATGGTCTTTTGAAGAAAGAACCACACAGACTGAGTGGACCTGTCTAGTTAGTGCACGCATTTGTCAGTAATCGTGCAGCTCAACTCGGAACTTAAGGAGCTCAACGTTTCGACGAACAATACCAAAGAAAGGACATTTGAGTAGGCCGCATAAATTACTCAAACTGCCAGATCATGATTAAAATTAACGGAGAAAAAAAAAGGAATGATCCACATAGCCCTCACATTTATAATAATTAAAGTAATATTGTACTTTCCAAAGTACTTTGTACTTTTTTTAATATTGTACTCATGTCATTGTATAGGTATATAAAATACATCAATGTCAATGTGTATATAAAAATTCGGTCATAATGTTTCAGAACCATGGAGATTGGTATCTGAAATGGTCTTTTGAGGAAAGAACCACAGAGATTAAGTGGACCTGTCCAGTCAGTGCAGTTAGTTGTCAGTAACCGTGCAGCCGAACTCAGAACTTAAGGTTCATATCCAACAGTGAACTGCGATAGGCCGAGTTGATTAATTGGGTCGAAAATAGGACGTGGCATTCAATAGTTTTAACCTGACCCCATTTTAAAGTTATAATTATTGTCAGTAAATATTATAAACTAGATTGAAATTCTTAACAACATTCTTTTAGGTTCAGGTTTGATTCATACCTGATTCATTATCAGGTTTGAAATACAAAAAGTTAACAAACCACCAAATTCTTTTTCATATGAGTCAAACGTACCTATTTCCTTCTGAAGACTTTTTTTTAAGTGAGTCATGAAACTGATATTTATTGGTAGTTGCATTCATTGGTTTCATGTGTACGGAAATACGTCAATTGACAAAATAATCATATTAACAGTCCTGCAGTTGAGTGGTTTTAAAATATATTTCTCTCTCTTCTTTGAAATGAGAAAGATATTTCTTCCCGATTAAAAGTCGTCGTGGATTTCAAAGTAGTACTTAACAGGCTAATGTAAACAGTAAAAGTTTGTGTCAAAACGTTAGATTTCTATATTTCCACATATCAGGCTGGATATTTCCATATGCAATTTAATATTCATTGCACATCGATAGAAATTAGGGACACCGATACGATGTCCACATCTTCAAGACGAGTTCGGTGCAATATCTCAGGAGCACATCAGCTGTTAAAGATGGCGTCATAGTGCTCAATTGAGCCAGTGAGCCATTGAGCTATTGAGTATCTATGGTGTCACGCGAGGTGGCGCGCGCCGCGTTCTGGCGCGGTCTTCTGTTGAACAACTAAGAGGAAGTCTGACGTTTGTGTGACCCCCGCGAGCAACGTGATATATACACTGGTTCCATTAATTAAATTTTGTGCTATAATTTAATTTGAAGCGTTGAAGGGAAATATGAGCTTTTCTATAAATAGCAGCATTTCTCAGTAAGGTCACGGAAGTACGAGTAGTCCCTCTGAATACTGTGCTTCATGTTCTTGGGCTGGATCTTTCTCAACAAAAGGGAGATAGTAGTTGGCTACTTACCTACTGTCCTTTTTATATTCATATCAGATCCCACTGACGACGACAAAAAAATCCTTCATCAGTGTTTTGTATTACTTCCCAGGATGGACCATCACGAACCATACAGCGTCTCGGGTGGCTGGTGATGGTATAAAGTTTGTTGTAGTAATTAACGGGCTTTTTGTGAATGGATCTCCCAGGTGATTGCACACACTAACTAGCTTTTAATTTCCTCTGTAAATTATGAAACTTTTATTACGTACAATTTGTTGCGAGAAGATGAGTGCCTCGTTGCAAAAGTCAGATGTAGTTTTGAAAACTCGAACTCCAACCTATTAAGCTGCGTCCAGATAAGTTCGATGCGTTCCGAGGCACCATAATGCCGCGCCCGTACCGTTCCGAACGGCGGGCCGCGAGCGTCCAAACTGGTGTTATTGAATCGCGACACGGATACGGAACGGAAGAACGGTACGGCCAAAAGAACATAATGTGATGAAGCTTTCAGTAGGAACTTGCTAAAGAAAGATTTAGTTTACCATAACGCAATAGTATACAATAATATTGATGGTCATATTGATATCAGCCAGAAAAGTACACCCATGTTTTTCCTTCAAACGACCGGTGTCAAATTTTAGGACGTGGTATGTTAATAATCATATTATATTGTATATATATAAGAGGAGATAATACTTTCGCCCTTCTTCTTGACATAATCCATAACATGATTTTAACAACGCCTACGCAAAGTATTCCTTACTGAAAGACATATCAGCGCTCTGAAACTTGAGTTATTTTCATAATAAATTACAAATCAGTTACTAATATAAATCATATTTAATTAAGTTTCATGAAGTGAAAAGGCGAATTAAGTAATCAACTCGCTTATCGTACACATCCAGTTGGTTTTAATTATGTAAATACGTTACGTACGTGACGCCCTCCGTGTACGGACGAGCCTAGTTTATGAGGGAAATGTTATTCAAACAGGATTCCGCACGTCAAGGCTTATTAACGAGAAAATATTGCATATTATTTCAATTAATGTATTTAACACATAACAACACGCCTTGTTTTCCAGAAGGGTTGGGCAGAGGTGTACCTACAGTGCACCCACATTTTTCCAGCTATGTTTGCATAATGCATAATCAGCCTATAATGTTCCTACTGCTGGGACACAGGCCTCCTCTCTTCGAGAGGGAGTGGGCTATAATCCTCCACGCGGGCACAGTGCGGATTGGTAGATGTCACATGTCTTCGAATTTTTGGTTCGAGGACATGCCGGTTTCCTCACGATATGTTTTCTGTCACCGTTTTGAGAGCAGTAGTGATGAAATAATTTACACAAAGTAAAGCGCCTGTCGGGGTTCGAACCTACGACCTACAAGTCGTATGTCGACGCCGTTACCACTGGGCCACCGCTACTCCTAGTTATGTTTAAGTCCCACGTAATAGGGGGTGAGCCTAATGTTATCAACCGGGCACAAATCTGGACTCCGGGCTGATACTGAGAAATTCCAGATGGACAAACCCAATAACACTTCATCCGACTTGGGAATCGAACCCAGGACCTCATGCGCAGAAGCAACGCTTGCGACCATTAGACTAGTGAGGCCATCATGTATTTAGTTGTCCATCAGAGAGGTTTGTGTGTAGGGGTTGTGGAAGTTTGTGGAAGTTGTGGAAGTTTGTGGAAGTTCGTGGAAGTTGTGGAAGTTTGTGGAAGTTGTGGAAGTTTGTGGAAGTTGGGAATCCTTGTGGAAGTTTGTGGAAGTCTTTAGAAAATAGGAGTGAGAAACATTTCTATAGTTCAGTTTCTGTGGTATAGGAAAATATCAAAGGCTTAATACAAACGGCAGAGCACCACAATAAATATCTGTAGTCCAATTCTTCTTCCTTTCGTGGTCAATGGTAGTTTGTTTTTATGTTGCCACGTTGATTGCGGCATCAGTGACTTTCATTCGGTCTTCTTTAGTGCAAGTGAACGGGCACTTAGGACACTCCAAGAAGTGGGACATGGTCCCATGTTTTGTACCCATACGGCCATACCAATGTCAGTAGGTAAGTTCAATGAATACGTTTACTACCAATGTTACTAATTATGTATGTTCAATACAACCATACCAAATTATTTGCTCTATCAATGTAAATTGAACTGTATTTTACGAAGAATAATTTTTTGAAAATTTCCCAAATGGTTTTTGCTCTCACAAAATAAAATACAAACGTGCGTATAACTGTTTCACAATTTAAATAACCACATGACACACGGATTTACCGCAGTACATAGACACAAGTACGTAAGTGGGCGTGCAGTCGGCACTGTAACTGATTAATTATAAATTGATAATGTTCGTAGGTCGAATCAAAGGAACCATTTTGATATATTGTAGTTCGAAGGCTGTTCAGACATTAGTGTTGGCGTTATTACAGGTGCCCGTGAGGTATGCGTTTTGAATTGTTAAAAACTGTAATTAATGCCGTACTTAGAGTCATGCCGATATGTTCATTGATACTGTGCGATGCATTTATATGTAGTTTTTGTCACAAGGTTATTGTTACATAATAAGTGATTTATGAGCTTGTGGATCTGTTGTTATGCTTTGACGTAAGCACCTAACCACACATTCTGATCGCCATTTTAAAAGAGCTTTAATTACTCCTAGCTTCTATCAATAATGATTTTCGTCTAGTTTTGAATTTTGTGCTGGCTTTTTTACCAGCACCCTAATTGCGTAACACACTATCGATCATAATCTGAATCATTTTGATGGATATTGCTAATCCATTGCTTCATAGGTTCGAAAAGTTTGTCTGCTCAACAACGTAATTAACGCAATGAATGTTGTTGAACTGTCAAAATTTGTCAGTACTGTTAGTGTGTTACGCAATTACCCCGTAGGTACCTTTTCAACCCTTTGGTAAGTCAGGTTATATTGATACTAGCGCTGCGTGTCATGCGCGTCATAATATCTCTAACTAATTTATTTAACACTCTAGACTCTACTGAAGCAAGTGTAAATTCTCATTCATTTGTTTTTCTGTACCCAAAGTCAGCAACAGCATGATTTCGTTTCCGTGACCCTAGTAACGTAACCTAAATATGTTATCGTTCTAGGCAACATGTCGACTGTCGATAACCGGTCGACATGTCCAGTTGTCCATGGTACAGGTCACTATTACAATTTCAAGGTAAGGCCCCGGGTTTGATCTCCGGCGGTAGATAGTTGACCGCAGATCTATGTGTTTTCATTGTACCGGGTATTTTAGTTCCGGCTTCGTAGGTAATCCGGGGTAAATCTGTGGAGATTATAGAATAGGATGTGTTTTCATTGTGATGTACTGGTGTATGTTTTAATTGATAGGTAAGTTGATGTTTTGCATTTTGATGATAATGGGTGTTTTAATTGTTGAGTGTTGCTTTTTGTCACGCAATTTTTCACGTCATTGCTGAAAATCCAAATGCAGGAGGTATTTATTCCACAATTTCTCCTTAAATAGTAGAAAATTCGAGGGTCGAGGAAGTCCGCCTCTGTAAATTATTTGTAAGCTTGAAGAAATAAATAAATAAAATCGGTGAGGATTTCCTTGTTGTAAAATTGATTACAAGTAACTAAAATTAATTGACCGAGCGAGCGCGAAGCATCTCCGTTTCAGCTTGGGCAAAATTGCTTTCGTATGTCTGGATGTCCGACTGTTCCCCTCTACAGGTCGCATTTCTCAACCGATTCTCGTGAGATTTTGTGAGCAGGTTCGATAATTATGTGGTTTATTACTGCCGAAGAAATTTTTTGAAAAATTTCAAAGTGGCGGAGATGTACCGTAAAACGGGGTGAATGTTAAAATGTTATTAAGGGTGAATCGGAACGAAACTTTAAAAGTGATTTTAACATTGAAATAACATAGTTTGCTGTCAAAAAGGACTCTAATATGTTAACTATATTATAATTAACGATTAAGTGCCCTTGTTGACAACAAATTATATTATATCAATGTGAAAATCCCTTTTAAAGTTTTGTTCCGATTCACCCTTGCGTTCTTATTCACCCCGTTTGACGGTATTGAAAACGTAAAAAAAAAACATATTTCAGCCATTTCGTGTTTTAAAGATTTTGTTTTAAGATGAACTTTTGTTCGGTTTTAGGCTATGCAAAGACGACGTGCGAGGTCTACAGCTCACAGAGCCACTAGTTATAAGATATGCACAGGTACGGTCAGCGACCAATGTCGATCAACACCGCTACTTTTACACATCATTAACATTGACATAAAATTAATCGATTCATTGTATTTCAGTCTGAAGACTGCCTCGTTCGTCTAGTAGTCGTAAGCGTGACTGCTAAAAATGAGGTCCTGGTTTCGATTCCCAGGTCGGGTAAAATGTTATTGAGTTTTCCATCTGGAATTTCTCAGTAGCAGCCCGGAATCGGGATTAGTGCCCGGTTGATGGCACTAGGCTCGCCCCCTGTTACATGGGACTTAAACATAACTGCTGAAATGTGGGTGTACTATAGGTAGGGTACACCTCTGCTTAACCCTTCGGAGATTATAGGCGTGATATAATGTTATGTATGTTTTGTATTTCAGCATTCATATAGTAGCTAAGAGCTTTTTGACTTGTGTCCTAATTTTTTTTTACTATTTAGCTTAAGATTTACGAAACTGTGTTTATCGACTTTTGTCACTGACTGAACGTAAATGCTTGCGTCTATTAAAAACAGTCCTTGTTACGTCTATTAAAACCAGTGCCGGCGTTAGGGTAGGGCGCGGCTGGGCGTCCGACCAGGGTGCCAGAGGTGAAGGGGCAGGACCAGGCCCGGGTCGACGGCGCGTCGTGTTCCACGCGCGCCTCAAAGAGATGTCAGCAAAATTGACGGGGTCCGATAGGACCGATGCCTGCCGGGGCTGCGGATTGTTCGAAAGAGTTACCGTGGCCCTGGCGCACAGGCAACTGAAGGAACACGGGTGGGTTTTAGTCAGTAAGAGTCTGACACGCCCTTCCGCTCCGCCCAGAGCGGGAGACGTCATTTGATGATTTCCCACCCAAAAAAAAAAAAAAAAAAAAAAAAAGAGGTGAAGGGGCGCCGAAGGGGCTGTGACTAGGTGCCCCTTCACCTCTGGCGCCTGCAGAATACTTTTGTTTTAGTTCGCTTATAGATATCCGACATTCTCTGAAATCACCAACTTGTCTGCATAAGCCGACAAAGTAACTCCAATTTCTTTATGAATGGACATAAGAAAACCTAGGCGGAGTGCTGAACTTTTTCGCCCCTCACTACTCCTTAAGAGCGGGTAGTAACCAAAATTGCTTATCTTCAATTTAATTTTTCATGAAATTCATAAGACTTAGGTATAAAATAAAAATAATATGAGTAACTACATGATATTTTGAAACTTTTTGTGGGACAGAAACACAATACGTTAAAATTTTCTCGATAAAATAACATCACGAAGTTACCCCTAATTTTTACGTTTTTTCAATTTGTACTTAATATGCTATTGACTAATAGGATAATTTTTTAATGATTATCTGTATCAAGAAAAGGCGAAAAAAATTGTGCAGGCATTTTTTGAAATTCCTTTTAGTTTTGGTATTATTACGACTACAAGCTTTAAGCACTTACGACGTTTTTAGTTCGTGGAAGAAGTCATCTTCCGTCGCACGTTGCAGGAACTTCAAGCATATTTTTGTTTCACAAATCAGTCGCCGTCGCTCTGTTGAGACGAGAGGACTGCGCTTGAATTTTCTGCTGCTCTGCGATTTAATTTATTTGCGTAAATAATATATTCGTAATTTATCACATTGTTGGAACGAAACTGTGAAATACAAAACATGAAAAAATCACTAAAACCACTTCCGAAACGATTATTAAAATCGTTAAGAATTGATAAACTAAATAAATACCACGGCTAAACTATAAAATAAAAATATTATAATAATTCAATGTTGATATTTGAAAACTCAAGATGACATACAATTATTTGACAGATTTTTGACTGGTATAGTACAACTAGCGCCATTGTTCTGCACTTCGGTAAATTTTCTTGCGGAGAAAATTTACAACATAGAGTTCGTGCTGGAGATTTTAGATCTTATTACTATTAAATAAAGAACCAAATTCGTTTACTCCTACTTTCGTTGGCAAACTTCGGGTAAGGGTAACCTTAGACGACCCATTTCGAGCGACTTTTGACCAAAACCCCCGAATCAAGTTGAAACTCAAAATTTAACATATGGGTAGGTTATTGGTATAATAATATTATTGGAGTTTACAAAATAAATAAATCGGAAAACTAAAATAGGGTTTATTGCGGACACAAGTACGAAACGGTGTGCACGGGACATGACAGTTTTCATACGGATAGTGTTCTCGTGACTAGATCCCTTCTTATGATGGGGATGAGTAAAGATTGTGACGGATCACAATGTTTGGGACTGTCGGCTTACTTTTCAAAGCTAAAGTATCAACAGTTACAAAAGAGGAACCTAATAAACTTTCGACTTTCTTTGGCACCCATATAAATAGATGCCAATTATTTTGTCGGTAAAGCCGACTAATGTACCCTAGTTATTTGTTCCGAAATTGGCCTGTTTTTCACAAATGTTTTCGGCGAGGACTTTTTTCTACTCGCGCTCCGCGCAGGATAGGTTTTCATGACACATGCCATTTGACTTTGCACAATACAGTGCAAAATCCACCAAACCAATATAATTTTTTACTTGGTAACACTGTTGCTAATTGAATTTGCACGATCCTGCAATGCAATATCCACGAAATACCATTATATTTTTTTACTTGGTTAACACTGGTTTCCACGAAGACGTCGTGACGTCCAACTTGTACAAGGCTCTAAATAAAATTTGGTTACATTGGAATTTGAACTTTGTCACGCCAGCATTGAGTTTCTAGTTCCAAAACATGACTATATCTAAGATTATGAATTCAAGCTTAGCGTATAGTATAGGCAAAATAAACAGATGTTTTACCTACTGAAGAATTTCATTGAAAATAAAGGGAGTGGACAATGGTCATACTTCGTTTAAATATTTTAATTGAAAAACCATTCGAGGTACCTATTTGTGCTGTGAGACCTTGCTTCTTGCCAAATTTCATGATTCTAGGTCAACGGGATGTATCATATGGATTTTAATTTATTTGCGAATGTTTATTTTCTTATTTTATTGACATTTTTGTTCAATTGATTTCATTTTCTCAAAGTAAAAAAGCGGAAGGTAAGTGATGCGATTATAATTATACGCTTTTATATCATCAAAAAAGCAATTTTATCGAAATTGTTTTCACTATAATGTAGGTAGTATCATGAGTATGTAGTATTATAGTACTTTGATGGAAGTGCTTTGCTTTTTAGAGTTCGGTAACTCAAAAGAAAAAATCGAAACCCTTATGGGATCACTTTGTTATCCATCTATCTGACCGCTTATGTCAGGAATGCGTGGGGGTATCAAGTTGAAATTGATATCAAATACTTAGATAAACGGTCCTTTGGAGCTGTAAAAAAAAACGAGCTTCTAAGACGTTGACTTTGTATCTTGGCATAAATTGCCATTCATTTCGCATATCTTGACACTCGCAAATAAATTAAAACCCATAAGATACATGTCGTTGACCTAGAATCATGAAATTTGACAAGAAGCAAGGTACAGGAATAGGTACAGGAAAGTATCTGAAAATTGTTCAATTGTAGTTATGTTACATAATGTGTGGAACAATATTTTTTCAACTACAACGTTAGGTTTGTCTTTCAATTCGGAATCGAAAATTTATAGGCCATATCTTGAAGTAACATTTAGTCTTTATTTCATTTAAGTCAGTCTAATCTCAGTCTAGTCTCCACCAGCATGTTGTGCCCGACAGGGTCCACGATTGTTTCCAAATAAATGTTTACCACCTAAGCCTACATTGTGGAATGCAATAAAAGAATTGAGTATTGAGTATTGAGTATTGAGCATCGGTAACAGATTCACGGACATACAATAATATTTAATAATATACCTACTTGTACACATAAGTAAATTGAATAAAACATTTTCATCTGATTATTTTGCGTATACACACTACACAGAAGATTCAAATTCAAATGCCTAAATATACGCCGGGCGAAAAGTTTCTGCTGGCGGGAAGCGATTGTGTTTTGTTTTTGTCGTGTTTGATGTGAGGGGTAGGGAAAGAGGCGCGGGTGAAACTTGTTTTTTTTCCGACTTGCTGCGCCCTCTTAAGAGGGGAGAGGGGCGCCGCCGAAATCTCACTCAGGGCGCCTGTAATTATAAACCGGCACTGATTAAAACAGTTTTCTATTCTTTACAGACTATCTCTTGGACACGTTCGTAGTCGATCGACGGAGACCCAAATGTCGTGCACTTAGTTCTGGCCCTGCAGTCTCGACATGAATAGCGACAAAAATCGGTCGTTAAGTCTAATCGATGTCGAATTTCTTTAATAGATTTTCAACCTTATGCTTTGGAAATAAGTTGAAAATCTATTAAAGGAATTTGGCATAGATACGACTTAGCGACAGATTTTTGCCGCTATCTAATCTCGAGACTGCAGGCCCTGGTAAGGTTACCAAGTCAATAGCTACTATTAGCTCGCGTGATACGGTACAATGGTGGTACATGATAGACAGTTAAACAAGCGTGTTGTTTAGGTAGACTGCTTCCCATGGCGCTATGGTTGTTTTCTTCGAAATGTTTACCCTTTAAAACAATTGTGTATACCTACATCCATTTCCATTATAATTATGTAGATTTTAGGCCTTCGTTAGTTTCTGGTTTGATAGTAGTGCAGGATAATAAACGATCAGAAGTATGAACTGAACCGAAGTGGAGAAATTATTTCGAGTTATAAATAAAATACGTTTATTTGCGATAAAACATGACGCAAACAAAAAACAAAAACCCGAACCTTTACCTATTACGGTTCATGAGATACAGCCCGCTGACAGTCCAACGGACGGACGGACAGCGGAGGCTTAGTCATAGGATTCCGTTGACACCCTTTGGGTACTGAACCTTAAAAAGAATAAGTTGTGGGAAAATATGCATCACATTCACGTAAAACGGACGTCGCTCAGAGTGATGCTGTGACACTATGCGAGACAGAGGTACAGCGTTGGTTTTCAGCGACAGCCGGCGCTGACGTGATGACGTCAACTGGTGTAGCAAAAAATGAGATACAAAAAACAAAATAGCATACAATACAAGTTCTGGCCATTTTACATGGCTGAAGACTTTATACGAGTGAAACTGAATAGAATAGAATAGAATAATTTTATTTTTGCAAATATGGATAGATGATACATCAATAGGTGTTAGTACAGTCCAAAGATCAGCCATATTTTGCCATTCAGCATGCAAATAATTACGTCAAATTATTATTATTATTGTACTGAAGCCATAATTTACTCATCCCATGTATGTATAAGAGTGCATAGGCTTGTTGTCAACCAATTTAGAAAGTATCATTAAGTTAGTTAAATGATTATTTACACGCTAGGTACCTACTAATTTTTAATTAGTAGCTATCACTTACGTTCGTGACTTTACGCTTAGTAACTTGGTAAATACTTTCTTTTCAATCAAAAAATTAAAGCCCAAACATATATTTTAAATTTTTACCTTTCTAATAATTTACGAAAAGCTTTGTTAATGATGCTAACTAGAAAAAGCTTGAAGCTGTTAGTTACAAATGCCAGCTTAGTTTATAATAATTAAGCTAACTAATTGAACAAGTCGGGTCTTATTAAAAGTTTGGAAGACCTAGGAGAGTTCATGTGCACATTATGGTGTCCTGTCAGTTCACCAAAAAAATATTTAAAAAGTTTTACTTGACAAGCAACGATTGACAAAAACATGATTTGTCATTTCATCACTATACAACAACAAGTTTGCTGAATAATTCACTAGAGAAAATAATTATCCGATGAACTCTTTTTTAATCCTACTATCCTACTAATATTATAAATGTGAAAGTGTGGATGTTTGTTACTCAATCACGCTAAAACGGCTGAACGGATTTGGATAAAATTTGGCACATGGGTAGACTATGACCTGGATTAGGACATAGGATACTTTTTATCCCGATATTCCCAGGGATCGAGATTTCTGCGGGTGAAACCGCGGGGCGCAGCTAGTAACGTAATATTTGACAAACAATATAAAAAAAAACATGTTGTCTCATAAAACAACGTTTGAAATAAAAACGTTTTGGACAATTATTTAAAAAAAAAATGGTTAGGTTAGGTTAAAACTGTGACCCCCTACGCACGAGCTGAGCGAGCGAAGCGAGCGGTGCCGCGGCTGCTGCCGGCAAGCGCCAGAAAAGATTAGATTATATAGAAAAAAATTACTTTCGTTGGTTTAAAGAACTTCCGTACTTGCCTGTAAATTATTTGACCCAAATGGAAATTGCAACCATGTAGGATTACGTTTTCAAAAGTTGATCGCCAGTTTAAGATAGCCCGCTTTTTCAAAATCTAACATGCAAACTCTTGGCTTAATATCTATGTTATTTTCTGCTCCATATTCCATAATCATTTCAAATATTGTGTCCCAGGATTAGAAAATGTATTATAAAATGATATTTACTATACCTAAACGTGATTTTTTCAAAGAATCTAAATATAAAATGAAAAATGTATAAATGATTAAATATTATCCGAAACATTTGTAAAGAGAAGCATATGCCAAATAAATGTTTGTAAAGCGAGTGTTTATAAAATAAAAAAAAATTGCGGGGTAAGTTGTTTGTGAAATAAATAGCCCACGAAAAGTTGGTTGTAAACTAAAAATTTGTCAATGGTGTTTTGGTGAAACATTAGTGAACCGCACATTAAATTTTTGATAAGGTCACATACTTGGAATAGTTTCGTGACGTAAGGCAATGGACTGTAACAAAGGCCGAGTGACGTTAAGGTCGGTGCCACTGATAGCGATTATCTGGTAGGTAGGTCTTTTGGCAGTTAGAGGTGAAATTAAAAAGTTTTTGCCCCATTAAAAGAGTTTGTCCTCGATGGTCTGGTGGTCGGCCGACTGCTGGGCAGGGGCCCTGGGCTCGATCCCCAGATTTTTACAGTACAAC
The DNA here is from genome assembly GCA_917490735.1 of Dryobotodes eremita. Classification (NCBI taxonomy): domain Eukaryota; kingdom Metazoa; phylum Arthropoda; class Insecta; order Lepidoptera; family Noctuidae; genus Dryobotodes; species Dryobotodes eremita. Next base: position 15,697,557 of record OU823255.1, read on the forward strand.
ATCAGTAGCAGCTCCATGACTGTGCCTGGTTGATGACAGTAGGCTTGTCTCTACTGAACTCTGGATGTCTTGGGAACACAGACTTTCGTGTTATGACAGTTTTTCACGAGGTACAAAGCACAATGTAGAAATCAGTTGGGTCAGTCATTTCAACACTTTCATGTTTGACACAACTGTGTACTATGTTTCTGATGTCATATCCGTCTTTATTGCGTAACCCTTTAGATTTTTATCAGTGATACATTACTCACATTTTCTTAACCTAGCCAAGAAAATTGCCGTTCCAAACCCACGCTATAATTGATCGCTTAAACTTGGCAACTGCGCCTGCCCCGATTCCATGATCTATTTGATCAATTTGGAGCTAACAATTGATTATCACGACCACGAGTGATTGAATTATGACGTCATAACGTAAAATTACGGCTGGTCAAGTTTACATTGTTTCGTTAATGGCCGCCCACGCAGACAAGGCTCTCAGAGAATAAACTACTTAATTAAAATGAATGATTGCCTTTTTATTTTCAGTAATTTAATACAGGAACTACATATATATTTGTATTCTTATTATAGGTGCGGTTTTACAGAATGTTTTTTAATATATTAGGGAACAAAAGATTGTGTAAGTCTTCTAAAATTGCTATTATTATGTGGCTTGAAAATTATGTTCTGTTTAGCTTAAATAAGACAATCTAGTTGAAATACCACAAATATAATACCACTAAAGATATGATTATCGCTTGTAAGTTGACTATTAATCATATTTTAATAGTTTTGGAATATGAAGCCTGATTCGTGAAAAGTTTATTGATCTATAAATTATGCGAACGTGAGCATGCAGGCTGAATGTTATCATAGGGCTTGATTTTTGATGGAATTCCCACGGTTAATATCTCATGGAACACTGTTCTAATTGATAATATGTTATGCTGACCTGTGGTATAATTTTAAGCATTTCCATAAAATCCATTGTGAATCATTTTCGACAAAGGTATTATTAAATTAACCGAACCATACAGTGCCACAGTGCAGGTTTCATTCAGATCCTATGACTATTTTATTATTGAATCAAACTTTTCATACCAAGAGAAAGTTACCAACAGCCTCTTTTTGTTATTAAATTATAGTGGAAGCTCTGTTTTGTATTTTTTTCAGTACAGAGGCTGCCTACCTAGAAATAATTCACAATTATCTATGCTCTGTTTCTTACAGTCTAACCTGTAACACTTCGAAACACGAAACATTTCGATAATATAAATACCATGGTACGAACAATAAAGGAATTGGCTCAAATAAAGTCAGTTAGTATTAGTAAATTAGTTCCACATTAACATATCCTGGCCTAAAGGGGGTATAATCTGTGGTGGGGTCAATAATAGGGTCAGGTATTGACATTTGTAAAGCGTGTACACTTGCTCCTTATCGGGCAGTACAGACCTGCAGTCCGTATTGCAAGCTGATGTAGTGGGATATATAGGTACAAAAGTGATTGGTTAAACTTATGTTGGGAGGTTTGTTTCTAGAAAAAGGTTTGTAGAATAAGAGTATTGGAGCAAGAGCTGATGTTTATCTACTTATTCGCAAAGCGAGTAATTTGGAACAAGTTTTTAATTTCTGTAACATATTGAAACAGCTCATGTAGAGGGGCTTGTGACTAAGTAATAATAGTCGCACGGTTCGATCCATCAGGTTAAGCTAAGCTTGCCGCGGTTGGTCCGCGGATGGGTAACTATCTTTACATACCAAGACCCCTCCGTGCTTCGGAAAGCACATTAAACAGTTGGTCGCGGTCGTCATTCGTGGATCTTTGACAGTCGTTACGGATCGTCAGAAGCCCGAAAGTCTGCCAACCAGTCTTACTAAGGGATATCATACTACCTAGTAATTAGGTTGTGGAGGTCAGATAGGTAGTCGCTCCATGTAAAATACTGGTACTCAGCTGCATCCGGTTAGACTGGAAGGCGACCTCAAAATAGTTGAAAAGGCTGGCTAGATGATGATTGAAATAGCTCTTGCTATCCTTGTATGTCTTTACTCGAGATAGACTCATATTGCAAGCTTACCTATACCTAAAGAAATTATAAAGCATTACTACGCGCAAATTCCCAGCATTAAAGATTAAACCGTATAATTTCCTTGAAATCTCTCTATTGTCTTATTGCAAGCATTCAAATTATAGCATAAACTATTCAACATTGATCCCCAAGGATATAACAATAAAAATTCTTGAAACGGTTATTAAAAAATCAAATACATGTAACCTTTGGGCAAATATCCGCGGCTTGCGTGACCGCTGCACTTATATCGACAAAGGTACCTGATACATTTATATACTTTAGAGGTCCAACTATAGTTAACAACAGAAAATATTAGGTTTAATTATACGTTCGTTGCTAAGCACATTTTGTTCGAAGTATATTACTTCCTTAGTACAAATTCGTGAGGTGTAACACCTTTTTGTTGGCGAGACATGTTAATGGTCGCTGTCACTACATTTTGTTTTTAATTTTAATAACGTCAAAATACTTATGTCATGTTTCATAGGGTTTTCGGAAAGTACGCACAGCGACATATCAAGCTATGCATTTCCAGTATAAGCTGACTTTTCATTGTACGAAAAGCCTGTACAATGCGAGTTCAGCTCGTATGTACCTATGATTTGGTAATGCACCCACGATACCGGAGAAATTCCTAGTACGTAACAAAATCTGTGACTACAGATGTCGACACCACAACTCAAATGGGGTTTCAAGATAACTTTTCAACGCATTAGTAAAAGTTCTCTTTCTAGTCAAAAGTAGAACTCTAAGGCTTGCATTCCTCCTGCGCTGATGTCGGTCGCGTACGTAGTTCGCGCGTACGAATATACATTGTTTTCGATATAGCATCACACTGCGACGCTGACTGGTACGCGACCGACCGTACGCGACCGACATCAGCGTAGGAGGAATTCAGACCTAACCCACACGTACAGCTCTAAACTCCAAACATAATAGATAGCGTCACCAATAAAGTGCCTTGAAACTATTATCAAATAAATTACCTTTGCGCAAAGCAGTAGGTGTGAGACCACCCGGCGTTCGGTTCCTAGTCCACCGATGGTATCTTTGGCTGGGAGCCGCGGGGGCTGTTACATGCACCACGACCATTATGATAACACCAACACTTTCGCGGAATGCGGTTGTATTCAAGATAAATTGGTTCTGCCGTGTGGCTTGTTACGTTGGGATGCTTGGGGTTAGCTCGTGGTTTAGTTATGAAGTTGATGGTGACTGATAGGTTTGATTTGAAGCAGGTATTTTTCCTTATGTCGATAGGTTGATTGTTACCAATGAGTGAGAGGAATAGTTGCTCATTTCATCAATGCCTGCCTGCCGTAAAAGACAATCGGGGTCATAAGTCGAACAGCAGCAGTTATGACTAAATAAAAAACAGATGTATAAGAGTCATCCGCATGCATCCGAAATTTAAAAAATATACTGCATCACAAATCATTTAATGGAGCAGACTTAGACGTGGACTTCAGTCGCAGATGTTTTTGAGATTATAAGATAAATAATGTTGATAATAACACTGTTCATAAGTTTCAGTTATCAGCCAAGTACAACTATAAAATATGGCAACACTGAGAGACAGCTGATAGTATCCATATTCTTATTCGTTGTCAGAAATAACGAAGAATTTTATCACGCTCTCATTTCAAAAATATTTTCACCAAGTATAAAATAAAATGGCCAACTTGTTGAAAAGAAAAGTGTCGTAATTACAGCACAGAGAACTCGACAACGACGTAAAAACTTTCAGGTATTACGCAGTGAAGCTGCCCCAGTTTGCATCGTGTTTCGAAAAATAAAGTAAAATAACAAGTTTTTAATTAATGAAATGATCGATATTATTTCTGAGATTGACCGAGATTAATGCAAGAAATGTAGTTTTAAATTGGAAAAATGTTGATTGCGAAAATATATATGTCAACAACTTTTTAATTTTCACAGCTTACTCGTATTCGACATTGAAGTGACAACATAAATTATTGCATGACGTGTTAATGTGTTGATTTTCATTGAGAATGAATCCGTGTACAGTCACAAGCACTAATATGTCAACACTTGGCAACTTTCAATAGCGATTTTTTCGTGAAATGACGACTGTAACGTTGAAATACGACATATTACATAAACCTATGTGTTCGAAAATACTATCTTCGTAACAACATCAAATTTCATTAAAAAATTAAGGAGAAAATCGCTTTTGAATTTAGCCAAGTGTAGACATGTTTATGCTCGTGACTGTACCTAGCTATGTCGATTTTCAAACTGTGGGACGATTTATTTACTCCCTTGAGGTTGGTAGATTTGCAAACACCTTACCAGACTGGCTTTGTTCATTGAGTGAAATATTGGGTTTATCAGTAGATAAGTTGACTACATTATTAGGATTCAGCTGTAGCTTATACTCGTAAATAGTCGGTTTAGAACAGCACTTCTTTTGCTTAACATTCTTCAACAACGAAAATATTTTTTCTCGTTTACTTGTAGTTGCGCTTCCTGATGAGATCTTACAGAAATTAACATTTTTTCGCATAATACAAGCACCAAACATTACATTTTGCCGCCATTTTCAACTTACACAATATCTTTCTTCGCGAAAAAATCTCACATTAAAATGATTACAAATGTTTTTAACCGTGATGTATTAAAACATTTCACTTGAAAAGTTTCGTTTAGACGTAATCAGACAATCTCTGTTTAAATAATGAACTAATTGTAAACTTTTTATTAAACAAAGGCATATTGTTTTGTGTGAGATTTCTCTCACAGTGGTCTAAAGGGAAATGTACTGGTATACTGGATATGTATAAATGTATACGTACAATACGTATTGTAGTTTATTAGACTTGTTAAGCTGTCGTGGGTAGTGTGCAATGTATACCAAATCCGTGTTCTTAAGCGACCAGCATTCAGATTTATATTATTTACGAGTTTTGTTTTAATTTAAGGAATGTTCTCTGACATTATGATGAATGTTGTCTGAAGTTTGTTTTGATGGAAAATAAAAGTGGAAGCTGTGTTGGTGCTGTCAATGAAAATACGGGCCTGTCCGAAAGTACCTGATCCGTCAAAACAAGTGACAAATTAACTTATTTGAACGGGAAAAAACACAACGCGAGGTGGGACCACTGTCAAATTGTGTTGTCATTCTTAGTTTGGGTTCGCCGTTTGGAAACGCCCGAAACTTCGGCCGTTCCTACAGATTTCGTGCTTAGGTAGTAACCCCCTGTTGTATTTTATAGGTATCGTATGGATGGATGGGAGCCGATGACTTCGCAGTTGCGCTTTGTATGCAATTAGAGGAGCCTATATCTAGAAGGTTTTTTGTTGGGCTAATGTTGTTTGTTATGTGTGTTTATACGGTAACTGTAAGGGTAAAGGCTCCCTCAAACAGACGCGACGCGACCCTAGTAGAACAATTTCTATGAAAACTTCATGGAGATTTTTCTACCAGAATCGCGTCGCATCATCGCGTCGCGCCTGTCTGCAGGAGCGTTAACACTACTTACAGGTGTGATATTAAATGTGTATAATGCATGACAGCCTTGTTTAGTTTGATATGAGTCTACTATCAATCGTTCGAAATTTATAATACCTAATTAATTATCATTTTCCGAGCTAAATGTGCAAAATCACCTTTTGCTATTTGGCACCGCTTTAAATCTAGCCGTGACTGTTATATAAGGTCTAACAAAATGCTTCATAAAATATTCCAACAATAAAATAAAAAGTAATAAATAGCAGCCAAGCGTTGGTTAATCACACAAGTAAGGCCCACTTGCACCGCCTATCACTAAACACGTTTAGCGCTAAACGAGTTTAAAACATAATTCTGTTTCTGTCAAATGTTTGAAGGTGACAGAGACAGAATGATGTTTAAAACTCGTTTAGCGCTAAACGTGTTTAGTGATTGGCGGTGCAAGTGGGCCTTAGTGTGTGCATAGTTTCATACCTAGTTATGAAACTTGTATGAGGAAGTAAGTAAACGTTTGTTATTGTTATTTGTTAGTACATGAAGTAGTTAATGGCGTACAAGTTAGGAAAATCGGAAACAAAGACGTTATAAATTGGTAGTGTTGGGCCCCGAGGCAAGCGGTAATCGGAAATTGATGAACGTTCCTTAATATAATATAATTTCTTACTTGAAACACATCGTCAACAAAGAAAGTTCAAATATTTTTTTTCCTTTACGATTTTATACAATAATATAGTGCAATAGATTTAACAGCTGGGTAATATCAAAATAATGTCATCAAACAGTTCATCAGAAGAAAAAAAAATTGTCAATGATAATTAAGTTAACCCGTGACTGCCGATTAAAATAAATTCAGGTTAACTCAATTTGTCTAAAAACTCTTTTTTTGTTCACTAACAATAATCTTTTGATCTTAGACTGAAAATGTAATTCTGGTTTTTTTTATCAAGATTGTCTGCAAATTGTTAGTTTTTGATTGCGAAATACTTGACGAAATAGTTAAATTTTATAGATCATACAAACCCATGTAGAATTGGAACCTGCCTCTTGAGATACAATTTTAAGGCATATTATTGTTTGGCATAACGTTTTCGCATAACTTTTATTAGCATAATGATACTGTGGCATAATAATACTTTGGCATAATGCAATGGTTAGCTTAATTTATGGCAATAAACATTATGGCAAAACATTTATACGTAATGATCATTATACCGAATTTCGTTATGCCAATGTTATATTATGTGTTAAAATTTTATACAAATAGATAGGGAACCATGTGTAATTTGTAAAAACCTTACTGGCGACCATAACAGAACCTCCTACATTTAATTGAAACTTAACTTTACTGCTGTTATTCAACACCTAGTAACAACAGCTTATAGTGCGGTTAAACATGCAACTCATACACAACTCATAAACAAGTCCCGGTAATAAATGTGAAACTAGTTACGAGTATGATCACTTATTTTATCGCTACTCTCGGAGCCGTACAACATGTACGCTTTTACTTCGAAGAAATGGCGAATTATTAAATTTTGAAAGTTTTGGTTTTAATTCGTGGGACAAGTCACAATGTAATCAGTCTAAAATAATGTAAATTATGTGATAGTGCAGTCTTTCTTTTGTTAATGAATAATTGGATTGTAATTACATGCATTTTCACAGGTAATTAAAGGCTTGACATGTCAGATAATTTTAAGCTTGTTACACAAATACAAGACCTTTTTCATACTTTATGAGTTCATATTCCTTTGTACGCAGTTCATACAATTAATTACTGGAAAGCATAGAACTATGTCATGTTGACCCAGGAAGTACAAAGGTCTTTAGAATAAAACGCTGCGGGAGATCCAATGAATGGTTTGTATGCATAATGCATTTAATAATTGGTGCCTGTGAATTAGGACTAACATAGGTAGAAATTGTTGTACGAAAGAAAGAAAGAAAATATATTTATTTGCGGTAAACACGACGCAAAAAAAAAGACACACAAACACAAAAAAGAACGAGTTGGGGGAAAATATGCGAAGTACTCAAAAAGAGTGCAGTGGGTAGATTCATCCTGTTTCTGCTCAGAATACAACTAACTGCAGTGGTCTAAAGGGGATGCTCATGGCTTGTTAACAGCAGCTAGTTTAGAAAACTGGGCTATAGAATAACATAATATATCTAGATACATTATTATTTATCACGACCGGCGGAGTAATTGCGTAATACACTAACAGTAGGAATAGCTTTCATTTTGACAGTTCAACAACATTCATTGCGTTATTTACGTTGTTGAGCAGCCAAATTCTTTGAACATATGCGGCAATGGATTAGCAATAGGCTTTAAAATGATTCAGATTGTGATTGATAGTGTGTTACGCAATTAGGGTGCTGTTCGGATCGTCAGAATCGTAACATGTGGCATTCTGTAGTTTCTGCCTACCTCCATAGGAAAAAGGTGTGAGTTTATGTGTGTGTATTATTATTATTGTTCATCTATCTGTATACTCCTACGAACTGAAAGCATAAAAGTTATTTCGTGCATAATGAAATTTTATAACTGAGTACACTAAGAAAACTAACTAATTTGACACTAGACTGCCCAGAAAATGGAACTAAGTTACAAATTAAGCTCTATGCTGTTTTTTTTTCCATATTTTCAGGGCAACCTAAACAGCTTTTAAAATTAAAATACATACCTCATTTGTCTTACTAATTTGATCAAGATAATGCCAGTATCATAATAAGTGCTAACCATTCGCAAATAGCGTATGTCATCAAGCAAAAATCTCAATTACTTTAGACATGTTAATTTATATAATGAAATTACCATGTTTTTGTATGCATTACTTCGATGAAATAATATATTTTTTGTGTAGATTAATAAAGTCATGTCATTTAAGGTCAAGGCGATGGAATGGTATTTCTTTGTTTCAAGAACAAATAGATATCTTTGGTTATTTTTTTCCTTTCCTATTCTTAGATTTCTTACATTAGCAATGACCGCAGCTTTGCACTGGTAAAGTTTTTGATTGTGTGGGACGAAAAGTACATAAAGTAATGAAATGAAATGAAATTAAATGAAATGAAATTAAATAATTTATTTGCTATGAATGTAGGTACAAAAATATGGTGTTAAGTAAGAGAAGGATCCAATACATTCTACCGTGAGGCATGCACATTTTTTATGATAGAATTAATTATGAAATAATTTAAAAAAACAAGTATTTAACTTGTTTTCGAATGATTAAAATCGTCAATAAAAATATAAAATCATTCAATTTGTAGATTCATTCAGTGGTAAACAATGTAAAAAATAATAATTAGTCAATAATACAAAGTCAATAATAAGTTAATAATTAGTCAATAATACAATGTCAGTAATAAGTTATTAATTGGTCAAATAAAGTAGGCCATGTGCTTTTCCCAGTCAGAGGACATCGTCATAATTGACTCTAGGACCAACAAACATCTGACGTAAATAATAATCTTATTATACAAATTGAAAAAATTCTGCATTCCTAATGAACAATTAAAAGAGCTGTAACGATTTACGACATCACATCAAAAATGCTGCCATCTTTGACTATTAAATTTGACATGTCAATTAGTGATGCCCAATCTTTCATTTCACACATCGAGAGCGAGATTAGTCGAGTTGACCACCTGCTCACGGATGTCATACGCATCCGTATCTACGTACTTTCCATTTCAACCTTTTTTGTTCTAGGGTATGACGCTTCTGTAGTGACTTGTGCGACGTTTTTATTGGTACCATACACCTTAGGTGCGCAAAGAATTCAATAACAAAACCGATTTTCAAATCCTTTTTTTTTTTTTTTTTGGTTGGGAAATCATCAAATGACCTCTCCCGCACTGGGCGGAGGCGGAAGGGCGTGTCAGACTCTTACTGACTAAAACCCGATTTTCATATCCTAATCCATGCATCCTAAATAATTAATTGTCTTTTTCTATACTGATCAGAAATTCACGAATGGGCGCTGTGCACTCACTCGTAGTCAATTCGTGTTCGTGAAAAACACGAATACGAATCGAATACGAGTGAGTGCACAAAACTACTTCGATCCGTAAAAACTGACTCGATGTTAGAAATTCACGAATATAAAAACGAAAACGAAGCAGTGCACAAACAACCATACCTTTATTATGAAGGCTATTTAGAATTGTATTTACACGAATCACGAATACGAACCGAATACGAGGTAGTGCACAAACGGCCTAAGTGAGGTACATAGTGATATTTAAAATAGAATAACAGGCTGAGTACTGAACGGAATCTATTTTATTTAAAATATATCGACACGGATCTAATGTATCAAATTGGCATCTCTAATCCTTGTCATGTCAATCAACTCAACTGTCAAGTTATTGTTATTGCAACATATAGGCAATATAGATAAAATTATTGACAGTCATTTACTAGCATGTATTTCTAAGTATTGAAAGTATTGTTTCTTATTAAATATAACCTCAAAGTCTTTGTTTTCTTTTTAAATAAATGCTTTCTGCAAGTTTTCCGTCATTAAACTTTATCTTCATGGGCTTGTAATTTAGAACACGCAAAGCCATTTTTCATTTCTCATACACGGGAAAGTAGTGTTTGTTTGATCTGAGTAGCGGGTGGAAGACGCTGCTCCCCGTCTTAGGGCGGGAATGACTCATAGTAATTGCTTCCCTCTCTAGAGCGGGAATGAATTTTAAAAATAGAAATAAATTTGGTTAGGTAGTCGCCTACGAAATTTTTTACATAGTAGTGACTTCATAACAGCCAGTGTGAATTAAAAAAATACCTATTAAGGGGGAGGCGCTAAAATTCTAATTTACTTACTTTTTTGCAATTTGCAGTGACTCGCCAGAAACACAATTGACACAGACCTGCAATTTGCAAAAAAACTAAAGAATATTTGAATTTGGCGGGCTACTACTGAGTATCCACCTTAAGCGGGACGGCCCAAGGCGGTGATGCGGTGTGTTCCAAATTTAAAATTAAAAAATGACTATATACTTTGGCGGGATACTAACTCTGTAAGCTTCCCTAACTTTGTTTTCTTCGTACTAATGAAACTAAACGTGACATTGGCTGAATGCACAAACCGTGCGAAGCAACAAGAAAAAAAAAACTGTAAGCTGTACCGAAATTCAAAATATCAGTTTTATAGACTAGTATATATTTAAAAATGAGTCTCATATTATTATTATTAATAAATATTACAGAAAAACTACTATTTTTACTTTCATTATATTCGAAATGAAAAGTAGAGTGTTTAACACGGGTTAAAGTCATCAATTCCTACTCGGACTATAGCCGCCCTCGCTGCGCTCGGGCGTCTAAATACCTCGTATGGGAATTGATTCCTTTCGACCCTTGTATAACAATCTACTATTCCTTCGCTGTTGGTCCTCGGGCGAAGATGTATGGATGCGGAACAATCTCCTTTGTTATGTGATCATCTGCAACTAGCGTCAACTTTCTGACTAACTGATCGACTCTTTAACAATTATAAATAATTATTATTAATATAATTATAATATTAATTATTAATTATATTATTAATTATTATTATTATTAATTATTATTTTTAGATTGTTATAAATAAATAAATAAATAAATTCAAAAGTGCCTGTACATTGTTTAATTGAAATAAATGCTTTCGGTCTTATTACAAAACAAGGTTCTTCTGTAGACATAGTTTAAACCATCGAGCCTGTTTTTAAAATAAGAACCTAATAGAAATCGAAATACAGTTCCTTTTACAAAAATTGATAACTTACCGGACTAACTTTACCAAAATCGGCATAAAATTCGAAATTCATAAACTGGCTCGAAGGTTTTGGCTCGGGCTAAAGTTAGATCGTGTTTTGTCATAAGATGGTTTGGGTTTGAGTTTGAGTTTGTGGTTTAGCTGTAAAAGTGTATTTACATAATAAATAGACAGACAGCATCATCAGCGACAGCAGTCCACTGCTGGAGATAGGCTTACCCACATGGGTATAGGCATTTAGCTCGATTCTCGGCCACCCTCTTATACATGTCTCTCAGGCAAACTTGACAGTAAAGTACTAAAATGTTAAAAGTATACAAGAGACGAGAGATACAATAAAAGGATAATGTATAACTTCAGTCATAACACTCATAAGTCATAACTGAAGTGGTCCATTATGAAACAAATCTTGATACAATTTTATTTATACGAGTATCGTATTATATTACATCTGGGCCAGTACAATAAAATCTTTGACAAAAAGCAACACGTTATACTTAAAAGGAAAGCAAATAAAAATAACTACCAATATGTTATTAATAAATCTCAAAGTCACTCTTAATAAAAACTAGGTATTCGCCAAAATAGGTACTGCAGTTACATAATATATAATACATAAGTAATATATAGGTATATAAGTACAGAGTAAGGCCGGTTAGGTTTATGGTAATACTTGTTACAATCACCAGTGCCCAGATAAATCTTAAGCCGCACGAAACACAACAGAATAATTGTGTCACCGCATTTGTATCCTATTTAATAATTATTTTAATATTTATGAACGTAAAAATATTTGTGTTACCAAGTTCTTAGAGTGGGTTTTTGTAATTCCGTAGTTGTTGTATGGCGGAAATAATAATATTTATGTTTACCAGACTTCTATAAGTAATTGCTATGATTGGCAATTGGCATGTCGATTTAAAGTACCTAGTTTTACGATTGTTTTAATACTTTAATTACTAGTGGTTGCTTGTCCTTATTATATCACCCCGATTAAGAGGCTTACAAGGGCTATAGTGCGGTCACTCTCGAACTGCATAGAAAAGAAAGAGATGCGCGATGACACAACGCTGGTAATTTATTGCAAAATATGAAGCAATTATCAATTTACGAAAAATCTATTGATTGGATAAAAACATTAAAACACTATTACGTTAGTATGTTGCTTGTAGAATAATCTGACAAAAAATCAGAATGATTTAATAGTAGTAAGGTTTTTAATCGTAATAAGAAATTTTTAGAGGTATCTTCGTGATTTTTTTCTATCGTATCAAATTAGTTGTATTATGTTTTCAACACACTATCTAATTAGCAAATATCCTGAAGAATATCATATATTTTTCTGATTTTGTTTACTGCGGTGGATCATATACTTTTAGGCATCATAAAACTTACATTTAGGTCCTGTAGTCCCCTTACACAACTTGGCCAGCCCACTTTTATTTTCCTACTCTTTATGCAGAACTGTCATTTACATGCACGGACTAGAACAAAAAGAAGGACTCCGCGCCGCCACGCGTATCGAAAGTGAAGCACTTTATGTAGGTATGCCGGCGACAGTTTGTACAAACATGCCTCACGCACACATTTACATCATAAGGTGCCATTACGCGTCACTACGGCGTCATTGTAGGTACTGTTTACGTCAAGTAATAAAATATAATAATGCCTTCTTGTGTTGTGTAATGGTGTAAAAATTATTCTACAGCCCAGAAAAAGTGTCAAGGAACAACATATCACAAGTAAGACACTTATTTACACACACACATAGATCGGTACGGAGCTTCACTTTGGACATGCATGGCGTGGAGTCCTTTGTTTTCTAGTCCGTGTTTACATGCTTATTAAATTTCAATCATAACCCCAACATAGTGATTTGACTATAGCCGTTCAACTTACATAGGTACATACATAGTACCCATACATAGACTCACGCCTTCTTTCCATGGGGATAGGCAGAAACTATAGGACGCCACCTACTACGATCCTTATATACTCCGCTCAACTTATATCTGAAATATATCAGAGTATTTTAATTTCATACTTTCTTTGGGAACATCAGAAATTAAGTGATAATCAGATCTATTGCTTTCGACGTAATATTGCCCATTAATATTAACAGTGCGCTAAAGCAATAATGTAATACAATGGAGACGGATACGCTTTCATACAATCTTGGGCCTGGATGTAAAGAGATGAAATTGGTGTCAATTAATAGCTACTATATTATCAAACCATCACTGAAAATTTTGCGGATTTTAGCAATCTGAGAGCCGAGTTAAAAGAGATTTTGTTAAAGTGAGGTTACGTAACAAAACAGCTGATTTTTGAAGTGCGATGTATAACCTCATTGTGCGATAGGTAGTATCCCACAATTTACACAACGATCCATTGTGATAATATCCAATCGGTAGGCTGGTCGTAGAATCCAAAAAAACAAGTCCAAGTCCAACGTAAAAGCGAGGCTCTCCGTGTCCGGTATGGCAGCAAGGGTCGTACAAGAAGCAAGATCAGAAGTCCGTAGAAAGAAAGCAGGGGTCAAAGAAAATATCAATAAAACTATGGGAGGAAACACACTCAAAACGCACACGCACTAACACTAAACGATACGAAACGAGTGACTGACTGACATGTCACCATAGACTAAAAATACAATAATCGATTAGCAAACGTGAATCGATTTTAACATTTAGTAGTAGTTTATTTTTAGATATTTAATTTGTTTAAACTGTTTAATACGTTAATTCTAATAATTAATGTATTTGAATTAATCATCTGGTAAAAGCATCTTTTAAATAGTATGAACTCTGTCACGATAGTCGATTATAATTTAATCGATATTCCATTTTGTTCGTAGCCATAACTTAATTTTTGGATTTCTCAATTTCCAGATTGTAAAATGGGCTGATATTTCACATTTTGTAATAGAAAAATATAACCTTTTTTTTTAACCATACGTCAACTTATTACAATCAGGCCCAGAAATCCCCGTCTCCTTTACACTGTTTATAGGAAGAAAAAAAATGTATCAAGGAATACTAAACTAATTAATAAGGTATTTTTGTTTGCTAATGCATTAAGCGATATAATGCATGTCTATATTAAAAGTTGTTTCTCATTTATTTTATGTTCTTTTTCTCGTTTTCATTCGGAAGATATGAAACAATTTGTTAAGTTTTATTTCAACACACACACTTTTAAGATTTATTATTTTAAAACACTCAACAATCATTACATGTCGCAACATTTAATGTTTACAAATGTAATGGCAATTTATGTAAGTAGTTATTGTTGTTAATTTTCCTCTAAAATTATTAGGCAGAACACTTACAAGATTTTTAAGATGCGGGACACACTCATTGAACTAAGATATTTTTTAAGTTAACGACTGCATTAAATAAATAGACAGGACATTATGATGAGAGTAAATACTGAAAAAAGGTCCAAAATAGTCACAGAATGGTACCCGAGGAATGGAAAAGACGAAGATGAAGACAGGTGAAAAAATGGAAGGATGATCTGCTAAAATGTTGGCGAAGAACAGCTTTGGTTGGGAAAAATTGGAACGAAAAAGAGGAGGCCTATGTCGCAAGACAGCCTGACCAGCACCCTAATTGCGTAACACACTATTTATCACAATCTGAATCATTTTGAAGCTTTGCTAATCCATTGCTTCATATGTTGGAAAAATCTATCTGCTCAACAACGTAAATAACGCAATAAATGTTGTTGAGCTGTCAAAATGAAAGCAATTCCTACTGTTAGTGTGTTACGCAATTACCCCACTGGTAGGTGATAATTGATAATGAGGATTAACAACCAGAAGACAAATGATATTAGTATTATGAACTTGTTTATGTATTAAAAAGGTCAATGGAAATAAAGGCTAATTTTATTTTATTTTGTATACGATTAATCAACTATAAGAAGAAGACAAAAACACCTGCTAAGTTTAATTCAGTGAAACATTTTGCAATTAGAATAAACTCGAGTTGTTAATGAACTACGAAACCTCATGAAAAATTGTGTCTAGACCGTAAAAGTTACGAAGCAATGGCAGATTAAAGAAAAGGTTAAGGTCAACCAAAGTTTTTTGCTTACCTGTAGGTTGCAAACTAATCTAATTCTCAGACAATTTAACTTGCCAATCTTGCAGCAAATGTTCTTAATAGCTATCGTGATGAAGCAAATAAAGTGTTATTAAATGATACGTTTGCTGAAAAGAAAAATGAACCAGTTTTAAAAGACTTAGGTATCATCAATCCTTCAGATAGGTATCTATTTTGTAAGCATTGTGTAAGAGTTTGTGTATCAGTGCTTAAATGTGATTTCAACTTCGTTCTTTTCTCAAATATTATGAAAAGTTTCATCTTTTATCTCTACAGTCATGTACCTAATGATGATGTAGGCTGCACTTACCGTTAACCTGAGATACCCTTATAAGCGTAATCAAAACATCATAACCAAACGCGGATTGACGCTTTTACTGATAAGTGTACCCCTGCCCTAAGGCTTTCAGCGGTATCGTTTGAAGACGAGTAGATATGCAGCAAAAACATGTAAGGTTGAGTACGCAATAATGCATAAGTGAAACATGTAGGTTCATTGATATTCATATCAATTTGTGTAATACAAAATGTCAAAACTGAAAGGGGAGCTAATCAAACATTCGGGTAATAAAGTTTATTTTTATTACTTGGCAATACATAAGCTGTATCTAGACCAGACGGTTGGTTGCAAAACTTTACTTTTATGACTGCCCTAGATTGTGTGACAGGTATTAAACCCTATAATTGATTTTCCTCGCGGTTTTTCGGTAGAGCCGACGTAACAGATTGAAAGTAAATTAATAATTGTAAAAAGCTGGGCTGCATTCGTTTGAATACCTAAAACGGTTTTTTTTTCGTATTGGCAACACTGTGAAAACCAGTTTTCACTGAGATGCGTAAGGGTTCATAGGATTCGTTGCTTCAACTATGCAGCCGATATGGCACACATAATAAACTGAACCAATTTCGTGCAAACACGTACATACATCAAACCAGCTGTCGATTGACAGCCTGATGTAATCTTATTCTGTAAATACTCTCGACATGAATCAAATTCAGCACTAACTGGTACGCTCATTAAAATATTAGTTCCGCACACAGTTGTGAACATTATGTATTTATAATGACCGGTTGTCCGGTGTATTGTTTCATGCGGCCATTCCACTCCGGCAGCTAATGGGGCGGCCGAGTGTGTAGATTATTCAGTTCCCAACCTCACACTCAACTTTCTCACTCGTTTACGTAACTCTTGCTACAGTTTTTTGGCCGATTCCGTCTTTTATTATATCGGCCTTGGTGCGCCTGCGCTGGCGACACGAAAATGTGCGAGACCGCGAAATCATAATTTGACGAAACTTGCTGATATAGAGCGCAAGCGCGGTAACGTTTTATAATACTCACAATGAAACAGTGTCTCCCTTTTAGTCACGCCGTTGAAATCAGATTTCTATGAATATAGGTGAAGGATTGGGTTCCGTAGCTAATAAGTTGCTTAAGTGCATGCAATCCCGGGTGGCGGATTCAATGCGTAGCTATTGTGTTTTATTTAGATTCTTTCTTCATCATTTTGAGACAACATTTTGTAATTTGTTGTCTGTGTATTTTAAAGCGCTAAACTTTATTGTAGTAGGTAATTGAATTTAGTTCGGTATCGGACAATTTCAGAAAAAGGAACCTCTATCCTCTTAATTAAAAAAAGAAAAGTTATATTGTTCAGTAAATCGTAATATCATGAAACCCTATCCTGCATAACATACGTAACGCTAACATAATATCGAATTCACGAAGTAGATAACAACTCAAGTGTTACAGTCTCTGCGGTCAAATCAAAAGTTCAAGTGTCAATTATTCGGTCGTGCAGTCGTATACGAGGGTTCGATTACCTACTAGATACTGCAGGTAGATACTATTTTATCGTAATGATGTAATGCTTATTAAATAATCGTAATAAAACCAAACTGCTTTATTTTTTCGACCTCGTTGTTTCGGCCTTTGGGGAGCGAAACAAAACCTCTATTTATCGCGGTTTGGAATTTATTTAGGAGAGGTCACAGCCTCCTATGGACCTCTGCAATGCTAAAGGCATCGCATATACGCTGCAGTGTTGCCGTTAGGACAATCTAGTTCGTGCCTACATCAAATAAAAAGTTGCCAGTTTTGTAAATAAATCATTTTTAAATAAAGTATTTTTGGCCTGCTTTAATATCTTATTATTATTGTAAGTATAATTATACTAATGATAGGGTATTTTAATAGGTTTAATAAAACAATATTTAATAGTGTAAAAAATTACGTCCGTGATAGCCTCTTTTGCTAAACGATCTACTTCCTTATCTCCATACAAGCCAATATGGGATGGTACCCATTGAAGAACAATTCTTTTGTCTTGGACCTTACCAATGCAGTCTAAAATTTTATAGGCTATCGGTGCACATCAACAATTCGAGCTGCATCGAGCCAGGTGTTGCAGAGCACTCCTAGAATCAGTCAGTATTAAATAATTTCCTGATTCGAATGATTCAATGTATGAAATAGCTTCTGAGATCGCTAGTAGTTCAACGTACATAATTGAAATTTTAGCACATGATCTAAACTTTATAGATGCCTTCGTTCGCGGATCAAAAACAGCCCATCCCGACTTCGACCTTCCTGTGACCCATTACTGATCAGTAATAGTAAAACATTAAAATTACAATATATTTTTTTGTAAAAAATTAAAAATCTATTTGAAAGTCTACAATGTCATGTGAAAATTGTGGAATCTGTTTGTCAATGGATGATAATGTGGATGGTATTTCAGTTTGTTTTATTAGTTTGACCGTTTTTGTGACTTTGGTTAAAATTTCAGGTGACAAAACATAATAGTGGCAAGCATTTCTTAATATTTTTATTAATAATCTAAGAAGATTAATAATAATCTAAAAAGTAAGCAGAAGTAGCTAAATTAATTCTGGTGGCTACACTAGAATTTTTTTTTTGGCAAAACCGTAAAATATCCGCTAGATCTTGCCAAAAAGTTGCTAAAATAGCAACACTGATGCGATGCCATCCTAGAGACAAAGTTAAAATGTCTCATCTGCCAATAACATCGGCGTTCATCCCCCTCCAATTAGAAAAGTAAAACACTGCGTAGCCGCACAAATTGGTAAAAATATTGATCGTAGATCTCTATGATTAATTTTATTTATTCTTCAGAAAGCTTACAGTCTAATATCTAGCTAAATAATGTACAATTAGCGCTTAAAGTTTCCGTTTGAAAGCTATCACAAATTATGAACAAATAAACATAGAAAAAATAAACACTACAAAATTTCTGGGACTACACATAAACTCAGACATGACATGGAGGACACATATTGAACAAGTATGTACAAAACTAAGTCGGTATTCTTATGCCATCTATATTCTATACTTAGCACTTCTCTCTGCTTACCACGCTTACGTTGGTTCGACACTGGGGTATGGTATAATATTTTGGGGGAATGCCACTGAGAGAGAAACTGTCTTCAAAGCCTAAAAGAAGTGTATCCGGGCAATACGTGCATTAAAACCTACAGATACTTGTAAACCACATTTTATAAATTTGAAAATATTGACATTCCCATCACTTATATCTATGAACTAGCATTAGATATTAGAAATAATTAAAATAAATATGAAACGCTAAAAAGTACCAGGCTGGTCAGAACACTTCGAGCAATACACCATAGAACGACTATGTTTGACAAGAGTGCATTTTGTATGGGTCCTAGAATATATAATAAATGACCTAATAATATAAAGGAAAGAACGAATTTTATATCATTTAAAAATAGGTTAAAGATTTATTTGATCAATAAAGCCTATTTATTATAAAGTTAATGATTATTTAAATGATAAATGTAATTAATTTATAAATTAAGTAAGGATAATAAAATTATATAATTATTAATGTCAACAAATACTCTAATAATAATATTTGTTATAGGCTAATGTTTGTTGTTGTTATGGATTAATGTAAAAAATATTTTTCGCAACCGGCGTGCGTGTACGTCCCTGATGTATGAGGTAAACAGGGCAAAGATAGTATGTAAGGATCGGAGCAAGTGGCGTTCTGCAGTTTTTGCCTACCCCCATGGTAGGTAGGCGTGAGTTTATGTATATGTATATTTTTTTTGGTATAATAGATATTTGCACACCTATTAAGGTAGGATATGGTTTAAAGGAATTTTGTTAATGTATGTATCACCTCATGTACCTACCCATATTCAAGCAAATAAATGATTTGAGTTGATTTGATAAAAAAAAGCCAAAAAAAAACATAAATATTCTAATATTTATATTTTGTAATAGATAAATGAATGATTAGTGTAAGTAATATTTTTATTAGGTATCTATTTATATAAAAATGAATCCCTGTTTCCCTTGGTCACGCCGTAACTTGAGAACGACTTTACCGATTTCATCCATCTTTTTTTGAATAGTTTTCTAATACTTTGTAGAAGGTCCTAACGGTTTTTTTTTCTAAGAAAGTGTCTGGATTTATGCGGGTGAAACCGCTGGGCGCAGCTAGTAATAGATATTTGCAATCCTGTTAAGGTTATCTGTTATGGTTTAAAGAACTTTTGAGTGTTTTGTGTTGTTTGTGTCATCTATTAGCACTAGTTCAAGTTTTCATTCGCTGCTAACAAATGAGCCCTTATTGGCATATTTATATAGCCAAAGGGACTGTTTTAATCCACCACTTCTCAGTTTTCCTAATCGACATTGATCTTTTGACCAATCTTGATATACTGACTTGAATAATAATTCTCTACTTGACACTGGCATGAAATTGACAAGAGCGAAGTTAAACGCGATTAATTAACATTTGCCTAGGATTGTATCTGGGACATAAAACCCTTAATACCCACATAATATTATATCGATACTATTCTAATTAGTCAATGATAATCTACCAATCGTTTCATAACCTAACGATACATATAATATGCTTGATTACTGACTTACTAACTTGATAACTCGATACGTACTTCAAGGCAAACGTAATCGGTTATTAAATGGTCCATCGACTCGGTACGAAGAGATGTTATGTGTTGCTCGACGTAAAGACTTTATCGCCATGCTGTTTTTTTATCGGGCGTGGCTAATTGTCTAATTATGACAGTTAGGTAATGAGGAACTGATAATAGAGTATGGTGGTGAAGCTATAGCTAGTCTATTGAACTGAATTACAGCCGTAATCTTGCATAATGCATTACTAGAGATGCGCCGAGTACAACGAATATTGTTCGGTACTATGTTTACCAACCGAGTACTCAATCGAGTAAAGGCTCGTACACACTGGCGCGCCGCGACGCCCGATACAAAGGCACCGCGTGTCGCTCTACGAGTGGCGCCTTTGTGTAGCGCTGTTGCGTCGCGCCTGTCTGTGGGAGCCTTAACTGGATTTAGTTGACGAAGGTACTTATTGGGGACGTCTGAAACGCTTCAAGTATTATAGAAGAATGCCGTGCAAGTTTTTGACATTGCTACGTCGCAACAGCGTGAAGATTCGAAAAGTGCAATCACTATAGAGTTAGGCCAATATCTAAAGGAAAATGTATTACCAAGAGAGATTATTTCATTAAATATGTTGTTTTTTTTCTTCTGACTTATCTACATTAATATCGTAAAGAGGTCAGGTTATAAATTTATGAGTTCTTTTCGAGTACCTTGGCATTCAAACCGAGTTATTCGGCCGATAACGACTACCAAAATGGCTGAGTATGCCGAGTATCGAGTAATAAACGAGTAGGTACTCGGCGCATCCCTATGCATTACCCATTCCCACTACTGCTCACGTAGGTTTACTTTCTATGATCAAAATGTTATAGAAATGAAGCGAAGAGTTCAGCTGAACTCCCATAAGATACAATTTTATTTTTCATCGTTCCTACTTTCTTTTTAAGACGTCTGAAATTAATTATATACCTACGGTTATTCATGGAACAGGCTTTCACAAGACATGATTCTTTGGAAAGTTAAGGAAAGAAGCTTCTTTCCATAACCAAAGAATTTTAAAGAAAACTGTGTAGCTTCACACATCCGTAGATAGCTAAGTTTTCCTTGCAGTGGTTCTGTCTTTGATTTCTTATCAATGCTTCTGCCCGCGACTTCGTTCCTGTGAAATTTCTTGTTCTCCCGTTCGTGAAGTTCCTTCAAGAATTGGGCTATTAAATGTAAAAATAATTTTACAAATCCGACTGGGTTTCGAGAGATTAGCGCGTTCAAACAAAAAACAAACTCTTCAGCTTTATTATATTTTGTAGTAGATAACAAAAAGCTCACCATGAACGTTCAATTAAATATAATCAATATTATAATTTATTCAACCTAATCAAATAATAGTTAACACTGTATACTTTATTGTTAATTGTATAATCTAGTCGTTGATTTATGTACTAAACATTTAATTTTCATTTAATTTAGTCAGGTATTATTTTAATGTTTCTTATTTAAAACTTGTTTATTTAGTGTTCGACTAAGTAATAATTAAATGAAGTAATAAATATTATAATGAGTGGTTTCCGGTCACTTTGAAGGTGTGCAAGGTGTGGATGCCTTGACGAAGAATAAATCAATACAATAGGCTTCGCACTTATTAGTTAAATGCTTATTGTTTTCACCGTTGTGATTTTTTTTTAATACAAATTGCAATAAATGGTAAACACATATTTAGATTTTGAACTGTAAAGAATATTTACTATGAAAAAAAAATTAGAAATATTTTATTCTTGCTTCTTCGGTATCTACTTTTGATCTTTTCTTCGTTTGAATTTTCTCATCGTTCGTACGGTTGAGAGTAACCTAACTGTAATCGATTTCTTTATTTTGATATCCACATTCAAGGACCTTGGTACAGAATACTTAGATACGAAACAGCTCCAATCAACTAAAACGCATGTAGGAACTACTGATAACAAAATAATGCTAAAAATGTAAAATGCCCGCGCATACCGTTTAGCGGCCAATCGTCTTCCCCGCGCCGAAGCAATAACTTGTGTTCTGTACAGATTATGTAAGAAGCGTCGCTGTGCTTATTAATCATGGTTATCAGTCAATAGACTTTATACTGTACACTGGAATTTTATTTACCACCTTCAACCTCGATATCAAAAAGTCCCAACAAAGCAGATACCTTGCAAATAGGTAAAGTAGGCCGCCATCCAATAAAGAAATTGTAACACACAACAGTTCTTACTCAATGCGGTGTGTCTGGAAGGTAATAGTATGTGATTTAAATAACCATAGCGGTAGTGATAAATTTCTTCTGGTCGGTAATAGTGACTGAATTCGCCAAATTGCTCGCGACGTGGAGCTACTAAAATATTTGTGCGTGTGCAGATATGTGCTAATAAAAATGTTGTTTATAAAATGTACAAAATGATTTTGTATAGCTAATATCGAATATACAGCAGTACCTAGTAGGTATTAGTACGAAGAATCACTCTCATCAAATTTAACGCCCCTACTTTTTTGGACATGACTATACATTTTTGGTCCTGAAACCCCCAGTGGCTGCTCTTTGCTTGGACCCCACAACAGACATTCTGAAATCGCTCTGGATTTCAGGATTTCTGATGTGGGATACAGTGGTTCTCATGGCTTTCCCTCAGAAATTTCTGTAAACCCGACGTGAACGTTCGTGGCACTCCAAAGAATGGAGGAGTTTCGCTGTGAACTGCGACGTTTCCACCTATTTATCAATAATATGGGGAACCGAGACCACCCATCCTAAAGAATTTATTGGTGAGAACATCCCAATAAATCAGATGGCTCGGTAGTCGCTAACCACGCACGAGCTTCTGGAATTAAATTTGTATGAAGTATGACCATTACAATACATTAGCATAAGTGTTGGAACTGTTGACAAAAAACCGTTAATTTGTTTCATGCACCGATCAATATTATTGTCCAACAGGTGTTTAACATACATGCTTACACGCATGTGCGCGATTGTATGCACGACACATTTGAGGAACATTTGTTGAGGAAATTGACAACACATGGTCATGTTCGACACACTCATATAATGTCTCCAGTGTGCATAGCAGACATATCGTCTATAATTATTTATTGAACGTTATTTGTAGTAGAAGTATTATTGAGGGAGTAATATTGAAGAGCTGCGAAGTATTTAATAGTACTAAGTCATCATGCATGAACAGCTGAACACGATGACGAATTGGTTTTATTGGTTATATCTACTAGATATTTGAGAAAACACACTATTGTGATTTGTGCATTAGCATAGGCTTTTTTTTTTTTTTTTTTTTTTGGGTGGGAAATCATCAAATGACGTCTCCCGCTCTGGGCGGAGCGGAAGGGCGTGTCAGACTCTTACTGACTAAAACCCACCCGTGTTCCTTCAGTTGCCTGTGCGCCAGGGCCACGGTAACTCTTTCGAACAATCCGCGACCCCGGCAGGCATCGGTCCTATCAGACCCCGTCAATGGTGCTGACATCTCTTTGAGGCGCGCGTGGAACACGACGCGCCGTCGACCCGGGCCTGGTCCTTACCGGACGGCGAGCTGCCCATTGCTCGCCGTCCGCAAGCCCACGCCTACGGTGGCCGGGAGTCGGCAATCGACTCCCGACGCCCAGGGTGTCTCCTCCTCCTGCGGCGGCTAGGGGCGCGAGGGCGTAGAGATTGCCTCTCCCTCTCGCGCTCCGCCTCCTCCTTCGCGAGCATTACTGCTTCGCAGAAGGAGGTGACGGCTTCCCATTCCCTCTCGCTCCGTACCATGGCCTGAACCAGGGCCGGACGCGAGAGGTCGCCGCCGCCGATCGCCGCCACGAGGACACGGCGGTGCTCCGCCCAAGCCGGGCAGACCTCCACCGTATGCTCCACCGTGTCCTCCGGCCGATCCACACAATGGTAACACCCGGGCGTTTCCTCCCGCCTTATCCGAAACAGGAACCTCCCGAAACAGCCATGTCCGGTGAGGACCTGCGTCAGGCGGAAGGTGAGGACGCCGTGGCGCCTCTCAAGCCACTCCTCAAAGGGGTCTTACCGCCGCAATTGTGGCGTGCCCTTGCATTAGCATAGGCTGACCTATGGGTTGTATCAGAGGATTTGTCATTTTGTGTATTACAATGCACCCCCTTGTGCAATGCATGCCTTTGTGTAAATAATTTCATCATCACTGCTCTAGAAACGGTGAAGAAAAATAATATCGTGAACCAAAAATTCGCAGACATGTGACATCTACCAACTTGCATTGGGCGCGTGGTGGATTATAGCCCTCTCGCTCTCGAAGAGAGGGCACCTGTGTTCTAGCAGTGGGAACATTAAAGGCTGATTATGATAAATTCTTATCACTGTGCTTAATTAATTTTAAAATTGCATATTTTTTTTGACAACCTACTTAATTCTGCTTACATAAGTCTTAACAAACAATGCCAATTTTAAAAAGTGGACCATTTCAGATAAAAACTCTTTATGAAGAAACGACTTTTTACTTTCGGGCCTTGTACTTAGTTGGCAAGGTTAAATAAAGGGCCGCTGGGCCCTTTGTGTAAAAATACGCCGTGAGATTTCTATCAACCAAGTCAATGATGCTTGACAAAACATTAGTGGAACGGGCTGATGTGGACTTTACGGCATGCAGTTATGAGGGAAACGCGACTGTGACTTGATTAATGGACCTAGTAGTTTAAGATACCTTTGTGCGAAAAAGGAGTGAATGTAAGTAACTTGTGACAGATTTTATCCACTGCATGGTAGCGCGATCCGCAATGTCAAAGGCTAATGTTCAGAATGCAGTATCAAAGGCGGTTCATCTAGGAGTTGAGATGGTCATATAAGCCGCAGCAATTGACATAAGGTGAAGATTACAATTCACTTTATATCATTTTACCCAAAAGGGTAAAATGATACCAACTGGTTTATCAACAGAATTTTTGAGAAGGTTTGAGAAGTAGGAATACAAGGAGTGTTTCAAATTAAACTGTCAATCATTATTATATTAAATTAAATATTATCACAAGTAAGAACTTGGTCATGTTTTTAAGATTTAATACTAAAATCTTAAGAACAAATTAAACCCCATAAACGTGCCCATAAACTTTCCAGTTTACGAGAAAACCAACATTTTTGGAAATATCCAACTTTCAAAATGGTTTCATAGCTCATTGATATAAATAACGTGTAAATCTCGAGCGGGTTCATTTTATAACAAGCCCGTTGATCGCTGCGCCGGCGCAGCGTGATATATTACAGCGCCTGTTTTAAACTAGTTAGTATCATTTAAAGCTATGTTCTTATCGCATTGCGTATCTAGATATTTATTGTGAGGTAAATCGAGCTTGACTTCATTATTTTACTGTTAAAGTGCAGATTTTGCTAGTTTTATTCTTATGGAACATGAATGTATTTCTTTTTATATTTTTATTCGATAGTTTAAACAGCCATGTAATATTAAAAAAATATTTAAAAAATGTAAAAAATTGCCAACCGACCCGGGCGCACCTTAAACGCCCCCATTTTGGCGTGCTTGCATCGTCATAGTCGTGACATTGACAATGGACTGAATCACAAACAATCCTATAAAACATACTGACATTTATTTATTTATTACAGGTTAGCCCCAATGCGATAAATGCGCTTAAACTAAGTTAATATAAACTAACATCTATAACTAATGATATACAATGCATTTATTGTTGTCATAGACTTTTACGTCACATTCGCTCTGACCAATGGCGTCGCTTTTCATATCCCAACAAGCAAAGTAATCTTATAAAAAATATGATAAGTGTGTTAACACTTATAAGATTCTTATAGTGCATTGGTGTAGACTATTTTACTTATAGTAGCATTTCACAAGCCTTAATTTACTCAGGAGCATTTGCTTCTATAACTTAGTCTTCTAGTAAATACAAGTTTAACTTATAGAACAGTTATAAGACTCATATACTTATAAATGCATTTCACAAGACTAAATATACTCAAGAGCATTGGTTGCTATAACTAAGTCCTATAGCTTAACTTATAGGACAGTTATAGGATACATTTACTTTTAACATACTTATCAGAGATCCTTATAAGTATTGGCCTTATCGTCTTGTTGAAGTCTCTTATATGATTGTTAGCATGTTACGAATACGCTATGAGAGCAAACATGCTTACAAACTACTGGGCCAAGTACTTTGTAAGTAAACGTCAGCCATTTTGTCAAGTTATAGTTTGTCATCTCATAGTCAAGTGCAACAGATTATGTAATGGAGGGTTCCGTCGAAAATAATGCTGTACCTGTTGAGTGCTATTCTAATCATGAAGAACAGGAAGAAAAGGCCATGAGGAAGAATATGATTCAGAAATAAAAGAAAGCACAGACTCTGAAAAGAATCATGAATTACTTCAAGATATACAAAGCTGGGCTATAAAATTGAATATAATGTATTTGACACCAAATGAACTATCAATAATATTATACAAAAGAATTAAAAACATTCTACCCAAAGATGCACGAACTTTGTTAAAAACAAATAAAAGTCTTGTAAACTTGCTTAAACAGTTGACGGACGAAAAAATAATCAAAGCTTAGTCAGATTTAACGGGTGAGGTTAAATGATAAATGATTTTATTTCTGTAAGTAGGTTTGAACAAACACTTTTACACGTCAATCATATTTTAAAAACTAGATGAGGTCGGTTTATAAACAATTCATGAGGAACCCTAATTTGTTTTAAAATGGAGGAGAAGTGATAGTTACCAAAACTGTAATAAGTATTAATTTGCTAATAGTGATTCTATAAAGTACTCAATGCAGAGCATTTTTAAAACATGGCGAATATTCACAAGAATCATTGAAATTAAATTTTAACAACAACTTCACAATGTTCAATTTTGCTCTAGGCGTTAAGAAAAAAACAATATGCGGTACATATTCACAGTAAATTTGACTTCCCCACCAGTTTCCACGCTATATTCACAAAGTAACCAGCTATATTAAAAACGAATGAATACTAATGGAATTATTTATATTAGTAACGAATATAAAAAGAAACAAATTTCTCAAACACAAAACACGTGCACGTTACAGTTTATACCTATATAATGTACTTATAACAAATAACCAAGTATGTTACAAGCGCATTATAAAATTGATAGGTTTCATAAGATACTGGAGTCAAAGCGTTATAGAAGCACTAGTGCCTGTAACTGCATAGGCTAAGATTGTTATAGAAACTATTGTTTTTCGTCAAGTATATTATATGAGTTAATGACTTTATCCAAGTTCATTGTAAGATCGTTACAGAAATATATGCTCCAATATTTGCGCCCAAATCTTTGTTTGTAGCATACTTCAAGTATCCTATAAGTGCATCAAAAAATAGTCTTGAGACCATTATAAGTACTGATTTTGCTACTTGGGATACCATTTGAATTTCCCACAGTTATATTGCACTAAATAAAAAAAATTAATTGATCAAAAATAATTTATAATCAAAAATATTGATGGAAACATAACTCTGAAGTAAGACAGTTTCTAAAAAAAAAATATTTGGCCCTTATTTGAATCACATGCATACCTATTCCCTATTTTGGAAGTTGTTTCCTTCGTTCTGACCAAAATGGTACGTCAGGTCATAGGCCAGAATTCTTCAAAGAAAATTCCAAACATTACTAAAGGTCACAAAAGAAAAAACTCCTTCGTTTTTTGATTCGCAACAATTTTAGATTCCTCATAAGTATTCATTAGATTAAGTCTTGTTGCTGCCTTTGCCTACATATATTTATTTGCGGCTGTCGCATCTTTTTCTGTCTTCTTACCTAAATCTCCTCTCTCTCTGTCTCTCATCAATTACCCAATAATGAATAAGTTAAAATCAATAAGGAAAATAAAATATTGCAAACCTTTGCAATGTTTTATTCTCTTTATCGATTTATTTGATTTTTGGCGTATATCTATACGCCAAAAATGTTCTCACTTTTTAATAATGGTGGCAACCGGATACAAATTATTATTATTGCATGTGCTTGAGCTCTTAGCTTAATAAATACTATCGGTAACGTTATAATACATAATATTTAGGCCAATCATAATACCACTGCTCTAAATTGTTGTCATTACAATCAAATTAAAGTTATTAAGTAACACATAATGACCGAAGAAAACGTAACGAATCCAATATATTTAAATGACATTGCATATGTAAAATGTGGTGAAACAATTTGCCTTATATGCACAAAATATTTAAGTAGTGCTTTTGACGTAACAAATGTAAAGATTTAAGGGGCGCCAGGGTAGACCGTGAAATTCAAAATTTCTTGTTTTTTTTGCAATTTGCAGGTCAGCGTTAGGTTGTATGATGAACAAAATATGATTTGCGACCGTAACAAGTACTATGTATTTAAAGATTTATAATCATTAAAATCTTCAATAAAACCCTCAAGTTCATATAATCCCATTGAATGGCTATTTCGTGAAATAGCCATTCAATGCAAAATACGTAAGAAAAATTGAATTTCAAGGGCTACTCTGGCGCTTCCCCCTTAAAGTATCGACGCAGGCTCATAGAATTTTAGACAGAGATTGTCATACTTATATTAATGATAGAGACGACGCTCTACAATGCTAAACTTTTTCTTTAACACCAATTGTGCTATCATCATCATCATCATTGGCAGCTTTGTTCCACCCACTACTGAGTATAGGCCTCCTCCCTTTTGTGCTGCGCTTCCCTGGTTTGTGCGAATGTCATCCAGCTCTCCCCGCAATCTTATATTAATATTATACTAGATTCTGCCCGCGACTTCGTCAGCGTGAAATTTCGACAACGGACCCACGGCCCGTCCGCGCTTTTACTACATTTTCGCGTAGCGTTCGTTCAGATTTATTCTTTTTGCTCGGTTTCTAAGCCTCGTAGCGTGTTGTTAAATAACCTATAACCTTCCTCAAATTATTGGGCTATCAAATGCAAAAAGATTTTTTTAAATCCGACAGATAGTTCTAGAGATTAGCTCGTTCAGACGGACGCGGCAGGGGGACTTTGTTTTATAATATACAAATTGTTCGCGCCCGATGTCGCCCGGGATGAATTTCATACAAAAAAGCATCCAAATTTACGACACTCCCAGAGCTTTAAAAAAAAAGCAGTCATTCAAACCTTGTCCTGCCAATTACAAACACAACAAAAAAAGAATTAGCCAAATAGGAGCAGCCGCTTTGAAGGGCTGCGCGGTCAAACATTTTGGTAATTTATTTTTATTTATATAGATAGATTGCAGTGATACCGCAAATATAGCTAATGTAGGTCATCCTATATTAGCTATATGTTTGCTTTATTAGCAAGTTATTGTAGATACTAACGGACTGTGGTAGGTTTAGCTCTAACCTAACTAAAACTTTTGTTATTATTTTGGTCAAGTTCACGTTAAACACGAGTTCGTTTAGAGTTCTGTTTGTAACAGAATTGCTTTCGTTGTATGTTAATTATTAATTAGTCATTACATTTTCGGCATTTGTAAGATGCGTTAACATGATTTTCTGTAGTTGCTACTGGGTTTTATTCAGGTAGCATTTTTTATCATCTGGAACACAGTAAAAACTAACATAGCCGTTCTATCTTGATAAAAAGTATAATAGTTTAAATGAAATAAACTTCAGCAGCATTTTTTTTTATCAAACTAACTTAGATAATAGCAAAAGAAGAAAGTTCCGTTCAATAAAATTAAAAAGTATAATTCGTTGTATTCCATACCATTACTCTACTAATACAAAACGTGACTTCATTGCGTTTGGCACAAAAGCTTCTATATTAGGTACATAAGTAAAACTTTTAAAAAGTCAATAGTAGAAATAATCTACTAGAGGCCCACGCACAATGGTCCACCTGAAGGACTAAGTGCGAAAACCAAACCTTAAAGATCGCTGGATGCCCTGCGCATTCAATATAACAACATCTTCAGGATGATGTTGGGGCTGCCTCGCTTCTGTAGTGCATCGGGGATGTTTGCGCTATATCGCACTGATGGCTTTCATGCCGTCATCCGCAAAAAAACGATATTCCTGATCTGCAGAATGCGTGGCAGCTGTAACGAAATTCTAAAGACTGTAGCAGATAGAATCTTTTCGCCGCTATGGAGAACCTTTGTTAAGCGAGTAATTTGATTGATTTTAGTGTTAATTTTTTTGTTTTGATGTGTTAATTTGTACTACGAGTATATGGATCTAAGTTATGTGAATTAAATGTATTTCAATTTTTAATTTAATTTAAAGAAGAAGAATATCTAGAATCACAAAAGTTCATTAAATTCGAAATACTTAAATATAGCCGGTGCGTACAAGTATATGTACAAGCAAATGTCAAAAATACAAGCCAGTTAGGTATCTACACTTTAATTTTGTTCCTAATTTCACTAGACAAGGTAAACTAATTACTCTTGAGTATTAGATAAGTAAATGCATCGTTAGAGTCTATCTATGGGTATTTGTGAGTACGGCACTTAAAGTCATAGCACTTACATAATTTAATTATAAAAAGTACACAGACTTCTAAAGGCGAATTTCACGAATGAAACTGACCGAGATCATCAAATCTTAAACGCGTACAAGAGCTGTAAGTGTCAATATTCTATTACAATGATTATGTCAATATTCTACTACAACGAATAATCATTGTAGTAGAATATTGCTCATAGCGTTCAATGTAATGTTCGTTCGAATGTAACATTGGTGAAATTCACCCTTACTCAGCTTCTTACACAGTGAACCGTCTATGCTTTGGAATAGGCAACTAATTTCAACATTCTGACGATAATTCTCACTAACTGACCGACCATTTAACAGTTCAAAACAGTACCTGTAAACGGTTCAATTTTGATTGAAACCCAAATAAATGTTAACGAAAATATCGAAATTAGGTGTCACTTACTTCTAATTACTTTGCTTCAGTCTGTTGTCATAGAAAGTGTGTTTACAAGGCCATCTGGAGGCCAGCCGGATGTTGGAGCATATTTAGAAGTACCTAAACGTCTTATTATACAACATGATTTCATTATTGCAAGGAGTTATATCATAGTTAGCTTGTCAGCCAATGTCGTGTGGCGGATTTGTCGCGGCCCTTAGAATTTGCAGATCTGAATTGTGATTGGGCGAAGTTAATCTACATTATAAAGGCACGATGAATAAATAGAATTACCTATAGATTTGGTGGTGAAGCTGAACTGTCATGAATTCACATTGAGGGGCTCGTGGCTAAATAATAACAACCACACAAGTCGATCGAAGGTTAAGCTATGCTTGCTGTGGTCAGTTCGGACCATCCATCCATCCAGGAGCCCAAAAATCTGACCACCAGTTTTACCAAGGGGTATCGTGTTACCTAGTAACTAGGTTGTAGAGGTCAGAGCAGTCGCTCCATGTAAAAAACTGGTATTCAGCTGCATCCTATTAGACTGGAAGTCAACCCCAACAAAGTTGGGTAAAGGTAAGCAGATTGATTGTTGTCAATACAATATAAGTAAGTCTCTGTCTGCGTTTTGGTAGCTTTTCACATATTGGATGATGTTTGGTACATATATTTCTAGGTGTAGGCAAAGAAAGACAGGCCTTTATCCTAGTGTAAGAATAGCTAAAGGATCCCTACATAGTAATCGAATAAAATCGAATTTATAGGATCGTATTCAATGAAATATAATATATTTAAATATAAAATATATTAATATAGATAGATAAATAGATAGATAGATAGATAGATAGATAGATATAGCATGATCTACCTATAACGTTCCCACTGCTGGGACACAGGCCTCCTGTCTGTGGTCTGTGAGGGAGTGGGCCATAATCCATCACGCGGGCCCGGTGCGGGTTAACGGATCGTTTGTGGATGTACACGATAAAAAACGAATAAGGGCTCCCACAGACAAGCGCGACGCGACAGCGTGACACAAAGGCGCCGCTCGTCGCGCGACGAGCGGTGCCTTTGTGTCGCAGGCGATTCGCGTCGCGTGTCGCGGCTGTTTGTAGAAGCCTTAAAGGCTCCTAAAAACCGACACGCGACGCGAATTGCGTTAGAAACAAAGGCATCGCTCGTCGCGCGACGAGCGGCGCCTTTGTCTCGCGCTATCGCGTCGCGCCTGTCTGTGGGAAGCTTAATACGAAAACAATAAAAGATGTCAACTGCGTTTAAATAGTTGGATTTAAAAGTAGAACTATAAAAAAGGTTACGGCAATTCAGTAAATTCCACCCTTGATTATTAAGACATACATACATATCTACTATTCTACTGTGATATTTGCGAAATGCAATGCAAAAATATGCTGTTCATTTATTGTTCTAGATTAATAATAGCTATATACTAGTTAAGAATAATTACAGCACGGAGATAATCAAAATAATGTGGGTGTATAATAGAAACTTTAATTATCTTTATTTAAAGCTAGGTTTATAGTGTGGCCATTTTAACTAGACATTTCAGAAGGCGCTGCTGAAAAAAGATCACATTTCATTTCAAATTCAGTACCTACTTACTACAGTTAGGACCAGAGTCCATAATCTGGCTTAATTTTTCCACTCAACATCAGTTGATGAAATTAAGGTGCATCAGGTTTCATACAGCAAACAGTTTGCGCTACACTGAAATCATTTTCAGGTACACCAAATAAGTAGAGGTACAGCAGGCCGCACGCCTTTTTTTTTGTGTTGGAAATCATCAAATGACCTCTCCCGCTCTTGCCGGAGCGGAAGGGCGTGTCAGACTCTTACTGACTAAAACCCACCCGTGTTCCTTCAGTTGCCTGTGCGCCAGGGCCACGGCAACTCTTTCGAACAATCCGCGACCCCGACAGCTATCGGCCCTATCGGACCCCGTCAATTGTGCTGACATCTCTTTGAGGCGCGCGTGGAACACGACGCGCTGTCGACCCGGCCCTGGTCCTTACCGAACGGCGAGCTGCTCATTGCTCGCCGTCCACAAGCCCGCGCCTACAGTGGCCGGGAGTCGGCAATTGACTCCCGACGCCCAGGGTGTCTCCTCCGCGCACGCCTGTGGTAACAGAACTTTTATAAGATGGCCTCTAATTCTATTGAAATTACGTGCTACGTTTACGATAGGTTACTCAAAGTCAAATTCAAAGATTTATTTGCAGATAAATATGGTTACAAAAGTTCTTACAATGGTAGTATTATGGTTAATGGTAGTATTATGGTTAATGGTTGTATTTTATTGTTATGTTGTATGTTTTATTGTTAGTTTTAAATGCTCCTTTTGTTATATTTTTTATTATTCATTTTATTTTATTTTTTGTTTGGAATTCCTGTGCGTGTCCCAAATAAAATATTTTTCTTTCTTTCTTTTAGTATAATAGTAGCATATCATATTTAATCATAACATAATGACATGCATTGGTATACAATTAGATTATTTTAATATAAACTGTAGGAATTCTTTTATAGTATAGAAGGAATTTTCAATTCGCCAACTGTGTAAAGCCCTTCTGAAGTGGGCCATTGGAAGTTCTTTAATTTGGTTAGGACTCTTGTTATAAATCTGAATACACGTAGAATAGCAGCTTCGCCCATATAGTTCCGTTTTCATTCTTGAAATAATTATTATAATTTTTATTATTATTATATTACTGTCGTCTGATCCTACACTGTTTCCTTATTTTGCTGGAGATGCGTATGCATCCGTTCAGCTTTCCGTTCAGTTTTCGCGGCAAACAGGCATAAAATTAGGACAAGTGTGTTTTCATCATGCGCATGCTAACGACAGTGTTCAGACTAACATTAATTATTAACATTTACATAAGGTAATTGTGTTCAGTGTGTAGAAATGATGAAAATCGTCCAGCGAAACGCGAATGGAGCTGAATAAATGTAGTTACTCCCTATGCGCCCAAATAGTTTTTAATACGACAAACCTTTTAGATCTTAATCTTAATTAATTTGATTTATGTCTAGTCATAGGCATAGTCTACCGGTGTAGGTAGAATTAGTTATTATTTGTTTCATGGGAACCGCCGCCACCGCCGCTCTCTATCTTAATAAAGCACATGCTAATAACAATAATATGATGGTGTCATTGGCTTGTGTGTGTGTGTGTGTTTGTGTGTGTGACATAGTGACGTTTTTCCGTGGAACTCTTTGGAAATCGCTCAGCGAATGCAAGTTTGACGGTTCATGTGTCTTATGCAAAGTATTGTTAATTAAGTATATAGGTGATGAAGAGAGACGACCAGTTCAAGACACTAAACGACCTTTTATTGTAGGAAAGCTTAGCTTAGCTTACGATAAAAAAAACAATTGCAGGTAACTTAAAAATACATTACAATAATAATAAACTAATCACTGCACAGCACGTATTAATCTGTAGTTCAGAAACTCACAACGGGGGCGCCACCACCGCGGTGGCGGTAGCAGAGCGCTAGGGCTCCCCGGTCGGTCACTCGGCCGGCGCGCGCGGCATGCTACAGTAATGGTAATGATAATGCAGCTACAGGGTGAAAAAAAAAAATTACTTTTTTCAGTTATCGGTAACTCAAGGAGGTTTATAGTTTTTGTCGTTTTCTCAGGTGTTCTTTAGTGCAAGTGATTTAAGATAGATGATTTCTGTTCGCTGTGCTAAACGTCAATTTATCATTGCTATTGGGTGGTGTACAAGTCGTCGTCAAGTTGTTACGGGTGCTAAGCCCAATAAAGTCTAACAGCCGGTCTTAGCAAGGGGTACCGTGTTACCCAGTAACTGGGTTGTGGAGATCAAATAGGCAGTCGCTCCATGTAAAATATTAGAATTCAGTGTCGTCTGGTAAGATTCGAAAAAAAAACTCAAAGCATTTATTTCAAATAAACCAATTACAGACACTTCTGAATTGTCAAGGGGTCGGTCAATCAGACAGATGAAGCTAGTTGCCCATTCCAAAGCGTAGTAGGTACCTATGGAGAAGAACAGGCAAGAAACTCCATGGACACTCATTTAAATCAAAATATGGTTACAAAATATTGATTACATCATTCATGTTGAAATTATGCATGTGAGAACGATGCAGAACGTTGAAAGCGTCCGTAATAAAAAGACAAAAACAATTCAAATATTAAATTAAATTAAAATAAGCCGTGGCAGCTAAGATTGAAAGCCGACTTCAACATAGTTGAGAAAAGGCTAGAGAGATGATTATGGGTGGCAAACAAGTACCTACGTAGATAAGTAGATGGCTAACCTTCCTGATGGCAAATGGTTACCGCCGCGTATCAATGGTCAACAGCAATCACAGGTGCGTTACCATCCTAGATACAAAGCTGAAATGTCCCAATAAGCACTTACTAATTCCATGCCTGTACCAACCATAAACTTACCTGTACTGTACCTATTCCCTTAAAACGGGCAACACTCTTGCAGCAAAGTGTGTTCCGTGTTTTCCAAAGTATATAATCGCCATCATTATGCCGAAAGTGATTTAAAATGCTGGCAAGTGGCAGGTCTACAGGGTGTCAGGGACATTGACGCGCAAACTTTAACCACGAATTCAGCACATGATTCTAGATTCCCATAGCGTAGAAATTTTTCGTCAGTTATCACAAAAGATAAACAAAAAATAAATAATAAAAATTATATTCAAAAATGTAAGGTATAACGTTAAATACAGTTTTCTTAAATTTATGTCAAGTTCAACCATAATTTGCTGTTTCATAGAAAAGTTTTATTTTTAAATAACCGACGAAAGTTTTCACGGTCGGGGCTTCAGAATCATGTTTTCCCATTCAATACATATAGAAAGCACGCTAAGCCGTTGGTCCTGGCTAAAAAGGATAGGTCGATTTCGATCCCACTGGCATGAAGTTGGCTGTTTACTGACAATTTTACATACATACATACATAAACTCACGCCTTCTTCCCATGAAGGTAGACAAAAACTATAGAACGCCACCTGCTAAGATTCTTACATAAATAATCATTGTGCCTCGACTACGTTCATACATCTGCACCCGAATTGCGTAACAAACTATCAATTTTCAATCCGAATAATTTTGACGCCTATAGCTAATCCATTGCTTCATACGTTCGAAAAATTTGTCTCCTCGGCAACGTAAATAACGCAATGAATTTTGTTGAACTGTCAAAATGAAAGTCATTCCTATAGTTAGTGTGTTAAGCAATTACCCCGCTAGTCATGCCGGTTGCGAGTACTACGCACCTGATCTTTCTGAAGAACTGTATGTCTTCCTAGGGCGTCCCCTCCCGGCGTTTCCACTCACATCTGCCTTGTAAATACCTTTTGTTAGTCGCCTTTCATTCATCCTCTCAACATGACGGAACCATCTAAGCATACTCTTTCCAGTTTTCTTAACCATTCTCTTAACACCTTCTTAGTCACCATTTCCGATATCCACGATAATTAATGTCCTCGGTGGCCTAATTTACTTACTCTTGACCACAAATCTTTATTTAATCAAAATATAATCAGCAGTTTATCACAATCATCTTGTCATCAGAAGCTATGATTATTTAGCAAGCGTCGCCGTAGGCAAATCCGTATATTTTTTTATCTGCAGCCGTTTTGATATCGTGGTATCGTGACCACATTTCAACGTTGTTTCAATAGATCCTGTTCCGTTATGCAAAAATGAAATCGCCATTGTATTAGCAATGTTGTGGTCATTTGGTGTTATTATATTAATATGTGGATGCTTAAAAAATACTGCTTTATGCCTGTTGGTTGTTAATGTTGCCAATTATTTTTTGTTTGTAAATTATTGGGTTTTTCTATTAGGTCTAACTCAAAGTCAAAGTGAAATCATTTATTTCCAAATACGGACATAAAAGGCACTTTTAAACGTCAAAATTTACAAAAAAATAGAATTGATTCTAGTTGCCCCTTCTAAAGGGTAGTTTGGTATATAGAAAAATAGGCAAGATTCTACCGTTACTCTTTTAAAATATTTTTTATACATTCATTGTATATTATATATTATATATATTATATTATATGTGAAGACAATGCACCTAGAATAAAATTATTATACCACAATAGGTAAGAAGAATTAAAAATAAAACGATGACAGGTAAATGTGATAGATGTAAGTATGTAATGTATGTGTAGTACTCGTAGACGATTTTCCTAAAATGTATAAAAGTAATAACTTAGTGTGTGAGTTAAAGTAACCACAGACTTTGCATTAGGAATTTCTTAGTAGCATCCCGGATTTTAGAAGTTGGTGGTGTTGGTCCAGCGCCTGATCTCTCCCCAGTCATGTCGAATTGCCGTCCCATCGGACTATGAGAGTAAAGAAACAGAGATTACACCTGTGTTTGCGCACACGCTTGTGCACACAATGTCTCCTGCGACCTAGCTGATCTCCGTTGAGATTGGCCACCGTGACCGAAATTTGGTCAGGTGGACATTTTTTGCTTTTTTTGTTTTCGTGAAAATTCTGAGATTAGTTTAATAAACTTTTCCTATTCATTAACGTTTATCTTGTTTGGCCTAGAGTTTCTTTTTGAATATGTTTGGGAAATGGACAGTGTTAAGATTAGATCATCGTTTAAACTTTGAGAAGATGGTGAAATTATGGTGACATAATTTACTGGTTAATGGAAAATGCTTGCCATCTGTTCAAAATCTATTAGAAATATGTTTATGGTTGTTCATTAAAATAAATCTTTTTCCCCTATTAGGGCCACCAGGTGATAACAGATTAGTTAATTGTAAGTATCTCTCCCGGCACCACACCCAATCGGTTGTCATTAAATCTATGTTGTTATCATTATGGCATTTCAAATGGTCCAAAACGTTTTGTATTTAACAGTTGCAGTGTTGAGTGTATAGGAAGGGAACATGTCGATAATTATATGCATTGCCGCGATAGTACATAGAGCCTGAGCCTACAATTTCGAAAATGGCAATAGTTTAAGTAGTTCATAATAACTTAACCAACTATACAGTTTTGGTAATTACCCACAGTTTGAGCAAAAGCTAATTGACTTAATAACTTTATTAACTCAGTAAATCCAAGCTTACTAATTGATCGCAATCTTGAACAATCCAATTTACAAAATAAGTGTTTACAGTCCGCTGGCCGCTCTTTAGCCATTTGCCATTTAAATTTAAGAAAACCATAAATTTAAGGCTAATACGCACTTAGAATTTAGCGTAATCGTGTAATAAAATTAAGAGCACTTGTAAATTAAATGTGTTGAGCAAGCGCAAGT
The DNA here is from genome assembly GCA_917490735.1 of Dryobotodes eremita. NCBI lineage: Eukaryota > Metazoa > Arthropoda > Insecta > Lepidoptera > Noctuidae > Dryobotodes > Dryobotodes eremita. Next base: position 15,736,085 of record OU823255.1, read on the forward strand.
ACTCGAACACAATTAGTGACGATAAAAAATAATAATATACCACTATTAATTGTATATTCAGTGAAGTAGTGGCTGGTTGTCGTTGAGTAAGATATTGGACCATAGAAATAAATGCAATAGTTTAAATTAATGGTTATTTACGAGTTTATGATTGTGTTTTACAGTTAATTTATGTCTAACCAATTTATTCCTACATAGAACAGATATGGTACTACTTCATTTTGGGTGTCCTTACATAAACTTAAGCCCGTAAAGATGTTTATCACCCCATCACTAATACGATAACTGACGAAAATGTTAATTAATACTGACTTGGTTAATAGGTGTCGTGTCAAAGCTGAGTTAATTTGCATTTTATTACGACGTGCAATAAAATAGAAAACAAATCTTATAACATTTATTGGATTTGTTTTTTTAATGACATCGGAATCACAGTATAATAAAGTAAGCAGTATTACGTCTTTATACAAATCGCCCGAAACGACGCGCTTCGTAATCTCGGTGTACACCAGTATTAAACAGTCGCGCGTGCGCCGCAGTTATGTAAGGGCGCGGACGATGCGAGACGCTCCCGCACATTTGTTAACGTTAAATAGAGCACGAAGCTGTTTAAAATTGTTTAAAGGGATTTGTCGCTTAGCGACCATATCGCCCAGGGCAGCAAAATACAAAATTGTTGATTACTATCTAACTTATAACTAACTTGTACAATTGTTTTGCCTTATCGGACATTGGAAAAGCAAGGATAGTATTACAAAAGCCAATATCATACTTTTTATATCGTCTTAAAACATTAATTCTACTATTTACATTCCGGGCACACTCCATCAGAATATGAAATCGACTGTATTGTTCAGTGTATGGACGTTTGTATTCATCAATAGCAAAACCAGTTTTTTTTTTTTTTAATTACTAACTCAGTCGGCACGGTAAGCCTATAAAAATTACATTATTTTCAGTTTTTATTTATTTATGTTATGTAGGTATTTCTATATTTATTAAAGCGTAGCGAGCATAACTTCCTCGACAGGTACTTAGTAGGTAAATATCTATCATTTTCTATGCGATTGTTGCCCGATTGAAGGAATAAAATATACCTGTACTAGCTTCTGCTCGCGGTTTCGCCCGCATGGATTTCAGTCTGGCACAGAAAATCTCTATCATGCGTCCCGAGATCAAAGCACGTTTGTGAAATTTAAACTATTCATCTTAATTTTTATCTTCATAAAATTTCCTTGGCGATCAAGTTTATTTCAATTTGTGAATTAATCTGAGCGTTTAGATATATCTCATCGCGGACTTTTTATAGGTCTTTTTATGTAACTTTTCTATAGAAAGTATATTTGAACTCGATACGATAACATGTAAAAAAAAAAGAGACAATTCGAATGGCTTCGGCTGATGTGTGGAGATGATTTAGCAATAAAAAACCTTACACCACAAGGTGCCGCATTTGTGAAAAACATTTTAATGTACATGACATACTATGTATCTTCAACAAATAGCACGGGTTTAAAAAAGCATGCTCTCCCATCATTAAATTTGCTGGACTTACAAAGTATTGTTCCAAGTCAGTGGGCAACCCTAGTGCGTATTTATCTACCGAGCGGGCGTAGGTAATTATTTCAAGGACACTGCCAAGACTTAGCACTGCTTACTTTATTATACTGTGTCTGAATACCATTCAAACGTATTATTAATAGGAAACGCGGTCGTTGGCGTTTTTTCTATACTAACGTACCTATTGCTCTGTTTTCTCCCTAGTTAATAATACTAGTCTAAATATTATTTTAATCTCAAAAATCTAACACTGCGTGTCCCTATGTTTTGTTGGTAGGCGTATTTTTTTTCTAAAATAAAGAGGAAACAGAGAAATACGTTAGTATAGAATGAACGCCAATGACCACGTGACCACGTTTCATCTTAAAAAGTCAAATGCCAACTGACATTTAGTAAAAAAAAACTCCCCTCTACTGCTTGTTGTAGAAAAGGCTTAATCGAATTGACATTTCAAAGTCAAAATATTAAGAACGACCTTGTCAAGTGAAAATCTTAAAACTTTTATCTTTGCCATTAATCTTTTATAATAACTATGCCGAAACAAAAATTAATATAAAAGATAAAATATTTCGCCACATTGCTTCGTGCTCATGACATTAGCTTACTACGCCAGCGCCATAGTTCACACAGTTAGCCCGCTTATTTCCCACGAAATGACAAAACACATTACTCTCTTTATTTGCACATTATCTGTATTGTGTGCAAATAGAAATGTGGCTGATGTTATCTGTGGTCGGAACGAGCGGACTTCGTTGTTCTACCGGTCATACATTATTATTGTATTCAAATTTCGAATACGCCTTTGATGCCGCTTTATTTCACGAAATATTTTGATGGCTGTTCGTATTGTGTTGCTGTTGCCAGATTTTAGATAAAAATAAATTACGAGCTAGTATTTTAGTTTTTAACTGTAACTTCAATTATTTGGAAGCTTCTTTAACAATTTAAGCTCATTTGGACGTGGGCGCATTCGTTGAGGCTCCGGCCAGCCCGCCGGTTGAACGCGTCCCAAAGGGTCATGGCCATCCGGATGGTACGGGGATACCGCACGGTCTCCTGCGAGGCGGCGAGCCTCCTTGCCGGATTACCGCCGTGGGATCTGGAGGCAAAGGTCCTCGCGCACGTTTGGGAGTGGCGCGAGGAGGCGAAACGCCGGGGCGTAACACCGCTGCCGCGAGTAATCGCGGCACAGCGGACAGAGCTCCGGCGGGATCTCATGGCGGCATGGAGAGTGCGACTGTCGCAACCCAGCGCAGGGCACGCCACAATTGCGGCGGTAAGACCCCTCTTTGAGGAGTGACTTGAGAGGCGCCACGGCGTCCTCACCTTCCGCCTGACGCAGGTCCTCACCGGACATGGCTGTTTCGGGAGGTTCCTGTTTCGGATAAGGCGAGAGGAAACGCCCGGGTGTTATCATTATGTGGAACGACCGGAGGTCACGGTGGAGCATACGGTGGAAGTCTGCCCGGCCTTGGGCGGAGCACCGCCGTGTCCTCGTGGCGGCGATCGGCGGCGGCGACCTCTCGCGTCCGGCCCTGGTTCAGGCCATGGTACGGAGCGAGAGGGAATGGGAAGCCGTCACCTCCTTCTGCGAAGCAGTAATGCTCGCGAAGGAGGAGGCGGAGCGCGAAAGGGAGAGGCAATCTCTGCGCCCTCGCGCCCCTAGCCGCCGCAGGAGGAGGAGACACCCTGGGCGTCGGGAGTCGATTGCCGACTCCCGGCCACCGTAGGCGCGGGCTTGCGGACGGCGAGCAATGGGCAGCTCGCCGTCCGGTAAGGACCAGGCCCGGGTCGACGGCGCGTCGTGTTCCACGCGCACCTCAAAGAGATGTCAGCACCATTGACGGGGTCCGATAGGACCGATGCCTGCCGGGGTCGCGGATTGTTCGAAAGAGTTACCGTGGCCCTGGCGCACAGGCAACTGAAGGAACACGGGTGGGTTTTAGTCAGTAAGAGTCTGACACGCCCTTCCGCTCCGCCCAGAGCGGGAGAGGTCATTTGATGATTTCCCACCCAAAAATTCAATACTATTTATCATGATATAGATTTCGTTATTATTTTAAAAGAGAACCCTAAAAAGTGGTTTCTGTTGAAATCTGTAAAAAATATGTATAATTAGTCACACTTTCTTATAAACGTTTGCATAAAAAGTAAAAATATTTGTAACCAAAAAAGAATTCAAAAATTAAACTTTAATAAATACTTTTACTAAGTTACGAAATATTCATGCAAGTCTGCTACAGTTTTCTTTAATGAATCCAAACTGGTGTGCGTGCGCCTGAGGGTAAAATGCTTACGTCAACATAACTGAGTGATTGGTGTTACGTAATCAAGGTGAAGTGCGTTTTGAGTTCGGTTCGTACTTGATCGCTATAAGACCTCTTAGTAATTATAGTAACATTTCTACGAACTTCGAAGGATATAGAGAATGTTGAGTTGTGGGAATTTGTAGTATATTTTTTTGTTTGGGGGTTTGCGGTGCGCTGATTTATCTTGGAAATAATAGCTATTGTAGGTATTAACCTTGTACTGACAAATGAATTAGTAGATACTCACACAAGGAAAATATCTACAATTACCCTTGTAATTAAGTAAGTGATAATTTATTTTAATTTAGGCTTATTCTGCTTTAAGTTCCTTAACTTCCTGTTTACCTACATAATGTCAACTACATGTTATTTTTTCGGTTTGTGTTCTTTCTCTGCATCATGTTTAGGTTCCGCATATATTTATTTTCCTTCTTTTTTTATTTCAAATATTACAAATAAAACCATGAAACCATAAAATAATTAAAACATTTTCTTTATTCCTACCTACAAAATTGATTCTAATTACAACTCTACTCATTACACTCAATAGCTACCTACACCGCCAAGTTGAACTACATCACCAATTACAGAAGGACAATCACTGTAAGCACCTGTTCCAACCACGTTTGAATGATAAATGGCTGGCCATAAACAGCTTAGCTACCAATAATTAAAATTAAATAATTAAAACGTTGCTATAGGCACATCGTGGCGTGCAAACATCCTTGGCAGAAACGGAAACCTACGCAACCGCGTTGCCTCGGATATCAACAGCTACCAAATTACATTAGTTAAATGGGAAACCATAGAACTTTTACTTGTAATATTCCATACAAACGATACTTAGGCCCGTATTACAGAACGTCACTCAATACTCAAGCATTACTTAAAACTAGATTCAGGCCATTTGATTGGTTGAAACTAGTTTTAAGTAATGCTTGAGTATTGAGTGACGTTCTGTAATACGGGCCTTAATTTCTATGTACAGTCACCAAAAGAAGTAGTAGTAAGTAACCAGGGTCGTCGGATATAGGTGAAGTTTAGTAAGAAACCGATGGATCTTTTCGAATGAAATTTAATTTGATAAATGGCCTGTTTGTTTTCTATTTATTTTATTTTATTCCAAATCATTCATCGGTTTCTTACTAAACTTCAACTATATCGACGACCATGGTTACTTATCACTTTTGTTGACCGTACATTCGATCGCTTTCTTATGTCACAGATTGAGTTACAGAACAATCTCCATTCAGACAAGTTACAGTATTTATCGTAATTTTAATATTTATGGTAAACTAGCGGACCCCACAGACGTCGTCCTGTCCGATACAAAAATCCCATAATAAAAAAGCACGTTCAGTTTTTGTCGATTTTGAAACTTTTTCGAAAATCTCTTTAAAATTTTCTTTCCCTAAAAACCTAATTCGGCCTAATGTGAACATTTTAAAACAAAAATCGTCAAATCGGTTCAGCCGTTCGCAAGTGATGCGGTTACCAACGAACAGTATTTCATTTTATATTATAATTTGCAGATAGACATCTAAGGATTTTCATAATATTATTTTGCTGCATTTTAACGGTTTCTTGCATAATTTTGAGTGGTTCCATAATTATGATAATATTTTAATGAAATATGTCATGCCTGGCTTCGTCTCGTGTTATGTCAAGTTTTGGCACTAATTGCATATAATTTCTACTTTTACTCTTAAAGTTTTATATGTGAATGCAAATCATTGAATTGTTTGTTTTTGCTTGTAAAATAGGCAACCTCTCTATATATGATAAAGTTACAGGATATATTTATTTCTACTGTAGGCTAAAATTTTATCGGCAATTATAGTTACTTTCATTACAATTTAATTTTAGGCGAAATATGAAAGGCCTATGGTACACCTCTGCCTAACCTTTCGGGGGTTACAGGCGTGATGTTATGTTTTGATTTATTTTAACAGAGCTTGACTAAAATGGCCGTATCATGAAAGAAAGAGTTACTAACATAGTCTTAAGGGGACTACAAGACCTAAATGAATATTTTATAATGCCTAAAAGTATATGAACCACTGCAGTAAACTAAATCAGAAAAATATATGATCTTCTGCAGGATATATACTAGTTAAATAGTGTGTTGAAAACTAAATACAACTAATTTTATACGATAGAAAAAAATCACGAAGATTCCTCAAAAAAATTCTTTTAACGATTAAAATCCATACTAATATACATGCAATCATTCTGATTTTTTGTCAGATTATTCTACAAGCAACATATTAACGTATTAGTGTTTTAATTTTTTAGTCCACTCAATAGTTTTTTTTTGTAAATAGATAATTGCTTCATATTTGCAATAAATTACCAGCGTTGTGTCATCGCGTTTCTCTTTCTTTTCTATGCAGTCCGACAGTGACCGCGCTTTAGCTGTTGTAAGCCTCTTAAGTCTTATTTATTAACACAAGTTTTGTTTATGATAAATATTATGTATGTTTAGGTTAAGGTATTTATCTAATGGGCCTATGTCGCCTGAAAATAAAAGGATTATGTATTATTATTATTATTATTTTTACATCTTTTGACATTTCTCAGGGCCCTGGGTACCGGACCTTTGGAAGGCGTACGAGGGGCCGAAGCCAACTCACAGAGGCCCGTTAGACGTTTTTAATTAAATGAGGCACCAACCGACGATTATCTCTGTTTGGACTATGCAAATGCACCTAAGGACAACCGCCGGTTGGTGTAAGACTATTGCAGGATATGGAAACAAAGATATTGGACTATGAATTTGGGTAGCTTAAGTGGACTGGTTATCTAGGACTATCTAAAGACTATGGCCCCTGCCTGACCAACGTTTTATATAAAATACACAAATATAATGGCACGGGGTGACTTACACACTCAATATGGGCCCCCGAAAACGGTCGCTAGCACATAGTACCGTAGCGACAAGGGGGCAACATGTCCTGAGGTGCTTATGAGGAGGGGAGAGGTATTCCACGACTAAAAGTAAAATGTGACCACACAAGTTCGTATACCACTATTGTTATGTAAACAATGACAGGAACTTATAATAACATTATCAACTTACACATTTTTGAAGCTAACTCAAAAACTAACTAAGCATACTTAATTAAATTTATATGGGTCCACCTTGTGATTTTCCTCTAACAAATAAAAAAAGATTTTTCAAAATTGGTCTAAGATTATTGATAAAAATATCTTAATTTTTTGAAGTCAGTTAAAAACGTGCGCTTGCACTGTGCACGTTCAATGTTCATTGATTACTTACAATGTAAAAAAATTAAAAACAACGGCTTACTCTGTATCTATATTTCCATAATTATAGCCTTACAATAATAAAACCATCATCACCAGGGTATCAAGATTGATCTCTACTAACAGTTATGGCAAGCGAAATCATAGTGCGTGGAATAAATTATGTATCGCGTTTCATAATCAGATTGTAATTTGGAATTCATGAAGAAATTCTCGAGCGCATCGGAGGGTAAGGCGATGCTCGATGTAAACGGGGCGGTGGAAAAACTGACAAGCAACATTTAAGGCGCGGTAAGAAGCAAATTTTTAGGTAATTGATATTTATTAGGTAATGCGCATCGTGGCAACTAATAAGGTTCTAAACAGCAGCGATGCGTTTGATGTTATGTGAATCAAATGACCACGAAAATAAAAGTAATTTTGCAGGTATAATTACATTAAAAAATAAATGAACGACTCAGTGGAATAATTTTTAGGTATTTCTTTAGTTGATTGAATTCCATTTAATATCATTACATAAAATATGAAAGTTCACGCTCAACTTTGAGAACTATGCGACGAAACATATTTTTTTGAGCTCAACAGAGCTCAAAAAATATTTATTATTATTTTTTTTTTTTTGAAAAATATTGTCATGATAACAATCATGATACTATTTTATTTTTATGAAATATTTTTGAATAAGTCTTTTCTACGAACGAACGAAAAACACATTACAAGCTAGAAAAACATTGAGTGTCAATACACTCAATGTTTTTCTGGCTTGTAATGTGTAATGGTGAAGTCAGCTATTATTCCACCTGATGCTTGGGAATGACACTATTGACAGCTCACTTCAAACTCACCTCAACTAACTTTTCTTTTCTTCTCGTTGTTTTATTCTATTATTTTTTTTTATTTTTTGGGTTTTCTTTCTTTCTTTTCAAAGGTGAGAATTTTACAAAATAGACCAACTGGACTTGTGATTTATGCGGATTTTCGCAACTATGACTTTCTGCAAAATTAACTCATAAATTACTAACGCACGAAAGTACTCAGATACAAAAGTACCTAGGGGCTTATTTGGAAAATGTGTTGTGTGTGTGTATATATGCGTTACAGAGGTTACCAGCGACATTAGATATTTTCGTTATAGGTAGCTACTGCCGTTCAAAATATGTCTCATAGATGAGTCAAGCAAGTTGCTAAGCTTGCGGTGAAGACTCGTCCTTACACTTCAAATGAAGTTATCATACTATAGTACGTCACTTATTAATTTACAGAGCAGAATATTAATTACCATAAAATTTATTCTAATTCCAATGTGCCAGTGAGTTGTAGTTTTTAATTGGTCGAACCATGAAGTTGCTAACTGAATAAAATAGTAATTTAAGGGGCACATTAAAAGCTAACACAGACAGGCCCGACGCGACGGTGCGACGCGATTCTGGTACAACAATTTCCTTGAAGTTTTCATAGAAATTGTTTTACTGGTGGCGTTACGCTGTCGCGTCGCGCCTGTCTGCGGAAGTCTTAACAGTAGCAGTTATTAACTATGTTAATAGAGACATAGGATGGCTAATATTTATTTGGCTTTCATTTAAAAAAAAATAACAAAGTTTTACGCATCCGCACATTGATATTGTACTGATAGACATGTTGAAATCATAACCCTTAGTTCCAGCATAGTCGGGTAAAAAAGGTATTTCTTGTACGCAATCAGTTACTTTCTTCATAGCCACGGAAAAAGAGTTTATTTTTTGTTGTTTATATACATGCTAATCTACCTTTCATAACAAAAGGAAGTAAGTATACCGATTAAAAGTAAGAATTACAGAATAGCACCTCCCTTTAAGGGACTTAGAGGGTGAAAGTTACAAATTTCTTAACTTTTTGTTGTATGTATGCAAATCCTAGCCTGAATACCAAATTTCCCTAGGGAAGTACTCTAGAGCTTTTATTTTATAAATAAACCTGCACGCCCATTTCGAAGATTGGAGGGTAAAAGTTTAAAATTTCTTAAAAAAATGTTGTTTGTGTGCAAATCCAAGCCTGCATACCAAATTTCAGCTTTCTAGGATTTCGGGAAGTGCCCTAGAGGTTTTGATGAGTGAGTGAGTCAGTCACTCAGTGACGAAATCGACCTGTTTTAGGTATTAATAAAATCAAAAGCTAGACACGTGAAACTTAGTGTGTTTTATAACCTTGCTAACTACATTTTGTCCTGAGAATTTCAGCTCTCTAGCATTCTCCAGGCCGAAGCTATGAGGGTATGAAAATACGACGAAACGCTTCGAGAAAAGGTAGGTAGTGCCCCTGCTTTTTTTTGGACCGTCTGGGCGGGGGTACTACCGTGCATCCAGATCCCAAGAACAAACTCGACATTGTAGTTGTAAAACATGTTCTCCCATACATTCCAACTGCAATAATAATTGTATGTTTGTACACACAAAATTGAAAGATTTACCATGTTATTTTAAAATCCTAGACTTCTTATAGGTTTTCTTGTAATCTGTAAGTAATGCACTAATTTCTGAATACTTTTTAAAAATTTTAGGCTCTGTGATTTCGGAGATTAGGGGGTATGGTCAATTTTCATATATTTTCTTAAATAATTTCAAAACTGTTATTTTAAAATTATACAAAAAATATGTTTGAGAGCCTCACAATAAGTTCTTTCATTTGATATGCCACACGATACAGTTTGCAAAACTCTTGTTTTTAATTTTTTAGTTTGCCCCCTAAAAGTGACTCCCATATTCAAAATTAATTTATTTACGTTACACGTGCATGTTTGGGTCACAAAAATTCATAATATGTGTATAAAATTTGAACTTAATCAGTTTAGTAGATTCGGAGCAAACTAGCTGTGACAGACGGACAGACAGACACACGAGTGATCCTATAAGGGTTTCATTTTTCTGTTTTTTATTAGGACGGTACGTACGGAACCCAAAAATTTCACACTTACTGCAATTAACAGTTTTGAAGTTGATTTCAATTGCAGTTGACGAATTGCAATTAAATCGTCTCAGATAATCAATTCAGCGAGATGCATTAAGTTACCTAAACAACTCAATAGTTTTTTTTTTAAATATTACTTTATAGATCTGATTGAATCATCCTCATAGAATAACTACTTATTTTTTTCAGAAAGTAATAGGGGAAATTGTATGACGTCTTTATCGGAATAATTTCGAGGGGTATTTACATAGCCATATTTATGCAACTTCGATTTCTAATGATTTCTCAAAGTTTAGCATAATTAGATATCTAGAGTCCTAAACATAATCAAAACTAATATAATTGCACTATATTACATTCGGTAATTTTTAAAATAATTGAATAAATTTTGATCGGGTCTGACGTCAATGTCTTTGACGCATTTCCGCTTTTGCGCACAAAAAATAACTTTTTAAATTGATAAATTATACGGACGGCGATGGCGTAAAGAAATGGTGCATAACCCTTGAACGGCAGTTAGGTTAGATAATACCCATCACATAATATTGTTTTATCGAATGTTTTATTTTTATTAGGAATATTTAGGTATAATGGAAATGACATGGTTAGAAAATGAATATAATAAATAAATCAGAATAAAATTATAAATTCGAAGCCTACCGCCTACCGGTTAACTGGGATATTGGGTTGCCAGTAAAATATCGCTTTTAACGATAAGACCGCCCATTGTGTCACCTTATGTAAAATTTCTACATTTATATCTGTAATTTTTATGGTGTACATATGAGTATTCTATTATATTGTATTATGTGTTAAAAATGTAAGATAACTTGTAATCATTTTATTTGTCGAAATATGATATGATAGATAAGAAGTCGGTTAAAAATCTAGCCAATAGGCCGTTCAAACATTATCTATACATCTACACGACTCCCACTTTATGTATAAATAACAAAATTATAAAATTCTGTTGATATATTTTACCATACTGTTGTTGTTTGTTTTTTAGTCTGTAATAAACCTATCCTAGAAACTACACTAACACACTAAACTCTTAGAAATTTTATTTGTTTGAATATATTGCCCTTATCTTGGTTGGTTTTAGTATTAAAATCAACGAGCATTACATAAAAGTCGTTCAAAAATGTTTTACTGTTTATTATAATTCTAATTGACTGTATCGTATATAATGCCGGTAGGCTTATATAAACGTTTCCTAAACTGTCAGTCGTTATATCAATATTGTCGAATCATTTACGGATATTGCTCGAAAGCCCAGACCTTGAGTCTTTCCTAGTTGTTCTAAATTGATACTGATCTTTAAGTAGGAAGCTTGCTGTGTTTGAAACAAGAAATATAGGCTTATTAACTTATGGTCAAAGGTTTTTCCCATACCGTATAACGCCAATGTTATACTGAAAGCTTTGTTTAAAGTTAGCCTAAGGGCGCTTTAAAAAGAACATAACTAATCGCTTGTTCGTGGTTACAAAATATAAAAAAATCGTGCATAAATTAGTTTTTTACGCACATAGCGGCACTAAAGGGTTAACAAAATTGAAAGAAACTAAACTATTTACGATGATTTAGTTTTGTTGAATTATTGTTTCAATATTTTATCAAGCAGCCTTAAATTTAATTTTATTTCTTTGGGTAAATTTGTACAAAGTTAATTATCACGCTGTCACGCATGTGTGAGGCTGCTACCTCAACAACTAAGCTATTAAAGTGCGTATACATCAATTTCGTCAAGTTTTTCGATCCCATTACAATTAACCTACAGTTAAAGCCTGATGATTATGTAAATTTGCAATCTAATTAGAAACGACATTCAATTTGACACTGCCCACCTAATTATTATGCATAGCACGCATAATTCGTGTATGATTGACTTGTTTTTACGCAAGTCGCTCAAAGGAAAGCAAGTATAGGAAACGGATTGCGTGTAAGGTCACCATTGGGTTAACCTGTTCTATGTAGATCAATGAATTGTGCCAGGTATGCATAAATTGGACAGTAAAAAACTCTTTGTTGCAACACAATAAAAAAAATACCGGCCAAGTGCGAGTCGGACTCGCGCACCGAGGGTTCCGTACAAACCTGTAGGTATATAAGTAAAAGTTATGGTATTTTTATTGCTAAATGAAATCCATAACATTACAATGTGGAAAGCTGGAGGAGCATACATTTAAGAAAAAGGTCTCTATACAAAAAAATTAAAACATACAATTTTTTTTATTTCTTGACCATAATTGTTAACATTTTGTTGGTAAATAGCGCCTCCTTTTAAGCAGATAATGCCTGTGTTAGAAGACAAAAGATCGATCGAAGATCGTTCCAGTAATCCTTTATTTTATATTAACACATATCATTTATTTTATAATATAACTAAAATACCTACACTAGCCTTGCAGCAGCCTTGCAAAAGTTGTTTTATAAAAGTTATTTATTTACAAAGCTTTTTAGTCACTATTTAGAAATCTGGTTCAAAAATACTAACTAAGTATAAATTTGAACCTTATTATGTGATGTAACTAAAAATGTATGCTTTTGCAATTTTTCCTTTATCTGTGCTGTAAGTCGTTGCTTCGTACCAAATTTCAAGATTCTGAGTTCACGGGAAGAACCCTATAGGTTTTGATTCCCTTTCGAGCGTCGAAAATTTGTGGCATAAACGGCTTTATCTTTTGATTGTGTTGGCTTAGAAGTTATATTTTTTCATAGCTTCAAGAGACAGTAGACCCGAGTATTTGATATGAATTTCAGCTTGATACCTTCACGAGTTCCTGAGAAAAGGGGTCTTGACAGACAGACAACAAAGTGATCCTATAAGGGTTCCGTTTTTTCCTTTTGAGGTACAGAACCCTAAAAATGGAGGCGATTTGTAAAAATATATGTACATACTTACCTATAGCACGACCCATTGATAAAGGTTTGTTTTGTGACCAACTGTGTATATAATATTTTTGTATTGGATTTCCCTTATATCGATCCTGTGCGTGGTTATAGGTATATCGACCATGGCCGTTGTCAAAAACTCGAGAGGTGTCGTGGGACACCCGGGTGGAACGAAGCTCTTTTCGCTGTATGTTATGTATTAAATAACAGGTACAATGAAATAAACTAACAACTTTTGAGAGTAACTAAATAAAAAATAACAGGCACAATGAAATAAACTAACAACCTTGAGATTAACTAAATTAAAAATAACAGGCACACTTAAATAAATAATAACAACCTTTGAGAGGAACTAAATGAAAAATAACAGGCACAATTGAATAAACTAACACGGTTGAGAGTAACTAAATGAAAAAAAGTCAAGAGCACACATAAAATATTAGGGTAAAGGTGTCGCTTTTTTTTAGTTTTTTGATAATAACTAAAGTTCTTAATAATTTATTACAATCTAGCCTAATAGACTAATAAGCAACTTATCTTTAACTTATTATTATACGTTTACGTTATAATTAAGAATAGTGTCAATTTGCACTTTCACACAATTCCGTAGCACTTTTTTAGAGTCTGGTAATTAGTAAAACACTTTGTTTATATATTATTCATTCACTATTTATACACTAACACACAAAGGTGTCAAATTGTTGGACTTTTTCGGTCTAGCTCCCATTCACAAAATGTGCAGAGTAAACTTGCGATGAGGAACTTCGTTACAAAAATATATAAATTCATAAAAGTTTGGCAGTATTTATTATTGACATTAAACCTCATTGCATGTTTTAAAAGTATGATTATCTATAAGTTTGATTTAAAAAAAATAGGTTCCAATTCCAAATCTAAAGAAAAAAACAAATGAATGAGGGTTAGCGTTCGAACATTTCTTTTGGTACTTATGTGTTTATTTAAATTGACAACAGAATTAATTTAATGAAATATCGAAATAATTAAGTGGATTACGATTATTTAGTATTTATGTAAGGATCGTAGCAGGTGGCGTTCTGTAGTTTCTGCCTACCCCCATGGGAAGAAGGCGTGAGTTTATGTATGTGTGTAAAAAATATTTGTGGAACGTTTCGATTTCAGTACGTGTTTCTGTGGAGCTAAGCTGCCATGTAAGTGGGTTACTAAATTTGTTTGCCTTTTAAGTCTGGATAATTACACACTAGTAGAATTTCACCATAGATAGTTTACGGAACCGCGGTATTTCTGAATGCACCAATTCTCCAGCAAACCGTCCTAAAAAGGCGAGCTCAGTGAGATTGTATCACTTTCCATTGGCATTTGAGCTATTTTACTTAGCGAGAACGAATTCTTTCAAGTTTATTAATTGATTAAATAAAAGTGTGGTAAGCATGACGTGGGTGATTCGGATAGCTGGGATATCGAGAAGTTATCGATATTGCAATTAAAAAGGTAACAGCATATCTCGCTGATAGTTATTAAACGACTATTATTTTGTGCACATGCCTTGTCCAAAGTAAAGTTGTAAATCTCTGCTGTTGTGATCTTTTCCAGGTGTTGAACTTCATGAAAAGCGGCTTGGAAGAACCTAAAACGTACCAAACAGACAGAGATGAGTTACCGAAGGTTTGTGATTCCCAAATCAATAATACGTTTTTAGGAGAGGGTTGTGCAAACAACAGAAAATCGTTTACGATACCCAAGAATTGAAATTGAAATCAAAAACAAAATCTAAGTACATTACGTAAATGTTTTTGCCGTCATCAGATTAAATCACAAGAGGCGTGTACTGAACACTAGCGGCTATGCGCAAGAGTGACACAACAAATACTAAAAGATACATCTTATCTCAAACTAGTTATTTGCCCTCTAGCAGCACGTGGGTTAAGTTTCCAATAAGAGAACTTCTTTGATCCACTTTCGTACCTTCATACTAACAGAATATCTAAATTTAAATTCATTTAATTAACTTACACACAGTTCTTAACTTCACAAGTGACAAAATAAAATAATAATTAACAGAAGACTTTTGACAATTTTTACAGCGGGTCCCAAACTAGGCACAGCCTGTATCTTGGTGACCCAAATTTTGCACTAAGTTAATAATTTAACGTGTTCTGCTAGTGCAATATTTAAATTGATTTGTTCATTAGAAAACTTTAAAAAAAAACAAACGGCTTCCAAAAAAAAAAAAAACACTAAAATGGTTCTTTTTCTAATTTCGGAAGTCGGTGTCTTTTGTGTTGTATTTTCGTTTTATGCCACCGACTTCTGAAATTAAAGTAATTTTTCACTTTTAAGTGTTTTTTGGAAGTCGGTTGTTTTTGTTTTTAAAGTTTTATATTTCAGTTTTTAGTTGTGGTACCCACCCCACACAAATTCGTATACCACTACTTGATATGTAAATAACAGTGACAGGAAATTATTAAAACATCATCAATATAATTATATTAAGTGGAAAAAATACGCATTATTAAGGATAACTCAAAATTTACTGGTCAGATCTTGATAAAATTGATATGGGACCACATGAGAAGCACCAGCTTTCAAATAAAAAAGAATCATCAAAATCAGTTCACCTAGATAACAGTTCTGAGGTTAACACACATAAAAAAAACAGTCCTATTGAGAACCTCCTCCTTTTTTTTAAGTCGGTTAGTAAATTAACAAATATAATATACAAATGGAAAGATCTCTTCAAGGGGAATATTTCGTGATTTGACGACTTCTCTCGATTGTCAGTCGGTGAGGAACCGAAGAGCTCTAAATATGAGTAGTTAATCATTATTGAAATCCAGGTAGTGCGTCAATTATTTAACTTTAATTATTTCAGAGCCTTGCAAACGTCATCTTTTAAGCCTATACGCCTTGAAAAACATGGCCTCTTATACTCGTATGCTGTTTTAGGAATAATGTTTCTAAGACTCGGTCGGGGATAATATTAAAACTGCCGCGGCCGAAACTCCCAATAGCGTCAAGATGTAGTTCGTAACGTTTGTTACTACTACGACTTGTCTGAATTATTTGTTTGTTCGGCGTTAAATCACCCTAAATGTGACGTTAACACCAACACTTAATTCTCGTCATAAGTTATCTAATAAATAAACAGTAACTTGTATACATCATCATTAATAAATTAACACAATAAAACATTACGCTTGAATTCCATGAAAGGTAGGTAGACATGTATTGTACAACTACATTTCGGCTACAGAGGTAAAAATACCTCTTTAGCTAAACCAATAAATAAATAATAAATCATCACATATGCTCCAACCCATTAGATGCCAGCAACATAATTTGCAGTAGATAAAGCCTCTTTAAACATGGAAGTTTTTCTATTAATATAGAAGAAGATAAATGCTAGAATTTTTTGCAACGCAGTGTAAAATTGTATTATATTAACTTTTTTCTGCTCTCCAAGTCTTGTCGGATTGCCTTCCCATCCAAATTCATTTGAGTAACAAATGTTTCTCTTAAAATGCTCTATCCATTGATATGTCACTTAGGGCTTTTGGGCGCCAAAAACATCCTTAACTACGGTGCCCAAGTTGTCGCCTATTTATGTCATTAACTCCGGAGTGACTAATAATTGGCAAAAGTCGTGTTAGTAACAAAGGTTCTCTTTGTAAAGCTCTTTCCATTGGTGTATACTTTATGGCAATAGCCATAAAGTATACACCAATGCGAATTTGAGGAATTCTTAGCGCCTAATAAGGCGCTAAGAATTCCTCAAATTCAGTGCCCAAGTTGTCACCTACTTAGGTCATTAACTCCGAACTGACCAACAATTGGGAAAAGTCCGATTAGTAGTAAAGGTTCTCCTTGAAAAGCTCTTTCCGTTGGTATGTATCTTATGGCTATTGGGCTTCAGAGCAGAAACCCATAGTTCGGTGCCCATTCTCCTTTACAAAATGTGAGTACAAAGAAACCAATAGATTACACATACAAAATACATATCGTATTTAATCAGAGGGTGTGTAAGTATTCGCTTGTGCTACAAGTAAACCTTCAGTTTCCTCATAAGTCCGACCCAGCAATAATTATTTTAGTTTAGTTTTGGCCTCAGAGTAGTTGTTGGGTACAGTGAAAGTTTTGCTTAGAGCATTGAACACTTGTATTCGCAAGTACGACGAAAACCGGGTAGCAAAGGGGGTTTTATTTTTGGAACGAGGATTCATTCTAGTTCTTTCATTCTATTCATTCGTTCGTTCTAGTTCCAGCATGCACGTCTTGGTGGCGTTGCCCCAGACACTTAAGTAAGTAAGTAAGTAACATTTTATTTGTTTAAACATGGTGTACAGTCACCAAAACAGATAAGTAAGCAGGGTCGTCGGATATAGTTGAAGTACAGTAAGAAACCGATGGATGTTTTCGAATAAAATTTAATTTAATTAATAGAAAACAAACAGTTATAAAATTTCAATTTCAATTTATTTTGAATTAAATATGAAATCCCAAAGAAGAAACATAGAACAGGAAACTGCAACATTTTTGGATAGAAGCTTATACAGCAACTGAGTCGTAAGAAAAAGGAAAGGTGTAACGTGAAGGTATGTATTAAGTACTACATTTTCTCCCTTATGACCTGGTTAAAATATTAAATAGCAGTAGGTTCTATTACGAAGTCACGCTCGTCGCCGCGTGAGTTATGCTCTCAATGAACAAAAAATACTTTTCAACACCACCTTTTAGTTGGCTGCATAGGATAGCCTATGCAGCCAACTAAAAAAGCCAGCCAAATAAAAATGCCACTTCACCACTTTAACACGTATAATAAATTATTAATATTTAAAAAATAATCACATGAAAAAGAAATTAGCTTTAGTGAAATATCATTAAAATACTTGCGGAACAGGTAATTTGGCCTAAATGAAAAGAGATTACGAGAAAACTTAAGGTCCATCGGATGGTAAATCTTTGTTACGCATTTGGTTTCCGAACTAGGGAATCGATTGCAATCAGTTTTAGGTTCGTGACCATTAAATTACGTAAAGTTTCAAATGAATATTATCTTACAAAAATTAACCTAACTTATCCCGATAGAAACAGTCCTGGTTATAGATCGACTAGTATAAAATGTGAACCCTTTTTTTTTTTTTTTTTTGGTTGGGAAATCGTCAAATGACCTCTCCCGCTCTGGGCGGAGCGGAAGGGCGTGTCAGACTCTTACTAACTAAAACCCACCCATGTTCCTTCAGATGCCTGTGCGCCAGGGCCACGGTAACTCTTTCGAACAATCCGCAGCCCCGGCAGGCATCGGTCCTATCGGACCCCGTCAATTTTGCTGACATCTCTTTGAGGCGCGAGTGGAACACGACGCGCCGTCGACCCGGGCCTGGTCCTTACCGGACGGCGAGCTGCCCATTGCTCGCCGTCCGCAAGCCCGCGCCTACGGTTGCCGGGAGTCGGCAATCGACTGCCGACGCCCAGGGTGTCTCCTCCTCCTGCGGCGGCTAGGGGCGCGAGGGCGCAGAGATTGCCTCTCCCTTTCGCGCTCCGCCTCCTCCTTCGCGAGCATTACTGCTTCGCAGAAGGAGGTGACGGCTTCCCATTCCCTCTCGCTCCGTACCATGGCCTGAACCAGGGCCGGACGCGAGAGGTCGCCGCCGCCGATCGCCGCCACGAGGACACGGCGGTGCTCCGCCCAAGCCGGGCAGACCTCCACCGTATGCTCCACCGAAAATGTGAACCCTGAAAGTATTAGTAACCATAATAGTTAAGTGTGATGGTTGAAATAACAAGTTGATCCTGATGAACCGCAACTTCGAACTCCAAGGATTCAATGTGGCTGGTAATTCAACCCAAAAGCACGCAAGCCTGGTGAATAGTCCGGTGCCCGGAAAAAAGGGCCGGTAGCAGCCCTTTTTAACTAGTTCTACACCAAATTCGAAGAACATCTTACACCATTTATGCAGAACTCAACAATATAACTTGGTTGACTACAGATAACATCCTAACTCCTAGCTAATATTATAAATGCGAAAGTAAGTTTGTTTGTTTGTTTGTTACCTTTTCACGCCTAAACCACTGAACCGATCATCCTGAAATTTTGCATATACGTTTTCAGGGGTACAGAAACGGACATAGGGTACCTTTCATCCCGCAAAACAGTACTGTTCCCGAGGAAAACAACAATTACGTCCTTATGATCATAGATGGCGCCACGTGTCTTTTGAATCATGACTGAATTATAACCCGAATTGATAGTCAGTCTAAATTAACGCGAGCGAAGCCGCGGGCAAAAGCTAGTAACATAATAACTTGAAACTTGTTTAGGAATTAAGGTCAAAGTATAATCAATGAAAATTACTTGTCTTAATTTAAAATTAAAAGTAGAACATTTATAAAATTCGACTGGATTCAATTCATATTTTTCAGCAACTGAAGTTTCTTGTTACGTCTTAATCAAGTTTTTAAAATTAAAATAAATTAAGAATACAACATTGATGAACAGTTGTATGAACTAGAAAAAACTGGTTGAAACCGCAGAGGTCACGCTGCAATGCCTTCTAATAGAAATATTGTATACCAGCTTCTGCCCTCGACTTCGTCCACGTGAAAAGTCTTTTCTTAACATAAAATATATTCTACGATACTCGGCAATTCTGTAGCTTATATATTTTCGGGATCGGATCTGTAGTTTCGAAAATGAACGCCTTCTTTTTTGGGTGGGCACTCATTAAATAGCTTCTCTCGCTCTGGACGGAGCGGGAGGGCGTGTCAGACTTTTACTTACTTTAGTAAGTAAAAGTGACACGGGTGAAACACGGGTGGGTTTTAACCCACCCGTGTTCCTTCAGTTGCCTGTGTAGCAGGGCCACGGTAACCCCTTCGGACAAACCCGCGACCCTGGCAGGACGAAAATGACCCCCCACAATCTACATACAAACTATAATATTTTACCTCTTTATAATACTAGTATGTACAGATAGTAAATAATGCCACTCAGATAAATACCTTCTAATAGAAAAATATGCACTGATGAACAACGTGAAAGAGCCAGGAATATTTTTAGGAATATTTTTAGTGAAACTCTTCCCATTAAAACAAACTCTGTCAATCTCTCCGCAAGTAGTGAATTCATGTCGATTTAATCAAAAATCATAGTAGGAATAGTTTCTTCGAGGTATTGAGTACAGTTAAGAAATAAATAATTATGTTAAGCACGTTAAGGTTCGCTTTTACTTGCCGATATTGAAAATTACGGGTTTGAAAAGATGACATCCGTCCGCTACGTGGGAAAGAAATTGGTTTGAAAATTGCTTTATATTATTGCTGCATTAGCATGAAATATTTTAATTTCTAACCTGTTAGGAATCCTAATTACGATGTTGTACAACGACTGAACAGATGGTCAAACTGCACTGCACAATCATTTGTTTATATCTTCAGAGTGCATTCTTACGTGTTTATGCAACTCAAGCATTTATTTTCTATGTAGTTACCGGAGCAACATAATCGCATTGCATGGTAGTGACATCAGCCAACCGAGTGGCAATTTCTAATCAATAGTACAGATCGTGCACAACATTCAGATACAAACGAAAGTTCTAGCGGATCTAGATGATGATACGTGTTCTTTATACTAATTAAATGGACTTGTATGTTTGTCACTGTTTTGCTACAATGCGTTGGATTGCGTAAAATGTTGTGGATGATGCTAAAAAGAGGTATTGTTTCTAATAGACACGTTGGCTTCAATTAAAATGTATTTGGTATTCAAATACTACATTTAAGAGTGCCCTTCCCAGTCTGTCTATCGTCAACGTGAGCATGATTGAAAAGCTTGTTGTTTCATCCATCGTAATGTTTGAAAAAGAAGCAAGAGTGAGAACGTGATAACATCGACCGAAAATTGGCGCGCAGAGATTTCACAAAACTTGTTCCAGGAAATACGTGTTTTTGAAAAAGCTTTCAAAGTTTTTGGAAAAAAGTTGTTTTATTTAGAATCTTCATTACATGTGCGAGGTTTTTATGACGATGTTTTCTTTACTTTTACAATTTATGAGTACATTATTAACGGCCAAAGTTCAGGTAAAATTTGTGCAAAAATGCAGAATTTTGGAGGCTTATACTGAATTTATTTCTCTAAATTCAGATTTTTTGCTTGCATAGAAACTTAGATAAAGTGCACAAGATACCTACTAGTTCAAAAATTTCAATGAAAGTTGTGGGTGGTACAACGTACACGTACGAGCGTTTGTATGAAAAGTATGACGGGTTGGCCGCTCGTAAAAGAAGTCTAAGAATTTATGTAGTTCAGTAAACATCCTGAAGCCAATATTATTGTGATAACATTTGTAGTTGTCTACGATAAGATGATTTGTAAGAAAATCATGATTTACGAAAACATTTATCACGATGATGTTCCGGCAAGGAGTTATTTACTCAGAAGCCGCATATAAATCAACATTACTGCCGGTAATGCCATGTTTACACGTTACGGAATCAATAGGTGAGCCTTACAATGAAAGCTGAACCATGCTGCTCCATGTTGAACTCAGTTTATCATGTCAGTGTATATCTTTAGGGTATAATCAATAAAACAATTTCTTTAATAGCCAGTTTTACAAGCGAAGCAATAACTTTTACATCGTGACTAGGTTCATGTAAAAGTGACGTGTACCAATCAGTTTTGTGCTAATGTGATCGACAATGTCACACTGTCAGTGTTGAGAAAGAGAAAATTACTGTGATCCATAGAAAGATATTTCTCTGAGAAAATATGATTTTGTTTGATTGGTGTTATTATCTGTGATCTGAGAGTAATAGAAAGGCAGGAATCATCTGTGGCAAATAAGCTTCAATCAACATTGTGGCTGTCCTCCGCTGGGCTCGGTCGTTGGCTCCCTTTGATACAATTGACAGGGGTTTCACTTTACAAGTCCATTTTCAATAAGCAACTATTAGTTAGTGGATAAAGGTGGTAATTCAGAAGTCAATAACTATTCAAGTTACTATAATTTCCTTTTCAATACCAACATAGTGAAGGTTTCTATGGAGCTTTTTGCTTGCACATGTTTTACGCTGGCTTTCATTCGTTCAATCTCTGCACTTGCGTGAGTAGGGCTTTGCGGTATTGGGTTTGATGGCAACACCGGTATTATTCCGGTGTTGTTTCACGTATATAAAACGCACGTTACTTGCGTCCTGTTCATTACCTATACATAAAACAAAGGCGTTTCTATAATGCCTAGCATGACATTAATATAATTCTGCTTAGTTAAAATAAATTCTTAGGCGTAATCTGTAATTAAAATCATTGTTTACCCACACGTTTTGAGCAGAACAACTGTTACAAGTCTATAGTCCTTGGTCCAATTGTAAAGGAAACGAAAGCTTTTAATCACTATCCGTTTACTATTATTACAGAATGACAATAAATTATAAGATATAATAGTCTAGGAGTAGTTAATGTTTCGATTAGAGCAAGTGAAAAAATTCAGCATTTAAAAAGCGATATTGTTTTGGCTATTTCATTTGGTAGGCAATCAGATTGGCTTGTAGATAACTAGATACTGGCTATAATTGCCAGTTTCATTTTGTATGTAGCTACCTACCTATCAAGTTTTTGCTTTGCCGTATTTTGCAAATACATTAAAACTTTGAATAACTTTAAGAGCTTAAAGCTCGAAATAATTAAATCGCCTCCATTCAATTACTAAAAGTGCTGAAAATACGAGTTTCGTTACGTTTATGAGTTAAAATCTCGAGGTTTACTGTCTCCGCGCCTACTCTGCGATATCAATTGGTATTGTTCTGTCGGCCATTTGCAGCGGTATCGTATCGTTTGGCATTTGTTCCGCGCCCTTACGAAATGCGTTGACATATTGGCGATAATGTAACTCATTTGTTTTACCTAACAACGCCTCTATATGTCGGCAGACATGTAATAATATGCTGTCATCAAAGCATTTATTGAATTATGTGTTAGTTTACATAGCTGTGGGAACATGTTTGGAATACCTGTTATAGGTACAAAGGGCAAGTGTCATGTTTTGTGTACCTAACTTTGAGGATAGAACTGTAATTTCAGTAACTAATTTCAGTTTCAGTAATTTAGGTATACACCTATTACATTAAACACTGAAGTTGACGTCATGTAATATGTGCGAACTTGTTAAGCAGGTTCTTCAAAAGCCAGGAAATCTCACGCACACCACCCAATTTCCTTGTAACTTACTTTTTTTAACATTGAAACTTCTGTCACTCTCTAAGGTGTAATACCAATATCTATCACTCTGTTAATTTTTTATTTCGACCGACTTTTATATGGAACTAAACAGATTTTATCAGTTAATTTCTTGTATTAGAATGCCAACAGAGTTCAATGCCTTGATTAAACTAGAAAAACAGGAAAGTCATGAAATCACATGATAACATTATCATTCATTCGGTCAGTTACTAGTCAAAAGGAATTTCTGTATGCAAAATATGTAGACATATTCGACATACTCTATGTCTATGGTAACCTAGTCCAGGTTGACCGGCAAATAATTGTCGCATCCAAATCCCTCACATAATTGAGATGTTCTTTATGCGTTCATATTAATATTATATTATGGATCAAATATTAAGTGTCATAAATAAGAGTAAGAGAAGCGAGAAAAAAGAGTGTGTGTGAGTGGGAGAGAGTGTAGGAGTTTGCTTAGATGGTTTGGTCATGTTGAGAGGATGAATAAAGGGCGACTAACAAAAGGTATTTACAAGGCAGATGTGAGTGGAAACGCCGGTAGGGGACGTCCTAGGAAGACATATAGTGACCTTATTGGTGATGTTCTTCAGAAAGGTCTGGTGCGTAGTACTCGCAACCGGGGTGCGTGTTTCACCAGATGTTTGAACGTAAACGAGGCAAAAGGAGTATGTAAGGATTGTAGCAGGTGGCGTTCTGTATTTTCGGCCTATCCCCATGGGAAGAAGGCGTGAGTTTATATATGTATGTGTGTATAATCACAAGTAGGTATTACTTTCGAAAATACTAAAGTAAGTCTCTTATTCATTTCTTTCTCATTAGTTGAAAGAATTATGACTGTTTTGTTGACTTAAATTTATACAACAGCATCATCATTACATTTAGTTTCCTTGCTCTTGTTTCATGTTTATTATTGTATATATTATATGTAGATAAGTATATGTTTTATGTATGTATGTATTTATTGTATATGTAAATGGTACACCACTAACTACCTGCATTATTCTCTCTGCTTCTCCCTTGAATCCATCCAAAGGTTGTCTGTAAAAGATCGCTTTTAGCGATAAGTGCCCATTGAGTCACCCTATATAAAATTTCTACATTTAAGTATATCTGTAATTTTTATGGTGTACATAATCAAGACTATTCTATTCTTATAATATTATGTTTAGATTTTAAGAACACTTGTTTGTCACACAATGTGATTTAAGTTTTTGTATCATTTCGCAATTAATATTTAAGTAGATAAAACGAAGGTTTTTATAATTGTTAAGCCGCTTTCCAACCTTCGACGTTAATAAACATAAAAGTGTTATCTGTTATCGAACTAATAATACGTGTTTTCGTTACTTATTGTTTAATAGTTTTAAGCCTGTCTACTACTTTTAAAATGGTGGAGCACAAGGTTAATCAAAATTAATTGTTTTATGTTCCATTAGACGGCGTCCTAACCGAAGCGATCGTCGCGTTCATTTTATTCGGTGAACCTGAACGCGTGCTCGATCTGACAGAGGGCGCCTCCCGGTTTTCAGAACAATTGAGTTAACATACGTACGTGACGATTGCTCGCTTTGGTTAGGAGGCGGGGTAAGAGCTTCACAGATTTATTTTGTGGTCGCAAGAACAAGAACACCGATATCACAGCAGAGTCTGCGAATGTCCTATCTACTAATTAATATTTGTTTAATTTACGGCGAACAAGGGACTAAACACACTTATTCAGTTCTGTTCAGCTTTTGTCCATAGAAAACAACGATTTTGTATGGAACGCGTACGCATCGGGAAAACCGAACGGATAGGTACGCGTTCTATACAAAATCGTTGTTTTCTATGGACAAAAGCTAAACAGAGCTGAATAAATGTAGTTAGTCCCTAAGACATTTAAAATTCAATGTCCATTATAGCTGAAGGCTGGCGCTTCTCGCCACCCTGTCACCTGTCCGATCGCAGTCCAGATAAATGAAGTAATTTGTTACACAATAATACATTTCGCAAATATTCTGCGCCTACCAAAGGCGATCGATTCGTCGATATCGATCGAGCTTGTTATGATTGAATCGGGTCTATAATTCGTAACTGAGATTTCAGGTCTATGTAAATAATATAATTTCGATATAATACTTAGATTTTAGTCCTGTAGACATTTAAGCAAATACTCATAAGTAAGTTATCAAACAGGTAATTAAACTGAAATGTGTGTGCGGTTCTGTGGGAAAACTGTATAGATAGAGGTCAAATTTCTAAATATACGAGTAAATAAGATAAATTTTTTCAATTTTTTTTTTTTTAAACGTTGCCGCACACTAGGAATTTCTCCTATATTGTGGGTGCGTTTACAAACATTTAACTCACATACACAAACAGCCAGACCCGGAACAACTACTTGTAGGTCATACAAATATTTGTTTTATAAGAAGTTAGCGTAACAAAATATTAACAAAAGCGTAACATGAAGTCTGTTTAATGATACCTACTGAAAATTCAGTAATATTACATAAAAACTTATTATACAAAACTACGTCACGACAAATGCGACCGAATCGTCAAGTGTTTGCTGCAAATCTGTTTTTTGCAAACCCCAATGTTCGTATACTATAGGTTTTATCCACCGACCGTATCGAACACGTAGAATAAAACCCAGAAACACGATATTCAGTGTCCGAGCACGTTTAAATTGACAATTACACAACTCTTGCAGTTGTCCGTTCCAAAACAAATCTGTGGTAGGCCACGACCGATACGAAGCTTTGACCACATTGTTTTAACGAGTTACGAACAGTGAACGTATTGGAACAATGGTAGGGCCAAAGCACCATTGTTGAGTAACAATTCTTTAAGTATAACTGTGTTAATAGATTGTTTACTTACTTTCAATTTAAAGGTTTTATTTGCGAAACATGTCACAGTACGAACTTGATTTTATATTTTAATGTAATGCCGGTTTATAGGCAGTTTCAGGTCGATTGTCAATTTATATGACAAATGGGTTACGCATTCGTCAATAAATTAATAAAATATTAATTAATCATTTGGTATACCCATTAATCCGACAATTATAGGTAGGTAGTTTAAGTTTGAATGGTTTATATTTTTTTCTTTATTATAGACAGGTTTCTGTTTGCTTACTTTTTCACATTATGTTAGGCGGATGCGGTCAAAAGTAACATTTTCCGATAATTAGTGCTCCTACGAAGATATTAAATGTAGAAGAAGAAGAGCCAATGCGGTAAAGCGCAAGAAAATAAGGCATATTTTATTTAGTTTGCTTGACACCTGCTTCCAGGAGGACGCAAGAACGACGCGGAAAAATTATGATTTATAAACGTTTACGTTTCCATTATTTTCCGTTGCTAAACAAGATTAAAAATATAATATTATGCTATTTACTAACAGTTCTATATGAACCACGAGACATATTTTATTGCTTCGACTATTTTACGACCCTGAAGGCGTGCGAAATCTAATCTATTATAATTTATAGCAAACGGGTCGTAAATATTTTTGCCCCATTCCGAAGTAAATGCGAGCAATGCCGCGAGCTGAACTTTGTCACAATCAACTAGTTAGGTTCTTAGATACATTCAATGATTAGTGATTACTGTTATTATATGCTGGACATTTTGGTAAATATGTTCTAATTTCGTGCTAAATTAAACATATGCTGCTGCGTTTGCTGTTGCTTATGCGTGCCACATAGAATGTAATGTTATCACATTCCGCCGAAAACTTAATAATTTTCATGTCACTTATTATTTATACGGCACGGTTGGCGCAGTGGTTAAGCGATTGACTGCTGCGCTGCGTGTCGTGGGTTCGATTCCCGCACGGAAAAAATATTTGTATGACCTCCAAGTAGTTGTTCCGGGTCTGGCTGTTTGTGTATGTGAGTTTGAATTTTTGTTAACGCACCCACAATATAGGAGAAATTCCTAGTGTGGGGCAACGTTTAAAAAAATATATATCTATATATACATATTCTTTATTGTACACCATAAAATACGTAACAAAAAATAAATGAAACACTACAAAATATACAATGGGCGGCCTTATTGCTTTCTGCGATCTCTTCCAGGCAACCTTGGAATGGACAGGGATTCCAGTGATCACTTGTCTCTTTTTTCAAATAAGCGTTTTTCAGAACTTTAAATACAAGTAATCACAATGGCCTTGAACCATTATCTTCAACCACAAAAGCCTGCAAAAACTCTAATTTTAGCATGATGGAGCCTCCAGCAATAAGTGAAAACAAAATGGCGGTCGGTTTGACTAAAATGATACACAGGTAAGAACATTACATACATCTAAACAGTAGCTTTTTTACCTACGAATGCATATATTTGCCTCAACAAACCAGAGAACCATAACTAGTTCCTATTTCTAAATCATTGGTTATGGCGACCGCCCTTTTTACAAGGCAATCCATTAAAATTAAGCAATATTTTATCGTGATTTAGATGTTATTACTTATAATTACTTATCACTGTATCGATACGTACTGGAACCTGCCGATATGTGGCAATCTCTCCATTACCGTATAATTATCACTTATGAGGAAAGGTAAAGTTCCCAATCACCGAGGGTCACACGACACATTAAGCACATAAATTTATTTAAATATGGCAGTTTTGTAACGCCCCCATCAAAGAACTATGCCCCATAACCTACATTTCTGATTTAATAATGTCGTCTTGTTTTAATAAGGTAATAAAATCTCACCATATGAATTCATAATATTAATTATTAACCAATAATTAGGTGTTTCGTGTCATTCATTTCCCGTTAATTAAGTAGTTTTTTTCCGCTATTCGAAGGTATTCGCTCCCGATTATATAAGTAAGTGTGTATAAGTTATTCATTGACACACATACTTCAATCAAAGTGAAATTGTATACACGTCATAAATGAGACGTTGTGACGTAACTGCTCCCGAATGTGAGGTGCTGCGGTCATCAGGTGGCGCGTGGGAATTCTATTGCGAGCGTTTGTTAATGTATGAGGGTTTGGTCTCACTGTTAGCGGATTAGTTGGATTCTTGAACGGCAACTGATGATCAGAGATCGGATTTTCGGATGCTTATTCACCTAAATTTAAGATGTTGGCTAATATGGAATTCGCTTTTGTATCGAAAAAAAATTTTGTTTTTTTGTTGTTTTAACTAACACTTACCAGACCTTCTCTTACATCCTATATACACATATTTGCATATTCGGTAAAACAATAATTTTAAATAAATATGCATCTGAATAGTTATGCAATCCAAGAACACCGGGGACTTTTTTTAAATAAATATTTTTTTAGATGTCGCTTCCATACTATACACTCGACTAGTTATGCATTCCCAGTGTTGCTGGCATCCCGGGTGTTTTTTTTACAAATAGAACATATTTTAAGAAGCCGCTTCCATTCTTTCAAAGCTAAAAGATAACTTTAGGTAAATATGCATCCGAATATCCAATCTCTGCTGATGATAGAGTAATTTGATTTGTCCATTATCTCTGTCTCACGGAATAATTAAAAACGCAAAATGTTATTCTTCGGGTAAATTGGCGTTGTTGTTGGAAGATTCCCTTTGGAGCGAATTGGTTATGTCCCATTTCTTTTAGACCTGTATACTCATTATTTTCTTCCTTTCCAAAGAAAATTATGACGCTGAAATCATAAGGTCGAAAAATATTAATCGCTTACATTGGGGCCTGTCCCTGGTCGTGCACAACGCGTTTAAACTGGTCATTATTACCACATGCCTACCTAAATGCTCCATTGACACTGCCACAGTTAACCAAGGTCTTTGACAACGCCCGATTGGGACCTACCCGATCACTTTCAGGTAATGAGCAAGAAATATGTTTATTTTGTTACTTATATGGTGCAGATAAACAATTATATAACGTTAGTTAGGCTTTTAGAGAGCTATGGATGTATTTATAACCGTCTTCAAACTAAGGAGGTTCTCGATTCGGTTGTATTTTTTTTTTACTAATGACTCAATACTCAATACTCAATTCTTTATTGCATTCCATATGTATTACATAGATGGTCTAACAAGCTAAAAGATCAATATGGACCCTGTCGGGCACAGAAAAAATTAGGAGGCCGAAGAGGGCTAAGCAGCAATTCAAGCAATTCAATATTATTAAAATTTATTGGATGAGTTTAATTGAGTGTATAATGTATATGTATATGTATATATTATCAGGTTTATATATAGTATATTAGTTATTTTTATATTATGTATTGTACAAGAATAATGTAGGTAATTATTATGAAATTATTAGAAGTATTTTTATTATTATTAAATTATGCTATTATTTATGTATTCATATTTTCATGTTTATATTTAATTTTCTATATTCATATTATATTATATTATATTATATTATATATATTTCATAACGTTTGCTGTAGGTATAAGAGAGGGAATAATTCACACCTGCTACTTTGTCTGGTAAGGTATATTAATTAAATGTATGACAATCAGAACAGTGTACATACTTCGTACATAGACAGTGTGCGCCGTTTTGTATTAATCAGCAATGAATTTATTATGAGACCTTACTTTTTACAACATTTCAATTAATTAACTCCTCTAAATTGCTCTTGACAAAAACTTAATTGAATTTAGATTGATTTTAAATACACACTAGAATAATAATATATTGATATTTTATTAAATGCCTATGTTATTTATTGTGAATTATGAGGGTTTTTACTGCAATAGGCTACCTATTACAATAAAAAAACATATTTAAATAAAAGAAGCATTCAACCTCAACCACATTATTTTGACGCTATGTATCAGTTTTGAAACACTGAAAGATTTGAGGCAAAGATTTTTGAAATTATAACAGCCTTGCTAATTACCAGATCTTTTTCAAGTCAGATCCTTAGATCCTGGCAAAATAGCCTCCATCTAATTCACAAGAAACCAAAAACAAGGCTATTTAATTTGTACCCAGCATAGTATCTATGCGCAAGAGTTGATCGCGTTTAGTGTCCTTTCATGCGAATACCTTTATATTTAAATAAATCATTTCCATTCACGACAAGTTCTATTGAGTCTTTAGTTGAAACTAAACCCAGCAATAGCTAGTTCGAAACTTAATTATAAATTGAATGTCTACAAATGAATTTAGTGTTATTTGGAACAATCACGTATATCCTGAATTCATGTATGCGTTTGCTATAATTAATTAATTTGGCGATAATTCTACGCTTTATTTGTGCTTTTGTTGATAGAAGTTTAATAATGATATGCCTTGTTTGACCTATTTCACAAAATTTATAAGCAAAATTTTTTTTTGATTATTTTCCTTGAAATAATACTAAAATGAACATTGCTGATAAATGATAATTGATTTTATTTCTGTAAGTAGGTTTGTACAAACACTTTTACACGTCAATCATGTTTTTTAAACTAGATGAGGTCGGCGTTTCCTATCTGACTACTCTGAGAAGAAAGGCCGAAACAAACTCAGAGGTCACAGTCTCTTTTAAAGTCCAGACATAATCTTGGTCAGGTCATGCGAAGACCATGCAGATTGGTATCTGAAATGGTCTTTTAAGGAAAGAACCACACAGTTTGAGTGGACCTGTCCAGTCAGTGCACGCATTTGTCAGTAATCGTGCAGCTCGACTCAGGAAGTCAGGACTTAAGGAGCTCAACGATTCGATGAACAATACCAAAGAAAGAACATTTGGGTAGGCCGCATAAATAACTCAAACTGCCAGATCATAATTAAAATTTAATTAGAAAAAAAAAGCAATTACCCACATAGTCTTCACATTCACAAAATTAAAATAATATAATACTTTACAAGTAAATACTCATGTCATTGTATATATAAAATGTATCAATGTCAATGTGTATATATAAATTCGGTAATAATGTTTGAAGACCATGTAGATCGGTGTCTGAAATGATCTTTTGAGGAAAGAACCACACAGATTAAGTCGACCTGTGCAGTCAGTGCACGCATTTGTCAGTAACCGTGCAGCTCAACTCAGAACTTAAGGAGCTCAACGATTCGACGAACAATACCAAAGAAAGGACATTGGGGTAGGCCGCATAAACTACTTAAAATGAATCAGCTGGTTAAGCAAAGCCATTTTAGTGTAGGTATGAATTTATGAACCAGAATGCACGACTGTCCTATGCTCGTTCAACCATAAAACATGTTTACAGAACATGTTCAGCCAGTTCTAAGTTAGGTGGTCTAATTATATTCGACAACTGACAAGCGTGTTAATTGTTGAAATACACACACAAACACTCCAATTTTCTTGTCGTATGTCGATTTTATAAAGTAGGTATCTAAGACTTATATTCTCAGTCAAACAGTTCGCGATCTACTTATGTGCATATCTTAGAAGTCTATGAATTAAGAGCAACATATGGTTAAATACGATGCAAAAAGTATTTAAAAACCAGTCAAGTTCGTGTCTAACCACGGGTGGAATAGGGTGCCGCACCATTTATTTAATTAGGTTATGCTCGAATTATTATTATTTTGTGCAGATTATAAAAACTTGAAAAGAACTTAACGTATGAAGTCAACTGTATTAAAACTTGACACATTATCATATTAGGTAGATAAAATATCTGTTAGCAAAATCTGCTTTTTATTGAAGTATCTAAATGATCAGTAAGTATGATTACCAGTGATCGGAATAGGCTGACTATATTTGCCTAAACTTCGGAGAACAGATACAGAAAGTGGAGACTTCCTTACGACAATTTGTTTTTCCCGGGATTTGGGAAAGATCGTCAGTAAGTTGAAAATAAGCTTTATTTAAGACGTGTAAAGGCTATTTTTAACTAAACTTGCAATTAACAAATCTTAGGAATTTTCACTAAAACTAATCTAACTTAAATCGTGTATTAGAATTATCCTTAAACTGACCGTTGTTGCATCAAATCTTTCAATACATAACATTTGTCAATGTGTAACACCTAAGTAAAACTAATTTCTAATTGCATTAAAGGTACTTCGATATGTATTACAAACGTAGGTACTGTAGATTTCCGCCGCAGGAGGAAGAGACACCCTGGGCGTCGGGAGTCGATTGCCGACTCCCGGCCACCGTAGGCGCGGGCTTGCGGACGGCGAGCAATGGGCAGCTCGCCGTCCGGTAAGGACCAGGCCCGGGTCGACGGCGCGTCGTGTTCCACACGCGCCTCAAAGAGATGTCAGCACCATTGACGGGGTCCGATAGGACCGATGCCTGCCGGGGCTGCGGATTGTTCGAAAGAGTTACCGTGGCCTGGCGCACAGGCAACTGAAGGAACACGGGTGGGTTTTAGTCAGTAAGAGTCTGACACGCCCTTCCGCTCCGCCCAGAGCGGGAGAGGTCATTTGACGATTTCCCACCCAAAAAAAAAAAAAAAATTACGTTAACGATTTAAGTTAGATTTTAAGGTGAAAATTCCTAAGATTTGTTAATTATGTATTTTAAAACTAAAAGACACCTATACGAAATCAGTAATATACTCTCAGTTAGAAAGCTGTATATAACTCAAACGGTTCTAAAAAAACATAAAACCCTCCCTTATTATATGAATAAGAAACACAAAAGGAGAAAAGATATCATTGCAGTAGTTCCCCCACGTAAAACCAAATTTAGTAGCAGACAATTTCACCATCTCTCAGCTCAAATATACAACAGGATTAATAAAAACATATATATACACAATAAAAACAATCACGACTGTAAAAAAGTTATAACAAACTGGATAAACTCTCTTAGTTATGAGGATACGGAAGCTCTTCTGGTTTGTTATGAATAACATAATCACACACCATAAACGATACAAACCTTACTGTTCTCCATATAGTACATTACTCTACACCTCGTCACACCAACACTACACCACACCACGCTACACCACATCACGCCACACCACACCACACTACACCACACCACACTACACCACACCACACCACACTACACCACATCACACTACACCATACCACACTACACCATACCACACTACACCACACCACACTACATCACACTACACCACACCACACTACACCACACTACAACACACCACTCTACACCACAGCACACCGCACTACACACCACACCACACATCACATCTAACCGCACTACATCGAACACACACGCCACGCCTAACTAAAGCATACCACGATTCACGTGATACATACTCAAGATGTTAGAATAAGAAATAACTAATTGCCGTAATTTAATATAAACAAATGTAACATTTGCATATCTAAGATATGGAGGAGCGGTGTCTCCTAACACAGGCATTGTTTGCCTAAAAGGAGGCTCCAAACACAAATTATTGTATATGAAGCATTTTGTTTAAATAAAAAATATTTTCATTTTTTTTTTAATTGCAAGTTTAGTTAAAAATAGCCTTTACACGTCGTAAATAAAGCTTATTTTCAACTTACTGATGATTTTTCCCGAATCCCGGGAAAAAAAATATAGTCGTAAGGAAGTCTCCACTTTCTGTCTCTGTTCTCCGAAGTTTAGGCAAATATAGTCAGCCTATTCCGATCACTGATGATTACAGTTGATCAATCAGGTACTTGAAAAAGTAAAATTAATTTAACACATTTTTGTGACACATAAGGAAACTAACTAAGGTGATTCTTGACCGGGATACGGTACTCCAAAAAACTAATTCAAGTATAGTATTTAAGATTTATCAGGTCGTTCTTGAAATAGTTTCGGTCTAAGTAAGTATATTTAAAGGATTGGTTATTTAATGATATTGTGCTAATCAGAGTGTAAAAGGCTGTGGTATTGAATATTTATATTTTGAGACGCACTTTTTTAGATGTTTTTTTGTTAAACGCATACTTTTTAATTGAAGGTGAATATCGGTCAATGCATGATACGAATGAATCAGTTTTTAGAACTTAGTAGGAGTATTAAAGTATTTCTCAATGACTCTACTTCTAGTTTAATTTATCAAATATTAATTAAAGGATGCTTCTTTATTTGTTAATAGAGTATACCATACACATATATTCATGTCGGAAATATGTTACATCAATTGTTTGATTTTGACGAATAGAGACACCGGCGCTACCAGGCGGCGCTCGATAGAGTCTACAACATAACGCTCGACCAGAGTAAAAGCAGAGTTGGTCGGTGGCGGTCAAGCAGTGTACTGGTTTACAAACTGTCGCGCGTTCTGTATAGTTGTGTCGTGTACCTACGAGTAGATGCAGTGTGCGAATTGCTAGTATGATTAGTTTGATCGTAAATTATAATTTGGTTTGAACTGTAAACGGTTTTTCAATTGCGCAATAACCAACACTTCCCAAAGTACGCCTACAGTAGTTAAAATATGGCTGATGATAACGAGAGAGACGTGCCTTCTCCGCCATGCAGATAATTTATTTTCAAATAAATTTTAGTTTGAGCCGACGCGGGTCTCCTTCGACTCCACCCAAAAATTTGTATTACCAAACATGAAAAGCACCAAGCTACGTTTCTACTAATCTTATCAAAAGGGCAATCCTAAACAAACACAAGACGAATATTAGAACAAAACCTTCAGAAAATATCAGGAAAATATCTCCCTAACCATATTTGGGGCTGATGATGATTCATCAGCCTACAGCAATCCACTGTTGTACATAGGCGTCTAATTGCAGGCCATTTAGCTCGATTCTCGACAACTCTTATCCAGCTGCTACCAGCCACTGCGAAGATCGTCGCTCCACCTAGCCTAGGGGCGGCCTACCTTATGTTTGCCGATTCGCGGTCTCCACTCAAGGACACGTCTACCCCAACGTTCATCGGTTCTACGGTTAATATGGCCGGCCCACTGCCACTTCAGCTTGCTTATTCTGTGAGCTATGACAAGTTTGGTTCTCTGCCGGATCATCTCATTCCGGATTCTATCCATCAGAGAGACTCCAAGCATAGCTCGTTCCATAGCTCGCTGAGCGACCTTGAATTTATGGACCAGCCGTACCGTGAGTGTTCACGTTTCGGCTCCGTAAGTCATAGCCCTAACCATGATCCTGTCCAAAAAAGCTGCTGCAGTACCTAAATGCATATTCTATCTGCGTTGCTTCTATAGCTATCGTTGTATATCATAATTTTATAACAAATGACACTCTTAACAAAACGATCTGTAAATTTGATAACACCTGAGTAATAGCGAGTAATGAAATAAGACAAATAACATGATTTTGAAATGAGTAAACAACACATTTGCTTCGAGCGGCGTAAATGATAAATTGATATGCCGTCAGCGAACTCCTAAAGCTTGGTATTGAAGCTAGAATTAGGTGTTACCGATAGTTGGTTAGATAAGCAAGTGCTTTTTAATATTAGCAAACATTATTTGTATAGTAACTGGACACTTATAGGTCATAATCAGAGATCGGATGTTGGGATGCATATTTACCTAAAGTTAATTTTAGCTATGAAAGTATGGACGCGTAAAAGCTTCTTAAAATATTATTTCTTTGTAAAAAAAACCCCGGGATGCCAGGAACACCGGGAATGCATAACTAGTCGGGTGTATAGTATGGAAGCGACTTCTAAAATAATATTTATTAAAAAAAACCCCGGGATTCTTGGATGGCATAACTATTCAGATGCATATTTATTTAAAATTAATGTTTAACCGCTGATGCAAATATGTGAATGTAAGAGGAGGAGTGATGTGTTAAAGTTAAGA
Source organism: Dryobotodes eremita (assembly GCA_917490735.1). Lineage (NCBI taxonomy): Eukaryota > Metazoa > Arthropoda > Insecta > Lepidoptera > Noctuidae > Dryobotodes > Dryobotodes eremita. Next base: position 15,771,942 of record OU823255.1, read on the forward strand.
TTTTTTCGAAACAAAAGCGCATTCCATATTAGTCAACCTCTCAACATTAAGTGATTATGTATCCGAATATCCGATCTATAGTCATAATGTAAAAATAAATTACAAATAACGGTTTAAAGATTTTAATAACGGAACATAATATCAACAAAAAGAGCTATCGATTACTAACATTTTGTTTTTTAGATACGTCCTCTACTTCGGAAATTATATTACAGTGGGTGCCACAAATAATGCTAACTCCGCATTACTTGTGTACAATGATAAAATCTAGAGTTGGCATTTACAGGTATCCAACAAATAGATATTTATCCGATGCAACAATGCTTGAAAGGCAGGTGCTTCACACTTTATTAATCTTAACTCTAAATAACCTCCCACTTTACCTATTGCTTTCTCGCATTTAATCCTTTCAAAAGTAACTTTGTTTCCATTAGCTTTTGATTATCAATCAACAAATAATGACGATAAAGTTCTTTATTCTTTTTTTTTTTGGTATTTGCAAGGCAGATATGAGTGGAAATGCCGGGAGGGGACGCAATTTTTTTTTTTTGGTTGTGAAATTATTAAATGACCTCTCCCGCTCTGGGCGGAGCGGAAGGGCGTGTCAAACTCTTACTGACTAAAACCCACCCGTGTTCCTTCAGTTGCCTGTGCGCTAGGGCCACGGTAACTCTTTCGAACAATCCGCGACCCCGGTAGGAACCGCGGCCCCGGCGGGAGGAGGGGACGCCCTAGGATGACATAAAGTGACTTTATTGGTGATGTTCTTCAGAAAGGTATGTATGACATCGTGTATGACCAGATGTGTGTACGTAAACGAGGCAAAAGGAGTATGTAAGGATCGTAGCAGGTGGCGTTCTGTAGTTTCTGCCTACCCCGATATGAAGAAGGCGTGAGTTTATTTATGTATGTTTAAGTTCCTTATAAAGATTTTCATCATAATCTTATTTCCCTTATCCAATGTTACTTGATGTCGGCGTAACACATTTTCTTTTCCCATTCTACCTCGTTAGTCTAATAGTCGCAAGCGGGCTCCTGAGAATGCGGGGTCCTAGGTTTGATTCCCGGGTCGGGCAAAGTGTTTTTGGATGTTTCCATCAGTAGCAGCCCGGAGTCTTGATTTTTGCCTGGTTGATAGCAATAGGCTCGCCCCCTGTTACCTGGGACTTAAACTTAACTGGCGAAATGTGGGTGTAATATAGGTGCACCTCTACCTAATCCTTCGGATAATGCAGGCGTGATGTTATGCTATATATTTTCTATCAAAGTCAATAACGAAATAAAAACCGATACATTTGTTTCACAACTGCTTGTCATAGTTATCTACAAACGGTTTATTTATAAAAACTGCTTCTAAACTATGTCGAGTTACAAACGTAGGTAATTGTTCGCACCACGGCCTTAGCCTGTTAGACTCAATTTAAATAATATCATTCACACTTAATTGTATTTAGTATTTCACTTACTTTTGCTGTCGATATTCCTTTGGATGTTGCAATGAATGCTCAGAAAAGAGTTGCCAATATAAAAAGAGTTAATGAAATATTTTGTTCAACTAAATGTTACAAGAACTGGGTCTATGATTGATACTGGATCTATCTCAGCATCTAGCCTAACAAATGAGATGCTAAGCTTAAGAAATGATCAGACGTAACGGTATGCATTTGTTACTTTTTTTGTTTATAACTAAATAATAATAGCTGCACGGGTCGATCGAAGGTAACTACGCGTGCCGCGGTCGGTTCGTGGATGGGTGACCATCCATAACATATCGAGACCCCTCTATAGATGTATGAGGAACAGGGTGTAAAGTTCACTCATAATCTTTGGAAAAGGGAGGATCCTCCGACCAGACGGGTGTTGTGTCTGGTGGGCAACTGCCCGACGTTTGATGTCGGGACGTTGTATATATGCTAGTTGCGCGGTAAACTCTGCTTGCGCGATGCAGGACTTTGCGTGACGTCAGTGTGACGTGTAGCTCGCATGTGGTATTGTAGATACCGCTACACTTCCGTGCCTCGGAAAGCTTTTTAAGCCGTTGGTCCCGACTGTCATTCGTAGATCTTTGACAATCGTTATGGATAGTCAGAAGCTCAATACTCTGACAACCAGTCTTATCAAGAGGTATCGTGCTACCCAGTAACTGGGTTGTGGAGGTTAGATAGGCAGTGGAGCCATGTAAAATACTGGTATTCAGCTGCATCCGGTTAGACTGGAAGTCGACTCCAACATATTTGGAAAAAGGCAGGCAGGTTGATTGAACTTTCAACATAAGAATTTGATTATGTAATCTATGCACAGGCATTGGAGGAGCAACGTTTTGTTTCATCAATTCGTTTAATCAATCATCGTAATTGTATTTGATCTAAATGTAATTGATTGTTGCAACTTTTACTCACGATCTCAAAATTAATGGTAGGTATTTGTTTAATTAAATTACCTTTGTTTTTTTTGGTTATCAAGGTCATCAAAACGGTTTGACTAAAAAGAAATTCATGAATAACCCGTATAAATATTTAAATAAGGATTCTGTCAGTTGAGACTGGCCATCTCTTAACTGCCACGGCTTATTTTGATTATTAATCTTATATTTTGAATTGTTTCTTAATATATATATTGTTTTCATTGTTCTCACATATGCATTCTGGTTACATTATGCAACAAGAATAATGTAACCAGGATTTTTTAATATCTTGATTTAAAAAGAGTGCCCTTGGAGTTTCTTGCCCGTTCTTCTCCATAGAGATCTACGTTTTGGAATGGGCAACTAGCTTCAACTTTCTGACTAACTGACCGACTCTTTAACAATTCAAAAGTGCCTGTAAATGGTTTAATTGAAATAAATGCTTTGAGTTTCACTTTAAATTCTAATCTGGTAATATGTAACGGCAAAAAAACAAATATGGTTTTATGTCTATGCATAGTTTAGTTCCATAATTATAAGGCAATTAAGGTAGTAGAATTGTGGAATAACACCAGTCAGATACAAGTTCTAGATTTTCAATCAATAGAGAGCCCGATTACAAAATAACTTCGAATTAAATCATTTTGTAGGAAACAAATTCTATTAAATTGGAACTGTGCTATAATATTCAATATCAATGTAATCAACACAATATCGTGATATACGGAACCAGTGTTATATAAAACTTGCGTAACCAGTAATGAGTTCATAAAATGCATACACGATTTCAATTTACATTTCAGGCAATATTGCAAATGTCAAATAATACACGGTCTTAAGCGAGAAATTGTCTTCATGACATGAAATGAGAGCAAATTCTCGGTCAGTTTTACAATCGACAGTTTAATATAATCATTGTAAAAGTATTACGACACTTTAAGGTACTACCGAGGAGACATACGTAATAGAAGGTGAAAAAGCCAAAACTTGTAACCAAACATACAGACACACATTCACTTGCCAATTTATATTTATAACTAGAACGAAACTAACTTTTGGAAGGGGCAACTAGAATCAATTATTTATTTTTTGTAAATTTTGACTTTCAAAAGTGCCTTTTATGTGCCTATTTGAAATAAATGATTTGACTTTGACTAGAAATATTGCTCCAGTAAGATTTTCTTTTAGACTTGGGTAACCAATGATAGATTCTATAAAGTTGCATTCTTTGTTCAATTGACGCAGATAATGGCAGAAGGACGAAGGATAATGAGCCGTAGGATAGTCCGCACACAGCGAAGGTGCCAACTGAGCTCATGGCGGACCAATACCATATGGGATCATGATTTTGTGCGGAACCCTACGGTCTGCCCTAACGCAAAGTATGAGTATCATGATGGAAAAAGATAAAGATGAGCTTGTAATATGAATCTGTCATAGCACGGCTTTGTTATTAAACAAAGGCTCTGCTGACCAAAACTATCAAAAATTTCAGTTCCATCATGTATTTGTTTTTCATACAAATAAACAACAAACCATGGAGTAGAAAAAAGAGGACTCCGCGCCACGTATACCGAAAGTGAAGCAACGTACCGATCTATGTGTGTGTGTGTAAATAAGTGTCTTACTTGTGATATGTTATTCCTTGACACTTTTTCTGGGATGTAGAATTATTTTTACACCATTTCACAACACAAGAAGGCATTATTTTATTTTATTACTTGACTTAAACAGTACCTACAATGACGCCGTAGTAGCGGCCAGTCGGCACCTTATGATGTAAATGTATGCGTGAGGCATGTTTGTACAAACGGTCCGACATACATAAAGTGCTTCACTTTCGATACGCGTGGCGCGGAATCCTTTTTTTTTTTTCAAGTCAGTGCAACAAACATGTCTATCTAATCAGCATGTTAATTAACAAGAGTTATCAATTTAAAGAATAGGTCCATAATTAGAACAATTTAGGCATTATTTCTTGGTTTAGTACCCACATTATTAAGCACAGTTTAGTTTCTCATTGTGCCATTTACTGGCATCGTGATGCAAATACACCACTATATTATTAGTCTGTTATCTGTTACTCTTCCGCGTTCTATTTTATGAAGGCACTCATGCATTCTGGCATGCAGTTGCAGGCAGCATGCGTTTGAGCATTAGTATCTGAATTGTTCTCAATGATCTAATCTTTATCTTGTGTTCTTGTTTCACAAATGTAGAACTTAGGATTACCTAGCCAAATAGAGGCAATATTGAGAAATTAATAGGTATGCTTAGCTGGAAATATCAAGAACGGCTCCTAAAATTGCCCATCCTGGCACTAAAACAGAGAGTGTAAAGAAGTTGTACAATATCATCCGCAATATAAATCCGATTTTAATCAATCTGTGTATTCTAATTAACAAATTATCAACGGAACACTAAATTAAAACGATAAAACGCTTTTGCAACTGGATCGGAGCAAATGGAAATAAGCGAATCAAATTGTGCGATGAAATGTTGAAAATTATGATTTGTAATTAACTTTAAATCATTTGGTATTCGTACGGCATTGGTCGGAGGCGTCAGATAACATTTTATAGAATTTCCACATTTCCTCAGTAGATAGAGTAACAAATCATTATTTTTATGGTAGACAGATATTGCAACAAGTAAAACTAGTTATGGCACCGGCGCAAGCGTTTGATGAGAAGTAAATGAGAAAATATGTGCATAAATATTAGTTCTAGTTTCCATTTTTTTGTTATAAATATGACATTGGGTCAAGCTTTGGTCACAATCACGATAATTATATAATTGTTTGAAAAAAGCTTGTTGGTACTTAGACTTAGAATAAAAAATAGGTACCTAAAGAAAGAAAGAAAAATGCGTTTATTGGCATTGCAGCAACAGAAATACACCTTGAAACTAAAAAATACGAAAAACAATGATTATAATGCCAATGGGGCCTCAGCTCAGCATAATGTCAGATGACAACACAAGGTCTACCACCTGACGCTGATTTTCAGCTGCAACCCACGAGTGCCATACGCCAGAATAATAAAAAAAGAATACAGAAGTGTGTGTCCGTTCTAATAAATTAAAAGTGTTGTGACATGGGTGTGTGTGCGTTGTGTTGTGATGAATGAAAAACTAAAATAAATACTAATAAATAAATCAACAAACAATAATAAATAGATTAACTAATAAATCTATAAATAGAAAGTCCCTAGATCTAAAAGCAATATCGTGTGTCTGCGTTGTTCTTCTTAACTACGAAACAGATTTTCATGCGGTTTTCATTTCCATACATAACGGTACTCATACTTCGTTTATTAGTCAGAAACTAATTGTTCATATCACTTGGTAGTCGTGAATATTTTGTATAGAGGTAAGTTTGCGTGAAAAAAGGTAAGTGTTAAAATGCAGTTAGCGTGGGGCAATATTTCGTAAAAAATCATTAGTAGCTTCAATAATTATGTGCATATGGCTGCAGTTCGCAGATAATAATCAACGTTTACACCTATTGCAACGTTTTTGTAGAAAAATTGCCGCATTAAGTGTTTATAGCCCAGTTACAACAAGTCTATTGTAATAAAACATATTTTCTTCATTACTTACTTGAATATTTATGATTTCAATTACAGTTTATTAATTACTAATAGCTGTTAATACGCACTTAAAACACAACACGGTTTGGACGTCAATCAGAAATATAGGCAATTAATGTAAGATATTTCTAGGTAAAGCTCTTGAACCAAAAGCCTTAACTAGAGGTACTTATTAAGTGTTCCAATCAGAGCAACTATGCACATTTTAGAAGCTGTTATTTTTGTACTCCCTATACAAACCTATGTTTAATACATAATATTTGTCATTACAAAAAAAAAATATGTAGGTACGTCACTATTTGCATAATTTTTTACCATTCGATTTTATCAACTCACTAGCTTCAGCCCGCGACTTCGTCCGCGTGAAATTTCTTGTTCCTCCGACCCACCCGTCTCACCACAACTTTCTTAATTTCTTTTCCGTAAGAACCTTTTACAAAGTATTAGAAAACATTTAAAAAAAAAGATGGATGAAATCGGTCAAGTCGTTCTCAAGTTATGGCGTGGCCAAGGGAAATAGGGACTCATTTTTATATATATTTAAATATTAAAATGTAACATAATCTCTCATCAAAAATCGAACAAATACGTAGGTACGTAATATAATGCACACCCCTATACGTACCTACTTCTATACTGTTTTTCTTGTAAATATTATTACATAGTATTCAAACTAAGGTATAATTCTTGTAATCCTGTGACCAGAATACAAGTATTTACCTGTATTACACAATTTAGTTTAATAGCTCATAATTATAATCGTGACAGACCTATTGACAGTTTTAAAACAGTATCATTGTAAATAAATGGATCTGTAACGGCGATGTCTTACTGAGTTAATTTGTGCTATTTATTTTAATTGTATAATGTACTAAATAACTAGCTAATTGAATTAAGGACTTGACCACCATGTAATGCCAGAGAAATTAATTTCAAAGCGAATTGACTATGAACTTAAATTGTCCATATAATCAAATTACAACTGTCATTCTTTGGCAGTTGTATGAAATGGCTACCCGGAAAATTGACGGAGGGCGTCTATTTATTTAAGGTGAATCCTCCAGCAGTAGCCCGCAAAATTCAAATTTTCTTTGGTTTTTTGCAAATTGCAGCTCTATTTTACGTCATATGTTGATTAAAATGCGATTCGCGACTGTAGGAATGATATAATATTTACTGAATAATCGTCAAACTTTGGAAAAAATTTCCACCTAAGAATTTTCATATGAAATATTCTGAAAAATTCTTAACTGGAACAAATTTCCAAATTTGGACGATTGATAAGAAATTAATGATTATTATTCAGTAAATATATCATTCCTACAGTCGTGAATCGCATTTTGATCAACATACGACGTAAAACAGAGCTGCAATTTGCAAAAAAACAAAGAAAATTTGAATTTGGCGGGCTACAGCTGAGGATTCACCTTAACAGTTAATTTCTCTGACCGTACTTTACGTTTTTACTGATATTCCTTGTTGATAGGGGATTAATAAATATATTTATATATATTATTAAGTTATATGGCTCAGTTGAGTGCTGCTTGCTAGCAGCAAGCACTATAAATAGCTAAGGTACATAGTGTAGGCAAGCATCTTTACAAGTTTTTCACTAAGAAAATATTTCTCTAATTCTTTTTACAAGCTACAATATTGTATTGTATAAGTTTTTCAAAACTAAGGCCGAACAACTAATATTAGGTCTTTACCTATGAAATTGCCGTTCTGCAGTACTGGCCATTTCAAATCAAAATAATTTTTGTTTGGCTATGAATTCAAATTTCAAATTAATTTTATTTTAAAAACATGGATTTTTTTTTCTAAAAGTAGTCATTTCTTTATTGATTAGTGTTACATTTTCATCGCATTTCAATCTTTTTCGTCATCATGGATACGTTAAAAATTCGAGTAATTATGGAATATGAGTACCGTCGTGGCAGCAACGCGGCACAAGCGGCACGCAACATCAACGACGTTTACGGAGCTAACTCTACAAACCAACGCACCACCTGTTATTGGTTTGCTCGCTTCCGTTCTGGAAATTTCGACCTGAAAAATGAACCTCGCGGTCGTCCGAAGACTTTGGTCGACAATGACGAATTAAAGGCGATTGTGGAAGCTGATGATACACAATCTACGGCTGAATTAGCAGCAGCTTTCGACGTTAGCGTCAAAACAATATTGGTCCATTTGCGTCAAATTGGCAAGGTAAAAAAGCTTGACAAATGGGTGCCCCACGAACTCAATGATCGCCAGCGCGAAGTACGCGTCGAGACGTGCCTTGCACTGCTCAACAGACACACAAATGAAGGAATTTTGAACCGCATTGTTACCTGCGATGAAAAATGGATTCTGTTTGATAACCGTAAGCGCTCAGCAAGTTGGTTGGATCCTGGTTCAGCACCTAAACAATGCCCTAAACGAAAACTTACCCCTAGAAAAGTGATGGTCACTGTTTGGTGGTCTAGCGCCGGTGTGATTCATCACAGCTTCTTACCAAACGGGGTGAGCATTACTGCAGATGTGTACTGTGAAGAACTGAACACAATGATGGAGAAGCTGGCGCATCTCCAACCAGCATTGGTCAATCGCTCGTCTCCGCTGCTCCTGCACGACAACGCGCGACCTCATACTGCACAGCAGACGGTCTCCAAGTTGCAAGAACTGGGGTTGGAAGCTCTCCGTCATCCGCCCTACTCACCAGACCTTGCGCCTACAGACTACTACTTTTTCCAGAATTTGGATAACTTCTTGGCGGGAAAAAAATTTAATACCCGAGAGGCAGTACAAAATGCCTTTGAAGAATTTGTTGCCTCCCGTCCAGCTGATTTCTTTAAGAAGGGCATCAATAAACTGCCACTGCGATGGCAAAGATGCATTGATTGCATGGGTGATTACTTCGATTAATACAAATAAAAAATTCATGAAAAAAATTCGTTTAAATTTTTTCATACAAAACGGCAATTTCATAGGTAAAGACCTATTATTTGAATATAAAACCACACAGCATTCTAAATCGTTAATTTACTTTTGCAACTTCATTTGAACTTTTGCAACAACCTAATATTTCAATAAATGCAGAGCAATAATCGGATGTAGCAGCAATTAACTACTAGAAGTTAATAACCCCAAATTAACGGTAGATTAACCTATGTAACCTTTAGTTAACCGCAAGCTATAGAGACATTTTCAACAATCTTAGATTCGTATACGGGTTACCACTTATCGTTAAGCAAACATATAGTTTGTTTAGTAGATAACTTAGGATAGTTAAGCATTCAAAAAGCTTCGATGTCTAGAACTTCCAGTCGGTGCTTTCGACCGATAATCGATACAATGAATCGAATAATCGATAAATCGATTAATTTGAGAATCTTGATTGATAGATAGAGAAAAAGGTGAGCAGTTACTTTTAGATTTTGTAAATATCGATACTTTTATCTCGATATAATGTAGGAAGGTAAATCGATTCTTCAAAAGAGTAGGTACAATAAAGATACCATTTAATACCATATACTTAGGTTTAGTTATGATGTAGGTACTATGTAGCATAATAGTTGGTAAATAAGCTTTATGCGCATGCCGGTAGCTAGTCGTGCGTAGCGGAGCGCGTGCGCCGGCTGCTAACGGTCCATTGATCGTATGTTGTTAATTGATTTGTAAACTGTCGTTACCGATGTGGTAGACGCCGTTGGGTCTTAGGTGAAAGGTTTGTTGGTTTAATACTTTAATAATTATAATAGTGGCGATAAAAATGTTCAGGAAGCTCCGTATTTTCTTTCTTTCTAAACAATTACACCCAAAGTTAAGAAAAAACAGACACAATATCACGCCTTTATTCCCCGAAGGGTTCAGCAGAGGTGTACCCATAGTACACCCACATTAATGTTTAAATCCCATCCATGTAAAAGTGTACGAGCCCATTGCATAAAAATATGATAATCCGTATGAGATTTGAAACTAGAAACATGCTATTTTTGCTAGTAGCTAAGACAGCTCTTCAATAGTGTGTAATAGCTGAATGATGAATCGATCGTGGGATGATCTAATATTTATTTGATGCTGTGGCGCAAACATTCTTGCATCTAAACACTCATAAAACAATCAATCATTTTTATAATCATATCTTAATGTTGGTTTATTTTAAACAATGACCTAGAAATGTGTTAATTGACCTAATACTCGTATCTGGGGGCACGGTAGTGCCCCCGCCAAGACGAGCCAAGCGAAGCGAAAGGGCACTACCTACCTTTTCTCGAAGTGTTTCGTAGTTATTTTGAACCCTCGTAGAGTTGGTTTCCGATGTACCAGATAGTTCATATTCTCAGGATATGATTTTAATAATAGACTAATTAAACGTACAAAGTCTCAAATGAATAGCTCTATTACTTTAGATTTTATTGATATCTAAAATACACCGATTTCGTCACTGACACACTGATGATCATCAAAATGTTTGGCTACTTCCTGAAGTGCTAGAAAGCTGAAATTTGGTATGTAATCTAAGTTTAGTATACAACCAACAAAAAAATTCAAAAACTTATAACTTTCGCCCCCCATCCCCTAAAATGGGGGGGGTAGTACCCTAACATTTTGAAGTCTCATACAAACTTCAATTGTATGAGACTTCAAAATGTTAGGGTACTTCCTGAAGTGCTAGAAAGCCGAAATTTGGTATGTAAACAAAGTTCAGTATACAAAAAAACACTACCGTGCCCCCAGATAAACATATAACTTTCACCCCCCATTCCCTAAAATGGGGGGGGGGGGAAACTTGAATGAGACTTTCACAAATTTTATGAATTAGGATATGAAAGTTTACATGGGACTGTAGACAGTAACTAAAAATCTATTAATAAGTACTTACAAGAACCTCCGCCTTAATCAAGAGTCTTATGGTAGGTCTCAGTTATTTACGCCCTTTGACGACAAGGTGAGCAAATCGACTGTAAGTACTTAATTAATATGATAAGATATAATACTAAAGTTAGGTATATAATTAAAATAATTTTATTAACCGGCACTGCTGATGTGCAAGAAATACACCCCAAAAAAAGAAGAAAAAAATAAACACTAAAAAGACTGCCTAGCAACTTACAAATAGAACTGAAATCCCACCAAAAACATTTCATGTAAAATGTTGCCAAGACGACCACATAAGGTTTGCCCTGTGACAAAGATATAAGATCTCATGTAGAGCCAAGCTTCTGAATCTACACGGCCTAACTCTACCGACCTTAACTTCACAAATTCTACATATCAGTAAAAATGTATGGCTTGGCTGTTTCGTTACTTACTTCAGAAACTAAATATTCGCATCACCTCCACGATAGTAGCGAAACGGCGAAGCCATAAATTTTTACATATATGTAGAATTTGTGAAGTTAGGATCGGTAGAGTTAGGCCGTGTAGATTCAGAAGTTTGGCTCTAGATGGGATCTGATATCTTTTTCACAGGGCAAACCTTATGTGGTCGTCTTGGCAACATTTTATATGAAATGTTTTTGGTGGGTACTTTCTTCTGTTGAAAATCAAAATAAAACCTGAGCCTATCAGATAAAATAATATATAAAAGAATAGAATAAAATACTCTTTATTATGTACACCATAAAAATTACAGATATAAATGTAGACATTTTACACAGGGTGACACAATGGGCGGTCTTATCGCTAAAAGCGATCTTTTACAGACAACCTTTGGATTGATATATCATCATTTGTATTTCATCAGGTTATTCTGAATTTATTTATTTTTACAGCTATTCATTAATTCAACACATTGTTTCTGAGTGGCCATCAATATGCAAATTAATACCATATCAGAACCTAGATCTCTACAATTATTTATTTATTATACCTATCTAGATATCCCAATTCATCCTATCGATCTAGATAGAAAGCTAAGTGTTTGTTATCGATATCATTTATCTACGTATGTCAAAAATAATAAAAACAGAAAAAATGTAGTGAAAGGCAACGCGAACGGTTCGGTTTGAGAGCTGTATGTGTATTGTTAACTTCGAAATCATTAAAAGAGCATTCTTATGTTACGCAGTTGCTTTTAAGATTTCTTTAATGGAATGTTTAGAATATCTGATATCTATTTAATTGAAGTTGCAGTTACAACCCACGACAGCCACGTTATCAAAAGTTTTCAAGTATATTACTTTTAGAACGATTCTTTCGATTTTATTGATTACTTTCTCATTTCAAGTTTCTCACGTAACCTAGAAGGTATCAGACTGAATTGGAACATTCTTCTACGGCATAACTGATGCTTGGACTCATTATGTTCCTAACTTTGTCCCAGGTTACTTAGAGTTAGCGCAACACATCATCTTTTTCTTCCTTCCTCCCCTGACAGCCGTCACTCTAACATCCACTCCTTTTTCTTTAATATCATCCCTCACACAATCCATCCACCTTTTCTTTGGTCTCCCTCTCCCTCACCATCCATTTATATTCATTACTCTTTGAGTTACATGCGTTGTATCCCTCCTCAAAGGATTCCTGGACAAAAACCGCATGGCGTACGCGCCATCTCTCTACGCCTTTGGCAATTCCCGAGGGTCATTACTCTCAGCTGTTCATCTGAACGAAATCACAACATCATGTGGTGAGCTTATAAAACGTTAGCATCAACCATTTCTAATTGTTTCTCACCGCAGGGCGTTGATTGTTTATTATGGTAGACGTTTTCCTGTTGTCTTTTTTATTTTTTTATATGATGTATCTCGGCAGTAACTGCAAACCACTTTCTGTTAAAGAATGTGTATGCAGATAAGTATGGTGTGCTGATTAAAACTGATTGGGAAATAGAGTCGGTTTTTTTAAGATTTTCTATAGGATAAACGTCTGTATTAGCATTGCGGGAAGCATCCGAGATTGCGAGTGTGGTATTCAGCTCGACTTGTTTTTACAAAATTCTACTTGATGCAGGAACCTGAAACCGCATGTTAATCAAAAAATTCCATGAGAATTTGTCAAGCTTCATTGGTCTACAAGATATTTAGTATACCGTATCTGTGAAAGCATTCACTGAAACGACTTTTTACTTTCTGCATATCTGATGAGGCCAGAGTATGTAACAAAACGTCGACATCTACATGTACACTAACATCTGTAAAAGTAGTAAAATGTATCCGCATGAAGGCAGCAACTCTACAAAGACTTTAACGGTGATCCTGGAGCTTTGCCAAAAGTATGGCAGTATACAACGTGGAGATAACAACAAGAAAATAAATGAAAACACTTGCAATACTAATGCATAAGAGTATTTTGGAACTATGATAAAAATCATCAGCATAGAAATTAAAAAAGTGTTTTTTTTTCAAACAAACTAAATACTCGTAGTAGTGATGGGTCGACTTTTGATTTTGCCAATCTTTGACTAGCTGTAATGACTAAACTATTGGCTATATTTGATTGAATTTTCGTTTGCAGACTGGGAAGGGTATTAGATATACGCTGTTTAATTAGTTGCCGTATTGTCGTTTTCATCTTGTATAGTGTGAACTGTGATGAGAATGAATACCGTCATACTCTATCCGACCCTAGGAAGGCTTCGTGTTAACATTGTGTCCTCGGTCTCTGATATCTTTATCCCCACGTCCATTACAAGAAACACAGACATATACATAATAATTGTCATAAAATTATACAATTTATGACTATTACACGAGTTATTATGGTCAGGGTCTGTTAACAAGAAACTTAATTATTTGCCGTTTATTCTATTTAAATATGTATAACATAAACTTGCTTTAGTTAATAATAGGTCTTTACCTATGAAATTGCCGTTTTGTATGAAAAAATTTAAACGAATTTTTTTCATGAATTTTTTATTTGTATTAATCGAAGTAATCACCCATGCAATCAATGCATCTTTGCCATCGCAGTGGCAGTTTATTGATGCCCTTCTTAAAGAAATCAGCTGGACGGGAGGCAACAAATTCTTCAAAGGCATTTTGTACTGCCTCTCGGGTATTAAATTTTTTTCCCGCCAAGAAGTTATCCAAATTCTGGAAAAAGTAGTAGTCTGTAGGCGCAAGGTCTGGTGAGTAGGGCGGATGACGGAGAGCTTCCAACCCCAGTTCTTGCAACTTGGAGACCGTCTGCTGTGCAGTATGAGGTCGCGCGTTGTCGTGCAGGAGCAGCGGAGACGAGCGATTGACCAATGCTGGTTGGAGATGCGCCAGCTTCTCCATCATTGTGTTCAGTTCTTCACAGTACACATCTGCAGTAATGCTCACCCCGTTTGGTAAGAAGCTGTGATGAATCACACCGGCGCTAGACCACCAAACAGTGACCATCACTTTTCTAGGGGTAAGTTTTCGTTTAGGGCATTGTTTAGGTGCTGAACCAGGATCCAACCAACTTGCTGAGCGCTTACGGTTATCAAACAGAATCCATTTTTCATCGCAGGTAACAATGCGGTTCAAAATTCCTTCATTTGTGTGTCTGTTGAGCAGTGCAAGGCACGTCTCGACGCGTACTTCGCGCTGGCGATCATTGAGTTCGTGGGGCACCCATTTGTCAAGCTTTTTTACCTTGCCAATTTGACGCAAATGGACCAATATTGTTTTGACGCTAACGTCGAAAGCTGCTGCTAATTCAGCCGTAGATTGTGTATCATCAGCTTCCACAATCGCCTTTAATTCGTCATTGTCGACCAAAGTCTTCGGACGACCGCGAGGTTCATTTTTCAGGTCGAAATTTCCAGAACGGAAGCGAGCAAACCAATAACAGGTGGTGCGTTGGTTTGTAGAGTTAGCTCCGTAAACGTCGTTGATGTTGCGTGCCGCTTGTGCCGCGTTGCTGCCACGACGGTACTCATATTCCATAATTACTCGAATTTTTAACGTATCCATGATGACGAAAAAGATTGAAATGCGATGAAAATGTAACACTAATCAATAAAGAAATGACTACTTTTAGAAAAAAAAATCCATGTTTTTAAAATAAAATTAATTTGAAATTTGAATTCATAGCCAAACAAAAATTATTTTGATTTGAAATGGCCAGTACTGCAGAACGGCAATTTCATAGGTAAAGACCTAATATTAGTTCATACGACAACTACATATTAACGGACTGTGTCGTAAATGTGGGGTTATGTAAATAAAATATGCACAATAAGTTAGGTAAATAGATGTCGCAATATTTAAAGAGTTCTTACAAGGTGCGGTTTATAACGGAATCTTTGAATAAACTGTTAAGGTGAAGCATGTATGATTAAAAAAAAAAAATGTAAAAAAATGAGAAGCCATTTTGATGTATATTTTTTTTGCCTTAAATCTTTAACAACATAATAAAGTTTGTGACATTGTCCTGAATAATAAATACACCGTAAATGATTTGAAAGTAAGAATTTATTATCAAGTAATTCTAGGTCAGCTATAAAATAAAATCTTATCTTAATTTCGGTTGTACTCCAATTCTACCATTTAAAAATAAAACCACAAGAATTAGTTTGAAAGCTCGATAAGAAAGCTACCAAAATCTGTAAGAAATTAAACTTCGGTAATACCTACTCGTGTAAAGAAAAATACCTGCTTAAGAGGGCGTACAACGGTACACTAGCACCACTCTTTAAAAAAAAATATTATTGTATATAATATAATATTTTTTTAAAGGAGTGACGCTAGTGTACCGTTGTACGCCCTCTTAAAAGATTGACAATTTATTTTATTATCTCTAAACCTGAAACTAAAACTTCCCTTTAACATTTAATACGTAAATTACATGTAAGTTACGATACGAGGTGGGTGGCGCACGCGGCGTCCACATCTCAGCCCATTTGGTAATCACCTCACGAGTATCCAAGCTGCGTGGATTGCGATATGATTGAAGATAATTGATCTGACAAATGATAGTTCTAGAGCAAACATTGCTTCCCCATATGGTATAACTGTGTTATGGTACATTAATGGCTTTGCCCGCGGCTCCGCCCGATATTTTAGGAGATAAGATTTGAAGGTTTTGATTTTGGGCTATTGTTGTATTTTATCACTGAGATTAAGATAATGCCTTCGAGGCACCTTTGACATATTGTGTCTCATTATCATTAATTTTAATTCCTTATAAAGTGCAATGCACATTGGCAACTTTCATGTTGCGCCTGTACTCGGTCTCATGCATGCTTCTCATATCCTGCCCCATTCATCTATTATTCTTTTTTCATTTGTATTTGACTCTAAACTTCTCATACGTGATCAAATCATTACATGCATTTAAATATTGCACAGCTAATAAATTGCTGCTCTTAAAAAAAAACTCAAAAGCGTTGTCCGATCATAGAGCCGTCTCATGTCAGTTAGCTGGTTGTTTAATATCTACAAACGCATCTCGCGTGGAGGAAACATATCTCATAACTTGACGTAACTTGCAATCAACTTACCGCATTACTTAGCAAGCTCATTCGGATATGATTGTCGGTCGATTTGATAACTTATTCATACTTGAACTGTGAAGTTCTTGTTTTTGATAGATGTTTTCCTTATGGCGACACCAGAGTCAATTTTTTATGGGCTTTGGAGCTCAGATTTTTCACCGACGAAAAAAGGAAGAGGTTTTTAAGTCGACGCGTACTCGTATAAAAGTTTTTAAGATTTGTTAGAATGGAAGAACTGGCCCTGCAGTCTCGACATTAGATGCGACAAAAATCTGTCGCTAAGTCGTATCGATGTCAAATTCCTTTAATAGATTTTCAACCTTATGCTTTGGAAATAAAGTTGAAAATCTATTAAAGAAATTTGACATCGATACGACTTAGCGACAGATTTTTGTCGCTATTCATGTCGAGACTGCAGGGCCTGGATGGTTAATTCTCCAAAGCAAAGGCATGGCAAAGGCAGCATCTTAGTTCAAATGTTGTTATCTCTCTCGGCTTTATTGTAGGCATTAGGAATTTTCAAAACTCAGCTACTAAACAAGAGTATAAGATAAGAAAAGATAAGATACATTTATTTGCATAAGTCTCATATAAGTTTGCCTACTATCTCAGCACCCCAATTGACACACTTTCAATCACTATCTGAAAGATTTTAAGGAAATTCTTAATCTATTGTTTCATGTTTGAAAAATTCGTCTACTTCCACGTAAATAATGAATGTTGTTGAACTGCCAAAATGAATGGTATTGCCATTGTAAGTGTGTTACGCAATTATATCACAGGATCGGTTCAATTGTATTGAGATACTCAATACTTATGCCTAATTCTTGAATCCAGGCCCAGGCCCTGCAGTCTCGACATTAGACAGCGACAAAAATCAGTCGCTAAGTCGTATCGTTGTCAAATTCCTTTAATATATTTTCAACCTTATGCTTTCGATATAAAGTTGAAAATCTATTAAAAGAATTTGACATCGATACGACTTAGCGACAGATTTTTGTCCCTATCTAATGTCGAGACTGCCGGCGCCCAGGAGTAGAATCTGACATGCTGTTGTTTCATAGATTGACTAGCATACATATATATTGCTTTTGCATCATGTCAGAGGCGTAGCAAGCAGATAATAAGTGCTAATACATTCTTATCTTTCAATGTAATGAACAGGTGGATTTAAAAGATTAGCCGCTAATATAGATTGATTGACTTATAAGACATTCAAATCACAGGCTTGTGTTTTAAAAGTTTTTGTGTGTGAGTGATAGATAAAACAAGTCGGTAACACTAGTGTATTATATCTATGTACAAATACACTGAATTGCAAAATTTCAATTAGTGTTCATTTGTTTTAGGATTCATTGAGTAGAGATTTTCCCACGCAAGAAGGATCGATTTCTTAAGAAGTTATAGTAAAATGATTTATGTTCTGTCAGTTGTGTGCATTAGCTCATTATCTGTGAGATTATCATTCAGCGTATAAGCAGAGATGTCTAGTTCTAAATTTACCGTTCGATTGTTTACTACATTAAAGGTTAGGATAGCAAAAGTTCTATATGAAATAATAGTAAAATTGTAAGTAAACTAAATAGGTACTTAGGTACTAATTGAGTTTTATTGTTGAGAAAAATCAATTATCTACTGCTATTTCGTACTACGCATTTGATTTTATTATGATTGCTTCCTAGATTGATTAACTGAATAAAAACAAACAGATAGAAAAAATTACAAAGATTTTTATTAGTTAGTATGCAACTCCAAAATTGATTGGTTGAAAATTATAGTTATCTAGTGGTGCTAAAAAACTAGAGCAGATTTGTCGCCCAGTATTAAATGTATGTATACATATAGATTGTAATGTACAATTACGTTATTTTTTTTTTATCATGGCCGCCAACTTCTTGTGTAAAATAAAAGAAATCATTAAAATCTTTATTGCAACATAACAGTAGGTACGTACATGGTGTACTTTTTATATTCGACCTTGTTTTAAAATTTTAATGTAAAAGTGTCACATTCTTGTTTTAATGAGAGTTTAATAGTGTGTTGCGGGGATATTGCAAGGACGGCCATTTGATTTAAACACACTTTGCGGGAAGTCGTATTTCTTGTCCATACTTAAGACGTGATCACTGAGTCGACCTAATTACGGGGGAGACACATTTGAGACGTGACTGATCCAGATCAATCAATTTTATTATGTTTAATTTTACTGTTTGATTGAGCCTTTAAGGCTGTTTAAATGAGAACGTTTGAATGAGCTTTTAAGGCTCCTTCAAACAGGCGCGACACACGATGCGACACAAAGAATAGAATAGAATATTCTTTATTATGTACACCATAAAAATTACAGATATATATGTAGACATTTTACACAGGGTGACACAATGGGCGATCTTATCGCTAAAAGCGATCTTTTACAGACAACCTTTGGATTGATTCAAGGGAGAAGGAGAGACAATAATGCAGGTAGTTAGTAGTGTACCATTTACATATACAACAAATACATACATACATACATAAAACATATACTTATCTACATATAATATATACAATAATAAACATGAAACAAGAGCAAGGAAACTAAATGTAATGATGATATTTAAGGAGAGAGGAAGTGTTTTTTAACCATAATTTTAAAAGTGGACAAAGATTGAGCACGCCTTATCGACTCGGGCAAGGCATTCCATAACCGTGGCTCGTCGCGCCACGGGCGGTGCCTTTGTGCCACGTCGCGTGTCGCGCCTGTTGGTAGTAGCCTTAAAGTGGAAGCAATTTTCAGTGCCTACCTATTAGGAAATTTCGATTTTGCCTGTTTTTTTGTGACGGTGATCTTTATTTTAACAATGTTTATTTTCATAAACTCCAATGCAAGAGCCACTTCTATTTAGACCTGCCCGCTTGCATCGTCATAATAGATCTTACTAATTACATTATTGCTCACAAGACCCCCTCTTCCGTTGCCCTCTCTGCCCATAACCCTGACATGAAATCAATTTCATTACAAATACAGACCGCTAATAGTTATAAGTACGTATCCGGTTAATCTCAATTATCTATCTAAATGGTTCTTGCCAAAAATTGATGAATAATAGTTGATACAATAATCAGTTCAAGGGCATTATGCGCGTGCGCCACCCACGTGATAATCACTCCATAAAGAATTCCATTGGTAAATTCACTTGTTGGTAATAGTAACGATAATATCGTTTAGATTATGTTGTTTGAAGCTAGAACAAGATTGTGATCGTTGGTTCGATGAAGTATAATTGAATTGATGACGAAATAATAGCTCTGCGTATCGGATGGAATCGCTGCATATTTCGGCGTCAAAAGTTGAATCTACCGAAAGGACTTGTCTATATTATCAGCCAAGGACACAAGTGTGTGGAAAAAGAAAAGGAAGGCCTACATCAGGAGAACAAAGGTTCTTAAGATAGAATAGAATAGAAAAGTATACTCTTTATTATGTACACCATAAAATTTACAGATATAAATGTAGACATTTTGAATAGATACAGAGACACACACACACCCTCACGCACTCTTTTTACTTAGATATATTAGATACGGTTGAATTTATAATTTTTCTATTGTACACTAAAAAGAAAAACTTCTAATAGGGTACTGAAGCTGAAGACGGTAGTACAACCATCTTCAGCTTCAGTACCTTCTATTTTGAAAGCGAAGAGAGATAACCTGCTGAGACACAGGCAATCTTCAAAGTTTGGACCATGCAATGAAGTTGTTATTATCCTATCCTAACTAATATTATGAATGCGAAAGTATGTTTGTTTGTTTGTTACCTTTTCACGCCTAAACCACTGAACCGATCATCCTGGAATTTGTCTACAGAAACAGACATAGGGTACCTTTTATCCCGAAAAAAAGTACTGTTTCCAAGAAAAACAACAATAACGTTCTTATGATAATAGATGGCGCCACGTGTCATTCGAATCGTGGTATTTTTATTTTAGTACCTAATCCAATTTGTAGGTCTAGAGTGTCGATAGACCGGTTTTTCATCCTCCTAACTATAATTCCCCGAACAACCCGAATCGATTGTCAAATTCTAATTTAACACGAGCGAAGCCGCGGGCAAAAGCTAGTTGTAATATAATTGTGCGAAAATGGGTCAGTGGGTAACCTTGGGCGTTGGACCAGTTTACGGTTAAAAAGTGACAGTACTGACAGATTATCTTTACATCAGCTAAATGACGAATGTAAACAGTCTCCTATGATAACGAACGCTCTGTGACACGCCAGCGTAGAAGTAGCTTTGTAATGAATTGTACGTAATTATCTATGTGTTAATTTCTCCTACATGTGTAAATTTATGCCTTCTAATTTTGCAATACAATTATTTAAATGGTTAATTAATTAATTACAATGTAATAATTAACTATGTATTGGTGTTAATGCTTAGTATCATTGGGGTGCACATTAGCTTAATTTATCGTGGGTATATTGAATTCTTGTATAATTGAACGAAAGAAAAATAGGTTTATTTGGCACAGAAACACGTGCATACAAAAAAGATAGGTAAAAGCATAAAAGAAAAAAAAAATGTTTATTCTTGAATACGTCCGGCGCATCCTGGCCAGTCAGCTCCGCCAACAACCTTGCTGACTTTAGTAAGCTTAGCTATCACTTTGAAATAATTGTAGTTAGACATTGACCAATTCTTCCTCATATGAATGATTCCCTTTTAGTAATTTTATATACCGTTACATTTTGATCGTTTTAATCCTTAAAAGGGGTCATTGTACTCATCATTATAAACAACTTTTACTACGGCACTAATCGGAAATCGTGAAAAAAAATCTGCTGTTCCGTACATCTAAGTTCGCATAACTCGATATAAAATTAACGGAATTTTTTCCATGATTTCAGGGTTGGTCCCATTGCAAAAGTTGTTCATAATTATGAGTACAACGAATGACCCCTTTTGAGGATTAAAACTGTCAAAAATTAACGGTGTACAAGCTTCGAACAGAATTCGGCCACTTCGACAGAGTTGGCCACGCAAAGGTCTTTCTTAGTGCAGATGTTTTTGCACATAGGGCACGACACGAGGTGAGTCTTCGTTTGTGATCTGGCTCTATAGTCGTACTATGGCTCATCAGAGTACCCCCACCTGACTAAGTTGTACCTGCAGCGACCCACCTGGCTTCTAAGTCGTGGATCCTGTCTAAAATGTACATTCGATGACAAAAGATACTTTGACGTCTAAGGTACATCATTTGGGTTGGTGAGTCAATCCTTTGGGGTGCATTCTAAGTAGGGCAATCAATATGCGGGTTAATAAATTTCCCATTAAACAGCAATGCATTAGAAGGTTCCGGGGATAAAACTGAATGTCACGATTTTTTTTCTGCACGACAAGACTAATAAGCTAATTAGATGTTTGTAATAAAACAAGTTACGGCGACGGAGGTGAGAATCAGTGATTGGAGCATTTCTTTTATCGCATCAAATGATTAATTAGGACCAGCAGACTGGAACAAGCTTATCAATGCGGAAGTAAAACTATATCCTTGTCGACTGATATTATAAAACTAATAAAACAAACATAGATAATCTAGTTAGAAACGATACATAGATAATGAGTATAATTATATAAAACACGTGTAACACTGTCTGGTACTGTTAATCTTAATGTCAATACGTATGAATATCTTGACTTTTATTATTATTTTAAAATTTATCTAATATAAATAATTTTATTTATTATTTATGGTATTGTTTTATTTATCTAGCTTTACTAAATTTTAGTTCAAAATGTAATAAACTACAAAAAATAATCGTGGAACGACTATTAGGCTTTAAATGCTGTGGCTCCACTAAAAGACAAAAAAAGCGACACCCTACTCTATTAATTCGTATAAAAATAATTCGGAAGCTACCACACCAATTCATGTCACTACTATCATCTGCTAGCCTTTTACCAAGTTTGTTGGGGTTGGCTTCCAGTCTAACCGGATTCAGCTGATACTTCTATTCTAAATGGACGCGACATGACTGCGTATCGGCCTTGGTAAGACTGGTAGTTAGACTTTCGGGCTTTTGCCTACCCGTACCAACTGTCAAAGATCTACTATTGACAGTCTGGATCAATGGCGGACCAACGTGCTCTCTGAGGCATGGGGGATCAATTCATGTCACAAATACAATCTGCTCAAGTGGTCTATTCGTTACAAATACACAGTGACTAAGATGAGTTCTTAACAAAGTATTTTCAAGAGCTTCTCAAACATGTTGATCCTTGACCTCAACAAGTGCCTATTCTTATGTCTCTCTGTTATGGTAACAACAACATGTTACAATCCGTGGGTCAGTGACATTGACACTATTAAAATGATATATGACCCATTGTGATACCCAAATAATCAATCATCTTAAGAATTATAATCATTTTTTACATAACATAGGCCTACGTAACAATAGTAATGAATCTTTTTATGATAACAGTTATTAAATTAAGTTGTATCTCTAATTCGGGCCAAAAGTGTATGATGTGAGCCAGATTTGGTTGATAAGGGTATTGTTTTATTAAACGTCATCTACTTTAGTCCTTTGTTTTAAATAACAGTGAAGTGTTAATTGTAGGTGAGTATTTCTCAAAATAAAAGTACGTAACGAAAAGGTTGTTAAGAAATATTGTTATGAAATAGTTCTAGATGTAACACAATACAATGGCGATTTTTTTATGTATTTATCTACTTATTTCATTAAGTAGAAATAAAACGTAACTAAAGGAGTAGTAACTAAAAAGTTAATGGATACAACTTATTTTGTTATTCGCACTTTTTATGATTTTTTATTATGAAACCCCGTATAAAATCACTCTAATACAGAAACTACATTTAATCATACACAAAAATGCACAATGTTAACATGACAACGTATTTTATGAAGCTTAATACGTATGAGATTGGTAGGGTTGCAATTTGATTTTTGTATGAATGGCAAAGAACATAGTTTTAAAAAGTTTACTAAAATGAGATTTTAATAAGATTCTACTATAATAAATAATCTTCGTAATTTTAAAGTTTAATATTTTACTTCACAATTACGTATTTTTTTTTGGAATGATTAAATAAATACATTGTAACTTTTACTATTTCGAGGCACACTTTTTTTTCCACAGATGTACATTTAGTTTGAGAAATAATCATGTACCTACTTAATATTTAAATAAAACTTCTGAAAAATATTTAAGCGAAATTTCTAAATGCCATTTTTAGCTCGAATACAAATATCACAAAAAATAAGAATTAACAATTACCAACTTATGTCAATATTTTTCGTATCAATATTCGTCCATTAAAGTAATGCTAATTGAATTGATGGATAGCCTTAAGTGAGTAGTAATAAAGTACAAACACCAAGTCAATCATAAACTACATTTGAATTACTTTAAAGAAGTCGTCTTTATAGACGTCTTCAAATTCGAATTGACAGTCTACATGCACTTTTGAAACCATACCGACTGATTTATTAGACGCAATTTATAAATTCCCGCTTAAAGAAATAAAAGTTTATCAATAAATCTTGAGATAACAGGCAGCTACGTATTTCAGCTTTTCGAATTGTTCTTCTGGCTGAAAATATTGTATTTCAAATGTATAAAAGCTCTGAAAGCTTCGTAAGCCGCTGAAACCTAATATTGCTTATAAGAACTAAGAACAGACGAATGATCAAGAAGAAACTCAAATGATTAAAAATGCTTCACCTTTATTTATCAACACCACGCATAAACTTCTTCCTCCAAGACAGAGAAGAAAATCTGTCACGAGTAAAAAGCAGTTAAAACTTTTCACAGACTTTTTCTTGACATTTTGCAATTTATTCAGATACTTACAGTTTCTCTGAAACTATGGGAGGTAGTAATGGGCAATAAAAAACCAGGTAGGCAAGTTCACTCACGCGAGTACAGTCACGATCAAAAATAATGCTCATACGCCCACTTGATAATTCAATTAGACCTCAGTAACGATGTTAATAAAGTATTTATTCAGTGTAAGCCCTATTAAGTGTGAGATATGAGCACGAAGTACACAGAATTACGTTCACTTTGCACCTGCTAAAGGATATATTCGGTAAAACGTTAGGCGTATGCCGCCTACCTTGTTTCAATCATCAGTTGCGCAAACGCTGTCGTTGCAATAACATTCATCAATTTTGTTACTTATGTTGTATTGTGTTACTTGTACAGTGGGGTGCAGCAGTGATAATTTTAATAATTATTCTTTATAATTATGTATTTATTTTACAAACCTATGGAAAAAACATTTTTTTTAAATGAAACTAGCTTTACCCGGCCCAGCTTCGCACAGGACGCACTAAGAATCTAACACTTACCTACCCTACCTACTCTACCTACCTACCCTACCTATACCTACCCTCCTACCTACCCTACCTGCCTTACCTACCTACCTCTTCTGCCCCATTCTCACAATAAAAAAAAAAAAATGTATATACAAACCTTGTCCTGACAATAACGAACACAAAAAGAGAATTATCCAATTTAGTGCAGTTGGTCGGAAGTTATGCGCGTACATACATTTTGGCGATTCATTTTTATTTATATAGATTTACTATCTGGACCGTCGCTCCATCTCTGAGAAATTAATCGTAACTCTTATTAGTAATTCAGGTGTTGGTTGGTTGACCACACTATCAACAACTAGCAATATAAGCAATCATGAAATTGGTTAGCAGATTTCATCAAAGATTAGATATTACAAATAAGGTTGTTAGAAACCGGTTAAACTTAAATCCATCTATTTGTCGGAGACGGTCATTAGTTTGGACACTAAACGAAGCGCAGCACGAGTTCTGGGAGGTGGCAGCACCGTCGCGATGACGTGCATACTCGGCTAACTTCGTGCTATGAAAGAACCTGGCTGATGGAGGAGCGCTGGAACGAGAGGACACTTACCATTCTGCCTTCGAGGAGATCAGTACCTCCACCCTAGGAACTGTCACGCGTTTCGTATAGTTGAGTCGTGTACCTACAGTGTGTGATTAATTTGTTCGTAAATTATGATTTGATTTGAACTGCAAACGGTTTTTATATTGCGCAATAACTAACACTTCCCATAGTACGCCCACAGTATTTAAAATATGGCTGATGATAACGAGAGACACGTACCTTTTCCGTTATATTGATTAATCACGGTACCTCTTTCCAAACATCATAATCAGTTGAGAAGGTAATGCGTAAAAAAGGTTTGAATAGACACAGCCAAAATCAGATGCCAGAAAAATCAAAGAAAGTAGATTTAATAGATGGGAGTCCTGTATTTATACTGTATTATCTATGGATGGGAGTAATTAACTTATGTGAAATTGTTTTTTGAAAATTGTATAGAAAAAACAAAATGGCGGCACAGTTGTACTTGGCCATGCACCAAGACATTCTTGTACAACTTTGAACTACCAACTGTGTCAACTGTGTGTGTGTGTTTAACTTTTTTATCGAAGAAAAATCCACCAATCAGTGATCAACGATCAAGTCCCTAGCTGTTGTAATTGGTTGATCAAAACACCAACAACCATCATATATTAGGAGACCAGAGATTTGATATCTCCTTTCCATCAAATATAAAATAAGGTTTAAACCGGAATTCCTTAAGTATATCCACTTATCAGGATTGTACTAACTGTATGCTAAATTTTATCAAAATCGGTTCAATAAATGATTAGAATCTGATAAAAAAGTAGCTAATAGACAAATAGCCATTTATCAAAGAAACACATAGGCCCATGTCAAATGAGCTTTATGCTATCGAATGATAAATTTTAATACTTCATTTATTTTTCGCCTGTTTCGATTTAATACATTTCACCAATCACTGGCCCTCATCTCCATCTCTAGGAGCCTTATCAAATCTCCGATCAGTTAAGTGTAGTTAAAGTTTGTAACATTTGTGATTGGTTGACCAAAATACCAATCAAAACAAACACAATAAAGTTAACGTTAGATTTGATTGCAGACTGATCAGGGATTAGATAAGGGTTCTAGAAACCGGTATACCCCAGCTAATATATGTATCGCTTTCATATTTATTGACCACTTTAGACTTTTGTGCTGATTAATTCAATAGGCAGATCATTTTAATTTTTTATCTAGCCTTACTTAAATATATTAGTCATAGTACTACGAAAAAGATGAATGTATGTACGAAATTACGTCATACCAATTGTTATACCATTGAAGTGTGGACTCTATGGAGGCGTAAAACTAAACTTTATACCATCTTGTGCAAGATCTGTCTCTAAATTTGAATTTGATAAGGATTGTGCAAGCTCTTTAAAAACTACAAACGCCGTGCCACTATCTGTAAGAAGGCTGTGTGGTTTATCCCGACGAGCAACGAATCTTATTAACGCGGCCAGGTAAGCGTGTTTGGTAAGATCCGTAACATCAATTAATTAACATAACAAAATAACATCACGCCTTGGTCCCGCAAGGTTTTGGGCAGAGGTGTACCTACCTATAATTATACCCACATTTCGCCAGTTATGTTTTAAGTCCCATGTAATAGGGGCGAGCCTATTGTCTTCAACCGAGCACAAATTCAAACTCCGGGATTCTAATGAGAAATTTCAGATACTAAACCCAATAACACTTTGCCCGACCTGGGAATCGAATCCAGGACTTCAAGCTCAACAGTTGCGCAGGCGACCACTACACCAACGAGGTAGTCAATTAATTAAATAACTCTATTTTATCGATTACTGGCTTATAAGGGACTAACCACACTTATTCAGGTCTGTTCAGCTTTTGCCCATAGAAAACAACGATTTTGTATGGAGATGCGTACGCATCCGTTCAGCTTTCTGTGTCTATTCAGTTTTCGTGGCAAACAGGCATAAAATTAGGACAAGTGTGTTTTTATCATGGGCATGCTAACGACAGTGTTCAGACTAACATCAAAATTAACATTAATTACCTATTAACATTTACATTAATTGTTTTCAGTGTGTAGAAATGACGAAAATCGTCCAGCGAAACGCGAATGAACCTGAATGAATGTAGTTACTTCTTAAACCTGCGCTTGAGTTTTAACTTGGTTCACCAGCATTATTGCTCCGGGCTACAAAATTACTTCAAAGTATTGCCGTAATGTCAATATTTACAAATCAAAGTACCTTAACTGACACAATCTGGCCTAATGGCCGTTTATTTTAAACAATTATTTTAGATTGACGCTTTATTTTATTAAGATACTGTTAATTCTGCCCTTAAGCGTCTCGTCAGTGTTAGAGTTATGGATTATATCGATTTTTTATTGACTAAAATATCCCCGGGCGATAGATACCGTAGATGTGTGAGTGGTAATTGATAAACTACGAGGGCAAGTTCACTCAATGCTGTTGTGGTGGGTTGACATAGTTTTGCAACACTGATACGACGATTATAAAAAATAACAGAAGCTGTTGGTTTACATTTTTAACCGACTTCAAAAAAAGGAGGAGGTTCTCCATTTGACTGTATTTTGTTTTTTTTTTTTTATGTTTGTTAGCTCAGAACTTTTTTCTGGGTGAACCGATTTGGATGATTCTTTTTTTATTTGAAAGCTGGTGCTTCACATGTAGTCCTTTTTAAATTTAATCAAGTACTGACCAGTAGTTTTTGAGTTATCCTTAATAATGCGTATTTTTTCCACTTCGTTTATATTGATGATGTTATAATAATTTCCTGTCACGGTTATTTACATATCAAATAGTGGTATACAAATGTGTGTGGGGTAGGTACCACAACTAAAAAGTGGAAAATTAAAAACTTTTTTCCAAAAAAAACAACCGACTTCCAAACAAAACACTAAAAAACGTGTAAATAACTTTAATTTCGGAAGTCGGCGGCCAAAAACGAAAATACACAACCAAAGACACCGACTTCCGGAATTAAAGTTATTTACACATTTTTTTAGTGTTTTGTTTGGAAGTCGGTTGTTTTTTTGTAAAAAAAATTTTATTGTATAAATAAAGTTAAATAGAAGGGCATTTTCATAGACTTTTTTTGTCTTTGTAACGTAGCTAGGTTATTAAAGTAGGTAAGCATATTCGTTTGCAACTACTGACAAATCAAAATCAAATCAAAAATGTTTAAGGCTCCCACAGACCGGCGCGACGCGACAGCCCTACACAAAGGAGCCGCTCGTCGCGCGACACGCGGTGCCTTTGTGTCGGGCGTCGCGTCGCGCCAGTGTATACGAGCTTTTATTCATTCAACACACAACAACAACACAATCTGTATTGGCGAAAAGGGTACTAAAGTAAGGCCAACGAGACGAGAAAAAATACGTAAATAACCTGACCAATACTGAGTTACATTACGATAGCGGACGATTATTATCTCTGTCCTTATCTCTCGTACGCAATAGTGACGTCAGTTGGTCGATGACGACTGTCGTTGTGTGATTCGTGGTACAGGAAAGCGGTCCGTTATTGTTAGTTTTTCTTGTTGATTTCTAATGTTATTATGAGTGGTTGTTGATTTTAATTTATGGAATCACAGCCTGACAGCTCTAGACAACCTTTGAAAGATATCAATAAAAATGTTATGAACCCCTGAAAGTTTGTGTACATTCTTTATCTCGCCTCTTTGGCCTTACTTTAGTTATGTCCTAGTGTATAGGTAGTTTATTTTATATTCGTTAGTCGATACTGTGCCACTGCTGGACAAAGGTCTTCCCCAAATGCTCCCAGGTATTCTTTTTCTGAAATCTGAGCTACCTCGAACCAGCCCTCCCTCGGTACTCGTCTAGGTTCTCTCGTCAACTCTTCCCGGACCGGGTTCGGCGGTGACGTCCATCCTCAAGCACCCACCGAGTGGAGACTGTTGCCCAGCGGTCACTATGATGTGGCTGACTTCTGTCCAAAATTAAATGCAGTTTTTATCGAAACGTGAATCCATGACTTAAGGTTGTCATCAGTCATTAATTAATTCAACTTTAAGGCCCACTTGCACCACATCACTAATTGCATTTAGCGCTAAACGAATTTAAAACATCATTATTTTTATGTCAATCGTTTGAAGGTGACAGATACAAAATTATGTTTTAAATACGTTTTGCGTCAGTTGCATTTTGTGATTTGTGGTGCAAGATAGTTCTTACCTCAGACCTTTTAATAATCATTCAGTCTATTTTAAATACGTTTTGCGTCAGTTGCATTTTGTGATTTGTGGTGCAAGATAGTTCTTACCTCAGACCTTTTAATAATCATTCAGTGACAGCAATGCAAGTAATGCGACCCGTTTTCTTGAAAGTGGACTAGTAGGCAAAGTCAATGATTATATACTTTGCATCATTGCCCAATTGGTCAAATAACGACAGGTGGTTTATAATCGCTTAGGGGCATGCGTAAATTGGTTATCCATTTTACTCAATCTCTTTTAACTTGCGTGGGAAGACAAGTGTAGTGCTACTGTCTATAATTTGATATCAGTTGTGTGTAAAACTGAATTCATTATTTTTATTTCTTACTTAAAAGATAGTTGAGTAATCGGTAACTGACTTTAGGGGGGTAGGGGGGGACTTTGTCAAGTCGAGGCCATACTTACTTATCACGGATATCTGTGTTACTCATGAATTAGGTTCTCTTTTATTCTATCTAATATTTTTCGGGTGTTTAAGCAAGTATGTTTTGAAACGAAGATCATTGCTAAGAACAGTCACTTTTTTTTAAATAGCCGAGCAGAAAATTGTTGAGTAGTGACGATATTTTGTTATAAACTTTAATAACTACTATATCACTTTATTAAAGTAAGTAAATCCTATCAGTGCTGTATGACTAAGCTATCGGCCATATTAATGTCTCGTTGTTGACTTCTATGTATAAATTTTAATTAATTTCCTCTTAAGTGCAGGTTTGGAGCTCAATTATTAGTTCGAACATATAAATCAATACCTACTTAATAATATTGACAGGATACTAATGTAACTAATTCTATTATAGTACGTACTTGTACGGTGTTATGAATATTAAATGAAAGTGGCTTCATATAGAAACTACATTATATAAAACTATATCAGAATAGAAAACTAAAAAAAATCATAGCTAGAATACTCTAGAAAAGATTAACCAAAAATTTAAAACTGAAATTACGGATACAATTCTAACTTCAACATCAAAATATTAGGGATGTGGGCCGAACGTGGTTTGAACCAATAACTTATTTTTGTTATTTTCAATTTATTACAATATTATTATTATTATTCTTTAATTACTTAATTTATTATTATTTTAAGAGAATGTTTTAATTAATAATATTTCTTGATATTTGCACGTCACATCATGTGGCAAACATGTCTGTACCTAATAATGGTGTTAGCATCTTTTATGCATGTCTTTTCTTGTACGTATGTATGACACATGTTTTAGCAAATAAATATTATCTTATCTTATAATTATCTTAACCGAATACGAACTTCGGACGAACATTCGGTGAAAATAAAAAGTTCGGTTCGGTTATTTTCACTGCGTTTTCTGGAGAGTCTTATCGCCTCCTGGAAGGTCCGTATCTCCTGAGCGATTTTTCTCAGAGACAGGAAATGTATACGAACAAAACCGTAACAGACTCCTGTCAGATCAACGCGGAATCCTTGGTGTTGTTACACCAAAACACGCCATTGGTAAATTTTAAATACCAGTAGGAATTAGGATTTCATTTAACACTTTTATAAAAATTCGACATTTATTTCAATGTTTAGATTTCATCAAAATTTTGATAATGTTTAGAATAAATTTAATTTTTAAATAAGTAACAACTAACAAACAATAAATAAATTACCTATTTAATTAATAAATTAGCCTATTTTTTTTTTTTAAGTGGGAAATCATCATATGACCTCTCCCGCTCTGGGCGGAGCGGAAGGGCGTGTCAGACTCTTACTGACTAAAACCCACCCGCGTTCCTTCAGTTGCCTGTGCGTCAGGGCCACGGTAACTCTTTCGAACAATCCGCGATGCCGGTAGGAAATTAGCCTACCTACCTAATTAGTAATAAAAAGACCGTCTTCTCAATAACTGCATTTGATTCGTTTTCAATCTGCATAAATATGATCATGTCTCTGCGCATCGGTCGCTTTTAAAGTGGTTGCCTATACGCCAGCGAAGAGAGCAAAGGGCGCTGACCATCTTGTTTTCATTTCTTGATTCAAATTGATTCTGCCTCTTCCGCTGGTTATCTAGCCCTCCCACTTTCAGTACATTTGCGCCAACCACAATAGAAATCTACGTTCATCACACAACCGTCTTCTTCAATGTCCCACTCACTGTACAACTTCATTCCCACTTCTTTCTTCGTTCAGTCAAACTCTGTGGAATGCGCTCCACTAGGAAATCAGGATGGCAACCAACCGATTATCCTTTAATGTTAAAGTTCGCGAGCACATTCGCAAGAAGCTGGCAGTATCATCACTAGGGTAATTTTAATATTTGCTTGTATCAAATGTTCGGCATTTGAACCGAATTTCGGTCCATCCCTACAAAATACAATGTATTATCAACACTAAAAATGTTTTGTTGTAATAAACCGTAGCGGCCTCGGAAACTCCGAGGTCTACTGTGACTTGAACCGAAACTTTCTTCAGTTAAATAAATTATACTTACCCAGGATGTACCTACATTAGACACACCTCAGTTTAGTTATGTGGTCAATTAGATGCTCTATTCCCATCCAATACCAAGAGCTAATACCATTTGGTATTAGTTTATTTCCGAATTTATTTTCTATTCCCAACGAGTACCACATTTTAAAACCAATACCAAAACAAGTTTGAAGAAATCAGATACAGTCAGGTTCAGTAAAATTAAAATGCTTTGAGTGACGAACTAAGTTTCCGAAAACATAATAAATGTTCCCGAAAATCCTAACCCTAGACGGTCGACGTCAGTGGCATCCTGAGGTTCGGTTGGTTAGGTTCCTTTAAACCCTTTAGACAGAAATAGGAGCCCCGCAAAGCGGGGCTCCGTCGACCAGCTTATTAACCCTAACCCTATATTTAGATTACCCTAGATTTCGGTAAAACGCAATTTAAATAAAGCTTTGTGTAGCTGAGTGTACAAAAAGTCACGCTTTGGTATTCGTTAGTAATAGATTTTTTATTAAAAAAAATGTGGTACTCGTTGGGAATAGAAAATAAATTCGGAAATAAACTAATACCAAATGGTATTAGCTCTTGGTATTGGATGGGAATAGATCAATTAGTTGCATGATCATAAGCATCTTATACAACGCGATGAAAGCAATACTTATAATATACATACATAAAGGTTGTCAGTTGTCACATAGAATCACCGATTATTTTATAAAAGTCAGACAGACACAAAACAAACAAAATGCTTGACCATGCCGAATCAATTTTCGATGCATTCATCCGAATGAGTAACCACAGTTAAAGGAATCTCATTATTCGATTTCGTAACTAACTTGCTAAAAAAAGGAAGAACCGACTAGAAAATTTAAATATTGCTCCAGATTACCTGAAAGTAAAAGCTCTACCTTATTACGTAACTATTTAGCGTAGACCAAAGACAGTGTTTATTGATGTTATTAATAGATCAATCTAAATAGCCGCATACCTATCGCAATATCGCGGAAGAATTAAATCGTATAGCAATTAAGTATCACGTAAAACAACGTTATAAATGTAGCAGCGATCGTTTATAAATTAATACTCTAGGAATGGATTTGAAACTAGGTTTGCACGCGACAGTACAGGCTGTCTTTTATTGTAAACAAATCTTTATTTCCACGATATAAAACTACATTTTGGCCCAATTTTTTCCTCTCCTATAGTGATAACTTTTTGCCGTTCAAGTGAGATTTTTCAACATAGTTGGCGTCTTCAGCTGGACAATGCGTTAAATTGATTATATGCACCTCGATTTTAGCGATAAAACCGCCCATTGTGTCACCGCTTGTAGAATTTCTACCATTAAATCTGTAATTTCTATAGTGCATATAATACATAGTATTCTATTCTATCTATCTATAACTAAGTATAATAGCGTCCTACAGTGATGCAGGTTTTGTCACTAGCCTTTTTTTTGTTTGCTTTGGGAAATCATCAAGTAACTTCTCCCGCTCCGAGTGGAGCGGGAGCGTGTCAGACTTTTACAGACTAAAACCCACCCGTGTTCCTTAAGTTGTCTATGCCAGGGGCCACAGTAACTCTTTCGAACAATCCGCGACCCTGGCAGGCATCGGCCCTAGCAGACCCGTCAGTGAGTGCTGACATCTCTTTGAGGCGCGCGTAGAACACTAGCCTTCAATCAGCGAGTTCGATTCTGTTGTCTGTCAGAAAGAATCGTATCTATCAACAAAGTGGATTTTGGTGCAGTAATGGCGTTTGAAACAACCTACGCGGTGTATTTCCCCTTTAGAAACAAATAATAGTGTTGATCTCAACGCAGGTAGGTATAGGTACTAACTGGAAATATGGAGCCACTACATCTGCTAAAAGATTAAGACCCATTTGCACCGCCAATCACTAAGCACATTTAGCGCTAAACGAGTTTTAAACATCATTCTGTCTCTGTCATCTTCAAAAATTTGACAGAAACAGAATTATGTTGTAAACTCGTTTAGCGCTAAACGTGTTTAGTGATTGGCGGTGCAAGTGGGGCTAAGTTCTGAATAGAGAAATAACAAGGTAGCGTTACCTAAAGCTTTTAAATACGGAAAATGATATTACAATTCCTTTTATTTCTTCTCGCACACTTACATATATACAAAGTCATAAAGTAAATACCGGAAACTATTCAACTAATAGAAAATTATGAAGTGTTTAAACTGTTACTTGTTGCATACTTAGAAGTAATTTTATTACTAATTTTATCTCGATACCTACCTAATTACCTTGTAACGACGCGGACGTATTGAAAAATTCCCGTCCACATAATTATTGCTCCTATTAAATTATATTAACTGTTAAAGTGAGTGCAATTTGCTGTCGAATTATAAATGCGTCTAGAACGACTGTCAATGTCAATGCACTTTTTATGTAGTTTTTAAAGTGTCATGTTCGAAAAGTGATTTCTTTTGTCTCTTTTTAAAAATTGCTAATGTCACAGGAAGTCTCCTTGGCAGATAAAAACCAGATCAAATCAAATCAAATCAAAAATATTTATTTGCTAGAATATGGTACAATAGATAATAAAGTCATTTTGGTTTCAGCATATTCTGCCATGATATGGCGTGCAAATACATTTCCATGTCAATTACAATTATTACAATTACAGTCATTATGATTATTATTATAAATTTACATTAGGTAGGTATAGGTTCTATCGACTTATCCTCCAAATATTCCTTAATGTTATAATATTTTTTATACAGTAATAGTTTAAAGAGACTTTTTCCAAACAATGTCAATGGCAAATCCTGAAGGGAATTCGGCAAATGGTTATATATTATAATAGACATGCAGTAAACATTTCTCTTGAACAATTTTAATTTTATTTGTGGCAACCGTAGTCTGTCTTTATGGCGTGTCCGGCTATTTAGCTTGTCAACAATATTTTCAAATTGATTATAATTTTTTTTTACAAAAATACAAATTTCCAAAATATACAGACATGGTAATGGTAATATATTTAGTTTCTTAAACAGTGGCTTACAGCTATCTAAAAAGTGAGCTCCACATATTGCTCGGACACATTTTTTTTGTGCTTTGAAGACTCGGTCAATGTCCACTGAGTTACCCCAAATTATAATACCGTATCTAAGTACAGAGGATACGTAAGCATGGTAAGCAGCCATTGCAGTATTCAGGTTAACAGTTTGCCTGATTCTTTTCAGAACATATACAAAACGATCTATTTTTTGCAGGATTTTATTTATGTGTGGTTTCCAACTGCAGTTTTTGTCAACAGTTATACCTAAGAATACACATTCATTTACAGTAGTTAAGTGGGAATCTTTATGTTGAATGTCTAGATTATCTATGTGTGCGTTAAATGTCTGAAATTGTATTATGTTTGTTTTCGTCATGTTTATTTTTAAGTTATTTTTATCCAGCCAATTGATTGCATCGTCTAAAGCTTTAAGAATGTCGTTTTTCAAATTAATGTTATTGTCACTTTTAATTATTAATGTCGTGTCATCAGCAAACAGTATGCAATCTTTGCTTATTGCCTCCGGCAGGTCGTTAATATACACTAGGAAAAGAAGTGGGGATATGATACCCCCTTGTGGTGTGCCATAATTATTTTGTCTATATTCCGACCGAAAGTTTTTTTGTTCATATTGGCAAGTTCTTGTAATTTCTACACATTGTAGCCTTTGGGCAAGATAACTTTTGATCCAGTCGTTGGCCTTTCCACGGATTCCATAATGAGATAGTTTCGAAAGTAATGTTTTATGGCAGACGAAGTCAAAGGCCTTCGTCATGTCTAGAAAGACGCAGCCTATTTTGGACTTTTGATTTAAACTTTCAGTGACGTGTTTTATTAACGAAAAACATGCTAAAGTAGTAGATCTACCTTTCCTAAAGCCGAATTGTACTTTTTTAAGAATGTCACAAGTCGTCAAAAAGTTCTCTATTTTATTATACATAACTTTCTCAAAAATTTTAGATAGAATGGGGATTAAAGTTATTGGTCGATAATTGTTCATGTCCGTTTTTATACCTTTCTTATACAGAGGTTTAACAATTGACTTTTTAAGTCGTTTTGGGAATACTCCTTCTGTTAAGGAAAGGTTTATTATGTAGGTTAAAGGGGAAACTAAGCTTGTTGCACATATTTTTAATACTTTAGTGCTTAAGTCATCGTAACCAGTTGAGTTCGTATTTCTTAATGTATGAATTATTTTGTAAACGTCAGATTCATCCACTGGTGTAAGGAAAATACTTTTGGGATTTTGGCAACTGGTTATTTTAGTGTCTTGCATGTTTTTATGAGTAGTTTTTGTCGTATTAGTTTGGGATATATAATAGTCATTGAATAAGTCACATATTTGGTTTGGATTGTCATATATTTTATTGTCAATTTTTATTGCATCAATTTCAGAATAGCTTGACACATTATTCGTGTCTGCTTTAATTATGTTCCATGCTGCTTTACTTGCATTTTTTGATTTACTTATATAGCGTAAGCTATTAATCTGTTGCGCTTTATGTATACATCTTTTCAAAATTCGAGAGTAGTCGTCATATATTTTTTTGGTTTCCTTTTTATTTTCTTTACACATATTATGTTTTAAGTATAAGGTCCGTTTTTTAATGCAACATCGTCTTATGTTTTTAGTTAGACATCTGTTTTTCACGTGTTTGTTAGTGTTTTTAACTTTAATTATAGGGAAACATAAATTGTAAAAGAGTGTAACTGTGTCATGGAAACTATCAAAAGCGTCATTCGTTGTTTGGAATTCGTACACTTCAGAGAAAGATAGGCTTGACATGCAGTCTCTAAATTTAATTATGTTTTCATCACTGAGGTCTCTTATACTCTTGAACCAAAAACTGTGAATGTCCTTAACTTTGCAGTCAGTTTCTAAGTTGACTGTTATTGACTGTGCTGATTCATGGTCTGAGAGTGCTAAATAGTGAAGCGCAGATTTAGCGTCGTGAATATTGCTTACTATTAAGTCCAAACATGAGTTTTTCCTCGTAGGTAGTTTTATATAGTTTTTTAAGTTATTGTTATTAAGTATGGAATTTAGATCATTTGATATTTTATTTGTCTTTAGTATATCTATATTCCAGTCGCCACATATGATTATCTTTTTATTATTTTTTTTACACAGTTTATAGGCAAGAAGTTCCAAACTATTCAAAAATGTTGTAGCGTCATGTGTAGGTGTTCTATAGATACATACTACTATTAGATTAAATTGTATAATTTCGATAGCACAGCATTCGAATTGAAGGGGAATTGATTTGATAAGATTGTTGATTTCTTTAAATTGTAGGTTATTTTTTATTAGGATACATGAACCTCCCCGGCGTTGATTTGTTCGAGAATAAAAAGATACCAGTTTGTAGTTATTAACTCTAAGGTTCGGTTCACAGCCACTTTTAAGGAATGTTTCTGTCAAACATAAAATATCTATCGAACCCAGATCTTGCTGTAAATCTGTTAGGGCGACCTCTATTAATTCTTGTTTGCTCAGTACCCCTGCAATATTTTGATGAACTAACGTAATAGTTGTGTAATTATTTTTATTTGCGAAAAAACCTCTTCTCCATGGTATTTTTATTATGTGTTGTGTTTTTAAAAAAGGCTGTAATTTTTGTTTGTGTGGTAGTAACTGGTGTTTTTTGTGTATTTGCTGAGTTTGGGGTAACATGCTTATTTTTAAATTGATTGAGGAATTCAGTCTGGTATTTCTTGTAATCAATTCTAGTATTCAACTTCAAACACAAATATTCCAGATATTTCTGGTGATGACTTTTCCTAGAACTATCGTTGTAGTTGTGCATGTACGCTGAATTGGTAACTTTTATGTATTTACAGTTCTTGTAATTTTGTAGTATTAACTCTAAGTTATAATTAATTGTATTTTCGTTCAAATGCGGGTTATATTGAATGTTAGTAATAAACACGGTATTATTGCGTAGCTTATATAGGACGTTACATATTTCAGTCATAAAGGAGTAAGGGTTAGTATCGTTAGAACCTAAGACTAAAACTATAATATCATCAGGAGTCAATGTATTTATGAAGTCGTCGTTGCAACTGCTGAGGATTTGTGCACTTGTAGCACCAGGCTTGATGAAAGAAGTAATTTTGTAGTTATCATTCCATTTGTCTAACCTGGTACTAGTCATAGTTTTATTAAGTCCGCGGGCCTGCTGGTCTCCGACAATTATTATATTATGTTGGATAGTCAGGTTTTCTGGAACACCTTTCTCCATGCTTTTATGATCGGGTTGAGATTCACATTCTGTTCCTCCATTTACCAGGTTTAAAGTACAAGTAGCGACATCTATTGGTGGCGATTTAGTGACAATTTTAGTTTCTGGGACGTCGCTACCAGTAACGGTTTCATCTAATAAAATACTAGTGTAATTAATTTTATCTTTCTTTTTTCGAGCCGAGTTTTTGAAGTTAGGGGAACCGTGGCATACTTCTTTAAAATGTGATAATTTTTTCTGTTGTTCTATAGTTTTTTGTTTTAACTGACTGTTTTCGGTTGTTAAGGTTTCAATTTCCTGGTGCGCGCTTTGTAATTCATTATTCAGCTTTTTTATCTCTTCCTTTAGTGATTCCACCTCATCAGGGTGAGTTAAAGATAAGTCTGGCAAGCTCCTGGCGTACGGGTTTGATGTGACTGATGTGAAGGATAAGTTTACTGAATCGTTGGACACATACAACTTATTTTTTCTAAGAGTCACGTTATTAAAACTCATTCGTCTTTCCAAATTATCCATTTTGGAGTCAATACGTCACTATGTCAATACTCGTAATTATGTCAGGGATATTTCTCGTTTTTTTTTTTTGTAATCTCTAGTGCGCCCTTTATTGACCCAGTCGTTTGGTCACATAGGTGTTATACGACACTGTGATGATGTCAAGAATGTCGAAATGGAGAAATAAAATCTTTAAAAAGTTAATCGGTATCTGGGGTTTGAACTCACGGCACTTCGTGTACACGGTTTGGAGGCCACTTCCTGAGCCCCTAGACCATTTGAATAATTAAGTTTTG
Organism: Dryobotodes eremita; assembly: GCA_917490735.1. Taxonomy (NCBI): domain Eukaryota; kingdom Metazoa; phylum Arthropoda; class Insecta; order Lepidoptera; family Noctuidae; genus Dryobotodes; species Dryobotodes eremita. Next base: position 15,810,992 of record OU823255.1, read on the forward strand.
ATGTGAAATAGTGTTCAACACTCGTCGTATAATATATTTAAATTTTAATAAGTCGTTATGATGACTCATGCGATAGTTATTTTTGCACTTTTTTATTCACAAACACAATTTGTTTTGTTACGTTTGAGTCGGAGAACTACCACTTCTGTTATTTTATGAACAATAATTATTTATTGTTTGTATTTATGCACTTTATTAGATTCAGTTATCGGAATTTTATTATGTTTTAAAAGTTCACTATTTCACATTATTTCACTTGGATAACACTTGTCCATGTAGTTGTGATCATACTTTATAAATTTAAGTAGAATTCATTACAAATGAGCACTTAAAACTATTTTTAATTATAAGAATATACGGAGCTTGTTTACATTGATGTTCACTAGACAGCAGCGCCATCTGTTTTTTCCAAAAGCACAAAATTCTGTGAAATTTGTAGTAATTTGCAACTGTTGTGTTCGCGACGATCCCAGCCAGTTTAAAATACATAGTGTTTTCATATTAACTTAAGAGTCATATACAAGACGGTTAGTAATAATACTTCAAAGTTGTGCTCAAATAGTGATTTTACGTAAAAATCGTAAGTACAACCTTTTATAATCCCAATTAAGTGAGCTATATTAGCCATAATTTATGATGCGTCTAGATACCCGACCGAGACCTAGCTCTGGACCTACTTTTCTGATATTTGGTCTTACAGAAAAGCTTATTTAATTGAGTTTATATGTTGTAATATTTATAGTTTGTTAATTTTGTAAATATGATTTTACCAACTTGAAAGAAAAATAGGTTTATTTGTCACAGAAAGACGTGCATATAAAAAAGATAATTAGCTCTGGTAACAATATAAAATAAACAAAATAGATCTATAATCACGAGCACAAAACAGAAATAGTCGACAGCTGCACGTCATGACTGTAACAAGAGGGCTTCCACTCAGCAGCGCTGTGCTATGGGGAACCCACAGCACAGCGCTGATTTTCATATCAGTGGTTACCCAAAAAGAACCTACGGAAACCAAGTCAGGTTTAATGATTGGTAGTATATGTAACAAAATAAAATAAAAAAGAACAGTAAGCACTAAGAATAAAAATCAACCACATAAACAACCAATTATATGAACAATATTCTTAAATAACATAAACATTCAATAATTTATATTTTATAGGCATTGCCATGTGTTCATATACAAAGTACCCACCCATATTACACAAGAACAGGGTATATATGTACTTGCATTCAGGGACACGTCATGTGCTGAAAAAGCTAGATGTATAATTCTAAATACTAGATTTCTTTAGGTCAATAGACCAGCCTGAGGTTCCTATGTGTAACTTAGGAATCGGTTCAGTACTTTTCGAGTAATTTAACATGTAAAACACTTTTTAATTTAAAAAGTTAATTTTTGCCCTATTACACTGAAATATCTTTTCAGCGGGAATAGATACAGTTAATATGGTAGATAGGTAATAAGAAATCTTGTGATATATAACATGCCTTGTGTACCTGCATATTTAATGGTGTTTAGACGTAAGAAACATAATTAAAAACAAAACAAATAAAACTTTAAAACACGAAGCCTTTAGCGGTCCTCGTTAAGGTAAAGGTAGTCAGTACTCAAGCGCGTATGCAAATTTGATGAATTTGTACTCATCGGCAAGGTACTTTATAGCTCCTAATATTTCAACTAGAACCCCTGAAGAGTACCGCAAGCGTTTCCTGAACACTTATGAAGACTTATCATTTCGGTGCAGGACCTCAGCGGCGCCTGGACTTGGAGAGACTACCCTCACACTGGGATAAACCTGGATAGGCATACACCCTCTTTGCACACTTCGCTTCCAGCGATCACGCCATTCCCGGATATATGTTAGAAGAATAACTGTTACCCTGCACCACACACAATTACCTACATAACACACTATCTATCACAATTTGAATCATTTTGAAGCCTATTGCTAATACATTGCTTCATGTGTTCGAAAAATTTGGCTGCTCAGCAACGTAAACAACGCAATGAATGTTGTTGAACTGTCAAAATGAAAGCCATTCCTACTGTTAGTGTGTTACGTAATTACCCCGCTGTCCTGCTTTATTATACAGTTTTGTTACCCATTAATTGATTCGAATGTGTGGAGGTACATTTCTCGTTGCAGTAGAGATGGCAATTTATTTCGCTACAGATTCGAGGACTTTCGAAGACACCTACCACGGAACTTATAACTAAAAATATATGTAAGTATATATGTAGACGTTTTACTAACGGAACTCATCTTGTTCCCAAATTGGCAGATGTCAGCGTCATGATCACAAATTCACAACTATGCATTTTATGCACATATTTTACTAGTTTAAGCTAATTGCTTATTAAACTTGAGTTACACCATCAGTTTGTGCATAAAAATGAATAAATTGGCTAAAATTAATGCCTCTGGGAAAATTACGAACAATCTGTAGGATGTCAACCATTACGTTCTGCTGTTTTCATCACGTAAGTATATACTCGTTCTGTTTTAATAAATCACTTTATTTGATGAATCACCTCAATTTATAAATTGACATTCACATTTCAATATAAATAAATCTAATAACCACCGCCTCATTGGAATGTCTTGTATTTATTTTTTTAATCAACACTTCTCGTTTAGGAACTGCAATTAGCTGTAAAGGAATTCGCTTCAACATTTCTGACAGGAAGTAGTTGGAGTTGCTAACATTTCACTGGGCCAAACTGCTAAAATACCTTCTATGGGGAACAAATCTACATAAGAATCCAGCAGTGTAACAGAAATACACGGATAGTCGCGCTGTCGAAACAAAATTGACCCAATAAATATTACAATCGCAACTGGACCTGTCTTCATTGAAACTTCAATTTATAGTGAGTCATTTTGCATAGAATACCAAATAGGATCTGCGATTGCAGATAATTTTGCCAAGTTAGGTAATCGCGGGCAATTAGGGACTTTGAAAGTAATAATCAGAGATGCCAAAAGCTTTGTGAATCTGCTCCGTGAATATTGACTTGCCTTGCTTGAATTGGTAAACTATGAAAAATTCATTATCTATTTTTAAATACAGATCTTAAATATTAGAAAATATTATCATTATTTTCTTTCCATCCTGAACTTCAAATTGTCTTTTCCTTAGACCACTTTGTATTTCTATAGTAACACGAGCCCATCGTATGCGCACTATTTAGCAAACGCGTCAGTCAGTTCCCTTTACCAACGATGCAATGGCTTGATAACATTATGCAAAGTACCATATTGAATCCAGGTTTACGCATACTTATATAGGATGTTACAAATACAAGCGGATGGCATGCTCAATAAAATCCTACAGCCGGCTCTTACGACATCCATTGCAAGATGGACAAGCATAATATTCCATCGGACAACTGACGTTTACCTAACACAGAATTACACAAATATTTACATAACTTTCCCATCACACTGGTTAACGATTTCAGCCTGAGGGCATACAAAATAACTGTCTTGGGACCACAGCATGTTACAAATTCTACATCAAAATCCCATTGAAACGTCGCCACACAAACTGCGATAACATCATGAAACCTGTTTGCAAATGGACGTTGCTTGCGGCGCTCAAACACTGCCAATTAGCAGTATTAAGTCTACAGATTTCAAAGTCAAGATTACAAGCTTCGGGAATCTGGTTAATATTTTGTTAATTTCGTTAATTCTGTGTAGGTTAGGTAAGGGCCATCTGTCATGTGATGGAACGAAGGTAGGCTACTTTACGTACGGTGCAGCCAGTGAAAGCGCTTTATCATTTATGAGAACAGGAGAGAGTACAGTGGATGGTGAAAGAAGATTAAGAGAGAGAATAGTAGATTGTTATACAAAAGTCGAAAGGTATCAATTCCCATACGAGGTATTTAGGCGCCCGAGCCCAGCGAGGGCGGCTATAGTCCGAGTAGGAATTGGTGACTTTCACCCGTGTTAAACACTCTACTTTTCATTCCGAATACAATGAAAGTAAAAAATAGTAGTTTTTCTGAAATATTTATTGATAATAATAACGTGAGACTCATTTTTAATAAAATATAAGTCTATAAAATCGATATTTTGAAGTTAGTATCCCGCCAAATTATATAGTCTTTATTTAAATTTTAAATATGGAACACACCGCGTCACGACCGCGGGCCGTCGCGCTTAACAGGTATTTTTTTTAAATTCACTGGCTGTTTATATACTCACAAGACTACAGCATTCATTCCCGCCCTAGAGAAGGAAGCAATTACTGTGAGTCATTCCCGCCCATAAATGGGGAGCAGCGTCTTCCACCTGCTACTCGGATCAAACAGACTACCTACTTTCCGAGTATGAAAAATGAAAAGGTAATAAATCGTTACTTTTGAAAAAGCTGACTACTAAGGCTGGGCTGGCGAACTTTTCTGAATTTCCAAAAAGAAAGTCTTTGTTAACAATTCCACTCAAAGTTAAGGCGCTGCCCAAACGATAGGACACCGTAAAGGCAACCGCAGACAGGTGCGGCGCGACAGTGCGACACAAAGGCACCACTCGTCACGCGACGAGCGGTGCCTTTGTGTCGCGCGCGTTTCGCGTCGCGTGTCGCGCCTGTTTTGTAGAAGCCTTAAAACGCTCAGTTTTTTTTCGCACAGTTAGACGTATTGGTACATATTACAACCAGAAAAAATATTTAGTGTATTGTCAAATATTCAAACAAAAGACATTCAAAAATATTTTATAAAAATAAAATAGTAGGTATCATGATAAAACAATCGTAAAACAGAGCTGGAATAAATATTTTTCGTCGCATAATTCTCAAAACTTTGAGCGTAACTATCATACTCGTATTTTATATAATTATAATAAAGGGAATTCAATCAACTGAAGAAATACCTCAACAATATTCCATCCATTCCTTATGCAGTGCATTTATTTTTTATTTTAATTAAAATTTGAGATTTACTTTTATTTTGGTGATCATTCGATTCAACTAACATCAAACGCATCGCTGTTTTGAACCTTATTTGTTGCCGCGATGTGCAATTGTGATGTGTGATTGTCAATTACCTAAAAGTTTGCTTCTTACCGTGCCTTAAAGATAATAATTCTTCTCGAACTGCGAATGGTTTCTACACTCGATAAAACTTTACTTTGTCTGAACGGTAATATTGAACCATTATTTCTTACCGGATCCTTCACAGCTTCCGTTATTTAAATAACCGTAGATAATAATAAGTGACTATATATTTAAACACTAACTTTTATGTTACTCTAATAATACGTTCTTGCTATAATTTATTCATAATAGATTCACTCTATAGGCAAGTTATAAACAACTTCTTAATTCTGAATAATGAATACAAGCACTATTTTTAACTAACACCCTAAAGCTATATGAATAGTTTATTAACCCTTCAATGCCGATTTAAAATACGGTCTTGATCTTGTCGTATAAAGTATCTATAGTTTTCTTTATACGTTAATAGTAACCTATTCTGAAGGTTTGAAATTCTCACCCCAGTTATTTTCTAAATGAAATATATTTTCCATGATTTTCTACAAGTTGTAACTTACAAAGGATTTTTTGATGAACAAAATCATGAATAAACTTATTAAAATATACTTTACGTACGTTTAAAATATACTTGTGAAATAAATAACGACACTTGTAACCCGTAAATTACACGTGTAGTTTTGACAAACACATATTAGTAATAATTAAAAAAACTACAGCAAAAAATGCTTGTAATTCAAGGCTTGTAAGTTTTGATGAACAGGGCACTAATCTGGGTCAGTTTTGATTGCAACACATTTAATTTTTAGTCTTTTGAGGAAAACGACGCTTTTTCAATTTTTTACAGCAAAATATTTTCAGTGATCTTTTACGTCTGGCCATAAATTGTCGTTCATCAGCCCCATCATAAAGTGCAAAACGTGATGAACGGAACGGGTGACAAAAACGGTTACGTTATACGTAACCGTTTTTGTCACCCGTTCCGTCCCGCGTAGCTTTGATGGAGAGGACGCTGCCTCTGATCTAAGCATAATCAATTGTGACGAATAATTCATTACTATTATGAATTCATGAATGATACGGTAGAAAGAGCGTTGGCAGACCAATAGCCATAAGGGTGCACGACCTACAGCAAATCGCGGGGCAGAACTGGGTGAGACTCGCACAGACCAGGCAAGCATGGGACAAAAGGGGGAGGCCTTTACTCAGCATTGGGTGCAACAAAGCTGCCAATGATGATGATGGTGAATGATACCCACGCAATAAATTATTAAGGCCTAACTAGATTTTAAGCAGTGCGTGCAAGCTAGTTTATTCATGTAGCCATACATAAATTAGCTAGCAAAATACGTCATTAGTTGTGTACTTACGATTTCCGTTTCCGGTACATACCTGGTCATTAGGCCGTGGAAACTGTTACTGTCTATTGCAATCAATTTGAAAAATAATGGCTCATGTGCTAAATGATAAATGATTTTATTTCTGTAAGTAGGCTTGTACAAACACTTTTACACGTCAATCTTATTTTTTTTTACTAGATGAGGTCGGCGTTTTCCATCTGACTACTCGTATAAGAAAGGCCGAAACAAACTCAGAAGTCCAGACATAATCTTGGTCAGACCATTTGACGAACATCTAGATTTGTGTCTGAAATGGTCTTTTGCGGAAAGAACCACACAGATTGAGTGGACCTGTCCAGTCAGTGCACTCGTTTGTCAGTAAACGTGCAGCTCAACTCAGTACATAAGGTGGTGATCAATACTCGTGTCTTCTCAGTATGAGACGAGATATTTGCCCTGCAGTAGGACAATACTAGGCTGGTATTATTATTAATAAGTAAGCTTAAGTGGGACTGGGCCGGACATGTCTGCCGCATGTCAGAATATAAATGAGCTAAGAGAATCACCGATTGGGTCCCACTAAACGCACGACGCCATCGCAGCAGGCCGAGACGAAGATGGCGGGATGGGGTTGACTACTAGCTAGCAGACTAGCAAAAGACAGAATTGTGTAGAAAAGGGAGACGGAGACCTTTGCCCTGCAGTGGAACATTACAGGCTAGTTAGGTTAGATTGGATAGATTATTAATAATACCTACATACGACATACTGATAGCCGAAAGTATTAAGAGGGCGCAGCAAGACAGAAAAAAATCAAGTTTCACCCGCGCCTCTTTGCCTACCCCTCTCATCAAACACGACAAAAACAAAACACAATCGCTTCCCGCCTGCAGAAACTTTTCGCCCGGCGTATATTTAGGCATTTGAATTTGAATCTTGTGTGTAGTGTGTATACGCAAAATAATCAGATGAAACTGTTTTATTCAATTTACCTATGTGTACAAGTACGTCTATTATTAAATATTATTGTATGTCCGTGAATCTGTTACCGATGCTGGTGGAGACTAGACTGAGATTAGACTGACTTAAATGAAATAAAGACTAAATGTTACTTCAAGATACGGCCTATAAATTTTCGATTCCGAATTGTAAGACAAACCTAACGTTGTAGTTGAAAAAATATTGTTCCATACATTATGTAACATAACTACAATTTAACAATTTTCAGATGCTTTCCTGTACCTATTCCTGTACCTTACTTCTTGTCAAATTTCATGATTCTAGGTGAACGACATGTATCCTATGGGTTTTAATTTATTTTCGAGTGTCAAGATATGCGAAATGAATGGCAATTTATGCCAAGATACTAAGTCAACGTCTTAGAAGCTCGTTTTTTTTACAGCTCCAAAGGACCGTTTATCTAAGTATTTGATATCAATTTCAACTTGATACCCCCACGCATTCCTGAGATAAGCGGTCAGATAGATGGATAACAAAGTGATCCCATAAGGGTTTCGATTTTTACTTTTGAGGTACCGAACTCTAAAAAGCAAAGCACTTCCATCAAAGTACTATAATACTACATACTCATGATACTACCTAAATGATAGTGAAAACAATTTCGATAAAATTGCTTTTTTGATTATATAAAAGCGTATAATTATAATCGCATCACTTACCTTCCGCTTTTTTACTTTGAGAAAATGAAATCAATTGAACAAAAATGTCAATAAAATAAGAAAATAAATATTCGCAAATAAATTAAAATCCATATGATACATCCCGTTGACCTAGAATCATGAAATTTGGCAAGAAGCTAGGTCTCACAGCACAAGTAGGTACCTCGAATGGTTTTTCAATTAAAATATTTAAACGAAGTATGATCATTGTCCACTCCCTTTATTTTCAATGAAATTCTTCAGTAGGTAAAACATCTGTTTATTTTGCCTATACTATACGTTAAGCTTGAATCCATAATCTTAGATCATAGTCATGTTTTGGAACTAAAAACTCAATGCTGGCATGACAAAGTTCAAATTCCAATGTAACCAAATTTTATTTAGGGCCTTGTACAAGTTGGACGACACGACGTCTTCGTGGAAACCAGTGTTAACCAAGTAAAAAAATATAATGGTATATCGTGGATATTGCATTGCAGGATCGTGCAAATTCAATTAGCAACAGTGTTACCAAGTAAAAAATTATATTGGTTTGGTGGATTTTGCACTGTATTGTGCAAAGTCAAATGACATGTGTCATGAAAACCTATCCTGTGCGGAGCGTGAGTAGAAAAAAGTCCTCGCCGAAAACATTTGTGAAAAACAGGCCAATTTCGGAACAAATAACTAGGGTACATTAGTCGGCTTTACCGACAAAATAATTGGCATCTAATTATATGTGTGCCAAAGAAAGTCGAAAGTTTATTAGGTTCCCCTTTTGTAACTGTTGAAACTATAACTTTGAAAAGCAAGCCGACAGTCCCAAACATTGTGATCCGTCACAATCTTTACTCATCCCCACCATAAGAAGGGATCTAGTCACGAGAACACTATCCGTATGAAAACTGTCATGTCCCGTGCACACCGTTTCGTACTTGTGTCCGCAATAAACCCTATTTTAGTTTTCCGATTTATTTATTTTGTAAACTCCAATAATATTATTATACCAAGAACCTACCCATATGTTAAATTTTGAGTTTCAACTTGATTCGGGGGTTTTGGTCAAAAGTCGCTCGAAATGGGTCGTCTAAGGTTACCCTTACCCGAAGTTTGTCAACGAAAGTGGGAGTAAACGAATTTGGTTCTTTATGTAATAGTAATAAGATCTAAAATCTCCAGCACGAACCCTATGTTGAAAATTTTCTCCGCAAGAAAATTGACTGAAGTGGAGAACAATGGCGCTAGTTGTACTATACCAGTCAAAAATCTGTCAAATAATTGTATGTCATCTTGAGTTTTCAAATATCAACATTAAATTATTATAATATTTTTATTTTATAGTTTAGCCGTGGTATTTATTTAGTTTATCAATTCTTAACGATTTTAATAATCGTTTCGGAAGTGGTTTTAGTGATTTTTTCATGTTTTGTATTTCACAGTTTCGTTCCAATAATGTGATAAATTACGAAAATATTATTTACGCAAATAAATTAAATCGCAGAGCAGCAGAAAATTCAAGCGCAGTCCTCTCGTCTCAACAGAGCGACGACGACTGATTTGTGAAACAAAAATATGCTTGAAGTTCCCGCAACGTGCGACGGAAGATGACTTCTTCCACGAACTAAAAACGTCGTAAGTGCTTAAAGCTTGTAGTCGTAATAATACCAAAACTAAAAGGAATTTCAAAAAATGCCTGCACAATTTTATTCGCCTTTTCTTGATACAGATAATCATTAAAAAATGATCCTATTAGTCATTAGCATATTAAGTACAAATTAAAAAAACTTAAAAATTAGGGGTAACTTCGTGATGTTATTTTATCGAGAAAATTTTAACGTATTGTGTTTCTGTCCCACAAAAAGTTTCAAAATATCATGTAGTTACTCATATTATTTTTATTTTATATCTAAGTCTTATGAATTTCATGAAAAATTCAATTGAAGATAGGCAATTTTGGTTACTACCCGCTCTTAAAATGTACCTCCTTTGTATAACTAATGAAGAATTTCTCCAAAAACCTCTAACTATAAAAATGGTAATAGTGTACGTTTGCGACAAACGTGTACTTTATTACCCACTTTACTGTCACTGCATACATTATTAATAGACGTTGAATATCTATTACCAGAGTAATGCGCGAAAATGGCCTAAACTTATGCGCTCGTTGCATTACAAAATTCTTACCAAATACCTCTAATTAGGAACGACAATGTTGCTTATAATGTCAATTACTGTGTACTAAAGTCTCTTTTACAAGTATCCAGTCTTAGTAACAAAAGTGCTAGACTAAACATAGTTTCTTATGCCTGAAGTCCGATTTCTGCCGATATATTCAGTTAAAATCTCATCCGAAAAACTTAGGTTCAGTGACCTTGAAGTGAGCTGTCAACAGTTTCAATTTCTTCACTATCAGCATGCGTAGCATGACCACTTCTATCACTACTCTACGAAGAGAAGACAAATCAGTTTCTTAACAAAAAGTCTATTCTATTCTATTTTTTATTACGACAAACAAAGTCGATGTCGACTATTCTGCCAATATCTAAAGTGAATTCGAAAAGCAAGTGTACATTACTATAAATAAAAAAAATAAAATGAGAAACTATAAAATTCTTCGTTGTTACAATTGAATTTAATGTAGTTCTTGTGGGGTTAGTACTGGAATTAGCAAAAAGTCATTATTTTCTTGAATTTTAATATCACGCCGTAGAAATGTTTCTACAATCTGTCATTTTGTCTTGCGTTTCTTCCGTTTCTATAGCAGCCATGCTACGCATGCAAGTGAAATGATAGCTCGCTTCTAACTTCACCTATGTTTTCACAGTGAGGTTTTTTCTGAATAGATCGGCACGTCTTTGTGAGCTAGTTTCATTTTACTGCTACTGTTTTCTACAACGACTTCATAAAACCACCTAAGTTTTACAATATCGAGTAACTATATAAACTTAGAAAAAACAATCCGCGACCCTGCCGCATCGGCCCTATCGGACCTTTTATAAAACCACCTAAGTTCTAAAATATCGTGTAACTGTATAAACTTAGAAATTGCATGTTGAGACATGTCTATTCTTTTAATAACTTATTTCAATAACAGCTACAGTACTGAATACTAAGCTGTTATTGAGATAAGTTATTAAAAGAATAGACATGTCTCAGCATGCAATTTCTAAGTTTATACAGTTACACGATATTTTAAAACTTAGGTGGTTTTATAAAGGGTCCGATAAGACCGATGCCTGCCAGAGTCGCGAATTGTTCGAAAGAGTTACCGTGGCCCTGGCGCACGGGCAACTGAAGGAACACGGGTGGGTTTTAGTTACTCAGTAAAAGTCTGACACGCCCTCCCGGTCCGCCCAGAGCGGGAGAAGTTATTTCATGATTTCTCAACCCAAAAAAAAGTACTGAATACATGTTAATATAAATGAGCCTTAATAAAACGATTTTTTAAAGTAGGTAACTTTAGTCGGTGTATTTAACTATAAACTATAATTAATTGTTATCGGCACCGATTTGAACAACGAGCCGTTTGCCTAATTCAGAACACTTACACAAAACAAGCAACTATCAAGTATTTACCTGATATTACTTAAGATAAGCCTTAATTTATGAGAAGGTAGGATAATGAGTAGGTACTGATATAACGAGTTTCCTGTTAATTACAAGAAACTTTATCTATTGTTTATTAGGTGTTGACATAATACTTAAAATTCTTAAACTATTTCTTGTGAAAAAACTGCATGAATTTTGTTAATTATTATTTTATTTTCCAGAAAAACAGTTTTCTTAATTAAGTAGGTACTGTTATACCTTTCTCAATATATGAAAGTGGGGGCGTATACGAAAGGAAACTATATTTAATATTTAATTAAATTATTATATTTTATCAAGGAATTTTCCTAAATACACTGACAGGCCCTAGCCCTGCCTATCTCCTTTCTAAACAAACTACCATCACTTTTCCTTCAAAAGCTTATTTCAAACTTGCTTGACTGTTCGAGAGTAACCATCGATAATATATTAGCAGCCAGTCAACATGAGGTTGACACACGCAGATAACCTCTACAGTACCTACTTAAGAAATCAGGGAAAGCGTATCCTGCTGACAGTAATATTTAGAAACGAATTAATGTGATTTTTAGCATGGGATCAACGAACTTTTAATTCTCCAAATTGCCAAAGTAAAGCAACACAACAAGGAGAAATAAATTCTTAATTATGTATTTACCAAGTCCTACGACAAACCGTAATGACAAATCAACGGGGCGCCCTATCTTTCGTTTTTCCATTACACCTATTCTATCACAACAATTGGACAGTGCGCTAAACTTGTGAAATAAAGAACAAATGAATTGTGTAAATAAACTAATCCATGGCATCACGGTTTTTGTTTAAAACTACGATATCTGTGCCGTAAAATGGCGAATTAAAATTTTCGTATGTAGGTCAGACAGTTTGGTGCTGTAGTTGCTGTTAGCTATTGGCAATTTTATGTAAACTTGAAAATGGATAGGCTATTTATTATATAAAACTCAGTATAGAACTTATTACTTTATTAATACTGTCGGCAAGTTGTCAGTTTACTACGTAGTCAGACACAAAATTGGTTTTACTTACCTCATATCGTAAAATTCGAATTTTAACACGTTCCCTGTGTAGCTAGGATTATAGATATTACCCTTACGTGTGTCGCAAAATGTATATTTTAAGTTGCGATAGGTTTTAAGTTGATGATAGAATATTGGTCACCCTCATAAAAAAAATATCCGGTTTTCAATTTTTTTATTTATTTAGTTCAATGCTCATACGTCTATGTCAATAAACACGAATAAGCTCCCACGTGTATAAATTTAAAAGACTATAAACTTGTCTGGAGTCGTGCCCTATGGATGGGGCATGCACGTACGATATGAGACTCAAAATGCACCATCGATGGGTCATGCATTGTTAACGTGTTAAACTTCAGAACGAGTTTATATTGACATACTTTATAAATACAATACCGTTAAAAATAGAATCATTATTATAACACTTTTTCTCTAGCAAAATAATGTATTTTTATTTTACCAATACGATACAGGGCAAATTCAAGAAGTTAAGGAGTTTCCACAATATATTTTTTTTTCTAACGGAACGTGTATACGAAGCGCGCCATTTTTATAACATTAAAAAACTTTTTTTTACACAAAACAACCGACATCCAAAAAAAAAAACACAAAAAAACGTGAAAAATTACTTTAATTTCGGAAGTCGGTGTCTTTGGTTTTGTATTTTCGTTTTTGGCCACATACACACACACTTCCGGACTTTTTGGTACACATCCGGACTCCTAAATCGAGCCAGCCTGCACGTTTTATATAGAAGTTTATACTTTTTAAATGGTCGTGAATTCAAATTCGGAACAATGACGACACCAAAATGATGGCCAGTATGTCGGCTTCGACACAGCATAAAAACTTTTTCTTTGATTCATCATTATTTTAATATTTTACTGAAACTCTTCATTATCATAATACAATGTAGCAATTACTGAGGAATGGTAAACTTAACATTCAGTCCACGATTAGATCACCATACTCTAGCCGCAATAATTGACATTCGATTTAAGCAGCTACGTGTCTATAATTTTAAATTATTTTTCGAATAACTAATAACAATAATATCGCCACAAACAGCTCTGGGAACATGTGTCACCATTTTATATGTAATTCTTGGGACCTGTTTACATCAACAGTAAAACATAGCCCACATAACCGTCAAAAGTAGGGCATTACAACACGTTAAATAACATTACGCCTGTATTCCCCGTAGGGTTAGACAGAGGTGTACCTTTAGTATACCCACATTTCGCCAATTATTTTTAAGTGCCATATAATAGGGGGCAAGCCTATTGCCATCAACCGGGCACAAATCCAGACTGCAGGCTGCTACTGAGAAATTTCAAATGGAAAATCCAACAACACTTTGCCCGACCCGGGAATCGAACCTAGCACCTCATGGTCAGCAGTAGCACTTGCGACGAAGTGTAAGTAATTTGTTAGTATTTTCTAGTTTAAAAAATATGACTGATTGGTAAAAGTGTTTGTACAATCCTACTTACAGAAATAAAATCATTTATCATTCATTTATCAGTATGTTAGTAATGTTTTAAAACCAATTACTTCAATAAAATAAAGAGGCTGCATTCTCGTCGCCTTTGTTTCGTGACATTTCGTCTGGGAATATCGGTCGGCGATTCACAATAAAAAGTATCGCAGACTCTTTCAACCGTGTAATGTTGAATTTTATCAAATAGATAGCCGACTCAATATAAATTCTAGTCTCCATTAAACTTTATTTCATATTTAGATCGATTTTAGTAGATTTTTAGTAACATTAAAGATGATGCAGCTGAGATATTTAGTAAGAAATTACGTACTTGGCAAAGTTATGCACTTAAACCAACCGATATTCTGCCACGGTCGCGGATTGTTCGAAAGAGTTACCATGGCCCTGGCTCACAGGCAACTGAAGAAACACGGGTGGGTTTTAGTCAGTAAGAGTTTGACACGCCCTTCCGCTCCGCCCAGAGCGGGAGAAATAATTTGATGATTTCACACCCAAAAAAAAAGCCAACCAATATTAGAGCTATTTTGCATTAAAACATAACAGTTATTATGTTATAAAAAACACATATATCTAACATCTGTTGGTACAGTATGTGATATATGCAAAAAAGAAATATCGGGATCTGGTTATTTAGGACTAATGCCATGTAATCTACACTACAACATTCACCTCTGAATAGGAGCTTTATAAGTAATTAGCGTGGATTATCTCCAACTACATTTTACAACTCCCCTGATTTTCTACCGACTACTGCCCCTTGCAACCTGACTGCCCTCCCCCCAACATTCCAAGGTAGGAGTTGCAGCTTGTCAGATCTAGGAGGTTCTTACATAGATATTGTATAGATACTGGCTCTCCAAGACCTCTCGTCTTCAAGTACGCGAGCAAGGCACACTGGGTCCAGTATGGGGCGATTTATACATAGTACGTCCCCGTCCCATTTCTGAGTTCAGATGATTGAGCACTCGGTCTCAAATTGGGCGAAGAAAACACCCATGCTAGTCGATGCTGTCACCTCTAACTCAAAGCATCGCAGAAGCTTGCCATGCCATCATTTGAGTCCCATGTGACGTACTGCCTCACAACGGCCGACTTGTCTGACGCGAAAAGTCGACGACGGGGACGCCCCCCATTTTGAAACATGGTCTCCGAGGCCTGAAGCCTGGAGCAACAGGACTCAATCCGGCTGATTAGTTCCTAGATAAGCGGTTGGCTAAGCCTTTATAACACTTTTAACCCCTCCGGGACGTAAACCGCTGACAGAATTATGTTCAGCTAATCTGCTAACTTCGTCATTTTGCATGTTAGGTTCAGAAGCAATAGGGAATGTATCCTTCACTCGTCCTATATGTGCGATGAATGGTCTGTTGTCGGATTGAACTAGAATACTTATGTGCACTCTGAAGACTGACTTTTTGGATGCTTATTACTGCGTATATCGCAAATATCTCTCAAATTCGAGTGCAATTTTTTGTGGTTTGGTCAAGTTCCTTACTAGAGTAGGATAGAACAACTTAGAATATTCTTTATTATGTACAACCATACGAATTATACATATAAGTGTAGAATATTTTAAATAGGGTGACACAGAGGTCTTATTACTAAAAGTGATATTATAAAGACATCCTTTGGATGCATAGAGAAGCTCGGGCATGTGGGCTCCTTACCCTTCTTTTTATACAAATATAAGCTATGTGTATTTTCTAAATAACTGAGAAAGTAACCCTGATAAGTTTCTAATTTCTCTGATTTCACATTTGTGATTAAACATTGAAAACGCGTACCATTTCATATGAAATTGAACTTTCACGATATGATTACAACGTCAATCACAATTGTTAATTACTGATAAAGTGATAACTTTTAGTTATTAATAAATTATAATTTGGTGCCGATGGTATCTTGAAACGAATATTGTTTCGTGACCTGTAACATTTTTATATTAAAAAATATAAACAGGCCCGCTGTTGTCATAATTTATTAAAAACCTTAATTTTTTATGGATAAGGTTAGAATATCGTCTTTGGGGATGGGTGGTTTTAGCTCGGCCACATTTTACTTTCATCAACATCCCTTAACTAGAAGTGTTGGCCTAAGAAAGTAGCCAACACCTCTTTCTTATTACTCACAAACTTCCCAGAAAACATAATGGTGGCACATAAATCAGCTCTCAAGTGTCGCGTGGCATGCCAATTTGTTGCGCGCGCGCTCACGTGCCCGAACGCGTTCCATCTACACTTCGACATTCATCGTCATTCATCGGGTACCGTGGGAAAAAAAAACAGCGCTCCGTATGTAAATATTTAGATATTTGGAAAGTGATTTTGTGTAACATTTATTTGAATAATTTCGTTTGTTTTTTTTTTTGTATAGCTTTTCTTATGCTTTGAAATGAGAAATAAAAATTTGTAATATTGTTTTAATAATGATAAAATCAATAAGCAATAAAATCTTCTAAAAAAAAAACCTGGGTCTAGTAAACTTGTTTTCTTTCTTGGGATTACGTTTACTTTTTTACGATTTTATCGCGAACCTATTTATTCAATTTTTTTTTTAAATTATAGGAAATGTCACGACAAGAACTGCTTGAGAATGTAATTGTATGACATAGGTAAAAGACACCACAAAAATGGTGCAGTATCTAGATATTATACTTGCACGGATTCCACTTAAGTAGGCCGCCTTCACAATACTTTGAATTTGAGCTAGCCTAGCGTAGAGCGACTTTTAATAGAATACGTTTAAGATGCCACCTTAAACTGGTTATGTTACCACTGACGTGCGGCCTACTGTACCAGGCGCGGATAAAGGGTGAGGGGGCTGGGCTTCGACCATACTGAGTCTAAAACTCTAAATTGGACATAAACATAGTTTTGAAACCTGGATTTTTACTTTATATAGTTATTACTAAGATAGTATAAGTCGTAGTCTCCTCGAAAAGGGGGGCACTTTGTGGAGTTTATGGAAAATAGGTGCCGATGGTTTTTTTTTTAAAAGAGCGTTATTGGCTTGAAACATTCACGCCCCCCAACCCCCATCCTCCCAGAAAGAAACATTTGCCCCCTTAAGCGAAAACCTAGATCCGCGCCCGTACTGTGCACAATGAAATCAGGTAACTTTCGATTGAATTTCATGTCGTTACCTTTTCATTATGCTAATACAATATTTCGCAATAACTAATTTCACACTTGTTAACTAGAATAATAATGAACCACTTAAACGACTTTAATTATATACTTGCAAAAATAAAGAGTTCTCATTTGATTATATCCACGGTTTAAAAAAGACCTCAAAGCGAACGTTGCGAAAATTTTCAAGCACACGAAGTCAATAAACTGCCTTCATAGAGATTGAATAATTTTCTATTTGGCAACATTGTGTAGTATTTACAAACTTGGATAATATAATAAGGGTAACAATCAGAGATAGACAAATTATTACCTACTAACTGACCCGATAGACGTTGTCCTGTCAACCTTTCAATAATGGTCTTGAGATTATACAAAAATCCCATATAAAAAACGGACGTTAAGTTTTTCTCGAATTTGTGAGTATTCCGGGAAACGTTTCCAATTTTTCTTTTCCTAACAACCTAATTCGGACTATTACGAATATTTTAAAATAAAAAAATTGTCAAATCGGTCCGGCTATTCTCAAGTGATGCACGTACCAATGAACAGCAGTTCATTTTTATTTGTATATAATAGTTCAAACCTAGAAACAGAATTCAACAATTTTTTTCAACCTAAGTATTAAATGCTCTCTTACAGTTGCAGCTTTTATTTTGATTCATTTAATATTTCTCAAGATGTATCCTACATAGAATTATTACGTGAGCAAAACCTTAATATTAACATTTAAGTTCAAGAAAATATGAACAATATCAAAACGAAGCCTATTATTTTTTGTTGCTATCGTAATTAACGTAACACCATTGTAAGCGAAACCGTGTAATTATGTCAAGAGCTAAGTTAACCGACCCTGTCTAACAAAACAATATAATGGTGAAAAACTATTCGTTGCACAACATTGATGACAATAGTTGACGAGACCGCGTCTGCGTCGGCGTCGTTGTCAACACTCAAGACCACACGACGGTACTTCGTAATTATTCGTTCAGTAGATAAATACATTTCTAAATCATTCTGTCTTTATGTGTTTTTAATTATACTAAAATATGATCTTTGATTATTTCATGTCTGTTTTAGAATTAAAAGAGTGTCCATGGAGTTCCTTGCCCGATCTTCTCTATAGGAACCTACTACGCTTTGTAATGGGCAAAAACTTTATGTGTGTGACTGACTCCTTGACAGTTCAAAAGTGCCTGTAAATGGTTTGATTTAAATAAATGCTCTGAGTTCGAGGTTGACTTTGAATTAAATTAATGCTTTGTTGTCTTTCAACTAAAATTAACAATAACTGTAATGATCACTAATGCATACTAAATTAATAGAAAATATGGAGCTCACGCAATTATTTCTGTGTTTAAACGACCGATTTTGTATTTAGATCTGTATCAGATTCTTAGTCCTAGGATAGTCGTTTGTAAGTTGTGTTTTTTGGAAAATTTGCTAATAATTTAAGTAGTTATTTCGTTGTAGGCCATCTCATGGCCTAGCTACATAACAGCTCAAACTTATCTCGAGATCTTCAGTGTACCAATCTCGTGACGCACGAACCAAATAAATATGCATTATGCACTTAATTAAGCAATTAGGTACCTAAATGCATCTTAAATTAATCGATCTGTCAGTGAAAAAGCGTCATAGCAAATATTGCAAAACGATCGGTTTTATTGATCGCAAATAATTTATTTGTGTACAACGTGATCGTGGCCACGAAAAATGAGTTGTAAGTGGGCCATTGACTTCCGGGCATTCGTGTTTGGTCACGAAACAGGCGGTTGCAACACTGCATTTTATTAGGGCTGCTGCTGACCTGAACATTCTTCCCGTTATCAGCGACGAATAAAAACGAAGATTCTATAAATTAGTAAGAACTCCTATGGACCTCAAACGTATTTAACAAGTTCCCTTAAGCTACCTTATTCTGATTCCTGATCTGAGATGTTTTAGACGATAATTTCTTATGTGGCCACCTTATATTTTTCAGTTGCATTCACCAGCAGAGGGAAATGACGTCATCTGCGGAAAAAGCTTGGGACTATCATCGAAGCGCGAATGTTCTGAAAGCCGAACCTTGGACACCACCGCCTATGGTAGACAAAATCTTCACAAAGAAACAGCGCTATGAAATTGGCAAGACCCTGTCTAATAATACATACATGGTGATCCAATTTTCGTTCCTTCTCTCTGTATAAGATTACTTACATATTCGTAAGAAGTTGGCAGAATCATCCCAGCGCTGATTTGCTGGATTCGTTTCCTCCTCTTCCTATCGTTATTTCTCTTGACTAAGTTTATTTTCGTTATATGTATGTATGTATCTATGCATTAGTATTTATTATTTTTCAAGTTATCAATCCCTTATGTTGCACCTGCCATGTTTTGTCTCTGCATCACCCTAAGGTTGACTGGTAGAAAATGCCTCAAGCATTAAGTCCGCCTTTGTACAGATTTTTTTTTACTTGTGCATAAAGTTTTAATAAATAAGATTAGTGTTAATGCAGTGAGCAATTGTAGGTGAGCAAGTTTTAGAAAACATAAATTTAACATGACATTGTACAAACCAACTAAAAATCTCGCGAAATTTTAGTCAAATCAGACTTCGTTTTAACTAGAGGATCGCCAAATTAAGATAGGCCAGCCCTAAATGCAATTGTCGGACTAAAGCTATCTGAGTCCTGACTGCACCTTATGTCATCGATTTCATGAAACTGGGCCAATTTGTACCGCGGGCCAGATATCGGCTTGTTGTTTTTCCTTTCGATACAACAATTGAAAAGGCGTTTTAAAACAGGCAACTAATAAACAAGATTAGTGTTATTTTTAGCTGAATATACCATTGCAAAGTTAATTTAAAATAGAAATGACCGAACAAACAAAACCAAACTAGACCGTTCTTGCTCAAGATTAGCAAAAAGAGTCACTATTGAATTTGGGCACGTACAAAATTGTTTTTAAAATAATTTCACATTGTAGCATTGCAAGCACGCGTAATCGTAAACGTTTGATGAAATATTTAGGCAAAAACATAAATATTAGTTTCTTGAAACGTAATTTTATAATAAAGTCATGTATTGAATTATGTAACTCAGATAATTAAAACGATAAAGGATAATACCAACTATCAATGTAATGCTATAGGTAATGGACCCGGCACTATCATTCACGGTTGTCTTAAACTTAAACAATAATCCATCAACGTACGCGCGGTGAACGGTGATCTTTTACGCTTATAGCCATCTTATAGTGCGCTATAAGACTGCCTTATAGCTTCCACTTTCTCCCATCATCGCATTATGCACGCGTGTAATGAAATCTTAATCTGTTTGATCGAAGAAAGTAAATACTCCTTATTATGTCGGGTAGCGCCTCGCCATTAGTCCCGGAATGCAAATGATTACACGAATTAAGTAATCGATAAGAGAGCCTTAGTCGATGGAAGATATGAAAGAGTCTTGCGATGTTGTTTTGCAAATCACAGTAGCTATAACTGTGTTTTGTTCATATGAAAGAATATAAAAGCAATCTTGTAATGTTCACTCAGCTTGGAAACTACAATCCTGGCATTCATTCAATCAATCAATCAACTCAGCCTATCGCAGTCCACTGCTGGACATAGGCCTCTTCCATGCTGTGCCACAAAACCCTGTCCTCCGCCTTCCGCATCCAGTCTGTCCCAGCCACTTTTTTGAGGTCATCGGTCCATCTAGCCGGGGGCGTCCCACACTACGCTTTCCGATACGCGGACTGCTCCAGGACTCGTCTGCTCCACCGGCCATCGGTTCTCCGACAAACATGGCTAGCCCACTGCCACTTCAGCTTGCTTACTCTGCAAGCTATGTCGGTAACTCCGGTTCGTTTCTGATTTAACCATCAAAGAAACCCCGAGCATGCATTCCGCATTCATTCAATCATCACAAATTCTTTTCCGTGATTTTGGGATGTTCTATATATATCACCAGCCAGGAATTTTTGCCTACCTACTGCCTAACCTCTTATAAAGGAGGTAGCCCTTAATTTTGCAGAAACTATTCAGATTGAAGCTAAAGTGAAACCCCAGTTGTAGCCCACCAAATTCAAATTTTCTTTGGTTTTTTGTAAATTGCAGCTCTGTTTTACTTCGTATGTTGATCAAAATGTCATTCGCAACTGTACGAATGATATTATATTTACTGAATGATAATCATCAATTTCATATCAATCGTTAAACTTTGTAAATTTGTTCCACCTAAGAATTTTCATATGTAATATTCTGAAAATTTCTTAGGTATTCAGTAAATATATCATTCCTACAGTCGCGAGTAGCATTTTGATCAACATACGACGTAAAACAGAGCTGCAATTTGCAAAAAAATCAAAGAAAATTTGAATTTGGCGGGTTACAGCTAAAGATTTCCTTTAACTATAGCAATCATTGAATTAAGCTTGATGAAAACAGAGAGATATAAATGATTGTGAACAATTCATAATAAATTAGAAACTGTATGTAATACAACAACCGCTTAGTCGTGCATAAGAGTAACAAAAAATAAATTCACTGAACCGGTAATCCGGAAGCCATCATGCATTTTTGGAAGTGATCGATTACTTCGCTGTATTTATTACGGACTGCTCTTTTTTATGCGCATTCAGAACCATTTTTTTTCTAGTTGTTTAGAAGCGTGGATATGATTACGGTAAAATATAAGATATAAGACAACAGCAAATTATCTTGGGAACTAAGCATGATAGTTTTGCTTTAAGCTATTTCCTATCATAAGTCTAGATCTTGGGTGTTCCTAAATTCTTAGTAACTAAATGCGACATTAGTATTGAATATGTAAAAACATCAGTAGCAGACTGTTTTTTTGCCGTACAAATAGTCCCCTTCATATAACTTTACACACCTGCCTTTGTTTCCTACGAACAAGTATCATTTCTATTTAAATTATTACCAGCCATACCGTGGTCTACAGCTAGCATTTCCTTCAGTTACTCTATCCTTGGACCAAAACTAATACCGCCGATGTGGTATCTAAACGGTTAACTGGCCATTGTATTGCCGACCATTTCTGTGCACCCATACTCTAGCTTGACCTATATCTCCATAACAATAAGGTCGTTAGTCTTTCTCAATATCACGATATCCTGTGAACAAATAATTTGAACGGCAACAAACCCACAAGTGGACCAGCCTTAATAAAATTATTATTGTTAATGAAAAATGAGATTTGTTCCCAGGTCTAACAGTTGATTTTTGAGTGTATAAATATCTGAATACAATCAGAGCATATATTTTCAATTTGAAGTGTGAAGGTGTATAAACGTGATCAGCGTTGTCAACCGAGTGATCTAACGATCGCTGTGTTGATTTATGTCGAATTCATTGAATTAATTTCTTATTTCATGTTGATCAATGGTTACTATACCGCGTGGATGTCGATTTCCCGGATGTTGACGATTTGAGCACTTAATTTAATAAAAATATCTATGTTCTGCCTTGATTTCGTTTAATACCTTATTTCTTGTAGCTTAAGCATTTTGTAGGTCTTTTCTAGTTTCCGTTTTGGGAAGTTAGTCATAAATCTACTGAATGTGTCGTAAAATTTTATATCAGCTTGTCGTTTGAGATCAGACTCGATGGGTATTTATTCGATTCCGTTCTACTTTTACTATCATTATTTATAATACAACTCACGCGGACATAAGATCACGTGTCAGTGTTTATTCTTTAGTTTTAATTACTATGTTTGGCTGGTGCTTCGTCTTTTTTTTTTGTTTGGTAACGAGTTGGAAATTCTCGTGGATGTCCTCCGCCCTGAGGCGGGCGGAGGGGTTTATCAGACTTCTACTGACTAGAACCACCCCGTGTTTCCTCGCACACTTGTACCGGTGGGCTACGGGGGCACTTAAGCGGTCTTCAACGCAACTCCCGAATGGGGCCGGCCCGCCTTTGCGGGCCCCGTCTGGTCAAGCGGGGGGAGTGAGGTGTTTGACTCCCCCCGCGTTGGCTAAGGGCGCGCGTGGAACACTACGCGGCGCCACCTCGGGTCTTATATGATAGGGGGCGGCGGATGGTGCTTCGTCCTAACCCAACCATTACACCATTACTAGGCAATACCAATATATCCTAAAGTCCCACATTTAGAACGTTTTTATTTGTAAGACTATTATGATAGGCATAGAACAGTAAGTTGAAGATCAGTCCCTTAGTACTGCAGTTTCTATCAAACGTTTAACCACCATCACATTATCAGTGCTGTTCCACGTCTTCGTGTCCTTGTACTCTATTGCAATACGTGGGAATTATGGCGGTACACTTTCAATTCCTGATTAGATACGATCAGCAGGGTAGCTACTGAACACTCTAAATAAGGATTTAACTATAAATTACATTCTAACTGGAATATGACTGTGTAATTACTACACTGTCGGCTAATCCACTCTGCAACAAAGTTGTAATCGAAAAAGACTTTACAATCGTAGTATCCAATTCGTAATATTTTTTATATTTTAGTCTGTTGTCTTTTATGGTTATTCTTTATTTCTTACTAGCGACCCGCCCCGGCTTCGCCCGGGTAGCATTTAATTTATATTTCAGTCTAAGTAACATGTGGCCGGCTATGCTAACACCAAAAATTGAAAAAGTAAGAACAATTGAATTTCACTGTGTTTAGTTTATTACAAAATAAATTTAGTTTATACCTTAGCCTCAGCAACACGTGGTGGTTATGCTATTAAATTGTAGCTTATATGAAACGTTTGTATTTTTAACATAGCGCCATCTATTGAATACTTACTCAATCCAGTCAACAGATATCGCCATCTGTTAGAATCGCTTGGAGCTAACAGATAATTGTGACTGTCAAATAATAGACAAATCATTTGCAATAAAATAATATTGCGACTATAAATTGAGATGTAAGCTATCCTATCTTTCAAGTTGGATCAAATTGCCCACGGTGTGCAAATCAAATTCAAAATCGGTTCAGTAGTTTAGGAGTCCATCGCAGACAAACAACGTGACACGTAATTTTTATATATATATATAAAGATTATTAGTTTGCGTTTTAATTCACTTTGTTTCCTTTGTTTGACTTTCGTGTTATGTTTTTTTTATTTATTTTAATATTTTTACCTTGTCAAACTTACTGTACCTAGATTATAAGGAAATGGTGTGGTCTCCTATAATAGAAAGCGCACACTTGTATTTGTCTCTGTTCTATATAGGTATACTTCCATGCAATTGTGTAGCCTCTGTTGGAAATCCAATAAATTATTAAATCTCCACAAATAGTGACAGATACCGAATTCTTATTAGCTAGCTATACCAGGCTGTGCCTACCTATTTATTATCTTATGCAAGCGAGCTCTCGCTCTTTTTACGTGTGTCGTTCAACGATTCCGATTCATTATAATGTTAATTTGTATTACCGGTATATCAATTTCCGTCAACTAAGTATTAATAATTATCTATTAATATGTTTTACAATGCCATAATATGATTGTGAACTATTCATACTACAAAGTATGAATATATATACACTTGGGAGCAAATAAATCGAGCCACTACCTTTTTTCACGTAAAATGGTAAATATTTTTGGTAATATGGAACGTATCAATTCGAACTATATATCGCCTAAAAGTTTAGTTAATAACCTTTACAATGAGGGTAAATTATTGAATAATAACCTTATTGAATGATAAATTATTGGCTCTGCAAGAAAAATGGTAATTTTGATAGAAAATTTAGTAGGGCTAAAACAGTCCATAAAAACAATAAAAAACAAAATTATTGCAAAAAAAATATTCTTAATAACTGGTATTACCCCCCCGGGCCCTGATACATTCTTGTAGCCTATTAGTCATCGATCTGATCAGCGTTACGATGACATATTGTGGTATGTTCTCCCACTCTTCAAGCACAGCGACTTTAAGCTCGGGAATGGATGAAACAGCGGGAACCCTGGCTCGGACTCTCCGTTTTAGCTCGTCCCATAGGTGTTCGATCGGGTTCAAATCGGGACTTCGTGCTGGCCATACCATTTGTTGAATCCCGATCGCAGACAAGTATTCCGTAACGATCTGCGCGGTATGAGGTCTCGCATTGTCATGCATAAACAAGAAATTTTCTCCGACAAAACCAGCATACGGCATTACGTGGTTTTCAAGAATGTCAGTTATGTATCGGTCAGCTGTTAATCCACGTCTACCACTGCCATCGTTGGCGGGGTCGACGAAGACAAGTTCCGTTTTTCCGTCTAGAGAAATTCCTCCCCACACCATACAAGAACCACCACCAAAACTCACCGTTTCTCGAATGCAACATTGGGCAAATCTTTCACCAGGACGTCTATACACTCGGTTTCTCCCGTCATTGCTAAAAAGACAGATTCTTGACTCGTCAGAAAACAAAACTGACCTCCAGTCTTCTAACGTCCAATTAATGTGTTCTCGAGCAAACTCCAAGCGAGATCGGCGATGAGCTACAGTCAATTTTGGGCCAGTTGCTGGTTTGTGTGATGTTAAATTTCGTTCTTTTAGTCTTCGTCTCACTGTCCACCTACTGATTGCGACTCCTCGAACGTCACGTAACGCTTGCTGTAGCTGAACAGCATTAAGTCCACGGTCGCGCAACGAATTGGTTGCAATAAAGCGGTCGTCACGTTCTGTTGTTGCCCGTGGTCGGCCAGTTCCAGGTCGCCGAACAAAAGCACCAGTCTCCAGATACCTGCGGTATACCCGCTGTACCTTTGAACGACTCAAATGAAGTCTGCGTGCCACTTCACGTTGTCCGTGTCCAACCTCAAGTAAAGCTACAACTTGGGCAGCTTCCGTCGGTGTAGTATCCATTTTATCAGGTTATTTTGATTACACAGACACAGATAAAGACAACAATAACAAGTAATATGGGTATGATTAACAAAAACCTCAAATTTAATCTTTTCTTAACAGAGTACAATAAAAATGTCATAAGCAAATTAAATGCGATAATTTTATTCTACCCTTTAAACTTTAATAAAAATGAAATTTTGACAACTAACTACCCTCATTGTAAAGGTTATTAAATACCCTTTTAGGCGATATATGTTTCGAATCGATGCGTTCCTTAATACCAAAAATAATTACCATAATGCGTGAAAAAGGAAGTGGCTCGATTTATTTGCTCCCAAGTGTATATGTATATTTTCTAAAAATCAAATCAGACTACAAAGTCTGATTTGATTTTTAGAAAATTAAGCGGTTGTTTGGATAGATGAAGCATATACAGTCTTTGGAGTAGGGGAAGATCAAATAATCGGTAGATGGCTTTTGTAAAAGATATTTGTCTAGAAAGTGGTCAATACTGAGATAGATAGATAGAATAGTCCTTATTATGTACGCCATTTAAGTTACAGATACAAATTTTGAAAAGAAGGAACAAGAAGAGAAAAGAAGAGAAGGAGAGAAGAGTTTTGATGGGGAAGACCTCCCATTGTGTCCCCCTATGTAATTTTTTTTTAAATGTAAAGTCGCTAACAGCGATATTTTAAACACAGGTACTTTGGATGGATTAAAAGGAGAAGGAGAGACAATACTGCAGCTAGTTTGTGGTGTACCTGTTACATTTGAAATGGTGGCTAATGGCCGATTCCTATAATTTACGGACTGTTATTGGTTTAAATTAAGGCTCTTGTACCTTTATCAATAATGAAGCAATGACCTCAAAGCTTTGCATAGCAGATCCTCCCATATGGAAGTAGCTGTCACAGGTAAAATTTGGCAATAACAAATGCTACCATACATACATAATTAGCCTATAATGTTCCCACTGCTGGGACACAGGCCTCCACTCTTTGAGAGAGAATGGGCTGTAATCTACCACGCGGGCCCAGTGCGGGTTGGTAGATGTCACATGTCTTCGAATTTTTAGCTCTAGGACATGCCGGTTTACTCACGATGTTTTCCTTCACCGTTTTGAGAGCAGTGGTGATGAAATTATTTAAACAAAGTAAAGCGCCTGCTTGGGTTCGAACCCACGATCTACAACTCGTAAGTCGGGGCCGATACCACTGGGCCACCACTGCTCCTAAAAATGCTACCATTGGTAAGCAAAACAATTCGTTTTTGTTTATAGGAACCGATCATTATAGAGACGAATAGAAGGAGACCCGCTGCACCGACTCTAAATCAAGTGGAACAAGGATGAGAGAATAATGAATTTTGCTAACCCAAAACATTTTTTATGCTTAGATACAAAAAGTTAAATCTGTTTCAACGTTGAGTCAATACAATAGTTTATAGAAAAAGCAAAAAGTAACGCAGTTTTGCTTTTTTCACAATTATGTAAGTTAAACCAGACGCTTTCAGTAAGAAAAGGCTGACTTTTATCTAATGATTCAATTAAGGTATCGGTAGTCGCTCCATGTAAAATACTAATTTTCAGCTACATCCGGTTAGACTGGAAGCTGCCCCCAACATAGTTGGGAAAAGTCTAGGCAGATGATGATGATCATGATTCATTTAAACTATCATAAATTCTGTTTAATGACTTTTTCAATGGTTGTTTCGCGTGTTTAAAAAAACCTTAATGTAGTAAAATTTTCTTCAAACTAATATTTCTAGTTTATTATCATCTCTAATGGTTTAAAAATAAAACGAATAAGCATTACCGCACTGCACCTAGACCTTGATAAAAAACATAATTAAGGCGCATTATAATTTATCGCTATATACTATTCAGCGGGGTAATTGCGGGGTGCTAGGACAGGAAACCTCCCCGTGTGTCCGTGGGCTGGAGTTTCCCTTGGATGCGTCTGGGGGAAAGGCCAGTCTCCGGGACGGTGCACCCTGGGGTGCGGGCAATAACTCTCCATTAGGTACTCTGTGCCTAAGGGGTCTTGTTGCCCGTACGCTAATATCCTGTCGGAGGAACGCTCCAACGCGTGTATCTCTGTTGAGCAGAGACGCACAGCGGCGGAGTAAGAGCGGGCTCGGTGTGCACTTACCCTGCCGCCGGGCAGGCAGTAAGGAGTCTGCTCCTTCTGCCACCGTTAGTCTCGTAGCCCCGAAGATCGTCAACGTCATGTCTCTGACTTTTGACGGGGGTCGAGGGTCTTGGCTTAACCGCCCGGGCCGCGAGGAAGATAACCTCTATAAAAAATTCCTCTAATATCAAGTTCTGGTGCGCGGCGAGGGTATGAATGGCTGAGGAGTAGTGTCATCTACAACTTTCCAGTTGTAGGTGGCGCATCAGTCGTTAGCGCACCCCCAGCCAGAGTACCAGTGGACCCTCTGGTTGGGAAACAAATGAACACTTGCCTAGGGACAGGGGGTGAACCTGGGAATGACCTTTTATATCCCCCATACTCGTGGGATTAAGTATGGAATCTAAAAACAAAAAAAATACAACAACAGAGAAGAGTAGTGGAGAGGAGAGGAGCGATGCGGGGTCGGAGTCCGATGCCGCGTCGGGCGCGAGGGGCTCTTTTAAGAGCCCGGAGCGCGTGGTCATGGGAGATGCTGAGAAGAGCCGAAGGCTCTTCCAGAAGCGCCCCAAACCAGAGGATGGCCAGGGGTCGTCCTCTGATGGCGGGAGGAGAGCAGCCCGCAGAAAAATTTCTCGGCGGGGTGGGGTACACGAGCGGAGTACGGGCGAAGGGCGCTCCACCGAGGAGGATAGCGAGCCGAGCCTAGTCAGCCCAGTCAAGCCGGCCCAGCCAGCCGAGAAGCTCGCAACGGAGGGGCACGACCCTGGAGGGGCCAATCGCAGGGCGGAACTGTCTGAGTCGTCAGGCGGTGAGCCGGACGCCGCTGGCGGCTCAAAGTCAGAGCGATTGGCCAGGCTGGAGGCGGCCGTGGTAGCTGCACTAAAGGGTGTGGCCTTGAAGAGGATTCAGTCCTCTAAAGACAAGGCCATACCCGCTGCCGCGGCTTCCATCATGGAGGCAGTCAAGGCCATTAAATTCGGGCCTCAATCGAACGATATGTCCGAGATGCGGGCGGAGGTCACCCGCTTGACAGCCGATATGGAGCTCCTCCGAAAGGAGAACGAGGAGCTCCGAGTGGACCTGGCCGGCCTCCGAGCAGCCGGATCCCGGGAAGTGCTACAAGAAAAGGCGCAGCACGGGAAAGGCCGGGCGGTGCCGGTGCCCGCTGAGGACCGGGTACTGAACCTGGTGCGGCAGGAGCTGGCTGCTTTCCAGAGTCGGTTTTCGACTCTGGAGGCCATTGTCCTGCGCCCCCCGCTAGCGGCGAGCCGGCAGGTCTCATTTGCCGCCGCTGCGGCCAAGCCAGGATCAGCGGGGCGATTGAAAGGCGGGCCCGTACCGGCACCCGCGGGGCCGCCCCCGGCGAAGTCGGGGCCGCCCCCGGCGAAGTTGGGGCCGCCCCCGGCGAAGTCGGCGCCTCCCAAGCCCAAGAAGGGCGGTGGGCCTACGCAGGCGTCAAGGGCCCCAGCCCTGGCGGCGAAACGACCGCCCCTCCCGCCTCCTAATGCTCCTCCGGCCGACGCCGAATGGCAAGTGGCCGGAGAGAAGAGGAAGGCGGGTAAGGCATCAAGGGCGGCCAAAAAGAAGGAGAGGCGGCAGCGGCGCAAGGAGCGAAGCGTCGCGGCTAGGCTCCGCGCCCCGAAGTCCGCAGCTGTAGTGATCACGCTACAGCCGGAAGCGGAGAAGAAGGGCGTGTCCTACCGCGACGTGCTCACTAAGGCGAGGGCGGCGGTGAATCTGCAAGAGCTAGGTGTCACCAATGGCATCCGGGTGAGGGTCACTGCGACTGGGGCCCGGATGCTAGAGGTGCCCGGTGCGGCGAGCGGCCCGACTGCTGACGCTCTGGCCGATAGGCTCAGGGCGTCCCTAAATGCAGACGAGGCCCGAGTGTCCAGGCCCACCAAGTGCATTGACATGCGCATCTTGGGCCTGGATGACTGCGTGACGGAGGCTGAGGTGGTGGCCGCCGTCGTTAGGACTGGGGGGTGCTCTGCCGAGCAGGTTAGGGCGGGCACCATCCGTCCTGACCACGCGGGGATGCAAGCCGTTACGGTGAGCTGCCCCGTGGCGGCGGCCAGAAAAATTGCCGGGGAGGGCCGAAGGCTCCTGGTGGGCTGGGTTTCTGCGCAGGTTAAACTGCTGGAACCCAGACCTCTGAGGTGCTTCCGCTGCCAGGTGGGCAACCACGTGGGAGTGCAATGCACCTCGGAGGTAGACCGCAGCAATCATTGCTTCCGCTGCGGTCAGCCCGGTCACAAGGCCGGCTCGTGCACTGCCACGCCGCACTGCTTTCTATGTGCGGCAGCTGGCAAGCCGGCCGATCACCGGGCTGGGAGTAAGGCCTGCGCTCCACCCGCCAAAGCCAGGGGCAGGGGCAAGCCCTCCGCCACCGCCGTCACCGCCGCACCCGCCGCCACTGCCGCCGCCGCTGCCGCCCCCACCATCGTAATTGCCGCAAATACTGCGGCAGGGCCCTCACAGAAGGCTCGGGAGGGGGCTGATATGGAGTGCAATTAATGGCCCCATTACGCCTCCTCCAGGCGAACATCAACCACTGCGCCGCTGCTCAGGATCTGTTGCTCCAGAGCATGGCGCAGTGGTCGATTAACATCGCCGTGGTCGCTGAGCCGTACTTTGTCCCGCCCAGGGATGACTGGGTGGAGGACCTGAGCGGCTCAGTGACCCTCATTTCGTCGGCCGCCGCCGGTACCCCGTCGCTTGAGGCAGTCAAGAGGGGACGGGGTTGCGTGGCAGCACGGTTCGGGGAGATTGTTGTGGTAGGGGTATACTTCTCCCCGAACCGAACTCTCGCCGAGTTCCACAACTCCCTTGCGGAGTTGAGAGTCG
Organism: Dryobotodes eremita; assembly: GCA_917490735.1. Taxonomy (NCBI): domain Eukaryota; kingdom Metazoa; phylum Arthropoda; class Insecta; order Lepidoptera; family Noctuidae; genus Dryobotodes; species Dryobotodes eremita. Next base: position 15,842,027 of record OU823255.1, read on the forward strand.
TCGTCGTCGGGTACCATACCCTGCCCGTGCTCGTACTCGGGGACTTCAATGCCAAGAACACGGCTTGGGGTTCCCGGTACACGGACACACGGGGCAGGATGGTGGAGGACTGGGCTCTGGAGACAGGCCTGGTCGTCCTAAACCGGGGTTCTGTCCCCACGTGTGTGCGGATGCGGGGCGAGTCAGTGGTGGACATCTCGTTCGCCAGCCCCGCTCTGTCACCGCGTGTCATTGACTGGCGCGTCATGGAGGGGGTGGAGACGTACTCCGACCACCGGTACATCCGGTTTGACGTCTCCGCCCAGACCTCGAGCGCGCTGGTCCGACAGGCCCCGAGTGGTCCGCGGTGGGCGCTGAAGAAGCTGGACCGGGAGCTCCTCCTGGAAGCCTCGATCGTGCAGGCCTGGGTGTCACCACCGGACAGGCCTGCAGACATCAACGTCGAGGCGGAGTGGTTCCGGGAGGCCATGTCCGAGATTTGTGACGTGGCAATGCCCCGGGTCCAGCCCGGACGCGCCTGGCGCCAGGTGTATTGGTGGTCGCCGGAACTAACGTCTCTGCGCGAGGCGTGCGTTGCCGCGCGGCGCCTGTACACCAGGCACCGTAGGCTCCGTATCCGCCCTCCGGATACGGAAGCCATTCAGGCGGAGCTGTACGAGGGTTACAGAGTGGCGAAGATCGCCCTCCGAGCGGAGATCCTGCGGGCCAGGGGACTGGCCCGTGAGGAGTCGCTGGGGACTCTGAACAGGGACCCGTGGGGGCGCCCATATAAGGTGGTGCGGGAGAAACTCCGCCCATGGGCTCCCCCGCTGACTCAGAGTCTCCGGCCCCAGCTCGTGGAGGGCGTGGTGAGCGCTCTGTTCCCCTCGCGGGGGGAGCATACTCCCCCGCCCATGGCTCCGCCTCCTGCGGTGCCAACTGCGGACCACAGACCCGACGATGACGACGTTGCTCCTGAGGTGACCGAGGTAGAGTTGAGAGTGGCGGTACGTAGGCTGAGTGCCAAGAATACCGCCCCAGGACCCGACGGCTTACCTGGAAAAGCCTGGGTCCTGGCCTTGGAGGCTCTCGGGCCTCGACTAAGAGGGCTCCTAAGCGCATGCTTGGAGGAGGGCCAGTTCCCACTTCGTTGGAAGACGGGGAAACTGGTCCTCATTAAGAAGCCGGGGCGCCCTGCGGACTCTCCGTCCGCTTACCGGCCCATTGTGCTGCTCGACGAGGTGGGCAAGCTCTTTGAAAGAGTCATTGCAGACCGCCTCGTCGGGCAGCTGGTGCGGGTGGGGCCGGATTTGGCGGACAGCCAGTTTGGTTTCCGCAGGGGGCGCTCCACGGTGGATGCCATCATGCGCGTGCGAGCCCTCACGACGGGGGATGCTGTGGCCCGGGGTGGGGTCGTCTTGGCGGTGTCTCTAGACATCGCCAATGCCTTCAATACCCTGCCCTGGAGTTGCATCAGGGAGGCACTCCGGTATCACCGGATGCCGACCTACCTCTGTCGTGTGGTCGAGGCCTATTTGACGGATAGGGCGGTTATTTACCCCGGTCACCAGGGAGAATGGAACCGGCGAGAGATGTCGTGCGGTGTCCCACAGGGATCGGTCCTGGGGCCGCATCTGTGGGACATCGGTTACGACTGGGTGCTGCGCGCCGACCTCCCTAGCGGCGTCAGTGTAGTGTGCTACGCTGACGACACGCTGGTCCTGGCGCAGGGGAGGTCGCACCAGGCGGCGGCCGAACTAATGACACGCGGGGTTGCGACAGTCGTTGAGAGGATCCGGCAGTTGGGACTCGAGGTGGCCTTGCACAAGTCCGAGGCCATGTGTTTTCATGGTCCTCGGAACGCGCCACTGTCGGGTTCCCAAATAACGGTAGGAGGGGTTCACATCGGCGTCGAGTCGACGATGAAGTACCTGGGACTCGTCCTCGACAGCCGGTGGAACTTCGTCGAGCACTTCCGACGTTTGGCTCCCAGACTGCAGCGGGCCGGGGCTGCTTTGAAGCGGCTCTTGCCCAATCTGGGGGGGCCAAACGCCTCCTGCCGGAGGCTCTACGCGGGGGTCGTGCGGTCCATGGCCCTTTACGGGGCACCGGTGTGGGCGCTTTCGCTAAGGCTCCGGCCAGCCCGCCGGTTGAAAGCGTCCCAAAGGGTCATGGCCATCCGGATGGTACGGGGATACCGCACGGTCTCCTGCGAGGCGGCGAGCCTCCTTGCCGGATTGCCGCCGTGGGATCTGGAGGCAAAGGTCCTCGCGCACGTTTGGGAGTGGCGCGAGGAGGCGAAACGCCGGGGCGTAACTCCGGTGCCGCGAGTAATCGCGGCACAGCGGACAGAGCTCCGGCGGGATCTCATGGCGGCATGGAGAGTGCGACTGTCGCAACCCAGCGCAGGGCACGCCACAATTGCGGCGGTAAGACCCCTCTTTGAGGAGTGGCTTGAGAGGCGCCACGGCGTCCTCACCTTCCGCCTGACGCAGGTCCTCACCGGACATGGCTGTTTCGGGAGGTTCCTGTTTCGGATAAGGCGGGAGGAAACGCCCGGGTGTTACCATTGTGCGGATCGACCGGAGGACACGGTGGAGCATACGGTGGAGGTCTGCCCGGCTTGGGCGGAGCACCGCCGTGTCCTCGTGGCGGCGATCGGCGGCGGCGACCTCTCGCGTCCGGCCCTGGTTCAGGCCATGGTACGGAGCGAGAGGGAATGGGAAGCCGTCACCTCCTTCTGCGAAGCAGTAATGCTCGCGAAGGAGGAGGCGGAGCGCGAAAGGGAGAGGCAATCTCTGCGCCCTCGCGCCCCTAGCCGCCGCAGGAGGAGGAGACACCCTGGGCGTCGGGAGTCGATTGCCGACTCCCGGCCACCGTAGGCGCGGGCTTGCGGACGGCGAGCAATGGGCAGCTCGCCGTCCGGTAAGGACCAGGCCCGGGTCGACGGCGCGTCGTGTTCCACGCGCGCCTCAAAGAGATGTCAGCAAAACTGACGGGGTCCGATAGGACCGATGCCTGCCGGGGCTGCGGATTGTTCGAAAGAGTTACCGTGGCCCTGGCGCACAGGCAACTGAAGGAACACGGGTGGGTTTTAGTCAGTAAGAGTCTGACACGCCCTTCCGCTCCGCCCAGAGCGGGAGACGTCATTTGATGATTTCCCACCCAAAAAAAAAAAAAAAAAAAAAAAAAAAAAAAAAAAAAAAAAAAAAAAAAAAAAAAAAAAAAGCGGGGTAATTGCGTAACTCACTAACAGTAGGAATGGCTTTCATTTTGACAATTCAACAACATTCATTGCGTTATTTACGTTGTTGAACAGACAAATTTTTGGAACATATGAAGCAATGGATTACCAATATGCTTCAAGTGATTCAGATTGTGACTGATAGTGTGTTACGCAATTAGGGTGCTGGTTACGTTTTCCAATTTTCAAACTTAGGGTTATCACGCTTTTAGAAGTGGATTTTTATTGCTGAGTAGATCTTTTTTATTTTTCATAGCTGCCAACACTGTCAGCGTTCCTCTACCATTCTGCTGAAAAACGTTTCAAGACAAAATATATTATTATGTAACACAAAAAAAGACAATACTATTTTAGTCCGTAGACTTGAGCTGGCAGTTATTAAACTACACTTAGGTACAGCGTTTAAAAAAACATAACAAAATCGTGAAATTAAGAAACGTTTTTCATCACTATCAAATTATTTCAGAGGCGATCTTTAGTAACCCTACTGTCGTTTCGTAACATCACCTTGTCTAGTACAATGGACTCTTGACTTCAGCTTAACGCTCTGTATACATTTCATTGTTAATAGCTTTGTAACGCTCTTTTATGCCTCGGTAGGTTAAATTTATAAGGCATTATGGACATATTCTGTGCTCCCGATTAGTTTTGAAACGATCTCGATAGAGACTTTATTACGATTTTATTGTAATAAATATTGTTTAATATCAAGGTGGATTAATATTTTACGGTTCGTTTATTGGTTTTTGTTAGAGTGGGTTAATAGAATTTATATTTTTGAAAGCAAAATTATGTTTTGTGCTACCTATTAGTAAATATTTCAATGGATACAATTTTTATGTTTAAAACTTAAAAGTATTGATTTGTATTCTGTAATTCTTAGATTGAAATTTAGTTTTGAATTGTGACTTATATTGGTTTATTGCCTACGGTTTTTTACATTCTGTTACAATTGAGAGAAAATGTTAAAATTTACGTACCGACTTCTAAGTTTAACCTTAGAAAACCTTCGACATTGTATATGCAGGGCTTCCTTTTTATCGTTTGATGTCTGTCAATGCAGAGGTTTTTTTTTTCTGGATATATACATTTGTTTATCACTTGATCTATCTGCATAGGTATCTACGTAATGCACAGCATTACAAAAAGTATGTCACACAATTAAAATAAATCCATTCACAAATTAACACTCTCTCACGTTTCTAAAATGTATCGTGTCACAAGACGCAGATAAGTCAAACTTAGTCTTGTCTACAAGACAGATAAGATCTGCCGGGTCGTGGCTACTACTTAGTCACTCTGCCATTATAAACTAGCTATGCTCACGACTCCACTCGTTCCTAGTACCTTATAAGTCTAATATCAATTTCTCAGTCACAGGGGCTCACTTTATTCGCGATAACATCGATTGTGGTAACCCTACTGTTTTGTTACATAAGTTGAGCATTATAATTAAGTAGAAAACAATGAATAATATTCTTAATTCAACAAAGCACTTGGTTCAAAACTTATGATAGGGCCCATCATTTAGACAAAGTGACTTTCGGCGATAACGATGACGGAAAAGTCAAAAATGTATTGGCTTGACATAACCTACCGATAAGCTTAATGTCAATTCTGTTGAAAGTCGTTGTAGAAATACGATACGCTTTGAAAGCGATAGCCACTTGCCTAGGCCTGTCCAGGCCCTCTTAATGTAACAGAACTAAATTTTAGCGGCAATTCCATAATTTTACTGTTAAAGAAAAGACACTGACTATGAGCCAGTATCTCGCGATATAATTAATAATTAAAAAAAAAACGTGTGCCGTCAGGAACAAAGTTCCTTACGCTTTCTATTCAACTCCGAGTATATGTAATTATATGGAGACGTAGATTGTATGATGAAAAATTTTAACATTTTCGCAGCTGCCAGTTTGGACTTTCATTTTCACCTCACTATCGGTTTCAGCACCATCGAAAACCATAAAAACTATCTCTCTCTCTCTCTGTCTTTTTCTATTACATATTATAATAATAAAAAGTCACATAGAGGTGGCCATAAGGCTTTTTCGATACGTGACGATTTCAAAAATTTTCAAAATGTTACTCCTGCCGCAAGGTCCGTTAAAGAATTTCGTTCCAAAAACAAGCTATATTGCCCGAAATCTATGCCCACAACCCATGCCACTTACAAACATAATTATTTATGCACTGATTTTGTAGCGCATAGTGAAATGTACGCAAAAACTGCAATGTCACGCTTTTTTGTACCGAAAAGAGAATTGCTCTTGGCCGCCAATAACCTTCAGGTTATCACTGAGGCGAAAAGGTCAATGTTTGAGTTGTTTGATCTAGAAAATATGCTTTTAGAGAAATAACATGTAGATTCGACTACAAAAGCTGAAATAGTGGAAAGCAGAGAAACAATGATTATCAATGCAAACTGCTATTTACTTTGTTTTAAATTCAATTTCACACCAGAAAGTATGACTTATGGCGCTTTACGTTATGTTTATATTTAGAATAGAATAGAATAGAATACTCTTTATTATGTACACCATTAGAGAAATAAATGTAGAAATTTTACATAAGGTGACGCAATGGGCGGTCTTGCTGGTGTTTTTACATTGCTTGTCCCTATTACACGGGACTGTCGGAATGTGGGTGGTACTATAGGTACAGGCGGCCTGGGCGCCTGTTTGGTCAGGTAGACTGTTAAGCGTCCGACGCTGCAAGACTAAAGTCAATAGACTGCAGCGGAAAATGGCCATTCGTATCGCACGAGGATACCGAACGATATTCTTTGAGGCGGCAACTCTCCTGGCACGCTTTCCGCCGCTGGACATCCTGGCGGATATGGACGCGAAGGTCTACGACCAGATTCGCGATATCCGCCAAAGCGGGAATAATGTGCCGGGAAGCGCATTCGTAAAGCTGAGGCGGCGAGAGCGGCGACACGCGCTCGAGCGGTGGCACGAGCGGCTACAACAGTCGCAATATTCGCTCAAGCGCGCTGTCGTTAAGCGCATCTCCTTTAGGCTCATCCAGGTGCTCACTGGACATGGTTGCTTCGGTGATTACCTGAACAGATTTGGGCGAGAGGCCACGGCAAATTGCCACCACTGCGGAGGTAGCCTGGATTCCGCACAACACACGCTCGAGGAGTGCCCTGCGTGGGCCTCCGAGCGGCGGGTCCTGGTTGCCAGGATCGGGCGAGACCTGTTTCCGCCGGCAGTTGTTAGGGCTATGCTAGCAGAGACAGAGAATTGGACGGAAGTAGCCTCCTTCTGTGAGACTGTGATGGTCAAGAAGGAAGCCGCCGAGCGGCATCGGGACAGGGCTGATCCTGCTCGGAGAAGAAGGCGTCGGGGAGGCAATAATACGCCGAAACCCGCTTATCAATCAAGGTAGGTGGACCTTTGGGGTCGCAGGCGCACAGAGTGACCCCAGGGAAGACGGCGGCACAGTGGTCACGTGCTACCGCGCATAGCGAGGCTCAGAGGAGGCCCCTTTACAGTCTCCCCAGGGATGTGCTTTACAGGCGTTGCACAGGGGGGTTCCGGAATTAGTCTTTTAAGAGGAACCGGGGCCCCCTCTATGTGCTGATGGTGATCACCGGGGTGGTTTTAGTGAGGTAAAAATCCCACTAAATAAAAATGGTACTTACAGGTGGCCTTTTCGGGATAACAGGCGTCGTGTTATGTGTGTGTTTATATTCCTACAGAACCGCGTATATGAGGCTGAACGTAGAACAAAATATTTTTGTTCTTCTTAGCTTGTCGGTGGCAATCCAAAGAAAGTCGGCTCAGAATCTTTTTATTGATACTATATTATTTCATAACTTATAAGTGATCATTATGCTTGTTCATAATTAACGACAGACCTACCAATGAATTCAGTAGCACTCTGCAATTCAATTAAATCGACAATAAAATAAGAATGAATTCCACCAATCTAATTTCCATACAAGTCCATTATTATGTAAAACGCAGTAAGTAATAATTATTATAATTTATGGTCCTACATGTCGTAGATCAAATCGTATTTCACAATTATTTTAATTTTATTATACACCTTACACGGATTAAAAGAAATATAAACGAACGCTTACAAATGTTTTATGCGATATAATATATTATGACAATAATTGTTATTACCCCTACATAATAATTATGATTTGTGATGTATTCGCGCCTTATTTGCCATGTAATACCGTATATACGTTTTTTTTTTCTAATAGGCTCCTATCCTATTAATTTCTTTGACTAGTTGTTGTCCACGACTGTGTCTGCGATCTAGGATGAAAATTAACCTATGGCCTTACCCAGGTCATGGTCTATCTGTCCAAATTCGTTCAGCCGTTTTGGCGCAAAAGCGTAACAAACAAACAAACTTACTTTCGCATTTATAATATTAATTAGGATGAAAAATGTTCAAATATCTGTTTACGCTTAAACTAAACTCGATAAGTTGACCTAAGGAGACCACTGCAATCTGTATCACTGAAGAAATTGAGAAAATTCAATATCCAGCTTAGAAAAGAAGTCACAAACATTGCAATTCATGTCAAAACATTTTCTACAATCCCATAACAAACCCATTGTTATTTCTATTAGTCTCTATACAATGAATGTACTCTACAAAGAGTTGATCTAGGTCAAAGGTGACCGCGCAACATTGACTCTACCACACTTGACACTCTACAATGAACTCTACATTCATAATATCATTATAAAGAATGCATAATATTATATTTGCATAATTTTTTGTTTATTATGCATATTTACTTGTGAATGAAAATGCAAATATTATTGAGAGAGGTCGTCTTTGTAACGTGTTTTATAGCTGGAGCAGGTTTATTCGATCTTTCATAAAAAATATGATATTTAGCAGACAGCGTCAAAGCTTCCTTTCCTTTCCGTTTGATCTCTAGAGCGCCACAAAGGAATAAAAATGCATACCGTCAATCGGGGTGAATAGGGATACAGAGATGAACCGACACGAAACTTTAAAAGGGATTTTATCATTGAAATAATATAGTTTGTTGCCAAAAAGGACTCAATATGTTTACTGTATTATAATTAACGATTAAGTGCCCTTGTTGCCAACTAACTATATTATTTCAATGTTAAAATCCCTTTTGAAGTTTCGTTCCGATTCACCCTTGCATCCCTATTCACCCCGTTTGACGGTACATAGGCTAATAAACTCATTACCCTCTTTTGGTCGTCGCCCAGTCGGGTAAAAAGCGGTCAAGTTGGACTGGCACACGAAGGGTTCTGTATCACCGTACAATATTTAACACAACATATAAAAAAAATACTTTAGTAAATAAGATCGAGCAAAAAACGCCGGAAAAAACACGTTTTTGTGTATCCCCTTTAATTTTTAACTTTTTTTTTATATTTGTTGTCAAAACAGTCATAGTAGAACACACTGAAAAAATTTAAAGTGTCTGTCTAATACGATTCAAGAGATACTGCACTGTGACAGACGGACGGACAGCGGAGCCTTAGTAATAGGGTCCCGTTGACACCCTTTAAGTACGGAACCCTAAAAGCACATAACGAATATTTTAAGCAATCCGTCAATTAAACTTATTACTACCTACATTACCCGCGTCATACTAAAAACGCGGAAGGCATAACAACATATTATTTTCAACAATTTCCTGCATCCGTCAAAACCCTTTCCATTTCAAAATGACTGATTAGCACCATGAACCACGTAACATGCCTGGCAACCATACATTATGTCTAATCTGATCTCATACAAATCATTCATAACCATTGGTCTAATAAACATGTCAGGCAAAATTAAGTCGCCATAATTACGGGAATTTCGACCTTATTGTCACAATAATAAGACGTGTGTGGTTTGACCTTGTTAGGGTACGGTCATGTCATGCTGACAGCTTATCGGCCTATCGGGTCACCTTCGGCTTGGCCTCACGCAGGTATGTACTTCAAATTGTTACCTTTGTTCTTTTCGGGGTTCAAATTCTCTATTAATCATATTGTATGTGTCAATAATTCTATTAAGATAGGCAACGGAGACTGTCGAGAAATTATAGAAGCTATATTATTCATGGATGCTCTTCAGAGATCCTATTAATAAGATTCGCCGCCCGAGGCATACCTTAGTCAATCCCGACGACGCCACTGCCCTCCTCCAGGAGAGTAGTAAGGCCACCAGTACCTCAAAGATACACAAACACAGACCGCCGTCCTTCCGTCCTCGCCGCCAATGCCCGCCGTGACGCTCCAATCCACATCTGCCCCGACCCTTGCTCGAGCCAGCCCGTCCGCTGAGCCTGTAGCTTTAAATTCGTCCCCTAATAATAATCATTCCGATCCAGACTGTCCCTTGCTGCCCTCTCCCAGCGACGCCCTAAGCCGAGGCTCGTAATCCGCAGTGAGTGCCCTTAGCGTGTTGCCGCCTAGTTTGTAAGTATTTTAAGCCCTGGCTGGGGGCGTTCATTTTTTAGGGCAACCACAGGCATGTCCGGTTAAGTTAAGCAGCCGACAACCTCCTAGGTTGGCCTGCGAGAAGCCAAACACAAAAATATAAAACAGAGATCCGTTTCGATGTGAGATTTGAATATTGGTGTATCAGCAACAAATTAAGTTATTAAATTGTGTTATGCCGCAATGCGTGTTTCGTTGTGTATGCCCGCGGCAAACTTTTTTTTAAGCTACAGTTTCCAATAAGAGCGGTGGCCAATAATTTCCTCGAAGGGACAGGTCAGAGGAGTACCTAATTAGGTACTTAGACTTACATTTTGTCAGTTATGCAATACATAGAGGGCGAACCTATTGCCACCAACCGAGCACAAACGCAGACCACTGTCCTGCTTTAAAGAAAAAAACATCCTGGAAATACTCAACAAGACTGTGCCCACTGGGGGATTAATTCCAGGACCTGATGTCAGCCCATGAGGGACTATTTCCGCAAAAAAAAAATGCTGAAAAATAACAGGAAGTTAATATAGGAAACTGATAGGTATTCTGTATTCTCAGACTCTTTCCCGCGTATTACTGTTAGCATCATGAGCTATGCAGGCAGCCTCGTGACGTCATGCAGGGAAGAGACCGCCGCGGTGTGCGGTGTGCGCCCGCGACCCGACAGTTCATCCGCCCTCTGAATGAGTGACGGACGTGCTCTTTGTGATTTGTAGTATTTGTAATTAAACGTGTTGATTTGGAGTATAAAGACTATTTAATTAATTACAGTACCTACGTGAATCACGAATAAAAAACCCTACTCCTATAAGTCCGCCACGTGTACCTGTCTCAAGCAATTATCCCTTCGTATTTACATAATGGCGGTATATCCTTGTAGGCGGGGTTTCCTTGAAAAGAAAACAGTTCCCTGCTCACTACCTGACCTTTTTATATCAGATCCGTAAACGTGAATATAATAGGCGTCTCATTATCAATACTTTTAGAATTAATTACGGCATACAATATTACATGACGGTGGTTTTTTGAACCGGAACAAGAAGTGATTTATAAAAAGCTTATTGCTGATTATGACAGATTTATTACAATCATTTTTTAATGATTTAATGACACCATAACATTAAGGTTGTCAGTCACCTGTACCGGCGGCGTTGTGATTTTGTCAATGTTTAATTCTATGTTCTAAGTTGTTGGGCCACTTTTATCCCCATGTTCACCAGTAAACGGTTTTGGTCCAAAATATCAGGTACATCTTACAACGTATGCGTTTTTAACCGATTTAAAAAAAAAGAGTAGGTTCTCGATTCGACTGAATTTTTTAAAATTTTTATATTTGTTAGTTCATAACTTTTTTCTGGGTGAACCTATTTGGATGATTCTTTTTTCTGTTATCTGTTTTCTGTTTTCATAGACATGTCTATAAGGTCATGTTGTCATGTCAGAACAGTTGCAGAAATACAGATCTACGAAATCGCAGAATCGTAGAAGTCAATTCTTTATCTATATTTAACTAAACACTTTATATCTCAATGTTTTCCTCGTAACAAGAATGCAGAAAAAATTTATGAGCATTTGAGAATTAACTCACGGTGAATTTTGCTGTAGGTACCTTGTGAGCGCAAGCAAATAGGTACTGTCTTAAACTAAAAATACAGAAACATTACAAGAAAGCATGAAACAAAACATTAAACTTGTCCTTGATATTTCCCCAGCTCTTATCTCTTATTTATCCTTATGTAAAAAATTGGTGTTTATAAATTAGTAAGCAAAATACGAGTAGACCTATTGTCCTTGAGAATTTCCGCTTACCAACGAGTGTGGGCCATTCCTTAGTATGCTTTCACGAAATCACTTTTGACAAGAATAAGTATAAGGGTTTAACCTGAGGGGTAATTACGAAACACACTAACAGTAGGAATGGGTTTCATTTTGACAGTTCAACAACATTCATTGCGTTATTTACGTTGTTGAGCAGACAAAGTTTTCGAACATATGAAGCAATGGATTAGCAATAGGCTTCAAAATTATTCAGATTGTGATAGATAGTGTGTTACGTAATTAGGGTGCTGGTGTGCTTAAAAGGATAAACCTAAAAATACCTGCCTAGTCGACTTTACTATAATTCCGGGCTCAAGATATTTCTTTGCTATTGTAGCAACGGTTACTAATGAACAAGTTTTATTTCACGTTCTTACTTCTTTTCTTATAGTTAAGTGGGGCTCGTGGCTAAGTAATAACAGTCGCACTGGTCGATCGATCAGGTTAAGCTACACTTGCCGCGGTTGGTCCGTAGATGGGTGACCATCATTACATACCAAGACCCCTCCGTGCCTCGGAAAGCACGTTAAGCCGTTGGTCCCGGCTGTCATTCATGGATCTTTGACAGTCGTTACGGGTAGTCAGAAGCCCGAAAGTCTGACAACCAGTCTCACCAAGGGGTATCGTGTTCCTAACTGATTTGTGGAGGTCAGATAGGGAGTCGCTCCATGTAAAATACTGGTATTCAGCTGCATCTGGTTAGACTGGAAGCTGACCCCAATATGGTTGGAAAAAGGCTAGGCAGATTTTTTACTTCTTCTCTTATATCTACAAAAAAGTCCTGCTAATTTGATATCTGTGCATTCATTAGTTTGCCTCATATTTCAATACAACAAATTTAAATATTAATTGCAACAGATGGCAGGGTCCAGTTATCTGTCTTATCTCGCCTGCGATAAATCATTCGTAACTATTAAGTCAACGAAACATTTCCAAAGATTCCAGTCCAGTGTTTATGTTCAGACAAATTGCAACAGTAATAATGAATTTAGAATTAATTAAAATAAATATTTGTTCTAAATCATTTAGTTCGTTAAGCAATACAATTGGAGCAATAAACTCTCATTAAAATTAGGAATTATTTGCTTAAGTATTTTGCATAGTTAAGTATAAAATATATGTTGTTGCTAAATTAAAATATACTTAACCTGCTTTAAGGCAGAGATATATTACGTCCTGGAGTAGGTACCTATATGTAGCTACTTATTTCAGATTGGCTGCTCCAGTTAAGGAATGCCTTTTTCGGTGGTGCGTGTTGAAACATCCCGTCTCAAGTCAAATCATTTATTTTAAATAGGCACATAAAAGGCACTTTTGAACGTCAAAATTTACAAGAAAATAGAATTGATTCTAGTTACCCTTCCAAAAGGTAGTTTCGTATGGAGAAGAATTAGAAAAAAACTCCTCCGTTACTCTTTTAAAATGTTTTACAATATTTTGTTTACACCAATTATAAAATTATATGTGAAGACGGAGCACCTAGAATAACATTACTGTACCACAACAGGTAAAACTAATTAAATATAAAGCAAAGACAGGTAAATTAATTATGTGATAGATACCTAAGGCATTAAGTCCGCCTTTGTATGTTATTGTGTGCGAGAAGTTTAAATAAATAAATAAATACATGGTGCTCACATATTTACGAATATTGAAAAGTAGATGATTTTGCTAAAATATTAACAAGTAATAATTTTGTGTGTAAAGTAGTTTCAGAAGGTAAAATTAATGTCATAAAAATTATACAATTAAATTAGAAACCAGTTCGATTTTGTCTAGACTCTAGATTGTCCTATGGTACCTCAATAGATACCTATTTAATGTAAGTACCTACCGTATATATTTGATGAAAGTATAGGTGTGGGGTAGAATGGAAAATATGGAAGGAACAAATTATATACGACTAGAAATAACGCTCAAAACCTCAAAACCGCTTTTAGACCACATTTCAGTCCGATTACCAAGGAAACTATAATTAATCATATTGCTTTATAAAAACCTAAAACATACGTAAATCTGCTATAACGTATGCAACTCTTATATTATAATAATAGAGAATTAGATTGACACAATTATTATGGCAGTTTTACGGCTGTAATAATAAGTTAAGTTACCTTGAAGTTTATGTTTTAAAATAATTTAGTCCTTTCTATTGCAAACAATTATTTTAAGTTAATAATCCTACTATCCTACTTCCTCCTACTTATATATATATATATAATATTATAAATGTGAAAGTTTGGATGTTTGGATGTTTGTTACTCAATCACGCTAAAACGACTGAACGGATTTGGAAAAAATTTGGCACATGGGTAGACTATGACCAGGATTAGGACATAGGATACTTTTTATCCCGATATTCCAACGGGATCGAGATTTTTGCGGGTGAAACCGCGGGCGCAGCTAGTAATTAATAATAACTAAATAAACCGTGTAGTTGCTATCAGGACACGTATCATAGAAATAAACTACAATAGAGATTGTTTTCTCTGAATGCATTGATACACTGAAATTAATACTCTTTATGTAATTATGTTTCAGTCACGAATTACGCCGTGAATGCTCATAATAAACACTTATGACACAGTAAGTACTGGCTATCTAGCCTAAGACAGCCGACAGATGATTATAATCTAAGCTTCTACCTTAAAAGGAGGTGGTTTTGACTGATCTTTGATAAGATAAGAACAGCGGGGTAATTGCGTAATACAGTAACAGTAGGAATGACTTTCATTTTGACAGTTCAACAACATTCATTACGTTATTTACGTTGCAGAGAAGATTTTTTTTTTAACATATCGCAAGCAATATCCTATAAATGATTAAGATTCTGATTGATAGTGTGTTACGCAATTAGGGTGATGTAACGAAATAAGAAGAACGACGACCCAAATTGAGCATAGGATATAAGTTTGTGTTTAGCATAATCAGCCTATAACGTTCATACTGCTGGGTCACAGGCCTCCTCTCTGTGAGATGGAGTGGGTCATAAGTGTCATAAGTGAGTGCTGATCCACGCGTCATGTTCATGAACAGACGCCGTCAGTTGAGACTGCTCATCTCATAACTGCCACGGCTTATTTTTATTATTAATCTTATATTTTGAATTGTTTCTTAATATATATATATTTTTCATTGTTCTCGCATATAGAAGCAACAAGAATAATGTACCCAGGGTTTTGTACTAGCTTGATTTAAAAAGAGTGTCCTTGGAGTTTCTTGCCCGTTCCTCTACATAGAGATCTACGTTTTGGAATGGGCAACTAGCTTCAACTTTCTGACTAACTGACCGACTCTTTGACAATTCAAAAGTGCCTGTAAATGGTTTAATTTAAATAAATGCTTTGAGTTTGAGTTTGAGTTTGATAATCCACCTCGAGGACCCTGTGCGGATTGGCCGTTGCCCGTTCGTGTTTATTCAGATTAAACTTATAACAATAGTGCCACTTTTCACCTCCAGTTTGAAGTGCAGTAGTAGCAATCGAAAACAACTGTCTACTCTGTAAAAATCTTACCGTGAAAGCTTAGGTGAAGTGAGATGTCATTCCAACTGCTGGTCGATTCTGTAAAAAAATCTCACCGTGAAGACTTGCGTGGAGTGAGTTGTCAGTGTCATCCCACTGATGCTAGGGATTGACCAAGCATAACATCTACAATCCTAATCGAGATTTTAATAATATTTTTTATGCTAATTCTATATTAAGTAGGTACTTATTTAAAAGCTAGTATTTAAGTGTCTAAACATTACTATTTTGGAGGGTTTTAAAATAAGAGTACCTAAAACAGAAGTTCGATTAGAAACTCAATGTAGTTTTTTTTTTTTTTCCCTAGATTATGTATAGCCTGAAGCGCGAACGCGGCACGCACGTACAATAAATAAAATAAAACACACGTATTAAGACAGCTACTAAAGAAAATGCGCGTCGACATTGTTTGTTATTTTACTATGAACCCAGTGTTAAATGATTAAGTAAACGCAATCCCGTCCATGACCCAATCGCAATGTGGTTTGAAGAAGTCATTGTGGATCGAGTCGAGTTTACAGCCTGTGCGACGTTGTTCAGCGTTGTTATTAGCCCAAATCTATTCAATGCAAGAGTTCAACTGACACTCGCGCATCGCGCTCGCTTCATCTAGTCGAAGAATGGCTACGACAATCGGGTGAAGTGATAAGATCACGCCGCGCTTGCGCGTTAGGCACTGTCATTCTAACTTTGGAGTTTTTTTTAACTTTTTTACATTAAATATGGACCTATATTATCAGCCGATGACTTGAAATGCAATCGACAAATAGCTTGATGAGATGCACTACTACCTATAAGTACGATTTGTGTAACTGTCAAATCATTTAAATAACAAAAGATGTGCGTATGTACTTAACTACTCGATGCCAATAAGAAAAGAATATTCATCAAATCATCATCATCAATACCTACCTACATACTATACTAACAATATTCAACGGTTCAACTTTACTGCAACTTGCACAGCGCACTGCGCCGAAGTGGTGTTGCTATGGATACCGCCGCGTGATTTTTGTACTTAACAGGAATCGGGTGAAGTGAGGTGCAACACGCGACTGCGCAGAAGTCACTGTCATTCGCATCACATGAGTTTTTTTTTTATTGTTTGTGTAATTCTAATTACCAAATCATTTAAGTAAAAAAAGATGTGCGTGATGTGTACTTAACTAGTCGTTGCCAATAATACAAGAATATTCATCAAATGATCATCATCAATACCTACCTACTATGACAATATTCAACGGTTCAACTTTATTGCACTTTGCGCAGCGCACCGCGCCGAAGGGGTGTTGCTATGGATACCGCCGCGTGATTTTTGTACTTAACAGGAATCGGGTGAAGTGAGGTGCAACACGCGACTGCGCAGAAGGCGCTGTCATTCGCATCACATGAGCTTTTTTAATTGTTTGTGTAGGTACCTAAATACCAAATGATTTAGATACAAAAAGATGTGCGTGGTGTTTACGTAACTAGTCGAGAATATTAATCAAATGATCATCATCAATACCTGCCTACCTACTATGACAATATTCAACGGTTCAACTTTATTGCTCTTTGCGCAGCGCACCGCGCCGAAGTGGTGTTGCTATGGATACCGCCGCGTGATTTCAGGAATCTGGTGAAAACACGCGACTGCGTAGAAGGCGCTGTCATTCTCATCACATTGTTTTTTTTTCGATTTTCCGCCTTTGAAAGTCATCTCTACGTCTAAGACTTATTCGGGTTTAGTGGCAAATAAGTATGTAGTTACCTATTCATTTCAATGCTATTAGATATTTTAATGTCAATTCAAACCATTTTTATACATTTAAAATGTCAGTTTAGTACCTACATTTAGTTTTCAATAAATGTACATAAAATTGTGCTAAGCAAGTATTCAGTGATTGGTGTATTGTTCGTTTACATAATACGTGAAAAGCACATACGCATCATTTAACACTGGGTTCATAGTAAAATAACGAACAATGTCGACGCGCATTTTCTTTAGTACTTAGCTGTCTTAATACGTGTGTTTTATTTTATTTATTGTACGTGCGTGCCGCGTTCACGCTTCAGGCTATACCTAATCTCGGCAAAAAAATTAAAAAAAAACTACATTGAGTTTCTAATCGAATTTCTGTTTTACTCTTTTATTATTTTAAAAACCCCCAAAATAGTAATGTTTAGACACTTAAATACTAGCTTTGAAATAAGTACCTACTTAATATAAAATTATCAATAGAATTAGCATAAAAATATTATTAAAATCTCGATTAGGATTGTAGATGTTATGCTTGGTCAATCCCTAGCATCAGTGGGATGACACTGACAGCTCACTCCACGCTCAATTCACCTATGTATTCACGGTGAGATGGTTACAGAATAGCAATGCTGGTGTTAGGTATTAACATTATTGAGAGATTCACTTCAAGCTCATTTCACCTAAGTTTTCACGGTGAGAGATTTATAGAATAGATCGACTGTTCTATGTTACGTTTATCTATGACGATAGTCAGTCAAAATATTATATTATATTACTAGCTTTCGCCCGCGGTTTCGCCCGCGTCGAGGTTGGAAATTATCCCACGGGAACGTACTACCGGGATAAAAGTATACTATATGTTAATCCAGGTTATAAACCATCTGTGTTCCAAATTCCATCCAAATCCGTTTAGTAGTTTTTGCGTGAAAGAATAACAAACATCCATTCATCTATCCATCCATCCTCACAAACTTTCACTTTTATATTATTACGAGTAGTAGGAAGGTTAATATCCGTATTTCAAACTATTATATTAGGTAGGCACTTTTCATTTGGTCTTATCTCTAAATCCTACTTACCTTACCAACTAGCATCATTAGCCCAACTTTAGTATGATTAAACAACAGTACTTAGAAAGAATTACAAGCCGATCTTAACTAAGTTACGACCTTAAACATGTACATAATAACGAATATATCACAAGTTAATTTGTAAAGTTACATGAACAATTTGTTCTCAACGCAATTTCCGTCTTGAAATATCAATCACACGAGCTCACTCAGTAGCAGGAAGAAATCTACCGAGATAGGGACTGGACCGCAAACGGGCCCTAATATATGCCGCTAGTTGAAGTTAATGAAGCATTCATCTTGTTGGAATTTCATTCCTTCACGTTTACGTTCTGCAATTTGCGCATAGACAGGACAGGTAGATAATCATAGACAGGACAGGTAGATAATCATAGACAGGACAGGTAGATAATTATACACAGGACAGGTAGATAATCATAGACAGGACAGGTAGATAATCATACACAGGACTGGTAGATAATCACACACAGGACAGTAGATAATCACACACAGGACAGGTAGATAATCTGTCATCATTGTAAAATTGTGTTAAATGGAAAACGTTGATTTTTATTAAATGAGCTTGGAATTGACAGCTGTTGATGCCTCAAGATTGTAAAATGTCTTAGGTTTCTTTTCAAATACTAGCCACAACCACCTTGCAAAAGCTAGTCGTTGGATATTTTTAACAGAATGTGGTAACTACCTTAAAGGTTGTGTCTGTAGTACGCACGACGACATATCAAACTATACATTTCCAGTATAAGCTGACTTCTCATTGTACGAAAAGCCTATACAATGTGAGGTCAGCTAAAACTGGAAATGTATAGCTTGATATGTCACCGTGTGTACAAACGGATATCTTTAGGATGGAGTCACGTATATACAAAAATTACAAATAAATTCTATCTACGTATAAAAGCAAGCATTTGTGTTAAAACTTACGACGCGAGATCTCAACGCGTTAGACGATGCAATAATACGCTCCAATATTTACAGTAATAATACGTAACAGAACGTTAAACGAGTGAAAACACTAAATTCCAGCACCATAGGCACTAAAAACAAAATACCATATTTACGTGAACGCGGACAACCACAAACTATTTGTTTCTCTTTTTAATACATTTTAAATAATAAGCACAGCTGCGTCTATGGTCTAGCTTGTCACGTACGTAGCAATTGCAAGCAATTGGTCATTTGCAATTATGATGCAAATAAGATCAGAAGTAGACTGTGATCTAGTTATCTTTATGTTTCATTTTTCTGGCAGATCGCCAGAATCTTATGTAAGAAGGTTTTTGGATGCTACTTGATTTTATTGTTATCTATTATTTTTATAAACCCGTATCGTACCCCTGCAAGACAAAGCCGTTCCACCTCTCTATGTCTAGAGCTGTCAAGGACTCCTATTTGTTAAAGGAGTCCAGCTTATCCCACCATCGGCGTCTGGGCCTGGCGCGATTTTGCTTCTCATTAAGACCCATTGAGTCTTTAGTTTTTCCCATTGAACTTTGTGTACTATTTCTTTTTAAATCTGTCGCGTTTTTTGTTTAGTTTATTTGATTTAAATATTCATGAAATGAAACGGAAGTATTATGAATATCATGCTTATGACACACTTGACGTGGTGTCAAAAATCCCTTCATGCTTAATTAATGAGATACGGTTGAGTTTCCCTTCATTATTCTCGAGATAGAGGTCAACTTTATATATTGTGAAATAAATTATAATATTTATTTATATATAACTCAGTTTATATAGTCTCTGCTGTAATTAACCTAATGTTATTCGTCTTCCTGGTATCGTCAGAATAATTAACTTTTAGCGTTCAGCAATCCGACTAATGAAATGTAGATGAAAACATCTTAATGTCCATGAGTGTCAATAATATTTGCATGACAGTCGTAATATTAAATGACGTTTATATGGACCTTCAGGCTTTCAAATTAGATCAGTTCAGCCCTACCTGTACCAGTGGGGTGACCTTTTAAATGCCCTACGGCGGACACGACCTCTATAGCTCCATACGACAGCGGAACTTGTATTCGGGCCAAAGAGGGAGTCAACTGTCAATGTGTCATCTAGATTGCCAAGAATTCAATTGGATCGTTTGGCTCGTATTATTGTTATATACTGCTTGCAATGCTGTGCATATAAAAATTCATTATGCGTCATGTATACCCAGGTACTCTACATTATTTTTCTATTTCCATTTACTTTTGGCTACATGCCATTAGATATAAAATCAATCAATTGTCATAATCATAGTTATCTTCTATATAACAACGCTTTGCCGATGTACTTTACTATGTCGATAGCACGATTTCCAATCGATGCGCGTACGCATAATAGTACAACCAATTTATAGTAAAAGTGTAAATTATTAGAATGTGAAAACGTCCAAATGAGGGGATAATAACGACACTTGTAGGCATTACAGTTATTGCCTCAGTGTTGTAAAGCTAAACAACAAAAGTAAAAGCATTGCTAAAGAACGTTATACAATTAGTGAAGAAATTCAACCAAGTTACGTTGAGTCTTGTTCCGATCTAACACTTTTGTCAATACCTAACTTAATTTTGTTTAGAAAACAGAATTCGTCATGGAGTTCCATTCTACTTTGAACAATGATTCAATTTTAGCCCTCACTGATTAAATGAAGCTGGTCAAGCGGTCTTACAAAGTATTGGGGCCAGTAACATTGTGCAAAATTTTCGATCTTGTGAATGTGTCTTTGACGAATTCGTAACAGACTTTTTTGTGCTAATGCTATATATTGGGTTAGTTTTTCTGGGAACCTACCTAACACTAAGGTAGCCACTGACCTACTACAGGATGTAAAATCGTTTTACTAGGTTTATACCCGGCAATAGGTGCTTTTAATAATTTTGAGTTTATGTTTTAATTGATCATATATTAAAGATTTATTCCGGCCTTTCAGTAGTTAATATTTTTTTTTCACAATAATCATAATTATAATCAAACTAACAGCATCTAGGTAGTGCAAAGTGCACTTCTGATGAAACAGTTAAACATCAAAGTTGTTTTTATGTCTTCTTAAATCCTGGCATTAGGATTAGTTGTCTTTCATTATTCCAATAAAGTGTGATGAAACAGTTTCATAAATTGCTAGAACGAAGAGCCTCAAAGCTCAGATAGGAGCTTCTGGTTGGCTATTTGAGCATCCATAGAGTAGTACAAAACATTGCTCATCATGCTAGATGAAGAGCTACCATCCCGATAACTACTGCCATCTAGTAGGTATCATACATAACAACAACAACCGTTGACTGTCCGTAGTTCAGTAATCGATCATCAGATGTCGCTTTTAACAGTAGTTGTAGGTATGTACAAAAATAAAACAATGTTATTATTAAAGTACTTTTAATACAAATACTGCTCGCAGTTATACCTAATTTAGCTTAATTTATTAAACTTATAAGTTCTTTGGTTCTTGAAACACAGGTAAATATCTCGCAGGGCCTTCGGTCTTAGTATTGAAACATATTTCCATAGCAAAAGCCCATGAAGTGTTCCGTCGTTGTCTTATTTAATTTTCCTTATAATAATTTGTACTATTATTTACAAATTGGTTTAATAATTATCCTATATAGTCCCAGTTAGATACTTCTATTCTCCAGTCATTACTTCAAGGAACTCTGAAACAATAAAAATATATCTTTAGAGTCAGCGTTTGAACTAGAGTCAGTCTTTAACGCCTGTAATCCCCAAAGGTTAAGGCAGAGGTGTATCCATAGTATCGACCCATACCCAAACGCCATTTATTATTGCCATTATTATTAGTCGTCTTTTTATTTTATTCTAGGCATTTTAGCCATTATTTAATACGGTAAATAAAGTACCTATTTTAATATCATTCATCGATTAATTACTAAGGAATATGTTTTGCCTTAGCCTTTTTTGGCCCATTTTTCCTCCTCTTGTTATGACCGGCACCCAAATTGCATAACACACTATCTATCATAATCTGAATCATTTTGAAGTATATTGCTAATCCATTGCTTCTTATGATTGAAAAAATTGTCTGCTCAACAACGTAACGCAATGAACTGTCAAAATGAAAGTCATTCCTACTGTTAGTGTGTTACTCAATTACCTCGCATGATGAATATATTCTGTTTTGATTGACAAGTAGATAAATTCCTGTGATACGAGGGTCATTCAATAAATACTTAGCCTACAAAAAGTAAACGAAAATTTTGGAAAAGTGGCAATTTATTTTTCAACATAGTCTCCTTTTAGTTCGATACACTTAGCCCAGCGATGCTCCAACTTTTTTAACCCGTCCGAAAAATAGTTTTTGTCAAACTCTGCAAAATAGGCCTCCGTGGCGGCGATGACCTCCTCATTCGATCCATATCTATTCCCGGCGAGTGATTTTTTCAGATTAGGAAACAGAAAGAAGTCACAAGGGGCCAAATCTGGAGAATACGGTGGATGGGGCAGCAATTCGTAGCGTAATTCGACCAATTTGGCCATGGCAACGGCAGACGTGTGAACCTGTGCGTTGTCGTGGTGAAACAGCACTTTTTTCTTCGCCAGATGGGGTCGTTTTTTCTTTAATTCGGCGTCGAATCGGCCTAATAAATCGGCATAGTAAAGCCCTGTAATTGTTTTACCCTTCTCGAGGTAATCGATGTAGATCACACCTTGTGAATCCCAGAAAACGGTGGCCATAACTTTTCCGGCCGATTTTACAGTTTTCGCCTTCTTTGGAGCACGTTCCCCGGTCTGGATCCATTGTTTTGATTGCTCCTTGGTCTCTGGTGTGTACCAGTGGATCCAGGTTTCATCGACGGTCACAAAACGACGCAAAAACTCCGCTGGATTCATCTTAAACAGCGCCAAACACGTCTCCGATGTGGTCTCACGGTTGCGCTTGTTTTCTGGTGTGAGTAAACGCGGCACCCATCGCGCCGACAGCTTTCTCATGCCGAGTTCCTCGTGAAGAATATGATGCACTGTTCCTTCTGAAATGCCTACAGTCTCAGCTAGCTCCCGAACCTTCAATCGGCGATCTGCCAATACGAGATCATGGATTTTTTTAATGTTTTCCTCCGTAGCAGCTGTTTTCGGTGCACCTGGACGTGGTTCATCAAAAACCGACGTACGGCCACGTGCAAACTCGTTGAACCAATTCTTGACGGTGGCCATCGATGGAGAAGAGTCACCGTACACAGCATCCAAGCGCTCTTTGATTTCGATGCGCGTTTTCCCGTCCAAAAATAGGAATCGAATCACCGAACGATATTGCTCTTTTTCCATTTTTGTAAAACCGATCGACACGTTCGCTTCCATAAGTTGTCAAATTAAAACAAATGAAGGGATTGGAATGAAAATTTGAAAAAAGAATTAAAAAAGAATGTGCTACACTGTGGTAAAACTCTTTTGAAACTACAGCGCCCTCTGGCGATGAGGCTAGGTACTTATTGAATGCACCTCGTACCTATGTTGCGGACACTATTTTAGCGTTTATTTTATGCCTATGTTAAAATGTTTCGCTTGACCCATAAGTTATTGAATTAATTAGAATCAAATTCTAAAGGTTTTCTCACCATCAAAGTCCACGGTCCCTGAACCGTCAGAGTCAATTTCTTCAATCATGGTGTCCAAGTCTTCAGCTGAGATTGTGTTGTCCAGCTCCTTGAAGATTTCTTTTAACACCTCCGTTGTTATGTAACCGTTTCCTGGCAAAAATAATTTAGTAAAATTCATTAGTTTTAAGGGTTCCGCACCCGAAGATTACTCACGGAACCCTATAACTAAGCCTCCGCTGTCCGTCTGTCCGTCCGTCCGTCTGTCTATCAGCGGGTTGTATATGATGAACCGTAATAGGTAGAAAGTTGAAATTTTCACACAGTGTATATTTCTCTAGCCGCTATAACAACAAATAATAAAAATTAATTAAAGGTAAAAATTAAAGTGTGTTTAAAACAAGTAGTTTTATATAATTACAATATTGTACGGTGGTACGGAACCCTTCGTGTGCGAGTCCAACTCGCACTTGGCCGGTTCTTTCTTAGACTTAAGTAGCTTTACTTTAGTACTTACTTACCTAATTCTATTTTAAAGTTATTGAATGATTTATCATAAAATATAATAATAATAAATAAATATAATAAATATAGTTTATGTATAGTTTACAAACCTTCCTTGTCATATAACCTAAAGGCTTCTCTAAGTTCTTGGATCATCGCCTCATCGTCTACCTCTTCTGTTAAAAATTTAGCAGCTAATGCACAGAAATCCTGAAATTGTAGTTCTCCAGTTCCTGTAAACATCGATGACGTCACTATGTGAACAAAATACAAATTTGAAAGCAATACTTAATTTCAGCATTAGTCTACATGCCTCGATAGCCGTGATCGTCTAGTGGTTAGGACCCTACGTTGTGGCCGTAGTAACCCAGGTTCGAATCCTGGTCACGGCAATGTGCAAACATTGTCACGGTGGGGCTTACTTTTTTGATAATTTAGCTGTTTTTATTTTTACTTTAAGTTACTTTAAATAAACGTTATAATAAAAAAATATCCCAAACAGTTTTATATCCGAAAAATTGCCAGTTAGTAAATTTTATACGTCTTTTTAATGATGATTAAAAAAAAACATTTTAGAATGGTAATTATTAGTAATAATATAAAACAAAATACCCATAAAAATCTTATTTATGTTTATTTATCTTTCTGTTTATAGCGCCAGCTAGCTGCGATAATATGTACTTCCTGACAAGATTGCAAACCGCCTCACTACTAGCGCCATCTATCGTATAAATCGTTAAGTAAAAGTTAAACAAAAAAAAAAAACTTAGGTATTGTGTCTTTTTCAAGTATGTCAAATGGATTAATCAATAGTTAAAAGTAGATTTACGTATGTAAAAGTTCACCTATCTTCCAATTTCCTTTCAGTAGATACCACAATTTACTGAAAGGCAGTCCGATCACAGAGTTTCCGAGTTTTCTTTCTACTGTTTTGATGAGACTAGGAACAACTATTTTTGTTGATTGAATTTGAGTTCAAGACAACTCTATAATATGTAATGTTATTAGATAGCATACAGGTTTTAAAGTTATAAACAAAATACGTCAATTTACCAGAGACGTCGATTTCAGTGATGATTTGCTTCAAGTCGTCGTCATCAACCTCGTGACCCAACATTTCTAGGATAGTGCCGATGTAGTCTGTACTGATGACTCCCTTCTTCTCTATGTCGAATGCATCAAAGGCATTCTGTAGAACTGCACCAAGAAATAATCATAATTTTGAATATGGGTAATTAAGGCACCTATAAACAGGCGCGACACGCGACATAAAGACGTGTCGACGTGTCGCGCCTGTTTGAAGGAGCCTTTAAATGGTATTTGTTGCAGTTACACTTAGTTATTTAGTTTCAGAAGTTTATTTTATTTTTTAGTTTATTTAAACTTCATTTACAAAGTAGTACATAAGCGGACAAGATATTATTTTCGAGTCAACCTTTGGGATCCTATCATTTGTTTTGATTAAGTATCACATAAAGCATTTTTAATGCTTATGAATCGTTAATTGATTTTAAATAGCCGCTGTTAATAAATATATGCCACCTTGTTACAATAAGCATAACATGCAGATTAAGATCAAAAGCTTATTAAGAAGATAACATAACATCACCCCTGTATTCCACGAAGGGTTAGGCAGAGGTAATGTAAGAAACCTACACACCCACAAGAAGAGGAAGATAGTTTTATAACTTACGGACAATTTGATCCTTTTCAAGCTCCTCCTGTGCACCACGCATGAAAGAAAATAAAAGAATGAGTAAATAATAACTGATCAACAACATTTTGTAAACAAAACAACGTATTGAAGTCCTTTATGGACACTGCACACACCATTTTATTTCCTTGTTACAGGCGCACTGAAATTACTACAGGTAACGTAACAGGTATTGATTGAGTCTATCGAGACGTAGTCTGTTTATATAAGTTCAGTTCGACTTAGTTCCGCCTCGGTAGAATAGTTCAGAGATCGCCAACCTTTCTGTGCCAATGTAGTTCGGTACTCAACACAACCTTTTCGGGTACCTACAAAAATGTCACAGTGAAAACTAAGGTGAAGTGAACTGTCAATATAGTGTCAATTCCTAGCATCAGTTGGAATGACAGCTCACTTTAAACTCATTTCAACTGAGTTTTCACTGTGACATTTAATACAATAGCTGATATTGAACCGATTCAGTACTAGAAGTCGTTTTGTTAGTCCACATTAAATTTTGACAAGTACAATAAACATTAAATTTGTAGTGTGTACAGAGTAGACGCTGTACCTACCCTGCTAATCATATTATTGTTGTTAGTAGGATGTCTGTATTTAGATACTTAATCAATCGTAATTACATATTTTCGTTTAAGTAAAACATTTTTTACCATTTGGATTAATTTTATCCATAAATATACACTTTTAAAATCAATATTTTTTTCTTAGTTCAAAAAAAAAACTAACATCAAACGAAGTTCTAATTTCTATTTGCAAAATGAATAGAATACTCACAAGCGGTGCAGAGGTTGTTAACGTTGATATCTCGGAGAGATAATTTTCATTTAATTAAGTAAATAAGCTGGCTCGAAACAAGGTACCTATTTGTTTAATCTGAATGAAATATAACTAAATTATCTTAGGTAAAACAAACGGCTGCTAATTCATTTTACAGAAAAAAAAACGAATTACGCTAGCTGTTAGCTATTTATCTTTACAACATTTCATTAATACAAAACTTTAGTACCTATGTACTTTAGTATAAACATTACAGGTAAAGTTAAATGAATAAAGTTATAAGTATGTTAATTTAAGTATTCCATACGTAGTCTATACAATGTGTAACTGAACTGACGCACCTTATGAAAGTTGTTTGTTCAGAAGAATCGTTTACTGAATAGATTTCTGTAATTTTTAAGGTTTAGTCCCATCTCGGCACATTCCCATCTCAGCACCCATGAATTTTTCGTGGGCATGATATATAAATTCATGGGTGCTGAGATGGGCAGGTGCCAAGATGGGACGTAACCATTTTTTATATATTTTTTATCCCAAAAATAAATAAAACTACGTAAATGACTACAATTACACTCTACGTACAGTCAAAATAAACCAAAGTGGACAAAGTATTATATTCTTCGCTAGACCCTTATACGGCTTATACGTGTGCTACTGTGTGCGTGCGTAATAATGTGACCACAATTTTCTCCCACAATCAGTCTAACTAATTTAGTAAATAAACAAGTTGTAGATATATTGGTAAAAATTCAGTGTATGTATTATGATTTTAACATAATATTCTAATTGGGGAGTTTGGTGGTGTGCGTTAACTCCGGGACATGTTGTTTAGAGCTTGTCTTTTATGTGCTTAGTCTTTTATGAGGCACGTGGCTAGGTACAACTTAAAGGGTCGCCATCAAAGGGATGCGCTTGTACAGTCAGGGAAATTATTATTTTAATTTATTATTAGTCGATTCGCACGAGTTTACTCGCTCGAAACGGGCGAGTCGACACTTTGAAATAATATTTTTTATTTTCTGTAGGTGATTCGCACGAAGTTAATTCAATGGAGGGCGAATCGACCAGTCCACAAATACGTCTGAAGCAATTGGCAGGTTTTGAATTTTACAAATTTATAAATATTTTTCTCTTGTAATTTTTATGCGCTAGTTTACGTTTTTACTTTATTCCATACATTCAAAATGTGCCAATTGCCTAGTACGTATTCTTGGAGTTGTCGATTCGCCCACAAATAAATTAACTTTGTGCAAATCGCCTACAGAAAATAATATATTTGCCCGTTTCGCGGGTAAATTTGTGCGAATCGACTGATAAGCCAAATTGACATCCTCCGTCAATTTGCCGTGTTATATTCATTTCATACAACTGTCAACGAATGACATTTGTGATTTGAATATTACGGACAATTTACTTTAGTAGCAAATTTGCTTTACGATTCATTTCCCTCATTTCCTGACTTTACCTAATTTCAAAATTGCACAGATGAAGCTGTTTTCAATTCGAAGACTGACAAATCTACAACAAATAACTTATTTATCAAGTTAGGTACAAGAAAATAATGTTTGTACCCAGCTTTAGCATCTGGGATTTAAACATATTATGTAGATAACAATAGTTTCATCCAGTTTGCTATCGCAACAGACAATACCTGAGGTGTGTGGAAAATATGCCAGCATACATAGACAAAAGCAAAAAGTCAAATATTTATGGAACCAATTCTCCGTCTGTCTGTCCGGACGTCAGAGCCCCTTTTCCTCGGAGACAGTTTGACATGACAGATGATTTCTATGTTGGCGCGTGCCATGCATACAGTTTGTGACCACCAAATGGTACCTACATATTTGGAAGTACGATAAATTGAATTTGTTTGTGTCAGTTCCGAGTTTACTGAAACATTTTAGTGTAGCAAATAAACTACAATAACTAATTGAATTCGTTTATATCTACAGTTATTTTATGGAAATTATTGGTAAGATTTCCTCGAATTAATTAAATAAAAACAGCAAATATTATCAGAGCGAAATTGGTATTCGTAGAATACGTAGGCGTTGAGTAGAAATAGTTATCAAATACTTAACTGTTGAGGCGGTTGAGGTGAGATCTTTAAAGAACTACTTTCAAGACTTCTCTCTCTTCTCTTCTATTTTCTTTTAAGACTTTTTAACTGACTTCAAAAAAAAGGAGGAGGTTCTCAATTCGACTGTTTTTTTTTAAATATTTTTTAGCCCAGAACTTTTTTCTAGGTAAACCAATCATGATGCTTTTTTTTTTGAAAGCTGGTGCTTCTCATGTTGTCCCATATAAATTTGATCAAGATCTAACCAGCAGTTTTTGAGTTATCCTTAATAATGCGTATTTTTTCCACTTAGTTTATATTTATGATGTTTTAATAATTTCCTGTCACTGTTATTTACACTTCAAGTACTGGTATACGAATTTGTGTGGGGTGGTTACTACAACTAAATAGTGAAAAATAAAATCTTTTTTATAAAAAAAACAACCGACGCCCAATAACACAAAAAAGGAAAAAATAACTTTATTTTCGGAAGTCGGTGGCAAAAAAACGAAAATACAAAACCAAAGACATCGACTTCCGAAATTAAAGTTATTTTTCACTTTTTTAGTGTTTTTGGAAGTTCGTTGTTTTTTTTTAAGACTTTATATTATAATTCTCTGTGAAGAATATCTTTGTACAGACAATATACCGCAGCCCTTCAATTATTAAATCAATAGGCAGATTTGATCAGTGTTCAATATTGGCCATTCATGATAATAATCATTTTCCCTGCAGCCCTTTCCTAAAAAGTACTTACAAGTAAAGCGACTTCTCACGCTTTTCTAATGATTTTTCAAATAATTGTAGTTTAGCTACAAACACTCATGTGCAGTAGTATTTGGCTCTTGCCCATAAGTGCAGAAAGAAGCTTGCTGCAAAACGACTGCACTTTTAATGGATCCAAAGATTTCAGGCACCTTTTGTGCTGACTTAACGAACCAATGACCGTTGAAGTACATGCAGCAGAGAGTTCTAATTGGCTACCGGACGCATTTATCATTCTGTACTCTAAAGTTACGTAACTACTGTCGCGGCTTAGATGGATGACTCGATGGCCAACATCTGCTAACTGCGAACTATCCCTATCTATACAGGGTGTTTGAAAGCTGGGTGCGAAGCCTTAAGGGGGTGAAAGTTGACACCGTTTAGAGCATTTTGAGCCAAACATTTCTGAGACAAAGTTGGGTTTATTTTTATTTTTGACTGCTATTTCTAGGTTTTTTAGGTAAAGGAATAACATTTAAAAATATAAAAAAACAGACTTCGTCTCGGACATGTATGGCTCAAAATTCTCTAAATGGTGTCAACTATCACCCCCTTAAGGCTTTGCACCTGGCTTCCAAACACCCTGTATATCCATGAACAGACAGGTAGATATTTAGCCTAACATTTTGTAATAAAAAGCACAATTTTGAATATACTGGACAAAGAAATGTCATGTAAAACAATATCAGGAATAATTGAATGATATCGAAAAGCGAAAACGTTTGGCATTTTCTATAACCTTTTCATTCACGTCATCGGACTTATTTTCGCTACGACCTTTTAATTAACTGTACGACATATCATACGACTACGAATCCTACTTAATTTTTTCTGAAATATGCTGAAAAATGATTACATTTGCTGTTTAATGTCGTTGATTGCCTACGCTGTACTGCTTTGAGCTGTCACTCTTAAGAATAATACGTTTTATGACTACATAGTTTTAAACTTTCTATCTCTTTTTTCATAGCCACTCATTTTTTTACAGTTACAGTCAGTCAGTTAGTTTTAAAGTCTTATTGAGTCAATAAGATACCTTCCTACATGAAACGAATGAATAATTATTAATACATTTTTTTAATCATAAATAAATAAATAAATATACGTAATTAATATAATATATAATTAATTAATAATAAATATTTATAAATTAATTAATGTTCGCCAATGTATTACACGAGTTGGTGGCCCCCTCCCTGTCACAATGGGATGCAGCTTGGAATGCTTGGACCGTGACGCCCAATTTTTACGACGCCCCTCGCGAATCTAATAATAAATCATCAGTACAAACACTACATTGACACTTACACTAAATCTAATTGTAAACATTCTTAGGTAATGATTACTTCTTTCTAGTGGTTTCCCCGTGCTTATTTATAAGGTTCGAATCGGGATGACGAATACAAACGTTGTACCACCCTTGAGGTAGGTTTAGTAGGTACGATGACTGGATAGGTCAAATTAAAGCTAATTATTACTACGGTTTTCCAATTTTTCGTTGCAAAGTTTTATCATGTTGTCACCTTCTGAATAACATTTTTATCTGTCATTCTGTTTTGCTAAGCGTGCATTGTAAAAATTGGAAACGCGTCACAAATAGCATTCATTCATTTGTAATATTACTGAATGGAAATATGAAATATCGGTTTATAGTGCACTGAAAAATGCATAGCCTTGCAGTAATTTATTCAATTTTGCATAGATGCCTACATGTTTTTAGGGAAAGAGAACATTATATAAATGAGAAAATATTTCATCGTTAAGATTTTTGCGGTTAATTGTTAACGAAAATAAAATGAAATCTTATGTTATTTTCATGTTTTTTATTTTAATTAGCGTCGCTTTTTCATTTCATATTCGAATGAATTTTGAAGTCGTTACTCGTGATTCATAAATATTTAAACATTTTACTTTCGAGAAAATGTACACGAAGTAAAATTTTTTGGGATATTTATTTAAAATATACCAAATCTTATCAGGGTACTTAAATTTAATGTTTCTTTCCAACATAATTTACCTCCATCATTAATTTACAATCTAGGTCCAACGGATTCGCTATCAGAAAAAAAAAAAAATTTTTTGACTCTACCCTCACAATATAGAAAAATTTCAACGCAGGGGGGCCCGGGATGTCCCTGCCATCCTGTATATTTAAAAATCTATTGAATTTGCATAAAATATATCAAATAATAAAAAGTTCGATATTCATAGTTTGAATACCAGGAATAAACACAATCTTGCTTTAAATCGCACTCGCCTCCACAGAGTAGGCAACTCGTTCACGGGTCAAACACGGCCTTTACAACAAACTTCACGTTGATATTCGAAACTTACTCATTAAACGATTTAAAAGCTGTACTAAAACCAAACTTTGTACGAGTAAAAAAGGGTACTATAAAATGTCTGATAATTAAGAAGACAAAAAAGCTTGGGATTGAGTTGCTCGCTCTACTAAGCCTTGTGATAAAACCGTAAAACTTGACTTTTTAATAAAATTATTATGAAAAATCATCATTATATTATAACATTTTATATACACATTGACATTGCTGAATAGTATATAAAAAATGACATGAATATTTACTTTGAAATTATATTATGAATGTGAGGACTACTGGGTCATTTTTTTTCTCAGTTTTAATGATGGTCTGGCAGTTTGAGTACTTCATGGGGCCTACTCAAATGTCCTTCCTTTGGTATTGTTCATCGAGTCGTTGAGCTCCTTAAGTCCTGAATTGAGCTACACGATTATTGACAAATGCTTGCACTGACTAGACAGGTCCCACTCAAATCTGTGTGGTTATTTCCTCAAAAGACCATTTCAGGCCAGTATCTGAAATGGTTTGGATGGTGTAGATCAGTATCTACATGGTCCTCACATGATCTAACCAAGATTATGTTTGGACTAAAGAGAATCTCACCCTGAGTTTGTTTCACCATTTCTTTTCAGGTGTAGTTGATAGAAAATGTCGACTCCATTTAACTTTTTTTTTATGACGTGTAGAAGGAATAAGTACGGATTTCGGTACTTACAGAATAAAAAAAAATATTTAAGTTTATTTCTAGTAGGGCCTCAGCGAGAAAAAATGGAGGGTGGGTGATAGCAGCAGGATGACAGTGGCCGAGGACCGAGTTGCGATTGGTGTTGCCCATGTTTGACAGGGGACTGTTATGGGCTGATAATGATCAACTTGGCAGAAATGAATGAAGGATTTCCCATAAATGTCATTAAAAAAAGTCATATAACTGTAATTAAAACTCTGTTGGGTCGGTATAACCAGAGCAACTATCATCACAGCAGAAGGCAAAGTCTTCTAACGCAATTACGTCGCGATGGCTGGCCATTGACACCGTACTTCTAGATTTTGATAGTTTTGGTAAACTCGTGCTTATTGAAAAGCTATAATCTCCTATTGTTTTTACCATTTCATTTGACCACGGACAAACCATTACGAATTTAGGAGATAACGAACTTAAATTAGCTGCAGACTTGGCCCCCTGTGAAATCCTATCACTAGGCAAATGCTTTCCATGGTCATGACCTCGCCTTTAAACTTTAACACTCGTCCAAGCTAAAATCAACCGGAAATACTATCGTTTTCTAAGGGGACGCTGCCAAGTTCCTATAAAAAATTATCAGAAAGTCATCTGTAACGGACTATAATGGCTAATGGTTGTTACTTTGAATGACACGAGGTACATAGTTGGCAGACGCCCTGTGCGTCCCTCGTGGGAGCCACATTTGTGAAAGAAAAATAAAAAAGAAAGAAAATACGGTTATTTGCGGTAAACATGACGCAAAGAAAAAACACAAACACAAAAAGGAACGAGTTTCGGGAAAATACGCATCACATTCACGCAAAACAACAATCGCTCAGCATAATGCTACGACCCTATGCGAGACAGAGCCCCAGCGCTGATGCACTGGTACTACTACCTACTAATAGAATTTAATTAAGTGCTAACTTTTCATTCTGTGCAAGAGTTTTAGTTGGTCTAATAAAAATATATCAATATTATTTTTGTTATCGATAGACTAGCTTTTAAATCCATTATGGTCGACACCTATTTAAAAACATACGCTTAGAAACGATGGTTGAACCTCCTCTGAGCTGAGGCCCCATTGGCATTATAATCATTGTTCCGTATTTTTTAGTTTTAAGGTGTATTTTTGTTGCTGCAATGCCAATAAACGCATTTTTCTTTCTTTCTTTCTTTCTTTACTCCTTGCGCATTTGAGATCTGCATGCTGCTACCTACTATTTTCCTTATATTTAGAAAGGACATTGGTTCTTAAAGCTTTGGTTTTTAAGCTTAGTATGAAAAGCTTTAATGAACCAATAAGAACTCATCGTATATCTGTTATTTTAAAAGTTTAGTGTAGTTATATTTTATTTGTAACAAATTGTGTAATTAGTCTATGATTTACAACCCGTTTCCTTCCAGAAACAAATCTTTGTAAATGAAAATCAATTGCCGGGTGTATGTAAATGCATCATTTCAGAACGGTTGCATCTATTTGGCTAATTCTTTTTTTGTTGCGTTTATAACGTTTTGCGTAATATTTGTCAGGACAAGGTTTGTATGAAAGAAAATGTTTGAAAAAATTGTACCCAAAAGCGAACAATTTTAGTTAATAATATCCATATAAAAAAATTAGTGATTAAGGCAGAACCATAGATATCCGAGACAGAACACAGTAGGGATCTTCAAAATATTGACAGGCTTGACAGACGTTTAGTTGTTTAGTTTTTTTGATAAAAGCGAAAAAAAAATTGGTTTGGTTGTTTTGTGAAAAAGTAGTAAAAAAGCTGTAGAACGTTATATTATACCTATTCTAAAAAAATCTAGCAATATTAGTTTATAGAACTCAGTGTGTCATCGTTGTGAAATTATGTAAATGTCATTTTATTTCATTACATGATCCTACTCTAAAGGAAAGATTCGATCTCATTTTCTTCACGCCCGTGCGAAGCCGGGGCGCGAGTAGTGGAATTTTCCCCACTAAATCGAAGTGGTGGAGCAGATTCCACTGCAAAATTTAGGCATTCCACTTAGCCCCACCAATTGGGCGGCACGGTGGGGCAAAGTGAAATGATTCGGCTAGTTCTCCTTTTTCCGTGGTAAAGGAAAAGATATTTATTCTATTTGAAAGCTGCCATAACAACAGTTTAAAATTAAATTGAATTCATTAATTGTCTAAGATATAATTAGCCGTTGACTGATTTGTACTCGAACGATCATCGGTATCGCAGATTCACATTCCTCGCAAGTCGCGTTATAAGGCGTATTACAGAATATCTTATTCCGATAAGCCATATTCTGAGCATGAATACGATAAATGAAAACATAATTCGGTAAATGAACATGTTTGTTTGTAGTACACAGATCAAATTTTGGGGGTAGTGAAAAACAGAACATTTTTAAAAGTAGGTACAAAATCGCTCATTGACTTTATCAGTCTTCTGTGTTCTGTCTGTGTCGACTCTAGTATACATCATCGTCACATCGCTTGGCACAATCATGGCAATTAACAAATAGCTCGAATGGTTGATCCCAATTAAGGGCTAATAAATTCACATATCCACAAGTGGAACCATGCATCACTGCAGGTATGTAATTTCAGAGCTGGCGTGTTCCAGTCTTAGTAGTAGAGCCTTCTAAAGAATCTTGACCGAGGAAAAACTGTCACTATACAGACCTACATATTTCGACCGCCGCAAGCAGGGTTACTGTTTCGTTTAAAGGGTATTGGTGCCGGTGTAATTAAGACACATGGGACAATTCAGCTCTGTCTCTGGGACGCAACGACGTGACGCCTCTTGTATTGCTGATACTTACCAGCGGTAAAAAATCCACACCACATGCGGCGTCATTGACGCCATAATGATAAAGGCTCCCGTGGACAAGCGCGACGCCACAGCGTAATGCGACTCTTAAAGACCAATTTCCATGAAGTTTTCATAGAAATTGTTCTACTAAAGTCGCGTCGTGCTGTCGCGTCGCGCCGGTTTTGTGGGAGCACTAAATCATGTAGCAGTTAGGTACACTAGACCTCATGTCGGTGGTAACGCTTAGTCCTTGAGCTGGACTAGCGTAGTACCGAGTTTCAATACAATGCGAGACCAGTTTGTACTGGTTCTGTTACCACAGACGTGCGACCTACTGTACAATCCATGTTCAGTAACTGTATAGTTTTGATTCGAACACCCACGTAGATATAACATTCCATAATATAACTAGGGATTGGGTTAGTCTAATTTTGTGTCCTTTCCTGTTTTTAGTGTATATTAATGATCTACTCCGTTGATTAAAAAATCAACCACAAATGGTGTTATTTGCTGACGACACTTAATATTTAAGGGCTACAAATTTTGACGACGTAAATAACGCCCTATTGCAGGTCCAAAATTGGTTCACTGCTAATAATTCAGTATTAAATGGAAAGAAAAAACCTAAGTGCATAACATTTTCTTTGCCAAATGTCAAGGGTAGTGATTATGAGACAGTATTCAATCAAGAGAAACTAGAATTCATCGAGAAAACTGTTTTCTTGGGGATCACGCTCCAATCAAGGCTACAATGGGGTCCTCATTTAACGTCTCTTGCAGAACGGCTAAGTTCAGCAGCTTATGCTGTCAAAAAAATCCATCAATTTACTGATGTAGATACCGCAAGGCTAGTATATTTTAGTTATTTTCATAGTCCATTATCATGTCTTACGGTATTTTACTTTGGGGACGGGTTGCGCACATCGAGTCTATTTTTATTCTGCAGAAAAGAGCCATCCGAGCCATATATAATCTCCGCAGGAGCGGTTCTTTATGGGAACTGTTTAAGGATATTAACATCATGACGGTATCTCGTCAATATATCTATGAAAACCACATATACGTAAGAAAAAAATTACATCTTTTTAGTAAAAGAGGTGAAAGATACAATTATAGTACTAAGGAATAGGAACCTATTAGTTCAACCAGTTTTCAGACTGGTTAACGTAGACTCATCTTTCATGGGGTACTGTTTAAATGTTATTAATAAAATACCTCCCCATATAGGTACTTCAACTAAATGAGACGAAATTTAAATCTTGTATAAAATGCACACTATGCAGGCAGGAATATTATAAGTTAGGGAATTACATGGCTGATAAAATGCCTGACTCAATGCTGGTCATGCTCCTCAACCACAAATACTGTTGGATGTGCTGAAGATTGTAAGACTATCTTTGCATTGTATAAACTCAATCTCCTTTGCATAGCACAGGTGTGAGTACTATATATAGTACTCACACAGTAAATGGTAGCTCTGTAGTATACTACAGAGCTACTATTTACCGGGTAACTTCGTTCATTGAGTTGAATGTGCCCTGGCGGCTGATAGTATGTCATGCTCACTCAAATGTCTCGCTGACGGTGGCGCGTGTGTTGGATCATATAGCTCCCTTCAAAGTGGTTGAGCTGAATGGTGCTGATCCATGCGTCATGTTCGTGAACAGGCGCCGTCAGTTGGGACTGGTCATCTCTTAGCTGCCATGGCTTGTTTTAATTATTTTATTTTTGTATTGTCTTTTCTTTGTTTCTATTTACTGTACTCTAGACGCTTTTAACGTATAAGTCTTTTTTACATCGTTCTCACATATATTTGTAAGTTCAACATTAATGATGCAACTAATATTTGTGTAACAATATAATTTAAAAGAGTGACCATGGAGTTTCTTGCCCGTTCTTCTCCATAGGTACCTACTACGCTTTGGAATGGGCAACTAGCTTCATATTTCTCACTGACCGACTCCTTGTAATTTCAAAAATGCCTGTAAATGGTTTAATTGAACTAAATGCTTTGAGTTTGAGTTTTGCTACCCAACCCTAAGTAATTTGTATACTAAAACTGAAAGTAATTACGGTTCAATAAGATCGTCGGAAACTGGGGCTACAAAGCCATGACGTAATTTCCGCTACCGGCTCAATCTGTACTCTGTGAACGAAGAGCCACAAGGAAGAAGCTAAACTCAGTAATCCAAAGTAAGGGCTAAAGGGCTACAAAATGACTTTATAATAATACATTTGTTAGGTCGTGGATAAGTTTTTATAATTCTAAATGCGTGCGACCTATAATATTATAATAAAAACATAACTAGCGTAGGAAGGGTGATCATTGATCAGAGTACTCATATTATTTGGTATTGCTTCTAATGACTGTAGACTTTTCATTACATATAATATATATTTCGGATAAGTGTTGTATTTTTAGATTAGAGGCTCCCGCAAACAGGCGCGCCGCCCCTGTCTCCGGGAGCTTTAACGGTTCTCTCTCTTTAAGCTATATGTATTTTTGTGTTCATCTAATTGCTGATTTATTTTTTTACTAGCTGTTGCCCGCGGCTTTGCTCGCGTTAATTTAAATTTTGACAATCAATTCGGGTTGTTCGGGGAATTATAGTAAGGAGGATGAAAAACCGGTCTATCGACAC
Source organism: Dryobotodes eremita (assembly GCA_917490735.1). Classification (NCBI taxonomy): domain Eukaryota; kingdom Metazoa; phylum Arthropoda; class Insecta; order Lepidoptera; family Noctuidae; genus Dryobotodes; species Dryobotodes eremita. Next base: position 15,879,696 of record OU823255.1, read on the forward strand.
TCTAGACTCACAAAATGTATTAGGTACTTAAATTAAAAATAAAAAACAAAATAAAGTTTCTATAATAATATAATTCAATCACGATTTGAAAGACACGTGGCGCCATCTATTATCATAAGAACGTTATTGTTGTTTTCCTCGGGAACAGTACTTTTTTTCGGGATGAAAGGTACTCTATGTCCGTTTCTGTACACCTGACAACGTATATGCAAAATTTCAGAATGATCGGTTCAGTGGCTTAGGCGTGAAAAGGTAACAAACAAACAAACAAACTTACTTTCGCATTTATAATATTAGTTAGGAAGTTAGGAAGTTAGGATTAGGATTTTTCTGGCAACACCTTTTGATTTTGTCCAGGAATTCTAGATTTGAAATTTTAATTTCAGACTTTAACGTTCGGGAAAATCTCAATGACATCACGAGTGGATCTTGTGTAAGGTACCTTGTACCAAATTCTCTCATATTAGATTACAGATAGTTGGCTTAAGTCTGCTCCAATCAGATTACTTGGGAGCTTCAGTAATTTGTAAGGCAGAGTGCCAACTCCATAGCGATGTCGTGTATTATTACATTTTCGCTAACATAAACTGTGCTCATGATATTGTGTGATAGCAAACTGGTGGATTCTATTTTTTTTTCGGCCGTCGACAGAATGCGTTCCTGACACCTATCAGTGGGAAAATTCAAGTATCTAATAAAGATCAAATTCGCAAAACACGAATTCGTTTTTTTTAAACTGACGGGTGTCGAGAACGTATTCACTCGACTGTAGATAAAATATAGGTATCAGTGCATAAATATTTAATTCATGACAAGCCTACATTAACGGTCAAAGAGGAAAACGTCATAATCACCACGATTTGCTGAAGTATTGATGATTGCAGTTTGTCGTAAGAACGTTAAGAAAATTACTACCCATCTTACGGACACAATCAATCCGGTGCGATTTCCGTGCACGTTACGATTTATTTGCCTGTTGCATGCAATAAATTGAAACAACAATAAAGTTGTATTGGGCTAGTGTTCCGATTACCGAGATCATTTGTCTCGAATCGCCTCTCACGACCCTAAGGGATCGGAAAACAGATTGCTTATCAGTTACCTAGTACAAACGCCGTGATATATCTACTGTAATTATGGTCTAAAGTAAGATCAATTCAAGCGGAGCATTCAATTCCGACGTGCTCAATAAGTATTTGATTTGTATCTAATTTAAGATGCATTAACAAGGAACTTGATGTGTATCGTGCATGTATAGAAACTATTTACTTGGATACACTACACGATCATTATAGGTACTTATCTACATACGTTAGGTACATGGTCGATCTAGTAAAGAATAAATACATTCTCATTGTATTTTTTCTACCAAGTTGTTTATCAGCCTAATTTAGTTTAAAACATAAATATTTCAGAAAATATAAGGAACTGACTTATTATGAAAAGTTCTTGCACAAAGAAATTACTTTCAAACAAAATAAAAAATTACTGAATCTCCTCATTTGAAATACTGCAGAATATCCTACAACTCGCATTTTTATTTATCGCAGCTCTAGCTCATACCTAAAGGAGATTACTATTCTTTATTGCATTATTGATACGAATAACATATTGACAAGCAAACTCCTAAATGTATGCAGAGTAGTAAACTTCAAAATCGATACGATAAAACTGTGCATAGCGGAAGCTACGTACCTAAATGTAATTTATGTTCCGTATTGTTATTGGAAATTGAAAAACCAATCAAATTTGAACTTCTGCTAGCTGATGCCGACAAAATTGGTTCAAATTCAGGCAACCATTAATGTGGATTTTTTTTTAATGTTCACTGCATCTTGGCTGGTAATTCTTTAACTTAAGAGGGCCCTTCCCAATCCGTCTATCGTCAACGCGAGCATGATTGAATAGCTTGTTGTTTCATCCAACGTAATGTTTGAAAAAGAAGCAAGAGTGAGAGCGCGATAACATCAAACGAAAATTGGCGCGCAAGGATTTCACAAAACTTGTTCCAGGAAATACGTGTTTTTGAAAAAGCCTTAGCAGTTTTTGGAAAAAATGTTTGTCATTTAGAATCTCCATTACATTTGCGAGGTTTATATAAAGATGTTTTCTTTACTTTTACAATTTATGAGTACATTATGAACGGCCAAAGGTCAGGTAAAATTTGTGCAAAAAAGCAGATTTTAGGAGGCTAATACTGAATTTGTTTCTCCAACTTTTGATTTTTTACTAGCATAGAAACCTAAATGAAGTGCACAAGATACCTATTAGTTCCAAAATTTAAATGAAAAATTTGTTACAGCGCTATAATCACGTACGAGCGTTTGTATGAAAATTATGACGGGTTGGCCGCTCTTAACTATTGTGCGGCTTCAATCACTTCCATTTCAAACATTTTAAGATTTTAGTCCTCCTCTCTAAAGAAGAAATCGAACCAATTTTAATCCATCAACAATGATGGATTAAGGTTCAATTTGATAATGACTCTGTTTCGTGTGTCTTTGATATTTCCTAGTCTGTGATGGCTTATTAGTGCTTAAGTCAGTAGTCGAAAGCTTCATCAGTTTGACAACTTTTCGCGACAATACCTATATCAAGAAAAAAATTGGTAGCCACTGTTTACCATTAATCCATTTTAAGATAAGAATCCAACCATAAAGTATCATATTTACCCACTCAGAAAATTAAGATAGTTATATCGAAATTTTATGAGCATTCGAACGTCATAGCGTCGTTTACCATATAGTTCGCTTAAGGTACGTGACCTACCAAGTAGAGCAATGTGGTGAGCAACGAGCAGCAAGTGCAGGAAACCGACGACCGATTACTCGCTGGTATGCGTGTGTACCAAGCGTGAATCTCTCAGCGAGTGTTCTGCCCGCCAAGCGAGCGTCACTGAGCGAGTATTCTCTTTGATAGCTCTAATCACTGCGACAAATGAGTACTCGCCGGCAATGTGAATAGTCGATGATCAACTATTAACATAAGTGTCTCTGTTACTTACATGGAACCTACAAACTTTTCTACGTTTTTTGAGCGAAAAAATCGTTGATAGCTAGTCGCTTCTTCGTCGGCGATGGGAGAGGTGCCTATAAAATATAGCTGGTTATATACCGTATCAGTCACTATCTTCCAAGACCGTGGTCCAGTGAGTTGTGGTTAGTAGTGTCTAGCAGTGTTTGTATTGCGGTCGACTACATTTCCATTGCCGACTGCACCCGACGCTAATGGCGTTAACTGCTCTTAACGAAGTGTATATAACTCGTGTGAGATTCCTTGCCAGATAAACGTAAGAACAGGTCGAGGTGGTTTGTAGTTATCTTGTTGTTTATAACATAACATCACACCTGTATTTCCCGAAGGCTAAGGCAGAGGTGTACCTATACTGCTCCCACAATTCGCCAGTTAGGTTTAAATCCCGTGTCAAATGAGGCGACTCTTTTGCTATCAACCAGACGGTTTTTAATATTACTTCATCTAAATCAGAGTGTAGGTCGATTGTCTTCATAATTTATCACAATGCAACTAAATTTTTAGATCGACCTTTCTACTATCTACCTATGTAGAGACTTTTGTGAAACACAAATGAAATTATACAGTTCAGATTGATCAAGATTTATTAGATAGAATAGGTGGGGTAAAATATGTCAATGCTTTGAATGTGTATATTCAAAGGATTGAAATATTTTATGTTATCAAATAGCAGCTCGCAGTGACACGAGAAGGAGACGAATGAATTAATATAATAGGTGTGACACCCCTACTCAAACTCTTTTCTATTTATTTAAACATTTCTTCGGACAGCGTCGAGCTGTCTACTTCGTGTTCACAAATGAAGAAGCTCTTCGTTTCACAGTCTATGCTGTTCAGACGACCCGTGTAGAACATTGAGCCGCACTGCTCACGCTCGTCTAAGATAGGCTGCTGGTTGTCCCACCACGCATCATCATTTACCGTAAACGGAGTTCCTGAATAAAAACCATAAAAAATACACCAGTTAAGTAATGGCAGACATAAGTATTTTGTTATTGGACTCCGGAACTACTATTTCAAGATCCGAGAAAATCTGAGTTTCCTAAGCAAGTATCCTCGCTCACATACCTCTAACTGTCCGCCAGCCTTCTTTAAATCTGTAATGAAAGCCCAGGTGATATATTCTTCTAAATAGTTGGTGGTAATCTCCGATTATTTGTTTTGATGCCAACTCCGTTAACTTTGCAAGGTAATCCGCTTCCAAACGATTTCTGATCACTGCCAGGTGGGATTGTTCAGCGAGACATGCTGCATTTGCCTCGGTCCATTTCAATGGAGTATTATGCAGCTTGTAACATTTTCCAATATCCTTGTTATAAGAGTAATCTGAAAAGACAAGAAATTGTTTTACACTGAAATAATCAAATTAATTTTTATTGGTTAAGTTGAGTTATAATTAAGTTGCAACTAAACCGCGGTCGATGAGCGTCGGCCGTCATCATAATTTTAATATATGTAACAATATCATCGTACGCCCGCAGTCTGGTTGCACCCTTAAAAAAGGGTTTTTGACTCTATGTTTCTTATCATGTAGGTTCTTACATCTACGAGTAAGTATGAGACTTTGTTACCTGATTAAAATAATTAAAATTGTATCGCCAATTTAGCACTAAGTATTTTAGTTTCACTATGCCCACTGTGATTATACGCCCGAAAAACCCATTATAACCTACCTATATCGCAACTATTATTCCGCTTTAGAGACTGGCTCTTCTTGCAAATTAAGGACAAGTTTTCTGAACACTTGCAATGATTCATCTTGCCTGTGCTGTCCTGTTCCACACAGTCTTCACCATCATTATTGTTCGGCTCATCTAACTTCCAGTTGTTATACACCTCAGAGACTAGCTTACCTAAAACTATGAAACGTATCAATATTTAAGGTGCTTAGTAAACAAAATAAACACAAAATAAAACGTACGTGTACAAATTTTGTTATGTGTAAAATGTAGGATGGGAATGACCAAATTAATACATAATTTTGTATTGATATTTTAGGTTTATACAGCCCAATTTATATAACTACTAGGATACAAAGTGATACCGCACACCAGGACTCAGAATATTAGGATCCCACAAACGTTAGCAGTGTTGCCACGCGTCACAATATTATCATTTATGTCACCGCGCCCACAGAGATATTTCAAGTAACAAGAGAATTTACGAGTAAAAAGTCCCATTATATAACCTTTATTGTTATTGTTGCTGTTGCTGTCGCTGTTGTTCTGCTCTAGTGACAACGGGCTCTTCTTGCAAATGAAGGGAAACTTATTGGAGCATTTGCAATCGTTCATCCTGCCTGCATTGTCCTGTTCCACACAGTCTTCATCACCGTGCTTATCGTTTGGCTCATTTGACTTCCAGTTGTTGTACACCTCAGAGATTGCCTTACCTAAACATACGAAACCTATCATTATTTAAAGGCTTTGCTCTGGCACATTCTGTTTAAACTAAATTTAATGCGAATGTAAATAAAATGCATTTCTGTGTACAATCTAAGATGAGAAGGACCAAATTAACAAACAAGTTTGTGTTGATATTTTAGGTTAATACAGTCAGTCCTATTTATATAATCGGAACGAATAATTTTGTGGCTTGTGACCGTAATGGAATAAAATAATAGACATATTCATATTTTTACGCACCGTCAATAGTCTCAAATACTCTTTCTGACCGTAAGTCCGAGATTCCCAAAAACATCCACTTGATGTTAGCCCGGGTTTCGTTTAGAAACGACATCACGGCGTTTTGCTCGTCGTCATTTTCTGGGTAGAACAAACTGGCTCCTTCCTGAGCACACTCTCGCTTTGCATCAAACCACGTTTGTTGTGTCGTGTGGATCTTATAGGAACTGTTTACTTCTTTTATAAAGGTGTAGTTATACGGGATAAACACTTGATCTTTCTGTTCATCTACGAAAAGAATAAAAGTTATATATAGCATGCCCCGCCCAGCGAGCCCACGCTCAGTTCGCCCAGACGGATATTTTGTATTAATGGTCAAACCAAATCTTCCTTATCTAAGGCGGCTTGCTAAAATTGTTATCTCTCTTCTCTAGCTTTGTTGCAGCCTAGGTTCTCTTAATTCTTATAAACTTTACTACAAAATTCAACAGACATTTCGAAAAACAGTAAAAAATAAACAACGCATTTCCTTCTTCATCTCAACACTGCTCATGGTGTGGGTTAAAGAAGCACTCGTAAGCTCGTGTTAACCATTTGTGTACCTTTCCTAAAGCTTCTTTAGCGCAACGCTCATGCAAGTATTGGTATGAAGAAGCATTACTAAACACGTTTACGTACAAACAGATCGCATTCCTTTCTTCGCCTGAACACAGCTCATGTGTTAAGTTAAGAATATACGTAGCTCGTATTTAAAATGTGTCTGCCCGAAATCTTCAGTAGCATACCCCTTATAAGTGTTGGCATTCAGATCGATTTGTTATACGCGTCCTAGTAGGTAAAATCACCGTTAAATCAGTACCACTCCCAAGGAGGAAAGCCAATTTACCTTTGTTAAGTGCACTGATCTGACTACTTGTTGTCAAGTAGTCATAATAATGTTTTCTTAACCATCAGCGTGTTGACTCGTCTCAAAATATAGGACCGTAGACTTTTTGCACCCAAATAAGGGTTTTTGGGTTTATAGGTATTTTTATTACTTATGTCTAAATAGAATTATGACTTTGTTACCTGATGCATCTATCATTTCCCACCAGACGAGATCGAGATCAAGATCTGGCTTGTTTCCTATTAAAAAAAAGATAACATAAATTATTAAAACACCAATTAAACGGATAATATTTTGTAGTCAATTTGCAATATCCGCAGTTATCGTACCACATAGGATTCAGTAAGAAAAAAGCCCCACAATAACTTACCACTATTGCTATTGTTGCTGTTGCTGTCGCTATTGTTCTGGTCTGGTGACAATGGGCTCTTCTTGCAAATGAAGGGAAATTTATTGGAGCATTTGCAATCGTTCATCCTGCCTGCATTGTCCTGTTCCACACAGTCTTCATCACCGTGCTTATCGTTTGGCTCATTTGACTTCCAGTTGTTGTACACCTCAGAGATTGCCTTACCTAAACATACGAAACCTATCATTATTTAAAGGTTTTGCTCTGGCACATTCTGTTTAAACTAAATTTAATGCGAACGCAAATAAAACCCGTTTTTGTTTACAATTTAGGGTGAGAAGGACCAAATTAACAAACAATTTTGTTTTGATATTTTAGTTTAATACAGTCCTATTTATATAATCGGAATGAATAATTTTGTGGCTTGCGACCGTAATGGAATAAAATAATAGACATATTCATATTTTTACGCACCGTCAATAGTCTCAAATACTCCTTCTGACCGTAAGTCCGAGATTCCCAAAAACATCCACTTGATGTTAGCCCGGGTTTCGTTTAGAAACGACATCACGGCGTTTTGCTCGTCGTCATTTTCTGGGTAGAACAAACTGGCTCCTTCCTGAGCACACTCTCGCTTTGCATCAAACCACGTTTGTTGTGTCGTGTGGATCTTATAGGAACTGTTTACTTCTTTTATAAAGGTGTAGTTATACGGGATAAACACTTGATCTTTCTGTTCATCTACGAAAAGAATAAAAGTTATATATAGCATGCCCCGCCCACCGAGCCCACGCTCAGTTCGCCCAGACGGATATTTTGTATTAATGGTCAAACCAAATCTTCCTTATCTAAGGCGGCTTGCTAAAATTGTTATCTCTCTTCTCTAGCTTTGTTGCAGCCTAGGTTCTCTTAATTCTTATAAACTTTACTACAAAATTCAACAGACATTTCGAAAAACAGTAAAAAATAAACAACGCATTTCCTTCTTCATCTCAACACTGCTCATGGTGTAGGTTAAAGAAGCACTCGTAAGCTCGTGTTAACCATTTGTGTACCTTTCCTAAAGCTTCTTTAGCGCAACGCTCATGCAAGTATTGGTATGAAGAAGCATTACTAAACACGTTTACGTACAAACAGATCGCATTCCTTTCTTCGCCTGAACACAGCTCATGTGTTAAGTTAAGAATATACGTAGCTCGTATTTAAAATGTGTCTGCCCGAAATCTTCAGTAGCATACCCCTTATAAGTGTTGGCATTCAGATCGATTTGTTATACGCGTCCTAGTAGGTAAAATCACCGTTAAATCAGTACCACTCCCAAGGAGGAAAGCCAATTTACCTTTGTTAAGTGCACTGATCTGACTACTTGTTGTCAAGTAGTCATAATAATGTTTTCTTAACCATCAGCGTGTTGACTCGTCTCAAAATATAGGACCGTAGACTTTTTGCACCCAAATAAGGGTTTTTGGGTTTATAGGTATTTTTATTACTTATGTCTAAATAGAATTATGACTTTGTTACCTGATGCATCTATCATTTCCCACCAGACGAGATCGAGATCAAGATCTGGCTTGTTTCCTATTAAAAAAAAGATAACATAAATTATTAAAACACCAATTAAACGGATAATATTTTGTAGTCAATTTGCAATATCCGCAGTTATCGTACCACATAGGATTCAGTAAGAAAAAAGCCCCACAATAACTTACCACTATTGCTATTGTTGCTGTTGCTGTCGCTATTGTTCTGGTCTGGTGACAATGGGCTCTTCTTGCAAATGAAGGGAAATTTATTGGAGCATTTGCAATCGTTCATCCTGCCTGCATTGTCCTGTTCCACACAGTCTTCATCACCGTGCTTATCGTTTGGCTCATTTGACTTCCAGTTGTTGTACACCTCAGAGATTGCCTTACCTAAACATACGAAACCTATCATTATTTAAAGGTTTTGCTCTGGCACATTCTGTTTAAACTAAATTTAATGCGAACGCAAATAAAACCCGTTTTTGTTTACAATGTAGGGTGAGAAGGACCAAATTAACAAACAATTTTGTTTTGATATTTTAGTTTAATACAGTCCTATTTATATAATCGGAATGAATAATTTTGTGGCTTGCGACCGTAATGGAATAAAATAATAGACATATTCATATTTTTACGCACCGTCAATAGTCTCAAATACTCCTTCTGACCGTAAGTCCGAGATTCCCAAAAACATCCACTTGATGTTAGCCCGGGTTTCGTTTAGAAACGACATCACGGCGTTTTGCTCGTCGTCATTTTCTGGGTAGAACAAACTGGCTCCTTCCTGAGCACACTCTCGCTTTGCATCAAACCACGTTTGTTGTGTCGTGTGGATCTTATAGGAACTGTTTACTTCTTTTATAAAGGTGTAGTTATACGGGATAAACACTTGATCTTTCTGTTCATCTACGAAAAGAATAAAAGTTATATATAGCATGCCCCGCCCAGCGAGCCCACGCTCAGTTCGCCCAGACGGATATTTTGTATTAATGGTCAAACCAAATCTTCCTTATCTAAGGCGGCTTGCTAAAATTGTTATCTCTCTTCTCTAGCTTTGTTGCAGCCTAGGTTCTCTTAATTCTTATAAACTTTACTACAAAATTCAACAGACATTTCGAAAAACAGTAAAAAATAAACAACGCATTTCCTTCTTCATCTCAACACTGCTCATGGTGTAGGTTAAAGAAGCACTCGTAAGCTCGTGTTAACCATTTGTGTACCTTTCCTAAAGCTTCTTTAGCGCAACGCTCATGCAAGTATTGGTATGAAGAAGCATTACTAAACACGTTTACGTACAAACAGATCGCATTCCTTTCTTCGCCTGAACACAGCTCATGTGTTAAGTTAAGAATATACGTAGCTCGTATTTAAAATGTGTCTGCCCGAAATCTTCAGTAGCATACCCCTTATAAGTGTTGGCATTCAGATCGATTTGTTATACGCGTCCTAGTAGGTAAAATCACCGTTAAATCAGTACCACTCCCAAGGAGGAAAGCCAATTTACCTTTGTTAAGTGCACTGATCTGACTACTTGTTGTCAAGTAGTCATAATAATGTTTTCTTAACCATCAGCGTGTTGACTCGTCTCAAAATATAGGACCGTAGACTTTTTGCACCCAAATAAGGGTTTTTGGGTTTATAGGTATTTTTATTACTTATGTCTAAATAGAATTATGACTTTGTTACCTGATGCATCTATCATTTCCCACCAGACGAGATCGAGATCAAGATCTGGCTTGTTTCCTATTAAAAAAAAGATAACATAAATTATTAAAACACCAATTAAACGGATAATATTTTGTAGTCAATTTGCAATATCCGCAGTTATCGTACCACATAGGATTCAGTAAGAAAAAAGCCCCACAATAACTTACCACTATTGCTATTGTTGCTGTTGCTGTCGCTATTGTTCTGGTCTGGTGACAATGGGCTCTTCTTGCAAATGAAGGGAAATTTATTGGAGCATTTGCAATCGTTCATCCTGCCTGCGTTGTCCTGTTCCACACAGTCTTCATCACCGTGCTTATCGTTTGGCTCATTTGACTTCCAGTTGTTGTACACCTCAGAGATTGCCTTACCTAAACATACGAAACCTATCATTATTTAAAGGTTTTGCTCTGGCACATTCTGTTTAAACTAAATTTAATGCGAACGCAAATAAAACCCGTTTTTGTTTACAATGTAGGGTGAGAAGGACCAAATTAACAAACAATTTTGTTTTGATATTTTAGTTTAATACAGTCCTATTTATATAATCGGAATGAATAATTTTGTGGCTTGCGACCGTAATGGAATAAAATAATAGACATATTCATATTTTTACGCACCGTCAATAGTCTCAAATACTCCTTCTGACCGTAAGTCCGAGATTCCCAAAAACATCCACTTGATGTTAGCCCGGGTTTCGTTTAGAAACGACATCACGGCGTTTTGCTCGTCGTCATTTTCTGGGTAGAACAAACTGGCTCCTTCCTGAGCACACTCTCGCTTTGCATCAAACCACGTTTGTTGTGTCGTGTGGATCTTATAGGAACTGTTTACTTCTTTTATAAAGGTGTAGTTATACGGGATAAACACTTGATCTTTCTGTTCATCTACGAAAAGAATAAAAGTTATATATAGCATGCCCCGCCCAGCGAGCCCACGCTCAGTTCGCCCAGACGGATATTTTGTATTAATGGTCAAACCAAATCTTCCTTATCTAAGGCGGCTTGCTAAAATTGTTATCTCTCTTCTCTAGCTTTGTTGCAGCCTAGGTTCTCTTAATTCTTATAAACTTTACTACAAAATTCAACAGACATTTCGAAAAACAGTAAAAAATAAACAACGCATTTCCTTCTTCATCTCAACACTGCTCATGGTGTGGGTTAAAGAAGCACTCGTAAGCTCGTGTTAACCATTTGTGTACCTTTCCTAAAGCTTCTTTAGCGCAACGCTCATGCAAGTATTGGTATGAAGAAGCATTAGTAAACACGTTTACTTACAAACAGATCGCATTCCTTTCTTCGCCTGAACACAGCTCATGTGTTAGGTTAAGAAGCATACGTAGCTCGTATTTAAAATGTGTCTGCCTGAAATCTTCAGTAGCATACCCCTTATAAGTGTTGGCATTCAGATCGATTTGTTATACGCGTCCTAGTAGGTAAAATCACCGTTAAATCAGTACCGCTCCCAAGGAGGAAAGCCAATTTACCTTTGTTAAGTGCACTGATCTGACTGCTTGTTATCAAGTAGTCATAATAATGTTTTTTTTAACAATCAGCGTGTTAACTCGCCTCAAAATATTTGGACCGTAGTCTGCTTGCACCCAAATAAGGGTTTTTGGGTTTATAGGTATTTTTATTACTTATGTCTAAGTAGAATTATGACTTTGTTACCTGATGCATCTATCATTTCCCACCAGACGAGATCGAGATCAAGATCTGGCTTGTTTCCTATTAAAAAAAAGATACCATAAATTATTAAAACACCAATTAAACGGATAATATTTTGTAGTCAATTTGCAATATCCGCAGTTATCGTACCACATAGGATTCAGTAAGAAAAAAGCCCCACAATAACTTACCACTATAGCTATTGTTGCTGTTGCTGTCGCTATTGTTCTGGTCTGGTGACAACGGGCTCTTCTTGCAAATGAAGGGAAATTTATTAGAGCATTTGCAATCGTTCATCCTGCCTGCTTTGTCCTGTTCCACACAGTCTTCATCACCGTGCTTATCGTTTGGCTCATTTGACTTCCAGTTGTTGTACACCTCAGAGATTGCCTTACCTAAACATACGAAACCTATCATTATTTAAAGGCTTTGCTCTGGCACATTCTGTTTAAACTAAATTTAATGCGAATGTAAATAAAATGCATTTCTGTGTACAATCTAAGATGAGAAGGACCAAATTAACAAACAAGTTTGTGTTGATATTTTAGGTTAATACAGTCAGTCCTATTTATATAATCGGAACGAATAATTTTGTGGCTTGTGACCGTAATGGAATAAAATAATAGACATATTCATATTTCTACGCACCGTTAATAGTCTCAAATACTCCTTCTGACCGTAAGTCTGAGATTCCCAAAAACATCCACTTGATGTTAGCCCGGGTTTCGTTTAGAAACGACATCACGGCGTTTTGCTCGTCGTCATTTTCTGGGTAGAACAAACTGGCTCCTTCCTGAGCACACTCTCGCTTTGCATCAAACCACGTTTGTTGTGTCGTGTGGATCTTATAGGAACTGTTTACTTCTTTTATAAAGGTGTAGTTATACGGGATAAACACTTGATCTTTCTGTTCATCTACGAAAAGAATAAAAGTTATATATAGCATGCCCCGCCCAGCGAGCCCACGCTCAGTTCGCCCAGACGGATATTTTGTATTAATGGTCAAACCAAATCTTCCTTATCTAAGGCGGCTTGCTAAAATTGTTATCTCTCTTCTCTAGCTTTGTTGCAGCCTAGGTTCTCTTAATTCTTATAAACTTTACTACAAAATTCAACAGACATTTCGAAAAACAGTAAAAAATAAACAACGCATTTCCTTCTTCATCTCAACACTGCTCATGGTGTGGGTTAAAGAAGCACTCGTAAGCTCGTGTTAACCATTTGTGTACCTTTCCTAAAGCTTCTTTAGCGCAACGCTCATGCAAGTATTGGTATGAAGAAGCATTACTAAACACGTTTACGTACAAACAGATCGCATTCCTTTCTTCGCCTGAACACAGCTCATGTGTTAAGTTAAGAATATACGTAGCTCGTATTTAAAATGTGTCTGCCCGAAATCTTCAGTAGCATACCCCTTATAAGTGTTGGCATTCAGATCGATTTGTTATACGCGTCCTAGTAGGTAAAATCACCGTTAAATCAGTACCACTCCCAAGGAGGAAAGCCAATTTACCTTTGTTAAGTGCACTGATCTGACTACTTGTTGTCAAGTAGTCATAATAATGTTTTCTTAACCATCAGCGTGTTGACTCGTCTCAAAATATAGGACCGTAGACTTTTTGCACCCAAATAAGGGTTTTTGAGTTTATAGGTATTTTTATTACTTATGTCTAAATAGAATTATGACTTTGTTACCTGATGCATCTATCATTTCCCACCAGACGAGATCGAGATCAAGATCTGGCTTGTTTCCTATTAAAAAAAAGATAACATAAATTATTAAAACACCAATTAAACGGATAATATTTTGTAGTCAATTTGCAATATCCGCAGTTATCGTACCACATAGGATTCAGTAAGAAAAAAGCCCCACAATAACTTACCACTATTGCTATTGTTGCTGTTGCTGTCGCTATTGTTCTGGTCTGGTGACAATGGGCTCTTCTTGCAAATGAAGGGAAATTTATTGGAGCATTTGCAATCGTTCATCCTGCCTGCATTGTCCTGTTCCACACAGTCTTCATCACCGTGCTTATCGTTTGGCTCATTTGACTTCCAGTTGTTGTACACCTCAGAGATTGCCTTACCTAAACATACGAAACCTATCATTATTTAAAGGTTTTGCTCTGGCACATTCTGTTTAAACTAAATTTAATGCGAACGCAAATAAAACCCGTTTTTGTTTACAATGTAGGGTGAGAAGGACCAAATTAACAAACAATTTTGTTTTGATATTTTAGTTTAATACAGTCCTATTTATATAATCGGAATGAATAATTTTGTGGCTTGCGACCGTAATGGAATAAAATAATAGACATATTCATATTTTTACGCACCGTCAATAGTCTCAAATACTCCTTCTGACCGTAAGTCCGAGATTCCCAAAAACATCCACTTGATGTTAGCCCGGGTTTCGTTTAGAAACGACATCACGGCGTTTTGCTCGTCGTCATTTTCTGGGTAGAACAAACTGGCTCCTTCCTGAGCACACTCTCGCTTTGCATCAAACCACGTTTGTTGTGTCGTGTGGATCTTATAGGAACTGTTTACTTCTTTTATAAAGGTGTAGTTATACGGGATAAACACTTGATCTTTCTGTTCATCTACGAAAAGAATAAAAGTTATATATAGCATGCCCCGCCCAGCGAGCCCACGCTCCGTTCGCCGAGACGGATATTTTGTATTAATGGTCAAACTTAATCTTCCTTATCTAAGGCGGCTTACTAAAATTGTTATGCTCTCTTCTCTCGCTTTGTTGCAGCCTAGGTTCTCTTAATCCTTGTAAACTTTTCTACAAAATTCAACAGACATTTCGAAAAACAGTAAAAAATAAACAACGCATTTCCTTCTTCATCTCAACACTGCTCATGGTGTGGGTTAAAGAAGCACTCGTAAGCTCGTGTTAACCATTTGTGTACCTTTCCTAAAGCTTCTTTAGCGCAACGCTCATGCAAGTATTGGTATGAAGAAGCATTAGTAGCCACGTTTACGTATATAGAGGTATGAGGAACAGGGTGTAAAGTTCACTCATACTCTATGAAAAAAGGAGGATCGTCCGACCAGACGGGTGTTGTGTCTGGTAGGCGACTGCCCGACGATTGATGTCGGGATGTTGTATATATGCTAGTTGCGCGGTAAACTCTGCTTGCGCGACGCAGGATTTTGCGTGACGTCAGTGTGACGCGTAGCTCGCATGTGGCGATTTAGATACCGCTACACGTTCAACCGGATCGCATTTTTTTCTTCGCCTCAACACAGCTCATGTGTTAGGTTAAGAAGCATACGTACCTCGTATTTAAAATGTGTCTGCCCGAAGTCTTCAGTAGCATAACCCTTTGTAAGTGTTGGCATTAAGATCGATTTGTTACGAGTATACGCGTCTTAGTAGGTAAAATCACCGTGAAATCACTACCGCTCCCAAGGAGGAAAGCCAATTTACCTTTGTTAAGTGCACTGATCTGACTACTTGTTGTCAAGTAGTCATAATAATGTTTTTTTTTAACAATCAGCGCGTTAACTCGCCTCAAAATATTTGGACCGTAGTCTGTTTGCACCCAAATAAGGGTTTTTGGGTATATAGGTATTTTTATTACTTATGTTTAAGTAGAATTATGACTTTGTTACCTGATTCATCTATCATTTCCCACCAGACGAGATCGAGATCAAGATCTGGCTTGTTTCGTATTAAAAAAAAGATAACATAAATTATTAAAACACCAATTAAACGGATAATATTTTGTAGTCAATTTGCAATATCCGCAGTTATCGTACCACATAGGATTCAGTAAGAAAAAAGCCCCACAATAACTTACCACTATTGTTATTGTTGCTGTTGCTGTCGCTATTGTTCTGGTCTGGTGACAACCGGGTCTTCTTGCAAATGAAGGGAAATTTATTGGAGCATTTGCAATCGTTCATCCTGCCTGCATTGTCCTGTTCCACACAGTCTTCATCACCGTGCTTATCGTTTGGCTCATTTGACTTCCAGTTGTTGTACACCTCAGAGATTGCCTTACCTAAACATACGAAACCTATCATTATTTAAAGATTTGCTCTGGCACATTCTGTTTAAACTAAATTTAATGCAAACGCAAATAAAACCCGTTTTTGTTTACAATGTAGGGTGAGAAGGACCGAATTAACAAACAATTTTGTGTTGATATTTTAGTTTAATACAGTCCTATTTATATAATCCGAATGAATAATTTTGTGGCTTGTGACCGTAATGGAATAAAATAATAGACATATTCATATTTTTACGCACCGTCAATAGTCTCAAATACTCCTTCTGACCGTAAGTCTGAGATTCCCAAAAACATCCACTTGATGTTAGCCCGGGTTTCGTTTAGAAACGACATCACGGCGTTTTGCTCGTCGTCATTTTCTGGGTAGAACAAACTGGCTCCTTCCTGAGCACACTCTCGCTTTGCATCAAACCACGTTTGTTGTGTCATGTGGATCTTATAGGAACTGTTTACTTCTTTTATAAATGTGTAGTTATACGGGATAAACACTTGATCTTTCTGTTCATCTACGAAAAGAATAAAAGTTATATATAGCATGCCCCGCCCAGCGAGCCCACGCTCCGTTCGCCGAGACGGATATTTTGTATTAATGGTCAAACCAAATCTTCCTTATCTAAGGCGGCTTGCTAAAATTGTTATCTCTCTTCTCTGGCTTTGTTGCAGCCTAGGTTCTCTTAATTCTTGTAAACTTTTCTACAAAATTCAACAGACATTTCGAAAAACAGTAAAAAATAAACAACGCATTTCCTTCTTCATCTCAACACTGCTCATGGTGTGGGTTAAAGAAGCACTCGTAAGCTCGTGTTAACCATTTGTGTACCTTTCCTAAAGCTTCTTTAGCGCAACGCTCATGCAAGTATTGGTATGAAGAAGCATTAGTAAACACGTTTACGTACAAACAGATCGCATTCCTTTCTTCGCCTGAACACAGCTCATGTGTTAGGTTAAGAAGCATACGTAGCTCGTATTTAAAATGTGTCTGCCTGAAATCTTCAGTAGCATACCCCTTATAAGTGTTGGCATTCAGATCGATTTGTTATACGCGTCCTAGTAGGTAAAATCACCGTTAAATCAGTACCGCTCCCAAGGAGGAAAGCCAATTTACCTTTGTTAAGTGCACTGATCTGACTGCTTGTTATCAAGTAGTCATAATAATGTTTTTTTTAACAATCAGCGTGTTAACTCGCCTCAAAATATTTGGACCGTAGTCTGCTTGCACCCAAATAAGGGTTTTTGGGTTTATAGGTATTTTTATTACTTATGTCTAAGTAGAATTATGACTTTGTTACCTGATGCATCTATCATTTCCCACCAGACGAGATCGAGATCAAGATCTGGCTTGTTTCCTATTAAAAAAAAGATACCATAAATTATTAAAACACCAATTAAACGGATAATATTTTGTAGTCAATTTGCAATATCCGCAGTTATCGTACCACATAGGATTCAGTAAGAAAAAAGCCCCACAATAACTTACCACTATAGCTATTGTTGCTGTTGCTGTCGCTATTGTTCTGGTCTGGTGACAACGGGCTCTTCTTGCAAATGAAGGGAAATTTATTAGAGCATTTGCAATCGTTCATCCTGCCTGCTTTGTCCTGTTCCACACAGTCTTCATCACCGTGCTTATCGTTTGGCTCATTTGACTTCCAGTTGTTGTACACCTCAGAGATTGCCTTACCTAAACATACGAAACGTATCATCATTTAAAGGGTTTGCACCGGCACATTCTGTTTAAACAAAATTTAATGCAAACGTGCGTTTTTCTGTACAATGTAGGATGAGAAGGACCTAATGAGCAAGTAATTTTGTGTAGAAATTTAAGTTTCTACAGTCATTTTTATTTTTCTGTATACACCAACGGCAGTACATACAAAAAATAAAACAGAACAATAATATAATAAAAGTACTGGTATGTAAGCCTATTATAGGTATACACAGCATTCACCACAGAACAACATCGTAATTAACTAAAAGAAAAAAAAAACTTAAAAACATAAATTGCAATTAGGAATTAAAATTAAAAATAAGTGACATTCAAAATGCTACCACAAGAGGTGGAAGGTGAAAGGATATGAGTGTGAGTGATATCTAAGAATATTCATCGTATGCACTCCCGTACCTCACATACTGATCTTCTAAACTTATTAAGTGACACACCGTATAAGTCGGTTTCTGATGATTTACAAAAACTGTTGAAATGTTTGCACATTCGGAGCAAGGGAGCGTTGAGACCAAGATTGGATTTGCGGAAATTATGAATTTTTTTTTTTTTTTTTATACAAATGGAACGAATAATTTTGTGGCTTGTGACCGTAATGGAATAAAATAATAGACATATTCATATTTTTACGCACCGTCAATAGTCTCAAATACTCCTTCTGACCGTAAGTCTGAGATTCCCAAAAACATCCACTTGATGTTAGCCCGGGTTTCGTTTAGAAACGACATCACGGCGTTTTGCTCGTCGTCATTTTCTGGGTAGAACAAACTGGCTCCTTCCTGAGCACACTCTCGCATTGCATCAAACCACGTTTGTTGTGTCGTGTGGATCTTATAGGAACTGTTTACTTCTTTTATAAAGGTGTAGTTATACGGGATAAACACTTGATCTTTCTGTTCATCTACGATAAGAATAAAAGTTATATATAGCATGCCCCGCCCAGCGAGCCCACGCTCCGTTCGCCGAGACGGATATTTTGTATTAATGGTCAAACTTAATCTTCCTTATCTAAGGCGGCTTACTAAAATTGTTATGCTCTCTTCTCTCGCTTTGTTGCAGCCTAGGTTCTCTTAATCCTTGTAAACTTTTCTACATAATTCAACAGACATTTCGAAAAACAGTAAAAAATAAACAACGCATTTCCTTCTTCATCTCAACACTGCTCATGGTGTGGGTTAAAGAAGCACTCGTAAGCTCGTGTTAACCATTTGTGTACCTTTCCTAAAGCTTCTTTAGCACAACGCTCATGCAAGTTTTGGTATGAAGAAGCATTAGTAAACACGTTTACGTACAAACAGATCGCATTCCTTTCTTCGCCTGAACACAGCTCATGTGTTAGGTTAAGAAGCATACGTAGCTCGTATTTAAAATGTGTCTGCCCGAAATCTTCAGTAGCATACCCCTTATAAGTGTTGGCATTCAGATCGATTTGTTATACGCGTCCTAGTAGGTAAAATCACCGTTAAATCAGTACCGCTCCCAAGGAGGAAAGCCAATTTACCTCTGTTAAGTGCACTGATCTGACTACTTGTTGTCAAGTAGTCATAATAATGGTTTCTTAACCATCAGCGTGTTGATTCGTCTAAAAATATAGGACCGTAGACTTTTTGCACTCAAATAAGGGTTTTTGGGTTTATAGGTATTTTTATTTCTTATGTCTAAGTAGAATTATGACTTTGTTACCTGATTCATCTATCATTTCCCACCAGACGAGATCGAGATCAAGATCTGGCTTGTTTCCTATTAAAAAAAAGATAACATAAATTATTAAAACACCAATTAAACGGATAATATTTTGTAGTCAATTTGCAATATCCGCAGTTATCGTACCGCATAGGATTCAGTAAGAAAAAAGCCCCACAATAACTTACCACTATTGTTATTGTTGCTGTTGCTGTCGCTATTGTTCTGGTCTGGTGACAACGGGCTCTTCTTGCAAATGAAGGGAAATTTATTGGAGCATTTGCAATCGTTCATCCTGCCTGCATTGTCCTGTTCCACACAGTCTTCATCACCGTGCTTATCGTTTGGCTCATTTGACTTCCAGTTGTTGTACACCTCAGAGATTGCCTTACCTAAACATACGAAACCTATCATTATTTAAAGGTTTTGCTCTGGCACATTCTGTTTAAACTGTATTTAATGCGAACGCAAATAAAACCCGTTTTTGTTTACAATGTAGGGTGAGAAGGACCAAATTAACAAACAATTTTGTGTTGATATTTTAGTTTAATACAGTCCTATTTATATAATCGGAATGAATAATTTTGTGGCTTGCGACCGTAATGGAATAAAATAATAGACATATTCATATTTTTACGCACCGTCAATAGTCTCAAATACTCCTTCTGACCGTAAGTCTGAGATTCCCAAAAACATCCACTTGATGTTAGCCCGGGTTTCGTTTAGAAACGACATCACGGCGTTTTGCTCGTCGTCATTTTCTGGGTAGAACAAACTGGCTCCTTCCTGAGCACACTCTCGCTTTGCATCAAACCACGTTTGTTGTGTCGTGTGGATCTTATAGGAACTGTTTACTTCTTTTATAAAGGTGTAGTTATACGGGATAAACACTTGATCTTTCTGTTCATCTACGAAAAGAATAAAAGTTATATATAGCATGCCCCGCCCAGCGAGCCCACGCTCCGTTCGCCGAGACGGATATTTTGTATTAATGGTCAAACTTAATCTTCCTTATCTAAGGCGGCTTACTAAAATTGTTATGCTCTCTTCTCTCGCTTTGTTGCAGCCTAGGTTCTCTTAATCCTTGTAAACTTTTCTACATAATTCAACAGACATTTCGAAAAACAGTAAAAAATAAACAACGCATTTCCTTCTTCATCTCAACACTGCTCATGGTGTGGGTTAAAGAAGCACTCGTAAGCTCGTGTTAACCATTTGTGTACCTTTCCTAAAGCTTCTTTAGCACAACGCTCATGCAAGTATCGATATAAAGAAGCATTAGTAGCCACGTTTACGTATATAGAGGTATGAGGAACAGGGTGTAAAGTTCACTCATACTCTATGGAAAAAGGAGGATCCTCCGACCAGACGGGTGTTGTGTCTGGTGGGCAACTGCCCGACGATCGATGTCGGGATGTTGTATATATGCTAGTTGCGCGGTAAACTCTGCTTGCGCGATGCAGGATTTTGCGTGACGTCAGTCTGACGCGTAGCTCGCATGTGGCGATTTAGATACCGCTACACGTACAACCAGATCGCATGCTTTTCTTTGCCTCAACACAGCTCATGTGTTAGGTTAAGAAGCATACGTACCTCGTATTTAAAATGTGTCTGCCCGAAATCTTCATTAGCATAACCCTTTGTAAGTGTTGGCATTAAGATCGATTTGTTACGAGTATACGCGTCCTAGTAGGTAAAATCACCGTGAAATCACTACCGCTCCCAAGGAGGAAAGCCAATTTACCTTTTTTAAGTGCACTGATCTGACTACTTGTTGTCAAGTAGTCATAATAATGTTTTTTTTAACAATCAGCGCGTTAACTCGCCTCAAAATATTTGGACCGTAGTCTGTTTGCACCCAAATAAGGGTTTTTGGGTATATAGGTATTTTTATTACTTATGTTTAAGTAGAATTATGACTTTGTTACCTGATTCATCTATCATTTCCCACCAGACGAGATCGAGATCAAGATCTGGCTTGTTTCGTATTAAAAAAAAGATAACATAAATTATTAAAACACCAATTAAACGGATAATATTTTGTAGTCAATTTGCAATATCCGCAGTTATCGTACCACATAGGATTCAGTAAGAAAAAAGCCCCACAATAACTTACCACTATTGTTATTGTTGCTGTTGCTGTCGCTATTGTTCTGGTCTGGTGACAACCGGGTCTTCTTGCAAATGAAGGGAAATTTATTGGAGCATTTGCAATCGTTCATCCTGCCTGCATTGTCCTGTTCCACACAGTCTTCATCACCGTGCTTATCGTTTGGCTCATTTGACTTCCAGTTGTTGTACACCTCAGAGATTGCCTTACCTAAACATACGAAACCTATCATTATTTAAAGATTTGCTCTGGCACATTCTGTTTAAACTAAATTTAATGCAAACGCAAATAAAACCCGTTTTTGTTTACAATGTAGGGTGAGAAGGACCGAATTAACAAACAATTTTGTGTTGATATTTTAGTTTAATACAGTCCTATTTATATAATCCGAATGAATAATTTTGTGGCTTGTGACCGTAATGGAATAAAATAATAGACATATTCATATTTTTACGCACCGTCAATAGTCTCAAATACTCCTTCTGACCGTAAGTCTGAGATTCCCAAAAACATCCACTTGATGTTAGCCCGGGTTTCGTTTAGAAACGACATCACGGCGTTTTGCTCGTCGTCATTTTCTGGGTAGAACAAACTGGCTCCTTCCTGAGCACACTCTCGCTTTGCATCAAACCACGTTTGTTGTGTCATGTGGATCTTATAGGAACTGTTTACTTCTTTTATAAAGGTGTAGTTATACGGGATAAACACTTGATCTTTCTGTTCATCTACGAAAAGAATAAAAGTTATATATAGCATGCCCCGCCCAGCGAGCCCACGCTCCGTTCGCCGAGACGGATATTTTGTATTAATGGTCAAACCAAATCTTCCTTATCTAAGGCGGCTTGCTAAAATTGTTATTTCTCTTCTCTGGCTTTGTTGCAGCCTAGGTTCTCTTAATTCTTGTAAACTTTTCTACAAAATTCAACAGACATTTCGAAAAACAGTAAAAAATAAACAACGCATTTCCTTCTTCATCTCAACACTGCTCATGGTGTGGGTTAAAGAAGCACTCGTAAGCTCGTGTTAACCATTTGTGTACCTTTCCTAAAGCTTCTTTAGCGCAACGCTCATGCAAGTATTGGTATGAAGAAGCATTAGTAAACACGTTTACGTACAAACAGATCGCATTCCTTTCTTCGCCTGAACACAGCTCATGTGTTAGGTTAAGAAGCATACGTAGCTCGTATTTAAAATGTGTCTGCCTGAAATCTTCAGTAGCATACCCCTTATAAGTGTTGGCATTCAGATCGATTTGTTATACGCGTCCTAGTAGGTAAAATCACCGTTAAATCAGTACCGCTCCCAAGGAGGAAAGCCAATTTACCTTTGTTAAGTGCACTGATCTGACTGCTTGTTATCAAGTAGTCATAATAATGTTTTTTTTAACAATCAGCGTGTTAACTCGCCTCAAAATATTTGGACCGTAGTCTGCTTGCACCCAAATAAGGGTTTTTGGGTTTATAGGTATTTTTATTACTTATGTCTAAGTAGAATTATGACTTTGTTACCTGATGCATCTATCATTTCCCACCAGACGAGATCGAGATCAAGATCTGGCTTGTTTCCTATTAAAAAAAAGATACCATAAATTATTAAAACACCAATTAAACGGATAATATTTTGTAGTCAATTTGCAATATCCGCAGTTATCGTACCACGTAGGATTCAGTAAGAAAAAAGCCCCACAATAACTTACCACTATAGCTATTGTTGCTGTTGCTGTCGCTATTGTTCTGGTCTGGTGACAACGGGCTCTTCTTGCAAATGAAGGGAAATTTATTAGAGCATTTGCAATCGTTCATCCTGCCTGCTTTGTCCTGTTCCACACAGTCTTCATCACCGTGCTTATCGTTTGGCTCATTTGACTTCCAGTTGTTGTACACCTCAGAGATTGCCTTACCTAAACATACGAAACGTATCATCATTTAAAGGGTTTGCACCGGCACATTCTGTTTAAACAAAATTTAATGCAAACGTGCGTTTTTCTGTACAATGTAGGATGAGAAGGACCTAATGAGCAAGTAATTTTGTGTAGAAATTTAAGTTTCTACAGTCATTTTTATTTTTCTGTATACACCAACAGCAGTACATACAAAAAATAAAACAGAACAATAATATAATAAAAGTACTGGTATGTAAGCCTATTATAGGTATACACAGCATTCACCACAGAACAACATCGTAATTAACTAAAAGAAAAAAAAAACTTATAAAAACATAAATTGCAATTAGGAATTAAAATTAAAAATAAGTGACATTCAAAATGCTACCACAAGAGGTGGAAGGTGAAAGGATATGAGTGTGAGTGATATCTAAGAATATTCATCGTATGCACTCCCGTACCTCACATACTGATCTTCTAAACTTATTAAGTGACACACCGTATAAGTCGGTTTCTGATGATTTACAAAAACTGTTGAAATGTTTGCACATTCGGAGCAAGGGAGCGTTGAGACCAAGATTGGATTTGCGGAAATTATGAATTTTTTTTTTTTTTTTTTATACAAATGGAACGAATAATTTTGTGGCTTGTGACCGTAATGCAATAAAATAATAGACATATTCATTTTTTTACGCACCGTCAATAGTCTCAAATACTCCTTCTGACCGTAAGTCTGAGATTCCCAAAAACATCCACTTGATGTTAGCCCGGGTTTCGTTTAGAAACGACATCACGGCGTTTTGCTCGTTATAATTTTCTGGGTAGAACAAACTGGCTCCTTCCTGAGCACACTTTCGCTTTGCATCAAACCACGTTTGTTGTATCTTGTGGATCTTATAGGAACTGTTTACTGCTTCTATGTAAGTAAAGTCATTCCGGAAAAACTCTTCACCTCTCTGTCCATCTATGAAAATAAAATAAGTTTTAACTAGCACATTATTTTGATTGTTAACGCTGACCGTACAGCAGTTTTATGTAATTGACAATACTTCTAAGGTACAAAGTATCTAAAATATATTACAAAGTATTATTTAATAAAAACTCGGGTTGAGTTCCAATAAATAAATAAAAAACTGTAACACCAGAGTACTCACGTGAGAATTCCGATGAAAGGCACATTATAATTATCACAAACAAAGTATTGGTTAACATTTTTCTAACCATAACCTTAAGAAGCGTCTTTACTCTTGCGACAGACATGACAATATGAGAATGTTTACAACGAGATGCGAGCTTATAATTTTTTTACGTTTTGTTTTTTTAGTGTTAGGTATCTCTTACGAATAGGGTTTCCCTACATGGTTTTATCCGATACGATATCGGTATTGGAATAATGTAAACAATTCAGTTTAAATTTGACTCGAGTTGACCTTTTGCTCCAGCTTATCATAAATATTGATATAATTTACGTTATTTTTGTTTTTATGGCGAATTTCGTATTTAGGTACAACTGTAGGCAGGAGGAAGGTAAAGAGTTATGTAACTTTTAACCGCCGTCGTTCGCCGCCGTCGTAACAGCTGTCGTTCCAGGGGTCGCTGGGTGAACGAGCGAAGTCCCCATTTTGTATGTTGGCAAGCCCAGAAGGGTAGAGGCCCTGGGGTTGGGTTCAGTCTTTGCAATGATTGGTAAAGAGGAATAGTGTGAAGTATCGCCGGCTCTCTGAAAATGAGAATGATCTTTAAATAAGTTTTATTTGTCAATGAATTGGTCCACGGGCCGATGCCTGTTAGCCATGTTTATAAAGTCAGGAATTGGATAGACAAAGAAATGAAATGATATCTATTTTTTTAATGTATATAGGTAAATGTTTTAAGGCACTTTTACACGTAAGTAATTCTTTTTGGTCAATATTTTAAAACTAAATGGCACCGGCATTTCCTAACTGACTGAAGAAATGCCGAAACAAACAATAGGCCATGCCATGGCCTCTTTTAAAGTCCAAACATTATACTATTAGTATTTTATCAAACCAAGCCTGCATGGCACTCACATTCACAGTCAGTTTTCTCTTTAATTGTTATCAAAAATATCATGAGTTATGTCACGTAATTCAATAAAAGTTAAAATGTCAAAATTAATTCCAAAACACTTAGTACAAAAATACAGGGTGGCAGAGACATTGACGCCAACGCGCAAACTGTAACCATGAATTCAGCACAAGATTCTAAACCCCTAAAAAGATTTTATTTGATCTGTTATTAAAAAAACACGTGTGGCACTCGGGGACTGCCGCGGTAAAGCTATCGCATAACATTTTTTATCAACTTATGCAATTATAATTATTTATTTATTTTTTGTTTATGCAGTATTTCTTTTTCTTTGATATTAATTCAAGTACAGTCGTACCATATACATACACGTTAAGCGAACGCTCGGCCGAGCTACATGGTAGGTGGAGTGGGGGGTGTTAGGTTTTATTTTCGTTACGGAATTTCTTGATTCGGTCGCCGCGATCAAAGCCCGCCATAAAAGCTATGCAATAGCTTAAAAAAAACAGCTGTTTCATAAGTGTAAGTGTAGGGGTCAAAATGTATGGAACAGTTTTTTTTTTTTTTAATAACCGACTAATAATTTCAACATGGTAACATGGATCCATTCATGGAATCGATGTTCCTGCCATCCTGTATAGTTTTTTGCTTGGGGGTGCATAGGAGTAGCTTAATTAATCCCAGCCTTTTTGTCTTCCAAGCAATCTTTAACTTTATAAAAACCGTTTTTATAGAGTATCCGTTTAATAAATTATTTAAATTTATTGAGGCTCAGTTCCTTAACATAGCTTGGGAGTTGGTTGAAAATACGTATACTTCTGCACTTAAATGAATGAAAAGTTTGTGGATCCTAGTGGTGGGCACAATAAGTAAATCTTTGGCCAAAGCGCGACTGCTATTCGTTTCGATTATTCATAAGTTATGTCTTATTAACGAATATAATTTTTATAAATATACACGGGGTAAATATTGAGTGTCACACTTTTCACAATACCGAAAATTTTCTAGTGTACAAATAAAACAAACTTGTCGAGCTATAACTTTTTTTCCAATTTAGAACCATGGTTCTCGTTTTCATTTATTGTTTTTTTTTAGTTTTCAAGTGTGACCAGAAGAAAAACTGTACGGTCTGTAGGTAGATTTTGGTTTAAAAGAGTGTCCGTGGAGTTTCTTGCCCGTTTTTCTCCGTAGCCAGGTCCCTACTACGCTCTGGAATGGGCAATTAGCTTCATCTTTCTGACTGACCAACCCCTTGATAGTTATTTGAAATAAATGCTTTGAGTTTGAGTTTGTCGGTACTTACCATGCAACTTCATGGTATCAAATCTCAAAGTGGACATTCAAATTCTAAACATTTATTTAATTTTGGGAATAAGTAGGTAATAAAGCATCGAATTCTATTTCAAATATCGTGTATTTAATTAGTCAATTAACCAACTCATTTAAATGCAATTCAGCTTTATCTACATTCTAGAGTAGGCTAAGTAAAATACCTCGCTTACTTTCCCACCATCCCACATGTGAATTCCGACAAAAAATTCCCCCAAGCTTGAAACTCGCAACATTTGAGAATCATTAATATCGTTCCTGGGAGTGAACGTGCTGAAACATCTGTAATATTTATAGCCCATTGCGCGCATGTGCAGACTTGTTATTTAATTGCTCGGATGCTTTCCGCGGAGACATCTCATCTGCGCGCCGTCTCCTAGGGAACAAACCGCGTTCCATGAAATCTTCAAATAAAACACCCAAAAATCCGGATAAACTGCCATTGCTGCGTTACTTTTGCGATTTCTTTGTTGAACTAATTTCGCAATGGATGGAACAGACGAAAAGTTTCTGTGATGTCTTTCGGAGATAATTTTTCCGGTATCCTTTATCGTTATTTCGCTGTGTTGTATTGTGTACCTACCTACGCATACACAGAAATTATTCGAAGAACTTATCAACCTAAATTGCTATACTGTCTAACAAAGGATTCTAACTTGTGTTGCGTGTGCGATGTCTGCAATTATTGTGAGCGATATTTATTTATTCTAATACTTATGTACCTAAAGTTATACTCAATTAACTTGACCCTCCTACGGCCATACTAGCACCCTAATTATGTAACACACTATCTATCACAATCTGAATCATTTTGGAACCTATTGCTAATCCATTGATTCATATGTCCGAAAAATTTGTCTGCTCAACAACGTAAATAACGCAATGAATGTTGTTGAGCTATCAAAATGAAACCCATTCCTACTGATATTGTGTTACGTAGTTACCCCGCAGGGTATCTAATTGTTAAAGACAAAAAACCTTACATTACTGATACTAGTATTTGCAAGTAACCTACTTCTGTTAAGAATTTAAATAGTTAAATCAAAAATCTCTGATTTGCTGACAATGGGTTTGTTGTTTTTTTTTTCAGTGAGCTGTTTCGATAATCAAGGAACAATAAAAAAAGCAACATTACAGTGCCTTTCAAAGTAAGTTGTTTTTTTTTCACTTCAGCTGTAATGTCACATAATGAATTAATGATTTAAAATTCTAGTTTCCTTTTACATTTTTGTGTTTGTTGTTTGTTTGTTTGAACTGTACACTAAACGTTTTTATTGACTAATCCAACTATCTATGATAAGGGATTACATAATATATTTTATTCTTCACTGATAAACTGCTTTTTACTGTTGAATAGTTGAAGAAATCAAATCTGCGCCTCCTACAAATAAATGATAACAAATGTTTTTTTTTTTTGGTGACAACCTGGATGCAAGCGTGTTTTGATAGTTTTTTTTTTTTTAAATTGATGTTCTCGCTTCTTGTAAGAATTCTCTTAACCCTCATACAACGATCATTCCTTATCAATAGAGCTGGATTAGTCAATAAAAATGTTATAGTGTACAGTATAAAAATTTCAAACTCGAATTTTAAATCATTATGTGAACAGTTGAAGAGGAAACAATTTGAACTAACTTTTGGAGGGCAATGCATATCGTATAATATGCATGCCTATGGCTTTTTCTATGCCTGCCAATCCGTTCAAAATGTCTGTATAACAAGTTTAATTGTGGTTGAGCAAATGTAGTTCTGTCCATCTAATTGGCACGACTGTGACACAAAATATTTATAACGATAGCTCGTAGAAATAAAATTCTTCTTTTCTTAGTATTTTTCATAAATTAAAAAAAAAACGATTTGTTTTATTTTATATTCGTCTGTTATAATGATTTCTAGGGCACACGGTATAAGTTTATTAGATAGAAGAATAGTTGGCAATATTTGTTTTGTTGAAACAAAAAATCTAATCAATGTAAAGAAGTAGATAGGCGTATAAGTATCTACTTCTCTATATTAATTAGATTTTTAATAACGTAGGTATTTGATGTACTCAAAATCAGAATTATATTCACATACATTTTAACACATTTTTTTTTTTTGTAGTTCCAATTATCTGCCACATATTATTGATTTTTTTATTTGGAATTGTAAACCTTTGTATGCTCACGTGACGGTAAAATATGGAGAACTTTATTATAAAAACACCTATGTACCTACTTACTACGAGTATACCCATGTTTGCAAAGAAATAAATGATTTGATTTTATTAGATTTGATTCCTATTCTATCCGTCTATTAAAATGAGAACCAGCGCAATAAATTAAAAAACTGGCAATATAAAATTTAGTAACTAATAATAACTCACCCAAAGAAAACTTTCAAAAGAAAAGGTCTTTTTAAAACCAACTTATTTAATTTTACTGTTTATTATTTCATGAACTGTCACGAAATAACATTAACATTATTACTGAATAATATTATTTTTTTTGTTTTCCGCTGTCAAAGTAGCATGTGTCTATAACATTAATGTGGATAATATATAGATAAATACAGTAACAGAATTATGAATTATTTATTAGCATAATCATTTATTTTATTATAAATAACTTATTAAATAAATGGAGATGTTTCAGGTTCACTTTGGATAAAGGTAGCTTTCGAAGACATGTCAAATGATAATTTGGTATCATGTCAATATCCGTGAAGATATTCTTTCATATTCTGGGGTGTGCAGAACCCTTAGGTGGTAATTCAGCCGGTTAGTCGTCGCCGCCAGTCATGACTTCCATGAATTCTGGAAATAAAGAGATTTCTAGATAAAAAAACTTGCAAAAATCAGAAGTCTGCTGCCACTATTAGGGAAAATGGCTAAAATCACAATGTTTTGCCAACGGATAAGGATAAACCTAATGAAGACTTTACAGTACAGTAGGTAAGACTTGTTTTGCTTGCAAAAGATAAAAAACGAACGGATAACGCGCCTACATTCACAATAACAATTTTTTATGATATAATTTTTCATATTCAACGACAAATAAATTCATATTTTCCTGGAAATACCATTATTTTGGTTCAGTTTACTGTTGGGTACTAATTTATAGTCACGAGATAAACTACGCAGCATATTATTATTCTTTATTAATCAGACAACAATGATCCAGCGTGTTAGTAAACAATAATATAACTTAATTACTAGTTTTAGTAGTTACAATACAATAGAGAAGAAGATAGAATAAGCTTGTATTGTGAAAAGGACACCCCCAAATTATTGTTTAGTGATTGTCCTTCTCCCAAAACTTTTGATAATCGGAGAGTCAATACTGTCCGCCATAGTTTTTAAAATGCTGTTGCCACTATATATGCTGTTATCAATTTAATAACAAACCAGCTGAACTCGACTCTATAACGAGAATGTATAGCAGTAATTTATTTAGATTTAGACCTAGTAAATTAGTTTATTTTGACGTTAGTATAGCTATAATGCTCATAATATTTTTGCATGCCTTAAAGGCAGAATGTACACACGGCTACATACCAAGCTATACATTTCCAGTATAAGCTGATCTCGCATTGTATAGGATTTCCGTAACTCTAACATCAATTGTATCAACTGATTTGTAATACCTAGATTCTTTGCAAATAAATATATTGTATTCTATTAACAAACTATCTCTAGATTTGGTTATGTATCTGTCACTAAGCTTACCGCTAGGGCTATATTTAAAAAGTAGTAGTTTATTAGATACATTTTATGGAGCTTCGTGTGACGACCGAGAAGAATGAGACATCCCAACTGAAGTTTGAAAAACGGTACTTAATTAATCCCGACCCGAAAGGAGAATTCAGCAGTTTATCCTTCAAAATATTGTATCCATACTAATATGATAAATGCGACTTAGTCTATCTGTAATGGTGCATACACACCGAAGTTACTTTTTGTGGAGAAACGAATGGGCAACAACGAATACCAAAAAGCTATTTAGTAAACTTACTAAAAGTTATAGAAAGTTACCTAATGTTATCACGTTGCTAAATTTTAACCTACAAAACGTAACTTCAGTATGGATGCACCTTTACCACGATGAAATTTGGCACACAGATAGATCGTGACAATCTTTTTACCCCGGATTTACGGTCCCATGGGGTCATTTCCGACTACCACTTGGGCGAAGCCGCGGGCATAAGCTAGTGAGATAATAATATGTATGAGCTTCAAGATATGTCTGTTGCTACCACCAAATTGTCCGTACACTAACTGATGATTAAGGCGCTTCCCCGACCAAACGACCTTGAGCGTTCGGTCCTTCTCCGTCCCGTCGCTGAGTCTCGCTCTGTCCCGCTCCCTCCGCACGCCCATTTATCAAATAATTCACAAAAAAATTGAATTATTTTAATAAAAAAAGACAAGCGATCTTTTGAATAAAATAAAACGTGAATTATTGAGATTTTTAAATGATCTATCCATTAGTGTAATCCTGAATTTTTTAGAACGTCACCTTTAATAAAAGATGCATGCAATCAAGAATTTTAGTCTCTTTTTTACTAGGAGATTTTAAATGTATTTATAGCTCTTAAAAACAAATAAGAACGTGCAATGTGATGATAGGATATCGAACATTAATAATGTGCTTTTAAATAGAGTTTATTACTGATAATTAATGAGTTAATGAATGACGCACTATTGCAAGGTTTTGTTCGGGGTAGCGCCTTAAGGGGACTACAGGACCTAAACGTAAGTTTTATAATGCCTAAAAGTATATGATCCACTGCACTAAACAAAATCAGAAAAATATATGTTATTCTTCAGGATATTTCCTAATTAGATAGTGTGTTCAAAACATAATACAACTAATTTGATACGATAGAAAAAAATCACGAAATTCCTCTAAAAATTTATTTTAACGATTAAAAACCATACTACTATGCATTAAATCATTCTGATTTTTTGTCAGATTATTCTACAAGCAACATACTAACGTAATAGTGTTTTAATTTTTTAATCCAATCCATAGATTTTTTGTAAATAGATAATTGCTTCGTATTGTGCAATAAATTACCAGCGTTGTGTCATCGCGCTTCTCTTTCTTTTCTATGCAGTTCGACGGTGACCGCGCTGTAGCTGTTGTAAGACTCTTAAGGCATTTATCTTTAATATTATGGTCAGTGCTCTGCATTACCTGACCCCTCTTACAAAGAAGAAGAGCAGAAGAGGGGTTGGGTTATACAGGTCACTGACTGTACATTGGTAGGGTTTTATACAGCAGTAAGCATTTATAAGCTAAACTAACGCTAAAAAGATAACCTAAATTATTGAACCGTTTTTACGTTAAGCCAAATTGTATGTAAATATATATTGGCTCCAATTTATCCCACAAACTGGCGAAATAATTTTAGTGCTGCTATGTAACGGGCAGTAGGCAGGTTTTATAAATGAGTTAAAAGTTAAAAATATTTTCCGTGAAAATGAGGACGAATGGAAAAAAATTCAACGCGGCAAGTTTTATGGTCACGAAAGGCTGTAAGCAATTTTAACTGCGATAAAAATTACTAGTGATATTATTTATTAACATTATTTTATAAATTTTGAGTTGCGTTATAACACTTTATCCTAAGAAACAAAATGGCGTGACCAGAAATTATTTTGACTAAAATGTTCAAAAGGAAAACCTGATTGTCATTCCTCAACTTATTATAAAAAAATCATGAAGATAAAGAAAAACCCAATAAATCAAACCAGTTTAGAAAAAACCGAGATCATTTCTGATCCACAAACGATTTTATTGATTCCATTTCATGTTTTTTTTTGTAGTAAAACATGGAATGCTTTACAACATGAATATTTAATATAAAGTGAAATAAAGCTACCAAAGTAGATGTGTGTTTCTCAAAACAGTGATTTACGATAGTCCCAAAAGAAATGATAAATGTATACGACATAATTTTGGAAATCGTTCAAGCAATTAATTAGTCGTATTATTAGATGTATTATTATTTTAAGAGTGACTTACCATCGAAGTCAACAGTTCCTGACCCATCAGAGTCAATTTCCTCAATCATCATGTCTAACTCTTCAGCACTGATCTTGTCATCCAGCTCTCTGAGGATTTCTCTTAAGACGTCGGTTGTAATGTAACCATTGCCTGGAATACAAAGAAAACTACTGTAAGTACACTTAATAAAACATACATTTCGGCGCGATTGACTGCTGCACTGCGTGTCGCGGGTTCAATTCCCGCACGGAACAAATATTTGTATGACCTACAAGTAGTTGTTCCGGGTCTGGCTGTTTGTGTATGTGAGTTTAAATGTTTGTAAACGCACCCACAATACAGGAGAAATTCCTAGTGTGATGCAAAGTTTAAAAAAAAAAACAATTGCATGTAATACTCCTCATTACTGGGATTTAGGCCTCCCCTCTGTGAGAGGAAGTGGGCCGTAGATAAAGCACAACGCGAGCCCAGTGCAGGTTGGTGGACGTTACGCCATGTTTTCAATTCATATTTCTAAGAGATGCTGTTTTCCTTATCCAATTTTAGGCCATTAATGATGAAATAAATTCCTCAAAATAATCTACGCGCCTGTTTGTTTTTAACCCACGACCTTCGACTCATAAGTCAGGGTTATTATCACTTAGCCACCAGTACTATTAAAACTAAGCATTCTTGTAGGTACCCTTTAAAATACCAAGTAGGTAAATTAATTAATTAGTGTAGACCTAATTAAAACCTAGTTTATATGGCATTAGCAACTAAAAGCTTCATAAAGGAAGATAATAATTTGTGAAATTGAAATTAATTAAATTAATGCGAAATATTGAATTTCTCAGCTCATAATTTGGAGGTATTCCACATTTTTGAATTCGTTAAGTTGAATAGTTAAGTACTTTCACAACTCTGTCAAAAAACTACGTCATAACAAATTCATTACGTAAAGCTAACATGTCCCAATATCTGTAACCTTAAAATCTAATGCGACAATCGTGGACTAAATGCTCTTAAAACACACTTTATTACCTTGATGACCGAAAACAACTAAAAAGGAAGTAATTTTGATCCTTTTATGCTTGTCATAAGGTTCAATTGGTTTTAGAAATTGATTTACGATGCCGTGAAATAAAATAATATTTCTGGGGAAATTAATTTCATATTTATAACGTATCGTCGGAGTCTTGGCCCTAGGTTCGTCCGTTCCGACCGTACTTAAATTTTATATGATGGAAGGTAAGGATATCCACCTGTACACAGAATTTTGAAACAAATTAATAATGTATAGAAGGTCGTAATGCTAATAAATACATGTTCATCCTAACTAATATTATAAATGCGAAAGTAAGTTTGTTTGTTTGTTTGTTTGTTTGTTTGTTACCTTTTCACGCCTAAACCACTGAACCGATCATCCTGAAATTTTGCATATACGTTGTCAGGGGTACAGAAACGGACATAGGGTACCTTTCATCCCGCAGAAAAGTACGGTTCCCGAGGAAAATAACAATAACGTCCTTATGATAATAGATGGCGCCACGTGTCTTTCGAATCATGATTAAATTATAACCCGAATTGATAGTCAAAGTCTAAGTTAACGCGAGCGAAGTCGCGGGCAAAAGCTAGTGGAGAATAAATGTCCAAAGCTCTGGGTAATTCCGTCAAGCAGGTAGGAAAACACGTGTAGGTGTTGCAATTTCGGAGATAATCTTCTATTTCAATATCGACACTAATATTTAAATACATAATGTTTGCCAGTAAATATCTATAATGCTAACTGGATGATAAACCTACGCTTATAAAAAAAAAAGTTATTGCATGAGCGAATGCGTTCACAAAAAGAGTTTATGGAAACGTTAACGCCTACTCCTGGATCCAAAGCAGTAAAAAAAAATGGAAATGTACCCATTTATTATTGCTGCCAGCTTGGATAAATTATAATCGTCGTACACGTGTAAATGGGAAAATAGATAAACTTGCGAACATAAATGTCAAGAGCAATAACACCGGGGATGTTTTCAAGTAACCAGAATAATGCCAGCTTTGATCAATTGTGAAATTGCTAAAAAAATCCTACTGTACATAGGTAATAAAAAATGTTAACCTATCAAATGCGAGAATTTAATATACTTACACAGTTGACAGTATTAGAATAATATTATCCAGATTTCGTAGGCCCAGCGGGGTAATTGCGTAACACACTGACAGTAGGAATGGCTTTTATTTTGACAGTTCAACAACATCCATTGCGTTATTTACGTTGTTGAGCAGACATATTTTTCGAACATATGAAGCAATGGATTAGCAATAGGATTCAAAATGATTCAGATTGTGATTGATAGTGTGTTACGCAATTAGGGTGTTGGTTATAAATTTAGAATGATAGTGAATAACAACAGTACCTACAACTATCTTCTACCTAGGCTGGAAGCCAACCCCAACATAGTTTGGTAAAAACTATTTTGGGGTTGGCTTCCAGTCTTACTAGAAGCAGCTGTATACCAAAATTTGACATGGAGTACAACAATAAATGTACAACTATGCTTACCTATACATGATAACAAATAAATCCATCAAGTATTGTCAATTATTAATAAAAAAATAACTATAGATGTTGGTACGAAAACTATTAATAATGAAATTAAATCGATCTACATACCTACTTCGCCTGTACACTTAAGATTTGATCTCTCAAGCATTAAAAAGTTAGCTATGTACACACGGCTACATATATCTGATCATAAGCTGACCTCTCATTGTACGGAAATCCTATACAATGCGAGATCAGCTTATACTGGAAATGTATAGCTTGATATGTAGCCGTATGTACAAAGATAAATATTGACATCTAACATGTATTGACATACCACAAAAACCTACTTTTTTGCGGTTAAATAAAACGAGTAGTTAATGCATATGTAACTTGCGTATGTACAGTACAACAATTTTCTTAATGTCCCTCGGAAATCATCGCAATTCTGAATACAAACTTATGCTTATTTCCATGTCCATCAATTATTAGATTTATCGTGCATAATAATTTGAATTCAGAACGAAGTACTTTATTGTTGTTTTGTTTTGACGTAACAACAATAAAGTACTTAGTTCTGAATTCAAATTATGGGGCACGATAAATCTAATAATTGTTGTACTCGAGTTTTATCCTAAGCTGTGGTTAGAAAGAAACACGATTCTTTCGCTATGATCCGTCTTCATAGTCGTCTTTATTTAAGCCCTAGACATAGATAATATTGAAGCCAGTTATTCAACATGAATTATGTAACCAATATTTTGTAACCATATTTTGATTAAAAAGAGTGTCCATGGAGTTTCTTGCCAGTTCTTCTCCATAGGTACCTACTACGCTTTGGAATGGGCAACTAGCTTCATCTTTCTGACTGACCGACCCCTAGACAATTTAAAAGTGCTTGTAATTGGTTTATTGAAATAAATGCTTTGAGTTTGAGTTTAGAACTCAAAGTCCGTCCGTCCTGATACCGATTAGAGTGTCAACGATATGATTAATGACATATTATCGTCTAATAGACATTGCCAAATTGTGCAATAGTACCTATTTAAATAACAAAAACTATTTTATACTCGGCTACATATCAAGCTATACATTTCCAGTATAAGCTGATCTCGCATTGTATAGGATTTCCTTACAATGAGAGGTCAGCTTATACTAGAAATGTATAGCTTGATATGTAGCTGTGTGTACATACTTCATTAGTATTTATCTCGCCTGTCAGACACGTGTGATCTATTGTTCAATTATATTTGATCATGACATTACACTCTTGGCTTGAGAATGAAATCGGAATGTTTTTCAACCAAATTAGTAACAATCCGGACCGACGACCTTAAGGCGAAAGCGTCAGGGTAGCCCGCGAAATTCAAATTTTCAAACGTTTTTTTGCAATTTGCAGTTCTGTATTAGGTTGTATGTTGATGTAAATATGATTCGCGTTCGTATCAAATGTTTATTGATAAAATTATAATCATACAAATCTTCAATACAACTCTCAAGTCCATATTACCCTATTGAATGACTATTTCATAAAATCATGACATTTGAGGCCAATTCAAACTTAAGGAGTTGTATTGCTGATTCTAATTAATATAATTCTGTAAAGCCATATTTGTTACGGTCGCGAATAATATTTTCATCAACATACAATCTGACACTGACCTGTAAATTGGAAAAAACGTAAGAAAATTTGAATTTCGCGGGCTACCTTAGCGCATCCCCCTTAAGAAGGTGGCTGGGACAGACTGGATGCGGAAGGCAGAGGACAGGGTATTGTGGCACAGTCTGGGAGAGGCCTATGTCCAGCAGTGGACTGCGATAGGCTGAGTTAGTTGAAGTAACAATCACTTCATCGTTTAGTTGTAGTAGGTAACTTTACTACGAATTTATCAAATCTTATTTAGAGCCAATTTAGTACCTCAAGCATATTTTCACTTAACACGGCTCAATTTATTGCCAACGTTACCGTCTCAAAACAAACGAAGTACGCTTCAAGTAAAAGTCTGAAGGTCGTCCTAATCTTCATAACGAACTTAATTTTAAAAGAAATTGCTCACTAAATTCTGTTTCAGCTCATTGAATGTTATCGTTGAAAGCTAGTCTTGTTTGATCCTGTTACAAACGAGATATTTCACTTTTTTACTTTGAAAACATTCCTGTCTTTCTACTCTGTTTAACAGGTATACGAATCTATTTTTATCCATCGCTCTATTCAAATGACGTTTTTTTTTTTGTATTTTTGTTATAACTAACTAACATAACTGTTAAACCTACAGAGAAAGAATTCACAAAAAAAAAAAAACTTAAAATGTACCTTCCAAACGCGAGCTCTATCCATGCCAGTAATAACTTTCTTTGAACAAAATTCAATTTCATTGTAATCATTTTGTGACGCGAGAATGCGTGTCAAATGAGAAAATGAAAAACGAATCTATTGAAAAATTTCAAGCGTCCACAATTTTGTATCGTACATATTAAAGGCAAAATATTTTTTAAATAACTTTCATACTTTATACTAAACAATATAACTAAAGCGATGTAGAATATTCTATGAACTCCCAACGAATTTAGCAATAGATCCTATGCAACTACACTCATGCGCAGAGGAACGCAAAAAAGTGTATATAAAACAAAATATCATGCATATTTGTGACAATTAAGTTTATTAATTTGGATTTAGCTTATTATTCGTTAATTTAAAATTGCAAATGTCGAAAATTAACCAAAATAAGAAAAAAATTAAAAAAATACAGGAAAGAAACATTTTTGTACTTAACATTTTTTTCTTTATTTTTCATAAATGTTTAGGAAAGGATATATATAACATGGGCTATAATCATATATTATTTGAACTTGGACCTTCCTCAAAAGTTCCTCCGTCTCTCTCGTTTCGGCAAAAACTTCCAGTATGACAATAGCTCATGCCATTAAAATATACCAGTAGGTATGCTGGTAGCAGATCTGACTGCCCATGATTCTTCAGGTGTACCTAGGTAGATACTACAAGGCTTATACGAACCCTGGTACCAGAATAGAAGCATTGCAGCTAAATAAGAAACTATACTGAATTTTAGCTATTTATTTCAAAAGGATGTGTTCACTTTTACGCGCCTGTAACAGTTGTGTTGTATTCTAAAACAAACTCTTCTTTTGCAGTTTTGAAACCAATTCTAAATTAGAATTGAGTGATCGAATGCAACTATAGTACATTATTGCAGCGGCCGACAACAGAGGCATTGATGGACGAATTTGAAAATGTGGGCCGAGGCAAAGCCGAAGCACACATACGTGAGTCCATCAATGCCTGGTTGCGGCCAAGGCTTGTATACTTTTCTAAAATAATGCGCGGAAATTCAAACTAAGTAAACTAATTATAAATTTCAGAATCAATGAC
Source organism: Dryobotodes eremita (assembly GCA_917490735.1). Lineage (NCBI taxonomy): Eukaryota > Metazoa > Arthropoda > Insecta > Lepidoptera > Noctuidae > Dryobotodes > Dryobotodes eremita. Next base: position 15,918,191 of record OU823255.1, read on the forward strand.
GTACAACGACCACTTTTCTCGCGCCAATATATTAATTTGGGTCTTTTCTATTTGCTAAGCCAATTCGAGATTTAAATAAAATCTTTGATAAGTTACCTCCTTAGTTGCTTAAAGTTTACACAACAGGTATGACTTTTCATAGTAATTTATTCGGCCGCTAAACACGACGGATATGGATTTTCATATTAACATTGCCAGCCGCTGCTCGCATGTATTTAACCAGTACAGCATTTTCAATCTATCTCGAAGGAGGTTGTCAAAATAATGCTCGAATTTCCAACCGTGTTTGAGAAAAAAAAAAACATCTGCCCGTCTATATGATGTAAGGTTCCTTTTTGCAGACAACCTTTACAGTACCTAAATTTAAGTGTCGGGTTGTTAGAATATTCTAAGGATTCTATACCTTCTTTGTCGTATAACCGGAATGCCTCTTTAAGTTCCTGCAGCATCGCCTCAGCGTCCTCCTCGACCATGAACCTGGATGCCAGCGTCACGAACTCCTCGAATTCCAACTCACCAGATCCTGAAAAAATTTGCAATGTTTTAACTTTTGCACTATTCAACGTAATGCTTTGTCTTAAACGGTCTGCAGTGGTGCGAACTAAAAACAGCTTCTTAATTTTCTAAAATAATTTTGTCTTTTGTCAACTAAGATTAATTTAGACGGCTTTTAGTCTAAACATTTTCATCTTTATTAATTAATTTCAATAAATGATAAATGATTTTATTTCTGTTTGCGCAAACACTTTTACACGACAATCATATTTTTAAAACTAGATGAGGTGGCGTTTCCTATCTGACTACTCTAAGAAGAATGGCCAAAATAAAATAAGAGGTCACAGTCTCAACTATATCCTGAACTTTTTAATTAATATTGTTTATCTTGCAAATTTATGACTAACAAAAAAAAAGTTTATTAACACAAAATACTTTTGTTTACTTTACCAATACCTACATTTCACATAGGTACATTGAATTTTGGGAAAAAGCTGAACAAATTGTGAAAAACCCTGCGTCCTTAACTAGGGGAACGCTGTGACCTAGGAGTCAGTGCTCTACTGTAACTTCGTATAGAAAAGATACCTTTATTTATGTGTGTTAATAAACCCTAAATGACCTGATTTAACTATGAATAAGAATGTGTGTGTATGAAACAAAACGAAGGTTTTGTTTCATACACAAAGAAGAACCAAGCGATAGATTTCATGGCAACAAATATCATTATCTATTCAAACAAACTGAAAACAAAGTAACGATTCCCAAACAAACTGAAACATATGTATGCCGACTGAAATAAAGGCAATTCGCACAAATTCCTACAAATCATCCTCTGCGCGTAACGAGTTTAGTTCAAGTTGCCCCTTTTGTTTAGAAAGGCTCAACTGTCAGCTGAACTCAAACCGTCCATGTTTAGTAAAGCATTAAGAAGAAAAATTAAAAGTTTGACATTGATTAAAGACTTTGAAATCTATTTGGGAGCTTGTTTACAAAAACCGTGATAATTTATGAAAAACCATTAAATTCAGCGACAGTTGTTTTGTTTAGCAAGCCCATCATTGTTACAAAACACCGAACGGCATTAATTTCAAAAATATCTTCAAAGATTTCTTCTGGCGCATAGACAAGTTAAAATTGCTCACTAACAACAGAGCATTCCATTTCCTCAACTGTCCCATAATGGAACGCAAATGGAAAGACAATGCACTTAAAACAGGAACAATTAATTGATCTTTCAATTAAGATGTTTTCGTAATTTAAAGAGCCAACTGTGTTGTAAATTGGCATGTGTAAAACTCCCGTCCACAATAATTTTACTGATAAAATCTGGTTCTAATTTTCTACGCTGAGAAACAAAATTAGTTGTGCTACATATTTTTCCTTGATTTCGTTAGAGTTATTAAAAAAATACTCGTATTTTTAAAACTCTCAAATACCTACTCGTGTTTTTGAGACTAATTGATGATATTTAGAAACCTGCCTACCGGAAATTCTTTTTAAGATTTGCTTTTAAAATTAACAACGATTTTCCCAGGGATCAAACTTAAGGTATTTTGAAAGCAGTTATACTTTTTCATGATTGCATTTTTAGATAACCTTTATTCGTCTCTATAATAATATTATGCTTCTGTGTTTTGTAGGTCCAAAACCTAACGACCAAACATCGTTATGTTCTGCTTATAGTAGCATAGTACGCTGGTTCTCAGATTAGAATATTATTAGTAAAGTAACAGCTTCCATCTTGAAATAGAAATGTAGGTGAGATACAGACTGTATCAGCTGCAATGTTTCCCACACAAATCATGTTGACTGAGGGGGAGAGGTTAGTATATTCCTAGACACACGATGTACTCGAGCATTTACAAATATTTAGATATACCTACGTTGGTTTTGAACAGAGCTATAGGGGTAAAGGTAATTTTAAAAAACACACGTCTATATTCATTTCTATATTTATTGAAAATAATCACGGCTATTCTTTTAGTTTGTATGTTAAGATTAATAAATTACCTAATTATTAAAAAAAATCACCCATGCGTGTTTAATTCAAGACTGTGTAAAAAATAATCTAGTTTTTCTAAATTCAAACTTTATTCATAATAGGTAAATACTGTCGAATGTCGATGACCCTAGTGGTGGAATTTTTGTAGGCGGGAGGTAAGAATGATCGTCAAACAGAATTGAATAACTTATTTCACACAAACAAAGGAAAGCTGAAGTAGTATGGAAAGTCAAAACACTTGTCAAACCTATCTGTAGGTATGGAATGGGAGAAAAAAAACTCCAACGTCATTGTTGTACAAGCTAGCATGAAACTGTGGCTTATTGGTCGATTCGCACGAATTAACTCGGCCCAAAACGGGCGAATCGACACTCTTAAATAAAAATATTTTTCTGTAGGCGATTCGCACGAAGTTAATTTACTAGTGTGCGATTCGACAACTCCAGAAATACGTATTAGGCAATTGGTACATTTTGAATTTTATGCAATAAATTAAGAAAAAAGTGCACTACATAAGCCGTAATTGTATCGAGTCTAAAAGCGATCTTTTTGGGCAACATTTGAATAGACCACTCATATAGTTATCGTTAAAAAGGCTCATCTGTGGTGTGCTCACAAATAAACAGGACAAAAATGAAAATATGAAATATTTCAATTACTTTATTAAAATTCCCGGTTGACAGGCATGTAAACTTCTGAATCTTTTACTTAGGATTTCAACTGATAAAATTAGATTGGTAACAATTGTTATTGTGATAGATATAATAGAGATTACTAATAGAGAAATTATGAACATTACGACTTGCCGGGGATTACAGCCTGTAATTCCCATAAGGATAAGCAAATGTATAGTATGTAAATATACCAAGTACACCCACGTAAATACAGAAAAATTATACCTAGGTAAGATCAATCAAGTATGTATCTATATGGTGCAAGGAGCCAGCCTGGCCTTTGTTTAAATTTCCAATAGAATAAAAGAGTTTGAAAAAAAAAGTGGGCTTTTGTCGGGCAGTAAGATTATTACCCGACTAAAGCCCACTTTATCCTTGTCTTCAATTTCCTTTTTCCGAAGTAAAATTAAAAACGAAAATACAAAACCAAAAACACCGACTTCCGAAATTAAAGTTATTTTTCACTTTTTAGCTGTGGTACCTACCTACCTGCTACCTACTTGCTAAGTAAATAACAGCGACAGGAATTGATTATAACATCATCAACATACACTAAGTGGAAATACGTATTATCGAAACTAACTCAAAAACCACTCATCCAGAACTTGATCAAATTTATATGGAACCACCTTATGAGTATACCATTTCAAACAAAAGAAGAATTTTTCAAATCGGTTTATAAATAACAAACCAACAAAACAAAAGGCGGGTCACAAAAAATGATATGATAAAAATATATTATGCAACCGAATTGAGAACCTCCCCTTTTTTTTGAAGTCGGTAAACAAAAAGGAGATTTGCAAGGATTATACCTAAGTAGGCATGATTAATCAATTCTGTATCTATATGATCTAAGCAGCAAGTCTGGTCATTAGTGGAATGCTTGAAAATCTTATAAGAAAAAAGTGGGCTTTAGCCGTATAGTAAAACTTGAAAAACAAGTGTGTAAGGTACTGACCGTCTTCGTCGACCTCCATGATGATCTCTTTGAGAGCCTCGTCGCTGACCTGGTGCCCCAGCATACCCAGGATTGTGCCCACCATCACTGTGCCGATGCATCCCTTCTTCTCTTGGTCGAAGACATCGAACGCCTTCTTGAGGACTGGAAGAAGATTTTATATTGTAACATTTAACGCCTTATTACAACATAGAAGTATATTAGATAACAATTAAAATATTGATTGAGGAAATTGAAGTTGAATGACGTTAAAATAAACCTTATTAAATTAACACCCGAAAAAGCTTTCCAAGTAATTTGATTTAAAAAAAAAGTACTCACTGTTGATCTGCTCCTGGGGAAGTTCATCCTGAAATCACCAGAGAATTTTAAATTATTATTTTTTAATTAATAAAACTTTTCACAAAAAAACAAATAATTCACTTATTTCACTTCACTTAAATCACATTCACAAAAAATCCTCTCACCATGGTTACGGTTCGCGGGTTCTAGCTACAGGTATTGCACGATGATGTATGCTATAGTGAACCACAACAGGAGGAACACAAGCCCTTTTATCTGAATGGAATGAGCGACTGTGCGGAGGCGCGCTAAAATATCACCCAGGTTGAAACAGTCAGTGCCTTCGTTCTCTAGTTCGCACCCCGAGCAGCGAGTCGCACGGATTTGGCTCCGCAAAATGCTTTTAACCGTTTGTCTGTAAGGTCATCACACATTAACACAGTTGCCGGATGTCCACTGCACCGATGTGCATCGTGCAAGATATGCCAAATGCGTATTTCACTATCAATGAATCGATTCCGTATGGTTATCAATTACATATTAATTAAAATATCATCCTGTTTGGACGGTTGCCACGCCATTTGTAGAATACTTTTCTCATTATAAACAATAGTAATAAAAGTAGGTAGGTAGCTATTTATAGCGGGAATATAATTGTGTTTTAAATAAGCTATATTATTAGCTATGTAAAGATATGTGCTGTTAATAAATTTTTGATTAATAAGGACAGTGCATTTTTGCTAGTTTGTATGGTTCTCGGGTGAAAAAGTAGGAACATCATTTGATAACCTTGTCAATATTCTACCTCAATACCGAAATTACTTCTGTGTATCAATGACGCCTGAAATCAAATATTAACATTAATTTCATATGATGAGTGTTCTAGGAACTACTTATAACATCATGTCAAAGCCAACAAAGCCTAAAACTGAATCTCATAATTATGTAACAATTCCCAACAAGGCTGTGAAAGTAATAATTAACCTTAACGCGTAAATGAGCACGTTTTACAATGATTGTGTTGCATCAATTAATTTTGATTTCCGCTTGTTCCTAATTTCACTCTGATGTTGCTCACAAAATTGCAAATGGCGCATCAAAGCTGAACAAACTCCCAGTTACAGGAGTGATTATAGTAATACACACCTACATTATAGGCTTTATAATTGGCAAAAAACTTCTCCAACATCATATTTTTTGCAATTTGCAACATTTGCAAGAATTAAAGAAGGAGTCGAACACTTCTTTTAATTCAATGCAAATGCTTAATATATCTCTGATCTCCTAATAACTTCAGTTTATAATTGATCTGAACATCAGAATGTACATTTAGAAAAATTGAGTCCTGATGTCTTTATTTTTTTTTGTAAATCATCATTATTATGTAAATAAATAAATCAATATTATACAGTGGTATCGCCATCATATTGCACATGCAACAGTGTAAATAAAAGCAGTGATCTAAACGCAGATAGTTTGGGAGGCGGGGAGGGGGGCAGGTGCGCCTGTTTGCAGACAGTGACATATTTTGTTGCTCCCGATGCTGCCAAATGCAGTGAAACGCTAATGATACCTTACATAACTTGAATATTTTTTGTTTAACTAGCTAAATTATAGCGAAGCATTTTTTTCCGAATATTTCCACCTATCCAATACAAATCAAATAATGCCGTACTACAGATAACATTTAAAAGTTAAAACTTTTTAATACTTTTATCAGTCATGTGATTAATACATTATTCACACGTAAACGTTAAAATATATTTTAATAAAATAAATAATAACTAATAATTTTAATATTTATACGAATAAGTCGTGAAATAGCATTCTATTTTATGTCCCAAGTTTCTGTAAGCTACATGAATCAATTTGAACGGATTTGATAAACAATACAAAATAACTAACTGTGGAAAATTTTGTCATACTGTGCATAATTTATTGTGCACTGAGTAAACACCGCAAATTGAAAGATACAGCATAATAATAACGTGTGCCAGTAATTTTAATAGCTCGTAAACAGTTTACACAAGCCGAGAACAGATTACAAAGCTGTTAAATGTTTGTTAAAAGCCATAAATAATACAAAATTTTGTACCAGATAGGTTATACAAAATGCATGCAGAAACGTTATTTTACCCATGGTATAATAATATACTTCGCCAGGTATGCCATTCCGAGACACAGTGGTCACGTGGGAGACACAAGCCTACGTCATCATCGCTGTGTTACCAGTAGTGTGTAATAATAACTCCCCAACCGCCTTTATTACCTGTACGAATCCGATAAAACAATGACGTTTTAACTAACAATTACGTTGGTATATGTTTAAATTGAATTGTTCCGTTTGATTAGAAAAACGAAACGACAATTTAAATGCTTCATATATATTTTTTAATAGAATGGTGACTGAAAATGTTTCCATCATTCGTGTTTTGTTGCAATAAAGTGGCAACTGGATAGTGACGTAAGCATGTGTCACTCTCGGAATGCCATACCTTGTTTTTTAGACCATGATTTTACCATATTTTTTTTTATTTCGTTTTATTACTGTCAAACGTAAAGAGAGCAGAAATTGAATTTCAGATAATTTTAAAAAAAAACAAGAGGCTGAATCCTGAATTTTTATTCCACAATATTTGTAAAAGTACTAGGTAGTATATTTTTCATCGACGCTCGCAGCTATGCGTGTTGCTAACTTAACCTTTTATATTTCAAGATGAAAAGATCAAAATGTTCTTTACAAGTTACCAAGTTTAAAAAAAAAAGTTTTTCTATCTTTTCAGATTTTTCAACTATAATCTGTGTTTCCGGAGAATCGAAGGATATACCAAAATTCGGACTACGACAGCAACACAAGCCAATTATCAAAACAAAGGTATTACACTGAGTTAATTGCACCACCCTGATTTATTATCAGAAAGAATGACAAGACTTCTTTATAGCTATGTAGAGTAAATAGTAACGAAAATAAATACAGTTATTTGCAAACGATAGTAAAAAGTATTTAGCTGCCAGAAAAGTTTCAAGTTCCTGAAGTTTCTCACTGAAACCTGACCATCTCTCTATCTGTCTTTGTTGTGAGACAGGTCGAAAAAGCGATATTCGATATTTACATAGCGTCAAATAGCGATATTTAGGACAAACAAGAATAACTGCAGCTCTATCTTATGACATAGTTTTAACTTCCGGTTTGGGAAATATATTTATTTAACGTACGTACTTACGTATTTACGTAAGTAATTATATTTCCCAGACCTTACAGCTTTTACAGAACCTTCCTCGTTACGAAGCTTTACATGAAATCAAAGGAAATATTAAAATAAAAAATATTACAGTGTGGATTCTGAGAAAGGTGGTTTTTAAAACGTGAAAGCCTTTATTTCGTTTTGTTATTCTATATTGCATTTGTATTATATGTTGCACTGGTGAAGTGCTATCATTTGCTGAAGGGTTACAGTTACAGGAAACCGGTACTTAGGTATTTTTATGAATAAAGTTATATAACGTTTTGTTAGTTTACCGTAAGTTCTGAGTTGAGCTGCACGGTTACTGACAAATGCGTGCACTGACTGGACAGGTCCACTCAATCTGTGTGGTTCTTTCCTCAAAAGACCATTTCAGATATCAATCTACATGGTCTTCACATGATCTGACCAAGATTATGTCTGGACTTTAAAAGAGACTGTGACCTCTGAGTTTGTTTCCGCCTTTCTTCTCAGAGTAGTCAGATAGGAAACGACCTCATCTAGTTTAAAAAATATGATTGACGTGTAAAAGTGTTTGTACAAACCTTCTTACAGAAATAAAATCATTTATCATTTACCTAGAGAGTGTCTGAAGGGTCATAAATTCCAACATTAATTAATATAGTGGTAGAATCGACACGGCCAATATGAACGTAAAGAGCAGTGGTGGCCTAGTGGTAACGGCCCCGACTTACGAGTTGTAGGTTGTGGGTTCGAGCCCAGGCAGGCGCTTTACTTTGTGTAAGTAATTTCATCACCGCTGCTCTCAGAACGGTGAAGGAAAATATTGTGAGGAAACCGGCACGTCCAAGAACCAAAAAATCGAGGACATGTGGCATCTACCAACCCGACCTGGGTCAGCGTTGTAGATTACAGCCCACTACTTCTCGTAGAGAGGAGGCCTGTGTCCTAGCAATGGGAACATTATAGACTGATTATGCTTATGCTAATATGAACGTATAATAAGCCATTAAAGACACACTAATATAAATTAAGTCTAAAGTTCTTAAGTCTTAACAGACAGACATTAAAAAGAAAGAGTAAAAAAAATAATAAATTGTTAAAGGTATTTAACTAAGTATTTCCTTGTATTGTAAGCCTGACGTCACACGCGTCGCCTGGGCGAGTTGGCATTGCGCGCACGCAGTCGACCGGCCACATCCAATTAATGTTTCATCTAGTCGTATCCTCATCACTGTTACAGGTGTTCTGTAATTAATAGACCGAATATATTCGTGGGATTATTTATAGCCTGCTCACTGCTAGTTGTCGACTGTGGCAACATGTAGTTTGTTGCATTAAATAAGTAGGAAACAATATTTACGTTACATGTTTATCGTTTAAGACTATTAAATTAATTTGAAATGTCATTAAAATATGTATTTTTTGTATTATTTTGATATTTTTGTTGTAAATGTCGTTTCTGTTGGAGATTATAGCCTTAAAGAGGTACTGTGACTCACTTGCTATTGCAACTTTCTGTGGTTTGAAGAAGATGTTGAAGTATACTTTGGGTAGATTGTTCTTTAAACACATCCGAAAGGATCGAACTTAGAAGTAAAAGCTGACACCATACTTGCCTTTATCATAAACAAGCTTCTGCCCTGGACTTCGTTGGCGTGGAAGTCGTTAAACACCACAATATACTAAAATAACAGCCATATTTTTATAAAACTCCCCGTTCGTAGTTTTGGTCTCAGCACCCACAATGTAAAGAGAGTCAGGACTGGTGACGAGAGAGCAACTGATGTATAGTTGTCCGTGGGAGGAGCAGTTCGTCCTGAGGTCGACAACTGCAGCCTTCAGTAGCAATTTCCAATTGCTTGCGAAGTTTTTCGTTTTTAGTGGATTAATGAACGCCTGCGTTTCTGCATATACTACCTTATGGCACAACACTGATATGCTGACTGATGCATTCTTAAAGATTATTCCTGACGAAAAGCTATCACTAACAACAGTAATAATATAACAGTACATTGTAAACACACGGGATTCCTTATTAACAGTCACCTAACCACAGCTATTTATGTTTATTATAACCATAGATGACAGAAGAGGCCAAAACTTAATGATTTTCTGTATAAGTTCTGCGAGTTGTCACATAATGTGAAACAAGAAACACAAAATATATCAACTATTGGGAATCGAATGTTTACAATACAGTCGCCGAGCCGCTAAGCTATTTGCTTTGTTGAAAGTTCACTAAAATAGCCGTTCTTATATATTTCATGATTGACTACTTAACTCCATAAAGGTAAGATAATCATTTAAAAGGTTAAATCTGTAACTATCTGCTATATTAATTCCCTATTCAGCCCAGTCAAGCGATTTCTGACTTTTCTAGTAGTCAAAGCTCAGTTGGTCCGATAAACTTTTCTGATCTTTATAAGAAACAGGATCAATTGGCATCAAAAAAAGTTTGTGTGAAAATTGATAATGTTCTTGCTGATTGTTATTTTTTTCAACATCTATGAAAGTATATCAAAATATTTCAAAAATTACCTGCCCTTATTACCCATCTCAAAAATCTACTCTGTGTATGTCAAGATTGACTGCTGCTCCATAAAGCGTGATGATATCCTTTTAAAGTATTAAATCTGTAACTATTTCTATAATATTCTAACCTTTTGGCTCGTCTTTTTTAAATTTGCGGTAAACTACTTAAAGAAGAAAACAAACATAAAGCAATATTGCTTATCCCCCATAGCAAATAGCTTGATCATTTATAGCCTTTAGACCGACCAGAAGTACAGAGAATATCTTTGCAAAATTTGAACAGAATTCATCGGGTAGTATTTGCGTGATGCTGGAACATACATTCAGATAAACAGGCAAAAATTATAAAAATTATATTTCCGGCATGAAAATTGTTCCCGGACCTCGCAAAAATGACCTAAAAAGAAAAGAAATGTACAGTTTTGACTTTGCTAAGATTTTATTTTATGTATAGATAACATCACAATATTTTTACTAAGATTTATTTTTACCAAATAAAATAAAACCTTCTCTCCGCTCATCTCTTCCTGCAGTATTAGCATTTCCAAAGCAATTTTCTGGTAAAATACAGAAACGTTTTAGCACGAAATAATCGCCGCTAGAATTTTAAGAAATTCATCCACCTGTAAAGTTCTCATAAATGTTACAAAATTTCCGATATTAGAGCCTCTGGGGTGCTCTAGATATCTGTATCTGTGTCGATACTTAAATAGGGCTTCTGTAACACTTAAAGTTATATTACTTAAACCCCTAAGGGAGCTGTAAAACTCCACTTTAAAAGATGAAGTCAGAATTTCATGAACTGACTTTCCGCTAAAGCAGAAAGTAAATCATATTATATATTTTGAAGTGAAATTGTACATTGTTTTACTTTATGTTTGCTAGTTGTTAACTAGGCACTACTCGGTAGTCTTTTTTGGATTTTATAGTTCTGACGATCCTAATTCGAAGACGTGACATCTATCAACCCGCACTAGGCCCGCGTGGTGGATTAGGGCCCATTCCCTCTCATAGAGAGGAGGCCTGTGTCTGTGCAGGCTGATTATTATATTATGACGATCCCATTTACGAAATAAGTAAACATTTTATAGGTATCATGTTATATTTATGAAGTCGTTTCGGGCATGGTTTTTCCGAAAGAAATGAGCTTCTTTCTTTTTTCATACTTTTATAATGCAGTATTATTTATTAGCCTTTTGGTCAGACAAACAAAAGAATAAATAAGAATAAAGTGTAGTCATAAGTCTCGTATTTGTTTATATTTTATTTGTCCGTTTGTCAGTCGGCAAAACTCCTATATATGTCTGATTAATGCAGTAACTATTCATTAAAATAACTAAGCGCTTTATTTAATTTCCAAATTACAGATGTAAATAGTCCACAGCTCACAAAAATTCGAGAAAGTAATAATAAAACTACAGATTCAGGTCTCTCAGCAGGAACTACAATTATTCCTAGTGCAAACTCTAAATAATTAACTAACTATGGGTTACCGCGACAATCGTTTTATTACTACTAATACCAAGATTCAAGATAGTAGCGCAAAAAGACTACAAATCTTACTTGTTTTATTTATGATGTCACTGGCTGGAAACGAACCATTTTAAAAGTAAAATAAATATATTCTGCGTAGAAGTTTCATCTGCCGAGTGTGGAAAGTTAGCAAACATTTTATATTTAAGAAATTGTGTTATGAAAACTCTTGGGCTTCCATAATTTGTATGCTTAGGTCCGTATTCTAGAATGATTTTCAGGCATATGCATTTAATCTAAATCTGGATATTAGTTTAGATTACCAAGTTAATGCAATGCCCATTTTGTCGTTGGTTTTGTCATTGGTAAAGACTGAAATCTTCAGAGGCATTACAAATAAAAAACCCTCCTTTTTTAGGAATATGAGCCTTACTTTAACGACGATGCACCAAAAGGACACCTTTTTTTCATGGGGATTCCTCAGTGATGCCCTCTGTCTGGAATGAATTCCAGGCGGAGGGCATTCACCTTCCGCCTGACGCAGGTCCTCACCGGACATAGCTGTTTCGGGAGGTTCCTGTTTCGGATTAGGCTGGAGGAAACGCCCGGCTGTTATCATTGTGTGGATCGACCGGAAGACACGGTGGAGGTCTGCCCGGCTTGGGCGGAGCACCGCCGTGTCCTCGTGGCGGCGATCGGCAGCGGCGATCTCTCACGTCCAGCCCTGGTTCAGGCCATGGTACGGAGCGAGAGGGAATGGGAAGCCGTCACCTCCTTCTGCTAAGCAGTAATGCTCGCGAAGGAAGAGACGGAGCGTGTGAGGGAGAGGCAATCACGCCTCTAGTCGTCGCAGTAGGATACACCTTGGGTGTCGGGAGTCGATTGCTGACTCCCGGCCACCGTAGGCGCACGCTTGCGGACGGCGAGCAATGAGCAGCTCGCCGTCCGGTAAGGACCAGGCCCGGGTCGACGGCGCGTCGTATTCCACGCGCGCCTCAAAGAGATGTCAGCATAATTGACGGGATCCGATAGGGCCGATGTCTGCCAGGAACGCGGATTGATCGAAAGAGTTACCGTGGCTCTGGCGCGCAGGCAACTGAAGGAACACGGGTGGGTTTTAGTCAGTAAGAGTCTGACACGCCCTTCTGCTCCGCCCAGAGCGGGAGAGGTCATTTGATGAGTTCCCACGGAAACAAAAAAAAAGGGGGGCGGAGGGCATTCATATTTATCGATTATGGTGGGTTATATCGGACTTCTACCAACACAAACCCCACGGTGTTCTTCCTGCTACCATGAGACTGTAGCGCAGTGATTAGGTACTCATAGTTAGGTACTCCGCGCTGCCAACAAACCAAATCAATCCCTAATTTTTAAATCCAAAAAGAAATCGAACTATCCATTTCTTATATTTGATATGAACCCCAGTAAAACTAAAAACAATAATAATTAATTGGCCAATGTTAATCGTCACTCACATCGACCTATCTCTTATGATTATCACTAGGTGACGATGTCATCACCAGCTGCCAAGGGAGACAATGTCACTGCCAAGTGCATTGTTCTTGCACTAGGAAAACAATCGCTGCCAGCAGTCTAACCCGTTTCGCTTAGCGGGCTATTGTTAGCAGCTGTGATATCATTTATAAAAGTGATATGTTCAATGGTCTGTAGATACTTGTGTAACCGGTAGTATTTTGTACTTCCTGATGCAATTTGAGGTCAGTGGACCTTGCTGCTAATGATAGATGGGCGGTATTCAGCGGTACCATTTAATCATTATGTTATTCTTTAAGTATTTATAGGATCATAGTATGTTCACAATGATGAATGAGTGATCTTGCAGGAAATTACGTTATTATAACTTTAGACCGTAACGCAAACCAGTTGTTGTTAACAAGTACAACACCTTATGAACGGACATCGGCCAATTTAAACTATCTTTCGAAATGTCGTTGTTTAGAGCAATTCCTAGACTGTAATTTCACAAACTACATTACGTGTAAAAAAAAACGAATAAGGCCCCATGCAAGCTTCACTGTTGATAAGTAAGTTAAAGTCCATCAAACATATTACGATAATATGAGCTTCGTTACTAATAATATTCCACTTTCAATGCAACACTCAAACTACTAAGGAAATTCTAATCTCATATTCTATTGTCTAGCCAAGTTGTAGAAATTCTAAATACACGTGCACGATAAACTTTCTATCAGAGTACACGTAGCTGGCAGTTATTTATTTTAGATTCATAACAATGCAAAACAAAATGACAATGCGAAATTACTTGGAGCAACGAAGAGATTAAAGTTCGCAGACAAAAATAAAAGTCAAACGAATTCATCTATTTTTAATCAAAACTGAAATTATTTTGTGGAACTATACTAAGCAGGTATAATTATTTAGCTAGATTTATAACCTAAAATTTGTGCGTTCTGAAAAATGCGTTTTAGAATGTTTGAAGTAAATGAAATGTTCAAAAGAGTGTTCCCACGGGAGAAGAACTTTGGATAATAGTCGAGGCCGATGCATGATTAAAGACTACCTATCCCATCATCTATCATTTGTGACATCTGGACCCACTGCGTGCATAATTATTTAAGACTAGCTTTTGCCCGCGGCTTCGCTCGTGTTAATTTAGAATTTGACAATCAATTCGGGTTGTTCAGGAAATTATAGTTAGGAGGATGAAAAACCGGTCAATCGACACTCTAGACTCACAAAATGTATTAAGTACTTAAATAAAAAAATAAAAATAAACTCTTAACACACTACTAAAGTTACTACAATAATATAATTCAATCATGATTCGAAAGACACGTGGCGCTATCTATTATCATAAGAAAGTTATTGTTGTTTTCCTCGGGAACAGTACTTTTTTTCGGGATGAAAGGTACCCTATGTCCGTTTCTGTACACCTGACAACGTATATGCAAAATTTCAGGATGATCGGTTCAGTGGTTTAGGCCTGAAAAAGTAACAAACAAACTTATTTTCGCATTTATAATATTAGTTAGGAAGTTAGGATTCAAGTTTGTAAAAACTAGGTGACCTTTTATCCCTGTTCTTCTATTTCCTATGGCATCCATATCCAGGAACATAATGATTGACAAAGAAAAAAGATTTTCGCTAATAATGTACCGATGCTGTTTGTCCTTTGAAAGGAGAGTGTTGGTAAGTAGTAAGGACAAGGGTAGAACAGGGCAGGTTTCTGATTTTAGGCTAAGTTCCACTTATTCCATAAAATATCTTTGGTAAAATCAGTCCTCCCACACCATGGACAAGGAGAGTAAGTCACTGCTTTGACGCCACGATGCGCGATGCGACCTCAAAGCAGTTTCTGCAAATCGCACTCTGGCATCAAACCGGGCAAACGCTAAGATACAGTCATTATAATCGCAATATTCAATTTATTAAATTAATAGTCTACAATGAATTTCACGGGTGGGCATCATGATATTAATTATCTAGCCACTTAAAATAGTGTTGTAGTAATCATGAAATTACACTCATGTTCTAAAATAATATCACAAACTATTTATTTTTAGAATATTTTTATTTATCGTCGAAGACTTCAAAATAACTTACATCTATGATCTAAAAGCTAAAAATTATACCTAATTACAGTAAACTTAATATCTAACCTTAAAAATCACATCCAAAAAGGAACTCGATATATTTATTTAAAGAAATATAGGGTTACGAAAAAAGACAGCAAATAACAAACATGTCTTTCCCAAGAAATTATTGACATAGAAACATTCTGACACATCACTATCCAACGATACGTCAGAAGTAACAAGGTCGCGTGATTCGTGATTGTTAATTGATTTTCTCTAGGCCTACAGCCGTTTTTAAATGTGGCCAGGAATAGAACAATCGTCCAATGGGCAAGACAATGCACGTCGCGCTATGTGCGCCTGCCGCCGCGCCGGCGCGGGCGCAACGTCAGAAACAGCTGTAACAGATTGATTCACGGCGAGGACACTCACTTTGACGGCTATCCGATACACTGTGACTACATTTTAGTTGTTCGGCGAACTCAAAAGGCGAACTAGAGATACTGCTTTGGTTCTGGGAAATACTGTAGAGTTGGAAAAAGTTGTAGGTTTTTTTAAATATTTTCTTCTTCATCAATTAATGTCATTAACATTTTATGCTCTTTTTTATACAGGTGTTTGTTCGAATTTTCCAAAGGCTTTCCCGGATAACAAACCATAATAACCTACCACTTACTTAGACATTACTATCGTAATCTTCAATATTATGAAATAACTGGTAGGAAGGTAATTTTAGAAAATAACTCATTTCCATTGAAACTCTTGCTAATATCTACTACACAGCACATGAATAGAAATTAGCTCAAAGGAAATGAACACTAAAAATGGAATGTCTAAGCGACTCCTGAAATGATAAATGATACCTGGCATGTGTGTGATAAATGGATAATATTTCCTGTCACAACTGCCGTAAATCAACTCGTTAAGCTTTCGTAAATTCTGTAGTTATCAATGGAATAGTACAGACTATCATCTGTAGAAAGTTCCGAAGTATTGGAAGTAAGAGACACATCATTATTAAAATGATGTCGTATACGCCATTCAGCTAGCTGGTCTTCCGTCGGTTGGAGAGCAGAAATGTAACTAGGTGCGCTGCTTTTACTACTTCTTCTTGATATTGTCCTATTGAATCTACTCGGATTAAGGTTCGAAGGCATTATGAAAATTTTCTTTTGATTGAAATGTGGCGTTGACTCTGGATTTACCCAGTCATTCCTCAAAGGAACTTTTGGAGGCATAACTAATGCATCAACCGATCTGTGTTTGACGAACAAAATTCTCTTACTGCCTTTCAGAAGATAAGGGTGCTGTCTAATTATAGCATAAACGCAAAGAGCTCCGAATACTATACATGCTGTCCCGACACCGACGTACAATAAAATATGAAGTTTATTATACGCTTCCTCATAATCAAATGTAGCATTTTGGTAGAGAACGCAGCTATCACGATCAACTTGCCCCGTGCTTAGCAATATTGGACAAAATACATATTCAGCTACTACATCTTTATTATAGATTCTGAAAACGGAAGGAACATCACTAATGCAGTACACCTCATTTGGACATGTAGTCTGATACCATAAAAGACCATACTCATCTGGTTCTAAAGCACCTATCTCAACCATAGAATAGTTATGCGTTTTCAAGAAATATGTTAACTTTATCCAATTCTTTCTGGGCATTATTTCATAAATTGAATTTTTAATAAAAGTAGGCAGAGCATAGAAGCCAATTAACTCATTTTCGGGGCATGTGTGTCCATACACCGGTGAAAACAGCCTCAAAGACGAATTTGTAGTAGCCTCATTACCATTACGGCAGTCATTGCTTAAATAAACTATTCCACTGATATTATCATCACCCAATTCATCCCACACATCCCATCTCTTGCCGTCCTTATCAGTTGTATTTATTTCAAGATGTTTTAAATAATCATTTTCTTTTTGAGCACAATTTGTTTCGAGATAACTAAAAGTTTTATCTTTAAATTTTTTAGGGCTGTCACAATACGGGTCAGTAAGCAACATATCCTTGTTTGTTAACCTTCTGATTTCATCTTCTGAACAATTGCAATACCACAAATTATCCTGTAGATTAATTCTGGGCTTAGGATAAGCTATTGCCATAACAGTCTTAAACAGTCCCGCGGGTATTGTGTGTAACTGGTTGTTATGCAAGAATATCATTTGAATACTGTGTAAGTTATCGAATGCTCCTGCACCAATATATGTTATGCCACATGAATTTAGATACAGGTCTTTACATTTCTGAAGTCCAGTAAAACTATTTCGCCCAAGAACGTCTTTAAAAGAATTGGAGGAAAAATCTATGATTCGTAATTCCGCAAATGTTGTTGAACCTGTTACGTTTGTTGGATCCCAATGGTTACTTCTCGTTATTGTAAGACTTCGTAGAGTATCATGGACTGGTCGCAGAGCATCTCTAGGTACATTACGGATGGTGGTATTCCGGATATAAAGTATTCGTAAACTCGAGAGTCCTACGAGACTATTCGACGTCCAAGTTCTCAGATCTAAATTGTTGAACTCTAGTACTCGTATGCTTGCAGAGTATTGGCTCATGAAGGCATCACACGAAACGTGCTTCAGGTTCCCGTTCATTATTGTCAATTCGTGGATATTTGTTCGAAATCTTGACAGCCATTTTGGTGGCATAGTGTTTTCAGGGAACATAGGTTTGTTCAAAGTTAGAAAAACAGATTTGCAAGCCTCGTCTACTTCCTGTAACAAAACGATGTAGGATTTACAATTGGTACTGTTAAAGTCGTCCAAAGCTCATGTTTATATTTAAATCTCTAGAACCCGCATAGCTGGGCAATACACTATTAGGTAAAACTATTAAGTAAAGTAGTTTTTGACCGAGTGAGCGCGACGCGTCTCTGTTTCAGCTTGGGCAAAAATACTTTCGTATGTCCGGATGTCCGGCGGATGACTGATCTCCTCTACAGATCGTATTTCTCAACCGATTCTCGTGATATTTTGCGAGCAAGTTTGATAATTATATGGCTTTTTTATCGATTCATTTTTTTGTAATTTTTCATAATGGCGGGTATATGGGCGATGAAAACGTTAAAAAATAAACATATTTCAACCATTTCGCACTCTGCGCGCGCTTTTTGTTTTTAAGGTGTACTGTGAGTATTTATTCAGTGTTAAGCTATTCAAAGACAGTTAGCGAAGTCTACAGCTCACAGAGCCACTAGTTTAGTAAATAATCTTACCGAAACTGCGTGGATTATGTCTTCTTCGTATTCTCCGAAGTATGGCGCCTCTTTGCAGACGACCCTGCAGACGTTGGTGCTGCAGCGACTTTCTCGATCTATGGGGGTCAGTGGCGGCCACTTTGGGATAGCCATCAAGAGAATCAGGATGAAACTCGCTACTGTCACAGCTGCGAATATGCTTTGGACCATAAGTCGCAACCACCCTCGACTGCATGATGTATTTCTGAGAACAAAAAAAAAACAAATTTTGATGCAAAAACTGTACTTTCGATAAAAGAAAATTGGTTGCCTATCATAACTAATTGACTATTTCATCTGCCTAAACTTTTACCAACTTTGTTGAGGTAGGCTTCCAGTCTAACCGGATGCAGCTGAATACATGGAGCGACTGCAAATTTGTGCTCCATAATCCAGTCACTGGGTAAAACGTTACTAGGAACTTTTCAAGCAGCATATACTGCAAACGACCCAACGCACAACAGCCAAAACCGATCGATTTTAAAATTATCCAGAGAAAAGAAATGATGTATTTGTTCATAATTATTTAACATAAATAACACACTGCAGGTAAAAAAAAAAACTCACCTTGCAACTGAAGACAATACGTTCGATTTTTGTGCCAAGGATCCAGGCCGGACCAACTGGAGTCCTCTCATTTGGATAGCCAAATGAATAGAATCTTGATTGCAATAAAATAATTTTCACCAGTGACGAACTAAACGTTCGTATGGTGCACCGTGCTTTACCAAAACCTGTAGACTCGGTAATTTGATCACAACGACATAAGCTCGTCCAAACACGAGACAAACAGGTTCTCAGATACACATCCCGAGCAATCACTGATGGAACTGCGTTACTCATTTCAACCCACGGATATGATAGTTTGATAGCCCATCCGTATCTCGATAAGTGTAATCGAGACAGTGATGATAATTTATCGGGCCATTAGCGATTTCCCTGATAAACTTTGTAAACACAAAAGTGATCGAACGAGTAATTTCACGGGCGAGGGCGTTTATTGCCTATTAAATGGACGAGGCTGATTAAAGGTTTTAGCATGGAAGCATGGATTATTAATTTATTACGTATGATGCAAGTAGGGGGAATTTTGCAATTGTGCCAAAAAGTTTAGGTTTAAAAAGAATCTGAAAGTCACTTTTATGTTGCTTGATGATCAGGCTATGTCCTAACCAAAGCGATCGTCTTGCAAACACGTGACCCACGCGTAAATTTTTTTCGGCGAACCCGAACTCGTCGTTGGGCCGACAATGGGTGCCTTCCGGTTATCAGAAAAAATGAGTGACATATGAACGCGGCGATCACCTAGTCGCGGGACTGATCGCTTTTGTTGGTACACGGGGTAAAGCTAACAGTCTGGCGGCGAGGCGACGTCACAATAATTTGATTTGATTGTATTGCAAAACATGTGGAAATCATTTGCGTCTCCAAAGACCAGTAAATAGATGGTGGCGAAGTAACAAATTTTCAACGAGAGAAGCCTACGCTGACTCCCATACCGATCAACACCGTAATTTGAAACATTGTAAAAGCCCCTTATTGTTAAAAGAGTAACCGTGGCGTTTCTTGCCGACTCTTCTCCTTAGGAAACAACCAATTGGAACCGTGCACCTAGGTTCTGACGTTTCATAAGTGCCCATGATGGTTTATGTGAAATAAAATATTTTGATTTTGATTTTGAGAGTTATTTAAAAGTTATTTCAAATATCCAGAAACAACTTTTATTTTGCATTTTTAACAACAGTTTGGATTATGACGCAAAAGAAAATTATATTTTAAAAGCGTTTCTTAATATAATTTTATAATAAGATTTTATGTTTAAGCCTAGATTATGAATAAAGGGAAACAAAAAACGTTTGCTCGACACGCCACGTTAAGTCAGAGGCTTGTATTAAAAGGCTGTTGTGCAAGCCGATTACCTCCGCACGCGATCTTAGCACTCCTTAATTCATCGTTAAAGCCTAGAATACATTAGGAAGAAGTGGTACTTTTAATAAATATCTACTTGCTGTTACTTCGCCTCATAAATGTTTTTTTTAATGAAATCACTTAAAAACTTTTGTCTTTTTCATACATTTTAGAGTAGACGGCTCACAGTCGGCGTCTGTTTGGTCTGAAAGCCAGCCAGCCCTAACACTGAAATTCAAACAAAAAGTTGACAAAGATTTGGTTATTATAATAGCTTTTTCACATCTAACATGACGTATTATCTTCATAAAATACAACAATTTTACTCATAAAAAAATATATATATACACACATCAAAAAAAGTCTGTGTTCACTAGCAAAAGTTGACATATTTAAAAAAATTTCACTTTGTCAAGAAAAAGTGTTTACGTTATATCTTCTTTAAAATAGAAGTACATTGTTTGAAATAAAAAAATTAAACATATATTTTTTTTAAATAACAAAAATTTAGTAATTCAATCCTAATGTAATTGTAACAGACATTTGATGGAAAGAATAAGATTGTTTAACTAAACTTATACTCGTACAACAACTTATTAATAGAAGGTTTTTATTTAATTCAATATAACCCCTCCCCTGACTCGCACACATGCGGAGCTCCTCCTGGGCATGCTGAGGATCAAGTTATCCAGCATTTCTTGCGGTAACCTATCCCATTCTTGAACAGCGGCTTCCCTGAACTCTGACACTGTCTGGGGAGGTGGCTGACGGTTCCAAACAGCTCGCTTAAGAGCATCAGGCCAGTCTAACCTTGTGATGTCGTATTCTCGGAGAGCAGTATTGACTCGTTGAGCTCGATGTGCGGGCGCATTATCATAGACCAGTACGAATTGGTGCCCATTTTTTACTCGGGATGGTCTGACAATTCCATCAATACTCGTAGCGACTGTTTTGTACATATCTGCCGTCATGGAGCCTCGATACGGGATCAAAGGCGTTCTAGCTCCAATCACAATTCCACCACAAATGGACATCAATTTCCCGCCTTGCTGAACAGTTTCAGTGGCAATTCTTTGCCTTTCAGAGTCTCCAGGTCTTCTCCAGACACGGGCACGTCAGTTATCTGGATGAGTACTGATTCGCGATTCGTCAACGAAGAGACAGTTTTGCCAAATATTTTTCTCCTCGTCTTCTTCATTTTCCGGAGCCTGGCTCACTGCAATCTCTGTATCTCTGCAACGTGGGCACGACACAGGATTGGGATACAGCAACTCTGCGTGCTATTTCTCTCGTGGAATATCCTTCTTCCCTCAAAGTTACAATTATTGCTTGTAAAACTTCTGATAATCCTCTTAGCATTTTACACAACAACAACTTTCCTTGAAAAAAATATTATAAATCCGTTAAAAATGACTAATTCAGATTTCTGAATGAACGTACGCGTGGATTGAATTTCTTTGTATATGGAGAAACAATTGAATTTGTTCTTTTGTTTTATATTCAAATTCTATATTTTTAAGTAAAGAATCTAAAAAGGTAAAGAAATTATAATATAGTCTACCGTAACAAAAAAGATTTAGATTTTTCAAACTGTTCGCAAACTTTTTTTGATGTGTGTAAGTAGACCTGTGTCGTAAAATGCCATGTCCTTGTGTCAATGCCATAAGTTTTCAATGGTTTTTCTTTTTGACCAACAAAAATCAAATGTTTTCGTGAGCTTTTAAATAATTATAATAAACATTTAAGGATAATGAGAGACTATAATTATACAAGGTGTGTAACTTAAATAACGCACAACCTCTTAAGGGGTCATTGCACTTGTAGCGGTACCTACATCGCCACATGCGAGCTAGCTGCGACACGTCACACTGACGTCACGCAAAATCCTGCATCGCGCAAGCAAAATTTACCACGCAACTAGCATATATACAACGTCCCGACATCAAACGTTGGGCAATTGCCCACCAGAGACGACACCCGTCTGGTCGGAAGATCCTCCCTTTTCTATAGAGTATGAGTGAACTTTACACCCTGTTCCTTATACCTCTATACATCCATCATTATGAACAACTTCGATTATGGGACCAACCCCGAAATGGCGAAAAAAAAACTGCCGTTCCCTACATTTACCGAGTTATGCGAACATATGAAATGTAGAGAACAGCCGATTTTTTTTTCGCGATTTCAGGCTTTGTCCCACAGTAAAAGTTATTCATAATGATGAGTGCAATGACCCCTTAAGAGGTTGTGCGTTATTTAAGTTACACCTTGTTTAAGGTTTCGGTCCAAGCCCTGACCATAACATCGGATATCAGAAAGTAACATTATATATGGAACACAGCATTGACAAGGAAATAAATTTATCCCAAACCACTCAGGAATATGAGATAGCAATATACTCCGCTATGATGGCTAACTTGAGATCTAACTACTTTAATATATGTAGAATGTTACATTCAAATTATGTTGGTGATAAGACATGAACACATATCCACATATCCCACATCATACACATTACTCCATCTTCAGATATTTAGATTACCTTCATAAAAAATATCCTTAGGTTCGCTTCCCCGTCCGGGCAAATGTTATTGGGTTTTGCTCATCTGGAATTTTGCAGTAGCAGCCCGGAGGTTGGATTTGTGCCTGGTTGATAGCAGTAAGCTCGCCCCCTGTTACATGGGACTTAAATATAACTGGTAAAATATGGGTGCAACCCTCTAACCTTTCGGAAAATACAGGCGTGCTGTTACGTTATGCATGTAAATTGTTCAGAATTTGTGGTCAAAGTGCAACCTTCGGAGCCTCTGCCTTTAATAAGTAGGTATGTAATGAAGGTAAATATTGGAATGTTAGTTGTGAATTTGATCATTGATAACCAGAGATCGGATATTCGGATGCATATTTACCTAAAGTTAATTTTTGCTCTGAAAATATGGAAGCGGCTTCTTAAAATATTTTTTTTTTTTTGTAAAAGAAAACCAGGGATGCCAGGAACACCGGGAATACATAACTAGTCGCGTGTATAGTATGGAAGAGATATATATAAAAAAATGAAAAAAAAAACCCGTAGTTCTTGGATTATATATTATATAATCCCCGTATTTCTTGCATAGCTGTTCAGATACATTACAAATAAATATGCAGATGCATTAATTAATCTTTCACTCCCAATGCAAATATGTGTATGTAGGGTATAAGAGGTCGGGTGGTGTGTTAGTTAAAGTTAATATGTTTTCGATACAACAGCGCATTCAATATTAGCGAACATCTCAACTTTAGGTGAATATCCGATGCATCCGAATATCCGATCTCTATATTGATAACCTAAAGTACAAAATAACTTAACGGAAAAAATTATCATATTATTATGAAAACGAACCGCGGAAAAATACCGACCACCGATACCGAATACCGATTCATTAGCCTTTTATTCCTGTACAAGGTACATGATGTCGATATGCTTTTCATTGAGTGAAAACAAAGCTCAATATTGAACGTACCCTACTTAGTATCTGCCCTAACACGTAATATAGTTTTATCAACAAGGAAAACAATACACAATGGAGAATTAGGTGAATCATTACCCCTAACCAAACAACACACACAACTGTAGGTGCTTGTCTATGACAATCGCACACCTAGTCGATGCGCTGTGTGCAAACTCGAGTCTCTACGTCTCTACGTTCTGTGTTGGTTGCAGCAAAACTGTATGTATAAACTCCTGTTTCCTTTTTTTTTTAAACTTCACCTCCTTCCTTACCCTTCATTCATAATTTTATTTATGTAAAGGGCGGCACTACTCAAAATATCAAAAATCGATTTTTTGCGATTATCGGAATCTGTCTGATGTTGTATATTATTTTACTAAAATATTAATTGAGAAAATTAATATTTTAGTAAATTAATATACAACATCATACAAGAATAATTATAAATCGATCAAATAGAAAACGGGGTAAAACGTTTTTGCTGTTCCTGAAAAAAGAGGTATTTTGAGTTGTACTAGTCTTTATCTAGGTCTGCGATCATGTGTAAATCGGTTATTTACGTATCAAAAATTGAAAATGATAACTCTGCAGGCGAACGAATTGAGGAACGTTTTAAGCACAATATTTTGACATTCATCATTTCTCCTTTTATTTAATACCTACTTATACGGACTTTAAAGTTTGTACAATTGGTTCTCCTGGAACATTTTGTACTATCAATATAACATAAAATAACAACGCCTGTTAAGTAATAATAGTATAATAGTGTTAGTATAATATAAGTTTATTCAAACTTATATTATTTTGTTCGGGGGGTTATTATATTATTTGGGGGCTTACATTTTTTTTAATGTACTAATGTACATAAAAAAAAAAACAACAACACAGTAGATAGCATATGGAAACACAGGGTTGTACTATCAAGTTTAAAATTATAGTCAGCTTTCCGGGCTCCTAAACTAGGTACGCAAACCTGTATCTTAGGAGTCGGAGATTTTGCGGCTTCAATTTATAAATTACAACCGTGACGTTTCTGTTTGTTTACTGTGGTTGTCAACACAGCAGATAGAGTGAATGATTGGGTTGCGAAGGGTTAGGAACCCCTATAACACAACCACATGTCGCCAGATATGCTTAAGTTCAATGTAATAGGGCTCCGGGCTGCTCCTGGGAAATTCCTGATGGAAAAACCCAATAACACTTTGCCCGACCTAGGAATCGATCTCAGGACTTCACCAGTAGCTTTTGCGACCACTAGACCACGAGGCAGTCGATATTTTACGTAGTATTACGTAGGATCAGTCAAAATATGACAATACACATTGTATCCCCATGGTACGCTCGCGCCAATGCTCCGAGCATTATGCATACGTCATAATTATCGACGATATTTCCGAACGGTCGCGTTCAATTCCCCTGTGGCTTTTAATGCAGGGCCCACAGATGTAGATAATATTAGATAACGGTAGTTTGTGCAATTGTATGGAATTTGTGCCCAATATTTTACGTAGATATAAGAGAAAAATGTATGATGGATATTGTCTGAAAAAGTTAACGAATTCGGGAGAGCCAAAAAAAAACCGCTGTAATGAGAGTAAAATTACTTGCAGTTATTTGCATATATTTTGCAGTAAATTACTTGAGTTATCGCAATGTTTTTCTCACGATAAAATATCAAATAGCCAGCAATAAGAACCTGTTGAAAAGGGCATCCAAAACGAGAAGTTTCTGGCGCTTTTTTTTAATTTCCCTAAGGTTTATAGTATGTTGTGACGAAAAGCTTCCTCTATCCATCGTTCTACATCTATGGCAGTAACAATGAATACTGATAGTGATGTAGTCGATACATAGTTTCCTGTGAAAACCACTCACACTGCTGCACTGGTGCAAAGCGATTGGTATTCGACGGAGCATACAAATGGCCTGTTACTACACTGTGAACCACATATTTTTCTATATTCTGAGTTTTATTTCACTCGTTAATCTAAAATTTCCCACTGGGCTCCCGGTGTAATGTTTTAGATTTTCCATACAATTTATCGTTGTGTATTTTTTTCATTGCGGTTGTGGTTGATTTGTAGGGTTCCTTACCCAAATGGTGCCAACAATGAACGCCACAAGTATTTTATTTACAAACGAAAAGCACGCAGATGTGTTAAAGAAACTAAGTACTAGTAGTAAGTCAATAGTCATATGTGGAGATTTTAATATTAATTTATTAGAAAATAACTCGAATACTGTTAGATTATTAAATCTTTTCGGGTCATTTGATTTGTCAAATGTTTTTATTGAACCAACCCGAGTGACAGCTTCTTCTGCCACTTGTATAGATAATATTTTTTGTAATTGTGATTATTTACACAAACAAATTGTAAATAAGTTGCCATCTGATCACAGTGGCCAAACAGTAACATTTTGCTCCTACATGCCTTTACAAAAAATTCAAATAAGGTTTAGGCCAATTACATGTAAAAAATTAGAGCAATTAAATAATTCTTTAGCCAGTACATTATGTGATCAAAGTTTTAATAATGTAGGTGACCCAAATGAGTTCTACGCCGAGTTCTTTTCACTATTAAACACGCAATTTAATGACACTTTTCCACTAAAGACTAAAATTATTTACACAAAGTTTTTATTTAGTGATTGGGCGACTCCAGGTATTCGTAAAAGCAGGGAAAAGCTATTTGAACTTTATGGTCTAAAGCAACATATGAATAATACAAGATTTCATCAGTATGTTGCAAAATATTCAAAAACTTTTAAAAGTGTGTGCAAACTAGCAAAAGCACTTTATATTAGCAATAAAATAAAATCAGCTGATGATAAAATAAAAACTACCTGGCAAATAATAAATAATGAAACAGGCAGGAAAAAACAGCGTAATACAGAATTTAATTTAGAGACTGCACATGGCCTCATCAACTCTGATGTAGAAATAGCTCAGGAATTTGAAAACTTTTTTACTAATATTCCCCTTAAAACTACTGAAGCTTTAAATTCCTCACCCGCGCTTTCTGCTGCCTTACTTACAAAGAATGTCAAGGCATGCCCTTTGGAGTTTAGGTTTCAGCATACAAACCCCCAAGCTGTTATAAAAGCTTTTAAAGATCTTAAAATTAAATCAACAGAGGATCTCTGGGGAATGTCTGTAAAAGTCTGTAGATCTCTCATCGAAACCATTGCTCCCTATTTAGCTTTCATATTTAACACCAGTGTAGACCAAGGAGTTTTTCCGGATCTTTTGAAACACAGTAAAGTAGTTCCGTTGTTCAAATCCGGTGATAGTAAAGAACCCAACAATTATAGGCCTGTGTCAATTTTGCCAGTTCTCAGTAAGGTGTTTGAAAAGTTAATGCTTAATCAAATGTTACGTCACTTTAATAAAAATTCCATCTTTCATGAACAACAGTACGGTTTCACCAAAGGGCGCTGTACCACTGACGCTGGTGTCACCCTACTAAAGAACATTTTTAACGCCTGGGAAGGAGCACAGGATGCCATTGGAATCTTTTGCGACCTCTCTAAGGCGTTCGATTGCGTAAACCATGAGACACTTCTGCTGAAACTAGAGCACTATGGAATTAGGAATACAGCTCTTGATCTACTAAGGTCATACCTCAAAGATAGAAAGGTTAAAGTTCAAGTAAACGGCAAGAACTCATTAGGGTCTG
Organism: Dryobotodes eremita; assembly: GCA_917490735.1. Lineage (NCBI taxonomy): Eukaryota > Metazoa > Arthropoda > Insecta > Lepidoptera > Noctuidae > Dryobotodes > Dryobotodes eremita. The sequence goes on from OU823255.1 coordinate 15,945,711, forward strand.
AAATGACAATGGGCGTTCCTCAAGGTTCGATATTGGGTCCATTCCTCTTTTTAGTTTACATTAATGATTTGCCCCAATTACTGCAGAATCAACCGAAGATGGTGTTATTTGCAGATGACACATCATTGATCTTTAAAGTAGACCGACGGTCACAAAATCTTGACGATGTAAATAACTCTATTCTTCAGGTCCAAGATTGGTTTATGGTAAATAATTTGGTACTTAATGAAAAAAAAACCAAATGCATTAGATTTAAATTACCTAATGTTAGAAGTTGCGAATGTGACATCATATTGAATGGAGAAAAACTAGAATTTATTAATCAGACAGTTTTCCTGGGAATCACGCTAGACGAGAAATTGCAATGGGGACCCCATATAACATCTCTTGCGGGGCGGTTAAGCTCGGCCGCTTATGCTGTTAGGAAGATAAGACAGTTAACAGATGTAGAAACCGCGCGTTTGGTCTATTTTAGCTACTTCCACAGCATTATGTCATATGGCATTTTACTGTGGGGTCGGGCTGCTGACATTGAATCCATTTTCATTTTGCAAAAGAGAGCTGTCAGGGCCATTTACAATCTATGTCGTCGCGAATCTCTTAGGGAACTATTTAAAAAGATTAATATTATGACGGTACCTTGTCAATTCATTTATGAAAATATTATGTATGTAAGAAAAAATCGACATCTTTTTAATAAAATAAGTGATAGACATAATTTTAATACTAGAAATAAAGATAAAATTGATCAACCATTTTTTAGATTATCTAAAGTACATACATCTTTTATGGGGTACTGTGTTAAATGTTACAACAAAATACCTTGTGACATATTGCAATTAAATGAAAGAAAATTTAAAACTCATATAAAAAGTACACTTTGTAAACAAGCATATTACAAATTAGAGGATTATATCCTAGATAAGAATGCTTGGAAACATGCTGGTCCTGCTCCATAGGACAATCTAGAGTCTAGACAAAATCAAACTGGTTGCTAATTTGATTGTATAATTTATAATTTTTATGACATTGATTGTTACATTATGTACTTAACTACTTAAACTCACACACTAAATTATTACTTGTTGAAATTTTGGAAACATCATCTACTTTTCAATATTTGTAAATATGTGAGCACCATGTATCTATCACATAATTAATTTACCTGCCTTTGCATTATATTTAATTCTTTTTACCTACTGTGGTATAGTAATTTTATTCTAGGTGCATCGTCTTCACATATGATTACATAATTAATGTGAACTTACATAATATTGTAAAATATTTTAAAAGAGTAACGGTGGAGTTTCTTGCCCATTCTTCTCCATACGAAACTACCTTTTGGAAGGGGCAACTAGAATCAATTCTATTTTTTTGTAAATTTTGACGTTCAAAAGTGCCTTTTATGTGCCTATTTGAAATAAATGATTTGACTTTTGACTTTTGCACCCTTGGTAAATATGATGGTTAGTTTTTAGGGTTCCGTACCCAAAGGGTAAAACGGGACCCTATTTCTAAGACTCCGCTGTCCATCCGTCTGTCTGTCCGTCTGTCACCAGGCTGTATCTCATGAACCGTGATAGTTAGACAGTTAAATTTTTCATAGATGATATATTTTTGTTGCCGCTATAACAACAAATACTAAAAAATAACATAAAATAAATATTTAAGGGGCTCCCATACAACAGACATTATTTTTTTTTGCTGTTTTTATAAATAATGGTACGGAACCCTTCGTGCGCGAGTCCGATTCGCACTTGGCCGGTTTTTTTTTTAATATTTATGTTCTGTGGCGTTGATTTAAAAGAAAAGAAAAAAAAATAAAAGTAGGTTAACCATCTGTAGATGTCCGTTTTTATTTATCCGGACTACATTTCTTATAATAACGAAACCTAGTTTCACTGAAAAACATTTTACATTTCCTTACAATCGACCATCAGACAGTCGTTTTAATAAATACAGACTGACTCGTTGTTGAACTTAGCACTATCTTAGAGTAGGTTTCCAAGATGCCAAAGTTTAATTACGAACCTGTCAGTTCCATTGGCATTAATTGGCCAGCCAGGGAGCTCCCAAGACGGCAACTTGGTATCGCAGATCTTTCGGTGTCCGAACTTACCCTTTGTCTCGGTTGGGTAAACAACGATGGTTGGTGTACACTGCTTCGCTATCGCGTAACGTGAATACTAAGTTGAGTATCTAAGTAGTGCTTTAGTTAATGCTAAATAGAAAAAAATCTGTCCAAATCCAGGCAGCTACCAATGTGACTTTTTCAATTCATATGTACTTTTTAAATTTATCTTTGACATCACTGAAGAAAAGGATCGTGAGGAGACCGAGATCATTAACAGTAATCAGTACTCAGTAATATTATTTATTTGCATAAACATGCGTGTGTACATACATAGAAAGTGGATGCAAGATGACAAAGTGAATTAAGTGCAAACATGTTTGTCACTACGTGACGTGCAAAATAATATATTTATACAATTTATCAAAATATTAAAAGTTGTCATACTTAATTATTAACGGGTTACTAAAATTATAGAGTAAATCACCAATATTATACAAGCAGCTCCGAATGAATCTGATTACTTATCTCAAGTCAAATTCCTTTTCATTAAAGAACTCAGTGACGTATAATATGCTCTGGCGGTCAAAAAAGTACGAAGTTTATTTTTAAACATAGATTGAGGTAGTTCTCTCCAACTTTTAGGTACTTTGTTATAAATGACTGGAGCCATACAGTATACACTTTTGCGCATTAGGGTCGTCATAGCGGATTGGAGACAAATTTGACCATGGTCACGTCTATTGCGTAGGACTATTATTTACATTATTAATAAAAGTCTGAAATCGCTAACCTGTCTTGCGCAAGCGTGGTGATCAATGCTCGTGTCTTCTCTTTATGTGAAGAGGCCTCTGTCCTGCAGTGGGATAGCAATAGACTGGTTGGTATTATTTTTATTATTATTTTGTAGGAAAAATTGGTACCTACTTGAAAGTAATAATAATTGTGACAAACGAGAACCAGGCTTTCTTTTTAATCATTAAAAAACTTTTTTTCAGGATAAGCAGCCTGAAACGGATATTTGAATCCAACAAAAAAAGGTAAGTCCACGATTAAAATAATGGTCGGGTAACGCTAATGCTGAATAAATAAAGAATAGCTGTAGCTCATTAATTTATTGTTTGAGGCCGAGATCAAGACCTCATTTTATTTCCTCTTGTTTTATTTACACAGGTATGTACGTGGTCCAGCATCTACGTAGCATGACTACTTCTATCTATACTCTATTAAGAAAAGACAAATCACTTTATTATCAAAAAGTCATTCTTTTTTTGAATTTTAACATCATGCCTTAGAAATATTTCCACAATCTGTCATTTTGTCTACCGTTTCTTCCGTTTCTATAGTGGCCACGCTACGCATGCAGTGGTTATTGGTCTAGTGATCGCATCCGTCACTTCTGAGCACGAGTTTCTGAGTTTAGTTCCCAGGGTGGGTAAAGTGTTACTGGGTTTTTCTATCAGAAATTTCTCAGTGGCAGCCCGGAGTCTGGATTTGTGCCCGGTTGGTGGCAATAGGCTAACATTCATTCATCATTCATTCATTATTTTTTGTTTTTAATTTTTTTATGTTCAAAATTTAAGTGTACTATGGCTACGCCTCTGCACTACACAGTCTTTAAAAGCTTCCCAGCAACGAGAACTGCAATTAACTGAATAAAATTTTACTGAAAGATTTCAAAAGTGCATAATTAGGATCTAGTTGGGTAGTCATTATTTATGAATGCCAGCTGTTTGATGTAAGTAACGAGGAACAGCAGATTTATGAGCAAGTTTTTCAATAGAGAAATCCTGGTTTAAAATTGTCCCACGGCCAGGGTGAAGGCCTCTTTTCATATAGTGAAGAATTGATCACAAAGTTTGCTCATTACGTGTTGACGATATTTGAGATTTCCTTACGATATTTTCTTTCAACTCAGTCTTGTCCAAGATTTACTTAAACAGTAATCTTACCTTGATGTCAACGTTCTCCATACCTATTCAATTTAAAGGCAAATGTTTTACTTTTAAATATGCAAATATGTATAGGTAAGTATATATATTCAGGAATGTGTATAAAGAAATACACGTAAAGGAAAATCTCAAGAAAATTGCATAATTAAATGCGACAAAAAGTCGAGACAGTATTTTGAATTATTAACAATCTTATCAGTCCCGTACGACGTTAAATCAGTGTCTGACGGCGACAGAAACTCTGAATAAAATGCTCCTAAAGAGAAAAAAGTATTCACATCACAGCGACTGAATAAATGTGAAAGCCATTAGTTATATCGCTAGGAAACGCCATTTTAGTCTTTGCGGAGAAAATTATTATCATATTCGTTGGAGAGATTGTTTAGCGACCACTTTAAGGAGAAAGTAACTCGACAATGATTTAATGATTTCAATACTGTTATAAGTTTTAAATAAACATCATGCTTAGGTACATACTATATACTTTTAACATGTAAACATTTTATCTTTTCATCAAATATCAAGTAGATGCCAGTAATAAAGCTCGTGCTACTTCAACCAAACTGAAGGATTAAGATATGAAAACCATTAGTAAGTTCAAGGACCGGTCCAATAAATTGTTATTGATTTTTACAACCTTTGAAACCGCTTTGAGTTCGGAAGAGTCATGACAATTTCCTTTTATTGATGTTATCAAGACCGACCGACCCTACCTGACCTGCTTCAAATATTTTCAGTTAAAATCACATAACTATTAACCTAGTTACATTCGAATTGCTTTTAGAAACTGTTACCAAGTTTTGATGACGCTATAATAGAATCAAATTGTTCCTGGATTCCTTTCTTCGTTATATAAACAAATGAAAAACAAAGATGTAAGTAGCTATTCTGTAGATAGCTACGGAACAAAGCAACTAATTAGAAAAATTAAATAGAAATGTATTTCTACTATTTCCCAGTACCTACATTGCGAGTATGCTGGATGTTATATAATTATAGAGGGCAGATTTGTACAGACTTATTCGACGACAAATTATACGTCAGTCAATAGCTGAGCTCAAGTTTCGCCAAAAAACTGGTCCTCCCTTATTTAAAATAATAGACAAACGTTATTTCAGCTTGTTTGGTTGGGACAAAACCAGTCGATGGGACCACATTTCTTTGATCCCCTAAAATAACTTGAACGGAATAAATTGTATTCAGAAATACTATTTATATGCAAATAAGGTTTTATACAAACTAGCTTCGTTGAAAGAGAGTCATTTAAAAAATACCTAGGTGCTTGGTTTGGTACGCGTTGTTAACACGGAAATTAAATTGCTGAAGTGAATTTCTACGGAGTATGGGAAATTCCGTCACCAAACTATAGTTAGTTATTCGTGAAAACGTTGGAAATACCGACTGGGCGTCCGGGGGCCATGATTGCAATATTCCCTCCGTCCGTCGTCACGCGCGCGCGCCCCGCTTCTGATGAAAAATATGTTCCTGGTTATGTACTTTTTGTACTTTTTTTCAATTGCCCCGACTGTAGCTCGAAGCGATGAGGTCATATTTTATGTTGCTAAATTTAGTCGCCTTTTCCTTATGCTGTAGGTACATATGTTATTATAGAAGATATATTAGATACGGAAAACGGCGGGATATCAAAACGGCCGGGTGGTAAATTTAATTTGAAGTCGGCTGTAAGATGTACCACTACGCTCTACACAAATCTATGTACGTGCTTTATTTTCCACGTACTTGCCTATAGTTAAGGGTTTTGCAGACTGTAGAAGATAGGATAACTAAATAATTAAAAGTAGGTAGGTAATTGCGTCTTAATTGACCCGTACGCATAGAGTACTGAACAAAGTGGAAACTAATTACAAAACAAACATTAGGTGGGTTCGTTTAGTAGTAAACTAGTAGGTACAAAATATTTTATTCCCTCGTGTCATCTGGAATACGAGGGGCGTTCAATATATTCTCGGTATGAGCGTGATTTACTAATGATGCGGGTAATTTGACTAATTCATTAATTAATGATATTATCTAAGGGTATACAGGTAAAATTTCATATAATTGTGATTATTAGTTTGCTAGTTATCCTTAGTCAACGACAACTTTAATAGCTAACTTGACAATGTTGAATAAAATCGGCCACCGCGCTGTTATTAAATTCTTTACTAAACAAGGAAATAGTAAAAAAAATACACGAAGAGATAGCGGCTGTTTAGTAAGATTCTGCATCTTCGTTATCTACAGCTCAAAAGTGGTCAAGTGAATTTAAAAGGGGCAGAGAGAGTATTGAAGACGACACTCGCTCGGGCAGCCTGGTTACTGCCTCTACGAAAGAAAACGTGAATAAAGAAGTTGAGAAGCTTGTACTGGAGGATGCCTGAATAAAGATGAAAATTATAGCAGAGATAACCCACCTCTGCGTTAGTACCGTACACACTATTCTTCATGACCTTCTTTACCTTTCAAAAGTCAGTGCAAGATGGGTGTCGCGAATGCTCACGAGCGGCGCCTCAAAAACAAGTGCGAATCGAGTGCTGTAGAATTTTTTTAGAGCTCTGTGGTGAAGTTCCATCGAGTATTTTCGATCGAATTGTTACTGGAGATGAAACGTGGGTTCATCATTATGACCCTCAAAGTAAGCTGGAGTCCAAGCAGTGGCACAAGAAAGGTACTGCGCCCCCTAAGAAATTCAAAGTCGTTCCGTATGCCGGAAAAATCATGGCCACAGTGTTTTGGGACTCAAAGGGAATGTTGCTGACTGAGTACACAAAAAAAAGATGAAACTATAAACGCAGCATCCTACGCTTGCACTTTACGAAATTTACGGAAGCAATTAAAGAAAAAGGACGGGGTAAACTGACTACCGGTGTGTTGCTTCTTCACGACAACGCCCCGAGGTCCACACGAAGAAATTGATCACCAACCCTATAGCCCGGACCTAGCCCCAAGTGATTATTATTTATTCACTAATTTGAAAAAAGACCTTTGTGGGAAAAGATTTTCTGACGATGAAGAAGAGATCAAAGCGCATGTTTCAGAGAAAGAGGAAAGTAGTTTTTTACAGGGTATTGAAACGTTAATTTCGAGATGTAATATTTAAATGCATTGCGATAATGGGCATTACATTGAAAAATAAAAATAATTTTAACAAAATTTACGTTTTTTCTCATGCCGAGAATAAATTGAACGCCCCTCGTACCTAAACGAAAACAATGGGACTTTCAGGCTTTCATATATTTTGTAACATGGTTTTTCTACATAATTATTTTGAACAAATTAAATTGAGATGATTGGGGAGGGAGCACTGATGCCCGAACCGCACTTCCATTAATATTTAAGAAGATTTGAAATCTAGAACTATTAGTCATAAGTTCTTCTTTTACGAAATAGTAGAACTTATGAACAAGCAAACACACGAATAAAAGCTTGTGTTCAATAATTTGAGATTACGCTCCGAATACGCGGTTCCGTCCCCCTGAGCCAACGCCAAGCCGGCGGCGTAGGAAACATAATAAATCAACTGTCACCGAGAGATATTGCTTGCTTGCTTTGCATTAGTTTATGGCCTAATTCGTACAAGTAGCAATGTATTGGAAACTACCGGATTGAGACAATAACGCACGCTATTGATTTCGATCGGCTTGAGGGCCTATGCAAACTGCTATTCTATAGCTGCAAAATAACAGTTTGCATGCGGTTTTTTTTACTATCGACTGTTTCGCTCGCAGAAACGTTGTAGACGGAAAGAGATGAGAGTTGGGTAGGTAGGAAAATCTTAAAGGGCCTTAATTAATTATACTTTAGAATAAACAGCCAATAAAATTCCAAATCCCATTTTGAACTTCCCGTTTTATCCAAATAAGGTAGAATAATATTTACGACCACTCGCGCCTAGCTAGCATAATAATTATATTTTGTGTTAATTTCCGTGATTCTAGTTAAAACATGGGTAGTTATATTTTATTTACATTTTAATACAATCGTCCTTTAATTTGCAACCTTTAATTTTCATATCTTTCAGCCGTTAGGCTAGACCTAACCACCTAAAAAATTAAAGGTCTTTACAAAAATATAAGTATTACATTTTGCTAGAAAAAAATAACTCGATAATATCTTAGTAACTGTTTTGCTAAAAATAATAATATGCTAACGGTTTCTTAGAAAAGGTCATCTAAATGACATAAAATAAGACGGTTTTGGATTGCTCACAATATGTAAAACTTATTATTTTGTCGTTAAACTTTTGAGGGAAAGATTATACCGAGAACTGGAGGGCATTAATTTTATTCAATCGTAACAGTATTTTTATCTCACGAAGCGACGCGCGCTTTACTTGTGGTTACCAAGTATACAAACACGCTGTGAATGTGGGTGTAAGCGCAGGAACTTTCGGTACCGTTCGAGACAATGCCCAAGTCGAAAGTGTATGTGTGTGTGTGTGTGTTATGTGCTGACGCTACTCGTCTTCACGCACACACTTACAGCGTGTTTGTATAATTGGTAACCACAAGTAAACGGCGCGTCGCTTCGTGAGATATTAACACTACATATATAAAAATAAATAACATTAATAAAAATAAGCTGAGATACGGCAAATATTACTTTTTTGCGTTTAAATGTAAAGCCCCATTTCATATTTGGATCTACCTACTTACGTATGTAGGTATAATTTTCGACTTAACTCATAGGCATTATTTAAGCAACGCTTGGTACATGCCTAGTAATCTGAGAACAAGTTATTTGGCTGGTAGAATATTGGTTACTCAGTTCTAAGAATAGACGATGTGAAAACTAATATGAAAACCTCTGCATGACGACGTTTCAGCTGAAAACCTTGTAAAAACTACCAATTGGTTATTTTTCACCAAAATATTAGGTACAAAAAAACCTTAGGATTAGATCATAGACAGCATGTAAACTCGTTGGTAGTGATAGTTATGGCAATATAACGCCATAATTATATACATATGTCACAGATCGATTGCTTAGTTAGCTGTTTTATATAACTGCTAGCTGTTTTACAAAACAGCTTCGTTATGTTTGAATTTCCATTGCGTTACGTTTAACAAAACTGCTACACACGTCTAAACGTAATACAGAATGTATCATCTGCAGTCAAAGTAACCATTTGGCTTGGCTTCTAACTCCGAATCGGTCGCAGTAACTTAGCTAGGACACCCTGACCAATTGGTTTAGGTTAGGTTATAGCTTTGACCAATCGCGCTACTTCCAAGTTGGTCGCACTGAATGTATAAATGTATAATTGCATGGAACATGTGTGAGCACTATGTATCCTAACTTCCTAACTTCCTAACTAATATTATAAATGCTAAAGTAAGTTTGTTTGTTTGTTACCTTTTCACGCCTAAACCACTGAACCGATCATCCTGAAATTTTACATATACGTTGTCAGGGGTACAGAAACGGACATAGGGTACCTTTCATCCCGCAAAAAAGTACTGTTCCCGAGGAAAACAACAATAACGTCCTTATGATAATATATGGCGCCACGTGTCTTTCGAACCATGATTTAATTATAACCCGAATTCATGGTCAAAGTCTAAATTAATGCGAGCGAAGCCGCGGGCAAAAGCTAGTCTACTATAAAGCTACCATTTACTAGGATCGTATTTCATTGACTTGAATGTGCCCTGGCAGCTGAGAGTATGTCATGCTCACTCAAATATCTCGCTGGTGGTGGCGTGTGTGTTGGATCATTAAGTTCCCTTCAAAATGCTTGAGCTGAATGATGCTGATCCATACGTCATGTTCGTGAACGAGCGCCATCAGTAGGGACTGGTCATCTCTTAGCTGCCACGGCTTATTTTAATTTCTGAATTGCTTATATTTTTTGTTTATCGTTTTTTATTACCGACGCTTTTAACGTGCACGTCTTTCTACATCGTTCTCACGTGTATAATTTCTACATGAATGATGTAACCAAATTTTTTTTTTCGAACTATTCGTTGTTTTAAAAGAGTGTCCATGGAGTTTCTTGCCCGTTCTTCTCCATAAGTACCTACTACACTTTGAAATTGGCAACTAGCTTGATTTTTCTGACTGACCGACCCCTTGACAATTCAAAAGTAATCAGTTTATTTGAAATAAATGCTACGAATTTGGGATTGAGTTTGACTATTTCATATTTTTAGTATTTACTTTCATAAAACTCTGATAACTTTATATTAAAATTGTTCCTAAAATGCTTTAAAATTATTAAAATATTTTCACTTGACTTAGGGTAATTTTCACTCATATTAGTCATTTTATTTATTTCTTTTTCGGACGCCATTATTGTTGTTATGATACACAGACCCACGAGCCACAACATTTAGAACTACAATTTACAATCTGACGTTTCATTTCATGCTGTTTTACATAATCTCTAAGCGCTGTCCCCGATTCAATGCAATGCTGCGTATTAAAGCTCAGTAATTATGGAAATCGTTAACCGTCGCCGTCGTTCAGCTGTTTTACATAACGGAGCTGTTTTGTAAAACAGCTAGCGATTATGTAAAACAGCGGATTCGACAATCCATCTGCGACATGTATATGCCGACCGCAGTCATTAACAGTGTTTTATTGTAGGTATTGATTTTGCATAAATACTAACCCGCTACTCTGCTTCGCATGATTTTTACGACTTGATATAACACCGATATTTTTTTATTATTTGTAGCTTCAATATTAATGTATTATACTCATAAACCTTCCGGAATAAATGCTTTAAATGATGGTGAAAACCACTTCAAACGCGATTTTAATTTATAATATACACAATATTAATATTCCTGAAGCCCTGCACTGACAGTCTTTAGTTTATAGCGATTTACGACAAAAAACAATACGTTCTGATAACTCCTAGACTACAAAACTCATGACTAATAAACTCTTAGTGTTAATCGCCTGGACTGTAAATAAAAAAAGAACAACACACTTAATATTGTCAGAAAGTTATACGTCCGAATGCTCAACGCATGCATGCATGCAGTATCTTCATTTTACTCTATTATCCATTTGTTTAATCTTTACAAATCTTTAAACCCAACTTGGTTTCCGTGCGTCATTTTTCGGGTGATTACTGAAAATCAGTGCTGTGGGTCCTCCATAGCACAGCATTATGATGAGTCACGTGCAGCTACCGACTATGTGTGTGCTGTGCTCGTAGATATACTTTGTTTATTTTTCTTAAATAGGTATTCGAGTTAACTTATGTTTTTGTATGCACTTGTTTGTGTGGCCAATAAACCTATCTCTTTTTCTTTATTGCATAGCTTAAATCTCAGTCGTAACAATTACTTAAGCTAACAACTTGAGTGTTCAACTTTAAACTTGCGGAGTTCCGCGTTAATATTTTTTTCTCTTAATATAACTTGAGAACACATTTATATTTTACTTGAAGAATAAGTTATGATAGATAATTCTGACACGGCATTAATATTTTTCTTAGTAATATTCAGTAAAGTGTCGTTGCTTTGTTGAAAAAATTACTTCTTTCAGTTATAGTCTTCATTAGGAAAAAGGCATTTCCACATTAGTTTTCTCCCATGCAGCTTTATCTAGTACCTACTTATTATACTCATAATAAATTTTCAGAAAACTTTTACCATCGAAAATAATTATAAAGCTGACATAAAATCTGGTTCCTGAAATACAGGCTGATACCCTAACCTAGCTCTGGTGCCAGGGCCTCAATTTTCTTTTTGTATCTTGTATTTATACCATAAAGAATTTATTATTATTATTAGGTATAAAGGCTTCTTTTCGGAATCAATAATTTCCCCAAACATACCATCGATTAAATAGCCGAGGTATCTAAATGTATCTATGTACATTACTTATTAAAACTAACATGGTTTTCAATGACAAACCCACTAACCTCCAAAATATCAGTGATCAATAAATATATTCATGAATCGACTTGTTAAATTATAATGTAGGTGGCGCGTAGATTCTCTAGATATACTTATTATTGAATTAAAGTTCAAAGAAAATAATATTAGCTACCAGAACTCTCATAATATTTATGCTATCTTCGAGCATCTTATTTTTAGGTAGGTACCAAGCTATTCTTAGTTTTCCAAGAAAGCGTCTGGATGAATGATGTTTTCAAAGAACCTTTCAATAGTACCAAAGCATACAACGAACTCGATTTTATTTATGCATGAATGAATAATAAAACAATCGCTGGCAGCTTAAATGGAACCCATTATATTTTAATAATCAATATTTTATATGATCCATTTTACTTTTTGAAACAGTAGTACTCTAACAAACTAGCCTAGGACTATGTGCGTCAGCATTTTTTTTTTCCGCTTTCTCAGGTAGTTTCAATGATGATCTGGCAGTTTGAGTGCTTTATGCGGCCTACCCAAATGTCCTTTCTTTGGTATTGTTCGTCTAATGGTTGAGCTCCTTAAGTTCTGAGTTGAGCTTCACGATTACTGACAAATGCTTGCACTGACTGGACAGGTCCACTCAAATCTGTATGGTTCTTTCCTTAAAAGACCATTTCAGACACCAATCTTACATGGTCCTCAAATGATCTGACCAAGATTATTTCAGGATTTTTTATACCTGTTGACATTGATGAATTTTTATAAATTTATTGACATGAATATTTACTTTGTAAAATAGTATATTATTTTAATTATTGTGAATGTAAAGACTATGTAGATCATTGTTTTATTTTTTTTTCTTTCTTGATTAGTTTTAATCATAGTCTGGCAGTTTAAGTAATTTATGCGGCCTACCCAAATGTCCTTTCTTTGGTATTGTTCGTCGAATCGTTGAGCTCCTTAAGTTTTGAGTTGAGCTGCACGATTACTGACAAATGCGTGCACTGACTGGACAGGTCCACTCATTCTGTGTGGTATTTTTTCCTCAAAAGACCATTTCAGACTCAAATCTACATGGTCTTCACATGATCTGACCAAGATTATGTCTGGACTTTAAAAGAGACTGTGACCTCTGAGTTTGTTTCGACCTTTCTTCTCAGAGTAATCAGATAGGAAACGCCGACCTCATCTAGTTTTAAAATATGATTGACGTGTAAAAGTGTTTGTACAAACCTACTTACAGAAATAAAATCATTTATCATTTATCATTTAGCCGTAACGAATAAAAATAGATTTTAATTTATCAATTTTTCAGCCACTGGTTGTTTTACCTGAAAAGTTAAAAATACACATACGACGCCTACCCACGCCTAACTCACGCCTTCTTCCCATGGGGGTAGGCAGAAACTACATAACGCCATCTGCTACGATCCTGACATACTCCTTTCACCTCGTTTACGTTCATACATCTGGTCATACACGCACGCCGGTTGCGATTACTACACACCTGATGACCTTTCTGAAGAATATCACCAATAAGGTCACTATATGTCCTCCTAAAAAAAAAAAATATTCTGTAACAAGATTCCATATTTTATAAATTTCAGAACGTTGGGACCACCCGCGACGAATTTAATAAGAGCTCAAACAAAAACGACATTGCACGCCGGAGTTGCCATAAATTATGAACAGTTTTGCTATTTTCATTACCATTTTTAATGCGGCAACATCGGTGTTATGACCACGTAATTTTTTCTATAATCTTTTCTGCGGTTCTCAAGTTTTGGACACCGACCTGCGAATCTGAGACCACTAAATAAAATTTATTACAAAATTAATAACCGCTATTTCCGCCTTGAGGACCGTTTAAACTATCACTGTTATTATCCTTGTTAGCTTGGGTTTCAACTTCAGTAGATATCCCTTTGTTTAAAATATTAATAACCTACTTAAAGATACTGTTGCCTAATGACTATTAATTCTAGATGTAGTACTAATTCAGATTTTAGCGATTGCGCGGGAATAACTAAATTAGCATACACCATTTGCCTTGCATGCATTTTACAAAAATAAAAAAATGTTACAAGAACCATCAGAGACGTTCCCGTTCGATTTTTTACCACTTCTACCTATGAACAATGATGTTAGAAACAGTTCTAAAATTAAGAAAAAACCTTGATATATCTTACCAAAAGAAAACAAAAGAAAGCGGAGCGACAAAAAAAGCAAGTTTGAGAACTTCATTCGCAGACTCAACACTATTAATCAGTGTCGGAAACAGTGTGGGGCGATCCTCATAAAACACGCTGATCATGCAGTAAAACGTTCACTTTATTATCGTCATATTTTCGTGGAGCCACTCTAATAGCTTATCGATCCGGCTAATGCTCGCGGTTACGTTGATTAATATTTAAACTTAATTATATATCCAACATTATGAGGCACTTCCCTTGATAAGAGACCAACAGGCTGGAAAACTAATCTGTTTTGACCCAGTTTGTCGCGGTGTTTTGAACAAATTTTCGGTTTAAGGGGGATGCGCTCAGGTAGCCCGCGAAATTCAAAAATACTTACGTTTTTTGCAATTTGCAGGTCACTGTCACATTATATGTTGATTAAAATATGATTCGCGGCCCTAACAAATATGGCTTTACAGAATTATAATCATTAGAATCAGCAATACAGCCCCGTAAGTTAGAATTGGCCTCAAATGTCACGATTTCATGAAATAACTATTCAATAGGGTAATATGAACTTAGAGAGATGTAGTGATGATTTTTATGATTATAATTCTATAAATAAATATTTTATACGACCGCGAATCATGTTTAGATCAACATACCATACATAATACATACCTGGTATATAATAATAATAACATACCTGATACTGACCTGCAAATTGCAAAAAACGTAAGAAAATTTGAATTTCGCGGATTACCCTGACGCACCCTTCATAAAGTTAATCCCCAGCTGTAGCCCGCAAAATTCAATTTTTCTTTGGTTTCTTGCAAAATGCAGCTCTGTTTTACGTCGTATGTTGATCAAAATGAAATTCGCGACTGTAGGAATTATATATTTACTGAATAATAATCATCAATTTCATATTTAATCGTCAAACTTTGGAAATGAATTGTTACAAGAAGTTTCATATGAAATATTCTGAAAAATTCTTACCTGGAACACAATTTCTAAAGTTTGACGATTAATATGATATTTATGATTTTTATACAATAAATATACCTATCATTCCTACAGTCGCGAATTTCATTTTGATTAACATACGACGTAAAACAGAGCTGAAATTTGCAAAAAAACACAGAAAATTTGAATTTGTCGGGCTACAGCTGAGGATTCACCTTAATCGGGTTTTGGTTTTCGGCGGTCCTTGGTGTAGGGAGTTTCGCCTATCCCAAAGGAATTCTTTGTTTTACTGGAATGAAAAGTACCCTAACTGCATCGTTAGTCTAGTGTTCGCAAGCGCTACTGCTGAGCGCGAGGTCCTGCTTTCGATTCCCGGGTCGGACAAAGTATTATTAGGTTTTTCCATCTGGAATCTCTCAGTAGCAGCCCGGAGTCTGGATTAGTGCTCAGTTGGTGGGGCAATAGGCTCGCCCCCTATTACATGGAACTTAAACATAACTGGGGAAATGTGGGTGTACTGTTGGTACAGCTCTGCCTAACTCCTCGGGGTTTACAGGCGTGATGTTATGTTATGTTAGCGTATAATAGATTATTGTATACAAATAAATAACCCGAAGATAATTTGAAACAAAAATTCTATGAATGTACTACGAAATAACATTAGCTTCTGAATATTTGCTTATCTCGTCCCGGGGACTCCCAAATGATGTACCTACTGATTCTAAGAACAGAAACCTTAGGTATAAAAATAGAAGCTCATTGGACTCGCTTGATTACATAATCCTCTTACTGAGGTTTTCTTGTTCGGGAGGGTACTATTATGGCGTAAAATTATTTAAGGAAATACTTCTTCCTTGTGGCAAAATCAGTACCTACACAAATATTCAAAGATAGAAAAAAAATTGTAATGTATAAACCCAGAATTCCTATACAAAAAATAAAATTTTCCTGATGGCTTCTGTTGTATACGAAAATCGTTTTCATTCCGTAGTGAAACGTTAACCAACGTAGTCTGTTAGCCGGGCTGATTTCCCAGGATATGCCAGAAGTATAAGGAATATCGCACTGGGGAAGGCTTTTTAATACCTACTGGGTTATTAATGATCATATTTTCTCTATTAAACTGAAATGGTTGAGTAAAACAACATGTAGCTAGCAATGCGGCTTAATCGGAAAGGCCATGACAGTCCATCACTGTGACTGATCGCCACCTTGACAGATCATAAACCATATAAAGTTACCATACATTACACTTTCAAACTCAAACTCAAAGCATTTATTTCAATTAAACCATTTACAGGCACTTTTGAATTGTCAAAGAGTCGGTCCGTTGGTCAGAAAGTTGAAACTAGTTGCCCATACCAAAACGTAGATCTCTATGGAGAAGAACGGGTAAGAAACTCCAAGGACACTCTTTTTAAATAAAGATATTACAAAATCCTGCGTACCTTATTCTTGTCTTCACCCTTAATCGAGAACCCCTTTACATCTGTACATTCAATAAAAGACTTTCGGACCCCAAAAACTTAACAGAACTTATAGAAACAAAATAAACTTAATATGACTTCTAAATCATAGACCTTCAGACTTTTCAAACTTTACATAACTAATACAAACAAAAGAGACTTAATATGACTCATACACCTTCACCATTAATTTATATCTAACTGGCTTTTTAATTCGACATTGACGAACGGGACGAGACTGGGGCGGCTCAGAAGACGGTAAAGAAGGCAGTGTTGTGCTCTGAACCGGCTGTTCTACACAGTCCTCAAAATGCTCTTGTTCCCCGTCATCCAGCTGTACGGTTGCTGCGACCACGCCATCGCCCCGCGGACCGCCTGGTCTGGGCGCTCCCTATTCTTGAGTAACCTCAACCGTCTCGGCCCTCTCACTAACCGAGCTAGAGGAAGAAGGACAGATTAATTAACTCCGTATCCGTTGTTTATAAACAAGGGCTCCATGTAAAATGCTGATATTCAGCTGCATCCGGTTAGACCCCAACATTGAAACCCAACACACCCCAACAACTTTGGGAAAAGGATAGACAGATTGATTGATATAGTGGCTCGTGGCTTTACATTATTATAAACCCACGAGCCACTATTTCAATCTATTTCAGCCACAAAGGTCGATCGAAGGTTAAGCTACGCTTGCCACGTTCAGTTCGTGGATGGGTGACTATCCATTAGACATCGACACCTCTTCCGTGCCTCGAAAAGCACGTTAATCCGTTAGTCCCGGCTGTCATTCTGTTTTAATTTGCTAAATAAATTCACGTTCTGTTTTAATTAAATATAAATAATGATAAAATATACATAAATCATGATTATAGCTTTTTTTATTTATAACTGGCACCTACTTACGTCACAAGTATCGGTGACACATTATTTTCATTTTTCAAGCGAACTTTTCCATTTTTCAGTAGGCAAACTTTAAAATATCCAGGAGTATTTTTCGAAATTACTGTTATGGCCTCCGACGATGTATCAAGCCTTTTATTAGAGCACGTCCGTTAACATTACCATCACAAAGTTAATGTAAGAGCCTGTTATAAAAACAGGACTTCAGTTTCACTTTGTAATCTGCGTTAAAATATGACTGAAATAATGCAGGTAAGTACCGTTCTTTTCGCGTTACTTTTTTCATTTTACAGTATATTGTTTATCTTATGTAGTATGTATTTAAACTCACCTACTAAGGAAAAAACACTAATTAAAGTTATTTCATTTAATAACCTTTTTCTTTGGGAATAATCTCGCTTATCTTAATCGACCCTACGTAGGTACCATAATCGGCATTGGCACAATCAGCTTCAGTATTCGATGGACATTTCAAAGGGTAAATACCTAATTAGCTGCGTTCACATATGATTATGTTCTTTTGTCCGTACCGTTCCTCCGTTCCGTATCCGCGCCGCGATCCAAGAACGCTAATTTGGACGCCGCGCCGGTCGGAACGGTACGGCGCGGCGGCGGCGTTACGGCGCCTCGGAACACACCGAGGTACGCCCCGATCCCTCGCGTCCAAACTAGCGTTCTTGTATCGCGATGCGGATACAGAACGGATAAACGGTACGGAAAAAAGAACAACAATAATGAATAATATGAAATTTGAATAATATTAAAGAGCCTAGGCAAAAGAGATTGACCAACAGCAGGCCTACTTTATGATGGCGTGTCAAGCAAGACTATTAATTTATCAAAAATGATATCGTATTTTTTCATGTTTATTCCATTTTATCACATTTTTTTAATCAAATAAATGTAATCGATTGGGAATTACGATACTTCTATTAACCTACATAGAACTGTATATTTCAACAGCTATTATACCTACCTAAATAGTTTTATTATCATTTTAGACATATATTTGTGACCTTATTGGTGATGTTCTTCAGAAAAGTCAGGTGCGTAGTACTCGCAACAGGCGTGCGTATATGACCAGATGTATGAACGTAAACGAGGAAAAAGGAGTATGTAAGGATCGTAGCAGGTGGCGTTCTCTAGTTTCTGCCTACCCCCATGGGAAGAAGGCGTGAGTTTATCTATGTGTATGTATGTATCATTCTAAAACCACAGAAATATTATATTTTAGTTACTTGAAACCACTAAACAACTTTTCGAGACAGTTATGTCATTTTAAAATACATCACCCGATCAATTTCATAAATAGATTAATAAAATAATTGAACCTGGTTACACTGACACCATACTTGTCGAACTGTCAATAACTTTAATTTCGGAAGTCGGTGTCTTTGGTTGTGTATTTTCGTTTTTGGCCACCGACTTCCGAAATTAAAGTTATTTTTAAGGTTTTTTTGTGGGTAATTTTTTTTTAATGATTTTATTTTACACTTTTTAGTTGTGGTACCTGCCCCACACACATTCGTAAACCACTACTTGGTATATAAATAACCGTGACAGAAAATTATTAAAACATCATCAATATAAACTAAGTAGAAAAAATACGCAGTATTAAGGATAACTCAAAAACTACTGGTCAGAACTTGATCAAGTTTAAATCGGCCTACATGTGAAGCACCAGCTTTCAAATAAAAAAAGAATCATCCAAATCGTTTCGCCCAGAAAAAAGTTCTAAGCTAACACACATAAAAAAACAAAAAAAAATACAGTCGAATTGAGAACTTCCTCCTTTTTTGGAATTCGGTTAAAAAGATGACTGTCAAATTAATGGAATACCATTAATTTGACAGTCATCTTTTTAACCACTTTTTTACCACTTTTTTTTTTCCACTTTTTTTATCTTTTTTTTTTTTTCTATGAGCACGACAGCCGACAATAGTCGGCTGTCGTGCTCATAGATAATACACTATAAATACAGTAGTCGTGCTGTTTCTTTTGCGTCGATTTGAATTTATTCCTCTATAATTACTTAATAATTATGTTGTTATGTTATGATTGCTATTGATATAAATTGAAGAATTAGATGACCTTTACCTTACCTTACCTTTACCTTTACGACTCTGGGTAATGCTCACATTAGTAAGTTTATTGTTCTTTAAAAGATTTATATAAACACCCGTGAACCGTTAATTATTTTAGCAGTCTATTGGAAGGCCTATGTTCGGTCAGGGTACCGTCTTCAACTGTAAATGTCTGCTGATATGAGTATGCTATAAAGGTAAATCCACTGATATCTTTTAAATTTTTCACGTATCCTCTGATAAAACCCTGAGTCAAGCGACACGCACACGCGTCTTCTGTTTCCATTCGTCACTCCGCAAGTCACGTCGCGGTGACTCGTGGCATGCTCTAAACATTTTCTTTCATTTCTTTTATCCGCAGTCACAAGACGCGTGTCGCTTGAGCGTGAAGCTCGTTGCTTCGGGGTTAGTTTAAAAGGTGCCAAGAAAAACACGTAATCATAGTTAAATTTTTATTTAAACCGAAATTAAATAAATACACCTTTACAGCAAAATTTCAATATTAGATTTAAATTACCTAGATTTATATTTAATTTAATTTAAATAATAAATGTGACTGTAAACGGTTGGGTATCACAAACTGGGTTAACATGGATTCCAACAGTATTCTTACACTGATAAGAGATATATTGATTATTGCCGAACATAATACCAACCATTTAATATCAAATGTAAATCCAACTTACGTGCTAAGGTACACAGAGTATATTACAAGCGATATCCATCCATACAACAGTGAAAGATTAACAATGAATATACGTTTATATAAACAACACACATATAGTATTATAATATAATATAACAGTGGATATATATTAAAATTACGTTGACTTAACCCTATTTTGATATGCAAGGTCAGTGGTGCCCAATTTGATTATATTGCCACCACTTCCACGATATGTTTTTATGCTGGTTCTTTTTATTAATGTAATCCAACGAATACTGACGTTGTTTGAATGAATATATTTTTAAATATATTTTATATTTTAATTAAGAATGATGAGCCATAGTTTGACAATAAGCTTTTCTGTAAGTGAGTGTTATTCGAGACGTGATAGTTGACTAAGTAAATATAATATGATAAATATATACATGAAGAACAATTAAATTATAATAAGTTAGTAGCTTTATAATTAAGTATAATACGAATAAAATGTCTATCCTTTGAGACACTTGCAAAGAATAGTATTTAGATCTTTTTATACCTTGATCACCTATTTATAAAGTTAGGTAGGCTCTTGAAGATGTAAAGTAACGCGATGTTGAATATACAAATAGGTATATTTACAACAGTATCTCAAAGTTTAGAACGAGCGATTCTTAACACTAACTTGCGTCGGATCCCAGAGAAAGCGTTAAAGAGAATAGAACATCTGAATACAGTGAAACACGACATATATAACAGCAAAATTGTATCCAAAGAGATAAATATATCGAATAAACATGAGACGGAACACGAAACTCCTTAAATTTAATCAGGTTGCCTCGACTCTGATCATCAGTAAGTTTTAAGTGTACATTTAAGTGCATTACTTGTATATAAAGTGCACAAACCACTAAATATGTAAACAGTGATAATGACAATAAACATTCAAGCTTTAACATCAACACTACATATGTATGTAATATATAATAATGGATTATCAACAAAATGTGTCAATGTTATGTAAATTAGGTACAATTAGTACCCAATCTCGCGCCTTACATAATTAACACATTTTTTTAAATAGTTAGGTGCACACAATGTTACGTTTATACACGATATATGATATGGTTTAAAAAAGATCATAACATGTGGGATAAATTATAATATTTGGTCATCCATAGATATCGCAAACCCCTGGATATTATCACATCTGTGTTCATGACTGTTGATACTTTTTCAAGTTATTTTAATCGTTAATTTTGTGCAAATTTTGAATCCAATAATCTTACGTCAACCAAAAGTACAATAAACAAGAACATTGTAACATCTTTTTTGATACTTCGCAATTTTATTTCCTTCAGCGATCTAAAATAGATCCAAAACCCGAGTTGACTTTGCCAACCTACTACCAAAGAACGAAATCCGAAGGATACTTGAAATTCGAATACTCCGGCAATATCCGACAGTGCGAAATGTAGGAATTAAAAATTTCGGGTTTCGTATTTTCGCAGTGAACTCCAACCTCTTTAGATTTCACAATTTTTTGCTGATCAAAAGTTCAGGTCTCAATTTTTTACTTATTCAAATATATTCAATTTAAACATTGTATATTATAAACATTCTTAGTAGTAATTCAGACTAAAGGATATGTTTTTGGTTACAATTTTATCACTTGATAATGATTTAGATACACGTCGTACATTGATCACAGGGCTCAGAACATTTAATTTCCTCTTTTTATTAGTTGTGATTATAAGGTTTTTTTTCACTACCTTGAAGCAAGGTGACTATAAGGCAAAGGAAACATGTTCAAAGTCACATTTATTACTCCACTATACTAACGATAAACTTTAACATCAAGTATTAACTCAATATAAACTAATTTAAAGCTACACGGTTAAAAAATCTGCGTCAAACAGCCTAACAACTTGATACAAATAAAAAAAAAACAAATATAATTTAGTAATTTTAAGCTAATTAAATAAAATATCGAACTAATACTAGTTTTACGAACCAAATTGTGGATCGGTTAAATGCTACAAACTCCCAAAATATAAACAGCGTTGATTTTACTGAATCTCATCTAACACTTATTTATCTACTTAATACTAATTCTACATCAAATAGAACATTTATTTTATAGGCTCTAACTATGTAATATAATAATCAAGATAACGTATTCGTACCGTTCTGAAAGCTGACACAACTGCCTGTAAACGATACAGCACGTACATGTATTGAGAAGATTCAACCGGCAAACTTTTTCCTTTGCTATATAATTAGAGAGGTATAAACATATGAGGTAAAATACTCGTACCTCGAGCCCTCTTGCACGTACCATAGAATAATAATATCGTAATATTCAACATTGTAAATACGTAAAAGCTTACTAATAGGTTACATCGTAAGGCAGGGGTAAACGATAAAAAATATTAGAAATTCTCCTTCAAATTCATAGGGAATTGTAAAATTACAAATCAAATTGTTCATTGCTAAAGATTGTGTAAAAGTTCTAGCTCATTGTGAAATCACATTTTTTGAAAATGTTGTTTAAGTTTTCTCCATGCTAAGAGCATGCTACGACCATAAAGATATGAAACACACCTTCAGTGATACCTACTAATACTAGGATGCCTGGTGTTAGAACGTGTAGTAACCTACATTCTGGTACATTACTATTAGTAAGGCATACCGTAAGAGGTTTTTACTACAATGTAAAAATACTGTACCACTAACTTACCGCTCTTGAAAAACGACCATCTTCACTTACCAAGCTGCCGCTCCATATATATTACTAAATTTTGTTTATCAGCCCAAAATTGATATGTATCGTAGTTTATTGCACAAATTCATCACGTTACAAGTTTTGAACGGAAAAGACAAACGTTGCGAAGAGGTACGCGTCGAGCCATCCGGCCACAGCTGGCCCGAGGGTAGCCCTTCGCGAGAAATTAAATTAGGATTAACTTATAAAAAAAATATGTTATGATTATTCTAGAGCCACCTGGCCGCTACGACGAAGAGTACGTTGGTCGCGAAGCAGACGTCAGGGCGGGTCGAGGGTGCGCTGGAGGTGCGGCCGTACGCCGGTTTCCGTTTGCAGTTCATCTTCTCGAGCGGCATCTTGGCGACGCTGTACTCCCGGTGCTCGTTCACCATGGTGCACACCGTGCGCTTCTTCTGCATCATCTCGTCGTCCCTGTCCCGCAGCCCCGCGAGCCAGGCCTCGTACCAAGCCAGCTCACAGTCGCATATCAGAGGGTTATCTGCGCCAAAAGGAAACACTGAATATTCTAGAGTCATATAAAAGAAGCATAGTCTCAGAACATTTTGATCAGGGTAAAGTTTTTCTCACGGAATGAAAATATCAATCGCAATCGTCAATCATCATTTTAATGTTCAAAAACTGATTTATTTCTTTTCTGAAAACTTTTTTGCTATAGCTTAGGTATAAATAATACAAACCCATAATATCAACCACTCGAAGAGTGTCCAAAATTGGCTCCATGATTTCCTCTGGAATATGCTGCAGCTTATTGTTCTGCAGATTTAAAGTCTCCAAGGAGTTCAAGTTGTCGAAGCCCATAGTCGGCAATTGGTGGATCCTGTTACAAAAAAGTCGTTAGATTTAACCGAAGTGGCTAAAGTTGTGGGAACGAAGTCGGTGAAACACGTGATAGGGGAAGTGGTTTAGTGCTAACTACTATGTAATATGTACGACGTGGACGTGAAGCATGATCCGTGATATCCCTCGATAATTTGGAGCAAGAGTTAACCAGACTGTGTATTTAAATATTCAAGACATTTCAACACAGTATACAGTGTATGTGTGTATGTTTATGAGGGTGTGTGTGTGTAGTGTGTGTGTATTCTTTATTCTTGTTTCCACACACAATGTTAGGTAGGTACGGCAGATCTTTTATAAAACGCTCTCATTACCGCAGGCTAAAATAATGATCTCAAATAAACAGTGCTTCAACAACCAATAGATCGCCTACCGTCGAATAATATGCATGTTTGCATCAGTCGCTTAGAATTTTAAATATAATAAAATTGAACTGAATTTGAAAATAAAGGTATTGCCAATTATCATAACCTAAACTATAATAAAAGCACGAAACAGACATTGAGGTAATTTTAATAACAAAATTAAAGCACTCTTCGTTAATGAAAGTGAATTAGTCGTAATTATTTCATTAATTTGAGCATGTTGGGTGATGTAAATTATGAAGCTTTTTGAAGTTAAATATACTACAGTTGGAAATTATTCAAATGCCAACATGAGATGAGAAATATTTATTAATCATAAAGTCGAAATATTCCGCTTTAATCAAATTTATGACTGGGACACAAAATATAATGTTATTCTATATAGAGAATTGAGTATTTAAAACAGGTGATATTTGACGAACATTGCTTGAATTATTTACTTCTGTTGCTTCATCTTTTTTAGTCCCTTTACGCTTTTGGGATTTCAGACGAATGGGTTATAAAATGTATTGCCTTTTAGGCTCTAATATACTATCCATGTTTTTCGTGAACATTTATTTATTTGAATATTGAGTGATTACTAACATAAACAATTCGTTTTTTATACAGGTTCCTTTTAACAGCGGTAAAAACTTACATATTAGAAAAATTGTAAGGATGATGAAATAAGATTTATTTTCCCTAATAGCCTCAATTTCCTATTATTATTACCTATACCTATCCATAAAAACAATCAAGCTAATCTAGAACTGTTCATGATCTAATCCATCAACCTAATCTAAAAGAAAATGAGAGTATCGAAACCCGATAACATCAATAATCGTGACTAATGGAAGCAATAATCTATTCAAAATATGATATTAATAAAAATTGTGGAAAAAAACTAGGAGTAAAAAAGTTGTGATAGATGATAAAGCTAGAGAGGGTGTGGATACTGAGATTTTAGCTGACATGGATGAAGATGGTACGCCAACCATAAATAAATTGCGATAAGTGAACGACGATAATAATGAGTAAAACAACTTACATGTTCTTTTGCATGTTGAGGAAGGTAATGGAATCTCCATAGCCAGTGAATGCATCCTCGCTGATATACGTGATGTTGTTGGAGCGAAGATCTAAGTGACGCAGGCGATGCAGCGGACGAAGAGCTTCAGAAGGAATCTCGTGAAGACGGTTGTCTCCCAGGCGAAGGTATTGCAGGTTTTCTACAAAATATGGTTCATAAATATAATGTCAGTAAAAAAGCAATAAACGGGAATAAAAGAAATACATAAACAAGCCATAAAGTCAGATAGTAATCTGTAAGCCTTGGAAATATTTTATGTTTAACCCATTTCGTTCTGTCGACTTTTACCGTGTATTTTTTCATTCTCTCTATTTAAAAACCACGTATATTAAATATTTACCTTCAAGTCCGGCGAAGGCTTTCTCATCAATCCTTTGGATTAAATTGCCTTCCAGCTCCAAAGAGTTTAAGAACGTCAGGTGCGAGAATACCTGGGAGGGTACTTCACGGAGCTGATTATGAGCCAAGCCTAGAGAATCTAGGCTCCGTAGACCTACAAAACAAAGAACAATAATATAATATATTTGTCTATGTTAAACATGTCGTCTGCTAGACGTAAAATCTTCCTTATTTAAGGAAAGCTATCCATAATCAAAAGTGAGTAATGTAACCCAACCCATGGTGATGCCTTTTACGACACCCATGGGAAGGGACGAGCCGGCCCCCTTCATAAAATAGCTAGACAACGTCCACCGAATACAAAGGCAGAACTACATAGATTGGTATAAACATGAAATAAACAACGAATAAATGAAACATTACCTGCAAAATCTCCTTCAGTAATAGTAGCGATGCGATTCTCTTGCATTTCAAGTTTTTTCAAATTCTCTAGCAAAGCGAGAGCTTTTTGTGGCACCGCTGTCAAGTCATTACCGCCAAGATTTAGCCGTTTCAGCTTTCTGAAACAAAGCAATTCTATATTATTTTCCATTTGTGTTATTTTTGTGGCACTTGGGTTTATTAAAATAATTATACACACGTTTTGGTGGAGAAAGTAAAATATAATTAAATCTAGATGTCGTTTGACGACATCTTTTGACTTCAGGTATTGTTAAAATATAAAGACTATAGTAATACAGGCATGCCATACATTGTTATTAAGTAAATTTTAGGTCAATTTAATATGTATTAATTATTGTAATATTAGACAGACCAAACCGATGTTTATAAGGTTTAGGTCCATTATATGTAATAGGTGTTTACATTATTCAAATATTACTGAATCAAAATGATTACTATCTATCATAGTTTGCGGTTAGTAAATGCAATATTAATGACAGCAGTAACCACATAATTTAATTGATTGTGTGAGATAAAATACATATCATTGTGTATTTTGTATCCAGTAGCATTAACTATAGTTGTATGCTCAATGTTGAAATGATAATTGCAGTTTATATTTATTTTCTGGTTAATACAATAAACTGCAAAACCATCATGAAAAACGAAATTGCTGAAAGGTTAGGCAATTCATATCTATGTATATACGTAGGTACCAACATATTATCTACCTTTTCCAATTTGACTGTTGCTGAAACAATTTGCGATAGCTGTTGATTAAATAGAAAATAGTTTTTCGTTTACAAACGGTGGAACTACCAAACTGTGTAAACACAAAAAAACTGTGTTTCTAAAATGTCTGCTATGTTTGCAACTTCTATGTCTGGGAATATTGCATTTCAACATTTTTCACGAAATTCTTACACCGAAATAATGACTACTGAATACAGTTTCATTCAAATAATTACTGAAATCTTGATAAATGAGATCTATATAGTTGACCTCTATATTAAATCACTTTGGGCCTCGAGTCTAGCCGAGACCGTTTAAACTAACCAAGTTATTTGAATATTAGATACCATTTATACAAATTGTAAATCATTAGATAAATATATTCATTAGAACCCAGGCTAAATCTAACCAAATTCACCAATTTACAATATAGCAGTTCAAGTAAAAGTAAAAAGCCTCTAAAGCCTTCTGAAAAGAAAATAAGTTCTTAACGCCTTTAAAACAAAATAAGAGTATTTCCTTTAGAAATTGATTTTGTTTTAAAGGTGTACGTGCCATTAAAACATGTAAATCTAACTAAAATTTCAAAGCAGCTGAACTTCTATTGAAGTCCGTGGCGGTGAAAAGTTAAAAGAATGTAAGCCTACGGACATACTACTTACTTCTCGAGCCCTTTGAAAGCCTCTCCGTCAACCACAGATATCCTGTTCTCATACAATGTGAGTATCTCCAGTGTGTCCAGCCCCATGAATGCTCTGTTGTGTACCGCTGTCACCTATAAACATTCGCTTTTGACATTATCTATATAATTAAAGAACGTGGTAAGGTAAAAGAATTGTAAATAAACTAACTGTACCATTTTTATTTCATGCTCATGTATTTACATAGTCATGGCTATTTAATCTGATACTTAATTCATACTTTAACTATTCATGGTAATTTAACATTATATAACTATTAATCATTCATACCTATGTATGCTTTTTGAAAACGTATACCAACTCATTTTGCCTTACTGTGTAGATATTCATCGACATTCTACATTGTCTAGCGGGAACTTGAGTCCAATCGTTGAATTGGAAACCAATGCATAAAGCTGCTCATACGGTCAAATTCAGAGATGACTTGATTTGCATTTATGACTGGATGTACTAGCTACATCGTTCAATATGCAAAGATGAAGGCACTAAAGTATTTAGTAAAAGCTTACTAAATACTTTAGTGCCTTTGTCTTTCTAAATATTTGATGTCTAGGAAGCCCTAGACATCAAATATTTAAAAGAAACAAACGAATGTCTATTGTTTCTCGTTCAGTAAGATTTAAAAATCAATACGAACAAAATAAATGAATATCGACACACAACAGTCCTTAAAACAATGGTCCTAATGCAGGCCACACACGTAATGATATACATGCGCAAGTATAGACTTGCACAAGTCTGCGTAACACCTAATGGCTCGGATACTTGTGCTAATTCATCCCACATACGTTAATGTATATTTGTGCAAGTACAATTTTGCGCAAGTATATCGTAACATGCGATCGTAGCAATCTCTTACCTTATTATGATTCATGTTGAGAATGAGCAGATGATTGAGATGTGTGAACGACGATGTCGGTATTGTCGCCAGGCTGTTCTGCGACACGTCAAGTTGTGTTAACTTATTACCTGAGGAAGAGGATATTCTTGTCTTTATTTGAGTCACAGTGGCAGACGCAGATAAATTTTATGTTACACGTGGAAGTTTCGAATTTCAAGGCCTCGGGCGGGATCGAAATATATGTTGCTGTTAGGACTTTGTAACAATTTGGTGGAGGACGAAGTTTTTCTTACAGTGTTACATTTACAGAGGTATATCTTTGCAAATTTGGCTGATGCCAACATACGTCAATTTTGATAACTTATTTTATCTTTTACGCTCTTCTAATTTGAATCTATGTATTTTTGGATGTGACATGCATTACACGTTTATTTCAAGTTGCAAGAAGAAAACGGCGTTATGTTTTTAATAAAAATACATAACTCCGTTATACATCATACATTTAACATGTTCGAAAAGAAAGGTGTCAAACAGAGGTATAATTATAGCTTTGGCCACTTTTCATGTATTTATCTTTCAACGTACAACAAAAATTACCCCCCACTCAAGATATCGATCCATTGTATCTATTGACAAAAACTGACATGTTTAAATTATTTAAACAAGGAAACCAAATACAACATCGATTTGTTTGAACAAAAAATATATACAATGTGTAACTGAATTAATGCACAGTATAAAAGTAGTTTGTTCAGAACCGTTTACTGAATCGATTTCTGTCATTTTTATTATAGGTAATTTTTTATGCCTAAATAATTAAAACTACGTAAATTACCAGTCACACTTCCGCTGTACTGTCAAAACAAATCAAAATGGACGAAGTACCTACTACGCTAGGCGCTTATACGTGTGCGGCTGTGTGCGTGCGTAGATTTGTAATGTGACCACAATTTTCTCCCACAATCAGTATAAGTAATTTAATAAATAAACAATGGTTTATACATAATAGTAAAAATTCAGTGTGTGTATTAAATTTGTAACACAATATTCTAATTGGGGTGTTTGGTGGTGTGCGTTAATTCCGGGATATGGTGTATATACCCGTTAACTTGAGAACCTCCTCCTTTTTTGTGCCGGGTAAAAAATTGTGGTAGTTACCGATAGAACTGAGTGAGGAGTCTTCTATGACAGCCAAGCTGCTGTTGTGAACGGTCAAGTGACGGATGTCCAGCCCCAGGAATATGTACGAGGGCAATTTGGCCAGGTTATTGTGTCGCAGCTTCAGATAGAAAATTATCATCGGCTTGGAGCGTAGTGTGTTCATTGCCTGTGAAAGAAAAATGATTTTAGTACATGCGTTATATTTACAAAGCTAATTATTATTATTTTCAAGGCCAAGTACAGGCAACATTAACCCCAAATAAATCCTTGGAACACTGCGACAACTGAGGATTTAACCATGAAATAGATCATAAAACGGTAAATAATATATAGGTATTCAATCAAGGAACAAATCACTAGGTAGGCCTCACTCGAATAAAGCTACCCATTCGAATTTGAATGACGTAAAACCATAAGGCCGGCCGCACTCTGGACAAGTTTTCATACGAATTTGACTCGTGCGAATACGTACGAACACGCACGAACACAACGTACGAACACGCACGAACAATCCCGACCTTAATTATGTACTATGGGAGCACGCACACTGGATGCGAGTTAGTTGTATACGCATTCAGTGTGCGCGCTATTTTCGTTCGAACACGTTCGTACATTCGTAATTCGTACGAAAACGCGTCCAAAGTGCGACCGGCCTTAGAATTACACTGCAATGATTTACGTGCATCATGAGTGTCCTACCTAAAAGTTGTGTAAATAATTCAGACCTATACCTAATATGCCACTGAATTCAATGATCGAAGCTCAACGTATAAATCAAGACATTGCTTTGGTATGCTTTATTCATAATTATATAGAAATAAGCCTCCTACGAAATCAAATTCTTCAGTAACTTTTATAACGTCACATAAACTTAAAACTGGAGAAAAATTGGCACGAAGCCAAACATTTTCCACTATGATGAAATAAACATTATTCGAATATGTGACTAGAATTTGAAGAATACCAAAATATTCATCAGCATTACCTATTCTTGTGTGCAGCTAGTGTCGGGATGTCGTTGCATAGACAATGTGCATACATGTGACATAATATTGCATCTCAGATAAGAATAGGATAGGTAGGTACGTACTAACTGCCCCATTGGCCTCATGGTTGCAAGCGCGACTGCTGATCTTGGGGTCCTGGGTTCGATTCCCAGGTCGGGCAGTGATATTGGGTTTTTCCATTAGGAATTTCTTAGTAACAGCCCGGAGTCTGGAAGTTGGCGGTGTGATACGCCCGTGCCTCGGAAAGCAAGATTGCACCTGTGTCTGCGCACACACTTGTGCACTATAATATCTTCCTTGCCGAATGTTAGTTTCCGTTGAGATTGGCTGGCCACCATGGCTGAAATACGGTCTGGAGGACTATATACTATATGTACGTAAAGCAAAAGTTCAGATAAGTTATTCTGACAACAGACGCAACTTAGTTATTCTGTCCAGAGACTGTACGTAAGTTTAGGAGTGGTGCTGATTCACTGATAAGATAAAGACTATTTAAGTCTCTCTGAAGGATAAAATCCGAAACGAGGTTATCCGCCAGAGAACCAAGGTAACCGACATAGCCCAAAGACTAAGCAAGCTGAAATGGCTATGGGCTGGTCACATCTCCCGCAGAACCGACAATCGTTGGGGAAAACGAGTTCTAGAGTGGAGACCGCGTTTAGGCAAACGTAGTGTGGGACGCCCGCCTGCCAGGTGGAGTGACGACTTGCGAAAGGCGGCTGGCAGAGACTGGATGAGGAGAGCTGAGGATCGGGCTCAGTGGCGTTCAATAGAAGAGGCCTACGTCCAGCAGTGGACGAATATAGGCTGATGATGATGATGATAAAGACTATAAGGACACTGCTGCTATATACCCTAGTCTAGACTATAAGATACCTTCTGTATGTGTTGCTGTTCAGTGAACTCGCAGAGTATGTCAAGGCCGTTCTTCTTGACGGTGCAGCTGCAGGGGGTGATGGTGTTGGGCGCGGGACACTGCTGCGCGCCCTGCGGGTGCGCCGGCCGCGCGCACAGCACCACGCAGCACACCAGCAACCAACGCGGCACCATTTTTTATGACCTGCACAAGAAGATTATATTTATCATAATTGTTTGTGTGAGTACTATGTACCTACTATAAAGTTACCATTTACTTGGTTTGTTTTTCATTGATTTGAATGTGCCCTGGCGGCTGAGAGTATGTCATGCTCCTCAAATATCTCGCTGGTGGTGGCGTGTGTGTTGGATCATTAAGTTCCGTTCAAAATGGTTGAGCTGATTGGTGCTAATCCATGCGTCATGTTCGTGAACGGGCACCGTCAGTAGGGACTGGTAGTTTGCTTAGCTGCCACGGCTTATTATAATTTAATTTAATATTTGAATTGTTTTTGTCTTTTTATTACGGACGCTTTTAACGTTCTGCATCGTTCTCAGATGCATAATTTCAACATGAATGATGTAACCAATATTTTGTAACCATATTTTGATTTAAAAGAGTGTCTATGGAGTTTCTTGCACATTCTTCTCCATAGGAACACCTTTATTTATTTTTTTGGGTGGGAAATCATCAAATGACCTCTCCCGCTCTGAGCGAAGCGGAAGGGCGTGTCAGACTCTTACTGACTAAAACCCACCCGTGTTCCTTCAGTTGCCTGTGCGCCAGGGATACGGTAACTCTTTCGAACAATCCGCGACCCCGGCAGGCCTCGGTCCTATCGGACCCCGTCAATGGTGCTGACATCTCTTTGAGGCGCGCGTGGAACACGACGCGCCGTCGACCCGGGCCTGGTCCTTACCGGACGGCGAGCTGCCCATTGCTCGCCGTCCGCAAGCCCGCGCCTACGGTGGCCGGGAGTCGGCAATCGACTCCCGACGCCCAGGGTGTCTCCTTCTCCTGCGGCGGCTAGGGGCGCGAGGGCGCAGAGATTGCCTCTCCCTTACGCGCTCCGCCTCCTCCTTCACGAGCATTACTGCTTCGCAGAAGGAGGTGACGGCTTCCCATTCCCTCTCGCTCCGTACCATGGCCTGAACCAGGGCCGGACGTGAGAGGTCGCCGCCGCCGATCGCCGCCATGAGGACACGGCGATGCTCCGCCCAAGCCGGGCAGACCTCCACCGTATGCTCCACCGTGTCCTCCGGTCGATCCACACAATGGTAACACCCGGGCGTTTCCTCCCGCCTTATTCGAAACAGGAACCACCCGAAACAGCCATGTCCGGTGAGGACCTGCGTCAGGCGGAAGGTGAGCACGCCGTGGTGCCTCTCAAGCCACTCCTCAAAGAGGGGGCTTACCGCCGCAATTGTGACGTGCCCTGCGCTGGGTTGTGACAGTCGCATTCTCCATGCCGCCATGAGATCCCGCCGGAGCTCTGTCCGCTGTGCCGCGATTTCTCGCGGCATCGGAGTTACGCCCCGGCGTTTCGCCTCCTCGCGCCACTCCCAAACGTGCGCAATCCATAGGTACACATAATACGCTTTGGAATGGGCAACCAGCTTCATCTTTCTGACTAACCGACCCCTTGACAATTCAAAGTGCCTGTAATTGGTTTATTTGAAATAAATGGTTTGAGTTTGAGTTATTTTTTTATATTGATTTATCTTATATTAGGGTTGGAATTTATCACAAAGTAAAAAATTATCAGAAATGGTTATCGAATAAATAACTTTTACCTTTATTTTCACAAAAATCTTGGAATTAAAATTGTGATCAGTCTTCATGAAAAATGCATAAGCCTTAACAGAGCATCATCTTGCCATCTACACAATATTATAAATTAAACTTATGAAGAATTACTTTCGGTTAGCTTGCTACCCTAAATTATCTTACAAGGAGCTTAAGTACTTACGTAGAACACATATTTACGTCATAATATATTACACAATAGTCATGCCCAACCTTCCCGAATTTGTAAGCTGAACTAATTCATTACCCACTATCGCCGCTGCGGAATATTACAAAGGGGACAAATTACGATGACTGCGGAGGCTCATAACTTGCTACAAAGTATATCATAGTATATCTATAGTATAGTATAGTATATCTGACCCAAGGTAGTGTTAAAAAGAAAATTCTGCAGACCTGAATATTTTGTACTGAAATAAGATCTTTCATCCGATTATTGGAGAAAAGACTTTGTACCTATTTGCTATGTAGTCTCAATCTCAAACTCAAAGCATTTATTTCAATTAAACCATTTACAGGCACTTTTGAATTATCAAAGAGTCGGTCAGTTAGTCAGAAAGTTGAAGCTAGTTGGCCATTCCAAAACGTAGATCTCTATGGAGAAGAACGGGCAAGAAACTCCAAGGACACTCTTTTTAAATCAAGATATTACAATATATTCGACTAGTATATATAGTATTTCGACTCTGATATATTTTGATGGAACAACATCAGATTAATAAGCATCATTAAGTCATCGAAAAACCTATGTGAAAAGAATGAGGCTAGAGTTACCGTAACTTACCAGTATGATCAGTCTATAATCTTCCCACTGCTGGGACACAGACCTCCTCTCAGTGAGAAGGAGTGAGCCGTAATCCACCACACGGGCCCAGTGCGGGTTGGTAAATGTCACATGTCTTCGAATATTTGGTTTTAGAATATGCCGGTTTCCTCACGATGTTTTCCTTCACCATTTTTGAGAGCAGTGGTGATGAAATAATTTACACTAAGTAATGTGCCTGACTGAGTTTGTACCTACGACCTACAAATTCGTAAGTCGCGGCCGTTATCACTGGGCCACCACTGCTCTCAACTTAACAGTACTTTAGGGTAAATAATAATGGACATCGCATTGTAAAATGTGTGCCATAGGTCATTCTAAGCAAGGTCAAAGACACAAGCTTCGCACGAACATGGCTTCCACTAAAAAGGTCTAAGATCAGCTAACACAATAAAGCATTAATGCCTCGACTTTAGAACCTAAATCCAAAGTTCACGAACGGCTTTACAAGTTAATACATTAATATATGTTAGGAACTGTTTCATAGATAATATAATCTAGCATAAACTTTCATGACGTAACTAACTTTACCTACCAAAGCAGAAGTTTACTGACAACGAGCTTAGAGATCAAGTTCCTTACCCTTCATTAAAGAATCAGTGAGCTGGTCTAATTTTGGTTGCCTAGAATTTGTGGGTAATCTTCTCTTAATAAACCTAGCAACTGTTAGGCCTGCTACACAGTTGTGTGGGTTGGCACATTTTTATTTGGCGGTATCTGTTGAACAATAAAGCCAACCCGAAGCAATTACTACATTATATTAGGCTTTCATTCGGCTCGTGCCGATCGGAAAGCTCCGTTCGGCTACTACCGTCACTGAAATAGCATATGGAAAATGATTTTTATCACCCGGAATTTTTCCCAAACATTATGTTTGGGAAAAGGTCGGGATTTACATACCTATATTCGATTTGATCGTCCAGCTGTGGCGTTTAATGCCAACCCGAACAGTGTGTATCACGCCTACTAGGCACATGTTCGTCCTTATTCGGTCTAACCTGAAGATGCTATCAGTATTTTACTCACATAGTGAGTGACATTTAACCTCCGGAACCCAACAGGTGACAAATACCGTCGAGACTAATTGTGACGTGTTTTACAGGCAGCTGATCACACGTGACAACTGTCACGTGTTTTTATGACAGCCAGGGTTGACAGCTTTACGCGTTCGCCAAGGCACTGAAGAGTACAGCTGAGGAGTTTCCGAGCCGCCTATCTACCGTAGAAAACTTAAATTATTTTTCTTAAGTCGCATTTGCAAAGTTCAAAATTCTTGGAAGATATTAATGATAACATTTTAAACAGTAGAAAAATCTCAAGACTTCTTTTGTCTCAAGCTCTCCCTGGTTTTAAACCGAGGCTCCACTTTGCAGGTACAAGGATGTAGCAATTTTACATTTACATTTTTGTTTTAAAATATTTTCTCGAGAGAGAAAATATCCATGAAATGTTTTCTTTAAGGAATTCTTGTGTAAAGATTTTGAATTACTTTCTTCGTCTCGTAGTTGGTTTTATGCTTCCTGCTTACAGGGTTTTACTACTAAATCTTTTAGCGTTTTATAATTTGAAAGGGCCAAGTAGAAAATTCGAAGAAGTGCCTTGGGAAATTTTCTTTATTATTTAGCATTAAATGAATCATCAACATTTTTTTATTCTTATCTTATTTTTGTTTTAAAATCATATTATAAAGTGTTATGATAGTTTGAGTGCAGCAAATGAGCAAGGATTGATTTTGGTACGCTTGCACTGTTATTGTCTTACGGTTCTGCTATGAAGCAAACACATTAGTAGCTATTTTAGGATTGCTGCACACTCATAGGCTTAGTGTTTAAAATTCGGAGCAGCAATTGATAATACTCTAAGGGCCCGAAATGTGAATTAAGAGGTCGAAACAAAGTCCTATGTGAGCTGAATCTAAAAAAAGTTCATTACGGCACATAATTCTATTTCGGACCATATAAATCTGCAAGCCTTTATTACCGCTAGAGGCACGTATCAAAAAATAATGTTCGTATACATTTAGATTGAAGTACGTTCGGTACATATCGGTGAGCTGAATATTCTATCGGCGGTGCACGGGGCAAGAATACTAATAATACAGGGAACCCGGTACGCCTCCTGACGTAAAGGTTTATTCACAAATTGTTTAACACCTCTGCCGTTGCCCACTACTACCTCTAAAACTCTTTTCTCAAACATACCTGGAAATTCTGGCCTACCCAAATGTCCTTTCTTTGGTATTGTTCGTCGAATCGTTGAGCTCCTTAAGTTTTGAGTTGAACTGCACGATTAGTGACAAATGCGTGCACTGACTGGACAGGTCGACTCATTCTGTGTGGTTTTTCCTCAAAAGACCATTTCAGACACAAATCTACACGGTCTTCACATGATGTGACCAAAATTATGTCTGGACTTTAAAAAAGAATGTGACCTCTGAGTTTGTTTCGGCCTGTCTTCTCAGAGTAGTCAGATAGGAAATGCCGACCTCATCTAGTTTTAAAATATGATTGACTTGTAAAAGTGTTTGTAAAAACCTACTTACAGAAATAAAATCATTTATAATTTATAATCCGAGCATTATTCTGACTACCTTCTTCGAGAAAAATCGAAAATGCTGTACTGGTCAAATACATGCAAGCAGCAGCCGGCAATGTTAGTACGAAAATCCATTTTCTGTATTCTGAGGAAAATCCATATCTGACGTGTTTAGCGGCCAAATAAATTACTATGAAAAGTCATATCTGTCGTGTAATTCAAAAATGGAACGAACTTTTTACTTCGACCCATGGCAACCAAGGAGGTAACTTATCAAAGATTTTATTTAAATCTCGAACTGGCTTTGCAAATAGCGCTGTTTAAAGTGAAAAATAAAACAAATGAACATAAGGCGCGAAAAAAGTTATCTTTGTTCGTCATTAATTGTGAAATTTATAATTAATTTACTTAGTTTGAATTTCAGCACATTATTTGTGATAAGTAGTATACAAGCCTTGGCCGCAACCAGGCATTGATGGACTCACGTATGTGTGCCTGGGCTTCGCCTCGGCCCACATTTTCACGATCGTCAATCAATGCCTCTTTTGTCGGCCGCTGCAATAATGTACTATTTTTTACGTGCCTACCTGGCAAACAGTCGACGGCCCACTTGATTGAAAGTGACTAATAACACCTGAGTAAAGACCCCACCTGTCACCAACGGTTTTTTTTTGCCCTATCCGAAGAAAAAAACGAAAATTTTTACCTTGAAAAAAAAGAACTTTAACGGTGTTTTCTTTTTATTTCTTGGTAGCAATGATATTCAAAAATATGCATACCTTGTGGAGGTATTTTTCCAGGTAAATCCTTCCATCTAACTATAGAAAATTATCAATAGAAAACCTAAACGATGTGAATAAAATAAAATATAATCTCTTCTTCTTTTAAGTATATTTTTGCCATGAATAATTTTAATTTAACTTGCAATGAACCAAACAAAAGTTACTTTAGATAAAAGGTATTGAAAGAAAAGAAACAAAGAAAAAAAAATTGGTTTTTTTGTCACAGAATCGTGCATACAAAAAATATTGGTTATGTTTTTGGTTTGGTTGCATTGGTTTTCTAAATAAAATTAGGAACGGCAAATACCTATTATGAGTAGTAGACACTAACATAGTTCGAAATAATACCGAATGTGTAAATATGTTAGCCCAGTGAGAATTTTGTCAACCCATTAAACCAACTCATAATTAATGATCTAGGTGACAACCCTAGTTAATATTTATGGTGTTTTCCCTACGAATGACTAATGAGATTCCATGTAATGATACAGTCACATTGCATTATTTTATGTAAGCAGACTTTATGGTAATCAACTTATTGACTTTCACTTTCAATAAACTGCCCATGTAGGGATACCAGAAGATGTGAGGCAGAGGCAATCGCTGCGCCCTCGCGCCCCTAGTCGCCGCAGGAGCAGACACCCTGGGCGTCGGGAGTCGATTGCCGACTCCCGGCCACCGTAGGCGCGGGCTTGCGGATGGCGAGCAATGGGCAGCTCGCCGTCCGGTAAGGACTAGGCCCGGGTCGACGGCGCGTCGTGTTCCACGCGCGCCTCAAAGAGATGTCAGCACCCAATGGTGCTGACATCTCTTTGGGCATCGGCCCTATCGGACCCCGTCAATGACGGGGTCCGATAGGGCCGATGCCTGCCGGGGTCGCGGATTGTTCGAAAGAGTTA
The DNA here is from genome assembly GCA_917490735.1 of Dryobotodes eremita. Lineage (NCBI taxonomy): Eukaryota > Metazoa > Arthropoda > Insecta > Lepidoptera > Noctuidae > Dryobotodes > Dryobotodes eremita. Next base: position 15,983,790 of record OU823255.1, read on the forward strand.
CCGTGGCCCTGACGCACAGGCATCTGAAGGAACACGGGTGGGTTTTAGTCAGTAAGAGTCTGACACGCCTTTCCGCTCCGCCCAGAGCGGGAGAGGTCATTTGATGATTTCCCACCCAAAAAAAATAAAAATAAAGGGGAGACCAGAAGATTGGTTTGATTTGAAAGAAAAAAAAGAAAATACGTTTATTGGCGGTAAACATGACGTAGAGAAAATCACACATAAAAGAACACACACAGATCAGAACAGAACAGATTTGATTTGTAGTTTTTCCTGTTGGTCAAAAGAAGCATTTTTACCTTGGTTAGAAAGTATACCTACCAGCGGTACGGACAAATGTCATGGTTACTTAATCTACGCGACGTAAAGAACGCTATTCTGGTAATCATCAACGATTATTACCTAATTAGTAACCGTCGGTAACTTGGAGAAACTCTGTAATACCTTCGAAGAAAACGGTTTTTTTACAAATACCTACATTTACTTTCTTTGTTTTAATTTTTTTTATGGTTTTGCCTTCCATTCGTCATGGTTTGTTTCAGAACAAAACAGTCTGAAGTTATAAAACTCCTGAAAAGCGGAAACCTTATTAACAAAATTGTTTGTTCGTAATTCTTTGTATTTAAATTAATCTTTAATACACCAAACAATATTACGAAAACAGTACCGTTTATTTTATTAAGAAATGAGGACTAAATTAATTTTATTTAGCTTTTTTGTTGAAATTTAAGGCACATAAGTTTATCGGGTTTCTAATAAAGTGGTCTATGTTTTGATTTGGTGTACTTAGAGACGGAAAACAAACAAGCATCTTTGTACTAGCGATTAATCAATAGAATTTTTGCCAACATCTTATTTGCTATAATAATTATACTAGGCGTTATTGAACAGAATTGCGATGAGAGTGTGTCTCATCGAAATTTTAACAAAAAAAACGTTTTTATTTTCCACCTTTTAGTTGTGGTACCTATCCCACACACATTCGTATACCACTACTTAATATGTAAATAACCGTGACAGGAAATTATTAAAACATCATCAATATAAACGCAGTGGAAAAAAACGCATTATTAAGGACAACTCAAAAATTTCTGGTCAGAACTAGATCAAATTTAAATGAGACCACATGTAAAGCACCAGCTTTCAAATAAAGAATCACCCAAATCAGTTCACCCAGAAAAAAGTTCTGAGCTAACACACATAAAAAAATAAAAAAGTACAGTCGAATTGAGAACGACCTCCTTTTTTATTGTCAGTTAAAAAGAATTGATGATAATAAATCGATAAAAACATTGTAAAGGAATTATGGAAAGACGAATGTGTAAACTCCTAATTAAAAATTAACAACACTTTACTCCTGCGACACTTAACCTAATTTGAACTTAAACAAAACAAACATAAAGGTGACTACAGATTTGCTCGATGTTTCACGATCATTATTGTCGCTCGGTATGCTATGTTTTGACGTTCAATAAGATTTGTCAGTTTCTTACAGATTTACTCTTTTATCTTCGTATCGAGAGTTGCTGCCTGTTAAAGACCAATAAATATATTAAGGTTAAAATCGAACATCACCTTATAGATCGATCGACAAAAACGATCAACAGAAGCGATCGAAAACCATATGACATCGATCATCTATGGCTCACACATTTACTCGATTTTGTTTGATCACACGAGTCGATCGTAAAAATCGAGCAAATCCGTAGACACCTTAAGACAGTCGTGTACTCATTCCGTCACGTGACTGACGTGTTACGTCGCGATTACATACGAAATACTTACTTGTGTGTCTGTGTGCGTCAGGTCGGCGAGCGATTATGGTGTGGGGGCGAGGGGTGTGCCGATGTCATGGGGCACTAGGTCATGTTCACCGGAGTCGTCCGTGGCCCGTCCCTGCCGGAGATTAGATCAATTTAGTACGTGGAAACAGACGCCAAACATTCGGCATTCGGCGTTCGGCCCAGACGGCCGAACCCGACAATGTCTGCCATTTACCCTCTTCACTATGATGTACTGGGACAAATTTGTCAACATACGTCCTGTGATCGTAGCGAGTCTGTTGTTGATTTAGTGTGGGAGACTACTGAGACTAGTACTTAGTTTATTATATTTACAAGCGTATTTACTGTTAGAAACGTTCCTGGAATTCAATTTGCTTTGTTCAATTTCGTGTACCGTTATAACATGAGTGGTGGTTCTTACCAAGAGTTGAAGATCAGAGGACGTTTTCGCTTGTACCTTATCTAAAACAACGCTAGTTTAAATTAAAACCGGCCAAGTGCGAGTCGGACTCGCGCACGAAGGGTTCCCTACCATTATCTATAAAAACGGCAAAAAAAATCGCGTTTATTGTATGGGAGCCCCCCTTAAATATTTATTTTATTTTTAGTATTTGTTGTTATAGCGGCAACCGAAATACATAATTTGTGAAAATTTCAACTGTCTAGCTATCGATTTATATATTATCGGTTCTTGAGATACAGCCTGGTGACAGACAGACGGACGGATAGACAGCGAAGTCTTAGTAATAGGGTCCCGTTTTTACCCTTTACGGAAGGTACGGAACCCTAAAAAAAACCGAATATAATAGCTAGCGTCTTGTTTGGTCATGTTTGTTGTTGTGTTATAATAATAATTTGGTTAGTGTTTTTATTTTATTAAGGTACGTGTACTTAATTATAAAAGTTTGATAATCAGGCCCTCGAGCGAAAGTTCGAACAAAATTATTGTATGGTTTATTTTAGACCTTTGTACAGGTACCCTATTAACTTTGTATTTGTCTTTAAATAAAAACACAAAGATATCAACACACATTATTTAAATCCGATTTTCCTATTATGCAAAAGACATGTCAACATTAATTTATTAATTTCCATCCGCCACTTACAAACATAATTGAACGATGGTCGGGCTTCCGTTATTGGGTCACATAATAATAATAATATTAAGGTACCTTTCACTAAAAGCCAACAATAAAACCATAACCGCCCTTAACTACGTAGTACAGTCAACCGGAAGTCTATGGTAACAATTTCACAATGGCAGCGTCTTTGTCACGTAGCCATAAGGGTGATTTTCATAATGCTAATGTTACCATTGTTATGCGGTTGACTATGCGTGCGTGAAGCGTTAAATGAACAGCGCATATGTCACAACGTTTTATCAGTAAGTGCAGCTAAAGTAAACTTGCACAGTGTACAGTCACGAGCACTAATATGTCAACACTTGACAACTTTCAATAGCGATTTTTTTGTGAAATAACGAATGCAACGTTAAAATACGACATATTACATAAACCTATGGGTTCGAAAATACTATGTTCGTAACAACATAAAATTTCATTAAAAAATTAAGGAGAAAATCGATTTTGAATTTAGCCAAGTGTATACATATTTATGCTCGTGACTGTACCTGTGAGCTTTGGGTAAATGGCAAATAGAAGTACCGTCAAACGGGGTGAATTGGAATACAAGGGGTGAATCGGGACGAAACTTTAAAAGGGATGTTAGCATTTAAATAATATAGTTTGTTGCCAACAAGGGCACTTAATCGTTAGTTATAGAGTAAACACATTAGAGTCCTTTTTGGCAACAAACTATATTATTTAAATGTTAACATCCCTTTCCGATTCATCCCTGCATTCCTATCAGCCCGTTTGACGGTACGTCTAATATTTGCAGTGTACCTACATTTACAGACTATTCTACAAAATTAAACTCCACATTTTAGAAATAAAATATAACTAAACTAAGTTTCTTACTTTCCCATTACATGTAAAAAATTAAGAATCTCAACAAGAAACCTTGAATTTAATAAATTGTGTTAATAGTTACTATTTCATGGAAAGTGTTCTCTGAAATCATAACGGGGCTTGAACACTTAACTTACAAAAGCAAAGGTTCCTTTTTGTTTCAAATTAAATTAAATCAAAGGGAGTGACATCCCTTCCTTTAGGAAAATTTAAATGCTCTGATTTTATTATCTTGCTCTCGCATGAACCACTCCAAACCTTTTTGATACAAAAAATAGTCCATTTGTATTTTTATAGGTCATAATAATATTCTAACTGTGATAATTTAATTATTAGATACAAAATTAAATCAGAAGTATGAGTTATAGTGGTTAAAAAAAAAACTATAAAAGCACTCTCAAAATAAATAAACCAGGTAGTCTTTTTTCACCAAATTAATCAGCAATAAAATCGATTATCACACAAGGCCAGGCAGGTTAGTTGCCCATTTATGAGGAATCGATTATAATGCTCCTTATGATCTATTTCCCTCAAGATATGAATATTTCAACAATAACAAGCCATTAGCAAGATTAACAAAACAAATTTTTCATTTTTATTACGCACTGAACCGGGGTTTCCGGTGATGCCTTAATAAATTAAGACCTCCAGCCAGGGCACTAAGAACTTCTGCTTTTATAATTTTACAGCAGTTCCGACTTTTTATCTTAATATTAAATATTTTGGTCAATTATTTTGATTTCAAAAACCGAAGTCTTAATGGACTATCGTTTCCGACCGTACTGAATAAAAAAACAAACAAAGTTGTAACGTTAACCACAAAGCCAATGATTTGCGTAAACTTAAGTTTTAACTAACGTCACCGTTGACAGTCAACTAACGGTTTTTGCACTGAAACTCGTTAGCGCCATGTTTCACGTTGTCATACAAGGGTTTTGTTCAACCCACCTTTTTAATAACCCATTTTCGAGTAACAGGCACATTTCCCGAGAGGAGTTTGCTACCGTTTCTATATCACTACTACATAAAAAAAAATGTTTTGACAGTTATCATTTGACCTGTGTTGATATCGAAATTTGTTTATTCACAGTCATTGTAGTGAATAAAAATAGTCTGTAAGAATATCAGAAAAAATATGTATACTAGCATTTTTTTTAATCGACAACATACTTACGATAGAAATGTAACATGCAATATATCCTCCAATATTATCTCCATAACAAGAGGAGCTCTGTATCGTGTACAATTCGTTTAATGTTATATGGGATGGAAACACGAGCTATACATACAAAATGGCGTGAATAAACATCGTATGTTACAACAACATTATACTGATGGATACCTACAAAATATTCCGTTCCATACAATATTAAATACAGGTGTGTTGCAGACTATAAATTATAAGGCACAATTGTAGCAGCCTTGTCAGGTGCTACGAGCAAATTCGTAGCCGTAGCGCCTACGCCGTAGCGTGGTGGCGTAGTCAATGTACGTATCAAATAATAATGGCTTCTTCATGAATATAGTGGTTGCAAGCGTGACTGCTGAGCATGAGGTCCTAAGGGGTTCGATTCCCAAGTCGGGCAAAGTGTTATTGGATTGGATTGGTACAGAAAATATACTTTGCTGCCGTTCCAACAACAAAAAAAAATATTATAGACTGACAAACCTTAAATGAAAAGAGTGCCTAACCACGAACTAATTTCTAATATCAATAGAAGAAACAAAAAACCTAGCGTCAACATTCTACAAATTACTTAGGTCAAACAAATGACACATCTAGCTCGAGATAATACCTACATACCTATTTTACTGACATATATACACCATGTATAGTAGAAATATATTCGTCCATCAATGGACAAAGAATACTAATTCGTCTGAGACGAATGAGACGGGAAAGTGAAATGCTAGATGTTTGGACCGAGAGGTCGAGCATCTGTTCTTTACGTCCTGACCTTAATAACGTTAATACTGGACAAATATAACACGACATTGTCTTTTTTCACTTGTTCTGTCTTTTTACATTTAGGTTATTACACGACCGACATCTAACAGAGTGAGTGGCTCAAACGAAACGAAATATTTGTAGAAAATTTGGAATAAATGGATAAATAAAAAAGCTTAGGTATTACTGACAGTGGGTTAATAATAATTATTGTTAACTAGCTTTTACCCGCGGTTTCGCTCGCGTTAATTTAGACTTTGACTATCAATTCGGGTTATAATTCAATCATGATCGGAAGACACGTGGCGCCATCTAGTATCATAAGAACGTTATTTTTGTTTTCCTTGGGAACAGTACTTTTTTCATAATGAAAGGTATCCTATGTCCGTTTCTGTACACCTGACAACGTATATGCAAAATTTCAGGATGATCGGTTCTGTGGTTTAGGCGTGAAAAGGTAACAAACAAACAAACTTACTTTCGCATTTATAATATTAGTTAGGAGTTAGGATTAGGATGACGATAATTAAATAGTTATATGTATGTACGGTAAATTCTGATTAGCCTCATCCTTTCTCTAAGAATTTACACATAGGTAACATCATGCACGTTTTTCCTGCCTCTGCAGTCTCGACATTAGACAGCGACAAAAATCGGTCGCTAAGTCGTATCGTTGTCAAATTCCTTTAATAGATTTTTAACTTTATTTCAAAAGCATAAGGTTGAAATTCCATTAAAGAAATTTGACATCGATTAGACTTAACGACCGATTTTTGTCGTTATATTTGTCGAGACTGCAGGGCCTGAAAAGGACACAGAAACGTATGATACACCCGCATATCGCGAGTGAAAAATCCCATGTGTTAGGATGCGAGCCACAGCCATTAACCGGGCACAAATCCAAAGTACAGTTAATGTGAATTTCGTAATGGGAAAATCCAATAGCACTTTCCCTCGAGCCTAGTACTCCTCTCCCGGTAATAGTATTCGCGCTTGCGACCACTACACCCATACCAGTACCTAGTATTTTTAGTCTAAACTAATATTTTAAAGAGATTACGCTTTCACGCTAAAACGGCTGACTTGATTTGGATGAAATTTGGCACATGGGTAGACCATGATCTGGATTAGAATATAGAATACTTTTTATTCTGATATTCTAGCGGGATCGAGACTTATGCGGGTGAAACCGCGGGGCGCAGCTAGTCATAACGGGTGTAAAAAGACACTTAACGAAGCTGAGAGTCAGTTGGATTCACCGTCATTGTAATATTTTTTTTTGTATTGGACTATATCTGGGAACCTTCTGGTTACGGAGATATTGAAGGTCAATATTCCAAATTTTACTGATATTTTATTACGAAAACACGTTTTTAATGTTATGACACAACTTTAATTAACCCCACGACCCCTGCACCGTTGCATGCAGCCATAAGCACAATGTTTTGCCTGTGTTACATTGCATACTACCGCAAACAGCAAATTTTCACACCAAAACCAAAAGTTCTTTCGCAGCAATTATTTTTGTGCAATGTTTACTAAGTTTGATGTACAGAATGCGTAGAACAGTTGACGGCTATGTGATGGGTATTTTTACAACCTGTATATATCGCTGTACAAGGATCTTTTGATGTGTGGCAAATTTCGGAACTAACGCCGCCATCTTGTTTTTCATTACGTTTCACAAAACAGTTGCACAAATTTTTGGCTAGAGCGCCCTCCTGTGAAGGTGATCCGAACGCCAAAATATCCTTGTAGCAGTGTACCGACCAGTATTTCAAAATCTACCTAAATCTATACCTACGCACACAGGTACTGTGACATACTGTTCACATACACAATATAAATAGTTAATCTAACGTCAGTAGTGTTGGATATTTGAACTAGATGTATTGCACCAATCGTTCACGCTCGCGGAACGCTAACGCCACGTTAAAATGTATTGTCGTCATGTTGTTAACATGTATTTTTTATTTTCTGTTATTTACACAAACTTTTAAGTAATCGATTAGAAGAAGTTGAGTGATTTGACAAGCAATATAGGAAAGGTAGGGAAAGGCCTAGGTAAAGACTAAAATCTAATAGACAGAGGAAGCATTTTTGCCTAAAATGCTGCGACTATTACAGTACGTTTTAAAAAAACAATGCTAAAAAGGCACAAAAGGCTTTGAATACCTTAAACAAGGCTATACTGCTGCCTAGGAGTCAGTGCCCTGTTGTAACAAAACATTACAAGCCTGTGAGACATGAACAATCAATATTTATCACTTTCACGGACGCTGAGATGAAGTTGACATTCTGAAAATGACACAAAATAATACTAAGCCTATAGCCAGACTGCCGTAAAAAACAAAAAAAATGTGAGTGCAATACGACACTGGATCACATGGCTTCTTAGTATATAAGCAAGATTAACCGCCTATGGGCTTAGCGTCATATCAAACACGAAAAAAAAAATACGCTTCTGGCCGTGATGTCAGTGAAAGAGTTAAATATTTTTTTTATATTAAATATTTCACGTCAAATACAACTCATTTTTAGTCTGTCACCATTCCATGCTAAAAGAGAACATGTTACTATCTATTTTCAAATATTATGCAACGTAACCTTTCCAACTTTAACCGGCCTCTATCTGTACAAATAGCCTACTAACCACGGCTAGATCCAACACACTCAGTTTCCAATACTGTTCGGGATGCTGTAACATCTGCAGTTGCACTGTCCTATGCTCTTTATCAGTCCAGTTTCTATGCTATCACAAGCTGGCGTCTATTGGCTGTGCATTTCCGAAAACAGCTGAATATCTCCGATGTATACAGCATAGTCGATTGGTTTTACAACACGGTTCCGTTAAGGCGAAACCTTCAGCGCAGACCGCGAAATTCAAATTTTCTTACGTTTTTTGCAATTTGCAGGTCACTGTCAGGTTGTATTTTAATTAAAATATGATTCGCGGCCGTAACAAATATGGCTTTACAGAATTATAATCATTAGAATCAGCAATACATCTCTCTAAGTTCATATTACTGTATTGAATGACTATTTCATGAAATCATGACATTTGACGCCAATTCTAACTTAAGGAGTTCTATTGCTGATTCAAATGATTATAATTCTGTAAAGCCATATTTGTTACGGCCGCGAATCCTATTTTAATCAAAATACAACCTGACATTGACCTTCAAATTGCAAAAAACGTAAGAAAATTTGAATTTCGCGGCCTACCCTTGCGCTTCCCCCTTAAGCAATCAGTTGGTAGCGGTGTACCGTGCAGGCAGCGTGAAAGCTATTATTCAAAATAGTGCCGAGCGCTAGCACAAGTTTACTCAACCGCAAACTATTTTGTTTATTTAGCCTTAGTTAGCAGAGTCAGTTTGTATACTAAAATTAAAAGGCGTTATTGATTATAATAGCCTCCACGGGTAGCAATACTCATACGAGGTGGCGATTTAGTCAACTGCATCCGTCAACGGGATGATTCTACTCATCATTTTCAAACAACTTTCGCAATGAAACTCTTATCCGATTCGTGAAGAGAATAACAAATTGCTATACCTCCAACAGTAGACAATTTCGATGCATGTATAAATGTTTTTTTTTTGCAATTCGGGTATTAGTTTTATAGTGAAAGTTGTTTAGAATGACGTTTAGAATCACCCCCTTGACGGATGCAGGTGACTAAATCGCCACCCTGTATGTACGTTCGGCGTACCATGGAAAATTAGCTCCACATTGTTGAGAGGCACATATTTTTACCACGATAAGAGCTCTTCTTCTATGGCACAGAGCACGGACACGCCGCGCTGATGCTAGAGGCAGCACTGTCAATACTTTACTTATAAACCAAACGTGTCACTATTTATTCGCGCTACGGCAAAAATAACGTCTATTGACTGACGGCTCTGAAAGGCGTAGACGACAGAAGTTGTGCACTCAATGCAATCTCGGCGACACGAATTTTATTTCTACTGTCGCCTCTACGACGCACGTCTCTAGACGTTGCCGACGCGGTGATGTCCGCTCTGTGGTACGTGCCTATACGAGCCAAGAAAATTTAATTCGTCTAAAATTAATATTATAAATGCGAAAGTGAGTTTGTTTGTTTGTTTGTTACGCTTTTACGTCTTAACTAATTAACTGATCATCGTGAAATTTTGCGAACACGTTGTCAAGGGTAGAAAAAAGGATATAGGCTACCTTTCATCTAGAAAAAAGTACTGTTCCCGACGGATAGCAAAACGCGAGTCTAGCCGCAGGCATAAGCTAGTTTACCAAGAAATAAATAAATAAAAACCTCATAGTTTGAGAAAACAAACCTTTCCATTAACATTTCCAGAAAAACATGGGTCATGGCTCTATTTTGGCAACAATAATGCTACCATAGCGATCGGTAAAACTTGAGCAGCTGAACTTTGCCTTACACACGTAAAAGCTTTCAGTTAGCTTTTAGAGTTGATTTTTCCTTCTTAACACAAATATGTGGATAACAGAACCACGGTTTTAATGTAGCTGGCTGCTATGCATACCGACGGGAGTCGGTTTTATTTTTTATTTTCGGAGCAAAAATGTTGAACATTTCAATACGATCAGAGGCAACACTAGTTTTGTATATATGAGCGTTTAATAGTCAACAAATATAGAAAAAAAAATGTATAATAAGTAATCGTTTGGTTTTTTTTTGTGTAGGTCAGGTATGGATGCTAATTGTAATAGAGGCAAATGAAACCTCTAGGTATAACAGCTGGAAGATATAAAATCTCTCCAATCCATTAAACCTCGCTTCGCTTAAAATACAGACTTGTGAATACATACTGTGTATATAAAATATTGCTTGCATACGGTACTGTGCTAATTAATCGTTTTTAGGGTAAAACGGGACCCTATTACTAAGACTCCGCTGTCCGTCCGTCTGTCTGTCCGTCTGTCACCAGGGTGTATCTCATGAACCGTGACAGTTAAACAGTTGAAATTTTCACAGATGATGTATTTCTGTCGCCGCTATAACAACAAATACTAAAAAACAGAATAAAATAAATATTTAAGGGGGCTCCCATACAACAAACATGATTTTTTTCTCATTTTTATAGATAATGGTACGGAAACCTTCGTGCGCGAGTCCGACTCGCACTTGGCCGGTTTTTCTTTGTTTCTTTTACTATGTATTAAGCTGCATTATCCTAGCACATAACCTTTCATGTCATGTATTCAGAGCTTTTCTAAAATGCATTACTAAAAACTTATTCGGTTCTCTACAGTGAAACCTTCATACTCTACCTAAATAAAGTAATATTATCATATAACATGATTCCAGTCAATTAAGTTCCGTTAATTCTGCGTCCCTTTACAAGAACTTTGTTATTCGATATTTTGCATCATGGAACTTATTCAGATGGGCATGGCTCCAATCGATAAATGTTCTCGTACGTGAGTTTTTGTCTTCTAACTTTCTTAATTTGCATGACGCAAGTTTTTTTTCATTTTACTCAGTAAACTCTTGAAGGAAGAATAGAATAGAATACTCTTTATTATGTACACCATAAACATTTCAGATATAAATGTAGACATTAAGTACTATAGTGTTACAATAACACCACTCAAAAATCAACCCGTATATGTAATGATTGATTTCTTAGCTCCATAAAGTTACAGCGTGATCATTTGAAATGTTAAATCTGTAGCTATCTGACATATTCTAGTCTTTTGGATCGTCTTTTTACAATTTGCGGGAAACTATAGAAGAATATGAACAAATTGCAATATTGCTCACACAGCAAATAGCATGATAATTTATAGCTTACAGACTGACCAGACTTATAGAGAATATCTATGCAAAATTTGAACAAAATCTATCCGGTATTATTTGCGGGATGCTACAAGATACATTCAAATAGACAAACAAACAAAAATTCTAAAAATTATATTTTCGGCATTAGAATAACCCAGACCTCACAAAAATTACGTACAATAATAATAATGTCGATACAATTTTTTGACTTCGCTACGATTTTATTATACCTAATATATTCGATTCCCCATGTAGCCATTTCGCTTGCCTAGTTGTACTATCTGAAGGCCATACACATATTGTTCCAAACGGGATTTAAATCCAAGCTCTCTTGGTAACCCAAAGATGTACTAACGATGTAATGTTTATGCTAAATACAAACGTAAAACTTTCATGATCAGAATACGAGTTTTCGTAATTAATTAAATGTTGTGGAAATATTAATATTCCGTCATGATTTTTCTTGTTATTGTTACCAACATAATATTCGTTACAATAGATTAATTATTCGTAATTAATTAATTTAATTTAATGTTGTGGAAATATTAATATTCCGTCATGATTTTACTTGTAATTGTTACTAACATAATATTCGTTACAATAGATTTATTATTATATCTCATTCTACTGTCGATTTTTCTTTAGAGGCATGGTACATTAAGGGGGATGCGCTAAGGTACCACACGCAATTCAAATTTTCTTACGTTTTTCGCAATTTGCAGATTAGAATCAGGTTGTATGTTGATTAGAATATGATTCACGACCATAAAAATATGGATTTACAGAATTATAATAATAAGAATCAGCAACACAACTCCTTAAGTTATAATTAGCCTCAAATGTCATGATTTCATGAAATAGTCATTCAATAGGATAATATGAACTTAGATTTTTATGAATATAATTCTATAAATATATATTTGTTACGGCCGCGAATCATATTTAGATCGACATACAACCTGATACTGACCTGCAAATTGCAAAAAACGTAAGAAAATTTGAATTTCGCGGGTTACCCTGACGCTTTCGCCTTAACAGACAGTTAGAAGGAACAGCCTTGGTAAATTCCTATTATAAAACTTTGATTTAACCTCCCTACCTACCATAAACCCTTGGCTGTAATAAAACAGATTTCAACGTCGGTCATTAAGTCATTACACACCAAACTGTAATAAAAGAGGCAACAAAACGTGTCCCATTGTGAAGGCCACGAGGCGAGGACATGGAAACTCGAGAATAATTATACAGAATAGGAAATGTTTTAATTGCTGTACGTGAAGCAGCAAACACAAGCTTATTGTGACACAAACTACGACACTTGAATTGCGTGGTTTTTGTAAATAGTTGTAGTAGTGAGAAAAGCAGACAAAGATAAGGCTCTAGGTTTAAACTCAAAGCCTTAAATATATGCTTCAAATGATCCCCAACACCAGGGTCAATGATTGTAGTCGAGCATGTGTCCTAATAACTTAGATGTCAAACTAGGAATAAAGAAGACACCAGTACGCTGTGTTTACCTTTTCTATCCTGTCTATTTTTTATTTAGAGACGATAAAATAATATTTTTTATAGTATCTGAGCAAAATAATACATCGGTAAAACACAGCATGTAAATTCCTAACCACCCTTAAATCTACCAAGAAATAGAAACGGGAAAACAGCTTGTTCCAATCGTCGAACATTCTCAATACACACAAATAACTCGAGTGAAATGAAAAGCACACACACTCAGACGCCCGTATTTTTCTTCCATTCGGTAAATCTGAATGTAAATCAACACGCACACGAATAAATGTCTGTATGTATACTGTATAGTCAAACAAGGAGATAAGTAAACAGGCAGCTGACTTGCATCTACTTTTAGAAAGAAAAGAAAGAAAAAGTATTTATTGGCACTCGCACAGGATTATCACACCATTATCATTTTTCTCTTTTAAACAATAAATAACGAATTTACTGAGTAGTCAAATAATACGGGCAGTACTCGTTTCAAGGGTGTTTCGAGAGAGTACATTCAAAAAATTGGCAACGTCACAAATAGCTGTCAATACATTTCGCTATTTTGATTAATCAATAATACTAAGTGAGGTTATGAAATATCGCTCTGTAGTGCACTAAAATATTGATAACTAGTTACGCCCCGCGGTTTCACCCGCATAAGCTTTTGGAGCTCATAAACGTTGTATTAGATCGATGTGCAATATACACCAAGCAGATTCATGCAGACTAAATTTTACAAATTTAAAAATATTAACTCTCCCTAATGTATACTTAAATGAAAATGTAATGTTCATAAAATCAAATCCAAATTTATTTGCATTTTGCACTAGGTCTAGACATAAAGACAAACTGCGCACCGTAACCAGTAAAACAAAGCTGTAACGTATCTTTAATAATCTCCCTCCTTTTTTTTTCAGAACTATGAGCGATATAAATACCTTAAAAAAATACTACACGAATTATTGATAAGTAAATGTTATTACTGTATAAGAGAATTTCTAAATTAAAATACATTGAATCAGCCGGTTTATTACAACAAACCAATGGGTACAAATCATGCATTTAAAAACTAGATACTCATAAATTATAAAGTAACCACTGTGCAATTGTTTTATAAACTATTTTGTGACGTGACTAATTTGTAATTTAACGGAAATATTATACTAACTTAACTTAATGTATTGCATGACAATTTGATGTATTATATTTTAACTATGTATTGAACTGATAATATGAATTTTGACGTAATGGCAGGACATAGCAGACTTACCTGTAACTAACACTGTCTTATACACTGTCTTATTAACCTATAACCCACAATAAATAATTTTAATTTGAATAAGTCTCGATCCCGTGAGAATATCTGAATATAAATAACCTATGTCCTAATCCAGGTCATGGTCTACTCATGCGCCTAATTTCATCCAAATCAGTTTAGCAGTTTTAGCGTGCAAGCGCAGCAAACAAACATACACAAAATAAAATATTTTCTTTTTCTATTATCAGTTTTGATTATATGAATTGGAATAATAACACTGTATTAGGTGTTGTAATAACTGTTTAACGATATGAAGTATCCAATATTACGGTGTTTTGATTAATAGGTATTTGAGACCTGTAAATGGCTATTGATGCATCCTTTTAACAGGTTTACTGCCAGCAGGACTGTCGCACATCACAATGTAGGGCATTTGAACGTCAAAGTGTTAAGCGTAAAAGTATATTTATTACTCACAATAAAAATAAATATTGGCAGTGTCGCGGAAAGATGAATACATATTTTCGCCTGTATACCTACCACTTTGGTTGACTGTACATAGGTGCTTTAAGTCGGTGGGAATAAAACACGTTGAATGTTTGCTTAGGACAGCACGGAGTTAGTTATTTTATATTTACTGATAGGCTCAAGCGTGGTCCTTGTCACACTCCCGCTCCATTAAGAAATGCAAACAAACACCTGTTTTCTATGAACTGACATTTCTGTGTTTGCTGATCTGAAAATTGTTTGATGTCGTACTCAATGCTTATTTATGTTAATAGGCCATTAACTAACGAATATTGTTGTTATCTAGTAGATAAACACAACTTATTTTAAAAAATACGATCCTAATTAGGAAACCTCGACATGTTCTCAAAACATAAACGTTGAATGAATTTCAATAATTTGACAATAATAAGTAAGGTATCTACATGAAATCATCTATCATGAAATCTATCAAGAAAAATAAACTCGAAAGACCATAGATATTCATCAATAAGAGCCGTACTGCTTATTTTTCGTATACATTATTAATAATTAAACTTGTAACAGCAGCTTTTCAGGAGCTTTACAGTACTGCAAATAACTTTACATACCATCCGTCTAAACTTATCGCTTAAGTGATTGATCTCGGAATTCCAAGAGGCTCTCACATGTTGCTCACTCGAAGCTCGAGTGAAGCTACACAGACGTAGGGCAAACAAGACATTAGACTTAGTACCTAAGGGAATGATAAATATAGTATTCTAAATAAATCGTTTTCGTGGAGGTAGAACTACGTCAACGAAGTATCCGAAAGATACGGCTGGTTCAGAAGAAATAAAGGTATTAGAAATAGGAATACTCAATTCAACTAGCAATCTAGACAAAATAAACCAACAGTCAAAGTATCGATTGAGGCTATGAGAGCCAGAATGGCCTAACTACTTAAAAAAATAGTTTTCAGTAGTAAGGAAAAAAGCAGAAGCCCTGATTTCAAATATTTTAAACTAAACTAATTTATAAATTAACAATTTTAAATATTAAATAAAAAAATAAAAACACGTGTGGCACTCGGGGACTGCCGCGGTAAAGCTATTGCATAGCATTTTTATCAACTTATAATTATTTATTTATGCAGTATATTTTTTTCTTTGATATTAATTCAAGTTACACTTTTTGAGCGTGGTAACCGATAAGAAAACCATTTTTTTTCTTTTATTGAATAAATGTGAAGTTAATATCGTTTCAAATATTTTTATTTTCGTTTTTATGCGATGAGTGTGGCATTATAAAGATATGATAGATACCTATACACCTATATACTTTCTCACAAACAGCTGCTTACGTATTCATCCGATTTCGGAGCAGCTCGTCTCGATCCGTGCGAGCTTCGTACAGACGTACCATATACATACACGTTAAGCGAACGCTCGGCCGAGCTACATGGTAGGCGGAGTGGGGGGTGTTAGGTTTTATTTTCGTTACGGAATTTCTTGATTCGGTCGCCGCGCTCAAAGCCCGCGATAAAAGCTATACAATAGCTTAAAAACTAATTTGTAGGCCACTGTGGCGCTATGACTTTTACCGTTTAGAGCAGTTTTTTCTGTAATATAAACAGGATTGAAAAATTGAGTTAAGCCACTCTGGCTCTCATGGCATCAATTAACAAGTGAGCCGTTGTAAACCAATAAAAGCAGCTTTAAAAAACGTTATAAAATACGATAATACGACGAAATATCTGTCATGTATGCACAGATGCTAATCCTAATACTTGTTTAAACGAACATTACTGAAAATTCCAAGTACCTACCCGTAACTTCTTGAATCCCGCGTAGTATTTATTGAGCACATAATAAAGATCATTCTATTCTATTCTAATGAGACACAATGATTAGCTATTGTGTCTCGCTCGATATCGCGATTTCGAGACTCAAAGAGTTAAAATATGTAGTAGAAGAAACTAAAAAAAAATTAAATCCACTTAGGATATCATAATCTATTTTTAGTTCTCTTACATAAAGTGTTGTAAGGAAAAACAGTTGATTATTCGATAAGACTAATCTAACATTTAACTAATCTAACTAATCGTACATTTTACTTCGTATACGTAAGAACATAATTCAGCTTCGGTCAATTACGTCTGTACTAACTTCTAACGTCCTACATTCTACGAGATTTTATTTCTTAGAAACTGTACCAATTTGGGCCCAAATTGGACAAACGGCCGAGGAAATAATAATGTTAATTAACGGGAAAAACAAAGGAAACGTTCCTTGCCGTCGCGCCCCGAAGTTTATGAGTGTGGCTATGCATGTGTTTGGGGACTTTATGTAAATGTACACGTGTTTTTTTTTATGCCTACGGATGTTATGTTAAGAATTTACGCGTTGTATACGCAGAAAGGTTATCATTGTTGTCAGAATGTTTTATTTTCGAGCTTTATGACGGAAACATTATGTAACGTTAAGAATGAGTTACATAATTCACTATGTAGAAAAAATACAAAATTTCTCTTTTGCTCTATTTATTTTCTCATAATAAAAACAAAGAGCGGAAGCTTAAAAATATATATCATAAACTGCATTGTAAGAAAACTCTCTTTTCCGCGACAGAACGAAGTCACCGTCCTACAGGTAAGTAGGTACCTGTCTATATATAAATCCATCGCAGACGAACACGAATCGATAGAAACCGTATTTGACAAAATCGGGAGTGGTACGACACTGAATAGAACATCCATACAAATGTAAGCTACTACATAAATGTATTAATAGTCGCCGCATTTACTAATGCCAAGTACACCGAAAACTGATCGTAGAACTTACCAAAAAATCTTAAGGATTTGACAAGTAATACTAATTCATTCTGGTAAGTTAACAGAAGTCAACTCAACAGAAGTCAAATTATCAGTCAGTCAGTTCAACAACAGAAGTCAAATTATTTGAATGAGTAATACTAAATTATTGAAATGATTAATGTAAAATCGTGACAATAGCATAGTTATTTTAATTTTTATGTTAAATAACCCTCAAATTTGCGATGTCCTAGAAAAGTCCGCTAGGTTGTAAGTACCTACATTATAAAATAACACCAAAATGTACACTTAGTTTGCAAATAAACTTTTGACTTTGACTTAACCTTTACCAACAAACGCTTTTTACTAATTAAAAAGGTCAATTACTCGTACGCAAAAGTATGAAGGTAAGAGATACTTAGTGCCTACCAACCAATAACGATGGGTATGTTATGAGAATCGAATAGGGTTACGGGTGTGACCTTAGAAAGGTTCCCAGTTAAGTTATGAACACGCATGGGGCTCGTTCATGTTCATTGCCAATCAGGCTATGGTAAAGCCATTACATGAAACTATAGACCATAATTTGTAGCCGCTGGAGTGCGTAATTAATTGCATAAAGTGTATTCTACTATAAATGTAATAGGCAAATATTAAAGTGGTTTGGGTGCAAAATAGTTATTAAAAGTATTGATGCCAATAATATTAAAACATTCTGGATTTACGATCTTCTATTTCTAGGACTCTTGTTAATATTCCGCTCTTGAATGCAGGAGTATGTACAAGTGCCTAGTATCTCTTCTGTTTATTGTATATGATATAAAAAAGTCTCTGAAGGCTTAAAAACTCTTCGAAAATGTTGTCCTGTTGTGAGATTACAGCACGTTTTGCCATTTCATTTCATTTTGTACTGGAAGTTAACTAGAGCGTAATAATTCAAAATTTACATTCCGTAGTCATTTAAATAAATATGATTGAACGCTGAATTCCGGGCACATCCTGAAAGCATGAATGAATAAAATCTGTGAACCACCAGCTTCACAATATTCTGCATTATTTAACGGGAATCTTTTGTTTTATCGTGTGTGATTTAATGCACAGTTCTCCTGTGTAATCCAGCGCATTTATTTGATAACAATGAAGTATTATTGGTGGGTAAGATTGAATCTAACAAAATAAAATATATTATAATAATGTTTCTCATTAATTTGCCGTTGATTCAGTAGCCTTTCCTGTTCACTATTATCGACAAACAATAAGACATACTTTATTCTTAACGGTATTGCAAATATCAGGGGGGGTTCCGGAATTGGTCTTTTAAGAGGAACCGGGACCCCTCTATGTGCTGATGGTGATCACCGGGGTGGTTTTAGTGAGGTAAAAATCCCACACTCCCCGACCTCCATCCCCAGAGGTCAGGTGCCTTTTGAAGGTATCCCCCGAAAACAAAAAAAAAAAAAGGTAAGCTTAAAAACGTTTCGACGTTTCGTTAATAACATATCGCATAACTGTCGCGAAATTAGTATGAAATATGGATTTTAACAATACACCTAAAACGCTCATGAATATTCAATTTTTTGGAATAGAAGTTAAAATAACAACGTTGTCTTAGAATAATTATTGTCATTACTAAATTGTACCTACATTGTATACAAACAAACCTTAAGTGGGACTTTCCAACCAAAAATAGGTACGAGTACCTACATGCTTTCAAAATGGTTTAACTTTATGACTACAAGCCCGTGTGTATTCCAAAGTGGCCCGATTGACTTCTGTTCCACTTGCTAGTGCATTTACCGACACAAAATGCGACATACCCAGCCATTCAGGAGGGTTGTTTCTTCGTAAAAGAGAAAAGGACTTTTCAGCATTTCAGTGTTATGCTGTACATTTACATTATTAATTCAGAAATAAAAAGGTATTTTAAATATCATACATTTCTGATTACTATCAACCGTAATACTAAAACATAAGGCCCCATGTCATGGTTTAAGTAATTTATTTCTCAAAAAGAATACAATTCTCATATCATGAGAAATACAAGTTAATCTTAATACTAAATACACGAACTTATGAAGAACAGCAGGTACTCCTAAATATTCTAAAAAAAAAAAATTTGTTTTTGTGGGTAACAAGAAAAAGTGAGTGTACTATTATTACATATCGTTTCTCGATGGTAAGTCAATAGGAATTACACATTGGTAAGCAAGCTCACATTATTTTTATTTTTTTAATGTTCGGGCCGTTTTTCAAGCGCTAACCCTGAATCTAGTATATTCTTGATCAAAGGTTATATCTACTTTTTAAATTTCGTCGAGTTTAAGAGCTGTCATTAAATAATTTTGGCACACTGGACCCTACTCGATTAGTTCAATTGCTACGGATGACCGTGTAGACGTCATTCATTCGGGCACAGGTAGTTGTTTACAAAGAGGGATACCTAGTCTTTGTATATGCTATGTGTTTGTATTGTAGTATAGGTACTAAGAGTATCCTGATAGTAAATAATGAATCTAGTTAGAACTAAGTGGGTACTGGACTATTTTTCTATTCGATTGCCCTGTTTCGTAGCCTTTGTGAGAGTCCACTAGAAATAATGATTATAAAAATTACCTTACGCCAGATGAACGAAAACTTCCAAGAGTCTATTTAAAATTACACAAACGCACTGGAACACACAGTCCGCACACAAATAACAGTTAAGTAAAGTACATCGCATACGCCCAGAATCACTGTCAACCAGTTTCTATCACTTGCACTTATCATATCACTCCGTACATTATTACGTAACACTCTCTCTAAAAGCACTTTTACATGGAACAGCGGAAATATAAACCATTATATTTTATAACGAAATGCACTCTCGGATCGCGAAAACGTAACACAAAGAGTTTCAAGTTTTTTTCGAATGTCAAATATATCTGCGCAGAACGTCACACGACTGTCCAGGCCCCTTCGGTTGATCATATTCTATTATCATTTGATAGGCCACCTCCGTTTAGGACCGAGTCGTTGTGCGAGGAAGTGTCGGATCGTTTTGTCGTTGATAACTCGATTCACGTGTCGGCAGGGAATGATGGCCATTCCGTGTGTGAGTCGGTGAACTCGTCATTAAACAGAATTATGTTGACGTTAAACATTTGAACAAAACAAAGAGAGTAACTAAGCAAAACAATTTAGTTAATTAATCTTACTCACGTCTCGACCTTTCTTTCACTTAAGGCTTCCTCATCACAGAGCCTTCTTCCGGCTACAGACATAATTATTGTGACTTAATTGCCGTGCTGTGATTCCATTGCGCGTACACTACGAAGCAATGTGTGTTCAATTCACATAGATACTGGATTGGATCACGTATCCGATCGTGATTACAAATGTTTGCCGCACAAATAGCACGCGTGTGTGCATTTTGAAATCTTTGTAATTAGCTAACTTTGCGTAGTGGGAACACGCATTTTTATCAGCAGAATTTTGTGACAAATCACGCATGTACTTATTGTAATGTGAATGACATGATTTTAATGGGATTTGGTGTAATAAAAAGTTATTGACTTTTCGATATGATTTTATGGCGTATTCTCGTGGCTGAATAATAACTGCCGCAAATGACGATCGAAGGTTAAGCTATGCTTGCAGAGATCGCTCCGTGGATGGGTGACCATTCGACACCCCTCCGTGAATCGGAAAGCACGTTAAACCGTTGGTCCTGGCTGCCATTTGTAGACCGTTGACAGTCGTTACGGGTAGTCAGAAGCCCGAAAGTCTGACTTCCAGTCTTTCCAAGGTATTGCATTACGCAGTAACTGGGGTTTGGAGGTCCGATAGGCAGTCACTCCATGTAAAATACTGGTATTTAGCTGCATCCGGTTAGACTAGTTGCTGACCCCAACATAGTTGGTAAAAGGGTAGGTAGATGAGCAGTGTAATTTAGTATTAGACAGTTACAAATTATTTTTCAAATAATTAGTTTTAATAATAGGTCTTTACCTATGAAATTGCCGTTTTGTATGAAAAAATTTAAACGAATTTTTTTCATGAATTTTTTATTTGTATTAATCGAAGTAATCACCCATGCAATCAATGCATCTTTGCCATCGCAGTGGCAGTTTATTGATGCCCTTCTTAAAGAAATCAGCTGGACGGGAGGCAACAAATTCTTCAAAGGCATTTTGTACTGCCTCTCGGGTATTAAATTTTTTTCCCGCCAAGAAGTTATCCAAATTCTGGAAAAAGTAGTAGTCTGTAGGCGCAAGGTCTGGTGAGTAGGGCGGATGACGGAGAGCTTCCAACCCCAGTTCTTGCAACTTGGAGACCGTCTGCTGTGCAGTATGAGGTCGCGCGTTGTCGTGCAGGAGCAGCGGAGACGAGCGATTGACCAATGCTGGTTGGAGATGCGCCAGCTTCTCCATCATTATGTTCAGTTCTTCACAGTACACATCTGCAGTAATGCTCACCCCGTTTGGTAAGAAGCTGTGATGAATCACACCGGCGCTAGACCACCAAACAGTGACCATCACTTTTCTAGGGGTAAGTTTTCGTTTAGGGCATTGTTTAGGTGCTGAACCAGGATCCAACCAACTTGCTGAGCGCTTACGGTTATCAAACAGAATCCATTTTTCATCGCAGGTAACAATGCGGTTCAAAATTCCTTCATTTGTGTGTCTGTTGAGCAGTGCAAGGCACGTCTCGACGCGTACTTCGCGCTGGCGATCATTGAGTTCGTGGGGCACCCATTTGTCAACCTTTTTTACCTTGCCAATTTGACGCAAATGGACCAATATTGTTTTGACACTAACGTCGAAAGCTGCTGCTAATTCAGCCGTAGATTGTGTATCATCAGCTTCCACAATCGCCTTTAATTCGTCATTGTCGACCAAAGTCTTCGGACGACCGCGAGGTTCATTTTTCAGGTCGAAATTTCCAGAACGGAAGCGAGCAAACCAATAACAGGTGGTGCGTTGGTTTGTAGAGTTAGCTCCGTAAACGTCGTTGATGTTGCGTGCCGCTTGTGCCGCGTTGCTGCCACGACGGTACTCATATTCCATAATTACTCGAATTTTTAACGTATCCATGATGACGAAAAGATTGAAATGCGATGAAAATGTAACACTAATCAATAAAGAAATGACTACTTTTAGAAAAAAAAAACCATGTTTTTAAAATAAAATTAATTTGAAATTAGAATTCATAGCCAAACAAAAATTATTTTGATTTGAAATGGCCAGTACTGCAGAACGGCAATTTCATAGGTAAAGACCTAATATTACTTACTACGTATTTTTTAATATTACTTGAATCAATTTCATGATTAGGTACATTACTAGAAAATTACTTAAAATAGAATTATAAAATAATAATTTCTGTAATCTAAAGTTCTATGCAAATTAAGATTTTCATATACATGGTACTAACATTGCATACAGTTACACAGCTTTGTAACAAAGCTGTGAACTTACAAAGCACACTACTTCAGTAAAAATATTCATATTCATATATTTATTTGCATTCCATAATGTGTGAAGATCTTACAATGGGCTTACAGCTAAGGTACAATTACGGGCCCTGAAGGGCACAGCAAAAGGTCCTTAGGTTTATAAAAAATTAAGTACCTAAAATCTAAATGCTAACATTTACCTTGTTCCTGAACAAAGTATTGTATACTTAGAAGGTAAAATTACGATCGTAAACCTTACACATGGGTGTGTTTGGACCCTAACAACTTTACATTTATAGACAATCCCGATAGACAACAGTCCTCTAGCGAAAGCAAGTTTTAATATTTATATTTTTATAATAAATCATTTCCATCACGCTTACACAGAGACGAATTCCGGCATTTTCCAGATAAACAGAATAATATTATCGCTATGTAGGTATTTAAGTTATGCACTTTTGATGACTGTACTATATACCTACATATAAAATTATAGTTGCAAAGTATGCTCTTTGTGCATCGTAGCATAAAATTTTACTTTTATTTTGTATAGACGTAAAAGAAGATTGCTTTTGTCCAGTATTCAATAATACTTTTGCAGGTACTGAAAATTGTATCCGACAAAGCGAACCGTTATAAACATTTTTCAGATAATACCACTAGGGGTTCTGTTCGTCGAACTACTTCGGAACTATACTACAGACACTAAAAACTTTCTTGTGTATTTTGTTCGCTGTTTCAATCTTTTGCAGCTCAAAATAGACGGTCCCTGGATACAATATTGTTCTTCAATGACTAGCAAAAATGTAGAACGAATTTTAATTTTGTAGCACACGTCATTTAAAGATTCTTTTTGTTCTAGTTCTGTAATTAAAACTTAATTACGGGTTAATTGAGCTAAGAAATAGATCACGGTACATATCGAAAGGAATAATGGTCAGAATTTTTAAAAATGTGTAATAAAAACCTACCTAAGTACTGAACATATTTAACGAACAACGCCACAATATCCTTTTCAGTTTACGACCCTGTTTTTAGCAGAGTTCAACAACTTGTGCCAAAAGAGCTTTCCATTTTAATCATTTGCACAAAAACCATTATTTACTAAAATTAGACCTGCCACATAGTCTCCCAACATCATCAAGAACAACACAAACCCTCTCGCATCTCGCAATAATTTGAAATACACGTAAAGTTAGTCGTTTGAGTCGAACCTTAGCAACGTCGAAGGTAAGTAGTATCGGATAATTTTAGAGATGTAGAGTGGAGGTCGGGCGGTATCGATCGCGAGGTAACATTCGGCCCCGAGTCCCGACACGACGCGGCGACATACCGCTCTATTCTTACCTTGAACCTCGCTACGTAATAAAGACGTAGATGGCTGATGGAAACTAAGATGGTACGTCTCTATTCTAGATTTTTTTTACGGTTTTTGGGAAGAACAATGTTGTGAAGTATGAGTTTGTTTAAGTAAGGTTGGCAATATCGTTTTTTTTTTTTAAGTGAAGGTATATTTTTTACCGCATATTTTGTTGTTATATACTGACATTGATAAGATCACTCTGATTAAGAACAACTACGAGTTTCTCCTGTGACTTACGTAAATATTTTATTTTGGATTATCTGCTCCATCTAAATGTACCTTACTTACTGAACGTTGCAGTAAAATCTTGACCAATCCAACTGAAATACCTAAATCCATACAGGTGGAAAGGAGCAATTCCACAGGGTTAACATGCTTGACTTGCATATTCCCAGCATTATTGATACTGAAAGGGAAACCGCACAGATACAACAGGACAAGCATATTGCACACACACGACCTCAGTCTGTGGGGACAGTATAATGGCATTGTCCGATGAACCAGGGAAAGCCACTCGAAGCTTGTAAACAGAGATTTAGATCTACATACATGTATATATCGTGTTACACAACAGCGTTAGGTATTAGCGTTAATTATTATATATAGAATGACATGACAATTTACTTTCTGAAGTATGACATTATTATTTTATTATTGTGAATGTGAGGACTATGTGCGTCACTTTAATTTTTTTTATTTTTTTCACCTTCTCAGGTAGTTTTAATGATGATCTGGCAGTTTGAGTGCTTTATGCGGCCTACCCAAATGTCCTTTCTTTGGTATTATTCGTCTAGTGGTTGAGCTCCTTAAGTTCTGAGTTGAGCTTCACGGTTACTGACAAATGCGTGCACTGACTAGACAGGTCCACTCAAATCTGTATGGTTCTTTCCTCAAAAGACCATTTCAGACACCAATCTAACATAGTCCTCAAATGATCTGACCAAGATTATTTCAGGAATTTTATATACCTATTGACATTGATGAATTTTTATAAATACCAATTGACATGAATATTTACTTGGTAAAATTGTATATTATTTTAATTATTGTGAATGTAAAGACTATGTAGATCATTGTTTTTTTTTTTCTTTCTTAATTAGTTTTAATCATGGTCTGGCAGTTTGAGTAATTTATGCGGCCTACCCAAATGTCCTTTCTTTGGTATTGTTCATCGAATCGTTGAGCTCCTTAAGTTTTGAGTTGAGTTGCACGATTACTGACAAATGCGTCCACTGACTGGACAGGTCCACTCATTCTGTGTGGTTTTTCCTCAAAAGACCATCTCAGACTCAAATCTACACGATCTTCACATGATCTGACCAAGATTGTCTGAACTTTAAAAGAGACTATGACCTCTGAATTTGTTTCGGCCTTTCTTCTCAGAGTAGTCAAATAGGAAACGCCGACCTCATCAGTTTTAAAATATGATTGACGTGTAAAAGGTTTGTACAAACCTACTTACAGAAATAAAATCATTTATCATTTATATCAATATAGGAGGAGGATCAATTAGGAGGATCAAATATTCATCAATATAGGAGTAAAAATTTGGGAAATAAAAGATTATCGCACCGTAGCTAGATAGAAATACCTCAAACTGTAATATAAAGATTGACCAGTCAACATGGTTGTGGTGGCAAGGAAGTCTACTTAGGGCGCTCAGGACCTAATTGTATTATAGGTATTTTATTTTATTTAAGCCTCTTTAATTCCTTAGTAATAATAATACAGTGTTTTTTTTAACATAATTTTTACTAAGGACCTCTCGGCGAGTATAGGCCTCCTCCATCTCACTCGACTTTTTCCTATCTTGGACTGTTCTCATCCAATCGTTCTTTGCGAATTTTATAAGTTCGTCTTCCTATCTTTCCAGGGGGCGACCTCTTTTCCTTTTCCTGGGGATCCAGCCCATGTAGTAATGTTTCTAGTCCATCTCTCTTTATCCTGACGTGCAATGTGACCAGCCCACTTCCATTTAAGTTTCTTGCAGTGGGTTAACGCATTAATAACTTTTGTCCTTTCTCTTATTTCGCTGTGTCGTTTTTTGTCTCTGAGTTTCAAGTTAAGAATACTTCTCTCCATGCCTCTTTAGCATTTTTCAATTCTTTCTTTCGTGTACATATTAGATCCAGGTTTGACTTGCATATGAGAGGCAAGGTAAAAGACATGGGACTTTCTTTTATAATCTTAAAGATAGATCAGATTTTAGAACTTCTTTGTGGCTCCAGAACTTGTTCCATGTCATTTTAATACGTCTCTTTAAGTCGTCACGGTGTCTTGATTTTGAGAAAGATATTTGTTTGCCTAAATATATTTATTTATGAACATATTTCAACTGTAGACTCTCCACAAATATGGGTCATTGAGTTTTGTTACACATGATTTTAGTTTTTTCGATATTTAATTCTAGACCAATATTGCGACTGACGTAGTTAAGTTCGTTGATCATTTCTTCAAGTTGTGATGCGGTTTCTAAGAACATACTATGTCATCTGCTAAAAGTAGGTTACTAATGTAACTTTCTTTAATGTTTATACCTTTTTTTGACCAATTAAGTTGTTTCATGATGTCTTGTAAAACAGTTATAAATAATGTCGGGGACAAGGGGTCGTCTTGTCTTACACCTCTGCAGATGTCTATTTCGGGGCCAGTTCTAGTTTCACTCGGCTAATGCTTTTTTTTTGTTGATGTTTTGTATCAGTTCAATTGTTTCTAATGGCATATTAATTTCATGTAGAGCTTTCCATATGCTAGCGTGGGAGATTGAATCAAAAGCTTTGGCATAGTCGATGAAAGCACAGTATAAGGGACGTCTTTGTTCTTCGTATTTTTCTACTATGTAGGTATAATACTAGAAATTATCCCACGTGAGCTTACGTTTATATGTGTGCCAAATTTCATCGAAATCAGTTCAGTTGTATAGGCGTGAGATAGAGTTAGTTACCTTCGCATTTAGAATATTAGTATGGATAGTGTGGATTGACATTCGTTGTACCTGTACCGCTCTATGGCTGAAACCAAGTTAAGCACTTTAAGAACAATCGGAAATTGCGCGGAAACTTTTGGTCCAACGTTGGGAGTTGGGTGTAGGTATGTTATAGATTAGTAGCGGATACCCGGCGTGTACTCTACGATAAAACAATGCATTAGGCACATTCGGTCCACTGATGAAGTCTTTTTTTTCCATTGTTTTAGTGATCAAAAACCATCTTCGCATTATTGCCTTTCTAATGAAACTGGTTTGGAGCACATCAATTGGACGGTTTCAAAATCTATACCGGACATAGGTTAATACAATTTTTGTGTTTTATAAATATTGATTGATGTATTCTGTGGTTATAGCATGTTTAAAGGGATAGTTAACGCAACACGCTAAAGGCTCCTTCAAACAGGCGTGACACGCGACACAAAGGCACCGCTCGTCGCGCGACAGTCGGTGCCTTGGTGTCGCTTCGCGTATCGCGCCTGTTCGAAAGAGCCTTAATATGATGAAGATTCGCTTTTTTATTTTGCGTACCGTGCCTATAAGGATAGCGTTATTTTCAAAACAATAAAATGAAACCTCTATTTATTATATTAATGTACATTTGGAAGTTCTATAATGAACGAAACACGAAACTAACTGATATATTAATTACATTAAGTGGCATTAAAATGTACATAATTGTGAAGTAGGTATTACGTAATGAAAGTACTTCGCGCAAACATTAACCGGTGGTTCGGTTTCAGGTTCAACTTATTTAAACCAGTGAGTCAGTGTCATTGCCAGCTAATTAAGCTACCTTTATCATTTTATTTATTTATTTACTAACATGTAAAACACTGGTTAGTAGGCTTTTTTTTTTCTTTTCGGGGGGAAACCTTCAAAAGGCACCCGACCTCTGGGGATGGAGGTCGCGGAGTGTGGGATTTTTACCTCACTAAAACCACCCCGGTGATCATCATCAGCACATAGAGGGGGTCCCGGTTCTTCTTAAAATACCAATTCCGGAACCCACCCTGTGCAACGCCTGTAAAGCACATCCCTGGGGAGACTGTAAAGGGGCCTCCCCTGAGCCTCGCTATGCGCGGCAGCACGAGCCCACTGTGCCGCCGTCTTTCCTGGGGTCACTCAGTGGGCGGACAGAATCCCCACTCTGTGCGCCTGCGACCCCAAAGGTCCACCTACCTTGATTGGTAAGAGGGTTTCGGCGTATTAGGCGCCAAGGCGGTTGCCTCCCCGACGCCTTCTTCTCCGAGCAGGATCAGCCCTCTCCCGATCGCGCTCGGCGGCCTCCTTCTTGACCATCACGGTCTCACAGAAGGAGGCTACTTCCTTCCAATTCTCTGTCTCTGACAGCATAGCCCTCACTACTACTGGTTAGTACGCCTGCATTAAAATGTTGATGACAGAGTATTAAGACATGTATAGACCTCCAGACCGTATTTCGGCCATAGCGGCCAATCTCAACGGAATCTAGCCTTCAGCGCGGGAGATATTATAGTGGACAAGTGTGTGCGCAGACACAGATGCACTCTCTCTTCCCTCATCATCAAGACATCATCATGTCATTAAGACATGTTCCCTGTGAGGACACTGTAAATTGTATATATCAAATTATTAAATTTCATAATATAATATTGATTCTAATTATTACAAATTTATTAAATTACTGGTGTAATTTAATAAATTGTAATAATTGTTTGTTGTTTTGTTGTTTGTTTTTTGTGTTGTTTTGTTGTTGTGATTATGAATGTTATGTTATGATGATGATGTGTTACTGATTAATGCTTAGTAACTTTAATCAGTAATTTACTACATTTTATTTTAAAATAAATCATTATTATCAATTCGTTCATTCATTTTAGTCATGTATACACTATTTCATATTTAGAAGAATAGAAAAGAATAGAGGATCAGCTAGGAGAGCTGACAGTGCGCGTCAGTATGTAAGAAGAATGATTGATAGAAATAAAAATCATAATTTACTGATAAATACACCTTTCATTAACGACCCCGTTATAGTACTGTCTGTGATGATCAGTATCGCAATTATGCTCATCACAGATAAACAAAATCTGCTTCCAATGAGCTATCTCAGGAATTCAGGGCTGATGTCATCATACGCATAAATATGAAAATAAGCCTTTTAGGAACCAACACTTCATTCAATCAAACACAAAATTGCTATAAGCAATACCCTAAAATACGGATAATTAGCAATAATAATTGGTATAATTGACGAGAGCACGTTGCTGTCCGAAAATAGCAACGTATAAATTAAATTCGATGAAACATATTATGTTAATCCGAATTCTAGCGAACTCTCAAAATACTTTAATTCTCTAACAAAATGTGAGGCGAAATAATTTATTTTAAAACGTTTTGCTTGCAGCTCTCGAGGCTAAAAATAGCGGTATACGGGCGCGGCATACACTACTTTACCGAAGTTTATACGATGCACGTGGAACCTCCAACCTAGGTCAGGTCAGGTGTTTAGCTATTCTGTAGCACTTATGGCGGTACTTTTAGTGCTAATTACTAAATCTTCTTCTTTACTGAATGAACTAAAAAGAATAGACCATGCTGTGTAAACATTAATTTCTCATTTGTAGTTAGCAAGGCAGAAGGAGGGCTGACTGCCCAAGATACGCTGGATAAAAATTTAAAAAGGCCACGTGTAGGCTATATTTTAGTTCATCTCTATAAATAGTTATGACTAACTGCACTCCGCGGTTTCACCCGCATAAGTTCGATCCCGTAGGAATATCGGGATAAAAAGTATTCTATGTCCTACTCCAGGTCATAGTCTACCCATGTGCCAAGTTTTATCCAAATCCGTTCAGCCGTTTTAGCGTGATTGAGTAACAAACATCCAAACATCCACACTTTCACATTTATAATATTAGTAGGATATAGTAGGATATTAGTAGGAAGTAGGATAGTAGGATATAGTAGGATTAAGATGACGGTGAAGGAAAACATCGTGAGGAAACCGACATGTCTTGGAACCAAAAATTCGATGACGTGTGACATCTACCAACCCGCACTGGGCCCGCGTGGTAGATATAGTCCATTCCCTCTCAAAGAGTTAGAGGCCTATGTCCTAGCAGTGGGAACATTATGGGCTGCTTATGAAAATGAGCAAAAGCAGAAAATTCATACCTAATTAATAACCTTTACATAGTGAAATTGTTATCACAATACATCATTGTTGGTGGAATTATGGGAAAACTGCTGCATAATGATAATGAAATACCTACATTATTATTAACTGAATCCTTTGAAAGCATGTGGTATTTCGCTTCGAAACCTTTAGTCCAATTATATATTTAGCATTGAAAGAGGTGTTTGTGTTCATTAATTCTTCGTATAGTTCAGTACCTGCACGCGTAGCATGACCACCATAGTTCAAACGAGTTTTGTCGACGGAAGAATAGACAAAAAGACAGATTGTTGACAGATTTCTAAATATTTTATTCTACAATCTTTCATTTTGTCTATTCTTCCATCGACAAAACCCGTTTCTATGGTGGTCATACTACGCGTGCTAAACCTATGTTTTCAGATGTGAAAAATCGCAAGACATTGCACTCATACTTTACACTATTGCCGCTGAAAAGCAAATCTTTAGTTACCTTTGACTGTTTTTACATTATAATCAGTTTCATACTATTCATTTCCTCCTTTTATTATAAATCTTAGAATATTTTTATACTTTGACATTTTTAACGTAAATTGTTATCTGACAGTTTTCGTTTTCTATAAAACTTACATGTCAAAGCCAATTAGTGAAATAAGGTCAGATTATCTCTGAAAGCCGCTTTATTGATTCTGGCCGACAATAACATATGAAGTAATTTGATTTATGTTTGAAACGTTGAACACGTACTTCCAGAACGTCTCACAAGGACTACAAAAGCGGCTGACAGCGTCTTTAATCAGTATTTAATCAGACCTGGCTCAGTCTAGATGCAGTCTTAAGCTGACTTGAATCAGTCTTTAGCACAGTCTTTAGTTCAGTTCTTAACTCAGTGTCTGTGATTTATAAAAGAATAATAAATTCAGTCATTTTCAGAGAATAAATGTTACATTTCTAGTAAATCCCCGCAGTTTTGTGTGTGTGTGACCCGTTCTCTCTGCTCTCAAATAGCGTAGCGTGGGGTGCCGCAGCCTGCTACTCCTGGACCGGGAGGTCTCCGACGCTAGAGAGCACGTCTCACGTGCCGGGACATTCCTCCTGCCGAACGCGAGGCGCTGCTCACATTCCACTCACGTGAGTTAACGACGACACGACCTCCTCGACGACGTCCTACGACACGACCCCCTCTACGATGGTTCACCTTATGTGTTCGACGTGGCTTTCCCATCCTCGTCCAGCTCCACCGCTACCTGCCACTACATCTTGCTCCTGATTCCATGCCTAAGCTGACCTGAAGCTTTTGTATTGTACTCTTATTTTAAAAAAGGTGACTAGCAATTGCCCTCCGGATAATAGTAATGTTACAAGCACTATTAATGGTTGCAATAGTAATGTTATAGTTACTAACTCAAAAGCAAATTTAGCCACAGCTTGTGGTATAGTCGCAAGCCGCGCGTGCGACCCAATTTAAAACTAATACCGCGCTAAAACCATGCAAACTAAAATATGCATGGACTAGCAAAAGTCGATTTAAGTAAAATTCTATATTAAGTTCCGCCATGACACAGTAATTATGCAGTTGTGTGGGAACTGTGGAACTTGCGACAATTTCCTTTGCACCCAGGGGCGGAGCATGAATTATGAATTTCATACATTTATGGAGCTACTTAAATAACGTTTCATAATGTTAGTAGTGGAAGGGTAAGCTGTATGGATACGTCTAACACTGCGTCCTAAGTGAAAGCAAAAGTCGCGCGAGTATGCGAGTACGCGATCATTTACCGGAATAATTACGTACATACATGCATGTCTATTCAAATAAATGAGCGCGACGATCGCGTATTCGCGCAACAGTCGCTTTCGGTTAGGACGTGGCGTAAAGCTGGGTGTCTACTGTGTTCACGCACCCACTGTATCCAGCGCATCTGCTTTGTATTTGCATAAAAGCGCTACCAAGACAAAATTGATGCGTGGAGCACAGTTGGTGCGCGAATATAGTAGATACGCAGCTTAACGAGGTGCGTTAAAGTAGCCCGCGATTCGATTTCAAATTTTCTCACATTTTTGCAATTTGCATATCAGTATAATGTTGTATGGTAACAAAATATGAGGGAACAGTATCGAATATGCATTTACAGACTATGATTAAAATCATTAATACAACTCTCTCACTTAGAATTGGTCGCAAACGTCATGTTTTCATGAAGTAATCATATATTGGCCCAATTTGAACTTCGAGTTACTAGCGCTATCGCCCTAAAGCTTCAGCTTAATTCTGATAGACCACTGTATGGATCTCTTAAAACCACAATGTTACCGTTCGGTAATCCGGGTCATATCCAGGCTCCACTGTCCATCCTCCGATTTGTGGTAAGTAATGGTTTGGTATTGTGGCGGCATCTACATCGCCACATGCAAACTACGCATCACACTGACGTCACGCAAAAATCCTGCATCGCGCAAGCAGAGTTTACCGCGCGACTAGCATATTTACAACGTCCTGACGATTACATTTGCCCAACAGACACAACACCCATCTAGTCGGAGGATCCTCCCTGTTCTATGGGGGATGAGTGACCTTCACACCCTGTTTCTCATACCTCTATAGTATGAAGAACGTTTTAATTTTTTTTAACCGAGTGGCTGCCAGAAAATGGGCAACCAAAACCGTACTTTTTATTCCTAACTCGGACCTTGGACTCAGGTAATGGAAAAAAACAAGTTGATTTTATATTAGTTTATATTGCTCTAAAATGGCGTGTTTAGTTGAGTTTCGTGCTACTGAGCAGTTTCCGAAAATAATCAAATTTATGTAAACATGTACCTACATTTCAAACGTCACGAATAAACCAAAAGTGAAATGCAATTTCAAAGTGGAAACTTGTTGACTCTGCAGTAGGTAGAAAAATCTCAATCTTCCTAGCCTTTTATGTTGGGTCGGCTTAAAGTCTAACCGGATGCAGCTGAATACCGGTATTTTACATGGAGCGACTGCCTATCTGTCCTCCACAACCCAGTTACTGGAGAACACGATACCCCTCGGTAAGACTGGTTGTCAGACTTTTGGGCTTCTGACTACCCGTAACGACTGTCAACGATCTACGAATGACAGCCGAGCCCAACTACTTAACGTGCTTTCCGGGGCACGGAGGGGTCTCGATGTGTAATGGACGGTCACCCATCCACAAACCGACCGCGGCAAGCATAGCTTAACCTTCGATTAAGCCGTACGGCTGTTCTTATTTAGCCATGAGCCCCTCAGATATAAAAATCTAATATTTTTAAACTAATGATTTTCGTGTTACTCCTTTGTATAATGTTTTTATCTAAAAAAACTAATTAATTAAGTAAAGACTACAAACAACGGTAGGTACCTATATTTTAAATAGATACAAACTTCCGTTGTACCGTAATCGCATCAAACTAAAACCAACCGTTGTTTTGTTAATAAAGAAAAAGTTTATTTCATCTTGTTTCACAAATATGTGGTCAAGACACGATTCAAAATAATTAAATTTCAATCATGATCAAGTTTGATTCAACTTCTTCATAAATAATAAGTATTTTTATCTTTGCTTCATTCTATTCCTCCCAATATACTCGTAACTTTAGTTACAACTTTTACGGAATTCGAAGTTCACACAGTCGGTATTCATTTAGTAGGTACATCATTATACTGAAAGGGATGAAGTCTATACATTTTCTGAGTATTATTCTATACATACGCACGATTTTTGAATGTGAAGTATGCAGGTATACCTATTACCAGCGTAACGTGTTTTGACCAGCGGAGTAATTGCGTAACACATTAAGAGTAGGAATGGATTTCATTTTGACAGTTCAGCAACATTCATTGCGTTATTTACGTTGTTGAGCAGACAAATTTTTCGAACATATGAATCAATGGATTAGCAATAGGCTTCAAAATGATTCAGATTGTGATTGATAATGTGTTTCGCAATCAGGGTGCAGCGACAAAGTTGACTTTAAACCCGTCAACTACACCTACCTATAAACACACGTTTTTCTTTATTTTGCAAATATACTTTGTTACTCCAGCTTTAAAGTTTCATAACAAAGGTACCAAACCCTCTAAGTTCTAGGACTGCTAACATTTTCTCCAATTTCTTTTTATGACTCATCTTAGCGCAGCATTATTTTATTACAAGATTTCAGGCAAAATTGAGACGTTCCATATTGCTTGGTCTGGAAACCCCGCGGATGTACTTTATTGTGGTGTAACAACGTTGATTTCAAGGAAAATGTTTTTACGAGCATTTTGACACGCCGTTATTTTATTTATTACGAAGCAGCTTGGAAACATTTTGGTATGTACGAAATTTTTTAAAGGAACAAAATATACTAACCATTATTTTTTATCACATAGTGTCCTACTGAATTGAGAAGTAGTAGGTGGCAAATTCATTGATTCAGATAATAGTTTACCACAACTATTTACTGGAATTAAAGAAAGATTCAATAACCAACAATATCGGGAGCAAGCATCACTCGCAAAAACAACAGTCGACAAACACGGGAACAGTACGTCATCAGGAGAAGCCACGCCATCGTAAACAATACAATGAATAAAACATGCAAAAACATCAACAACACAGTTGTTTTCGTACCCCTCCACAACAAATCGATAAAGGGGGGAACACGACTAAGGAATGGAGGAATTCGTCTTCAATGTATTTGTGTGAATTTTAGCGAAACGAGTTTACGTATCGCTATCGTGCCGTCTTTATTTTTGGAGCGAGTTTTCTTCTGAGGTTAAGACATCTTACCTATTTGCTTGCTTGTGTTAATAAACAGAGATCGGATATTCGGATACATATTCACCTAAAGTTGAGACGTTTGCTAAAATGGAATGCGCTTTTGTATCGAACAAATCTTAGCTTTAACTAACACACACCACCCTCCTCTTACACCCTACATACAAATGTTTGTATCGGGGTTTGAACATTAATTTTAAATGAATATGCATCTGAATAGTAATGCAATCCAAGAATCCCGGGGTTCTTTTTTTAAAATATTTTTTTTTATAAGTCGCTTCCATACTATACACCCGACTAGTTAGCATTCCCGGTGTTCCTCGCATCCCGGATTCTTTTAACAAAAAATATATTTTAAGATGCCGTTTCCATACCTCCATAGCTAAAAATTAACTTTAGGTAAATATGCATCCGAATATCCGATCTCTGGTTATAAATTAGAATATATATTTGCACATAGGTACGACAACTTGGTTTTATTGTGACCTGGTTTTGATGTTTGTTAAAAAACTTCGGCTTATAATATATTTTCAGTGAAAATCCTCCTTCCTTTGCGATGTTGTTTTTCTCTTGATATCTTTATACCATTTTGTGCTAAGTAGATAATCTGATCGTGGGTTACTGTTGAATGAAATTCGATGTTTCTTATAGACAATAACCTGTTGGCGTTCTGTAGTTTCTGCCTACCCTCATAGGAAGAAGGCATGTATTTACGTATTTCTGAAAACCAGAAAAGCTTTTGGCATGCAGATCGCACTTCTGCGAGAGCTGCTCTAACTTAGTTATGAGATGCTTGATAAACAGACTATCCAAATCAATTATTCGCAACTCTAAGGTATTCCCAATACTTAGAAAATAGTTGACCGTTTAACTAATTTACCATAATCACCTGTGACGTACAATTAAACCGCGCAACAATGGAAACACTTGCACTTCGAAAATCGCCTTTATTGCTACGATATAACGGCGCTGTCAATGTCAAATGCAGGTCACCACTGACGTGCGGTTGATTGTTCTACGTAAAAGTAATAACGTCCTATCAGAAGTGACAATAATTACTCACTTAGGTTCTGAAAGACCTGAATGTTCATAGAAACGGATAACCAGCTATTTGCAATACTGCGTATACGTGGCCTGACCTTTAACATAATCACATCACGTTCCAAGTCACACACTAATGGCATATTTACTGTTCGTAGGATTCTAATTAAAAAGCAAAATAAAGGCTTATGCAACAGGCACGACACGCGCCACCAATCGCACGCGACACAAAGGCACCACGTGTCGCGGGACGAGCGGGGCCGTTGTTTCGCACGCGATTCGCGTCGCGTGTCGCGCCTGTTTGTAGTAGCCTTAATACGTATATAATGAAAAACTGCTGCTTTAAAAATTGCAAAGCAAGTCTCGGAATTCATACATAATATACCTATTATTAATACTTCCATTATTGCTGCATTACTACAAATCCTCATAGCAACCTTCCCACCTTTTGACGTTTTCTTTTGACTAAAACAAAAGACTGCAGAAACTAAAAAAAAAAACTGAAAACAACAACGAATAAATAAACTGTTGCTTAACTAAAGAACTCGGAAATGAACAGTTGATACAAAAACGGGTTAAGTTTTTTTTATCCCGTTCAGTTAACCCAAGATAACTTGGCAAGGAAACTGCCTCGATATTTCCTTTTTATTGTCCTGGTTTATTTTTTATTCGACGTTATTACTGTCCTGGGAAATTTTGTTATGACTTTGACTTAATAATGCAGTTTAGGCTCGTCCAAGTGTTTTTTATTACAACCCTTCAAGTTAGAAGATGGGTATTTATTTACTTACTCATTAAAAGAGCTTGAGTTTGTAAGAAAAGTTGAGGAAACGATAACAATATTTATTTTTATAAAATAATTGGATGCTGAAGTATTGCCATGTAGAAGTGAATGGTAACGAATGAAAAGATAACGCAATGTTGTATCTTTTGAATGACAAAGGAATATAGAAAGTACCGTGAATGCGTAGAATTGTAACGTTCTCTATATTGTATGTATAAATTGTCTTTTCTTGTGACGTAGGTACATTGTTTATCATTGTGTCCAGATAGAAAAGAATATGATACCGTACTCACCAGTTATGGTTGAAGTTTATCGAACCTTACCCCCGTGATGTTTAATAAAAACGCTATACATTTTGAATAATCCCAGCCAGAGACCGTCAAAAATTTTACTTCGACCAGTCCCTCATAAAAAGTTATAGACTCCAGACACATTAAAAACGCACAAAATTCGCCAAACCACTCAGAGTTTGCCAGTGTTGCCACACAACAAACTTGCAAAAGCGAGTATATTCTTTTAGGTTTTACGCCAGGCGGTGGGCGTACGGGGCGTAGCATAAAACAACGGTGTTACTGTTGCCTAACACCACAAACGCCCCCAACACGGCTTAATTAAGCAGTAAAATACAAACAGTATTAAAAATGAGTACTTTTTGTACTTTTTGTACCTTTTGTGAGCACGCAACGGAACGTGAAACAGACTTCCGTAATATGGGATTTTCTTTGTAACAGAATGAAATGCGAAACCGAATTCATAATTTTAGAACAATAAATGTTTTTTTTTTTGTTGCAATAATATTTTAAGTAGGTATATAGGTACTGTGTTTGCAGGTGAGTTAATTATTGCATCTTTTATTTTCAGTAAACGCGACCGCTTACGTAACTACGAAGTGGTCTTAAAAACATAATTATTTTGAAAGAACTCACGACTTTGACAACCGGCAGTAGAGTATCAAAAATCAAAACAGAATCAAAAATCGTTCAGAAGTTTAGTGTCACATCTCCGTAAAGTGGTCTCATCTCATAAAAATAACCTAAATTCTGAGAAATAGGGTAGATACATGATAGATAGGATACATACTTTTATCAGTCCTAGGTAAAAAAAATTGTGCCTTACTTAGCGGAAAGTTATTTCTCGGCATCGATCTAACTGATTAAGCTCTCGGATAGAAGTATAATTTCAACAACAGAAGTCCCTCTGACTATGAAAAGACAACGCTGATCTCTGATTCCAGTATAACAGAGCGGACCTGTATCCCACCCTCACTTTTCTTTCGACAATGCTCGCGTGCACAGAAAATAAAGTGCTGTTCATTATTCATGCACAACTTGTGCCACCGGGCTCGAATTTAGTACGAGACCTACGTAGTATCGCATCGGTATAAAATATACAAAGTAGATGAGAACGTAAATCAACCCTCCCCTGCCCTCAAGGTAATAGATATTTTAAACCAGACCGAAAATGCTACCCACGACTTACGACCGCTCAATAGTCAAAGTCCTTTTCTACTACGTCATTGAAACGCCCAGGCAAAAAATTGTGAGAAGTAACTAACTAATATAAAGTAGGAATACATGAAACCCATAAATCATTCTGAGTCTGACATTATTCCTTTATGAATGTTACGGACGGTAAATAGTGTAATATAAAACGCTGTTTACTTTACTTGACAGGTTACTTTTACTAGAGAAAAATATTATATTATACAATTACTATTTACAATTCGTTTTAGTGTAGCACTATGGATAATTCGTTATACAGGGTTATTGTGTATATATCGGCAATGTGTTAAGGAGATGTAGGAGAGGTCATTTGCAACAAAATGACCCCTGATTACCCCTATGCAAATGTCAACCATTTTCGAGTAATTTGACTCTTTTTTTGCGGTACACTACTTTGAAAGTTTATTTAAAAAAAAACATTTTTTTTTTAAATTATTATTGTCTACTTCTACTTCAATACATAATAATCAACCATAAAGTGACAATTATCTTTAATATTTTTACAAATGGTCACAATTTTCTGTCATTTGGAGCAGGTTATTTGACTAAAATAGTCGATATCTTCATAAAAACATGAAAGTATTTTATCGGCAGAATATTCCAAAAACATGTACAACTTCTCAGCTATCCAACGAAATTCAATACGATACCTACCAGATATCTTCAAAAAATATAAAATGTCAAATTACTCGAAAATGGTTGACATTTGCATAGAGGTCACCAGGGGTTATTCGGTTGCAAATGACCTCTCCTAGATCCCCTTAACGAATTGCCGTCATATAATTAATAACCCTGTATTATTGTATGTTTCCTATAAAACAATGCACAGATCTTTATTTACAATTATTAGAAATCATTTTTTTTTATTAATATAGGACTCTTTTCTAGTAGGAAAGAGCCTATACCTATTTAAAGCACTTTAAGTAATGGGTAGATAGATGAATTCTTAAAGAAAGCCCTTTCTGTTACTGTCTGAAACTCGTAAATAAATACTGGGAAATGTTCCCATATGTGAATTCGCCATACATATTGTATTGTGACATCACTTCTGTTGTGGCCTTTGACCTTACTCATTACGATCCCCTTTGCAAATAACCCTATCATGGGGCTGTACTTCCATGAATAAAACAATATAGCGGTCTAACTTTGAAAATTTTGGCTGAAAAATCGCGAAAAAGCTCCAGCATTCTGATCGTTTCTCAAGTATAAAAACACATGGAAAATTATATCAAAACACACTGCTATAATACCTTTTGTAAACCTTCCCTTTTTTACAAAAAATAACAACAGTCTTCCAAAAAAAAACACTACAAAGTGAAAAATAACGTTAATTCCGACTTCCGAAATTAAGATTTTATTTTTCACTTTTTAGTTGTGGTACCACCCACCATACACAAATTCGTATACCACTACTTGATATTATGTAAATAACAGTGACAGGAAGTTATTAAAACATCATCAACATATACTAAGTGGAAAACTTACGCATTATTAAGAATCAACTCAAAAACTACTGATCAGATCTTGATCAAATTTATGTGGGACCACGTGAGAAGTACCAGCTTTCAAATAAAAAAAGAATCAACAAAATCGATTCACCTAGAAAAAAGTCCTGAGGTGACACACATTTAAAAAAAAACAGTCGAATTGAGAACCTCCTACTTTTTTTGATGTCGGTTAAAACTGACCCATCTAAACAACAATGTGCGCTGTCAAGCCAATCTTTACTTAACCACCAGTTCCCAGTTGTGTTCCCATTGTTCCAATATTAGACAAAAAATTGTGTTTGAACACTTCCAGTGGTGAGCGTAGTCGACTGATTAAATTTTACGTTACAGTCAAACTTTTAATGAGATCGTCGTTATTTTCAGTGAATTCCCCGCGTTAAATATGCAGTACACGATGCTCAGAGTTGTAGTTTTGAATTTCAAATGTATTTTCTGTTTATGCGCGAATGTGAGTTTGTTTTAAGCACTAAAGATGATTTTATTCGAGAAAATACTCGATCAGATTTCCTAGAAAATTATAAAGTTTACGAGCAGTTGTGGGCACGGTACCTAAGTTTTATGAATCCTGACTTAACTAGACTAAAGCTAAGTTTAAATAGAAGTGTTGGTTTTCTCATCAATCTACCTGGTAACGACCTTATCCCTAAGGAGTGCTTAGTGCTGCAGCAGCAAAATGTTCCCACTTGCCTCTATTTAGGTCGTTTATCTAAGATTTTCTGCATCTATTATTGCCTTGGCAATTTCCAACTTGGTTGTTCTCACCTCGACAACCCAAAACTTAAATTACAAAAAAATTACAATAAGTTCTTTTACTCGTGAAGATCTCAGACCTTTTCTGCGAATTAAGAAATTCATTTCCAGAACAATATTGTCTTCAGTGGATCAACAAACTAGCTCTATAGAATAGGTGACACGTCATTTACCAGTAGGTATTACTAAAGTGCCTCGGTGACCTGGTTTATATAAAAGGCAGTAAACAGCATGCGATACTAAAGAAAAACTATTTCCTACTTGCACAAGTTTTGCATAATTTTTTGTATTTAATTAGACATAAATGTCATAGTTTGTATAATTTATGGGTTTTTTTTATAGGTACAGTTACATTGTATTTAAGAACGTTTTTCTAATGCAACTATGTGAAAGTCACAACAGTGAGTTGGCTTTACAGATCAATACTATTTAAATGCCAATCTTTCTAAAGACAAAAAAAGAAAGTTAAAAGCTAAAATCCATCTACGACAAAAATGCCAACTAAAAAGATATAAATAAGGCATATCGTAACAAAATAACATCTGTTTTCGTCTATCCGGACTAACGCGTAATCGGTACGAAGTATGCTCCGGTTATAAGGAAACCGGCGAACATACATAACCTGTTAAAATCATAGCACCCCCTTTTTTTTTTTTTTTTGGGTGGGAAATCATCAAATGACGTCTCCCGCTCTGGGCGGAGCGGAAGGGCGTGTCAGACTCTTACTGACTAAAACCCACCCGTGTTCCTTCAGTTGCCTGTGCGCCAGGGCCACGGTAACTCTTTCGAACAATCCGCGACCCCGGCAGGCATCGGTCCTATCGGACCCCGTCAATGGTGCTGACATCTCTTTGAGGCGCGCGTGGAACACGAGGCGCCGTCGACCCGGGCCTGGTCCTTACCGGACGGCGAGCTGCCCATTGCTCGCCGTCCGCAAGCCCGCGCCTACGGTGGCCGGGAGTCGGCAATCGACTCCCGACGCCCAGGGTGTCTCCTCCTCCTGCGGCGGCTAGGGGCGCGAGGGCGTAGAGATTGCCTCTCCCTCTCGCGCTCCGCCCCCTCCTTCGCGAGCATTACTGCTTCGCAGAAGGAGGTGACGGCTTCCCATTCCCTCTCGCTCCGTACCATGGCCTGAACCAGGGCCGGACGCGAGAGGTCGCCGCCGCCGATCGCCGCCACGAGGACACGGCGGTGCTCCGCCCAAGCCGGGCAGACCTCCACCGTATGCTCCACCGTGTCCTCCGGTCGATCCAAACAATGGTAACACCCGGGCGTTTCCTCCCGCCTTATCCGAAACAGGAACCTCCCGAAACAGCCATGTCCGGTGAGGACCTGCGTCAGGCGGAAGGTGAGGACGCCGTGGCGCCTCTCAAGCCACTCCTCAAAGAGGGGTCTTACCGCCGCAATTGTGGCGTGCCCTATCATAGCACCCCCTCCTTTGGCTTTTCCGTAGACGGGTAAAAAACAATTCCGTGCATTATTTGCTTAAATCAAATGCTTATTTACACTAGCCACCCAATTTCCTATTCCAGGAACAAGCCAAAAAGGATTTCAGAACGCCAAAAAGCAATATAAACCTCATGTTCCTAGTTTAGGTCTCTGGTGCCGCACAAAAATCCTCATGCAGTTAGCGGGATTAAACTAATCGAACATTTATCGAAAAAAGCTGAGGTTAGCCGAGCTCGTACGATTACCCGCGACGGATTCACTGCGGTAATCCCAGACATATAAATGGTACCGCGTCTGCTATCACGAAACGTGCTTTCCCGCGTTTGCGTTTTGTCGCAAAATTGAGAAAAATGCGCTCGCGCCGCAAATTGAAAATAATGCTTGCATTTACAATGTTGCGGTGATAATTAAGATCAGTCGATACTTTAATGTCTTTAGCTAGATGAGATTACTATGCCGATAACATCGAGTTTTTATGTTCGAGGTAATCCAAATAGCGGAATAATTTAGTACCGTCAAACGGGGTGAATAGGGATGCAGGGGTAAATCGAGACGAAACTTTTAAAGGGATTTTAACATTAAAATAATATAATTTGGTGCCAAAAAGGACTCTAGTTAAAATGTTTACTGTATTACAATTAACGATTAAGTGCCCTTGTGGCAACAAACTATATTATTTCAATGTTAAAATCCCTTTTAAAGTTTCGTCCCGATTCATCCCTGCATCCCTATTGACCCCGTTTGTGAGTAGTGCATTTTTCAGGCTTGTAATTCCCTTCAAGTCTATTTTATATTAAAATCAATATCTTCCTATAAAAGACGGATATAATATTATATAGGTATATTACGGACACCTAAGCAAACTTCTGACATATCCTCTCTCCTAATTTTGCTGTGCCCGACAGGGTCCATATTGATCTTTTATTTTGTTAGACCACCTATGTAATACATATGGAATGCAATAAAGTATTGACTATTGTAGGTAAGGTAAGTAAATCAAATCGTATCTTGCCAAGTAGATATGCTTTCTATCGCGAATAGGCAGAAAACGTATAATAATGTTCCATGCCTACAATTTTGTAGGTAACTGACACATATTGAAATATGTTGCTGATACATTAATATCTTTAGTGCTTTTGCGACAGTCTAGATTTTAGTGTGATGTCCATAAAATAGGGATTTTATGGCTGTCGTTAGTAATACAAATAAATATGTACTATACATGTCAGTTTATTAGTATTTTACTGCCAAATGATTCTAGTTTAAGAGTAGAGCGTTCTTTAGTCTCTTCCCTCGTGTATTGTGAATCGTCAATAAAAAGGCTTTACTTATGGCGCTAAGGTTATTAATAGAGAACCTTTGTAACTGATCTTGGTTATGAGTCAGGCCCGAGGTGGCCCGCTATAGGGCCATAACAATAGATAATCAGTTGTGTGTCATTAGCGATGCTTGACTATTAAAACAAGCTATCCTAGGTACAGTCTCCAAAAGTGATAAGTAACCAGGGTCGTCGATATAGTTGATGTTTAGTAAAAAAACCCATAAATGTTTTCGAATAAAATTTAATTTAATTAATTGAAAACAAACAGGTACTTTATCAAATTAAATTTCATTCGAAATCATCCATTGGTTTCTTACTAAACTTCAACTACATCCGACGACCCGGGTTACTTATCTCTTTTGGTGACTATAAAATAATAATTACTTCTTCATTAATCTAGTGGTTGCAAGCGTTACTGCTGAGCATGAGGTCCTGAGGGTTCGCTTTCCAAGTCGGGCAAAGTGTTATTGGATTTTTCCATCAGTAATTTCTCAGTAGCAGCACGGAGTCTGGGTTTGTGCCCCATTGAGGGCAATGGGGTCGCCTCTATTACGTGGGACTTAAACATAACTGGCGAAATGAGTATACAGGTGCTATGTAGGAACACCTCTGCTTAACACTTCGAGGAAAACAGGCGTGATGTTGTGTTATGTTATGTACGGTCACCAAATGTGATAAGTAACCAGGGTCGTCGGATATAGTTGAAGTTTAGTAAGAAACTGATGGAGGTATTCGAATGAAATTAAATTCGATAAATGACCTGTTCGTTTTCTATTAATTGAATTACATTTTATTCGAAAACTTTCATCGGTTTCTTACTAAACTCCAACTACATCGACGACCCTGGTTACTCATCTCTTTTGGTAAGTGTACTTGGTTGGTATATTTTTTATTTAGGTACCTAACTAACTTCGGGATCCGTTTTTGCATCTCCTGAAAAATATTTTTAGTAATTATAATACCTAGGGAACTACAAACTGGCATTACTATTATGAATCACACATTACAAAGGAATACCGAGAAATATATTATTCTGTATAAAAATGTACTCGTAAAGCTTCAGTTAGCCTTTAAAATGTCAAAGCTAGAAAACATTAAAATTCTCTGCACATTCCGTTGCGCTGTTTTCACAATAAATATTATGACAACGAATG
Source organism: Dryobotodes eremita (assembly GCA_917490735.1). Classification (NCBI taxonomy): domain Eukaryota; kingdom Metazoa; phylum Arthropoda; class Insecta; order Lepidoptera; family Noctuidae; genus Dryobotodes; species Dryobotodes eremita. The sequence continues at coordinate 16,028,515 of OU823255.1, forward strand.
GCAGATAACGCTACGGAATATCAACGAAAATTGACATTAAAAATATACCGATATTGGTTACATTGGATAAGCATTTATCCGGAAAAGCCAAAATGTAGAGTCATGAATGTTTTAGGTGAGATAACTATGTAAATTGGTTAGCCATTAGAAAGTTTTTATTTTTAACACATCAGTATTAGCATATTAGTATTTTATCTCTTCGTTTTAAATACTGATGAAAAGGGAGGCATATAGATTATGATGATGGTTCTTCAACAAAACGGTTGTTTGTTTAAGGGGACTACAGGACCCAAACGCAAGTTTTATAATGCCTAAAAGTATATGATCCATTGCAGTAAACAAAATCAGAAAAATATATGATATTTTTCAGGATATATGCTAGTTAGATATTGTATTGAAAACATAATGCAACCTATTTGATACGATTGAAAAAAATCACGAAAATACCTCTAAAAAATTATTTTAATGATTAAAAACCACACATGCAATCATTCTGTTTTTTTTTTGTCAGATTATTCTACAAGCAACATATTAACGAAATAGTGTTTTAATTTTTAGTCCAATCAATAGATTTTTTGTAAATAGATATTTCCCTCATATTTTGCAATAAATTACATCATTCATCGTTGTGTCAATAAATCCATCGTTGTGTCATCGCGCTTCTCTTTCTTTTCTATGCAGTCCGACAGTGACCGCACTCTAGCTGTTGTCAGCCTCTTAAGCGATTTTGATCATTATAAGCCTAACTATAACAACCCCACTTGGGAAAACAGTTATAAACTATTCGCCAATAGCTAATTTCCGTAGCAGCACCCAAGGGACAGTAATAACATGGCTATTCCCAGTTCATCAAATTGCTATAAACTACCCTTTGTATTAAACTCTAAACCAATTTCACTATTTCAGTAATGGCTGGAAAGTGTGAATGTATCTTGCGAAGGTTTTCCACCTCATTACAGTGCCCCAAACTACATTATTAACGACAATAGTCGTGTGAGCCACGAAAGCGTATTATACTTAAGAGCCCGAACTCATCTCGCCGACGCAAATATAGTCTGAAACTACTTTACAAACCGTCTAGCTCATTTAGAAGTTTCCCACCTACTTCAAGAACATGAAATACCACTGCGGCCAGCAAGCAATAAACAGTTCCGAGGTAACTTTGAACCATAAAATATAAAAGCAGGTTTTGTTGTGGGAAAAATTCTAAGCACGTAGATGGAATAACTCGATTTCCTGTGTCAGGTGAAAACAATTATTTGTTTTCTGTCTAAATATGCCCGGGTGCGAGGGAACTTGGGGGCACCCATTGGATTTATTCTGGTCCACTGTGTTACACTGTTCGTTTATTAGTTTTGTGCTGATATTAAAAAACCGGCTACGTGCGTGTCGGACTCGCACACGACGCGGCGACGGGTCTCATACTACGGTACTATATTTAACACTACTTTTTATTTAATTTAAAACGTGTTTCTATTATGGCGACCCCCTTAGATTTTTACCATTTTTTATTTTTTATTGTTACTAATGCAATAGAAATATGTACATACTTTGTGAAAATTTCAACTACCTACGATTCATGAGATACAATCCGCTGACAGACGTACTGACGGACGGATGGATGGACAGCGGAGTCTTAGTAATAGGGTCCCGTTGGCACCCTTGAGGTACGGAACCCTAAAAAGATAAAAGCATGTGGCAGCTTCTTTGTTTTTGTTTTGTAAATGGTAAATTGATTTGATGATTGAGCTATTCGGTTTGGGGTAGCCATTGCTGATTTTCTATTTATTTTGATATTCTGTAGATATTACACAATAATGTCATTTTGTTATGTGACCTTGAATAATTTCAAACATTGTCTATCGTGTATATTTGAAATAACTATTTCTACAAAATTATTTCCACGAAATGATATTTTCATCAACATTTTTCAAGTAGAAATAATAGAAACACAGACACGCGAATCCAGAATCTGGCAAAATGCACGCGAAACAAATAGAGGGAATGTTTTAGCACCTAGTAACCACCATTCCCAAATACACAAGCGTCATAATCATAATATATCTAGGTATGACAGCTGTTTATCTGATCAAGTTACGAGGAACTCAACACCTGTGATATCCACGGAGTTGTCTTATCAAACGCCTGCTGTGGAGTAATTAACGCTTCAGAAATGACGCAAAAATAAATGTTTATCGAAAGAAAAATAGGTTTTTGTATTATAATAATTGCACAAAGTAATGTTTAAGTGTTGGGCTCCCCTTTTTTAGGCTCTTTACAAATTATCTGAATTAAAAGTAAAACAAGAGTTTTATTTCTGTACGTCAATCCCAAACTATTAATGAATTCGTCAAATCTTCGAAAATCTTCTTAAATTTTATATTCTATTCTTAAAAGCTATTGAAAAAATATAAAAATCTCAGCAAAACCGTCTCTTTTCTAACTATAAACTCAATTCACGAAGTTCTAAAAGTAACTTTATTGAGTCAATCTTTATCTTATATCTTGATGTTGGCAATATTTTATTTTTGTCATTTTTACACTTTCCCGATTTCTTTTTCTTTCTCAAAATTTTCTAAAATTGGGTCGTGATTATTTTTGTTGACCGACCCGACGTTTTATTTGTGTATTATATTAGGCTAGCTTATTAAGCGTAGACTCGTGTCAAGACAACATATTGGTCTAAAAATGCTCAAAGTCAAAGTTGTTTAAAATATACTGAAAAATACCTAAAGGGTAGTTTTCAGTACATTTATTTTTAAACCGATCAGTCAAGGCAAAAAGCACAAACGCGCCGCGTAAGCGTAACACTTAACTCTTTTTATTTTATTTGTTTTCATGGCCAGAGATTGCACAAAACATAGAGGTTTGGAAGGATAAGGAGAGGCGTTTGCCTAACAGTGGGACACAAAGAAGATTAACAAAAAAAAAATGTTTGTTATACTCCATGAACTGTTGCCAAGTTAATTTTGTTCTGTCTTTGGAATCGAAATATTAGTTTAAATGTTTGCGACAAATACAATTAGGATCACCCATAGGATATGAATAATGTCTTACAACTAAGTAAATATTATGTAAGAAATGAGTACCGACAAAAGGGGTGAAAATTTATTAAATTAACTAACAAAAATTTAAATTAATATATTTAAATAATTTAAATTAATTTAACAAAAAAAAAATATTAAATACTAATTTCTCTATTAAACTTACACAATTACGTATCACAAAAGCCAATTAATTCTTATTAACGAACTCAAAAACTGTAAAATTTAAAACAAACTTCACCACTAATTTATAATGTATAGGGTAGTTTTGTAATATTCCCCTGACTAGGTAGGCATGTAAAGGGATTTATAAATGTACAAGTACACCCTTCCTACTTCCTATTATGTAAGGGAAATTAGTGGTTAAAGTGAGTCAGAGGGTTGGGTTACATACCTATGTCGTGTAAAGTAGGGACATGTTAGATGTAATTATTTGTGCCATCAGTAATTAGATACATACGTCTTGGTGAACAAGTGTGTTAGCTGGATGTTTTTACGAGTACATATAAATATTAGTTGGATGTTCAGGTGCGTTGTTTAATAGGCAAAGGCTGTTACAGAACTATAGACGAACTATTGAGATTAACCAGTTTTCTTTCACTGTGTAGGTAGTGAAGAAAATGTGGCCAATACCTGTATGTGCTATACGTTTATTAGCAAGTCACCAGATTCTCAACTCACCTGATTCTCAACAAACCAGATTCGCAACTCAACAAATTCGCAACTCACCAAATGTACTGTGTAATGTGTGCTAATCTAAATAGTTCACGGCACGGGATTCTCAAAAGATTTTTCATGAGAATATTATCAGCCTGTTAGGAACTTAGAACATGCAATGTTATGATTAAACACTTTTTGTAGGAAGACATAAATTTTAGAGATAATTATAGGTACAGTCGATATATTTCGAGTTTGGCGAAATAGCAGCTACAATTTTAAGAAAGTGTTGTATCCTTCATGAATGGATTTATGAATTCCTTCTGTATGATGCAGTTGGTAGCATCAAATCTGAAATTTCAAAATAACTGCCACCAACTGCATTAGACTGCTTGAAAAGTGAGTTTGTTTAGAACTTTTTAGTTGCAGTCGGGTTTTGTTTATTTTTTATTAATTGTGACATTTAATTAGAATTCTAATAAGATTCCTTTTCCGTAAAACAGTCACGTCCAAAGTTTTTTCTAATATTTTCAGCTACGAAAAAAGTTTTATTCCAGTAACAAAGTTTATGTTTTAATCTAGGCTCTTAACGGCAGCGGAGAGGCCTCATTATATTCTGTCTAGCTCTCCCCTCCCCTGTGATTTGTTAGGTAGGCCTTAGCCAGACGCCAGACACAGCCTTTTCCATCAAAAACTTTCGTTTATCTGTAAACTTTTCGCCTGTTCTAAACAATTTAATGTTACAACTTGGATAAGTCTCATTAATTTGAATAGTAACACAGAACATTCTTACATATAAAACTCTCTTCGTATTTTTAGATCTTTGCTACAAAAATTGACGCTTTTAAAAATTATTTTTGATAGCGGAAAAGGAAGTGAGAAAGAATAGTTTGCTGTATTATTATGTCAGACACCACGAACCAATTACAATATTTTAATCCCTTGCTTTGATCAGCACATTCTGGCATTCAATTTTCTATATCAACGTGTAGCGGTATCTACATCGCCACATGCGAGTTACGCGTCACACTGACGTCACGCAAAATCCTGCATCGCGCAAGCAGAGTTTACCGCGCAACTAGCATATAGAAAACGTCCCGAAATCAATCGCCGGGCAGTTGCCCACCAGACACGACACCCGTCTGGTTGGAGGACCTTCCCTTTTCTATGGAGGTATGAGTGAACTTTACACCCTGTCCCTCATACCTCTATAAACGTATCAGCTCAGCAGACTTATGAATTTTACCTTTTTCTTTTCCTGTTTTACATATACATAATATAACATCACGCCTGTTTACCCCAAAGGATAAGGCAGAGGTATACCTGCATAGTACACCCACATTTCGCCAGTTATGTTTTAACTGTCATGTTTTTTCTTGGTTCCTCTGACGTTATACCGAAAGTTTACCCGTCAGACTAAACATCTTTCAAAACGCCAAGTGCGAGTCTCGCACACGAAGGGTTCCTTACCACCGTGCAATCTTTAACACCACACATTTTATTTAAATAATTGGTTAAAAAAACACTTTTCTTGTATGGCGACACACTTTTTTATAAATTTATTATTTCCTGTCGTAGGGGCCAAAGTCGGTCATACTCTGTGAAATTTCAAGTGTCTATCTATTACGGTTCAAAAGATACACACCGTGACAGACGGAAGGTGGGACGGACAGACGGACGGTCGGACATCGGAGCCTTAATAATAGGGTACCGTTGGCACCCATTGGGTACGAAACTCAAAAAACATGTTCTATTATTGTTCTCAAGTAAGTGACATAAATATGTCTTTATTGAGAATAAAGTTTCTTACAACCTAAACCTAAAAACCACACCTTCGTCTTATTTCATCGACACACATTTGATAAAAGAATAATGTTTGTCGGAACTAGATCCACACGAGAATTCAAAGTTAAAGCAGTTAATTCAGCTGTGCAAACTCCGGTGTACAAGTAAATGTGTTACCTGTCGAAGTAAAAGAGATAAGCTCTGAGTGCACCACATGTAGTTATCCACTTCCTGTGCTATCGGTAGCTAAATAAATTGTTAGTTTGTAATTAACTCACTAGTGTAGTTTAAATAGTATTCTATTTATATGAAATTCCACTGGAATTCGTCTTTGATGCTGGAACCACGAACGACTATTGATAAATTTGAACACACGTAATCAAAAGATCACAGAATAACAAATAAAAAAAATAAATAAAAAAAAACAAAAAAATAAAAAAAACATAAATAAATAAAAAACATACATACACAAAAACGTACACATAAACGTAACGAACGTACGTACGTACGTACGTAACGTATACATAAATAAGGAAACTCAACTCACAAGATTCCCAGACCAAACTTAAGATTGGTCTGAGAATCTTGACCTGGGTAACTGAATCCGGGAGTCTTGTAACTATAACTTACATAGTAATTTCCATCACAATAATTAATTATTAAAATCATTATCTACCCATAGAACCCAGTCACCCTCCCGAAAATACTACTGCAGAGGATGAGTCCTCTAAAATAGAAAGCTAATATATCTAGGTAGTAAAAAAATCTTCATTAAAATATTTTCAAAGTTCAACTTATTTTATTACTTTGGCACCGCCATCTACAACATGTTGGAATGTATTCTGTAAAACAAAAATACAGAAATAAATCTGTCTCCAGTGAAGAATCCCCCAGATTACATCGTTTTAAAATTTAAATTCCTCCCATGCCTGCTGAGGTAAATGAATTTTATATTAGATGCCTGTGGTTTTATGTATAATGCCGGTTGCATGTTATATTTTATGGCAAATGAACATTCATATACAATTCTACATATTATGGTATTTTGCTACACATCTTTTATTCTATTTGTATAATTAATACTGTGAAAACGGGGTGAATAGAGCTGCAGGGGTGAATCGGAACGAAACTTTAAAAGGGATTTTAACATTGAAATAATATAGTTTGTTGCCAACAAAAGCGCTTAATCGTTAATTATAATACAGTAAAGACATTAGGGTCCTTTTTGGTGACAAACTATATTATTTCAATGGTAAAATCCCTTTTAAAGTTTCGTTACGATTCACCCCTGCATCTCTATTCAAACCGTTTGACAGTACCTAAATCCATGTTTTCAAGTATGAAATCGTATGACACTCATTTAACTCACATTTTTTATGTTTTTGAAAACTTTTACCGCTGAAAAACAAAACTTTAGTTAACTTTGACTGTTTTTACATCCAAATCTGTATTTCAAAATATTAATTTCCCCGTTTAATAAAATCTTAGAATATTTTTATACTTTGACGTTTTCATCAGAAATTGTCATCTGTCACAGTTTTCTTTTTCTATGCTATAAAGCTTACTTAAATGATAACGCCAGTTAGTGTAATAAGGTCAGTTCTATCTGAAAACCGTTCTTATTGTTTCTGGCCAATAATCAAATATAAAGTAATTTTAATTATGTTTAAAACGTTTCACACATACTTCCAGAACGTCACACAGGGACTTATAAAAGCGGCCGTCAGTCCTGGCAAAACTCATTCTTTAGTTCAGTCAGTTCTTAGTTTAATCTCCGCTAGAATTGTATTTTCTGCACCGACTAATTACAATCACTCACAAAAGAAACTAGTTTTATTGATACAAAAATCTCTATAAATATTGTGAGTGTGTGATCCATTTCCTCAGCTGCCTCCGGCCCTCTCGCCTGCGTCAGCGGGAGGCCTCTGATTTCGAGAGCATCCTAACTACGTGGCATAGGACGCCGCAACCGACCATTCCTGAACGGGGAGGTCTCAGATGGTGGGGCGCTTCTCCCGCGTACCATAGAAACCTGGGATGCCCCTTCTGTCGAGCGTGAAGCGCTGCCTCTGACGTAGGACACCACAGCCAACCAGTCCTAAACAGGGAGGTCTCCGACGCTGGGGCGCTCCTCCCGCATACCGTAGGAAGCCGAGAGGGCGATATTTATAAATTTTCCTTAGAACTTTGCCGCCTCTGACAATATTGATTACAACACGAGGTTCCTCCCGATCCTGTTGGGAGTAAGACACCACAGCCCCGTCCTCATCCAGCTCAACTACTCCCTGCCGATCCTGTTACATCTTGATGAACCCGTTCCTGACTCCGAGCGTCCCGAGCTGCGTGAAGCTGAAGTCGACCTAACTCCTACACCTTCACACTTTTTTATCCCTTGTGTTATTTATTATTCCTTTTTATACACGTGACTTACAATTTTAGCCCTCTGATTAATCGTAACATTACATATCTATATGATGAAAACATAATTAAGGTATTCATTTTTAATATCTTTTTCTAGAGCCAGTAAGCTTTCCTTGCATCTTGTTACTGTGTAAATCACCTTAGGATTCCGTTATAAAAAGATAAAAACAGAGTTTAACCGTTTTATCGGTATTTATCTGCATGATTTAAAATAAGTACCTATTGAGTCAGCGTTTTTATTTTTCAACTGAGCCAGGTAACCACTTTGTCTTAACCGGTCTATTGATCGAACCATAACCAACATGGGCTTACGCAATCAATTTATTTATACGTGATGAAATTTTTGATTACCCTTCTCTGGCTGGTATCAGACAGCCTATAAATAATGGTGTGTTGGTTTGCACAGGGGGTGCAAAAAAGAACCTTGATTACGTAACACACTTGCCATTGAAATATGTAACTTTAATTTGAACATTCAATATTTATTTCAATTATGTAATTTAGATGTATTTTAATATACAATGTGGAGAGAACAATACGGCAATAAATTTATTATTAAAGGAGTATTTTAAAACTACAAAATAAAATAACAACGAATATATACGAAGATTTTTTTTAAAAAACGAAATAATAGTGATGGGCCAACTATGGGCTTAGCCGATCTTTGACTAGCTATAGTGACTAATTTTATATATAATATGTTTTTTATATTTTGTTGAGTGCCTGTTACTTGTTGAGAGGCCTACACTGTCCTCCCATTATCAACACTGTAATTTGAAACATTGTAAAAGCCCCTTATTTTTAAAAGAGTAACCATGGAGTTTCTTGCCGTCGCTTCTCCTTAGGAAACAACCAATTGGAACCATACACCTAGCTTCTGACGTTTCATAAATGCCCATGTTGGTTTATGTGAAATAAAATATTTTGATTGTTTTTTTTTTAAACTATATAGATATATTTGGTTGAATTTTTGTATGCATACTGGGAACGAGATTAAATTTACAAAGTTTAAATTATTGTCGTATCGTCGTCTCCACTTTGTATATTAACCTGTCAGTAAAAGCTATTATGATAATAATGCGGGACTGTAACAAAAATATTCGTAAAAGCCAAATAATATCGTCTATTTTTAGACTCCTAAAGCCACTTTTATGTTTCTTTCACAGCTCCTTTTACTATTATAGACAAAAGCAAACGTGCGGGTAGTAACTTCATTGACACGAATATGTGGTGGCGAGAGAACGTGCCTGGACCTCTGGGACTGAGAAATAATAAATTATGACCGACTCAATGAAATTATCACGTCTAAGAAAATACACGGAAGATTGAATTCTATTTTTAAACGACACGATACGATTTAATTTGGAATAGCTAAATTCTTACTGGCCCAGTGACTGGAAAAATCTATCTAATGGCATGCTCTAATGTGTTTGAAAAACAACACACAAATGATAAGACTACAGATAGGTAAAATTCTATCTGTATTCTAAGATAGAATTTTATTGAAATTAATATAAAAAAATAAACCTACATCACACAGCAGGTACGTTTGAATTTACAAAAAGATTTTGAACAGTAGGTAAATACACTGAGGACTGTACTAACTGTTCCTGAAAATCTCAACCACTAATAGAAACGTGTAGGTGTACTCGTATTTTCAGAGATGTCAGCAACAAAATATCGAATAGGTACCCTCGTCTAATACAATAAATTATAACAAGGACACCTCACAAAAAAACGATCAAATGTAATTTCCCAGCCTTCATTCCACTAAAATAACTCGAACGAATTTCATACCAGTAGTTCAGATAATCTGATCGATGTCGATATGAATAAACGAACGGTTCTCTTGACCCATGAAACAACAATTAACAGGAGCGATGATTTTTTTTACATATTTGTAGTGATTAATAACAGACAGGAGGTACATGGAACGAGATTGCGTCAAACTACTGATGTTATAGATGTTTGGGTATATTTATTTATTGTGTCAAAGAAGACTGAAACGATTACATACAATCTTGGGCCTGGATGTAAAAAGATGAAAGTGGTGTGAATTAATAGCATAAATATTATCAACCTTTCACTGAAAATTCTGCGGATTTTGTCAATCTGAGAACAGCGATATAAGAGATTAAGTAAAAGTGAGGTTATGTTACAATCTTTAACTAACAGCTGCAAAATATGTTCTTTTGCACTTATAGTTAGTATATTTTGTAGAAAATGTATTGACAGTGTATTGTAGTGACCAGTTGTTATCCCACAAATCACACAGCGATCCATAGTTTGAACAATATACAATCCACAAGTCGGCGGTAAAATCCAAAATAACAATTCCAAGTCAAACGTGTGAGTGATCTTCGGTGTCCAGTGTGAAAACAAGGGTCGTACAAGGTAAGCAGGGTCGGAATCCGTAAAATACAAAGCAGTGGTTGCGAAAAATGAAGAATAATCGGGAAAGCACTCAAAACGCATCGGAAAACAATACCAGTGAGCAAACATGAGCAGTCGGCAACTGTCTCGTGTCAATGTCAGTCAACTGTCATGCCAGTGACAAAAAAAAAAAAAAGAAAAAATAGAAGACTGATTTTAATCGATATGAAATCGATAATCATTAATATAGATTTTTCAGTAATTAATTGATATTTTATTTATTAATATGACTGTAATTATATGCACTATATTAAATAAGTATATATAGTGCATTTTATTACTTTGAGTTAATTATTTAGTGCAAAGGTTTTATTTTTGTAACTGTGTAATCGATTACTCAATCGATAATCTCACGAAAACTATCTTTCTCATATTTCTCCGCTTCCAGATTGAGAATTGAGGTGATTTTTCATATTCTAAGATAAAAAAATATGACAATTTTTTTAGATCATATCTCAACTTATTACATTTGGGCCCACCGTTTTCCATCTCCTTTCAAACTATTTTATTTCACCCAAACCTACATGGGCACTCATGAAACATCACAAGCTATGTAGGTGCACGATTCCAATTGGTCGTTTCCTATGGAGAAGAGCTGGCACGGTTACTCTTTTAAAAATAAATTTATGTGCGATTATATGCACATTATATTATTGATTGAAAAGGTTTCCTGATCTATCGGTCTTTTAAAAACGTAGCTTTTTAATCTTTATTCAGCCTTGAAACAGGTAAAACAATATGCCTTCCCTTGATTTTATTTTGATTCCATAATAAAAAAGAAATCAAAAGCAACAAACGCTTATTTAGTATTGAGGCCCCATTCCGAAAAAAAAAATTTTTTCTCTAGTATCGCTTTCAACCCCAATGATTTTTGAGGAAAATTCAGTGATAATCCTGTTCAAAATCCTCCTAACTGTTAGAGATATGATGTACAGAATTCCATTCCATCGTAACAAGCAATGTTATCAAATGTAATTATCTCCCGTTGAGCACTTAGCTTCAGGTTTAATAACTGGATGGCTACGAATTAGCTAATTGAAACTGTTACTTCGGGCTTCTACAGCACCTAGCTCTTTGCCAAACTTTGTTTCTTTGGTACTAGTTATTGAATTTCGCTTGCATTCATACCTACTTGTTTAATGTTGTTCATATTATTGTGTACCAATTCAAGATGTAATTAAATTAATTGAAAACCTGAAAGGGGTAGTTGTACTCATCATTATGAACAAATTTCAATATGGGGACAGCAACGAAACCGCGAAAAAAAATGGCTGCTCCATTCATTTTTATGTTTGCATAGCTCGACAAAATGTAAACACTTAGGTAGCAGCTGATTTTTGGACAGCGATTTCAGGTTTGGTCCAATAATAAAAGTAGTTTATAATGATGAGTACAATGTCCCCTTTTTCAGGTTTTCAGTTTTTTTTTTTTTTTTTGAATGGCAACTCGCAGTTTTGACCACTGGGGGTCGTGGCTGCTTAACCGGTCTGTCCTGTGGTTGCCTTTCGGATTTTACTCTAAAAGGCCTCCAGCCAGGAGCGGAAAAATTTAAAACTAAAACTTAAATGTTAGATGACCGCACGCTAAGGGCACCCCCTGTGGGGTACGGACCTCGGCTTAGGGCGTCATCGGAAGAGGGCAGCGCGATATTGGGGACGGGCTGGATCGAAAGGTTAATATCATGATTATTAATCGGGGAATTTAAAGCTACAGGCTCAGCTACGGCGCGGGCTGAGGCCTCATCGGACTGGGGACGGGGGGAACGGATGCGAGGTTTTCAGTTATTTCAATTACAACTTTTATAGGTACCGTCAAACAAGGTGAATAGCATTGCAGGGGTGAATCGAGACGAAACTTTAAAAGGGATTTTAACATTGAAATAATATAGTTTATGCCAACAAGGACACTTAATCTTTAATTACAGTTAACACATTAGAGTTCTTTTTGGCAAACATGTATATTATTTCAATGTTAAAATCCCTATTTAAAGTTTCGTTCCGATTCCCCCCTGCATTCCAATTCACCCCGTTTGACGGTACTTATTGCGTTAGTTTACGTAACTACTAGGTACTAGTAAGTAGCTATAGTCCATGTTCTCTATCTTTTAATCCCAGACATGGTCTAAATGAATGACAAACATTCGTTCAGCCGTTGCCAAAATATAAATACAAAGACATTGCTTTGTCAGTACCCCATCGAAGACACTTTTATAAGTTTTTTCTGCCTGAAACGTAAACAATATATTAATCTACGTTATGAACAGTACCTACCTAAGCTATGAATCTTGCAACAGTGATATAATGTCCTTCATTTGAATACTCTTGAATTGCATTCAAGCATTCCAAGAGGAGCCAGAATATTAAAGCACATTTTAGACGGGTCCAGATTGTATGAATTCATCCTGGGTGTCGCCGTAGAATATTAATATCATCGCTTTGAGAGCAGATTTAAGATGCAGTTTCCTCGGTACGGCATAAGACATTGCTTTCTCCCAAATCAGTTGTATCAACACTTCAGGTAAACGGTTCGTGAGTTTGGCGTTTAGTCCTAAATATACTCGTACATATTATGCTTCCGGGGCAAACTAGTCTCGACCATTGTGATTAGAGAAGTTTCTTAAGTCAATATGACCTTTGAATTTTGAATTACAATACAACCATTAGGGTCCATTAAGAAAGCATGACGTGTTAAGTAGAAATTAATGTTAGACATTTGAATTGTATACCTAAAGCAAAGTTTTCCAGTTTCGGGATAGCCCTAGACATTATACAGTTTGATGAAAACTTTTAGATCCGTTTACACGATGACGCTCTACAATTAAACTTAACCCCTTATTTAAACAATGCTCTGGTTTATCTTACTTTAAACGATTAGTAAAAATACGAAAATTGAATTAGCTATTTGGATTAAGTTATTAGTCGTGAGAGCTGGCTTAAAGGTAAATTCTATGAAAATTATAATATTTAAAACGACTGTTGAGCAAAGGTCGCTACAAGAGTAGTACTTTACTTGGCCAGGCACTTTGGCACGCCCAGTGAAACTCCTTTTTGACCCTATTCGTTTCCAAGCATTCCCCTCCACAACATTTACTTTGAGCTAAACGCGATTATATATTATAATGCATGTAATATTTTATGCAATAAAGCTGGTAAAGATAAAAGAAACTAAAGAAATAAAGAAGATAGTAATACTAGTAAAGATAAAATCTAGTTATTAGCGTCTAACATTACTTCTAATTTACGTTAATAAAGATAAAGATATCGCTAAGTTTAAAATGATGTCGGGACTCTATTCTCTATCAGGAAAACTACTACAGTAATTTAAAAACTCAGGCTAAGTTCATAAGTTTGCGGTGCACTAAGTTTATATGTGAAAATAGGTAGCTGGGTTATACTCAGAAAAAGTGTACATTTTAAATTTGTAACTAAACTGATAGGTAACGATACTGAGGATCTCTGTCACGAAACTGATGTCATAAGGTATAGTACACATGGAGCGATAGGTACAATATAATGGCGTCTCTCTCTATCCAGCTCTACTGATATTTAAAGGGTTTATTCATAAACTTTGCTTAAAGTTAAATGACGTTTAAACGTCAAAAATGTATGGTTAAACAGTCGCTAGTCATTACTTAACTTTAAGCAACGTTTATGAATAAAGCCCTTTATGCCATATAAACGAATGAGTAAACCGATTAACTAAGCTAAACTTTACAAGCACAGGCATTTAAAATTGATACTCACAACTAAGTGGCAGAACAAATGTTATATTAAATGTGTATACTAAGCTTTACAATTTCTCAGTTTCTTAACGTTACGAAATATAACGAAACTGAGTACAAAAGCTGAGAAATTATAACCTCATAAATTATTTCCATTAAAACAACGTGTTTGACCTATGAGAACTGGGTGTATTTGTAAATATGTAGAGCGAAACTATCATTACTGGATAAATTTGTACTAGATAAATAAATTTTTACATAAGGTGACTGTCGTTAATCACCCTGAGATTTTTTGTACAAAAACCACTTTCAGCAAGAACCTTCGGAATTCGTTTGATCACAAAATGGCCTCGTTGTCGAATGATTTTCACAGATGCTAACGTGTAACTGCCAGAATATTAAATAATACAGTGCCAGCCTTTAAAGCAATGTGAAAACTTGAGTAATGAAATTTTAGATTTCTGGGATATGTTCATATGGCTGTAAAAATATGATGTTACGTTGGAAAACTACATTATTAAAGACACACATATTGTAGATAAGCTTAATAAAAGTAAGAAAATTACAACCAAGCTCAAAAATAGGGATAAAAACAGGTAAGAACAAGCTTCGGAAGACAGACAAGTATCAATTGGGACATTAATAAAATGTATGACAGGCAAGTTGCAACTTATGTTTGAAAAATTATTGCTTCAGTTTTGTTAATAAAACTATAAATAAAAAACCAAAATTTTACTACCATAGACCTCTATAATGCGACAAAAATGCAAAAGTATGCATTTCTTTAGATAATATATTTTCAAACTGGTAATGAATTCATAGGACATAAAAATCTGCAAATGTACATATTTTCTGCGAATGACCCAGCTAAGATGGCTCAAGTTTCATAATAGCGTTGGCGCCATAAAAGGCAACCAGAAACCAATTTTCCCATAAACCCACTTTCAAAACGCCATGTTCCACGTAATTGCTATGGCTTAAAATTTAAAACGACTTTATAACGTCTTCAGTGGATAATTCGGTTGAAATGGTATACCTGCCTAATTAAAAATTTAATTAACCTAGAAGATTTAATAATGATATAATTTGGTCCATTCTTATTTTTTCTCGTAGACATTAAAAGACGAAAATAATTTGCAACTGAGCCAATAAAACACGTCTTTTTTATTAAAAAGATCGCTTTTTCTGATCGTTCGTTTGAACAATATATAAACAGATCCTTAATATTCTGTGTCTTTATATAGATACAATACAGTACTGCCTGCCAACTCTTTAAAGAAATACATAGTTTGGTTCGAGTTCAGCAGATAAGAGTTTGCAAATTCTTAATACCTGCAAACTTTTGAAGTTGTTATCGCAACACTTTAGTAAAATAGAGGTTTGAAAAGTTTAGGATAAACTTATACATCTAGTATTATCTAACTCAGCTGTCTTACGTGGCATTTTTCACGGAACCTCGTAAAACCCGAGGCGGGAACTTTATCCCGCGTGGCAGCCCGTATGGCTTCGGTTGGCTCTATTCCCGTGTTCAATGCCTCAGCAATATTTCCGATGAATAAATATTTATACTGAGGTACAAGACTGGCCTATTAGTGCTAGATATGAACCTTTTATCGCAATACAAGTTGATGACAATATTTCCGTATTAGGTCGTACCTACAGAGTGTTTTTTTTTTACATAACTTGGACAGTAGAGTGAGAGTGAGTTTAGAATTACAATGATTAATATTGACATTAAATAATTTGACATTTTGATTATTTTGATATAGATTTTTGACATTTTAATAATTCCTCATTTAGGTCTGACATAATTAGAGTATTAGATAAATTGATAGATAGTAATTGTTCAATTTTTTTTCTAATTTAATACCATAATTATGCATGATTTTCAAATATTATTAGTAGATTTTAATTTGTAATCCTCAGCTAGATTTATACACTGTACATCATATTTGTACGCCTCCTAGCATAACATAGCGCTCTGTTCATCAAACATAAGGTCTCTGTGTGTGTGTGTCTGTGTGGTGTGTTAACCTATGTTAACAAATAAATAAATAAACAGTATGGGGAAATCCGAATTTATAGGCGTTACGAGGAAACTGTGCTGGGTAGGAACCATTAGCTCCTTTCTCATGAAACTAATTCTGATAATTTTATTTAAATTTTTGGTCAAGTTCGAGTAGCGTTCAATAATAAGAAAATTCCCATTTTTTTTAAATTATCGTCTATTCCGTTTTGTGTAAGGATTCTCCATTGTAGGGAAAGAAGAAATCTGGACAGCAGAAGTGGGTTAACTTTATTAAAATATATTTTTCATAAAATTTGTAAGTACACCTACTTACAAATTGCCTTCATTACATAAATGTTTAAAAAAATACCTTCAAAACATTAGTGTTTAAAAAAATACCTTCATAACACTAGTGTTTCAAAAAATACCTGTAGGTATAACACTTGTGGCCAACGGTATGGTTCAAAAGAAGATGTAGTGGGAAAGATTGAAAAGAATATGCTTTGATGGTTTGGTCATGTTGAGAGGATGAGTGAAAGGCGACTAATAAAAGGTATTTACAAGGCAAATGTGAGCGATAACGCCGGGAGCGGGTGCCCTAGAAGGGCCTTATTGGAGATATTCTTCAGAAAGGTCAGGTGCGTAGTACTCGCAACCGGCGTGCGTGTATGACTATGGACATACATCTGGATGTATGAACGTGACCGAAGCAAAAGGACTATACAGGAAAAGGAGCATACCTACAAAGCAAAAGGAGTATACCTGCTATATCGTAGCAGGTGGCGTTCAGTAGTTTCTGCCTACCCCCATGGGAAGAAGACGTGAGTTTATGAATGTGTGTATGAATAAAATAGGAACAATATGGCCTCTATATTGCTTTCCGATTCGGATTTCCTTATCAAGTTAAAAAAACACTCTGTAGCAGGACCTCTAATGTTTTAAAACACACTTTATTTATTGACTGAATTTCTTGTCTTTCAGAAATAGAGAAGTTATAAAAAACTTGTGTTCAAGGACATGAAATAGAAGTTAAAGTTTTCATTTTCACAATATTCAAATAAGCATTGCTTGCTTTACCGTTTTTGTACTTAAAATTAACTTTAACATTCCCTTCATGCGCACATTGCTTCAGGGTCACTATTGTTATGAAACTTCAGTACAATAACAACGTACGGTTGATATGAGTAATCATGTTACGAATACAAACCAACTGAGGTGGAAATTAATTAACCTGGAACGTGGGAAACTCTATTACAATGAATATATTGCATAATGTTCTACATATACTACAAATATTCGACAATAAAGGCAAATATGGGGGGGTACAGGAGCAGTGGTGGCCCAGTGGTAACGGCCGCGACTTACGAGTTGTAGGTCGTAGGTTCGAACCCAAATAGACGCTTTACTTTGTGTAAATTATTTCATCACCACTGCTCTCAAAAACGGTGAAGGAAAACATCGTGAGGGAACCGGCATGTTATAGAACCAGAAATTCGAAAACATGTGTCATCTAAAACTGCATTGGGCCCGCGTAGTGGATTACGGCCCACTCCACTGAGATACTCAACTCCGGCTGAGATAGGGTCCTTTTGGCCTCTTACAGGACTTTCTGTTATTACTTTTAATTTTACTTTTGTTTTTTTTTTTTTTTGTGAGTGTGTTTAGTTTAGTTTGTTATAATCCTGTGCGAGTCCTAATAAATACCTTTTCTTTCTTTCTCTCTTTCTCCTTCTCAGTGAGAGGAGACCTGTCTCCCAGCAGTAGGAACATTATAGGCTGATTGTGTAAGGCAAACATTGGGTGTGAAGCTTGGACTACCACAGTAATAATATTTTGACTGAAGTAATATTTGCCTGGTCAAAGTCATATTTGCCAGGTGCCTCCAAGCTTTAGTTTACGTAAGTATGCGCACATTGTAGACATTGGACAGTCCTCACAGGCCGCTGTTGTTAAAGCTTGTGCATACTCCGCCATATTCTAATAATGTGGAAGCCTGGCTCCCACGTTTTTTGACCAAGTGATACCTAGGTACTTTAATAGTTACCTACCTACCTAGATCCAGACATAAGAAAAGAAAGAAAATACGTTTATGTGCGGTAAACATGACGCAAAGAAAAAAACACAAATACAAAAAAAACGAGTTGGGGGAAAATATGCGTCACATCCACACAAAACGGCAATCGCTCAGCATAATGCTACGACCCTATGCGAGACAGAGCCCAGCGCTAGCTGGACATTGTGTCCTAGTTATTATAATAATACTATTGAGCCTCCATACTGATATCCGAGCCATAAAATATAAATATTCGTAATACCCTTTTGTATAATAATAGGTACTTTAAGGGAATAAGCAAAAGGGGTAGAAAAGGATCGTATCAGGTGGCGTTCTGCAGTTTCTGTACTTCCGCCTTCTTCCTATGGGGGTCCACGGGGAGAACGCGTGAGTTTATGTATGTATATTTAACGGTATTTTTTTTAAATCAGACGAGTTCTTTATGGTTTAACAATTAACTACAAAAACAGTCGGTGTGCTCTAGACTGAAAATTAATTACTGCGAGCATTAAAGCCACCGTAGTGGATGTAATTAAATTTTTTATCACACTTAACCTAAATTAAGGTCAGCTTACCCGTCACTCAGTGTCCTATCACTAATGATTAAAAAAAAATTGAAAAGATAATTACCATTAAGGGAAACATTGCATTCAAGTGAAAGAGTTTATTTCTTTCAAAATTCATGGTTGATGATAATTTCACAAATGATTTATTTGCAAATATGGGTCTACAAAAAATAAGTTATGGAAAGTATTATCATAATTTTTCGTGTTTTGTGAAATTCTTTTTCAAATAATTTAGGTAGGTATTTACTTACATAAATGGGTAGAAAAATAAGTTATTGAAAATATTATTAAAATTTCTGTGAAAACCGTTGCTAGTAAACACACACACAATCCACAAATGCACAATTACACAACACACAATTGCACAATCTTTACAGGAATCACTAAAACTTATATTTTCAGTCTTTTCCATACCATAGGTGTTAGGTATATGTAGTTTTATTACCGTATTGAAATTACGAATATCTGCAAACCGCATTGCATAATAATGCCCTTTTAGAATCACGGGCTGTAGCTGTAAAAGAGTATACGTTTTACGACTCATTCTCACGTTACATGAAACTCGATTTCGTGAATAATAAAATTGTTACGACGTTTTTATGTCTGTCTAGTCTGCGTTAGCTGAATCAAAACATGTAAATAATGCATTTACACTATGAAATAAGTCGTAACATACTTTTTGGAATGCTAACTAATAAATACATAAAGTCTGTTCCAAAAGTATGTGGTGTAAGTGTAAACAGACTGATCAGGTTAATGGAAAATGCTAAAAACAACCCAAACTCAGCGCAGACGAAATATATCTAAGATTTTTTGTAATCCTTAACTAATATTATAATCCTTAACTATCCTTAACTTCCTTAACTATAAGAATATATATAATATATAATAATATATAATATAATATTATAAATGCGAAAGTAAGTTTGTTTGTTTGTTTGTTACCTTTTCACGCCTAAACCACTGAACCGATCATCCTGAATTTTTGCATATACTTAGTCAGGTGTACAGAAACGGACATAGGGTACCTTTCTTCCCGCAAAAAAGTACTTTTCCCAAGGAAAACAAAAATGACGTTCTTATGATAATAGATGGCGCCACGTGTCTTTTGAATCATGATTGAATTATAACCCGAATTGATAGTCAAAGTCTAAATTAACGCGAGTGAAGCCGCGGGCAAAAGCTAGTCTATCTATATAAATAAAAATTAATCTTTGCTTGTTTGTCCTCTATGGACTCCGAAAGGACTAGACCGTTTTTGATGAAACATTGGTGAGTTTTTCTGCATACGCCCGCGAAGGTTTAGGGGTAGGGTAGGATAGGGGTAGGACACCAAGCGAACGAAGTCGCGCTGGGCAGTTAGTAATCTATACAAATAAAAATCGATTGCCAAAAATGTTTGTCCGCGCATCACTTCAAAGCGGCTGCACCTATTTGGCTAATTCTTTTTTTGTTGTGTTTATAATTGTCAGGACAAGGTTTGTGTGAAAGATTTTTTTTTTTTAAATCTACGGGAAGTACGGAAATTTGGATGCTATTTTTGTATGAAATTCACTCCGGGCGACGACCGGCACGAACAGCTTGTGAGTAATAAATATTGTACCTATAGTTCATCATCGGAATTAATGGCTAAATGTGTAAAAATGCAATTGTTCGTTGGCAGGGTAGCCTAAAATAATAATTACCTTAAGCATACTAGGTACCGTAATATAACTAGTTTCACTAGTTTTTAGCGCTTTTATATTTTTAAGTTCACCAGGCCCGCATATAAAAAAAAAAAAAAAAAAATCTCAAAGGACTTTAATAGACATCTAAATCTAGTACCACACTGTCTAAAAATGTTTCGGGATGATTAAAACCTTTCTTGGTATCTAGCCCATTCAAGATAATATAATATAGACATTATATGGGCGCAACTGTCCAATGTTCTTTTACCGTGAATACAGAAACAATAATGCTCTAATTTACCGCTCCTGCCCTCTTCTCTTTTATATAAAACATGAATATGTAATACGTCTTGCTATTGGCTTGTCGCGATTGAATGCGACAACTAATTATCGTACAGTTTTCGTCAGTGATGGGCATTGGATTTCTAAGAACTTCAATTTCATATATTATGCCCATTCGCTTTAAGTGCCAAGGTTTTTAGGCGACCCTGCCAACGAAAAATAGCAATTTAACACATTTACCCATCGAATCCGATGATGCCCTCTATACAATATTTTATTACTCATGATTACAAAAAATCTGAGATACATTTCGTTTGCGCCGGTTCTGGGTTTTTTCTCCATACTAAATTAGTATTCTCCAAACGCAATCACTCACTGGAGTTTAACAATCTAAAAAATAAACATCGTTAAGGTGAATCCTCAGCTGTAGCCCGCCAAATTCAAATTTTCTTTGATTTTTTTCAAATTGCAGCTCTGTTTTACGTAGTATATTGATCAAAATGCGATTCGCGATTGTAGGAATGATATATTTACTGAATGATAATCATCAATTTCATATCAATCATCGAAATTTGGAAATTTATTCCACCTAAGAATTTTTCTGAATATTTCATATGAAAATTCTTAGGTGGAACTCCAAAGTTTGAATTTGGCGGGCTACAGCTGAAGATTCACCTTAAGGTGATTCAAAAATATAATTTCAAGTTTAAGTGTTCAAATAATCAAATCAAAGCACTCAATTTGGGACTACAAATTAGCATCCACAGGTAAAAAAAAGAAAGAAAAATAGTTTATTCTGCACAAACAAAACGCACCTTACAAATGAACGACATTAATTTAATAGACACATACAAAATAGCCAAAAGCCTCGCATTCAAGCTATAAAAGTTTGTCAATTTTGTCTACAGGTACGTTTTCTAATCCATTTGTATCCATCACATACTTTTGGATCAGCACCCTAATTACGTAACACACTATCTATCACAATCTGAATCATTATGAAGCCTATTGCTAATCCATTGCTTCATATGTTCGAAAAATCTGTCTGCTCAGCAACGTAAATAACGCAATGAATGTTGTTGAACGGTCACAATGAAACCCATTCCTACTGTCAGTGTGTTACGTAATTGCCCCGCAGACCACAGCTGCACAATTATATAAGAAAAGTAACGCAGTTTTCTGAATAACACGCAAAACTAAATTATTTTATAAAAACAACAAAACAATGCTTTTATTTAGGTACCTATACAAAGCACAATGTGGAGGAAAGCCATCTACCTCCGGTTGGCTTTGTGCGGACAATAGCAGATATTACCGGACCGGACTGGGTACCGAAACTATAGCGCTATCTTGGTTACAATGGGCAATCACATCTTAGTACATGGTTCCCAGTGAAGAACCGTATGGAACACAGAAGCTTAAATTCGGCCCAGAATAGTTGTAATGGAACTTTTATCTTTGTGTAATCGCTTAGAAGACATTGTTAAGTTTTTCAATTATATTCCCCAAACACCAAATTCTCATATAAAATTGATTTTTTTTATGATTAAAGTAGGTGACAAACTACACAGAGTAATTACAATTAGGAACATTAGTTTAATCAAATTTGATTAGGTTCAAACTCGAATGTGCTTCTGTCGTGGGAATCCTAGCTATGCAAAGAGGCCGAAAATAATAGGCAATCTTGATTACTAAATGCCAAAAAAATAAAGGATCGGCCTTCTACTTTTTTTTTATACATCCAGATTCAGACCAGTCTAAAAGCCTAACCAATCTTATATGGGACACCTCTTATATCCGCCTCTCACCTTCAAAATGATATTAAATAGATATTTTACGAGGCGCTTCCGAAACACTGCGAAAAGGCAATTTTCTAAAAAGCCTTCAGATATCTTGAAACTTTCAAGGAAAATGGCGATTACGACAGTGAGGCCTGAACGGTACCTTTGTGTCTAAAATTATAGGCTATCATCATTTGAAGCCTCAGGCTGAAAGCGGAACTGCTACATGTTTTTTAAGTGAATATTTTAACAAAACTACCCAAGGCAATTGAGTTCAGACAAAGAGAAGTTAGTTTTAAAAAATAGCTCTTAGGAAAAGCTCCACCAAACATTTCAGCTCGTGCCGGTAAGTAAGCAAACATCCCAACCACAACTACATACCTATTGAACGAGCCTCTTCCGTGTAACCGTCTCTCCCGTGTGTTGCGCCCCTGAAAGCCTAGCACACGCTTCACACTGTGTGCCCGCAGTAAAGACAAAGTTACCTCGCTAAACCCCACACTACTTGCACCCGCGTAGGCCTGTACAGCACTACGTCTATGTGACTGCGCTTTCCGTATAAAACTTTGACAATCGTATGAATTTTGTAACAAACTCCGTTGTTCCCCTGTTATATCCATTTCAACTGTTTCGAGAAAATCCGTGTCGTATTTGAATGTAAGATAGGTATTAAATGTTGACTGTTAACTTAAATGACAATGCAAATCTCTTTGAGGGGATAATGAAATGAGATTCGGACGTATTTAGGTAAATAATGTAATTTTGTGGCGGTTACTTTTAGAAACCGCTTTAATTTTGGGACCCGATAATTTTAGTACCAAGGAATTTAACTATTAATTAAAATCCTGTGAAATAATCTTCCAAAATAATTTAAATTCAATGCAGAAGGAGCAAAAACCTCGAGCATATAAAAGGGAACACCCGGTCTGTCCCAAAAATGTATAAAAATACAGCGTATTTTCTCTAGAACCTAAACTATTTTATCATCACTATAGCACCTCTTCATAATTAAAAGTAAGGGCTAACACACGTTAAATGGGGCTGTTCTATGCAATTGACAGCTCGAATTAACTGCTTAGCTATTGGCCTAACACGCTACAATATACCACAATCTCAGCAACCCTTACACATTAACAAGACCATAGCTTATAATCATAGTAATTTGGGAACCAACATGTCACCACAGGTGGTAGATAAATGGAATCTCTACATGTACGTAATCCGAAATTCCATTAGCCACGCTTCCGCCTGAGAGCATTTGAATATTTAGTACCTAATGCTGACGTAATTACGTGGCCTTGTGTTCAGTGTTGCAAGCGACGAAAAGCAGTGATTTGCTTCGAAAATGTGGGCACTAGAGAAAACCAGGAAGCTAGCAATTTTGTCGCTCCTATCATTGAATTAAGACAGTGCACATACTACAACGAACCGGTCTTATTTATTAAACTGTATTTTCAGTAGGTTTTTGTCAATTTTGACTATACGCGTCACCATAATTATCACAGAGTGAAAGTCACAGTCGGGAATAAAGCTTCGAATTTCGTCTGTCTTTTGAATATTCAGGAAAACAAACACCATTAAGAAGTCTTTTGGATGAAATAGGTAAACGGTAATTTGTAAATGTTTAGTTCGGTACTTAATTAAAATTTTCTTGCATTTCTAAGGATTTCGAATAACTCTGGAGGGGTGGAAACAAAGCATTTAAAGTTGGAAGCTTTTGTGCAGGAATGAAGAGTGAAATATTATACTTTATTTTCTTCAATTACCGACAAACAGGGTGAATAGGCATGCAGGGGTGAATCGAGACGAAACTTTAAAAGGGATTTTAACATTGAAATAACATAGTTTGTTGCCAAAAAGGACTCTGTTTACTGTATTATAACTAATGATTATATGCCCTTGTTGGCAACAAACTATATTATTTCAATGTTAAAATCCCTTTTAAAGTTTTGTCCCGCTTCACCCCTGCAACCCTATTCACCCCGTTTGTACAGTATTAAAATAGTTATTTCTCGTACTAGTGCAGTAATTTGGCTTCTACCAAACTATATAGTAGACGTACCATAGTCACGAGTTTTTAAATACCAATTTCCGCACGTGTCATATAACGTTTTTCAACACATTTGTGAGAAAACAATACAATATTAATTTCGGATTCCTCGCTTGAACTCATAATAATATTATTTTGTTTATAATTAACAGTCGAAAAGTCGCAACAATCTTTGACGTTTCTATTATGAAAATGGCGCGAATATCCAAATGGCGCCACGTGCGCGTGGTGAAACTTAGAACAACATCTTTCGTCTCATTTTCTCTTTACTGTTATAGTGAGACAAACGTATTGAGCAAAAGCGCTTCCAAGGAGGTTCGATTATTCAGCATATTTATTCTCGTAATGTGAAATTCCTTGGTGGAATTCTTATATTTTTTATGGTAATTTAAAAAAAACCGTAAAGGTTACGCACGGGGCTATATAATGGAGTATGTGGTAAAACAGGTACTAATGTGAGAGTACCTATTTTCCCGCACATTCCGGTGTATGGTGCGTAATTTTTAACTATCGAACAATGTATACAGGCTTCGTAAATGCATTGTTTGAGCAAATGTGTTGAAAAATATATTAATGAAATATTTTCATCATTTCGCTGCTAGCTTCGAATACACACAATACAGAATAGAAAAACTCAATAACCACCCTGATGTGCAACAATACAACACTTTAATAAAGGTCTTATCTATCTGTAGCTCTAAAATTGAGAAAAAAAGCTAAAAAGCTTGTCTCAGTGTCGCCTTTTGTCGTGAATGTCACTGGATATTGTAGACAGCCAAGCGCGAGCGCAACAGGTAAGGTTTGCTGTAAAGATCTCAGAACAACTACAAATGCTCTGCTGTTGACAATGGACGGGTGCATTAAATGGATGACAGATTTTTTTCCCTGTGTTCATTTTTCTTGGCAACAAAACGGGTGAAAATTTTATGCGGCTGGTGTTACTTTCATTTGGTTGGTTGATGCATAGATAACTATAATCATATTCTAAACACTACAGGCAATTATTTGATTTAGAAGTATGCGGCACGAATTATCTATGGAAACTGCGTGAACGACTCTTGACTTAATTTGAAACCACAATATCAAGGCGTATTACTAAAAACTCCTATAACTGACCAAGATTATGTCTGGAATCTGACCAAGATTATGTCTGGACTTTAAAAGAGACTGTGACCTCTGAGTTTGTTTCGTCCTTCCTTCTCAGAGTAGTCAGATAGGAAACGCCAACCTCCTATAGTTTTTAAAATATGATTGACGTGTAAAAGTGTTTGTACAAACCTACTTACAGAAATAAAATCATTTATCATTTATCAAAACACATTAACCAGCATCGTTACAGGCTCCAAAGAGTCATACAGCCGAACTCACCGACTCTCCACCAATATTTCCACTGGCAACACAGGAACGCAATTAAAGTACCTACGACATTATTTCACGGTATTAACATAAACCGCATTGTTCATTATCATTTTGTGTCCGGTAAGCGAGGCGTCAATTTGACAATACAGCGAGCGAAATGTACCAACATTTCATATTTCACGAATAAAATGTAAAATACCTCGTAATTTATGTAATAAGATGGGATGCCATCTGTTACCGTCGTTTTACGTAAAGCAGATGTTTTATTTCAAGACGTTTTTAATGGAAATTGAAAAGAAGATAAGATAAGGGTGATGTATCTTTTTTAAGTCGCCATTAACAAAATTAGATGTTATTTTGAATCAAATTATTATTATTATATTTGAGAATACACATTTCTATCTTAATTATGTGTAAAATAATTGAACAACAGAATGTACCATCACAAGAAGACAGGTAGGTATCGTGCTATATTTCAAACGGTGTCAAGCTGAAGCATTCATTCTTTCAAGCTTTAGATTCAAATTCCTTAAATATCGACTTAAATATACCCTATTGTCATCTAATATATCCGCCCTGTACATGCATATACCTCTGGCATGTGTAACCTTAGACGTCACTATCATCAGGCATCATTATCTCTGACCTAATTACGTAAAAACGTACAAATTACACACAACGACACAACTCAACACCTGCTTCCTAATTACCGTCCGTCCGGCCGTCCAGTAAGGACCAGGCCCGGGTCAACGGCGCGTCGTGTTCCACGCGCGCCTCAAAGAGATGTTAGCACCATTGATGGGGTCCGATAGGGTGGATGCCTGCCGGGGTCGCAGATTGTTCGAAAGAGTTACCGTGGCCCTGGCGCACAGGCAACTGAAGGAACACGGGTGCGTTTTAGTCAGTCGGATTCTGATACGCCCTTCCGCTCCGCCCAGAGCGGGGTCATTTGATGAGTACCCACCCAAAAAAAAAAGGCCTTACTATCATCAGGCGTCATTATCTCTGACCTAATTACGTACAAATTATCATACGACACAACTCAACACCTGCATCCTAATTACGTAACACACTATATATCAGAATCTGAATCATTTTGAAGCCTATTGCTAATCCATTACTTAATTTTTTCGAAAAATTTGTTTTCTCAACAACGTAAATAACGCAATGAATGTTGTTAAATTGTCAAAATGAAACCCATTCCTACTGTTAGTGTGTTACGTAATTACCCCGCTGGTTCATCAAAATATATGTAATATACTCAACCTACGCCCTACATATTGATTTTTAAGTGGTCAATTAACATGGTACAACAAAGCTACTTATCTAAGAATAGTTATTACACTAATTATTATTATTACAGAGTGCTTAACGAAATAATAGTATTATATCATAAATTCATAACACTGCTCACTGACACGCTCTAATAAACCCTAGCTCATTTTCAATCAAACTGCTAAAAAATGTCTTTTCAACACAGGGCCTGCTTAGTGCATAATACAGTCAGGGAAATTTATTTTAAAGTAAATTGACACCCTACGTCAATTTGCCGTGTAATAGCCATATTATACAACTGTCAAAGAGTTATGTTTTCGTTGAGCTCCGTAAGTTCTAAGTTGAGCTGCACGATTACTGACAAATGCGTGCACTGACTGGACAGGTCCACTCTATCTGTGTTGTTTTTCCTCAAAAGACAATTTCAGACTAAAATCTACAAGACCTTCACATGATCTGACCAAGATTATGTCCGGACTTTAAAAGAGACTGTGACCTCTGAGTTTGTTTTGGCCTTTCTTCTCAGAGTAGTCAAATAGGAAACGCCGACCTCATCTAGTTTTTAACCGACTTAAAAAAAAGGTGGAGGTTCTCAATTCGTTGTATTTAAAAAAAATGTGTATTACCTCAGAACTTTTTTCTAGGTGAACCGTTTTGATGATTCTTTTTTTTATTTGAAACCCATATAAATTTGATCAAGATCTGACCAGTCGTTTTTGAGTTATCTTTAATAATGCTTATTTTTTCCACTTAGTATAATATATTGATGATATTTTAATAATTTCTTGTCACTGTTATTTACATATCAAGTAGTGGTATATAAATTTGTGTGGGGTAGGAACCACAACTGCCTCCGTGGAAGTGGCGAAGTTTTGGGCCAACAAAATATGAGAAAAGTCGTGCCAACGACACGAAGAAGAAGACCACAACTAAAAAGTTAAAAATAAAAACATTTTTCCAAAAAAGCAACCGAAGTCGGTAAAAAAGTTTTTTGAATATGATAGACATGTAAAAGTGCTTGTACAAACCTACCTACAGAAATAAAATCATTTATCATTTTTTAATATAGGGTACAATTTCAGTAGGTATTCAATTTGCTTAACAATTAATTTCCCTGACTTTACCCATCCATCTTGTAATAACAACCTAACAACGGAAATGGTGACATATTCGGAATCGTAAATCAAGCAAATATTGGAACTATACGCTGCAAGCTGCAAATATATATTCAATCCAAGCAGTGTTTACAGATATGCTACGGATCTATAAAATCTAGGCTCCACACTATGACTAGGGTAATTTATATCTTGTTAACAACGTGTACGCATGTTCGAACATGCAAATGGGAAACGGCGATTGATTGCAGCATTAACATACAAATTGCAGCCATTGGAAGGAAATTTGCATCCATATGAACGGTATTTTGGTTGCTTTAATTTGTCGATATTTGCAGATCGTTATGAAGGCAGAGTATGACAGCTGATGCATGAAGCTTGCACTACATTTTCTGCTTTGTATTGCACTATTATATTGAAAAATATTATCCACCGTTGGCCTTTTATTAATATAGCTGCAGATACGATACATATTATGCAGCTACAATAGTTGCTAGAGATGACCTAGATTGCGAAACAGCCAACGGAAACACAAGAGCAAACTTTCAATATTAAAAGTCCCTCCAACAAAGACAATTTCTGGCCACGCTCCTGCTACCAATTAAATATTATGACTAATTAGACTCACGGAACTCCCCGAAGTATTGCGAAGAGTCACGAAACGGTTAGATATTGTAAGATCACGTCGAAACGAGTCTTGACAACGAGCCAACTCATCAATATTCATTTGAGTTGCAAATAGCAATACTGATCTTAACGAGGGTTCTTTCGCGGTGTCACGACTTGCAACAGGTGACAAACCCTCATTTTTCAAGCATCTCATCGCTATTGTGCTGAGATCATCTAGCTCCGAGATTTGAGCTCTATAGTGGAACATTTTCAATTCAGTTCATGGCTGCTGTTTTCGCAATTTTTCCTGTTGGCATATCATGGTAAAGCTGGAGCTCTTTTGAAGCATTAGATCCCGGAGTTAAATGTGACCTTTTGGATTTCTCAGATTAGACTACGGATTTTTCCTACCGACGCTGAAGGGAAACTTTGTGGGAAAGTTGTACTGAAACTCTAAATACGCACTAAGCAAGCGCGGTTATTAATGTTCGATCGTTTTATGTACTTTCGGCCAGTTTCTTTTTTTAAATTGTCAAGCGCTCGTAATTTGTTGCGATTGGTTGTTGATAAATCATTCAACCAATCGCAGCAGTTTACATGCGCTTGTCAGTTTGTCACATCAATCGATATTTTTCGTTTGAAATACTAACCCCATGTCTTGAATTG
Source organism: Dryobotodes eremita (assembly GCA_917490735.1). Lineage (NCBI taxonomy): Eukaryota > Metazoa > Arthropoda > Insecta > Lepidoptera > Noctuidae > Dryobotodes > Dryobotodes eremita. The sequence continues at coordinate 16,058,007 of OU823255.1, forward strand.
TATTAATATAGTAATATTTTTGTTCGAGTAATCATAGAGGTTACCAAATCTTCTTTACATATTTATGGTAACTAAGGCTGATCAAATTTATCCAGCGGCCATTCGAAATTACACGAGTGATTCGGATTACATAGTTTTGTCAAAGTTTTGGCTGTTAAGGCCCTCTTGTAGTGCGTCTCGACGGGTACTGGCCGGCCGGTGCGAGCGCTTGAACTGCTAGATCATGCATATATTTAAAAAAAAACGAAATTATAAAATATGTTTTCAACATACCCTAAAAAACCATAAATCTTATCGTTTGGTATAACCTTTACATAAGGTTTCATGATGGAATCTATTCAAGGTACCTATACGTTTTAAATAGCGATTTGTCTCATCTTTACGTTTTTTTTTTTTTTTTTTTATCAAGTTAATTATTATAATTCACGTTACTGACTGCACACAGCGCTTGACCGTAAAATCAATATAAAAAAATGCACCATTAACATTTGGCTAGATTTACCTAGATTTAAAAGAGTAAAAAAGTACTGAAATCTCGCCTTAATAAACAATAGTGCTCACAAATCCTCCTATGAAATGGAACATGCTTCATTTTACCACTACAATAATTGCCATAACAGAAACCGCCATTTCCCACTCAACATTCAATTTTGAATCACCATTAACAATCAGCACAACAACCATTAATGAACCTCACATTGCAGCCAGTTTCCCTCCGTTTAAAAAGAACGATGAGCTGGTTACAAAAACCATTTGTTCGCTTTTCCTAAACACCATTCAATTCCACCAGCGAACTACGAAAAGGATCAATTGTACATGTTCTACAGAAAAGGTAACAAAAGAACATGGCTATTGATCCTTTGTATGGCCATTAAACACGCTGGAATAGAGTACAAAAAACCCGTTATTGCACAATGAAAAAGCATGCACAATTCCACTTGACGCGGTAATAAGGGGCAGAAATTCTGTAATTACTAGGAACTATGCTCGCTTTTTTATCGGCAATAAAAAATGTTGAGTTTTTTTTTTAAATATCGTCTTGTGTACCTACACCTGTATTTTAAGTTCTTTCATTTTCATAGAAAACCGTCTACAGTTCGTTCGCGTTAAGAATGCAGTGAGTCATCAGTGCAACTGCAAGATAAGGTGTATTCACAGTGGTGTTAAATTCAAACAAATTATATTTTAAAAGATTAAGTTTAATGAATTTATAATTTGAATTAATTTATAATTTTGACTTTGTAATTTGAAAAGATTTGATTGGTTAGGGGGCGGAGCTAGGCCGACGGATAATGAATACTCACTGCATTCTTAACGCGAATGTACTATAGGAAAAATATTTTCGATTTTGCTTTATTTTTCACAGCGCGATCCGAGAGCTTTGTCTTTGACACAGTGTAAGGTTAATTAGCCAAGATGTGGGTAGTATTATTTATAAAACCTATCTAGTATGCAACCATGCATACAATGTATTAATATTAAATTTAGTAAATATTAGAATAGAAGTTATTATTATAACTGTCAAATATTAAATCGACTATTTAATTGTATCGAGTCACAGTAAATTATGGCAACACTTGGTATGACAATTTTGACGTTTGGAAGCGAGGTGATTTTTGATGTATTCGTTGTTCGATGGTTGAACCGAACTATTGTCAATAAATAAATCCGTTTATATCAGTATAATCATCGTTTAATTTGAGAGATAGTGAATAGACCTTTTATCTCAGAAGTGGGATAAGTCAATTACGCCCACAATTCTGAAGAAATATTACCAAAAATAACCACGTGTTTTGTTGTGTACGAAAGTCTCTGTCTATTATTCGAGTAACAAATGGATAAAACTAGCGGTAATCGTAAGAGCAATCAGCGTAAACGTCGTCGTGACCGGAGCAGAGAAACAAGAACAAGAACTACGCAAAAGCGGAAGCAGCGAAGGCAGCGATCGAACGATCGCGAGGGTTCGTTGGACTCTCGTCGTAGTGGAGGCCGCAGTTCCCGTGAGAAGCCTACAAGACGCTGTCACCAAGCGAACCGGAGTCGCAGCCATGACGGGTATCGCAGTCGGAGCAGCAGCTATGAGCAGCGTCGGCGACATCGTCCCAGCCGGGGCCTTGATGGGAGACGCAACAGGCGAGGCCGCAGTAGCCGCTCAGAATCCAGCATCGAGCGTCACACACCTCCACTTCCTTGTCACGTGAGTACTCCCAGTGTTCTTAATAGTGACACGCAAGCGTTTCTTGCTACTTTAGTGGAAGCTTTAACCAATAGTCGGCCTCAGGGTAACAAATTTCCCATGCTAGGCAATGTGATTCCAGATTTTGACCCTATGGTTAAAAGTCAGACTATAGCTATGTGGATCAATAAAGTTGACGAATGTGCGAAGCTCTACGGTTGGGGCGACGACCAGATCATACACTACGCTCTGCCTAAATTGTCAGGGATTGCCAAATCGTGGTACCAGGCCCTTCCATCTATGTCGTATTCATGGTCTGAGTGGAAGGGCAAACTGGAGCAGTCATTTCCAAGTAGTGAGGATTATGCCGAATTACTCACCGAGATGCTGTCAAAACGTGTGAAATTTAACGATTCTTTGGAACATTATTACTACGAAAAAATTAACCTACTAAATCGATGCGAAATACATGGTAAACGTGCGGTAGATTGCCTGCTGTATGGGATTGAGGATCGGTCATTGAGGTTAGGCGCGAAAGCAGCCAAATGTCAGGAGCCGGAGCAGGTTCTCACATATTTTCAATCAATCAAGCAACAGCTTCGTGAACCAGATAGGTCAAAGGGGAACTATGATAAACGTAACAACGCTAGCTCTTCATTACCGAGTAATAGTTTTAGACAAACGGCTAACGGCAGCGAAACTAAGACTTCGAAGTCACACAATAATGCGTCAATTGTTTGCTTTAACTGCAATGAGCCTGGGCATTTCAGTTCTAAATGCACAAAAAAGATATTGAAGTGTAATGTTTGTGCCAAATTAGGTCATTTGTCAATTAACTGTCCTAGATTACCCTCTGACTCAGCTAATAAAATTGATAAACCTAAAGAAAAAGACGTGATGCGTATTGAAACAAATAATTCTAATGACAATAAATATTTAATGTATCTGAAACTCAACGGTGAAGTTATTCAAGGTTACGTGGATTTGGGCAGTCAATGTACGCTGATTCGTCACAGTGAGGCTGTTAGGAGGGGAATCACGTGGACTGATAGCAACTTACCGACTATGAAGGGTATAGGTGAGAGTATAGTTATGCCATTGGGTGTATCAAACGTCATTATTGAAATTCAAGGTATTGTGGAGGAGGTCAACGCGTACGTTGTTGATGATAGCGTTATTAAATATTCAGTTTTGATTGGACATAGTTTCACAGAAAAACCAGGTATAGTCATAACGAAAACTACACATTCATTAATATTTACTCGTGATCATTCAGTTAAATTACAATTAAGTTTGAAAACCGATATTGTAATACCCCCTAAGAAAATGTATCCGTTACCGTGTATTTCTACAAACAAATATTCGGGTATAGTACACGTTTGTGGCTCCTTACGCGGCATGTCGCAGAACGAATATTATTTGATGCCGGGTGAATATGAAATAGAAAACGGAGAGGTTACGATACTAGTGCAAAATTTTAGTGACAGTACGGTATGCTTAAATAAGGATACGCTCATTACAAGAGTTGTTTGTACCAGAGATTACTTGAGTATAAATTTATTAGATTTTGAAAATGCTGAGACTGATTTTACTTTTAATTATGGCAAACAGCTTAGCGAAAATGAGGTTAGCAAATTAAAAGAGCTACTCAAAAGGTATGAAACGTGTTTCTCGGATAACCTAAAAGACCTGGGATTGACTAATGTAGTTCAAATGGAAATAGAATTAAGTGACTCTCAACCAGTAGTTTACCGTCCGTATAGGCTCTCCTTTCCGGAGCGTAGACAGGTTCAATCCATGGTAAAGGAAATGATCGATGCAGGCATAGTATGCGAGTCAAACTCACCTTACGCTAGCCCAGTTTTACTGGTTAAGAAAAAGACTGGTGAAAACAGATTATGTGTCGATTATCGTGCATTAAATAATAAAACAAAAAAAGAACACTATCCACTTCCCTTGATTGATGATCAACTTGATAGACTAGCTGGTAATTCTTTATTTATAAGTTTAGACCTTGCATCTGGCTACTACCAGATTCCAGTAGAGGCAAAGTCCCAAGACAAGACTGCATTTGTTACTCCCGATGGGCAATATCAGTTTAAACGCATGCCCTTCGGATTAGCAAATGCTCCTTCTATTTTTCAACGAGTAATGAATAAAATACTGTCGAAAGTCTGTTATACGATCGTTTATATGGATGACGTATTAATTCCTTCACGATCTTTTGAGCAGGGAATAAGACGGCTAGAGGAGGTACTTACACTTATAAAAGACGCAGGTCTTACACTTAAGGTAAAGAAATGTAGTTTTTTTTGTACCGAGCTAGAGTTCCTAGGATTTCATGTTAGTGGTGAGGGGATACGTCCAGGAAAGCGCAAAACATTAGCTATAGAAAACTTTCCAGTTCCGCGAAACGTTCATGATGTCAGACGATTTATTGGCCTAACTGGCTTTTTCCGGAGGTTCGTTAAAGACTTCGCTCTGATTGCCCGTCCACTGACAGACCTGTTAAAGTCTAAATTCGAGTGGAAATGGACGGCGAAGGAGGCGGAGTCATTTAGAATACTGAAGGCAAAATTAGTTGAACGCCCTATATTAGCTTTATACGATCCTCATTTAGAAACCGAAATTCATACGGACGCTTCGAAGCTAGGTATTGCAGGGATTCTCCTACAGCGAGGTACAGACAGTTTATTTAGGCCAGTGGCGTATTACAGTCGTAAAACTACAGTAGATGAACAAAAATTTCACTCCTTTGAGTTGGAAACTTTAGCGGTTGTCGCATCCTTAAATCGTTTCCGAGTCTATTTGCTAGGGCTAAGATTTAAGATAGTTACCGACTGTAACGCACTTCGTACCACCTTAACTAAGAGGGATCTTGTACCACGAATTTCTCGCTGGTGGATCCAGTTTCAGGAGTACGACTGCGAAATTGAGTACAGACCGGGTTCGCGTATGGCTCACGTAGATGCTCTCAGTCGTGCCCCTGTAAGTGAACCAACCGATGTGGATACAGAGCATGTTCTTGATGTATTACACGTAGACGTTCGTGACTGGATTGCTTCTGTACAGGGTGATGATAGTGAGATAAAACGTATAAGAGACATCTTAGAAGATGATGAGACGAAGTTTGTAGCTGACGTGCGTAAGAATTATCTGTTGAAAGGTAGTTATGTGTATAAAATTTTAGACGAAGGATTGCGATGGGTAGTTCCGAGGGGTTGTAGGTGGCAAGTGTTGCGCATGAACCACGATGAGGTAGGCCACTTTGGCTTTGAAAAAACTTTAAGTCGTATCAGAAGCATATTTTGGTTTCCAAAAATGCGTAGGTTCACCAAGAAATATGTCTCAGCTTGTTTGGAGTGTGCACATCACAAGGCACCTGGTGGTCCCAAAGAAGGAATGCTTCATCCAATATCTAAGATAGAGAAACCATTCCATACACTTCATGCCGATCATCTGGGCCCGTTCATTCGCTCTAGGAGAGGCAACATGTATTTGCTTGTTATTATAGATGCCTTTACAAAATTTATCAATATACGAGCTGTAAAAGATACTAAGACGACCACGGCAATCAAGGTTTTTAAGGAACATTTTAGTTATTTCGGCGTTCCTTCTCGCCTTATAACGGATCGTGGCTCGTGTTTCACAAGTTCAAAATTTAAGAATTTCATGGACCAATTAAAAATAAAGCACATCTTAAATGCAGTAGCTACTCCAAGAGCAAATGGACAGGTCGAAAGGTTTAACCGAACCATAATTGATGCTCTGAGTACAAAATGTCATGGCGGAAATGACAACTTATGGGACGATTACATCGGTGACGTACAGTTAGGTATTAATACCACTATTAATAAGACAACAGGGAAGAGTCCCTCTGAGCTGTTATTCGGTTGCAGATTGACGAATGCATCGGAAAATGTATTATCTGACGTAATTACCGAAACAACTGAACGAATCGATGGTGAGGCGTTAGTAAAATTAAGGTCGAATGCTAGGGAAAGGATAGATAAACAACAGGATTATGCTAAAAAGCAGTTTGATAAGCATAGGAAAGGTCAGACAAAATACAACGTAGGTGATTTAGTCAGGATAGAAAGGACCGTAATAGACAAAAATCATGTTGGAAAATCACATAAACTCGTCCCCAAATTCCAAGGCCCCTATCGAATCCTCAAAATACTACCTAATGACAGATTTCTTGTCGAAGACACCCCATTAACAAGAAAAGGTAACAAGAGGTATGAAAACGTTGTTGCGCTAGATAAAATCCATCCCTGGATGAATTTTAAAGGTTACACCAGTGAAAGCACTGACAGTGATCAGAGTGAGGGTACAGCGATAGAAGTAGAGAGAGAGTGATCCATTATTCTATATAGTAGGTGGGAACAATAAAATTATCCAATTTTGTCGATAATAATAATATGCTAATTTACATTGGTTAATCAACTTCCCTGATGAAAATGAGTAGAGATTGCGTGTCATTGTTAAGGAAATATACATGAGCAATCAGTGCAGATAATGAATGGCATTGAGAAATCGATGTCGCACATGATTATGATTGCAAGATAGTGAGTAAGATTATACGATGTGAGCACAATTTGTCATAAGAGGTCAGTGCAGATTATGAATGGTACCAAGATAACGGTGCCGCACAGTTGACCGCAGATCGTGACAGATTGTGCAAGAAACAAAGAATGAGAATTGAATTGTGATAAAGATTTGTGACCTAGATAAAAACGATAAGTTAAATCGAGATAAGTAAACTTATATATAATAATATGAAATATGAAACTTCAGAAGTTTGATTGTGATGAGAATTTGTGACAGGCATAAATTGTGATAAGAATATAGTATCTTAGTTGAACTATAAAGTAAATTTGAATTTATATTGTGATAATGAATTATTGAAGAATTAAATTAGTTGCAGAAAAATGTATTCATAATTAAGTAGTTATTGTCTATATTTTGTTATTTTTATTTTTTGTTTATTATGTACTGTGTACTATCATCAAATTGATTATTAAAACAATTTTTTTTACTAAACAAGTGAGAGGACTCACTTATACAGGATGGCCGAGTTGTAAGGTTAATTAGCCAAGATGTGGGTAGTATTATTTATAAAACCTATCTAGTATGCAACCATGCATACAATGTATTAATATTAAATTTAGTAAATATTAGAATAGAAGTTATTATTATAACTGTCAAATATTAAATCGACTATTTAATTGTATCGAGTCACAGTAAATTATGGCAACACTTGGTATGACAATTTTGACGTTTGGAAGCGAGGTGATTTTTGATGTATTCGTTGTTCGATGGTTGAACCGAACTATTGTCAATAAATAAATCCGTTTATATCAGTATAATCATCGTTTAATTTGAGAGATAGTGAATAGACCTTTTAACAGATACTGACGACTCACAGTGCAGATGTTTTGCTAGAAAGTAGGTAATTTATTACAGAGAAGTCAAGTTTCTCATAATACATTATTTTGAGGTGGCGTGGGCAAAGAGTTCCTGGAAGGACTTGAGAGTGGCCTTTGCCCAGCAGTGTAGGGACAGTACAGGTAAATAAAAAAATTAAAAAAAAAGTCTACAAAAATATATGAAACTTCGATTAAATATCGCTACAAACTGGCAACACGTTGAAATCTTTTTAAAACCGTACATACATTGGAATTTTTTATCACTGGCCGAATATGATTTTTTTGGACAGTTTTTCGCTTGCAATTTTTTATTTCACGAATGTTGGCAACTTCGGATGCATTGTTGTAATTACAGTTTCCATATTGAATATAAATAACGATTCGAATACCAAAACGAGTAGTATCATTGGAAAAATACATTTTCGAACATGGAATGTATTCAGTGAAGTTCGTTAAAGCCCGTGTATCATAATTCGAATGCTTTATAACAAATGGTAACAAATGGGCGTACAGACAACAGTGCAATTTTACAAGAGGAGCAAAAATGTGAATACAATTAAAACTAGTTCATATATCAGACTGGTATAAGGGGCATGTATCTTTCTAGGTAAAAAACGTATGCTATTGGGACTATTCAAGTTTTCGCACACATAGTTTTTGAAATATGGTAATTACGCCTCTTTGGTTAGGACATTACGCCTCTTTGTGTATAACTGTGAAAAAAACGTAAATGTGTGTGTGTGTGTGTCTGTGTGTGTATGTGTGTGTATGTGTGTGTCTGTGTGTGTATGTGTGTGTGTGTGTGTGACAAACTAAACTGGCTGGCTGGCTGACTGGCTGGCTGGCTGGCTGACTGGCTGGCTGGCTGGCTGGCTGTGTCCAAATAAACTTTCTTCTTTCTTTCTTTTCTTTACAAATTTGGAGCGTATAAAAACACATTCTTCTTTATTTTGAAAGACTGTTATTTCTTATTTAAATAACTTTATACATTCCGTAACGACGTAACAAACCTAAAAACACTGGCATAGCAACATTTATTTTTATTTTTATTTATTGCGTAAGCCCTTTTGTTACCACTAAATATGTTATAACTGTTTTCAAAATGATAGGCGCATAAATTAAAACCTGAATTGAAAATGGTTATTTCATTTTGAATTCAGGTCTTTTAAGCTCATTTGTTTACTCAACTTCAAAATCTTTCTAAATAAGGAGTAGGTAATAACGTCACTAGAGTAAATAGATCAGAAACCTAATTAAATCAATAACATATACTAGCAAATACGATGTGTTTTTTTTAACCTTATAAAAAGTAACTTCTGCCTTATAAAACACAGCACAATAATTCCCTACCCACTTTTTAAGTATCTCTATTGAATTTGATGTAATTGGCAACTCCTGGTAGGAAGCCCTAAGAATGAATTCTCTGAAAAAGAGGTTACCTAATAGTCAGTATGGTGTATTAAGAAACCAGCAGCACAAAGTTTAACCTTTTATTTTTCAGAAATAACAAATATTTAAAATACCTATTCTTAAAATTATATTTTTATATAATTGCACATGATAAACAAAATAAACTTTAAACAAAGGACAGTTATCCCAAAAAAAAAAAAAGAACAGGCTATCAGCACGCCTAAATGCTATAAAAATAATATTGTCATTTTTATAATAAATTAAGGAAATAGGCAACCAAAAAAACAAAACAGTTTAAAATCTAATTTCTTAAAAAAAGTAAAGCTTACATAAATTCTACAAAGACTAACATCCTTTTAATTTAATAAAGACACAAGCAATCAAAAAACGTAAATGATAAAATTCTTCTTCTTATAATTAATTAAGGAATTCTATTTAATTAAGGAAGAATTTGGGTAGGAAAGGCAAAACAAACGAAATTCTAAAATTAAATAAAAAAGCAAAGCTAACAAAGTCAGTCTTAGGCCCATTTGCACCACCAACCACTAAACACGTTTAGCGCTAAACGAGTTTAAAACATAATTCTGTTTCTGTCAAATGTTTGACGATGACAGAGACAGAATGATGTTTAAAACTCGTTTAGCGTTAAACGTTTTTAGCGATTAGCGGTGCAAGTGGGTCTTAGTCATGTCTTGGTACCTATTCGTAAGTCTTGGTATAAAATATTGTTACAATCTAACACTAATTAAACATTATTTAGTTAAGCATGTTTGTTGTACATGTTTCTACAAAATAGAGGTAGACTAATGGCGTATACATAGTTTACGCCTATGTGTTACCACCGTTTTCCCATGCGACATTACCCCAATTATTTGAATAGCCTATAAATATCTAAAAAAAACACGTGTAGTACTCGGGGACTGCCGCGGTAAAGCTATTGCATAGCATTTTTTATCAACTTATGCAATTATACTTTTTTATTTTATTTTTATTTATGCAGTATTTTTTTTCTTTGATATTAATTCAAGTACAGTCTTACCATATACATACACGTTAAGCGAACGCTCGGCCGAGCTCAATGGTAGGCGGAGTGGGGGGTGTTAGGTTTTATTTTCGTTACGAAATTTCTTGATTCGGTCGCCGCGCTCAAAGCCCGCGATAAAAGCTATGCAATAGCTTGAAAACAAACTGAAAAATATAAAACTACCTATGTTATGGACCTCGTTTTGTACTATCTATTATAGCAATAAATGAAAAATGAGATTTTTGCGTGTACGCCCATTTGTTATGATGCCCTCGTGTTAATTAAAAATACGCTTTTAAATTGTAAAGTTTCCGGTTATTGGTTTGATCGTTACTTATGTGGAGTTATCCTCATGAAATTGCTGAATAAGGTTACATTGGTACCTATACTTTTTGAATGGAATAATTACGTAATTACATTAATTGCCGGTGATTGTGTATTTCCAAAGGCTTTTATCCGCCTGGGTCCATAAAAGTGAAACAATGTTTTGGCTTTTAAGTGCTATGTTGTAAAATTTATTCTGTTTTCATTTCCAAATTTGGTATTTAATAGTTAACATTATGTTATGTAAAGTTTAACATTATTTTACATTAGAAAAAAAAACGAAATGTTAATTTCTGGAAAAATAGTCACGCAAATACATCTCAGTAGGTATAATGGACTAAGTTCAAATTTTCAAAGGTCGGTAGGTACGCGCCCCTCGCTTAGTATGAAGACTGACGTTTGTTAAATTTACTCTGCAAAGTCTAGCGAAAGAAACACGAAACAGAAGGTAACACAAAATATTAACACGAGGAAAAGAATAGCTCGAACATTATTTTTGAAAAGTACCATAGCTGGTGGTAGTTTTAGATACAATATAGTACCCTTGGGACAGAAAATGAGATATAATATTACTACGATACCTCTCTGTTATCTATTTAATCATATATTTATAGAGGTATGAGGAACAGGGTGTAAAGCTCACTCATACTCTATAGAAAAGGGAGGATCCTCCGACCAGACGGGTGTTATGTCTGGTGGGCAACTGCCCGACGATTGATGTCGGGATGTTGTATATATGCTAGTTGCGCGGTAAACTCTGATTGCGCGATGCAGGATTTTGCGTGACGTCAGTATGACGCGTAGCTCGCATGTGGCGTTGTAGATGCCGCTACATCACTCCCCCCCGGAGACCGGAGGTCGATAGTGGGCTGAGTCCTGTATCTTGCGATGCTTGCCAGGGCCAGGTGAGGTTCCAGTGAGTCGGAACCGGGTGTCGCATAGTTCGCGGTGAGTCGGAACCGTCTGCGAAGATTCCCCAGTGAGTCGGGGTGGCGCTGCGTTATGCTCCAGTGCGTCGGATGTGGTACAGCGCCGGGTTGAGGTTGACTGCTGGCGTCGACCAGGAGAGGGTTTGAAGGCTCTGCTTGTGGACCGGCCGAGAGTGCAGTGTGCTTTGCCTAGGTTGCTGATGAGGCTGAGGGTGATGACCAGGTATGCGCGGTTGCTGCATGCTGATGGTCAGGATACCCGTTGAAGCCGTGGGTACTGGCTGGCTGTGTGACTCGCCGCTCGAAAGCTTGAAGGAAGTGATGATGACGTCACGCTGATGTACTTGCACGAAGGCTGCGCTGACGTTCATTTTCGGGGTCACCAGTATAGAGGTATGAGGAACAGGGTGTAAAGTTCACTCATACTCTATGGAAAAGGGAGGATCCTCCGACCAGACGGGTGTTGTGTCTGGTGGGCAACTGCCCGACGATTGATGTCGGGATGTTGTATATATGCTAGTTGCGCGGTAAACTCTGATTGCGCGATGCAGGATTTTGCGTGACGTCAGTATGACGCGTAGCTCGCATGTGGCGTTGTAGATGCCGCTACATATTCATATCTAAATAGACAAATACTTTGTGTAAGATACGAAAGTAAACTGAAAAAGGTTTTCTTTATTTCGGTAGTTTATCACAGGAATTAGGATCATAAAGATTTTTTGGCCAGTGTTCAAAGTCAAAGCATTTATTTCAAATAGGCACATAAAAGGCACTTTTGGACGTCAACACATTTTACGTTAAAATAGAATTGATTCTAATTGCCCCTTCCAAAAGGTAGTTTCGTATGGAGAAGAATGGGCAAAAAACTCCAACGTTACTCTTTTAAAATGTTTTACAATATTTTGTATGTAACATTAATTATATACTTATATGTGAAGATCTAGAACCTACCACTACCTACTAGAACTACCACCTAGAATAAAATTACTATAAGAATTAAAAATGAAGCAATGACAGATAATATTATGATGCAATGGCAATATGAACATGGTGCTCACATATTTGCAAACACTGTAAAAGTATACGATTTTCCTAAATTTTTAACAAGTAATAATTTAACAAATAAGTATGTGAGTTAAAGTAATCACAGAGTGTAAATCAATGTCATACAAATAATAAATTAAACAATTAAATTAGCAACCAATTTCACTTTGTCTAAGACAGTTTCTTCTCTCGTGTCGAAAGTAATTATACTAGAATATTTATCGTAGGGAATAGATTACCTATTAGCAAGGTTCTAAAATAATGTTATTTAACACGATTCTTCACGGCTTCGTAAACATTCTAATGTTTACTAATGTGTATAACTGCTTGTATGCAATCATTGAAAGAACAACGAGTAGATACCTACAGTAGGTACAAGTATGAGGTCAAATGGTAGAAAAGCTTACATTCTAACAAATGTTACCCTCAGCCACACCAGCACCCTAAATAGGTAACACACTATCAATCACAATCTGAATCATTTTGAAGCCTATTGCTAATCCATTGCTTCATATGTTCGAAAAATTTGTCTGCTCAAAAACGTAAGTAACGCAATGAATGTTGTCGAACTGTCAAAATGAAACCCATTCCTACTGTTAGTGTGTTACGTAATTACCCCACAGAATACTAACTCTACAAATAAATAAATCTCCCCGAATATGAAATCGCTGTCGACTAACATTTAAACAAATTAAATGAATGTTTTAAAAGAATGTAATTTATGTATACGCCTGCCACTCCGATTTGGTTAATGTAAATCTGCTGAATATTCATCATTTGTATTATCAAAATTCTCTCGCATTATCTCGCACCATACAAATTTAAATTTTAGGGTCCCACTATCATTAATTTTATTACTGACAATATATATTATATTATACAGGAAGACCAGTTGTAAATATGCTGAAAACTCGCCTATGTATGTTTGTACCTACTTGCCTAGCATACATAAATACCGTAATAAAACTACTTATTCACCCACAAATTATTTACAACCACCTAAAAAAATGCGTCTCCATTTCCCGGTCTTTATCAAAAATTATTACGTCAAACTTAAACTGAGCAGCATAACAAAGCATTAGCTTCGAAGATTATCAGAGAGCCTATTTATTTCCGAAATAGTTACCGAACCGTGCTCGAATGAGGTTTCATCACGCACTTTACTAATTTTTTAACACAAAATTCGGGAGACTTACCTATTATATGTTCTGTTTTATGATCCCCTTGCCTCCTCCCTTCGTTCCGTGTCCTGCAACAAAAAACAATTCCGTTAAAACGTTTTATATTTTCAAAATATAAAGCTTGATACGTTTTTCCTTATTTTCCCCTTTGAGAGCGTCCGCTTGACCAATGAACCGTACAGCCTTGTACGGTTATAGTTAGTACAAGGGTTTGTCCATCGTAACGTAAAAGGTTTAATAGGTGCTACTTTAATAAGGTAATTAATAACAGGTATAAAATATGTTGACTTGACTGTTTCCCATTTTTAACGGACGATTAACTCAGTCGTAATATTTACAAAATAATGACCAGTAAAGTAATGTTTTGCCTAATTGTCCCGTTTACAGCGAGCATTTCATTGGCACATTCGGGAACGGGGAATAACCGTCTTATTACAACACGGCATCTGACTATAGCCGAGCTTAAACCACCGAGACAGTATTTTGTATTTCGAACTTAATTACGAATAAGGTAAAGTTTTTATTACAATACTAACTGCCGTGCAGTGGTAAGTACCGGACGAAGTTGACAGTTTCAAATAAAGAACTATACCTACTTCCATCACTTTTAGGTTCTACAAAAACTGGCTTGATAGTTATAACCCTGACAAAGCAAAAAACCGTGTTTTTTCGTAGGTAAGCTTGGAAACGTAGGCATAGATTCAGCGTTGTTTTCGTGAATATAAATATCAGTCTTTACCTAAACATTTTTTCACATCGCTACACAATTCAGACAATTTACGTACCGGGACACACAGATATAAATTGTTAAGCCTACTTTGCTTCAAATATAATGGTTTCCACCTTGATAATGACAAAGGACTATAGAAAAATTCAGAGCAGTACGAGTACTTGTACAATAATGATGCATAATATAGGGGATGCTGAACATTCACGTCTGTAGCGAGTTCGGATTGAAATAAACAATATAAAAGAAAAGGATCATTTGATTTTGTCGCACAATATCTACGTTAACGCTAAGTAGGAAAATTATTTAGCTCGTAATAATATTCAAAGACGCGTGCGAGCGCGTGAGAGAGCGTGCTTTCCTTTCCCCATGCTCAAACGTTAGCAAGAAGGAAACAAAAATACTCAAGAACAAACTTATCATAATTTTTCAATCCCTTTTCTACCGTCATTCACCTTCCGAAATATAATTTTACCGGCAACATAAAACCAATAACAAATCAATTGAAGCGAGTTTTCCTTACCTGCCCCACAAAATTAAAAGACCCTTATTAAAGCCATCAGACGGCCGGGCTTAGTAAACACGACTTTATGGACATTCAAATAATATTATGTTAAAGTTGAAATTGATTCACTTATTTCAGCGTTTGATGGGTATTTGTGAGGAAATATATTCAGACTCAGGACATTATGTTTCTCCAAGTTGGAGAAGGATGAAAGCTTCACTAGCACAAATTCAAGTTGCATAGTATAGACTGACATACACACACGGGCTGGCTAATAAATTTGCTTACACGAGAAAAATAAATGACAATCAACTTACGCAGATATTTTGTAAGGAAACCCCTTTTTCGCACTTTATACTTTGAGTTGAGGAGAAGTGTATCGTTTCACGCCACGCATTACTGATGGGTCTTACTGATAGGGCCCGATTCATCTAGCATAGATGAACTACTCTACTACCTCATAAAGTAACAATGGTGTTCAATTTCCTTGAATAGAGTCTATTGTCAATAAAGAATCCGAGAATATATAAAAACAATAGGAGAACAGTAAACAAATACATTCTTCTGCTCAAATATCTATCTTCTACATACATAAAAGGAAACCGTGACTGACTGACTGATCTATCTGTAGCGGTATCTAAATCGCCACATGCGAGCTACACGTCACACTGACGTCACGCAAAATCCTGCATCGCGCAAGCAGAGTTTACCGCGCAACTAGCATATATACAACATCCCGACATCAATCGTCGGGCAGTTGCCCACCAGACACAACACTCGTCTGGTCGGAGGATCCTCCCTTTTCTATGGAGGTTTGAGTCAACTTTACACCCTGTTCTTCACACCTCTATATATCTACACGTAGCTCAAACCAATGAACCGATTGGGCTGAAATTTGGCACACAGATAGTTATTATGATGTGGGCATCCGCTAAGAAAGGGTTTTTGGAAATTCGACCTTTAAAGGGGTGAAAAGGGGGGATTTTGTTTGTATGAAAAATCTTATTCCTTCAGTTGCTAAACTTTAAACTTGGCACGAATACATATATGTGTAAGTTAATTATAACGATTACAATTTTAAATTTTTCTAAACTACCCCCTAAAGGGTGATTGAGGGTGTCAAAATTTGTGTATGGAAGAATTTTAACGCGTTGTCCGATTAACTCAAAATTCAAAACTTATACTTACGACGAAAAATAAAGAATATGGAAAAATCCCAAACGATTTTTTTAAATTTCATCCCTGCTGGGAGATAGACACGGGATACAGTTTATATGAAAAATCTTATTCCTTTGGTTAATAAACTTAAAACTTGGCAATATGTTCCTCAGTAAATAATAAAGATTAGCACTTTTAGTTTTTTTAAACAGCACCTCACTGAGGGTTTAGAGGGTGTCAAAGTTAGTAAGTAAAGGCGCTTTCGGATTAACTCGAAACTCTGTACTAATATTTAAAACAACAAATAAAAAGTACGTCATTCTAGGTTTTCCAAAAATCAACTCGTAACGAATTGGAAAAGGGTAATAAAGTTTGGATTTTACTACATGCTTTAATTAACTTAGAAATGGGTATAAATAATGTTAAATCAAACAATGGAAACGTACCAAAAGCATTTTTAAAACAAGCCCTGTCGTGGTGAAAAGGGAGGACTTTTTATTTGAAAAATCTTATTCCGCTGATCTATTAACTTAAAAATTTACCCAAATACTTATTAATCTAAATCTATACTAATATAATAAAGCTTAAAAGTTTATATTTTTGTTTGTTTTTTGTTTTTGCTAATATCTGGAACTACCAGTCCGATTTGAAGAATTCTTTCTGCATTCGATAGCGTAATTCTTGAATAAGTTATAAGCTATTTAACATCACTTTACGACCCTTACGAGCCGAACAAAGGGAAATTAGGCAGAAAGAATGCCAAGCGAAAACGAAGTAATAGCGCGGGCGGGCGATGTGACGCAACGGACTGGGTCGGGGGAGCAAGAAATTTCACGCGGACGAAGTCGCAAGCAGATGCTAATTTTCATATTCAACGCCAGGCGTATAAAAATAGTAATCACAAGTGATTCTTTGAACGGCGGCGATCTCTAGCGTCCGGCCCTGGTCCAGGCCATGGTATGGACCGAGAAGGCATGGGAAGCCGTCACCTCCTTCTGCGAAGCAGTAATACTCGCGAAGGAAGAGGCGGAGCGCGTAAGGGTGAGACAATCGTTGCACCTTCACGGCCCTAGTACCCGCAGGAGGAGACACCCTGGGTGTCAGGATTCGATAGCCGATTCCCGGCCACCGTAGACGCGAGCTTGCGGCCAGCGAACAATGGATAGCGCGCCGTCCGGTAAGGACCAGGCCCGGGTCGACGTCGCGTTGTGATCCACGCGCGCCTCAAAGAGATGTCAGCACTAAATGACGGGGTCCGATAGGGTCGTTGCCTGCCAGAATCGCGGATTGTTCGAAAGAGTTAACGTGGCCCTGGCGCACAGGCAACTGAAGGAACACGGGGGATTTTAGACAGTAAACACAAAAAAGAAAGAAAAAAGAATGATTCTTTGAAATAATGAATGCATCAAAGGTTGCTAGACTCAATAATATATCAACCCTACGGTACTATCATTGTCAATACGATATATTACAGTCTTCACACAAAAATAGGTCATCTGCGACTACGCTTACGGAATCTATTAAAGCTACATATATGTAGATGCGTTTATCTTTAGTATCAATTGAGAGACACAGGTTACGATAATGTTTCACAATATTGCAATACTGTCGTTACACACATCGTTTGAAACGGTGCTTAATACTTATGTTATATCGCTCAGAACTCGGTTCCGTGCTTAGAAAAAAACTGTAATTCTTGTAAGAATTTTAAAATAAAAGCCAAGTAGTTCACAGCGACATGAATGTGAAACACTCCAAGCCATGTAAAGCTACTTAAGGGTCGTATTACGTGTAAGTAGCATACGGGGTGTGGTAAGACTATAGAATACAAGTACCTACCCACGATACGTCAGAAAATGCAGAAGTCACATCATATTTTTGTTTGTAATTTCCATTTAAACCAAATATATCGAAACATGCGCCCTTTAATTTTGGCTTTCAGAAAGTAATTCCAACATTCTTTGTGCGGTACCGTTCAATACCTTTTCTCGCCACCAAAATAAGGTTTATGTAAATGAGGTAATATTTACGTAAATAGGCAGGCGAAAACATTACTCGCTGCTGAAATATTCGAATACGAATAAACGTGGAATAATAAAATCCGAAAAAGCGCGAGCTTTACAGATTGCGAGTGCTACATGCCAGTAATTGGAGCCAGCAAAGCATGCAAGTAATTATCGACACGTACCTCAAATAATAAACTTTTTAAATAGCCCATTACAACTCTCATCCAACCTCACGTAATATGTTCGGAGTTTTTTAACAGAGCAATCACCAGCTCAACGCGAGTTTATTATAATAAAGTCGATAACGAGCTACAGCTTGGGTGATAACTGACGCTGAACAATTTAGGGCGTTTTCTAACAGTAATTTTTTGTAACTTAAGCTTGAGCAGAATTAATGGATGGATGTGACAATGCTATCATCATTTTGTAAAGTTTGGAATAATTATGTTATTACAGATATTCTATTCCGTTTTCCTCGAAAACCCCGACAACGATATCCTGGAAACTTGAAACTTTCTACTATTTGCCTCTGAATTAGCCGACAATATTAATTTAAGTACTGATGGATTACCCGTATTATGAACACAATAAATTCCGTGAAAAAACGCCTGCTTTTAAACGTAAAACGAGCTATGAAATAATGCCCATTTACATTTTTGGCATCGTTGTTGAGTAACGGCATTTAGGCATTGCCGTTGGTATTTATTTACCAGCTGTTACGTTGTTATTTATTTTCATAACCTTTCTGTAATTTAGCTGCACTGGAACATATAATATTTCGAAGGCATTTTGAGCTTGTTATATTTTACTGTCTACTTTAGTTCATCTCCGGAAAAAAAATTAAAAGTACTTAGTCAAAGTTACTATTCCTACTTATGGACTAGTTAACTTTAGTCTTCGTACCTAACAGTTCCAGAGGTACGATACGGTCCACATGGCCCAGTTGCGGTGCGAAGAGTCAAATTGACACCACCACTAACGTTTTACGATGTCATGGATGAAGCTACACGACCGACAATTACTTTTAACTTTAATATTCCCAGTTATAGTCCAGTGGTTAAAGGGTAATGTGAACCACTCTAGTTCTACACTAAGTTTTAATGCATTGGTTGAATATTTATTAAACGGCCAAAGTTGG
Organism: Dryobotodes eremita; assembly: GCA_917490735.1. Lineage (NCBI taxonomy): Eukaryota > Metazoa > Arthropoda > Insecta > Lepidoptera > Noctuidae > Dryobotodes > Dryobotodes eremita. Next base: position 16,077,061 of record OU823255.1, read on the forward strand.
TAGTTTGTCATGTTTTCTCATTTTGATCGCAAGAAAAATATTGTCTTAAAGAATGGTTTTGATAAGATAAATCATATTGAGTCAATCTGCTGTTCTATAAAATATAGACACATTATGATAACGGTTACTTTTTACTCATCTAAAAGCACTTTCTTACAAGCAACCGTCGATAAACACAGTTTTTGGAGTAAACATAACGATATCGTGAAGATACAACGAGGCATTCCACAAGGCAATATCTTATGTCCAGTAGATACCAATGAAGTTTTCAAAGTCGGATGATATTTAAAAAAGAATTCTAATTGATTATGACTACTTACACAACTCATAACAAGGTAGATCAAACAACTTAAGTCTATTTGCTCACTTATTCTATCGAATATTCTAGAGATACAGAAGTTGTTGACGTTCGATAACGTACAGCTGAACCGTTACGTAAACTAAGTCGACTAAACTTCAAATGTTCAATTGGGAATTGGAAACCCTTCCCAACTTGGATTTTACTTTTTAATGACGTAGGGATTAGATGAACCCAAATCGTGTTTGACTCGAATTTTAGCTGATGTGATGTTCTGGTACAGAATACCGTAAAATAAAATAAACACAGGGAAGTTTCATAACCTTCTACCTGACCTATGAAACATTCGCTGCTTAAAAGGTTACTTCAAATAGTGTTCCAGTAACATTACGAACTAGACAAGAATAAGTGATGCCAGGATGAAAGGATATCAAATCAGGGTTGGTAACAGGGGAGATCTATATATAGAGAGTATTGCAGCGTGACCTCTGCGATTAAAATCTTCTTTTCTAATTCTAATTAATATGTCTGGTCATCAATCTTTTTAATCACAATGATTCAAATATTGACGTTGACAAGCAAAAGTCCTAGTACGGACCCTAATTCCTTATCAAATTGCTGCAAATGTTTTATAGTGAACCAAGTCGCCACACAATGTGTGCACGACTTCAAATACGGTACGTACTTTTCCTGATCTGCTCTCTCAGCGGAAGTCTTAAGCTTTATCTCTGATATAATACTCTATTTTATTTGTCGTAGGTGTAAAACCAGTTAAAAGGGCTGCTGTTGGCCCTTTTCCGGGTACTAGACTATTAACCAGGCTTGCGTTTCTATTGCGTTGCTTTTGAAAGCCGCATAGAGTCCGTGAAGTTCGAGACCGGCCGGCATGCCCTTTATAATCCACGACACATGACCGTCATATCACCTGCGATTCCATCGAGGTCTGCTGTGCTTGAAGGTCGCGGTTCGCCAGGGTCAAGGAAACTACTTCTTTTACCAATTATTATCATTATCACTTAAGAGTTTAATACCTTAACGCTAGTCAATCTTTAACCATGACTCTTTTTATCGGGATCACTTAGGTAATCTTTCTGAGATGATCTTAATTTTAAAGCCTGTTTAATTTAGTCGTAACGCACCTAAAAACCGATTGCAATCGATTCCCTTGTTCGTAAACCAGCGTAACAAAGATATATCACCCAATATACTTTAAGTATTCTCGTATTTTCTTTATATTTTGGCCAATTTACCTATTCCGCAACTGTGTTTTTTATAATATTTAATTTTAACATTTTATACTTCATTTTAGATGCGATTTTTTATAATTATAAATTATACGTTTTTAAGTGGTGAATTTAATTTTTTATTTCGCTACAATGCGCCATGAATGTTATTGTCACTTGCAGAAGTGATTTTAATGCATTCGATAGGTACTGTAGAGGTTTTGGTCTGGATTGCTTTGCCAACCGACCTCTACAAAAATTTATTTGTTTATTATGCTTATGGCATATTACGAGATGAACACTATCATAGTAGAATAGGATAAAAGGTGAGACAATCAGTCCCGTTGGCTGACAAAGCGGGGTGTATTTATGTGAAAATGCTTCTTAAAAATAATTATCTGATTAATACATCAGAGTTTCATTCTGGTAGATTATAGCACCGGACCTAACAATTTTTACATATATACTGTACCAAAGTATCAAATATATCTACGCAAGAAGAAAATAAAGTGAAAAATAATAAGTTTCGAATATAGAAACACGTATAACTCTAGATAGGACCTTAAACTGTTAACAGGGAGCATTAAGTGGGGTACAAAGGTACTTGGACAGTTGCAAAGTGCCCGAAGCCAGGACTTACTGGGAGAAAATGTACGTTTAACACAACTTTGAAGGCACAAATGTAATTTCACACAAAACTTCGGTATCCCTTCGGCAAGGATAGATATTTAAAATTTAATTGGATACTTGGTTTCGTACGGTAACAAATTGTGGATTTACATTTCAAAAATACCTTTATAAGAAGTATTTTAAATAGTAGCGTTAATAATGTAAATAAATGAGAAATTAAATTGATAACTAAGTGTTAATGATTCCGGGTACCAAAATAATTTCCCCTCTTTGAGGAGTAGATTGAGAGGCGCCACGGCGTCCTCTCCTTCCGCCTGACGCAGGTCCTCACCGGACATGGTCGTTTTGGGAGGTTCCTGTTTCGTATAAGACGGGAGGCAACGCCCGGGTGCTACCACTGTGTGGATCGCCCGGAGCACACGGTGGAGCATACGGTGGAGGTCTGCCCTGATTGGGCGGAATACCGCTGTATCCTCGCGGAGGCGATTGCCGGCGGCGATCTCTCGCGTCCGGCATGGTACGAAGCGAGAGGGCATGGGAAGCCGTCACCTTCTGCGAAGCAGAAATGTTCCCAAAGGAGGAGGCGGAGCGCGTGAGGGCGAGAGGCGCGCAAGAGGAGACGCCCTGGGCGTCGGGAATCGATAGCCGATTCCCGGCCACCGTAGGCGCGAGCTTGCGGACAGCGAACAATGGGTAGCTCGCCGTCTGGTAAGGACCAGGCCCTTGTGTTGTGTGGTGTGTGCGGCGCCTTGTGTTCCACGCGCGCCTCAAAGAGATGTCAGCACTAATTGACGGGATCCGATAGGGCCGATGCCTGCTAGATGCGGATTGTTCGAAAGAGTTATCGTAGTCCTGGCGCACAGACAACTGAAGGAACACGGGTGGGTTTTAGTCAGTAAAAGTCTGACACGCCCTCCCGCTCCGCCCAGAGCGGGGCAAGTTATTTGATGATTTCCCAAAAAAACAAAAACAAAAAAAAACGATACCAAAATAATGTGCTATTCGCTATTAAAAAATACCTGGAATAAAGTAAAATTATTTTGTAAAAATAACAACTACACACGCCTCGCAAACTAAAAACAACTTAACTTGAAGAAGGTGACGTTCGCGTCACGATTCAAAAATAGCATCGAACATGAGAAAACAAACAATGCAAACACACCCAAATTAGAGCGCATACCTACTCGCAGATAAACCAATTATGCCTTTTCACAGCACTACAAATGTTTATCCGCGAACCTTTATTGAAAAGGGCCGCTTTCGTGAATTAATTTCAACGTGATCGTTGAGTTGCTACCCGCCGCCCAATAGATTCCAAATTCGAATACCCTCAGTATTTTAGTCAAGCAAGATTGAATGAACTTTCTGTTATGCATACAAAAATGTTCTCTCATCAGGCAATTACGTGGCTGTTCGTTCATTTGACTACTTTGTTAAACTAATTGAATTGTTTGACTAACGATGCTGGAAATTTTTTAAAAATATGAGAACGCACTTTGCATTTCAAACAGCCAATTGTTATTTATGTATTCATAGCATTGTTTTTATCCAACCCAATTAATCGATGTTATACTCGATTTACAAATTAATAAAATCACGGTAGACATAAACAAAACTCGTTATGAAGTAAATGTTAAATAAGTGGACCCGTTTAAAATTTTACAATGTTACGCGGACGGAACATTTACATTTAGCTAGATTTACAGAGGTTTAAGAAAGTTAAAACGTACTGCAACCCCGCCTAAAGAAATCTTCAAACAAATTCCGTTCGCACAAAGCGGACGGATGTCACCTTTTCAAACTGTCATTATCATTTGGTGATTGATTTGCGTTGGTTGATGATAGTCAGAAAAATAATAAGGTACAAACAAACATTTCCTTAAGGTCCGTAACATCAATTTAATCCATAAACAGTGAAAGAATTAATATGTTAAGCACCATTCTATTCAAAAAAACATGCGTATTAAGCATATTTTTTCGACATGTATAGTGTAAACATGTACACATTTTACTAATGACGAATATTGGCGTCCAAAACTGCATAGTCTGACATTATCCTACAATGACGTAAAGGTACAACTTAAAGCAGCACAGTATTTAAATCAAAAGAAGTATCTAGTAAAACAGAAACAGGTGCAGCTACTAAACTCAGTTCAAACTCCCAACTACGCTAAGCTCTTAAAGAAAATTCAAAGCTTAGCACCCATATTTTTCAGTAAGTGTCGTCTTAACGACCTTAAATCTAGGAAGTGGAATGCAAGCTAGCAGAATAGCAGAATACGAGCATTGATCACACGAAACTGGCACACGTCCAAAGATCTGATGGAACTGCGAGCACCTGACTTCCGTTTAATTGTCCAAATTATTTTTTTAAAGAGTCTGTTAAACTGCTCGAGCACAATAACAATTATCTTTAGGATATGCTATGGAAATGATAATAAAAATAAAAATAAATTTACTTGAACATTAATTCTGCACCTTCCGAAGGTCTGGTCATTTCATATCCATGTCCATCGCTGAAATGTGATTAACTAATTAATGGCGCTGCTGATTCAATTAATTTTAATTGAAGATTGTTCAGAGACTTCTTAGAAAACTGAATAAAAGTGATTTATGACTTACAGCCGTATTGATCCACCTTTAGAAAACCATTAAGCTAGAACTTTTAAGGTATTTTAAGGGGTCCAAACGCAGTTGAAAGACAAAATATAGAAAGAGGAAATATCTCTCAATCATTACTTATTTGCCCCTGCTATGCACGATTTTACGACATGACAAAATTTCGAAATTTCTTTATCTTAAGTTAGTTCACTTATAAACCTTCCGGTATAAATTCTGTAAATGATGGTGAAAACCGCATCAAAATCGGTTGCGTAGTTTAGAAGGACAACGCGTTCACGCAGACAGACACGAAAAGCAACTTTAATTTATAAAGGCTTGAAAAAGTTTCCGTACATTTTGGCACGCTGCCATATTTGGAGGAAGCTGCACCTATTCGATTTTCAAGGACATTTTTTGTTTGTTTAATTTTTAGAGAACTAAGATTGTTATGATTTTGAAAAATACATTGTATTTTATTGACCATATATTCGGAGCGTTCTAATAAATACAGGGTCATATTAAATTAGCTAGCGAAACTCCAAGGGCGTGATGGGTATCAATGTCTAAACATGATACCAGAAAAAAAAAGGATTTATGTTATTTTTTTAGTATCAACGACAGCAATGTAGTTTTTGTTGTAGTTGTAGGTACTTGAAGTATGAGTTTAGATAAATAATCAAATATTTTTGGAACGTAGTTCCTTAATTGCTTAATTGCAGCTTGCAGTAAGGAGTTGGCTGGTAAAAATCGTCATGTAAGGAAAAAGTGTTATGCCCCCTTCATGCGACTTTCTCTCTCTGTCTCTTTCTATTATATACGAGTGTGTGTTTGCTTGCGGAACTTCGTTCCGGACGGGGGTTCCCCGCCCGCACACGTTTTTTTGTTTTTTGTTTTATCATGTTTGGGTATCGATACCTATCACGTCGGTGGGTTTTCGCTAGCTAATTTAATTTAACCTTGAATTGCTAGGATATATAAAGTCGTCATAGACGTACTTAAAATATTGTGTGTCGAATCCCAAACGAAGCTTTCAATTTTTATTTTATTGGATAAAACTGACTGAGAGAATAAAGCAAGAAAGGGAAGACCCAAACGTAAAAAGAATCAAGGAATAAATCATATAAGCCGTTTCAGAGGATAGCATTTGACTTATTCTTTTAATTTTTTTTAAATCAGTAGAAATCTTTAATATTAAATCTGACACGTTATTCGTTATGAAATGTATTGATTTTCTTTATATATTCTAAAACTCATATTATGATTTATGATGAGTTTAATTAGGCTTTTGATGTAGGTACCTAGATAGTTCGCTGTGAGCTAGTCTCATGTACTGTCTACAAAATGCATACCGATTTACTCAATTCAAGGTTTTTACAATATAACTACACACATAAAAAAAGTCTAAGCAACACGCATCATTTACAGAAACTGCATGTTTTATTAATTGATACTTTATTTTTTTCTTAACGAAGGAGATTGGTATACAATCTTTTTTTTCTCAGAAACATATACTGGCTGATTTAAAAAATAGAAACATTTCGCTTGTGTTTTGTTTTCATTAAAATAAAAAGCTAATTATTTTTTCCCGTTTTCATGTGTTTTCGTTGCTTGATAAATTTGGTATTTATCTCACTTTTATCATTTTAAGATATAAAGTTTTTGAAAAAATTGAGTGATGAGTCATTTTGTATGTCATGGAGCGACGCCATTTGACTGCTTATGAAATGCTGAGAGCTGTAGGAATGCTACAAGCGGGAAGAAATGAGTCCCAGGTATCTTGGCATTCTGGTGTCAATAGGAGCGTGATTTGTCGTCTTTGGCAGCGTTACGTTAATACAGGGGATCCTGCTGAACAGCACCCTGGACGTGGAAGGAATACAACTACTCGACAGGACCGATACATACAACTGACTGCAAAACGTCAGCCGATGTTAACTACCCGGGAGATAGGTTTAAAGCTACTATTCTCAAGCGATGTTGTTGTTAGCCACCAAACCGTGAGAAATAGGCTGCATGAATACGGCCTACGAGTACGACGCCCAATTAGGTGCCCACCTATACGCCATGGGAATCGCAGCCGTCGAAACGAATGGTGTAATGATTACTTGACATGTACCCAGAAGCAATGGGAGAAACTATTATTTTGCGATGAGTCCTGGTTTGGATTTAGGCCTGATACGAAAAGGGTAAGAGTGTATCGTCGGCCCGGAAATGCTGAATGGCTGAGATGCGTCCAAGAAGTGCACCCTTACAGTGGCTCCACAGTGATGGTATGGGGCGGGTATTATGAAGAGACGAATTGAGCTCGTTGCTGTAGCTGGCAATATGAACGCTGAAAGTTACGTTGAAGATGTCCTCGGGCCTTATGTTTACCCATTTGCACAAAGTCTTGGCTCAGATTTCACGCTGATGCATCACAATGCGCATTCGCACACAGCTTAGAGGACCAGAGAGTACTTGGCAATGGAAAACATCCGGGTATTGCCGTGGCCTGCTCAATCGCCAGACCTCAATCCCATCGAGCACGCATGGGACATGCTCCAGAGGCGTGTTCTAGAGACTTGTTAAAATTCCATTGGGAGATATTTCCGCTGAATCAGATGAAGAATCTTATGAATTCAATGAAAAATCGTTTCCGACAAGTTTTAAGCAACAGAGCCGGTCACACTTTGTATTAAATTACCAAATAATTAAAAATAATGTCGTTATTAAATTTTGTAAAACATGAAAAGTTTAATTACGTTTTAACGTTATTTTATACCACGTATGTTACGGTACACATACACACAAGATGTCTCAGAACTCAACAGATTTCCGTGCGGCAAAATAAAGATTGCTTCCTGGTTGATTGTCGTACTTACTTAATCGAAATACCTGCCAAGCGTGATATTGCAATGGAACCACGCTGATTCTCCATAATTTGTAAACGAACATCGTCCGGGATAAGCAGTAAACTTTTAAAATAAGATCCTAAACAAACACAGAAAATATTAAAAATTCAGACAAACTAACAATGAACAGTCGTAGAAAACCTAATAAACTCCATCTGAACCGTTAACCGAGTTATTCGCAAATGTATCTGTATTAAGTGAATCATGTCAACGGGAGCGTGGAACAATGTTTACCCCAGTGATTGGTTTTCGAGATAAATCCACAACGTAACAACTTGTTCACTCCGGACGATCAAGTTGGCTCTTGTTTGTTAGCGAGATAAAACACTGAGGTGGGCAAACAATACTGTTGCGTATCTCAAACCATACTCCCGGCCTATTTGACTGATGGATATAGCTTATTTTATCTATCCCTAGAGGTGGAATTAGGTTGGAATGAGGCTGAGGGAACGCGTCCTTTGTTTGAATAATTTATTGTAGGATGTCCTTTGTAAGTAGGAACATTTCTAGAGATACAAGTGTAGGTGTTCTGCATGTGATTATAAAGGCTCCTTCAAACAGGCGAGTCACCTGACTTGAATCGCACCCGACATAATGACACGCGTGTCGCGCGACGAGCGGTGCCTATGTCGCTCATTTGGAGAAACATCAACGTAACTGGTGCTTTTCTAATTTAACAGGAGGGTGATTTAAATTGTTTTTTTTTTTTGTAATGGGGTTAAATCCCAATACATATTAAATATTTCACGCCTCTGCTCCTCTGAAAATTTGTTCGAGCACAAATATCGACAACTCATTTTTGGGACAAATTACATTTATATCGATGTTTCTCCAAATGAGCGATGTGTCACGCGCGATACGCGTCGCGTGTCGCGAATGTTTGTAGGGGCCTTAAAACGCCATAATGTCATAATAAAATAAAAAGATACTTCCCTAAGATTAAGTTACGAAGGCAAAATACACAACACCCACTTATACACACACTATGTTGCCAATACACAAAAAAAAACAGAAAAACTTTTTATTCATTGAACACCAGCACCCTAATTGCGTAACACACTAAATTATCACAAACTGAATCATTTTGAAGCCTATTGCTAATCCATTGCTTCACATGTTGGAAAAATTTGCCTGCTCAACAACGTAAATAACGCAATGAATGTTGTTGACCTGTCAAAATGAAAGCTATTCCTACTGTTAGTGTGTTACACAATTACCCCGCTGTTCCAACTTGTAACGATCGAGACAAAGTAAATTTTACAAAGAAATTATTGATCTTCATTGCATAATGGATTACTAGCAAAATAGACTCTGCAACAGAATGTTTAAGCAAGATACTCTCCCTCTGATAACTACAACATCAAACATATTCCATAAACATTTTTATTTACCTATGTAAATGATAAGTATGCACAAAAAACAGAAACGGCAATTTACAAGCTTTTATCTATAATAAATATACTTTAAAACCTACTTCCCGCTTCACAAGTTAAAAGCAAAATTAATTTCGTTACAACATTTAAATAAAAATTTGATATGAGAAAATCTAATTGTATTTTAGAAAAATATTGTCAGCGGCATGTCAAACGACGATCCCTTTGATATTTCGACGGCAGACATACCAACGATCGTTAAAACCGTCATTGTCGAATATGAATAACATATTCATATTCGAGTTAAAATCAACGTATCAAGGGTTGTACACACTGGCGCGACGCAACGCCCGACACAAAGGCACCGCGTGTCGCGCGACGAGCGGGGCCTTTGTGTAGCGCTGTCGCATCGCACCTGTCTGTGGGAGCCTTTATCGTCTCGAACTCTCGATTGCCGAATTTGAGGGTAGAAAGAATATCTATCATTAATTCATTATCATTGTCATAGTCATTCATTATTGATTTAAAACAATCAATTACGAACTGTGCTATATTGGTTATATATAACTGACAAGTTTCTGGCCGCAAATTCGTCCGCGTGAAATTTCTTGTTCCCCCGACCCACCCCATCGCATCGCATCGCCCTGCCGCGCTATTATTTCGTTTGCGCCTACCGTTCTTTCTTACTTTTTTTTTCTTTTTGCTCTTCTCCTAAGAGTCTTAGCGTGATTTGAAGTATCTTATAACCTTCCTCAAGAATTGGGCTATCAAATGCAAAAATAACTTTTTAAATCCGACTGGTAGTTCCAGAGATTAGCGCGTTCAAACCAACAAAAAAACAAACTCTGCAGCTTTGTTATTGGTTTATTATAGACTAGCTTTTGCCCGCGGCTTCGACCGTTTGGAGGTCGGAAATTATCCCACGGGAACGTACTACCGGGATAAAAAGTATCCTACATGTTATTCCGGGTTATAAATTATCTGTGTTCTAAATTTCATCCAAATCCGTTCAGTAGTTTTTGCGTGAAAGAGTAACAAAAATCCATCCATCCATCCTCACAAACTTTCATATTTATAATATTAGTAGGATAGTAGGATTTTTCGAGTGCTTCATTAAAATGTTACAAACTTCCTAATTCATGCAATATCAAAGGTCCAAAGGTCCAAAGGTTGTCTGTAAAAGATCGCTTTTAGCGATAAGACCGCCCATTGTGTCACCCTATGTAAAATTTCTACGTTTATATCTCTTTTTTTTATATGGTGTACATAATACAGAGTATTCTAATATATTATATTCTATGTAAGTAAGTTTTATTCTTCTCTCTTCCCTAAATAGTTACGTAATGGCGATATTCCATGAGCAGTTTCCATAGTTTCCGTCGGACACACTTATAGCCAATTGTTTTAAGGCTCGCGTCACCTGTACCCACTTATTTTCACCCGTTTCCCTCCTCTAGCCTGTTTTTCTCGAGTTTACGTAATCCTTCCGGGTACCTGCCAACTCCACGAGGCAATTTTGAGGCCATCGATAATCGATATCACGCTTTAAATCGACTGATATAGTTTGCTGAAGCGGTAAAGTTAAGATTTAGTGGAATAGGATTTATTTACGATAAGACTCGCGTTCATTTTCTTGTTTATTTACACAAAATATTTGAAGTTCCTAATTAAGTAGCTAGTTGTTCTAATGTTTTCCCAAAAGCTTTTATAAATGCCATGTCACACACGAAATACGAGAAATTAAACACACCGTGACAATTTCAAGTAAATTCAATTAATAAATAGTCACACACGTCACTAAGATATGGACTAGCTGAAAAAGAGATCTACATAAAACGATAAAACGCGAGGTGGCCAAACCTTTTTATTTTCACTGTTGTAACGAGGAGTCGCTTTTTACGTCCATTTTATATCCTTTTTATTTCCAGAGATAAAATGCGCTATTGTACCGATGAATATTTGAAGTCAGTTTCACAATTTAAAGCGTAACCCGACTTTATTACTTACTGAAGGCTATCTTTTTAATCTTGTAATTTATTGTAAATTATTTTTACCCACATGTACCTATAGCTTTTTCAAACAGGCCTATTTATTTTGTGATATTGTCAGTCATTTGTCATTAATATAGGTTCTGTGATAAAAAAGTAATTGTGATAAGTATGATGACCTCAAATAAACAGTATCGTTAGCATCATGGAAATATTATGCTTAGGTTGGTATTTATAATCGTATTTGACCATAAATAATTTAATATTAGTTGGTTTGTAAATGTCCCCTAACCACAATTACAACAGTATTTAAGGTCGAAAACTGTAGTTAAAACTACATTACACAACCCCCCATAACAACTAATAAGCGAATGGATCTATGTTTGCATAAAGTGAGGGTCGTTGGCACCCCAATTACCCTACCTTGTAACCTACTTTCACCCAAGGGGTAAAGACTGCTTATTACAGTCAATGTCATTATTCTCCTTTTAAAAGCAAAAATAAACTTTTTACTCCTTTTCCTTAAAGAAAACGTCTAAAGTGGTACTATGAACGCGTAACTAAATATTCCAACATTTGCAGGAACCGAGTAGATAATTAATTAAAGAAAGATTTCTTTTTTTTTCCACATAATACCGACGAATGCTCGAATGGTTGCAAAGTGTACGAGAATGAGAAAATACTCTATTCTCTAGGGTCATCCAATTATGCAAAGAGCTATGTTGTAAGAAAAGATGTTCTGCGATTTAATGAATTACTTCATAATGAGATTTGTTCTTGAACGGTTGGAAGAACGACCGACCAGATTTACTGAAGGAAGTATTTTAATTGTTATACAAAAAGGTGCTACCTGATAATGTTATACGAGAAACTAACTTTACCGGAGCTTCGCAAATTCCGATGACGAATGACACTTCAAGCAAACAGCGACAGTAACCGTGGTCTGAAGTTGTGGGAGGACTTATCGCTTCTACCTATGTAAGAAACTGTAAGTGCAAGAAACATTTTTTGAACGTTCTTAAACTTCATACATTGCAAATTTATAAACTCGCTGTTTTAAATCTTCATACCGATCATACGGCTATAATTAACTTTACAATGTCGACTGACTAAAGTTGCAAACAGAATCCATTTTAACTTCTCTTCAAGACGATGGCCGCTAGATAAGTTGTATGAATATAACACATACCGCAAGCTTCTACAAACTCGGCTGGTACATCAAAGTGGGACCGCAGTTTGCACAACTTGCAAGCCAAGATGAAATATATCCCCAGCGGATAACGAACAGCGAGTAATAAACAAACCGTATTTTACTTCTGTAGCGGCGACGTGACGAGAAAACTTGGAGCGAAATTAAAATCGTATCTTTGGAATTAAACCTTGACAGTCTTTGAACACACCGGGGCACGTCCGCTCGATGCGAAGATTGAAGCTCGACTGAATCTCAAGTGGTGTCGCTACGGGTGAATCTCCGACTACCCACAATTGACGCTTGCAGCAATATTTTCAGTAAATACCGTCACAGAACGGAATGTTCATGCGAGCATGTGAAAGCCTTTCACAGGCGCTCGGAACCATTTTATTAGCAGCCAATAAGCCGTAACGTGTCTCGGCAACTTACACCAATGCCATTAATGGAAATTGGACTGCTCTTTATCCAAGAAATGCCTTTTTAGTTCGGTAACCATTATAAGAATGCGTTCTTTTGGTAATAATGATATTTCGTCAACAATTCCTGAAAAAATTTCATGTTTTCTAATAGCCATCAAATGTGCGATCAAATTACAAAGAATCACAATTTGCAGGGTTAAAGGACTTTCCATTTCCGTTTGAAACGCAAGCATGCAAATGATTGTCTGCAATGGATTATCTATTACTCAACAGTCAAAATACAAAACCCTCGTTTATATTATTTGTTGTCAAGCAATTTGGAGAACTGTACTTACGTCTGAACTTCGAAGTTTAAAATATCGATGTATTTAATTGGGAATGTTCATAATCGCAATGTACGGAACTTTCGAAGTTCCGTACATCGCGATTATGAACATTCTCAATTAAATACAACGATATTTCGAAGTTCAGTAATTCTACAGTCAATTTGGAGAGTATGTGTTGTATTGTATTCGCCATGTTAGTGGTTCGCTGTACCTGAAGGACGGTTTAATCTTCAAAACACCACCTGATCTCTCCTGAGCGGCTCGTGATAGATGGCTAAAACCTGTCACAGGATTTAACTTTGTTATTCCTATTGACGGAAAATTACTGGATGAATATACAATGCTGGTGGAATTAAATAAGGTTTTCGACAATATTTTAGTTGGTTTTGTTTTTGTTTCGTCTGTGATAATTTTGCTTGATAATAATGTGAATTGCTATAACAGATAGAAAACAATCATTATCAAAGTGCTTATTAAGGTTATAAGTTTTTTTAATCATAATCAGTACCTTTAATATTAAAAGGGATAACAATACGATGTTATCACTTAATTACTAATAAAGGTAGATTTTGTAGTCAGGTAAGTAAAAAATTTTTATGAAACATGGTCTGACTTTTCTTATTTCAAGGCTTTTTGGGTCTGACTGGACATAATAAAAAGCAGCCAAGTGCAAGTCGGACTCGCACACGAAGGGTTCCGTACCACGGTACATTATTTAACACTACATATTTCTTTAAAAAACACGCTTCTTGAATGGGGACGCCTTTCACTTTAAATTTTATATTATGTTCATTATTTGTTGTTACAGCGACCATAGTAGTACACACTCTGTGTAAATTTCAAGTGTCTACCTATTACGGTTCAATAGATACAGCCCTGTGACAGACAGACGGACGGATAGACAGCGGAGCCTTAGAAATAGGGTCCTGTTGGCACCCTTAGTGTACGGAGCCCTAAAAATGAGACATAATGATAATGTTAAACACATAAGGTATGCATTTTGTGGATCGTGTAGTTATAGGTATAATACACTGACGAGCAATATAAAAAAGCCACTAACTTTTCATGAAATATTTCTGACACCACGCAAGATAGCTTCGTGAAGTGGAAAACAACATTCAAATGTATTTATTATCGCATTAAAAAAGCACCAAATTTTAACAAAAAGTAATTATTTAATGTGTTATAGAAGGAAAAAAAAATAGAGTTATTTGGACAAAAATACAATTAACTCTTACAGCGGGTTTACGAAATTGAAACTTAATTTTTAAATCATTCAACATTTTTATTACCTCCGCGTGCTCTCAATACGGCGTCTACACGATTTGGCATGATGAATACCAAATTCTTCAGCATATGCTGAGGAATATTCTCCCATTCTTCAATAAGTGCATTTTTCAGGGCATGAAGTGTGACTGGAGGTGGATTTCGGTTTCTAACACGTCTGCGAAGCTCTTCCCAGGCATGTTCTATACTCAAAGAGATGTCAGCAAAATTGACGGGGTCCGATAGGACCGATGCCTGCCGGGGCTGCGGATTGTTCGAAAGAGTTACCACGGCCCTGGCGCACAGGCAACTGAAGGAACACGGGTGGGTTTTAGTCAGTAAGAGTCTGACACGCCCTTCCGCTTCGCCCAGAGCGGGAGAGGTCATTTGATGATGACCCACCCAAAAAAAAAAAAAAGGCATGTTCTGTAGCATTTAGGTCAGGGCCTACAGTATCGCAACTCCCCGCGTCTGATGACGATTACTGAACATCGTTGACACAATGAATCGATATTTTCAGGCCGTTGTGCACCATGGCTTGCCATTGCTTGGTCTTCTTACATTAAGTCCAGTCTCCCTAAATCTCCAAAGCACTTGTTGGACAGTGTAATTTCTGCCACCCATTGTTCTGACCGTTTGTCTCTGGGATCTCCCCAATTGCACCATAGTGATGATCCTGGTACATTCCTCGGGTGTTAGAGGCATGTTGATACCTTTATTTACAAGTCAACATCTGCCGTAAGCACTATTAGTAAAAAGAATTGGAAAATCTAAAAGTGCACGCCTCATAATCTCATTCAATTCTATAAAAAATAACAAAACATTTAGAGAATAGAGAATTAATTGATTAAGAGAGGATGAGATGTAATATCCAGCTACTCAGCAAAATTTTTCTGAATTTATATCTTTACGGGTTTACTTATGAAAAATTTGAACAGTAAAATATGAGAAAAAGTAGAAAAACATTTTTAGTTTAGTTTTTTTCTTTTTTTAAGTTGGTTTTATTTAAATAAATAAATGTTTCGCGCCACATTTTTTTTTTAATTCCGGACAAACCAATAATGCGCAGGCGTTTTAAATGAACCTTCCTTTATTATTGTATTGTATAGATATACAACGAACGAAATGTCCAGTCGTATTGGTATAATATTACTAATTTCAATTAAAGTACATTGAATTAGATCGTGATTTTCGAAAGGCCTCAGTCTTCGATAATACTGAAGCATTTAAAAAAAATGGACTCTATTAGTTAAGTTTTTCAAGAGTTATCGTGACCACGCCAGGATCCATACATACAGACACACGGATGTCCACAGAATATTTTTTTAAACAGTTTTTTCATTATTTTAAATAGCAAAATGTCTTTTGAAAATAACATGAGTGTTGAAACTAGTGTTTTTTCTTGACGTTTGTGTGTGAATATTATTCTACAAGTGCGATATGAAGTAAATAGAAACATTTTCAGCTCAAGGAATTACTTGTTCTTTGTAAGGCGAGACTAGAGCAATACCTCACGCGCTTCGCTTATGAGGCGTGCAAAACATCGATACGCAAAGGTAAAAACAATAATTAAATCAACGTGAAAATAAAAGTAATCAAATGTAATCCAAAATTATGAAACGTGCCAATTGTTTTTTTTTTAACTTTTGTCTGTCCATGATTTTGAACAAGCCAGTATGTAATAAGGTTTTAATGTGCAATGTAATACTGTTTTCAAGATTTTTATTACTTCGTGAAACTAACATTTGTTAGGAGATATCTAGATTTCTTTAAGCACTTTGCTAGTGTCTTTTTTATATTGCTCGTCAGAGTATAAAACGATATCGTTAACTTGACAAAATGACGACAATACTCGTATAATTTATTACGTAAAAATCCTTTTTTTATCCGTGCCCTTTCAATTCTGAAAATATCCCACTGAATACGTTCGATAAAATTAATGTGATGAATGAATAATCAAATATCGAAGGTATTCTCATTTACGATGTGTCATCACAAGTAATCCAATTCTGATGTCTCTGAAAAATTTATTAATACGTAAAAATACGCATCGTTAACCCCTTTTTTCGTTATTAATTTAGTAGCCATTGGTTATAGATTTTTTAATTAAAAACGAAGTGACGTAAAAATATGCACGACATTGTAGTTTCAGAATCAATTATTTATTATATTGAACAACAGTTAAACAAAAAGGTAATGGCGCATGTTGGAAACTATTAGGTTGGAATCATTGTGACAACTTTAAATTTTCTGTCTCTCAATTTATTGAATATTACGGAGAAGGTACGTCTCTCTCGTTATTACCAGCCATATTTTAACTACTGTGGGCGTTTTTTGGGAAATGTTGGTTATTGCGCAATAGAAAAACCGTTTGCAGTTAACATCAAATTAAAATTTACGAACAAATTAATCACACTAGCGAATGACACACTGAAGGTACACGACACAACTATACAGAACGCGCGGTTTCTAAACGTGTTCACTGCTTAGCCGCCAACAACCAACTCTACTTTAACTCTGGTCAAGGAAAAGAAAGGGCCGATGCCTGCCGGGGTCGCGGATTGTTCGAAAGAGTTACCGTGGCCCTGGCGCACAGGCAACTGAAGGAACACGGGTGGGTTTTAGTCAGTAAGAGTCTGACACGCCCTTCCGCTCTGCCCAGAGCGGGAGAGGTAGGTCATCTGATGATAGGCCAACAATAAATAAAAAAAGTTCAGGTTCTGTCGAGCGCCACCTGGTGGCGCTGGCGTACTGATTAGTCAAAGTCAAAAGATTGAGTTAACGTATTTCCAACAAATATATAAGTCATTTTACTTGAATGTAGAGAATTTCCAATATGTTTAATCTTAATCTAATTAGGAAATCCTTTCTGCAATATATAAATCAAAAAATCCCGGAAATAAAAACGAAAGTCTTTAATTTATAGAAAGCCGTCGCAGCCGGAACGATTCGTAAGGATTACCGTTCGTTAGCCGAGGCAGTCTGCCGTAGGTCGTGACTCACTGTCCGGATTATTGTATAGCAGAACTGACGTAGATACCTCGCCTCGTAGCTACCATCGATCTTACGTTGCTCATTCTATTTTTAAATTTTTAATCTTTTTTGGATCACCTGCTTCATTTGTAGTGGTTTAAATAGCTCTGAAATATTCGAAATGGTGTGTTTAAAGGGGGGATTATAGTGCTCTAAATTAATTTAGCAGTTGGCTGCTTGGCTTTTCACAAAAACCAAGATAAACATCGTAAACTACATTTTATGACCAGTGGGGTAATTACGTAACACACTAACAGTAGGAATGGGTTTCATTTTGACAGTTCAACAACATTCATTGCGTTATTTACGTTGTTGAGCAGACAAATTTTTCGGACATATGAAGCATTAAATTATTAGCAATAAACTTCAAAATGATTCAGATTGTGATAGATAGTGTGTTACGTAATTAGGGTGCAGTTTTAGTTAAAGGAGACTGTAGCATTATGTATGACTGCAATATGTTAAGTGACAACGTAACGGATATAATGTAGGTTCTACAGACCGTAAAAACCCCAAATATATAATTTCTCTTTCCAAAACCAATCTCATCAGGCCATTCATTCTGGTCTAAAAAATGGAACAAGAATCACATCCACGCTAAATATAAAAATTCACGACAGCCAACCACAGAAAATAATCCGGTCTCACAAAAAAAAAAAAAAAACGACACAAATATTTTCTGTCATTTCCGCCAAAACTTTGCAATAAGCCATTAGTTTGGCGAGAAGAGACGTGTTCAGCATAAAAGAGCATTTTTCAAACGAACTGACACTTGAGGGCTCTAACTTTGGATTCATCTAAAAATGCTCTGCCATGAATATGAGAAAGTCAAGTAAGTACTCCAGGAAGAATATTTTTCTTTGCAAACTCGCATTTCTTTTTTGCAGCTGTTTGAGAGAAAACAGGGAATTTCATGGGTTTCTGACGGCGTTTACTAGTCTGTATCTTAGGTATTTGTTTTTCGAGAGACGTCGTTCCGGAAGCTTTCAATTCGCTCATAAAACAACATCGTTTCTTGATCTTTTGCGCCTGTATGGACAGACGTGACGGGATGATGAAATGGTTCGTTGTTTGTAGGAACGTTTTATCTAGATAAGACTTGTGACATTGCTCGTGGGAATTGTCTAAATAATTTCGGCCCAATTTTGGTTCCCTCCGTACCAAAAAGTTACAAATTTCAGTGGATATTGCACTACAATATGACGTACCAACTCTCAAGGGTGTAAAAAGATACTTAACGAAGCCAAGAATCACCTGTACTCCCCGTCATTGTAATTTTTTTTTGTACTGGACCATATCTAGGAACCTTCTGGTTACGGAGATATTGAAGGTCAATATTCCAACTTTTAGTGACGTTTTTTGGGGAAACAAATTTTTAATGTTATAACACAATTTTTAATACCCCCACAACCACTGCACCGTTGCATGCACCCATAAGCACAATGTTTTTCGTGCGTTACATTGCACACTACCGCAAACAGCAAATTTTCACACCAAAAATAAAAGTCCTTTCCCAGCAATTATTTTTGTGCAATGGTACTTAGTTTGATGTACAGAATGCGTAGTTGACAGCTATATGATGTATCTTTTTACACCCTATATGTTTGTATAAGTACTTAGGTAAATAATAACACACACACCTGAGAAGCTTTTTGAAGTTGTTCCCAGAAATGTATAAGTGCTATTATCTATTTTCATCCAACACAATACAATTCGACATAGACACGTTTGGTATTTTGGCAGATGAAGACCCTATTTACAAGGGCGGGAGCACATCAATCAGTGTAGTGTCGGAGATTACAAGCGGTATAGGCATACTGCCGGGATTCAGGTGATCAATCACTCTTTGCTCTGCCGCTATAATAATCTGGCTAACTGTTACCAAAAACACGTGTTGCGTGGGCGAAAATTACAGATTTATTCATAGAATTTAATGAGGATGTTTTATATTTGGAACTTGGTGAGTGACACTAAAGGGCAATAGCCAAGTATATCGTCGCTCGCATGACTAAAAGTCCTATCTAATTTTTTAGCTGATTTGTGGTAGGACAACTACAATTTTCTATTCGCAATTCTTTACATTTTTCACTAACCGTTGTTTCTATATGTTATTTGGATCTCAAAATATAACTATTTTGAATTGCCGGTAGATTATCATTTTATGTTAGTTTGAAATGTCGTAACCGCAGAACGCTTATCCTGAACAATTGACAATACGGAGATAGGACCGTTAGTCATGCGAGCGACGATAGGTAGACTCGTTCTTTTTTGTGTGTGTGTGTTTTTTTTCTTTGCGTCATGTTTACTGCAAATAAACGTATTTTCGTTCTTTCTTTCTAGGTATGTCCAAAGAAATAAAATATCCTTGAAAGACCCAATCATCACAATTATTATCTAGCAGATATAGTTTCTTCTTCCCAATGTTCTTATTGTTATTGAGATACAATAGCTTCTAAATAAATTTGTAGTATAGTAAGCTCAAAAACCCTTTCACCGAGAAACCTTGCTTAGGTGCCTAGAACAGTTTCATACCCTCAGGTATATATAGAACCCTGTTAACCCACAAGGGATAACCAAGATATTCGTTACCTTACTCAACATAAAACAGTAAGTGGATCTCTCAGCGCTTATAAAGATCGGTAGCCACGAAACCCTAAAACGCGAACCTGCTGAGCCAATGCCTTACAAAAATGATAGGCGATAGCTTTCAACCCTCGCGTGCCGCCCTGATCCTAATCACCTTTCGAGGGTACTGGACCCATTATTACTTAATCTTCTGATTATATAAGCTGATTATGGTGTTTTCGGACCATCTGACCTTGATTATGATAGCTGTTAAGGCGTGCGCAATATCGGAGTTCGTGTTAATTTTTTTTTTCGTAGAATCTCGCTGATAGATGAAAGGAAATTAACAAGTAATCTATGTTTTTGCGTGGTAATGGTGGATAAACAATTTGTTATTTTAGTGGGCAATCCAGATTTGAATTTTGTTTTTTCAAAGTGTAATCAAAGTATTTTTTAGCTTTTGAGTAAACACGGTACCTACTTCTGCATTCTGTCATTCTTTATAAAGCGGCAAACGTTCTGTAGCTCATCATTCCACATAACATCGCAGGATTCTATTATAATTGTCTTTTACCGAAGCTACTCAGTGACAGCTAAATGGACTGAAAACGTAAAAGCTTTTTTGGAACGAAACCCTAAAAACGCGGAGCAGTATCTCGTAATTTTTCCTTATGGGGTGACCTATTTATTTAGGCAAGAGTTAAATAAATGGAAGACAATTTTAAATAAATGGGTTACGATTTATTTAATTGTTCCCTTCGGCGTCCAAAATGTTGGGTTATTCGACGAATCCAGAATTACCCCTTGGACTTTAAATCGATGTTGCAAAAGTAGATACATTATTTTTTCAGATAATAAACGTATATGTTTATACATTTTGTTGTCAATTCAGGCAAACCATGTTGATATGCGGATTTCTTTAAGGCTCCTTCAAATAGACGCGGCACGCGATGCGAATCACACGCGATACAAAGGCACCGCTCGTTGCGCAAAAGGCGGTACCTTTATGTCGCGTCGCGTGTCGCGCTTATTTGACGGAGCCTTTACATTTGTGTCACATACACGCTTCCATCTTTACGTCGCTTTAACAAGAAACGATTGTGAACGTTTAACTGAATAAACATTTTAATGTTTTCGTTTAAATTGCATTGCCATCCTTGTGATATCATGCCGTTCGTACTTTCTCTAGTTTTGTCCACATTTAGTAAATAACTCAATATTAAGTTCCAAGTTCCATTAATTCCGCTTAATATCAATTCCACTAACATAACTTCATAATTACGTTGCACAAATTAATGCGAAAACACCTGCATCGGTCGTGAACTTCAAAGTATTATTTGCGGAGTTCGCAACTCATTATCCGTTAGCACCACAAACGTTGAGCTGAGCTCAACAAATTACCAGTTTAATGAGCTCACCGAACTCCCCACAAAATTACTACAGAAATGTTTTGCCGCCTAGATCCTGAAGTTCTTCCTCTTAAAATAAATTCGCTTCTAACTTGGAATTTTCTGAAAACTCCCACTCGTAGAAAAAACAATTTTTATGTGAACTTCACGAGTGGCCCGTGGAATGGGAGTCGCACTGCTTGCGATTCATTCGTTTTATGCTTATAACTTGTCTTAGTTTACAGAAAGCAGTGCAAGGATATTGTGAGGTGAGAAATGTGTGAAAAGTATTGTAGGTAAGAACAAAAATTGTATTTTATTTTTGCACCAGTTTTGTACCAAGACATACTCGTATTTATTGTGCTCTTTAAAGCAGAAATTAAATGCTCAGTCATCATTTTAATTAACATTGTACTAACTTAGCCAAATTACATTCAAGTTAATCATCCACTTAGATCGCCAACCTTCCAATAGAAATATTTAGCAAAATGAAGTAGTTAACATAAACATAACATAACAACACACTCGTAATCCCAGAAGGATTAGGCAGAGGTATACCTATAGTACACCCACATTTCGCCAGTTATGTTTAAGTCCCTTGTAATAAGAGGCGAGCCTATTGCCACCAACCCGGCACAAATCCAGACTCCGAGCTGCTACTGAGAAATTAGTGATTGAAAAACCCAATAACACTTTGCACGACCTGGGAATCGAACCCAGGACCTTATGCTCAACAGTAGCGCTAGACCATCGAGGCAGAACGAGGCGATGAAGGATATTCAATTAAAAATACTGTTGAGCATGCATGTTTCACACTGCTGCTGTTTTTTAACCGACTTTAAAAAAAGGAGGAGGTTCTCAATTCGACTGTTTTTTTTTAAGTGAACCGATTTGGACAATTCTTTTTTTATTTGAAAGCTGGTGCTTCTCATGTGGTCCTGTATAAATTTGATCAAGTTCTGACCAGTAGTTTTGAGTTATCCTTAATACTGCGTAATTTTTCCACTTCGTTTATATTGATGATGTTTTAATCATTTTCTGTCACGGTTATTTACACATCAAGCAGTGGTAAACGAATATTTGTGGCGTAGGTACCACAACTACAAAGTGAAAAATATAAACTTTTTCTGCAAAAAGCAACCGACTTCCAAAAAAAACACAAAAAAATGTGAAAAATAACTTTAATTTCGGAAATCGGTGGCCAAAAATTAAAATACACAACCAAAAACACCGACTTCCGAAATTAAAGTTATTTTTCACATTTTTTTGTGTTTTTTTTGGAAGTCGGTTGTTTTCTTTTTGCAAAAAAGTTTTTTACATATAACAAGTTACATTTCACAAGTTCTATTTCTGATTTCCCCCAAGTGCACAAAGCCTAACCCATTCACTATCTTCAGAGGCTAAATGGATTCGAAGCTAATAATAGTGTTGGAAGTCGTTATAAATCCAGTCTGAGGTAGGTAGTAAATCTAGACTCAGAAAAGGTTAGAGCTGTATACGTAACCATAGCAGACTCATTTGTAAAGGAAGGCTAGCACAAGACTAGCACTGGGCTAGAATATCAAAACTCAAATCTCAAACTCAAACTTAAAGCATTTATTTCAATTAAACCATTTACTTCTGAATTGTCAAAGAGTCGGTCAGTTAGTCAGAAAGTTGAAGCTAGTTGCCCATTCCAAAACGTAGATCTCAAATGTTAAAGAAGTATAGTATATATATATATATATATATATATAGTAGTTACATGTGGCTACTTTCTGAAGCTAGCATCGCAAGCAAGTAATAACCTGGTTTGGCATATGCTAGAGCTGTTAAAACGATGCTTGGAAATTTTAAGCCAATTGCATTGTGTCTTAGTTCGTAGAGTAAAATTAATGGCTTAACATTTACTAGCATGGTGTCAACAGCTCTAGCGTGGTGCCAAGTCAGGATAGTTAGCCAAGATATTACTGGCTTGATAGCCTAGCTTCAAAAATTATCCTCGTGTAACCCGGGAATGAGGCTGGTTTATAGCTTTTTTTGGATGACCTAAAAACAAAAATGATATGCTGAAGCTCGTAAAGTTGACAAGGACTTGACAGTTCCAAATTTTATGGTGTCTTTTTCATGAATATTTTGGTCTCCTAAAAGTTATAGAAGATATTAAGATTTTTTAAGATAATTTTACTTTCTATTTGCCGGTGCTAAACCAGAAATCTTTTATTAAGTTCCTCCCTTGATAATAATCGTACTGGTAGAAATGTTAAGCTGGATTTTTTATTTAAATGTTTATTTAGTATGTATTCTGAATCAATCTCTTAAGAATATATTTGTATTATTCCTGTAAGTTTGTGAATAGCGTACGAATATCTTTTCCTTATTGATTTATGATAAAACGAGATTAGGGAAGCTTTCGTCTTTGTTAGGAGAAATAAGATTTGACTGATATGGTTATCCGTCTATAGATTGCTTTTTTATCATTGAAATAAAAACAGTTTTACGTATGTCTAGAATAGTTATGTATGTATGTTACATGTGGTGGTTGTCAAAGAAATATAATTTTTGACGACATTTGGATAATAATTTCCACTCTCTGACATATAATTCTCAGAGATTTGAGTCTCTTCAGAAACGGTCCTTGATTATGACTTTTTTTCATCGTGCGTTGGTAATTACAGAATAGTCAATATTTTCTAGTAATGATTTTGCTAAAGCAATATTTTTTTACACAAGAGGACATCTTTACAATATCTATCCTTCATTAAACATCGCTAATGAGACACAATCAATTTTCTATTCTTATGGTTCTCTAGTGGGCCACCTGGGGCCAGACTAGTTCATCACAATAATAGAAAAAGCACTTCACCCTAGTTATTAAACTCTTCATTTCTTAGTTTCCAGGCTTTGTAGATTTTTTCAGGTAAAAAGGTTATATTTAATCCAACTTATATACCTTCCCAAGGTTTTCATGTGTAATTTAAGTTATTCATGACCCTAATCCAAGTTCTATTGTAAGCCGGCTTTGTCCAATCTAACTTTTTTAACTTTTCCACTAAAATCTTATTATATCTGAATAGTTTAGGCAGATATTTTTGAATTGAGTATTTTTGGAATAAAAGGGGGATATTAAAACTACCGTTCCATTTTGCCTAATTGTCTAATGGCCGATTCCTATAATTTACGGACCGTTATTGGTTAAAATTAAGACTCTTGTATCTTTATCAATAATAAAAAACAGAACAACGTCTGACGGGTCAGCTAGGTAGGTAGCTAGGTAGAGTAGGTAGGTAGGTAGGTAGGGTAGGGTAGGTAGGGTAGGGTAGGGTAGGGTAGGTAGGTAGGTAGGTAGGGTAGGTAGGGTAGGTAGGTAGACAGGTAGATAGGTAGGGTAAGTAGGTAGATAGGTAGGGTAAGTAGGTAGATAGGTAGGTAGGTAGGTAAATAGGCAGGGTAGGTAGGTAGGGTACGAAGAGTAGGTAGAGTAGGTAGAGTACGAAGAGTAAGTAGGTAGGTAGGTAGGGTAGGTAGGGTAGGTAGGCAGAGTAGGTAGGTAGGGTAGGTGTTAGATACTTAGTGCTACCTGTGCGAAGCCGGGCCGGGTAAAGCTAGTCAATTATATTTTTGTGAAGGCAATGTTACAAATTGTTAGTTTAAAAGTGTTTATTTTGTATTAATAGTTCAGTTTATTTTATCTGTTGCAATAATCATGTTAGATAGGTAATAAAGGTAGACAACCGTCATTTGAAATGTTAAAAACGATCGTGTAACTTAATGTTTTTCTCTCTTCCTGTACATGTCGCTGGACTGGTAACAATATAAAAACTTGTAAGTCATTGATTATATCATCAACCTTCTCCCCAACACCTGCATCACTATATACTAGTAAACAACCACAGACCACGCTACAATTTGAATAAGTGATTATGTAGGCGTTTTTGAACGTACTAATTAACCTATTCAGAACTTGAGACCGGACTTAAGTACAAGTATTTAATTACATAACTGCATAACTGTAGCAGTTATTAGCTATAATTTTCTTAAATTATAAACTAGTCGCCATGGTAGTTAATAGCTATTTATGATACTAGTGCGGTAAGTTGGTTTTTTAGTCACGAGTTTGTAAAATAATCTATAGTAATTGTTCCAATAATATTTCTAAGGTTAATGTTGATATCCTGTGCATAGTTATTAATATTTGTACATTTTATCAGTGCTGTGCTGTCATCGGCAAATAGAACCATTGGATTTGGTATCGACGGGGCAGATCATTTATATACAGCAAAAACAGCGGAGAACCCCAATACACTACCTGCGGTACACCGAATTTAACCATTTTACCATCAGATTGATATTTTTGTTCACATTTTGATTTAAGACAAATTCTAGATATCTCCGTATATTGTGTGTGGTTACTGAGGAAGGATTTTAAGAGAGTCAGCACGTTTCCCCTCTGGCCGTAGCTTGTTTAATAAAATATCATGATTATCAGTCAAAAGCTTTAGTCATGTCTGTAAAAATGGCACAGATAGGTGTTGTTATCTACATTTATCATTATTTCGTGTAAAAAATCATATATTGCCGTATTAATGTTTTTATTTCTTCTAAAGCCTGCTTGTTCATTGTATAGTATATTGTATTTTGTCAGAAAGTTGTTGATCAACTCATATATAATCTTTTCTACCACTTTAGAAAACACAGGAATTAAAGCAATCGGTTAGCTATATCTTCCCTGCAATTATTTTTGCGAAGCGGTTTGACTATGACTGTTTTTAAACCGTCAGGAAATACACCAGTGCTGATAGCTAAGCTAATTATGTGGCTAATATGTACGATTATGTTATTTCATACAAATTTCATACCTTTCGTTGCTACTTCATCATATCCTACGCTATTTTAATTTTTCAGTGATTTTATTACCCTGTGTACGTCTTGAGGTACAACAGGTCTCATGAACATTGAGTTAGGGTTTTCGTGTAGACCATTTGTTTCGAGTGATATTTTCGGTGAGATTTTAATCTGATCAATGAAGTAGTTGTTGAATGCGTCTGAAATTTCCTTGGGGTTATTAATAATTGTATTATTTATTTTTATCTGAGAAATGGGTTCATAAGTACATGCTTTATTTTGATAACTTGCCCGGACGCCTTTGATTTATTGAGTGAATTCTTAACAAAATAATTATTTTGAGCCTTTTGCGTTAATTTAACAATTTTGCAAAATTACCGGGCGTAATTTTTAAATTTATGTTTGTTTTCATTTGATGGCTTAAGTCTGTGCTCATAGAAGGTGACGCTGCTTCCTACTACGTAGTCGTATTCCGCTAGAAACCCAATTAATTTTTTTATTTGGTTTTATCAAAACCAACTTGAAAGGAAGTCTATATAACAAACCAAACTGCTGCATAAATATGTTATACGCTTCATTAACATTTTCTGTCTCATACATTTCACTAAATGACAGGCATTGTAGATAGCCATTGAATTTTGTCCAAGTTTTTCAATGATAGATCCCGTTTTTTTATATGCCATGAGTTTAGTTTATGGGTTTTGTTTACTTTAATCTCAAATATTTGTGCAAAGTGATCAGACAAGGCAAAGTATATTACTTCACATTTACATTTACATTTATTCTGAGAATTATGAGCGAAATTATCCAGACAGCTGTTACTAGACAGCCAAGTTGGTTGATCAAGTTCTAGTCTAAAGTTAAATCCCAACAGAAAATACTCGAAGTGTAAACTAAAGTTATTTCCTTTTAAACTGTCTGAACTCATATTATATTATTATTTTGTTTATAAATATCAGTCGGAAAGTCGCAACAATCTTTGACGTTTCTAATATGAAAATGGCGTGAATTTGCAAATGGCGCCACGTGCGTGTGGTGATTTTTTTTAAAATGTCAGTTGCATTTTCATAAGCCTAAGGAAAAACCAAAACAGAAGGTCCTTCAAATCAATAATTGCTACCTATCTACATAAGTTAGATTCAACGTTTTTTCGAGATTATAAGGTGATATCCTCTGGGCAATGTAGATTCTTCCCAGCGCGAAACTCTTGATTGGAGCCCGGGAATAGCAACAAGTTCGCCCTCTATTACCTACATGACACTGAAACATAACTGGTTCTCTGTATGGGTTTGCTTTGCGCTACACACCTCTGCCTACTCCATCAGAGTTTGCAGGCGCTGTGTGATGTCAATAAACAGCAGTTTTTTTTTATTTACGCCACGTAATGTCGTCCTACGTACCATAAAAACGTTATAATCTTATAGCTACTTATGCTCCAGCTTCACCAAACTCTCATTTAGTTAATAACGTGGTACAAAGACATAATCCAGGCCAGGCGCGTCAAGGAAGTAATAATGTGGAAGAGCTAATACATTAGTCGGCGAGAATGTAGGGTGACGTATGTACCCTACGCTATACAACTTAGTGCAGTATGTTTTAGGGGTTAAAGGGAATAAGAAATTCAAGCTTTTGTGTTGTATCGGGAGTAGAGCTGGTAAACTTTGTCTGGAGTGAAGCAATCCAACTTGTATGTCTGAATATTAGTATGTTTGTTACTCAATCACGCAAAAACGGCTAAACGGATTTGAATGATATTTGGCACACAGATAGACCATGGCCTGGCTTAGGATATAAGATACTTTTATCCCGGTAGGACGTTCGAGTGGGATAATTTCCGACCTCCACGCAGGCGAAGTCGCTGACAAAAGCTAGTATCGATTATATTTTGTGCAGCAAAAGACTATGGGTGTGTTCCAGTTTGATGGATGTCGGTTTAAGTGAACCTCATGAAACATTAAAATGCCTCTATTTTTGGAAAGGCGTTGTCAAACACTGCGGTGTTGGTGTCAAAATTCTGTGAATATTATCGATCAGGGGTTATTGGCCTGTTAGGCAAGAAAACTTCAACTGAATAAAAGCCCGTCATAAAATTTCAACCTCAATCTGCCCGCCTTTTCCCAACTACGTTGGGGTTGGCTTGCAGTCTAACCGGATGCAGCTGAATACCAGTATTTTACATTGAGCGACATTTACATAAAATTTCAACCTATCCCTCTAAAAAATGCTGAGCAGAGAAATTCCTAACGTTTAAACAAAATCTCAAGAAAAAGACGCTCACGAAATCAAACGACTGTCCAAGCACTTCAAATATTTTGATTTAATAAGGAAAAGGCGCTTTCCTCGATGTTCGAGATGTTGAGTCACATGAACTGTACAGCATCTTCGCGACGTTACGAGCAACTCATAAAATTGTGGCAATCGTTACTGGGGCGCTAAGGTTTCAGACAGATGACAGACTTTAAGACGATTCAGTTTCACAGTCCCGAGTGATTGACGAGTATTAAGACTGCTTATAACGTGTGCTGTTGGATCACTTTACAAATGGAAGAGAGGAACGTACGAACGTAACGAATTTTCTTTCTTTCTTTCTTTTTCTTTTAAGTGATAGCTTATTTGTAAGGAATTTCGTAGGCAATTTATTAATGTTATTAGTACCTATTCATCACGTATTTTATGAAACTAACCCTTTTTTTGCATATTATACGTAGATGTATATTTTCATTTCATCCTTGCATTTGTATAAAACGTATAACACCACCTAAGGTCTGGCCCAAGAAGGCGAATACCGCGCGGGATGCGGGAAGAAATTGGATCGCATCGATGGAATCGATATGGAAGCTTTCAAACCGGCGCGAATAATCACGTGACTTCCTGATCATTTAAACAATAGTCGCGCGCAGTCGCGTCGAGCGTCACACGCGAGCGTTGCCACAGTATGGCCATAGCTGTAAAACCACAATCGCTTCATTAGTTCGACCATACTTGGTCAATCCACGCAATCCATCAACCACACCCTCTAAGCCAGACCAGCAGTCCGACTACCCGAGCCGTAATCGTGACCAAGACACAGATACGACAAACACTTGAAGTCGCGTCATATCGACCGTCTACTTTGACCCTTACCAAGGGGTAAGGCGCGTGTCGCTCAAGCGTGTTGCGACAGCGATTGCGGAGAAAACAAAATATTAAAGAAGTTGTTTAGAACATACCTCGAGTCACCGCGATACGACTTTCAGAGCGAAAGACGGAAACAGGTGACGCGAACGCGTGTCACTTGACGCGAATCTCGTCGCAAGTCGCATCGCTCTAGGCCGTCAACGGGGCCTTAATCGTGTAATCAACGCAAGCAGACTGAAACAGTTCCCTGCGACTCATTAGCCGGCGAAGTGCGCTGAATTACCTATTACTTTTAACATGCGAGGAAATGCGCTCTCTTCAGCAAGACCGTTGAAACGAGGACGTGAAGTCAGGATAGTGTCGAGTTGATCCAGCTGTTTTATTTTACTGTTACTGTAGAAGTTTTTATGAAAATCTCGCTGAGACTTCCATAAAATTTGTATGTCTGTATCTTCATGTCTTTACTGTTACTGTACAAGTTTTTATGGAAATCTCTGCGAGAATAGTCGGAAAATACTTGTTTATTATAGAAGGAAGCAAACAACAACAACAAGTGATTATGCTTTAGTATTTTACCGCCACCGCACCTATACCTGTAAGTGTTGACGGTAGTCTTGAAAAACAGATTAAAAATTTTGATGAATATTTTTCTTCTTAATTACAAGCGACTTTTATTTTTTTATTTTAGTGTTGAAGGGCAATAAGCTCGCCCCCTATTACATGGAACTTTACATAACTAGCGGAATGTGGGTGTTACTATAGATGAACCTCTGCTCAACTCTTTGGGAAAAGCAGTAGTGATGTAATGTATATTATTTTACTGTTCATATACCTATTAAGGTGCATGGTCATTTTGGTGGAAAATTATCAGCGTATTACATAAACATCTATGACAATGACAGAAACCAGCTAACAAGTAATCACGTTCTTAGTTGTGGTAAAATAGCATGCCTATGTACAGTTGCCAGCGCATCAAGTTACCACAGTCAGATTTTCTCATTCGGTTTTGAACTTAACCTTCAACATTTTAAAGTTTCAAATCGTTTGGTGAAATTTGACAGTTTCCTGTAGCTTGGCCTGCTGGCGACTGTACCTATAAGATTTTCCTTGTGATAGCCTTTACATGTCCAAAGTCAAAGCGTTAAACGGTACTTCGAAGTCTACGTTCCCTAGTGCCAATTAACCTTTGAATGCCACGCTTCAGGTAAAACAAAAATATTGTTCCTTTTGACCTTTAGACCCGGTTTAAGAGGAATATGATGTAGATAGATAAATTCAAAAGATGTTCGTAAATTGATTGAAAATTAAATTGCTTTGGTAAAAACTGAATAACACTTTTCCTTTCCCGGAAATGAATCTAGATACAATGTCGGGTTTGGCACCGTCATTTGTGTCCGGTTACGAAACAGCTCTATTCTAAAAACGAGGAAAAACCAGCAACTTTATGATTAAACTGTCTTTGCTTCTTATTTCATCTAAACTAATACAAAAAACACTTTTGTATCCGACAACAAACTATGTACAAACTGCAACGAAAAAGAAATGAAAGAAAAATTACACTCAAAGCCAGACTAAAGTGTCCAACGCTAAAATATTTATGTTTCACACAATTCAAAATAACAAATACAAAGTTGGCGCCGGCTGGGCATTCATCGAAGCCGACGGAGTAAAATTGTCAAGCACATGAGATTCGACGGGTGTGTGGCAACGACTTAATTGAACGTCGACGGATGTGGGAGCAGCCCTGCACGCCTGGGTGCCTGCACCTCGCACCCGCCGCCGCTAACAGGGTTGGCGAATTGCCACACAAACATTTTTTTCGTATTATAGGCAAGAGTCAAATTGATTTTTGGTCGTGCGTCAATCACGGAGTGTCCGAATGCTTGCGACGAAAATCTCGCGTTGACGGACAATTGCGTGAGGCGAAAAAGCTGTGTTCTGGCATCCCTAGCTGCACCCATTTCTCCGTCGACACTCACCACAATCTACTCCCACTCACAGGCACATTTAACGACCCACTGCAAAATTCACAGTGCACCCGTTCGCGACGAGTTTCGCTAAACGCCTTTCTCTAGAATGAATTTCATCGTTAATGCAAATTGCCGCCGATTTTCTAAAGCGCTTTGTGAAAACAACGACCATTGGAACACTTTGCAAAGGTAAACTCGGAACTGAATAGTTGGATACAAGTGAATTTCTTAGTAACCGTTTAAGAAGGTAACAAGAAAAAATATTTGCCTTTCAAGGTTTTTTTTTAATATTTTCCAGCACTACAAAAAAAAAACAGAGCTGTCTATCTCGCGTACAACACTATACCAGCAACGAGAGTATACTTGTCTAGAAGTTTCCCAGCTTTATTCCTCTATCGTGGATTATAATCTATTTCTCATAACTTCCGTTAAATAAATAAAACCTTCACAAAATAGGTACAAAACGCGATGAGAGATTGTTTTCAGTTCCGTACCCGTCGTTTGTTGCACAGAAGAATAAAATAATGAGGCCATTTCCTGGTGCCTTTTGATGCGCCCTGCAAAAGGTTGCTAACGGCATTTTTAAATTGAGCGTCAATTAGGGTTGCCCCCTTTCCGGTTTCTGGGTTCTCGTTTTGTAAACGTGGAGGCGTCCGGATGGATTTAAAAGCATCTGTATGCTATAAGTTTGGAGCACTGACTGTTAACAAAGTTTGTAAAGACTCCGGCGTACAAGTTCTATCGTTGTCTCTTTTAGCTATGTAGGGACTTTGAGACTAACAAAATTACAGGACTAGTGGACTAAGGGAGCAAAGCGTTTTTGTTGGGTATACTTTTGTATACCTAGGTTCAAATAAGCCCACAGAATGAAGATGGTTTTTATTATTTACATGTGACGATAAGCAAAAAACAATCAATCGACTGCCACCATTTCAAATTGAAGGACCGATCAATTGAAGAAACTAATACATTCAACTTAATTTCATCAACTTTTATTATCCTTTTCAACATCTAAAAAACAAACTCGCCCCGAAACTACAACTTCAATCAAAATCAACCAGTAAAAAAAACACCTACGCACACTAATTAAGTTTGGCATTTCAGTGTGTAGCAGAGATTCAAATCACTCCAGCATGCAGACCCCCAACATAAATACACCTCTTGCACTCACAGAGTCGTGGAGGCACGGAGGGAAGCGGCAGGTAACCGTACCGATGGCGCGTCCGCTCGCCGGGGAAACTTATTAGCATCGACCCCAGCAATTAACTCTATACCATTTCCGTGGGGTCCCACAGTCCCCCAGTTTCGGCCGGGGTGGAATAACTACAGAAACACGATCCCAGTCACTTTTAGCGACACTATTCGGGGAGTAATTAAAATGTTAATTTGAAGTATTCACCCGAAGTGCTTGTTGAACGTAACATGGACCATTCAATTGTATCGCTGGCATACTAACTAAGATTAGTACTAAGATTTCTATTCATAGATTTCTGTTCTTTAGGAATGGTCAAGGTAGGTCATTAATAGCGGCGTTTGGCCGCAAATCTTCTAAATCTAACCTATATATTGGCTTGATTTAGAAGCATTTGGGGCAAACTTCGCATCCTATTTCGACTGATAAGTCTGAGAAGTTCGAAGAAGCAAAATCAATACAATTAACTGCTCTCGCATCCGCTTTCTCTCAAGATTGTTTGATGTGCACTTTCGCAGCTCACCTCCACATAAAACAAGGAGCTAGAAAACACAGCGCTAATGGGTTTCTGTACTGAGAAATTATATTAAGAAGTAAAAAGGCTTTTATAAAACGAATTATTCTACCACAATTTACTAAGAATTTTCCACGTTTTAAGTCACAATAAACTTGTTTTTCTATAGCATAAGGTTGATAATATAACAGTATGTCATGTCATGTTCGTGAACGGGCGCCGTCAGTTGAGACTGGTCATCTCTTAACTGCCACGGCTTATTTTTATTATTAATCTTATATTTTGAATTGTTTTTTTATATATTATTTTTCATTGTTCTCGCATATAGAAGCAACACGAATAATGTATACCCAGGATTTTGTAATATCTTGATTTAAAAAGAGTGTCCTTGGAGTTTCTTGCCCGTTCTTCTCCATAGAGATCTACGTTTTAGAATGGGCAACTAGCTTCAACTTTCTAACTAACTGACCGACTCTTTGACAATTCAAAAGTGCCTGTAAATGGTTTAATTGAAATAAATGCTTTGAGTTTGAGTTTGAGTAGGTTTTTTTTTTACTATTAAAATAGACTAACATAACAGCTTAAAATAACAAAAACAATAATCCTGAAACTTTGATCCAATCAAATGATCACTCTTTTAAGAATTAAAGGAGATAGGTTAGTATAGTAG
Source organism: Dryobotodes eremita (assembly GCA_917490735.1). NCBI lineage: Eukaryota > Metazoa > Arthropoda > Insecta > Lepidoptera > Noctuidae > Dryobotodes > Dryobotodes eremita. The sequence goes on from OU823255.1 coordinate 16,110,541, forward strand.
GTAACTGCTTAAAAAAAATCACATAAGAAGAAAAAGCCGGTAGGTAAAGTGCCGTAACACAAAACTTTGCGTTTTGAAGTAAATCCTCGCGTCGAACAACGACTTTCTCGATTGTTAATTATTATCGAGTCGTCTGCGTAGATAATTATGACAAATGTAGAATCTGTACGCAAAAACTTTTATCATAAATTTAGCCGTGTTCCCTTTGCGTCTGAGGCCCACGCTTCATGTTAAAACTTCGCTGAAAATTATACAACAATTTAAACTTTAAAACTCTGAATATTGTGCGCCTATTCCGTGATACCTACGTCTTGTGCCGTTGTTCTCCGAAATGAGGTGATCTTTATTTAGCTCAATCTACTTAATACATTATGCAGGGAGCTATATCTCTAACCAGCAGCGGAGAAATTCTGTTCAATACCGTATTTTCAATTTTTGAATGACGTAATTTGAGTTGGTAATATGACCATGGCGTGACGAAGTTCCCTATTCAAGAAATATTAAGTAATAAAGTTCTAAATCCTTGAAAGCTTCAGCAGTAGCTTATTGTGAGCATTTCTATTGAAAGCAAGTTCTATGCTGAAGTCCTACAAATACCTTTATAAAAAAATATTTTCAACCCTTCTACAAACTGTGTCATTGGACCCGATAGCGTTATTCCGTTATAAAGGTAACCCTTTTGACCTAATTCTTGATCACTTAGCGATCCGCGCCCTCTAGTGGGGGCCAATAAAATCAACCCACAATTATCCTGGACCCCCCGAGTGTGGCCCGATTAAAAGTTGCTTTATCAATTGACACCATTTTTTTTTTAATTGTGAAGATTTTTTTTCACCTGTTTCATAACCTAGTAACAAGTACCTAGATTTTTAAGGCTGATTCTGTGTATGTAATCGATTGCTGCAACGATTGTAAGGGAATCGGTTGTTAATATTATCCCGATCATGGCGGTAGAGTTTTTGCGGACAGTGACCTTTCAATCATTCTTTCTAATGTCAAATTCGCGTTGTTAGGTAAAATCAGGGTGCTAGGTTCAAGGCACTTAAGGGCAAACTCGAAGCGAGACTCAAAATATTACCTACATGGCATATTGAAATTGTTTTCCACCATAACTGAGGGGTGGCTTTTATTGGCTTCTCGAGACGAAATTGATGATTTGATTCAATTCAAGTCTGCGCCAACATGCCTTTGGCTTAACAACAACGCATATTCCTTTATGATACTATAGGTAGGTAGGTCCCTATCTATCAATAATATTAAACTGACATGATGATAATTATTTCGTTACATAATTATATGAAGGGTGTAAAAAGACACTTAAAGAAGCCGAGAGTCACTTGTACTCCACGTCATTTTAATATTTTTTTGTACTGGACCATACCTGGGAACCTTCTGGTTACGGAGATATTGAAGGTCAATATTCCAACCTTTACTGACGTTTTTTTACGAAAACAAGTTTTTACTGTTATAAACTTATAACACAACTTTAAATACTCTCACGACGCCTGTACCATTGCATGCACCCACAAGCACAATGTTTTGCGAGTGTTACATTGTGCAATACCGCAAACAGCAAATTTTCAAACCAGAAATAAAAGTCGTTTCCCAGCTATTATTTCTGTGCAATGGTACTTGGTTTGATGTATAGAATGCGTAGTGGACGGCTATGTGATGTGTCTTTTTACAACCTGTATATTGATACCTACAGTACCAATTAGGTTACTCAATCCATTCGACAATTCAAAGGGTATTGTCGGTATTATTATTTATTCGTCCACCTACTCGCTTTTCCAAAAGGCAGCCTACGCCACAGCGTCGACAATATGTCGACACAATTTTATTTGTCGTACAATAAGTAAATTAAAAAATTATCGTAATTTTTCTTTGTCAGCTCATGACAAATTGGTCAAGAGCGATAAGCGCTGCGTGATATGCGTGCTACACACCATAATTTTTAATATAATTTCTACTTGTCGACTAATGTAACCAACTTATTCATAACTATTAACAATATGACACGAACAGCTGAATGATTTTCAACATAGTTTTAATAAGGAAAGTTTTTTTGATTATGACTTCTTTTGTGTCTAACTTATAAAGTTATATTAACAATATGGTATGCAATTCAATATAGTACAAAATATAAGTCAAAGAATAAGATCTAAAATTTAAAAATGTTTTACGTAATATCCATTACGTAGTTGCGTCTGCAGTATCTTTTAGATATCAACAATAAATTATAATAATAAAGCTAATAAAAAAGCTAATAATTATTAATATTGAAGCTATACGCAAAGCCTAAATCGGTATTTCAGACCATTCCCACGAAAGCTATGTGACAGGTGTATGTCCAATACATACAAATTTTGGCCAGAAGCCATTTCAGTTATTTGAGCTTTTTACAGCGAAAAAGTTTTTCATCAATTAAATTATTAAGTTAAAAGTCTTCAATTAATTCACTTACAGTGACTTTTTTAATATGCTAATATTAAAAAAGTCACTGTAAGTGAATTAATTGAAGACTTTTAACTTGCCATTAAATGATAACTTAAATTTAGCTGAGTCTTAAGATTTACCAACCACTTAGGTACATAAACACTAGTATTTGATACATGAACGTCAGAGGGATGATTTATTCCGGCTACGCCGATTCCCGTACCGACAACTTTTATAATCTCCGACAAGTTCAGTTATCCACATCTATAAAAAGTGAATGCGTTTGTACGAATATGTAACATCCATGCTCTGCACGTGTAGTCATCCACGAACTTAAAAATAAAAAGCAGTTGCTGTATTCACCAATTCTACTGTTTCCAGTCTGTTCGAGTGCTGCACACACGCAAAGGGCCGCTTGTCAGAACATAGGACACGCCGGATCCCGGCCACTCGTTATTAAAGTTTGCATATTTCAGATGACATTCAGTTTTTGTCGTTCCGCCGAAAATATTCGGCAAAAATACAAATAGAAAAATTCTTATTGACGATTCACATATCTAGTACCTTCCTGGTTTAGTTTTGTGTTTGTTATACAAATACAAAGTTATGTGCTGTTATCGTTTTATTTTTTAAACGACGTGTTTGTTTTTCATCGTTGTTCGTCACTATCGTGAAATGAAAAGCTTGCGGTGAAACTTTATTAACTTGTATTAGAAGACCATGGACTTTTTCATTCTGAGAAATATTAAAAAGCGGTAAAGCTTGTAAGTTTGTAAATTTGTTTGTAGGACGTAATCTCCGAAACTACTCGTCCGAATTAAAAAAATATTTCACTGATTGAACGCTACGCTATTGCTGAGTGTCATAGGATATGTTTTAAGTTAAAACACACATACGAAGTCATGGGCAATAACTAGTTCTTCATAAATTAAGACTTAAATACTAAATACCTATCCACATAATCCTTAAGCCACAGTATAGCAAACCTACTTTGAATACCCTGAACCCTTTACAACACGATATTAGCTACGTTTTCCGAGTAACGTCAATCAATTTACATAACATTATTTCAATCATTGATAGGTTCAATTAATTGATTCTGCGTGGCATTCGGCCCCTTTCTCACTAGACACGGTTGTCCCGAACTGTCAACACGATGACGTAGGTAGGCACAACATAAAGTTCACGAAAGAAGGGTAGATACAATCATGAGCACAAATACCTTACACTTACGTAAGATTAAAAAGCGATTCTCTCCTAAAGTATTGATAGATATTTTATGGTGTTACGAAAATAGTATAATTAAAACCATCCACAAAACCACCATCATCAAAACTAGTGGCTCTGTGAGCTGTAGACCTTGTGAGTCTCTCTTTGCATAGCTTAAAACTGAATAAATGTTCGCCGCGAACCTTAAAACAAAATCCTTATAACAAAAAGCGTGCGCAAAGAGCGCGAAATGCCAGTTTTTTCTTTTTTTACGTTCTCAGCCCCCATATCTCCGACATTTTCAAAAAATTCAAAAAACCGAATCGACAAAAAATTCCATATAATTATCGAACCTGATCACAAAATTTCACAAGAATCGGTTGAGAAATGCGACCTGTAGAGGAGAACAGCCGGACATCCGGACATACGAAACCATTTTTGCCCAAGCTGAAACGTAGACGACTTGCTCGCGCTTCACGCTCGCTTGCTCAATAAATCAGGTCTTTACTCAAAGTTGCAATTTTAATTGCATGCAAATAACGCTTTTGAATTTTGCGTAAATGTAAGATATTTATGTTCGTGACTGTACCTACCTGATTTGGGGATTACGTCACGAACTCTCGGCTGACAGAGACATATCCAAACAAAGAACAGAGGTGAATTAGTAAATTCATGTGAGTTACGGAATTCGATAAGTTTTATCGGGCTCAAAAAATCATCCGGAATTGGCACCGTACACCGGTAGATTCGAAAAAGTTTGCATGTTTTTTATTTTTTTATTTACTTTATTGGAACATAAAACAGTTACACATTACAATTTAAACGTGACAGAATAAATCAAAAACTAGGTAAACGTGTAACCCATACCAATGTCCGCGAAATAATGTTAATTTGAATGAGATAGAGTGCAAAAGATTTATAGCTGCCTACGTATTATCATGGTAATAATAATATTTTACCTAACTAAAATATCAAACAACAAAGATAATTCAATTATTTTAAAACAGAAACATTGTCCTAGTTCCCTAATGACATTTTGGGTCTGCTGGCTTCTTCCATGATTCGCATTATGGATATCAATTTTAATAAGCGACAACCCCACGTCACGCTTTCGGGGCCCTCCCTTTATCGTTACTTGATTATATCACAAAAGAAAAGAGCTTTCAATTAATTTTCTGTTCTAACGAAACAAAAACTTGATTAAATTGCCAACAATGGAGTGCGAATCTATGACAAAATTGAATTAATATTCAAGTTATTTTGACGTTCCAACAGGCCAGCCAGCATAGCCTGTTTAAACAACAGTTTAAATATTTAACAAACTTGTTAACAGCAACCCTCTTTAACGGAAAGTCTCCATCGGAAAGCAGAATTAACATTAACTCCATTTACTAAATCCTTCCTCGTTATGATTGCGCGCTGAAATGTTACAGCGTCATAAATACCGGTAACAGCCCAAGTTTATACGTCATAAACATCGATAGTGCTCGCTCTATTAATAATTTACCTCGTGCAGCAACACATCACCACAAACTTCAGGCTTACCGTTTAATGTTTCATCAGAATCGATAACTAACTCTGCAAATTGAGATTGACCGGTATTAATTTGATAGGCAGGCAGAGGGCAGCAGTGTAGCATCGTTAAACTATTTGAATTTCCGCTTCCGTAGTGAGCAGCACTCTCACTCAACGACGGTGCTTTAATTGTCAACTATATATGAAACAAAGTTTGTTCTGTAGTTATAACGTTGTTGGTTGTAACGAAACACTCACCCTGATAGCAGTTAGTTACTTGAACTTTTATGTTACGTCCTATGCACTAGATGACAGTAACTTTACGAATAAAACGTAGTAAATACCAATATGAGCTTTTATAATTTCTAACTTAACGATGTGATCGTGGTCGCCCACGTCCACGTCCATAAAATGTATGAAAATACGTGCACGTTATAACATTATCGTGAACGAAAAATTAAAAGCGTCTTCGTTTACATGTCCATACATTTTACTTTCCTGTGTTGTCGTGATGCCGTGACGTGGAAATCCACAATAATATCGTCACGTTAGAAATTTAAAAACGTACAGTAATTACTTCTAACTCGAACATCTAGTCACCGTTATCGCGTTGATATCGATAAATTTTGTAAAGGTCTTATTTAGAGCCCGATAAAAGCCTATGTTGAACTTAACAAACATCCCCACATCAACGTAATTAATAGCATTTGCCTTTTTCGGCACAAATAATGAAGATTTACGAAGACTGACTATCGGAAAACACTTACTATATAGGTACCAGTGGCGAAGGTTCCATACAACTCGATTCCTATCGGCTTCCCTTTGAAAAATGGCACAGTCAGTATTCTATAGACAAATAATATAATCACATTAAAAATATGTACTCACTGTACCTCTTACAAAAATTTTCCCTTCGTTACTGATAGATACTACATAGATGTATTGTTCCAATTACCTTTGATTTAAAAATATTAAACAGGGAAACTTGGATAAAATGTCTTCAGCTGGACTTCAATATTTCACAACTTAAACATTTCCTATTTAGTACCCTTTTTCCACAATAGGTTTTTTTTTTTTTTTTTTTTTTTTTTCCTTTTTCCTCTTATCTTAAAGAACGATTCAAGTTCCTTCATGACACACATAATAGATATCCGAGGTCATCGGAAAACTTAAGACTAGAGATGCCGATGCTATCCACCAGTTTTTATGACAAGTCTTTTACAGTTCAACCAGTACGGTTATGGAATGCCTGGCCCGAGTCGATAAGGCGTGCTCAATCTTTGTCCACTTTTAAAATTATGGTTAAAAAACACTTCCTCTCTCCTTAAACATCATCATTACATTTAGTTTCCTTGCTCTTGTTTCATGTTTATTATTGTATATATTATATGTAGATAAGTATATGTTTTATATATGTATGTATTTGTTGTATATGTAAATGGTACACCACTGACTACCTGCATTACTGCATCTCCTTCTCCCTTGAATCCATCCAAAGGTTGTCTGTAAAAGATCGCTTTTAGCGATAAGTCCGCCCATTGTGTCACCCTGTGTAAAATGTCTACATTTTTATCTGTAATTTTGATGGTGTACATAATAAAGAGTATTCTATTCTATTCTATTCTATGTACCTCTCCATACTAAGCGATGGCTGTCACAAAATTGACTGGACCATTCGGTGCAATCCACTTGCCTCCAATATAAAGTTAGAATACAACTCGTAAATGTTAAATGAAGCAACTCGTTGACTCTGCACCAGCTCTGCGAAGCTTAGTCACGTACTCTCGGACAAAGGAATGAAAATTTTATTTATTTGAAATGTTATTTAATTTAGTTTTTTTCCTAATTTAATTCTGACAACAACCCCATACGGAGTGTGTCGTGCAAAATTATGTGTGTACATGTAGACACGCGACAGTAAATTAATATAAATAATGTAGAAGAAAAATTCAATATCGATAAATTGCACATAGTTGCGAACAAACAATTAATTAACAGTTTTGAATTAATTACAGGAATTACAATCATGTAATTCATATTTTTGCACGACTCTGAAGATGCATATCCACAAAAATATAGTCATTTATGATGCAAAATATACCACAAAACTCTAGTCACATTTTCAGTACATTCACAAAGTAATCTTTGTCTTGCTACGTACAATCTTTAAAACATCTGCTCTGTGTCCCCACCACTCGCGAACGAAATAAAAATGTGGTCTTAGTATAATGTTCCAAGTCGCTGCGCTAAAGTTCATTTCGTTGTCATTATAGAGCAGAAGGTTACAATAAGAAGTGTAGGTGACAGTACAGATTATTTTATATTGAACTTTAACTTATAAAGCTTTTTGTCTGGCCGTCCTTTCTACTTGGGACTTTGAAAAAATGGAGACTGAATAAATGATATAAAATTTTTAGATCTTGAGTGAAATGGTCTAAGTTTTTAATTTCTCAAACAATTTACTTAAAAAGGGCAGTTTCACACAAAGTGTTCTTTATTTAACTATAAGCAGAATTCTAAACTTCCTTTGACGTAAGTTGCCAAAAATAAAAAGCTGATTTAGGTAGAATCTCTTCCACGTTTCACAAAGCATTTTTGTTTTAAGAAAGACAGATAAACCCATTTTCACATCCTCTCTATCTGTATCTCGTCTAGCCAGTTCATTAATATTATCGCGCCACATCTCGACCATCAAAGCCTCGTAGATCTCGGACAAAGCCACACACTCGAGGTGAGGTTAATAATTGAGAACGTTGCTTGATTTACTTGTACTCTCACCGGCGGCTTCTAGCTCTATTAAGGATCATTTATATGGGAAAATTTGCTCGCCTCCAATACCAAATGAATGAAATAGATAAAAGTTGACCTGGGTAAAAAATTTCAAAGACTAGGTAGCCTGTAGCGACATATTGGTCTAGCCCGCGATCACACCAGCATAGTGATACCGATGAGTGTAATATCTAGGAGACAAGGAGGGGATCAAGACCGACACCAAATTTTTCAAGTCCTGGGTCGCGAACGAAAACAAAGAATAGATTTCCGAAAGTCAGTTCAATAAAATTACTTGATAAATCTCGCATTACATAATCGTAGGCGTGTTTTTGTTTCTCATTTGATTATGAATATATGAGTGGGATAATCGTCTAGCGAATCACTCTCGACTCACAAAAAAATTCTTGGACGTGATCTGGCAAGAAACTCTCCTTTTGTAAGCGAGATTTAACAGAGTAGCACAATTAGGTACTTAGATGCACTACTTAGGTAACATAGTTACTCCTCATCTACGTTCACACAATTATGATTCAATTAGCATGCTGTGATTGGAGCTTAAGGGGGATACGCTAAGATAGCCCGCGTAATTTCCTTATCTGCAATTTGCAGGTCAGTATCGCCAGGTTGTATGTTGATTAAAATATGATTCGCGACCGTGACAAATATGGCTTTACAGAATTATTATATAATTATTAGGATCAGCAATACACCTCCTTCAGTTAGAATTGGCCTTAAATGTCATGTTTTCATGAAATAGTCATTCAATAGGGTAATATGAACTTGAGATATTTATTGATGATTTTTATGATTATAATTCTATAAATAAATATTTGTTACGGCCGCGAATCATATGTAGATCAACATACAACCTGATACTGACCTACAAATTGCAAAAAACGTAAGGAAATTTGAATTTCGCGGGCTACTCTAACGCTTTCGTCTTAAGGGATTTCCGTTGGCCGGTTGTCCATAACGATCGAAGATTAGAACAGCCCTACCAACTAATCTCTATGATTGACGTCATCTTCAGGGATGGGCTAAACGTGCCTAGGTACTCCCCGAAGTACGTAAGCTAGAAACACATCACTATGGACTAACCTTAGTCTTTTGTGGTCATAAATCAACCAAGCCTAACTTTTTTTGGTGTTATTAATGGGTAATAAACATAATTGGCATATAGACCTCGTAACAATACTCCTATTGATCGTGGTAATCGTGCTCAAAAATGTACAAAATAAATTATTATAACTGCAATTATTTTTGGGCATTAAGGCGAAAGCGTCAGGGTAGCCCGCGAAATTCAAATTTTCTTACGTTTTTTGCAATTTGCAAGTCAGTGTCAGGTTGTATGTTGAACAAAATATCATTCGCGACCGTGACAAATATGTGTTTACCGAATTATTCTGCTTTTACAAATGTATTGTATATGTACGTTTAAAATAATTATTTTTAATTATAAATTACAGATTATTACAATAATCCCATTGAATGACTATTTCATGAAGTAGCCATTCAATGGGATTATATGAACTTAAAGGGTTGTATTGATGATTTTAGTGATTATAATTCTGTAAATACATACTTGTTATGGTCGCGAATAATATTTTGCTCAACATGTTTATTTTTATCTAATTTTTGTTTTTATTATTAATTCACTATATCAACTTTACCTATTAAGCACTTTTGCATGGAACATCGTTCCATTCTGTATCTGGAGAAGAGCGTTGTTAGCTGCGCTACAGTTTATACCTTTGCAGCTATCATCGTTTTACTTGCTGTACTTAGTCTTGTGTTATTGCTCCAAAATAAAAAATATGTATTTATATTTTTTAATATATTTGTTCAACATACAACCTGACACTGACCTGCAAATTGCAAAAAAACATAAGAAAATTTGAATTTCGCTTCTCTGACGCATCCCCCTTAAGAACAGATTAATTAGAATGACCCAAAAATGCCAGAGGGATATAAACAGTGAAATAGAATATAGTTTCATGCGACGAGCATTTATTACAAATTCTATTTTACGAGTATATCTATCGCAATAGAATATTCTGCCGCAATAAATCCACGAAATAAAAGCAAAAGAAATAAATTCACCAACAAACGATACGAATGGGTATTCTGTCAATCTTTTATGTAGGTACCGGATGCTTTGCATAATATTTCGGTATCAACCTACTGTGAGAAATAGGTCGATCGTATTTCGGTCCATTCTCTTAGGTACATACGACGACATATCAAGCTGTACATTTCCAGTTTTAGCTGACCTCACATTGTATAGGCTTTTCGTACAATGAGAAGTCAGCTTATACTGGAAAAATATAGCTCGATATGTCGTCGTGCGTACATTCACACAACATCGTTTAAAATTTTAGGCCACTTTTCGAAGCCTCAGTTTTATCTTGAAATAGACCATAAGTAGGTGGAAATTACAGGTAGCATATTAAACATTATGTTGAACTATAATTATGTGAACAAGTCATGGAGTTGGAAGTAAATCAATGCTGTACATGATTAAAAAACAGAGGTCTAGAAAAAAAATTGTGGTCTTCACAATTTCATTAAACCTTTAGGTGTCTGAAGCGAGTAAGCTAGCAACTAAAAACGAGTTGGCGAGCAACGAGCGGCGAGTGCGCAACGACGACGTACGATCACTCGCTAGTGTGCGTATGTTCGCACGACGACATATCAAGCTATACATTTCCAGTATAAGCTAATTTCTCATTGTACGAAAAGCCTCTTCAATGCGAGGATAACTAAAACTGGAAATGTATATATTGATATGTCGTTGTATGTACCAAGCGTGAGTCTCTCAGCGAGTGTTCTGCCCGCCAAGCTAACGTCCCTGAGCTAGGAGCTCTCTTTGATAGCCGGCGCGGGCGCGCGGGCGGTGTGAACAGTCAGGGATCTACTTACTGTTAATATATATATCTCTTTCATTTATTTATTTAACCATTTATCTACACATATATATAAACAGACTAGAAGAAAGGAACAGAAATATAAGTACAAATAATAATAATATGTAGTTTAATTACATGGGACCGACGACCTTTTGTACGTTTCTTATCTAGAGCAAGAAAATCGTTAATAGCTGGTTAGTTCCTCGTCCGTCGTAGGACAGGGCCTGCAGTCTCGACATTAGATAGCGACAAAAATCCGTCGCTAAGTCGTATCATAGTCAAATTCCTTTAATAGATTTTCAACCTTATGTCTTCGAAATAAGGTTGAAAATGTATTAAATAAATTTGACATCAGTTAGACTTAACGACCGATTTTTGAGGCTATCTATGTCGAGACTGCAGGGCCTGGTGACCTATTCCAACATTATTTTGCTCGGTTAGTCGCTATATATTCAAATCAATGAAACATAAATCATGAAAGCAGGTTATGTACACTTCTTGCAAATGCTTCAAGATGAACGTCTCAACTTTGTCCCGTACTTTCATATTCAGAAACTTTATAGTGAATTTTTATTTTCTTGATTTCGCGTAGAACGTAGGTATCTATCTAATGTAGATACTAGCTAAAATATTGCTCTTTATCTAACAATTTATATTGTTTATCGAAATTACTAAATATTTATCGACTCTTCCGAAGTTAACAATAAAATAAAATTTACGACTACATCATACAATAAGCATTAAAGTAGAGCTACTTTCACAGCATTTTCCAATACTCCGAAGTTACATCGAAGAGACATTTTAATCCTTTAAAGTCCGTAAAAGACCCGTAAAAATGAAATAGTCTCCCCGAGATTCTATTACAGCATCTAATATAAACGAAGCTAAGTACCAACATTGTACATAATGCTGAGAGACGGCATCGTATAGGGGCACGATGTTACGATTTTTCGAACAAAGATCAGATTTTTATAGTCCAAAATGTCTCCATGGAATATAGTTTTATCTTCACAAGATATCTTTGAGTGGATAAGTCTGGGCTCTTTTTGTTAGGAGTGAATCTTTATTGACTCTAAACTGTCTACTCGACTTTGTTTGAACATAAAATCATCTCTCGATCAAGGGACTCCCACATTAGGTTTTCCTAAGTGTTTACGCCTGCACGTTATTTGTGAAGACGTTCAGTGGTTACGTGTGTCGCACTTGCTATTTGAAAGGGCCAGGCGCCACACAGACTTTCATTTTGCTTATATCGTTACAAATAATATTTTTAGTTCAAAATTTTCATCATCGTCGCAAACTTCTACGCTCTGCATATTTTTATTGTCAAATACAATTTATACTCAAATAAATAACCATACCTCGATACGGAAGTTTCATTGAAGGTCACTGAAGCCCCAAACACTAGGTAAACATATTTTTTCTGATATTGATATTCAAAATTAAATAAACGTTCAGAAAAGTTTTAAAAGGAACAATAACAAAATTGGTAGCGAAGCCTAACGTAACGTATTTCAGAAAGTTTTTGCGAGGCCGGGTTCTCCTGCGGAAATGGATATGAATAGCTACGAGGAGCGTTCAATATTTTCTCGGTATCGGCATAAAAGAAGATAAATTCAATTAAAATGATTTTAATTTTTCAATGTAATTCCTCAATGCCTCAATGCATTTAATACATCTCGAAATTAACTTTTCAATACCCTGTAAAAAATAACTTTCCCCTTTCGCTGAAAAATGCGTAACAAAACCACCGTATAACGAAGGTGCAGAATCTTGTTAAACAGTCACCATCTCTTCGTGAATAGTTGTTTGACTTTTTCCTTGTTTGGTGAGGAATTTAATAACAGCGCGGTGCTCAATTTTGTCCAACGGTCACGTTAGCTATTCCAGTTGTCTTTGACTAAGGATAACTAGCAAACTAATGATCACAACTATATTACATTTTACCTTTATACCCTCAGATAATGTCATTAATTAATTAATTAGTCAAATTACCCACATCGTTAGTAAATCACCCTCATACCGTTAATACATTGAACGCTCCTCGCAAATGCTTTCATCCAATTTAAATCTTTAATATACGCAAGCCTACTAGACGTGGTATTCAGACTTTTTGGAGCAGTATTTAAAGTTCTAAAGAGAAATTAGGATTTTAATACCGTTCAAACGGAAAAGTTTTCAATGTAAATTCTGAATCGATGTAGCTACATAGCAGTATTTGAACTTTCTTTGTAGCGTATCTAAGTTGGTGCTTAGAATGTTATAGTGTAGATTTACTTTGCTGCAATATTTGAACACGAATAATGAAATCATAGTAAGTAGGAACTTTTTGTGAGAGAAGGGACGTTTGGGATTAACCCAAATGTAAGAAACTCCGACCCCATAGGCTTATGGGATCGGAAACTTCTTTTTATGTGCCAATATCCCAAACTTTTCAGGAATATATTTTCAAATTTTCTTTCAAATCTTTCGAACTTTACCCTCTAAAAACACAGTCCATTAACCCTATTTTAAACCAGTAATGGCAACAAACACATTTTTCAGAAAAAACTTGCAAAAAAAACAGATTGCTATTGTCCAAAAAATGTGGCAGTGGTCGGGTGTGAATACCGCGAATAGTCTCGCAAATACCTTGAATTGTATCGAGAATACAACGCGGTAGGATCCGCGGATTTAGTGTTATTTTTATGTCCTTCTTTTATTTATTGCCTTCCATCAAATTCTTATGGCGTCATATCTACGACGTGGACTGAAGATGTTAAGGATTGTTCGTGAAAATAATATATTGTTGAGGAAGTTGGGATTTTTTCACGTAAAATACATTATAGTATAATAAAACATACAGCTATAATAATGTAATTTGTCATTATTACCTTTACAGAAACAAAACCATAATTATAATTCCAATAAAAAATCACAATTTATACGATTTTCAAGCTTTATACTAAACACTGAAATTGTTTATTGAGGAATTATTACTAGAATGGTTTCACTAACTACCTCACGTTATCTAAAAAGTTAAGCATCCGTCCTATTTCCCTTTCTTTATAGCCAAAACTCTCAAGTTACAAGAATACTGTTAAAACAATTTATTATAATTGAATTCACGATTCAATTAAATGGAGTACCTACCTTCTTTCTGATCACGAAAGGTCGAACTTTGCCAAATTGCCGAAGTTAATCGATCATACAACCTTTAAGACCATCTGAAATGTGTAACTTGGGAAAAGTGAAAAATTAGACAAAAGACCTTACCCTTGAAAGGTTTTTATAATTCCTCAAAGTACAGCTATTATGACGCTACTGGGGTATTTCATCCGAAAGTGGATAGTGAATTGCCAAAATTGCGAAAGTAAACTTTGATAAGGGTTTCGAAATGCTCCACAACATTTCAAAACACTTATCCGAGTTTACCTTATTAGCAGATCAAACGAACTTTGAAAAGCGATGTAATTTTTTAAGCTGACACTGCCTCTAGATGGGCCAACTGAGGTTATTGCACAAGGGTGTTTGAAAGGGCAGTTTTCACTACAAACTTACATTAAATGATAAATGATTTTATTTCTGTAAGTTTGTACAAACACTTTTACACGTCAATATATATTTTTTTTAAACTAGATGAGGTCGGTGTTTCCTATCTGACTACTCTGAGAAGAAATGCCGAAACAAACTCAGAGGTCACAGTCTCTTTTGAAGTCCAGACATAATCTTTATCAAAACATGTGAAAACCATGGAGATTTGCGTCTGAAATGGTATTTTAAGGAAAAACCACACAGATTGAGTGGACCTGTCCAATCAGTTCACGCATTTGTCAGTAAACGTGCAGCTCAACTCATAACATAAGTAGCTCAACGATTCGACGAACAATACCAAAGAAAGGACATTTGGGTAGGCCGCAAAAATTACTCAAACTGCCAGACCATGATTAAAACTAACATCACATAACATAACATAACATCACTACTGTAATAGGGTTACAGAGGTTGCAGAGGTGTACCTACAGTACACACAGTAATAAACGAATTTAATACAGATACGAGTGATCGCAATATTTGGAAGGGACGCAGAGTAAAATCGATTACTTCCAACCCTTCCTCTCTACCAAACAGCCAGACAGTGTGGCACGGGAAATGGTTCGTCATTGCAGTTGCATTGATTGGATACCTCTTAATTATTAAAATCCCTCAAACAAAGGGTCCAAAATTCATGATGTGTGTCGATTTTGAACAAGAGAAAATTTCTCTATCGGCCTTAAATTGGGTATTTTAGAAGATAACTCGTTTGTAAGGTGAGAAATGCAACATCTGAGGACCAATATAAAACTATATAGATAATGAAAACCTTGTTGGTGAGTTTCACCCAAACAGGGATTTGGGCGAGCCCTGCGGAAGATAAGGCAAGCTTAGTTTATAAGCCCACAGGGAACCCAAACTGTTGGACCATGGAGCTAACTGACGCCATTTTACTTTACCCTCTTTCTCCACTAACGAAGTGCCTCACGCATTTACCCAAGAAAAAATATTTCGAAAATTGGATAGGGTCTGTGGGAAAATGTAAACAGATGAAATGTATATTAGCTTCCTCACTATAAGGCTCTTTCGGGTTGAAAAATAACAATGAAAAATAATCTCGCCTCTAGGTCTACGCCCGGCTTGTTTTTTTTTCATAAAATTTTCGCACTCAGCGCTACAATTCAATTAAAAATGTTTAGCCTACTCGTACGTGTGGAAACAGGAGAAAACATTTTCAATTTTTTACGTGAGTTGGTTCCTCACATTTGCATTCAAGGGCAGCACTGGCAAACACTAATATTTGACGAAATTTATCTTCATACAACACAACGATACCATAATTATTTATACTTTGTTAAGATTAAGGTAAGCAATTATTATGATAACAATTACCTGCTTTACGTAATTAAAACAAACATTTTCTTCTTTTCGAAAGTACTCCCTAAGCCCTTAACGCATCTTCAGATTAGAAGTTGTTCCAAACTTAAATGTTGTTTCAACTGCAGCGTTACCAGAAGTGAATAACCCGAGTTTTTATAAAGTTGCGCCAAAGTTATGTCTCGGGGGTCTTAACTAGGAAGTTGTAGCGGGGGAAGTTGTAATCTTACGTCGATAACAAGTGACAGTGCAGGAACTTGGTGAGCGTAATACGCATGGAGCATTGACGAGGGGATCGTAACTTGAGTAAGTGAGTAAGTTACACGACTCGGAATCCCCCTGGTTGTAAGTTCATGATTAATGAACAGTTACAAAAGATTGTTTTTAGATACAATATGCTGTAGTTACCTAAGTACTAGACAAGATAAGAAAAAAAGTGTCGAGTATGATTTTTAAGAAATGAAAGAGGCGCTCCAGTAAAATGACAAATGGATTATATGACAAATGGTATAGCATTACATGGGGTTTATCTCTAAGTCCATCAACGAAGATACAGGGCTGTCCGAAAATAGTTAATCAGTCAAAACAAGTGTATAATTCAATTTCTCCAACGGAAAAGTACACATCGGGAGTAGAGATAACAGTCAAATCGTGTTGTTATTCATTCTTCGTTCGGATTCCGAACTAATCAGACGTCCGTAAGTGATACGGAGCTAGAAACGCCCATAACTTCGGCCATAACAACGGACTTCGTGCTTAAGGAGTAGACCCCCTTTTTTTTTTTTTTTGGTTGTGATATCATCAAATGACCTCTCCCGCTCTGGGCGGAGCGGAAGGGCGTGTCAGACTCTTACTGACTAAAACCCACCCGTGTTCCTTCAGTTGCCTGTGCGCCAGGGCCACGGTAACTCTTTCGAACAATCCGCGACCCCGGCAGGCATCGGTCCTATCGGACCCCGTCAATGGTGCTGACATCTCTTTGAGGCGCGCGTGGAACACGACGCGCCGTCGACCCGGGCCTGGTCCTTACCGGACGGCGAGCTGCCCATTGCTCGCCGTCCGCAAGCCCGCGCCTACGGTGGCCGGGAGTCGGCAATCGACTCCCGACGCCCAGGGTGTCTCCTCCTCCTGCGGCGGCTAGGGGCACGAGGGCGTAGAGACTGCCTCTCTCTTTCGCGCTCCGCCTCCTCCTTCGCGAGCATTACTGCTTCGCAGAAGGAGGTGACGGCTTCCCATTCCCTCTCGCTCCGTACCATGGCCTGAACCAGGGCCGGACGCGAGAGGTCGCCGCCGAAGGAGTAGACCCCCTGACACAGTATCAAACAATTCGCGATCAAAATCCATTGTATTTATTGAGCTGTATTTTCGGTAATCCTCGGCGCTAAATATAATAGAGGTGTTCGAGAACAATAAATAACGTAACACAAAACAAATAACAGATATAAATTATAATATTATGGCAAGTTGGGTCAGAATAATTTATAATACCGATAAATTAATTACACCCAACTATGTTATCTTTTGTAACAAAAAATTTTGCAGATTAATAAACCTGCATAGTACGACATCAATGATCTTTTTTTTATTGCATTATTTTAACAAACATGACGTTTTATTTTTCCAAACAAATTATTTTTCTAATCGATCAAAACCAGTAATATATCAACATCGGAATAGAAACGTTACAAATTTGATATTTTTGTTGGGATTGTAATTCTTCCCACACCAATCAATCCATCATCTGCCCTACACAGATTTTGTAACAAAAACGCGGTCGAAAATATTACTTTGCTCCACTTTTTGTAACTTTCTGTAACAAGAACTAAGTAAAAGATAAGATTTAGAGTTTAATAAAGTGATAAATTTACAGATAAGCCGTTAAAATGTATTTTTGTTTAGGAAACTTTATTTCTACATAAAAATATTTATGCTTTTCTTTATTTCGACTCCGTTCCATAACATTATTTCACAACAAAAACCTGTTTGCAGCAATTTAGATGATGTGATTAGGACAATAGTCCTAAGTTATAATAACATGATGGTAAAGTATAAAAAACCTACAGGGTAATTGCGTAACACACTAACAGTAGAAATGGTTTTCATTTTGACAGTCCCACAACATTCATTGCGTTATTTACGTTATTGAGCAGCCAAATTTTTCAAACATATGAAGCAATGGATTAGCAATATCCTTCAAACTGATTCAGATTGTGATGGATATAGTGTTACGCAATTACTGTGCTGGTTTACTATTGATAGGTGATCGTTACCTCTTATATTTTTGGTCAAAAGTCTGTAAAAGTATTTCAAATTATGGAAAAAAATTAAACAACAGAGAAAGCAAAAAAGCCAATTTATATAGCCTGCTCTAAGTTCCCCCACGATTTAATTTATTTTTCTGTTTCCTCTCCCGCCTGTTTAAGTTCTTATTCAGGTAGGTCTCGGCGGATGTTTGCCAACTATACCGTTTTTTTCGATGAATATAAGAGCGAACGATTCATACCCACTTTGCATAAATAAATAGATTTTTTGCAAGCTAAATAAAATAGTCTTAAATCATGTTACGATCGGAGTTTTATAACTTTAAGCGTTCGATTTGTACGTGATGCTCGGTTTTACGGATTAAGTATTCAAGATAGAAAACAAATTACGTATTTGATATCAAATGCATGCTGGAAAATTAATTTTGTATTTATTCATGCGGTTGTTGCGCAAGTGTTCACTACAACGGGAACTTCCTTGATAGTTTTTTTTTTTTCGATTATTCTTTTTTGCGCTGAAAGCTACGCTCTTAAAGCCGTAAAGCTTTTCCTTGTTCGGTTTTTGTATTTTATTTCACCGACTTTCCAAGTAGGTACCCACTAGTCACCAAAAGAGATAAGTAACCAGGTTCGTCGAAAATAGTTGAAGTTTAGTAAGAAACCGATGAAAGTTTTCGAATGTAATTTAATTTGATAAATTAACTGTTTGTTTTCTTATCATTAAATTGAATTTTATTCGAAAACATCCATCAGTTTCTTACTAAACTTCAACTATATCCGACGACCCTGATTATTTATCACTTTTGGGTACCGTACATTAATATAACATGTATACCTCGCTCATTTGGAGAATCGACGTAACTGCTGCTTTTAAAATTTTACAGGAGAGTGATTTAAAGTCGTTTTTTTTGTCGTTGTCTGTTACCGTCTCGTTCTGAAATGTTGATAAATCCCAAAACCATATTAAATATTTCACGCCTCTGCTCCTCTGAAATTTTTTTCGAGCACAATATATGTCGACAACTCATTTTTGGGAAAAATTACATTTACGTCGATGTTTCTCCAAATGAGCGACTTATCCTTCTGGAATTTCTCAGTAGCAGCCCGGAGTTTGGATTTGTGCCTGGTTGATGGCAATAGGCTCGCCCCCTATTACATGGGACTTAAACATAACTGGTGAAATGTGGGTGTACCATAGGTACACTCTACCCAACCCTTTGAAGAAACAAGGCGCGATGTTATGTTATGCTACCTACCCTCTTATCACAATAATAAAATACGTATTTTCTTATTATAAACTGTCTTAACGTAGTTTAGAAACTGAACTTCACAAAATTGTCCTCTCCATAAATCGTAGCTGAGTCATTAAACACGCGTTTAGGTACCCCCACTCAGAAGCTACTTAGAAACATTAGCATACTGAAACGATAACATCCCTAACCTGTTTTAGCAAGAACTTCTAGAACCTTTTCTGTGTGACTGACTAAATAAACAAACAGAGTTACCTACTTTCAAAATAAGACTGGAGTTTTCCTAGGTTTAAACTAGCAAAATTTATAATTCATGTGACGGACCATCATTTTCATTAGCTCTTTCTAGATTCTAGAGTATATTTGAGACGAACTTTTAAAGTGGCCTGGCATTTCATGATTTATTACGGTATCATTTTATTTTTATTTTTAAGATGTTGAACTACAGTTTGTCAGTTTAGAGTCTGTATTTTTAAGGCCTGAATTCCTCCTACGCTGATGTCGTTCGCGTACGTAGGTCGCGCGTACGAATATACATTGTTTTCTATATAGCACCACACTACGACGTTGACGTCAGCGGCGCGTACGTTGCTACGCGCCGCGTATCACGCGCGTTGGTCTCGCTCGTCAGCGCCGCGTACGTCGGTCGACTGACGGGCATGGAATTGTGCGAGCGCCTTAAATCTGTTACTTTCAGTATAGTATATAGTTCTCTGTGTCTGTTACCGACAATCAGCTGAATGCCACGCTTGGCAGACGACTTTACCGTAGAACGATCAGTATAACAATACGGTATTATATTATTTATTTCTCGCTGACGTACCTACGTGACCGACCGTACGCGACCGACCGTACGCGACCGACAATACGCGACTGACATCAGCATAGAAGGAATTCAGGCCTAAGCGGGCAGATACAGTAGGCCGCACATCAGTGGTAACAAAAACAGGATAAGCTGGCTTCGCATTCTATTGAAACAGTGTTCTACGCTATCCGACACAAGGTCAAACTGTTACCACCGACGTGCAGTTTACTGTTCATTTATGTTTACTTATTTATTGAAACAAAAGCCACTTTTGATTTACAGCCACACTGCCCCGAGGTCCGTCCTCGGGGCGTAAAAATAATTTATTCAATGCTTGATTACCCGGGATTTCAGAGTCAGAAAATTGCTAATTTACTGAAGGTAGCAAACAAAACTGACTGGAATACCTAATAGAGACAAAGGTCAGTAATTTACTCAGCTTAATCCTGAACTAATTTGTAATTAGTCGTTCTTTTTCACCTTGTGTTTGGATATCATTGAGAATGAATGCGCACTGGTTGGTAATTTGCTTCTAAGAAACTCGTGATTTTGGCGATAGAATTTATTTTTGCGTAGACGTATAAACGATGACTGTTTCATGTTATTTTTGACGAATGTGTAAGGCTAATTAATTAAAGTGAGTGGGTGGGTGGGTAGATATTTATCTACCTACCCGATCGGTAAGTGGGTGGGTACATCTACCCACCCACTTACCGCTTCAACAAATTTATATCATTTGATGAAGTTATGAATGTTTGAAATTCGCATTCACACACGTCAATTAACTTTAGTAGACCATTAGTGTGGAAAAATCAAATGATGAGGAATGTGAACGGACAGGTTCTGATTTATTTAATTCAAACTTTAACACTCACTCGATGCATCTTTTCCTGCATCCTCATAAACTCATTCAGAATGAAATGACACACGGATTACTGCAGATAAACGTGATCCAATCAAAATTCAGCAGAGCCATATAACGAGTTTTACTGCACAGAGACAACGCAATCGCTTTCGTTAAAAAAATGACTTTATGTACAAACGTGTTGCTGAAAGGTACGCAGGTACTCTTGCCCTTAATGGCCGCGGGAAATAGCCTATTTCACGCTTGGGTGGACTGCGTATTACTCACGTATACAGTAAACATTATTCAGTAAAAGAACAATGTTTTCTACTACCAATTAGCTAGCCGACAGATACTCAAGATTGTTGGGCTTACTGAATAGAGTGATTTATTTAGACAGGACGGTCAACGCGAACAACACACAATGAAGTGGTCCGTACCACTACACGTGTGCAGTGCACATTGAAAATAAAACGCGTGGTAAATGAAATAAACGCGTTGATTTGGACTAATTACTTGCATTATTTTACCTTGTCACTTCTTTATAATAAAAAAGTACAAACTACTAAACAAACAAAGGACAATTTGTACAGAAAGGATAAGATATTACAGAAACAATTTTAATTAATTTTTAACGAGCAAGGTCATCTAACTAGTCTAGATTAGGTAGCTAGGACGAGCGTGCAATCGCCTAAGGAATAGTTCGAACACTCATGTTCCATGACATTGTTAAGTAACTCAACACTTATGATGACAGTTATCGTCGCAGCAGACGTAGTGCACCAAGATCGAAGACCTCTCGCAAATAATCATTACTTAATGGTTCATTAACTTTAACGAATCTCTGTGAGTGCGGCGTTTATGGAGCAAGAACTCTTATTATAATGTAAATAGTCGACCCCTACCTCAAACTGTAAACTCATGTACTTCATTAGGCATTACATAAGCCCTTAATCAACATTAGATTTAGTAGCACATCGTATTATGAAGCATTCTCTAAGGCTTTCCACGGAGAAACCATTTCAAATATTCATGAAGATGTGCTAAGCTATCATTTAAACGAGAATTATAATGTCCCATTATGAATAATAAATGGAAGCCCATAAATCATTGTTTGACACGGAAATACAATAATGGTAAAATATTTTAAGGAAACAAGACTCAAATAATGAAAAAAACTGCTATTTCATACAAATATAGGTACAGCACACTACCCACCCTAGGAAAACATAATAATGAAACAGTTGGTTTTCTGCTTACTATTTCAGTTAGTTCCAAATAGACCTATCCTACGTGATGACTCCTTGAATCCTTCTAAATATTTCACACTATCATATTGTTAGACGTACCTATGAGACTTCTACACACCTTACCTTCGAATACAAACTTTCCTCCACCTTCACTTCTTCTTCGTCATGTTCGTGAACGGGCGCCGTCAGTAGGGACTGGTCATCTCTTAACTGCCACGACTTATTTTCATTTAATTTACTTAATATTTGAATTGTTTTTGTCTTTTTATTACGGACGCTTTTAACGTTCTGCATCGTTCTCACATGCATAATTTCAACATGAATGATGTAACCAATATGTTGTAACCATATTTTGATTTAAAAGAGTGTCCCTGGAGTTTCTTGTCCGTTCTTCTACATAGGTACCTACTACTATTGGGAGTGGGCAACTAGCTTCATCTTTCTGATTGACCGACCCCTTGATGATTCAAAAGTGCCTGTAATTGATTTATTTGAAATAAATGCTTTGAGTTTGAGTTAATAATTACTTCTAGTCTTTATAAATAAAGTATATTGGGTGAATCTGCCCTGAAACCCAATAGCATTAATATATATATACCAATAGAAAGATCTCATCAAGGAGAATATTTCTTATTATTACGACTTCTCTTGACTGATAGTACGTAAGGAGCTACAGAGCTCTAAATGTGAGTAATTAAGTATTATTGAAATTCTGATATTTCGTCAATTAATTAACTTTAATTCTGTGCCTTGCAAACATAATATGTTAAGCCTCTTTAAGGGAAAGATCTCTTAAAAGGAAAGATCTCTTTAAGGGAAAGATCTCTTTAAGGGAAAGATCTCTTTAAGGGAAAGATCTCTTTAAGGGAAAGATCTGTTTAATGGGAATATTTCGTGATATGACGATTTCTCTCGATCAGTTTGGAGCTACAGAGCACTATTCTTAGATATGAGTAATTAAGCTTGATTGAAATTCAGGTATTTCATAAATTAATTAACTTGCATTAATTCTGTGCCTTGCAAACATCATCTTTTAAGCCTATCACCGTTCAGTTTAAAACATGGCCGCCTATACTCGTATGCCGTTTTAGGAACAAGTCGGTCGGACATAATGTTAAACTTGCTGAAACTCCCAATACCGTTAAGATATATTTAATTACAAAGATCTGGCTTAAACGAACATTTGTAACTACTACCCCTTGTCTGAAATATTAGTTGGTTCGCCGTTAAATCGTCCTAAATGTGACGTTAACATGAACCCTTAATGCTCGTCATAAGTTAACTAATTATTAAACAGTAACTGTTAATATAATAATGATGATGTTTACATCATTATTATTATATTTACACAATAAACATCACGCCTGAATTCCTGTATTGTACAACTACATTTCGGCTACAGTGGTAAAAATACTTCTTTAGCCAAAATGTTCTCTTCTATCTACAAGTATAGAACAAAGTAGATTTTCGTGTCACACATTACATACAGACATTTAACTTCAATATAGTACAAAAAACTCAATGTTTTGATAACGATAGAAGTAATAATAAAATTCAAAGGAAGCCAAGTCAATGATCGAAACTGAGTGTCCAAGGAAAAGTGGGATCAAAAGGGGGAGGTAACTCGAAGACTTGAAGCCAACTGACATCAGCTGTTAGAATTTTTCCATAGCATAAAATTTGTTACAAATGTCAATCCATAAATAATTTCAAACAGTATATTTATTCCAAAACTACTTTATACTATGTTGCAAAGAGTACGAGTCTTCTCTTGTCGTATTGCACGCATCATAACACAACATTGACTACAGTGTTGGAAAAAAAGTTAAATTGTTTGATTTGTAATGTAGTAACCTTCATCCTAAGCCACATAATTATGCTCCAACCTATTAGATGCTAGCAACATAATTTTTAATCGATAAAGCCACTTTAAACATACATGTTTTTGCAATGCAGTGCATAATCTTTATATATATATAAATTTCATGTCACGTTGTTTGTCCGCGATGGACTCCTAAACTATCAGTAGTTTAGGAGTCCATCGCCATTTTAGTCCATTTTAAATTTCATTTGCACACCGTGTGCAATTTGACCCAACTTGAAAGATAGGATAGCTTACATCTCAATTTATAGTCGCAATATTATTTTATTGCAAATTATTTGTCTATTATTTGACAGTCACAATTACCTGTTAGCTCCAAACGATTCTAACAGATGGCGATATCTGTTGACTGGATTGAGTAAGTATTCAATAGATGACGCTATGTTAAAAATACAAACGTTTCATATAAGCTACAATGTACTAGCATAACCACCACGTATTGCTGAGGCTAAGGTATAACCTAAATTTATTTTATAATAAACGAAATACAGTGAAATAACATTATAAAGAGAAAAGATATGATTGTTTGTTTGTATTGAATAGGCTCCGAAACTACTGAACTGATTTTTCCTAATCCCCAAGTCTTGTCGGATTGCCATCCTATCCAAATTCGTTTTAGTAACAAATATTTATCTCAAATAGCACTATCCATTGATATATCACTTATGGCTATTGAGTGCCAAGAGCATTCCTAAACTTCGGTGCCCAAGTAGTCATTCAGTTTTATTTAGTTAATTATCTCCGAATTGGCTAACAATTGGCAAAAGTCGTGTTTGTAGCAAAGGTTCCCCTTGAAAAGTTCTTTCCATTGATGTATATCTTATGGCTATTGGAAGCCAATAATTCCTTAACTTCGGTGCCCAAGTTGTCACCCATTTAGGTCATTAACTCCGAACTGACTAACAACTGGAAAAGTAGTGTTAGTAGCAAAGGTTTTCTTTAAAAAGCTTTTTCCATTTATGTATATCTTATTGCTATTTGGCGCCAAGAATTCCCTAACGTCGGTGCCCAAATTGTCACCTACTTAAGTCATTAACTCCGAACTGATTAACAATTGCCAAAAGTCGTGTTAGTAACAAAGGTTCTTCTTGAAAAGTTCATTCCAATGGCATATATGTATCTTATGGCTATTGAGCTTCAGAACAGAAACCCATAGTTCGGTGCCCATTCTCCTTTAACGCTAATACTAATCATTAAAACCAGACCATAACAACAGTTCACTATGTATTTAGTAAAGGCTATCATCATACTGTCATCCTAGAAATACTTTTATATGTCAACGTTGCCTTTACACATTACCTCAAAAAACAACATGTATGTATTTACCTACACGGAAAATTATAGCCCATTTCGTGTGGTGTCCTCTCTCCGTGTGATTACTCAGTCGGAATATTAGTGGATAATTTGTTTGTCTCATAGAACATAACACGTTCTACGAGCTGTTGTATACAAGCATATAATAATTATTGGGTGCTTAGATGTTCCAGGAAACCATGACATAAAAAGTCTTCTTTAATTCGACTTCAAATTATTCTTTCTTTGATCTATAATTGTTTTAAATTAATTGTTTTATTTTGAAGCCTTTTGTCCGCCAAATATCTTTTTGACGTCGTGAAATTGTTCACAAACAAAATACTAAACAAGTGTCAATATTATTAATACATACAATATAATATCGATGAGTATAGACAAACAGTAAACATCCATCACCGCGCACTCTCTATGTCTCTCTCATTATTATTTTCAAAATATTTTCATTAGAAACCCATAGCACAAACTAACAACATAAATTGCAAACCAAGAACTTTCCTAAATAGCTGAAGATTTATTTCACATTAAAAAACTCTACGACAAAAATAATATATACTTTGCCATTTTCAAACACAAAAGTAAAGTTTATTATCATTCACAACCACAGAAATTCTCAACACGCATTAAATTAACTTGCCAAGTAAATTCAAACCAGAAAGTTCAAAGTTAATTATTATAATTATTTAAAATCTCAATAGCGTTAGAGATGAAAAGGTTAAAAAGGCAACCGCAACAGCTCACAATAAATGTAAAAAGAATAAAAATTCATACTGCATTTGGATTTCAGTTTTTCATGCTGCCAACCGCGATAGTTAATATTACCACTCCTAGCTGAATAAACATTGTTTGCGTATATTAATCATTCACTTTGCTCGGTTCTTGTAAATATGTGCAATTTGAATATATCAATGAATTCCGTCAGGTACGCTATTACAAACCGCAGAAAGATATTTGTTTGATAAAGCATTCAATCGGACATATCGGATCCGGAACATTTAATCGGAATCGTTGAGCTTCTTAAGTTCTGAGTTGAGTTGCACGATTACTGACAAACGCGTGCACTGACTAGACAGATCCACTCAATCTGTGTGGTTCTTTCCTCAAAATACCATTTCAGACACTAATCTACATGATTTTCATAGCATCTAACCAAGATTATGTCTGGACTTTAAAAGAGACTGACACCTCTGAGTTTGTTTCGGCCTTCCTTCTCAGAGTAATCACATAGCAAACGCCGACCTCATCTAGTTTAAAAAATATGATTGACATGTAAAAGTGATTGTACAAACCTACTTACAGAAATAAAATCATCTATCATTTATCATATAATTCAAAATGAACGAGTGCGATTCAATTTGGAGTCAGATTCTTTTTAAGCTATTGTATAGCTTTTATCGCGGGCTTTGAGCGCGGCGACCGAATCAAGAAATTCCGTAACGAAAATAAAACCTAACACCCCCCACTCCGCCTACCATGTAGCTCGACCGAGCGTTCGCTTAACGTGTATGTATATGGTACGACTGTACTTTAATTAAAATTAAAAAATAAATAAAAATGCTGCATAAATAAAAAATTATAATTGCATAAGTTGATAAAAAATGCTATGCAATAGCTTTACCGCGGCAGTCCCCGAGTGCCACACGTGTTTTTTTTAAATTCAAAATGAACGAGTTAGATTCAATTTGGCAATTGGTTTAGTTTATACGCTGGCTACATTTATATTTGCAAACATGAATTTCCACATCAATGAAATGTCAAAATGTAACGCAACTACCTACGTAATACTTGGAGATCTACTTTCTGAAAAACGAAAAAAAATAAGGTACCTACATTTTCTGTGTCCATAATTAACTTTTGTTATTTACTTCTTACATTCAGCCAAAATTGAACCGAACAAAATATTATATTTTACATACGTTACCTTAATTAACAACGTTTATAAGCCGTTGCTATGCAACCTGTCCAACAGCTCCCGCGTCGAATATCAAAAAAGGGTCTAATTGAGAAAGTAGACACCCATCATCCACGATCATTAGTCCGTCCGTTTGTTCAATAGATCGTGAATGTTTGGTGGACGAAACATGGAGTATCTGCTTCTCTCCTGCCAGATTACGTCGTGACGTGCCTATCGAATAAATTATCCCTTTGCAGCCGCATGTTCTTTGTTCTCCGGCTTATTTAGCTGGCTATGTGTGCGGCGGCATTATAAAGTTTTAACGAGATCGAGAAAGAGACAACGGTCATGGATGTTAAGACTGCTGTGACGAGGATCGTAAGTCGATTGCATTAAGATTAAGCTGCAGTTTTAAAACAATAAATAAGCTTTCCGTGTTGTATTCTGAGATGGTAATCGGAAAAGGTCAGATGATGTTTTGACTAATATAGGTAGACATCTATAAGACTTTGGTAGGGTGTAATGCGCTACTCACGTCCGTTTGCATTAACATCAAATATTGAATGAATCTGTATGTTACAAAGAGTCAAAACACTCCGCATAAATTCTTGAACATAAAGGGCCATTTCATCACAAATTAAAAGTAACATTTTTAAACATGACAAATAGCGCTTCTTCTCAAAATGTGCTGTTTCGCAAATGCCCGTCACAGGAAGCGAATGTGTCACACACAGAGGTAGCTCGGCGGCCGCCGGAAACTGTTGGAAACTTTCATAGCAGACCACTTCCTAATACCGACATTATAACTGCTCGTTCAATAAACCCTACAATTTCCGACCCATTCAAGTGTAAATCTTCATAGACCTTAGCGAATAATTTGAGTAAATGGACGTCCTGAGATTTATGGAGACAAAGAATTATATTTAGGTGCTCTGCGAGTCCTCTTAAATGAATTTTATGTTTTGGACGGTATTCTGGGAATTTTTAGGCAATAAAACGATATTGTTCTTAGTTATAATAGAATTAGACAATTAACAGCTTACAAAAACCCCAGAAAATACCATAAATAGGATACAACCTCCGTCTAATAAAATAATGTTTCGTTATTTTCATTCTACCAATAAGTTCTTACTTCATCTAAGCAAGCTGCGAATCAGTTAGCGACGGGCGCCAAGCGGGGCCGACGTTAATTTGAAAAATCATTCAACTATGGAAAACACAATTTCTGTGTTCCGTTCAAAACACAAAGCAAAACTGCCAGTACCAGAAGACATTACGCTTAAAACTACTACATAACAGAACTTTGAACAACAAAAGAAAAATGTAGGTACTTACGAAAAACTCCGCGGTCTCCAAAATGGCGCGGCCTTAGTTTATCCCTTTTATGTGTGGAACGGGTCGCGGCGTGCAACAGGCAGGGTTGGCTCCTCACTACTAATGAACAAGCATTTTTTCACTGAAGATATCACTGTTCAGTTGTTTTGTGTTGGCGCGTCTCGCGGAGGCTGGCGCGGCGTTCGCCCGCCGCTGTCGCGCGCTCAAGTCTGCCCTACGCCGCGGTGTTGCCATAGGTAATCCTACGGATTTTTTGGAAGTTGTACCCGTTTTTTGTGGAATTTTTCGTCCACTTTTCAATTAAAATAAAAATGGTATCAATAAAGAGCTTTTATTTGGTAGTTCGTTGATCAACGGTTCACCTGCCAATCTAAAGTCTACATTATAGAACCTCAATCAAAACTCAACATTAATTAAAACTAGTTTCGACCGGTCAAATGTATTGAAACTACTTTTACGTAATGTTTTAGTTTTGAGTGAAGTTCTGTAGTACCTACAGGTCCAAGTATCCAGGATTATTAGTTAGGATTTGAGCGCGTTATGGTCTCGCCGAATAAAAACTTCTTGGATATGTATACTATATTGTCTAAATTATTTTAATGCTATTTAAACGATTAGGTTTTAGTTAACCGTGGGTATGACATACTAATTTGTACTAACAGGATTCAAATCAAATAAAAAGATCATAAAACAACCTTGAAACATCTAATGAAATTGAAGTAAGATGTCTATATTGATACCAACCCAAATATCAAATATAAAATCAGTCAACTCCAGAAACATTTAAATCTGACTCACAAGAAAGAGGTGGCCATTCCCCAAAAAAGATTTATCACAAAATGTACCAAATTCGCTAAGCTGGTATCCCCGTTGGGCGGCGCGCGTTCCCCCTCGCCGCGCGCCCCCGCCCGCCCCACGCTTGCCGAAGCCGTGAAGCCTCCATTCGTTTAGTATTCGCGCCCTTTGTGACACTTAAAACCATTGTTCACAAAAGAACCTTTTCAAAGTTGAACTTACAGCACTTACACGAAAACGATGTCGAAAGACATAGATCTATCGGTATCGAATTACTCGAATATTCGACTTAGCAAGTAAACTATGTGGGGTTTATTTATACACGTTGCTTAAAGTTAAGAGACGTTTAAACGTCAAAATTATATGGTTAAACAGTCGCTAATCACTACTTAACTTTAAGCAACGTTTATAAATAAACCCCCGTATCTGGAATCGGATCACAGGTGGATAAGTGGCTATAGTTTTACTTTAACTTTCGTTTTCGTATTTCTGTCTTAGTTTATCTTTTGGCTAAGTTTCAGGATAAATTGTAGAAGCTAGAAAGCTGTTTTATTCTAGGACAATAAACTTAAGGTTCCTTTTGAAGTCAAAGTGGCACTAAAACGAGACTTAAACCAAGACTGTCGTTAAACCACGTTTTGTATGAATTGTTTATGCCTATTATTCTTACTATGATGTCCTAAAAACACATAATAGTAATTTTTCTACGAGTATTCTGAATAAGTCAAGCAACAGTTTGGAGCATATTCTCGTGTTATAAAGATCTTATGATAATAGATAGCGAATTTGTAAAGACGGTATTCAAATTGAGTATCTTTTAGTAAAAAATCATTTTAACCGACTTCAAAAAAGGAACAGGTTCACAATTTGTCGGAATCTTCTTTTTAAATTCTTTTGAAATTCTTAATTTTTTTATTTCAAAGGGTGTACTTCCCAGGGGGTCCCACTGCCATCTGGTCAGTTCTGATGATGGGATCCTGGAGAAATCGAGGGAACTCTTCAATTATTATAGGCACACCTATAGTTATTTGGGTATTTTTATATTACCTCGTGCATTTGCTTCTGGAAAGCACCATTTGGTGAAGTGGAATTGATGATGAAGACCATAGATGACGAAGCCACCGGAACTACTCAATAATAAGTATTTCACGGGTTGCGATTCGATTACTTTAATATGGTTGCTAAGCAATTTATGCTCGTCACAATGCATATGGTGAAGTAGAGCTGATGGTGAAGTACCACGAGAACTCCTCAACAATTAACGTCCCTGCATCCGAAAAAGGAATATTTTGTAGAAGGCGATGAGCAGTTGCCATTATGCTATTGTAACTTAAATAAACTCCAAACTGACCCACTTTTTTTTAACCTTTTATATATTATTACACAGCAAGTATATGAATTTGTTTGGGGTAGGCACCACAACTAAAAAGTGAAAATAAAAACTTTTTCCAAAAAACAAACAACCGACTTCCAAAAAAAATCACTACAAAGTGAAAAATAACTTTAATTCCGGAAGTCGGTGGCAAAAAACAAAAATACAAAACCAAAAACACCAACTTCCGAAATTAAAGTAATTTTTCACTCTGTAGTTTTTTTTTTTTGGAAGTCAGTTCTTTTTTTTGTTTTTTTTGTTTAAAATAATGATGCTCTGCTAACTGCTTATCATGGTCTAGTGTCATGTAACTTAAGATATGGAATTATATTTTGGGGAAACTCAACAAATAAAGAAGTCATTTTTAAAACGCAAAAGAGATGCCTTAGAGCTATGTTTAGACTACAGGTTACTGAGAGCTGCAAACCGTTATTTAAAAAGTATAAAATATTAACACTTCCATCAATGTACATTTTGGAGACCATTATGTTTGCCAAATCGAACTCGCACTTATTCCCTTTAGTGTCAGAGAAGTTTGTTCGAAATAGACGTGACAATAGCAAGCTTTGTATCCCTCAATCCAAGACGGCTTTATTGCGCAAAAGCATATTCTGTATGGCACCAATTCTTTATAATACGTTGCCAAAACATTGGAGGGAATATACTACCAAACAATTGCGAAATAGACTAAAAAGCCTTTTGTTAGAAAAAGTGTATTACAGAATTGATGAGTTTTTAAATGATAAGTTAATTTGATTTGTATGACATTTAATCTGCACGTTTTATTTTTATGTTTATTTTATTGTATTCTGTTTTTTTTTTTTTAATATTTACATCTCTAAGACCACTATATTTTGAATTGAATTATTAATTGACACTTGTATAACTTAATGTACTATACCTCTAAATTTGTACGCCGTAAAGGCAAAACATGACTGTGACATAATTTATTGTAACATCTTGCATGCCTTGTGTGTGTATACTCGTGTTTTGGACAAATAAATGACTTACTTACTTACTTTTATTTTTGTAAAAAAAGTTATTTTTTCGAAGGCATCCCATCTATATTATAGGTATTGAAGTTCCTCAAAATTATACCTAAGCAACCATTAGTCCTTTATTAACATTGAACATGAACATACGACCTTCAAAGTTCAAATCGACCTGATAATTACCGAAAATATTTCAAAATTAATGTCTCTAACAATTTTACAGTCGTGGCGTATCAAACAAGACTGTTGGAAGTTTGAGGCAAAGGTTGACGTTATCTTGAATGGTGCCAGCCTGACTGAGTTATACTTGTTCGTGAGAAACAAGGAATCTTTCCACCTCGTCGTCTCTGGGCATTCAAAGCAGATGAATTTATAACGGAAACTGTCTTAGAGTCCGTCCATTGAAGTGTTTTGTTTTTATGACGTCATCGTCGTTACGTTTTGTTTTTTATAGACTGAGCTAAAGGACATGGCTAAATAAAGTATAAGTGAGTGCCCTAAGTTATATAGAAATTCTCATTCTTTTTTTTTTCAATCAAATATTCATTCATTAATTGTTACATATTTATTATTCTCCTAGATCTTTCGTGAACTAATCAAATAATTAAAAGTTATTTTACTTGTTTTTCCAACATAACATTTTGACGTTTCGTTTTACGAAAAATGTGGACCATAAAACTACTTTTAAAGATATTTGCGTAAGCTGAAATATACAAGTATTAATTACTATATTATTTATTTTTGTTCCTCAATTCTTCTCAAAACGTTGATTTTAAATAAAGTAAATGGCTAAATAAAGTATGGGCGACTGCCCTAGCAATCTATAAACTAAACATTGTACCTACCTAGTAGTATGTAATAGTTGAATATTAGTATTTCGTATGAAAAAAGTTTCCGAAACTTTCCACATAGTAATAATCTTGAAAAAAAAATCGCAGAAACTCTCACGTCAATAGGTATACAAAGTTCAAATGAGAAGGTGCTACCTAAATGAGAAGTATTGAGGTCCAAAAACAAATAATTTAATAGTTAATAGTGTTTATTTCAGCTTACGCAAATATCTTTAAAAGTAGGTTTATTGTCCACATTTTTCGTACAACGAAACGTAAAAATCATATGTTCTCCTTGTCGAACAAAATATATGGAAAATCACGTAAAAAATCTTTTAATTATCTGATTAGTTCACGAAAGTTCTAGGAGAATAATAAACACGTAATAATCAATGAATGAATATTTGAATGCTAGGAGCTAGTGATTTATTTATTTATTGCTGCGGATTGTTCGAAAGAGTTACCGTGGCTCTGGCGCACAGGCAACTGAAGGAACACGGGTGGGTTTTAGTCAGTAAGAGTCTGACACGCCCTTCCGCTCTGCGAGGTCATTTGATGATTTCCCAAAAAAAAAAAAAAAAAAAAAAAAAAATGGAACTAGTGATAATTTTTTATACATGCTTAGGGCAGTAGTTTAGCTATGTCCTTTATGTGCTCCAGTAGATAAATTAATGCAAAATTATATAATCACTATTTCCGAGTGCCATCGACGTTTTACCCGCGACGGAACGAAGGCGGTATATGGGCTTGGGGTTAGAGGTTGTTTGTGTGTATGTATGTCTGTTACCATTTTCCTCGAAACCTACTGGGCCGATTTCAATGCGATTTCTTGTAATAAATAGCTATTATTTCAGAGTAGGTTCTTAAGCATTTTTTTAATTTATAAATCAAAGAAAACCTGTCAGGGGCTGTCATCCTCTGCTTTGCAATAAATTGAATATACGCAGTTTTATGAGTTTAACTAATTTAGTAAGAATTAATGGAATTTTTGATTCCTTAATATAAATTGCTATACATTTTAACTAAAAGGAACAGACAGAGCATTGGCAGCCCCCGGAGGGTTTTCATTGATTTATAAATTATATTAATAGGTTTATGAGTATAATATGTAGTACTAATATTTGATATTATTGCTGTGTATACCCCTACGATAAACCAATAAGTAAGTACGTAATGGTAGAAAAACTAAGAAGATTCATAATTAGTTGTTTGTATGGCAGAACTCGAAACGGGTCAGCATTTTTAAAGGTTTTTTATTTAATCTGTCTTTTCAAATTTACGTCTAGTCGGGGGATCATCACAAAGTTATTAAACACCCTTTTCAATTACGTAGTAGCACCCAGAGTGGGCTTTCCAAAAAAAAATATTTTGCTTTTTTTATAGAAATCTAACAGCCATAGGGGAGATAAACAAATGCATTGAAATGGCTTGTTTGCGATAGACACGTTAGAAGATTCAGATGTTGAAGCCTTCTTGTCACAGTCATGACGTGCAGCTGTCGACTATTTCTGTTTTGTGCTCGTGATTATAGATCTATTTTATTTTTTATTTTATTTTACATTGTTACCAGAGCTAATTATCTTTTTATATGCACGTGTTTCTGTGACAAATAAACCTATTTTTCTTTCTTTATTTTCTTTCTTTCTATGTTCACTACAATCACTATAGAAAATCCAATCGTAAATAATAACTTTCTCATTTTTGCTTTATTAGTATGGTTAGAAAAAGTTCATCCCTGCACCGGCCGACAACAAAGGCATTGATGGACGAACGTGAAAATGTGGGCTGAGGCGAAGCCGAGGCACACATACGTGAGTAATTTATTCATTCACAATTTTCTCAAATAATGCGCAGAGATTCATACTAAGTAAATTATTTATAAATTCCGGGATCAATGACGAACAACAATAACTTTTCTCACGCAAATATGTTCATTTGTTTCTTTTTCACTTTAAACAGCTCTATTTGCTAAACCACTTCGAATTTTAAATAAAATCTTTGATAATTTACCTCCTTGGTTGCCATGGGTCGAAGTAAAAAGTTCGTTCTATTTTTAATTTATTACACGACAGATATGAGTTTTCATATTAATTTATTCGGCCGCTAAACACGATAGATATGAACTTTTATAATAACATTGCCGGTCGCTAAACACGACAGATATGGATTTTCATACTAACATTGCCGGCCGCTGCTCGCATGTATTTGACCAGTACAGTATTTTCAATTTATTTCGAAGAAAGTTGTCAAAATAATACTCGAATTTGCAAGCATGTTTGAGAAAGTTAAAGTTAAAGTTCTTAGATATTGACTTCAAATGTAGGTGCTTCTGCTATTGTTTAAAATGTATTTAGAACAAGGTTAGTAAGACTTAACATGCAACAGCGCTTATCTTTTGATAGCCTAGACTTTCTAGTCTAGACTTACTCTAACTTTTATTATTAAAATTTAATAATAAAAGTTGGAGTAAGTAAGTTTAAGAATTAATTAAAGCACACTTTATATTAAATATAAAGTGTGCTTTAATTAATTCTTAATCTTAATCAAAGTTTTGAGATTAGCCTTAATCTTCATAATTCAAAGTGAAATATAAACTTAACACCTTTCAACAAAGGCTTTCTTTTATGACTCGTTTTTATTGAGTTATATTACCGTCGTAATAATTCGTCTTTATAATATCGTTGTATTTAGTTTAAGAGTAACGCGGTAGAACTTTATATTTGTATAAATGTTTTAAACATATTCACACTTACAACTTCAACAATAAAAATACAATTTACAATAATATTGTAAAAATTACATAATAAGTTATTTTCATGTTTCAACTTATGTTTTTTACCAGTTAGCAATCAAGCCTTTAGTCAGTCAAGCAGACTTTGGAGTCTGCTTGACTGACTACATAGTAATAAATGCTATGGTAAAACAATTAGGAAATGGCCAACTATTTCCTAATTGTTTCACCATAGCAGTTATTACTAATGGATATGTGAGCTGTAGACCTCGCGAGTCTGTCTTTGCATAGCTTAAAACTAAATAAATGTTAAAAAAGTGCGCGCGAAGAGCCCGAAATGGCAGACATATTTCTATCATATTCAATATATTCATTTATATTCATATTTTTTCTATTATTTTCATTTTTTTTTTCATATTTTTGTTTTCATTTTCAAAATGGCGGAGATACGCCATTTTGAAAAATTTCGAAAAACTGAATCGAAAAAAAAAACATTATTAAACCTACTCACAAAATTTCACGACAATCGGTTGAGAAATGCGACCTGTAGAGGAGAACAGCCGGACATCCGGACATACGAAAGCATTTTTGCCCAAGCTCGGTCAATTATTTTCATAATGCTCGTGCTACACGAAAGGAGAAGAATTAATTAACACTATAAACTATAACTATACTACCCTTTTACCACAACTGATCATAAGATAGAACCCGGAATTGGTAAAATTGCCGAACGGGTCGATAGAACAATCAGCTCGGAGTAACTCGCCCTGTTGTCTAAGTAAATACTATCGCACAGTGTACTAACATCAGGAATCAATAGCCAACTTGATTAGTTGCACAACTGTACAATCAACTAAGTACCTATATCTACCTACCAATCGTCCTCGTTAACATGTACAGACGAATAAACATACAGTACAACTACTTTCTTAATACCCCTCGGATTGAAATTAGAGATTTTCTTAATGTTCCTCGGAGGGAAAATTTATGGATATGGAAATTAGCATTCGTTTGTATTCGGAAATGCGATGATTCCCGAAGGACATTATGAAAATAGTTGTACTGTACATAGCTATGACGAGTTCACACGATTTTCGAAAAGACCAAGGTAGAAGTTACTAACTGGCTTACCAAGCAGAAGAACATAAGGAACAGAACACAGGTGACCACCACATGCCTTTCAATGTTATCAAGAAATTCACATTTTTTTAATATAGCTGTGGCCTGTGATTGCCTGGTATAGAATGCAGCATTGCACCTTAAAATGTGGTAAACTGCTCTGCCTCCCCCTAGGGAGGTACAGGCAAACTCAAACTAAACTCAAATTTAAAGTCCAGGCATATTTATCCATACTTAATATTATAAATTCGAAAGTAACACTGTCTGTATGTTACCTTTTCACGCCTAAACCACTGAACGGATTTCGATAAAATTTAGCAAGGAGATAGATGGCATCCTGAGAAAGGACATAGGCTACTTTTTGTCCAGATAGCACATTCTCCACAGAAGCTAGTTTTAAATAAACCAATTACTGACACTTGAATTTTCAAGGGGTCGGTCAGTCAGAAAAATGAAGATAGCTGGTGATAGGCGTGGTGTAGGGTAAAGTTTAAAGGTTAAAGTTATTTATAGTCATACCTACGTAACTATACAAGTTGTTTCAATACTTTCCGTCTACACTTTCTACGAAATTCTGGCTTCTCATACAACTTCCAACCGGTCGATTGAATATAATACTTCTGAGTAAAACAATACCACGTATTGCCATGGTTACAATAAAGAAATCTGAATAATATCCGCACAAACAAAAGCCACGACAGCCATTGTTTAAAAATATATGAAAAATATCTGCTTTCTGTGAAAGAAAATATAAACAGTAATAACTTTTCTGTATGTATATACAGGGTCAAATTAAATTAGCTAGCAAACTCCTCGGACGTGATGGGTATCGATATCTAAACACGATAAATAAAATAAAAAAATATTTGATGTTTTTTTAGAGGTCAACCACCGCTGGTAGTGTTGTTACTTGAAGTATGAGTTGGAAAAACATGTTTTATCATATTTAGATATCGATACCCATCACGTCTGCGGAGTTTCTCTAGCTAATTTGATTAGACCCTGTATATTATCATTATGAAAAACTTATTTTATGGGTAAAATAAATAGTTTTTCTCAAATATGAATGGAAATATTGTCATTATTTTCGAAAAAAGAACACGCGATGTATAGAATTTACGGACAAAGAAAAGCAAACCCATTGCTGGAGCGTTGTAATGTTCCAAATTCAAAAAACGCCCCAGCAATGGGTTGCAGCAGCGTGCTGGGGTTATTAAATACTCTTTGATTGGATCTCTTTTATCATTCTTGGCATACCAAAGTAAGTCTCTTTGCTTAGTTCAAATTGCGTTCACGTGGCTGTATAGACAAATGCGTTTGCCTTTCTACACAGGTGATGAATAAAAAGAATGGCGGCAAAACTGAAAATTAATCTTGATTTGTTATTTACATACCTAATACATATAAATTTAATAAGTAAAATGAGTTCCAACGGTTCAGAGAGTGAAATGGAGATTGACTGTACTCCACCAGATTAAAGATCAGAAGCCAAATCGGCAATTGAAAACCAATTGGCAAAATTGCCAATGAAAATTGAAAATTAAATGTATAATATAAAAAGTCTGTTTTATTTCCCTGCATTCTTTTGAAAAAAGCACTATATATGCCTCGGCGAAAATGGCAATTGCTTGTCTCGTATTAGTGAAGTCCTCACCTACGGCTCGGCCTTCAAACTCATACTCGACCTGCAATTTGCCTATTTCACGGCCTTTGCAATAATGTACTATTACATGATGAAAATATGAATAAACGGGTTTTTTCTACTCCGATAACAGAAGCAATCAGGAGATAATCCTAGTGTGGAACGAAGGAGATTTTCCCTGTGTCCATCTAATCTTAAAACTAACATTTGTAGGTATTCGAGTATCAAAGGTACAAAAGATATACCTTCGGACACAAGTCTGTATGGTTGGATGATCTTCGTTAACATATCATGCTTCCGAGAACTCGTAAAGTCGTCACTTCGAACTAACTTGCGAATATCTGTGACTATACATATAAAAAGACATTACAAAGCCGAGAGTCAGTTGTACTCCCCGTCATCGTCATTGTAATTTTTTGTTTGTACTGGACCATACCTGGGAACTTTCTGGGTACGGACATATTGAAGGTCAAAATTCCAACTTTTACTGACGTTTTTTTATGAAAACAAGTTTTTAATGTTATAACACAACTTTATATACCCTCACGACCTCTGTACCTCATGCATTGCATGCACCCATAAGCACAATGTTTTGCATGCGTTACGTTGTGCACTACCGTAAACATTATTCACACCAAAAAAAAGTATTGTTACCAAGCAATTTTTTTTTGCGATGTTACTTAGTTTGATGTACAGAATGCGTAGTTGACGGCTATGTGATGTGTCTTTTTACACCCTGTATGTATTATTTTACAAAGCTAGGAAAATTTTAGGTCAAAGAATTGTAAGCAACTGTTTCTCTTTGCACGTTCTTGAAGTTATCGAACTTATTTACCCAAGAGAGCTTTTTCTAATTTGAACATTTTCATTAGATATTGATCATGTAATCTGTTTAGGTAGCATGTGCGATGCATGTGTCACGGTATTAACCCTTATATACCTTAACCTGTCATCAAATAATTACGTCCAACTACCAAAGACCAGAGTGAGTCTGTACGGATACGTTTTATACAGTTCATTCGCAAAGAGTTCTAAAAATACAAAGAGTATTCACAAAAAATTTAGCCTTTAAATCTATGAAAATTTGCCATCGCTGCCCGTATCATAGCAAGGCCTACATTTATTCAAAATAAAGACGCTGCAAGACAATTAATAGTTTTGTGTGAACAGAATTAATTAATTAATTACGTCAAAAAGATAAGCATATAACGCATTTTTCAGTATGACAATCCATCTACTAATAAGCGTTGTGATAGCGATATCTAACCCTCTGACTGTTAATTAAAAGAGAGATACATAGCAATAAAAAATATAAAACGAAAATTGTTTCTAACTTCGCAACGAACAATGTTTAGACCAATGATTTAATTACAGATACAAGCAAATTGCTGGTTTTATAGCCCAGTACTTCGTTTTAACGACTTGACAAGCTGGTCGGGGCTCATTGAAAATGAATTGAGGAAGATTGCGAGCTTGTCGGAATATCTAATGCAATTTTTGTTTAATATAATTTTGATGTCGAAATTTACAATATAAAATGTAATGTTAGAAAATGTTGTACAATGCGACATGATGATTACCTACACGTACCTTATATCATAATAGCCTAGCGTAATACGGATAAAACAGGTTAAAGTCCCAGCAGTGGGAACAATAAGGGCTTCCTAAGGAAACCCCTATTCTTATACAGAGATAACCGAACATTGTTCCATTAGAATTTAGTGAAATTGGTAAAATATGAAACTTGCTTATTTTAGTTCAAGCGCCCGTAGCCATATTTTCGTATGTACCTAGATGAACTCTGCTAAATGTAAATCTTTCTCACGAATCGCTACAAAATAACTTTCTTGAGATTTCCCACGATATAGTTATTTGGCTAGACAGCCTCATTTTGTAATGGTGGATACGCAACCAGTTGGAAAATCCCGCATTATTTCTTCATGAAAATTGTTTTAGAGTTTAGCTTCAGGAACTCAGTTTTTATTATTTGAGTTCGGAACTATTTTTAAATGCAATAAGGCATACCTTATTACACACACAACACACACACACACTGACACACACAGAACACACACACACTGTAACTATTACTGTACACCACTGTAATAAAGTTCATGCTCATAAGCATGAACATGAACAGTGTACAATTTACACGTAGCATTTCAGTAGACAGATGATTATACTACCTTTATGTCTACCTCTTTGGGAAAATAATACATGACGTGTCTTGTATCGCCTTACATTACTAGCAAAACGGGTAATATGTAAGTCCCACAAGATCAAGATATAACCGTGGAAACACAAAACAGACGGCATTACTCGTAGCACGGCTACGGGGCTACGGCGTAGGCCGCGCTATATTTACCGTAGCAAACAGACAGGAATAGAACGCAAATAGATTATTTGCACTTTGTTTACTTACTTAAACCTTGAGGGAGATTTATTTTCATGTTGAGTAAGCAAAGGGAAACTGCGATTTTGCTGGGAAAGATTTGCAAAAGAAGGTTATTGTATGTGGGGGAGAGGATAAAATAATCTAAACATTTTTATCCTTGGGGTTGGAAGAAATGATGTTAAAGCACACGTCGCAGACATACGCAACGCGTTTTTGTGCCTCAACGGGGCACGGGTGTAATGTTGTGCACCCACAGGTATATTAGAAAACACTTATGAAAAGTGACGATGGGTCTATGTAACAGTTGGATTGTTTGTCATATAACCCATACTATTAGAAATAATGGTTCGTTTAAGACAGTAACTTCTTATAACATAACATCTTGCCTATATTTCCCGAAGGATTATGCAGAGATGTACCTTTAGTACACCCACATTTCGCAAGTTATTTTAACGTCTCATGGAGGGTTTTCATGAAAATTCACACCACGAGTTGGCGCCACTTTGACAAGGGATCTTCCATTTCGACAATGAATATAAAATATATGATGACGTTAATCATTCGTTTCATTCGTTCGTTCATCATTCAGTTACGACTAAAGAAAATATAGGCGCTTTGACACTTTTGGCAGGTGCCCGGACCTGACATCTCAGTGCTGCCATCTAGTGAACGTCATTTTAGAAAACCCTTATTGCCATCAACCGGGCATAAATCCAGGCTCCAGACTGCTGCATAGAAATTCCTCGTGGAAAAACCCAATAACACTTTGCCCGACCTGGGAATCGAACCCAGGACCTTATGCTCAGAAATAGCGCTTGCAACCAGTAGACTAACGAGGAACTTCTTATATACTTGTGGCTACACACTACTTCAGGAATACAGTTTCATAAATGACGTCACAACAAAACAAACAAACATACCTACTTTTAAAACTATAGCAGGTAAAAGGGATAGTGCTGTTTGCACCACATAAAATGATTTACGTCCGAACCAGCCACGCTAACGAATGGAAAAACGAGACTTGCAAACTGTCGGGTAGTCAGCGTATCTCATCTGTATCGCCCTTTCTTTCCATAACTAGTAGCCAGTTATGAAAATAAAATAATAAATATTAAGATAACTAGCGGCTACATGAAACGAAACTCGTGGCTGTTCTATTATCTTGAACTTTAGCTACTTTTACAACCTTATAGCTGGTTTAAACTTACTTTGATAGAGCATGAAATAGTTATAAATTTGCCTTTTATAACGAAGAGCAACTTCAATAAAATTGGTGAAGATAAAAGTCTAAAGAAAAGAATAAGAAAAATCGTGAAGCTTACACTCTCCGCTCGCAATTCTAATAGCAAAAAAACAAAAAGCAAAACCGAGAATGGCAATTTTACGTGATAAAATTATGTATTTTACCCTGCGGCCACCACCTACGCGATTAAGCGACACGCGCCTTGCCACAGCGACTACGGAGAAAATAAATGAAAGAAATTGTTCAGAACATGCCACGAGTCACCGCGACGCGACTTGCGGAAGACGGACGGAAACAGGTGACGGGTGCCCGTGTCGCTTGATGCAAGTCTCCTCGAAAATCGTATCGCTCCTCCTAGGATGGTGTTTTTTTGGTACATACCTTCAACACAATTACCTACGGTCATCATCACCAACATGAGCACAGGATTTATCCCAGTTATAGGCTTTCTTTTACCACGTCAACGAATATTACCAACGCGTAATCAATGTGATATCACATGCCTCCGTTACAAATACCTCATATTTAAAGTCAAACAACCAAAAATTTACATGAATAAAGTATCTACATAAAAACATTAATTCCATTCGATAATCATACGTTATTTCTCGAAATACCTATTTCTAGCTCGGTTCAACAAACACGTTTCATTTGAATGGTAAAATATTTACAAATCAAGAATTGATAGGAGATATCGTTTGAAACAATTTATTATACGGAATTACGAGCTCGTACTTTTTGACCCCGAAATGTAATGTTTTCAAGGATAAAACGGTTGATATTGTACCTACTAATGGAAAACTAAAGTAACATTGTTACAGCAACATAACTGACCGAGCGAGCGCGGAGCGCAAGCGAAGCGTCTCCGTTTCAGCTTGGGCAAAAATGCTTTCGCATGTCCGGTTGTCTGGCTGTTCTCCTCTACAGGTCGCATTTCTCAACCGATTCTCATGAAATTGTAAGCAGGTTCGATAATTATATGGTTTTTTGTACTGCCGATTCAGATTTTCGTTTTTTTTCCAAATGGCGTTATGGGGTTGAAAACGTAAAAAAAACACATTACGCGCGTTTTTTGTTTTAAGGATTTTGTTTTAAGGTGCACGGTGAACATTTATTCAGTTTTAAGCTATGCAAAGACGGACTCGCGAGGTCTACAGCTCACAGAGCCACTAGTATATAATGAGACTGGTCACACAAAGTGGCTACTGGCCGTATGCTTGACAAAATGATTGGTCTAGAAAAAAAGAAGACATTGTTTCCCGTAAAGTATAAGTAGGCCTAGACAAAAACTTTTCTGATAGCGTTAACGCCAGACGCTAACGTCAAAATGTATGGCAATGACCTTACCTGCGGAAAAGATACGTAATGTCACGTCGTAAGGAAATGTCAACTCCATACAATTTGATTTTTCCGTTAGCGTTAACGCTTACAGAAAAGGGATTTTGTCTAGGCCCCCTGCGGGGTAAGTACGTAACACAGTAACAGTAGGAATGGGTTTCATTTTGACAGTTCAACAACATTCATTGCGTTATTTACGTTGTTGAGTCGACAAATTTTTCGAACACAT
The DNA here is from genome assembly GCA_917490735.1 of Dryobotodes eremita. Taxonomy (NCBI): domain Eukaryota; kingdom Metazoa; phylum Arthropoda; class Insecta; order Lepidoptera; family Noctuidae; genus Dryobotodes; species Dryobotodes eremita. The sequence goes on from OU823255.1 coordinate 16,153,787, forward strand.
GAAGCAATAGATTAGCAATAGGCTTCAAAATGATTCAGATTATGATAGATAGTGTGTTACGTAATTAGGGTGCAGGTCTATTCGGTAAAAATCTCACCGTGAAAGCTTAGATGAAGTGAGCTATAAAAGATATATTTAAATATCTTTTGCTTACACTGACCTGTCAATAGTGTCAATCCCTAGAATCAGGTGGAATTGAAATAAATCGGCTGGCGTTTTTTCCAGCCAGCATATTGGTCGGCTTTCCTAATTACGAATGCCATGATAGGTACTATTTGACCTCGGTTTGGTTCTAAAAATGCCCAAGTTTAACTTATCCAATGTTAACTTATTTACGACACAAACGGTGCTGTGTATGTGTGTGTGTGTATGTGTGCGCTTCGGAATTCAGATTTTTATTTTCGTCTCGAAATTGGGGCAAATATTAATGTGAAATTTAGATTGTTTGGTTTCCCGGATGTCTGAAGGTTCTACAATAAGTACTCGACAGATTGGTTTATAACATTAAATACCTATCAGACAAATAGTTCTGTGGTGCAGCCATCTGTTGTTAAGGGGCTTTTCCAGGAGAAAATCTGAAGCCATGCTTTTCCTTTTACAAATGGGTATCCGGTTTGTGGGTCTATCTATACGATAGTGATTCTTAAATATGTATTAGCTAGTCATTGCCTTTCTGAACACTCGACCATTAATAGATCACTTTGACGAATTTTATCTGTTGACCTGAGAAATCGATCACTTCACACAAAAATTGTCTCTAATACAATTAACTGACTTAAACACTAGGTATTACATTCACACAGAGCCTTAGATTCAATTACGCCTATCAGTAATTTAGCTATGTGCTCAACGATATAATATATGCCTAACTACGGTTCAGCCTGGATTACAGGCTTAGACTGACCTCCGTCGATAAAGCGTTTGCCTAAAACTATTATACATACATCAGATAGGATTTAGCCTTACTCTGTGAAGGCTAAATCCTATCATTTTATTGATTTTGAAATGTAGGTATTAAGCAATTTAGTTAATTACTCAGGACTAAACTTAAACTTACAACCTTTGATAGAATTTAGGTATTATAGGAGACAAAACCACTTAAACCCAACTATGAAAAAAAAACAACTAAAAGGGTACAACCAAAACATCGATATCGAATTTTTTCGGTTTTCGTAATGATGGAGTCCCCTCCCCTTTGGCTTCGCCGTAGTTGGGAATAAAGGCGTCATTTGTTATTTTAAAATTACACTTGGAAGACGCCGCAAGGTATCATCAGGATTTACACACGAAAAAATACGGTTTTTAGAGAAGTCCTGTAACACGATTTTGACATTTTAAATATCATACTAGCTTCTGCCCACGGCATCACTCATGTAGATGTTGGAAATTATCCCACGGGAACGTGCTACAGGGAGAAAAAGTATCCTATGTCCTAACCCAGGTATGGGTATGTATGTATGCCTATGTATGCCTTTCATCCAATTCCGTCCAACCATTAAGGCCTAAAAAGGTATCACGCACTATATTTCCAATCCATTAAATCACTTAAAAAAGAGACACAAAAATTTTGTGATTTAATAAATCATTCCCCCTTGAGAGATGATTTTACAAAAACGCTGAAACACGTAATTCTTTATTTCTTATCAATTTAAATTTCCATATCCCTAACTTTAGAAATACTAAGTTTCCCATACAAACTTTCATCCCCTTTATATAAAAGTAGCCTATGTCCTTCCCCAGGATGCCATCTATCTCCTTGGCAAATTTTATCAAAATGCGTTTGGTGGTTTAGGCGTGAAAAGGTAACATACAGACAGACAGACAACTTATAATATTAGTATGTATAGTAATAGCTAACCCTGTCCCTTCAGAGATGGCTTTGTTAGGTACACCTAAATGCAACCATTTTTCATAAACCAGAAAAACAACAAATAACATAAGGCAACGCCTTCCCGCTCTTTGTGTTTGGCCTCGCTAATAACAAAGGTACACTCACACGGGACCGTAATGAGCCGCACGAGAATATAAGATAAAACGCCATTTTGAAGCATAAAACTGGCAAAGGGTTGTCGTTACGTTATATTGTCATCACGTAAAAATAATGATAAAATCTAAATGTCGGATGTAACTGTGAACTTCTGTACATTTTCGCGCAAACTGTAACCATAGATTCAGTACATAATTCTGGACCTTAAAATAAAAATACTTTTCCATACATTTTGACCGCGTTGGTATTGCAGTTTTCTATGAAACAGCAGTTTTTTTTTTTGTAACCGCCCTTATATTTCTACGGTAGGAACTCTAGAATCATGTGCTGAATTCAGGGTTACAGTTTACGCGTCCAATGTCCCTGACTCCCTGTATAATTCCAGTCAAACGTACAGCAGCTGTAACATTTGCACTACGAAAGTCGCTCGTACTGCTACGACATATGTACAGACGCTGTCAATGACAAATTGTTAACACTGATACGGTTCACTGTAAAACCTACGCATATTTAGAAGGCACGAGTAGATCCACAAACTTTGATGAACCAAAAATATCAAGCGTAATTATCTACTATTACTTTGCACTGAAAAGTTTTACCATTCTAACTAAAGTTCTACTAATAATTTTGATCTTTTTAAATTTCCTATATACCCAAGTTCGATCAAAGCTGTATTTATTTGTTCAACTAGGACCAAGTGAAGTCTAAACCCAAAGTCTTGTCAAATATAAGCCAAAACGATAGCGCAAAACACCACTCCAAATGTCACGATTCACTTCCCAATATTTCAGTGCAGCACCCAAATAAAATCCAATAGTCGTGAACAAATATATATTCTGTTCCATCCCCGCTTGTCATCTCTCCTGATATAATTTAATATCTGTCTGGCAGACGAGGGGAGGTGCGGTTACAAAGGGTTAACTTACTGGCTTATCGTCTCGTGATTGTTCCGACTTTCCCTTTCTCACTCTGCTTATGCTTTCATGTTTTCGTAAATATGCTAGTTATGTTTTGAAAAGGCTTGTTTAAACTTGACATGGAGGATTCTAGGAATTACGATTTGATTAGTGTAGGTACAGCTACTTACTGAATTTTTAAGTAAGGACAGGCAAAAGCGGCTTAAAACTTGAAGCTAAACATAATTAGCCTTCATTGTGCCCACTCTGAGACTCCAGGCGTCCTCCCTTTTAGAGAAAGTGGGCAATTATCTACCACGCGGGCCCAGTGTAGGTCCTGGTGGATCTCACATTTCTTCGAATTCTGCGTCTAAGGATCTTCACAACGTTTTTCCCGACTTTGCTAATTTAGGATAAAAATTCTATGAAACAGAATGTAAACAAGCTTGTTATACAAACAACATTTTACAAAATAATCTCTCTCTAGCTAAACTACAGTATTCAGCGGTTCTGACGACACAATTCAAAATTGTCTAGAATAAATTGAGCGAAAGCAACAAGTTTATTTTTGAAGAAGATAATTTGTAATCCTTGCCTCATCGAGTTAACAGAATTGAACTATAAATATTGTGAACTTTGTAAACAATTTTCAAGTTCATACATATTCAAACAAGAAGGTAGCGTGTGTCTTAGCGATTGTCGCAACCAAAAAAAAGCATCAGAATAAATTTTTGTTTAAATTTCTCTTTGTTTACTTCAACAGCAATAGTACATTACTGCTGCAGCCAAGAACAAAAGCATTTATGGATGAACTTGCCGAGGTCCACATACGTAAGTCCATTGATCTACGTTTTGGAATGGGCAACTAGCTTCAACTTTCTGACTAACTGACCGACTCTTTGACAATTCAAAAGTGCCTGTAAATGGTTTAATTGAAATAAATGGTTTGAGTTTGAGTTTGAGTTCTAGAAATAAAATTCCAGAATCAATGACGAACAACGATAACTTTTCTCATGCCAATATGTTCATTTGTTTCTTTTTCACTTTAAACAGCTCTATATGCTAAGCCAGTTCGGGATTTATATAAAATCTTTTATAAGATACCTCCGTGGTTGCCATGGCTCGAAGTAACAAGTTCGTTCCATTTTTAAATTACACGACAGATATGAGTTTTCATAGTTATTTATTCGGCCGCTAAACACGATAGATATGGATTTTCATACTAACGTTGCAGGCCGCTGCTCGCATGTATTTGACCAGTACAGCATTTTCGATTTATCTCGAAGAAGGTTATCAAAATAATGCTCGAATTTACAAGCATGGTTATAAGAGAAGTACCCATTAATTTATATATTTTTCAAAAATACAATTTTTATATAAATTATTCTTTAACTATTAGTAGTGCGAGACAGAATAACAGCTGTGAATTATTATCTATTGATATCACTTAATCGAAAAGATGCTCTGTAGAAGTAAAATCACTGAAATTAAAACATAATAAACCTTTATAAAACAACAAACGTATCTGTTGAGTCTTCGTAAGCTCTCGTCACGCCGCCGCCGCCATGTTTTGTCGTCTGCCGCTTTCAGCTCAAAAACTTTTTGACACCATTGTTTATCTTGTAAATGAGTGTTGTCCGCGTTGCCCGTTGTTTGCTTTTTATTATGCAGCGCCCAACACAATAATTAAAATATATTGAGTTTAGCTCTCCCTTTTCCCCTAGTTAAATCAGTATTCACCCTTTTGTAAATGTCCGCCTTCTATTTCAATTAAGGACTTAGAGTGGCAGCATTTTCTTTCCGGCTCCGTCGGTCTGTTTGTCTAACAAAAACATACATTTTCGTTTATTTATTTAAACATGAGAGCACCAGAAAATCAATAGGCAACAGTGAGGTATAGCCTGATGACCTCTAAAACATTAATAAAAGCTACCCAAGGGCTCGTCAAACTAAACTTCTAGACAATATTAATGACTCAATAGTGTGCCTTCTTTCACGCGAACTTCGAATTAGCTGAATTCATTTACTGCAACTGAACATTTTCAACATTATAAGAACGAAATCTGGTTAGAATTACCTATTCGTACCGATTCACATTAAGGCTGTTGAATTGCTGATATTAACGCCTTGAAGGTCACCCAAGGTGATGCAATCTAGAACTTACTGTACAATAACTGTAAGAATGGTGGAATGAAACTGGTCTTTCATCATTTCAGCCATTAATTTTCGATATCGAACATAGACTTGCTGTATACAATGTATTATAAGCTACATAATATAACGAGTGTAAAAAGACAACGAATCCGAGAGTCACTTGTACTCCCCGTCATTGTTATCATTTTTTTGTTCTGGACTGTACCTGGGAACCTTCTGGTTACGGAGATATTGAAGGTCAAAATTCCAACTTTTACTGGCGTTTTTTAACGAAAACTAGTTCTTCATTGAGGGAGCAGTGGTGGCCCGGTGGTATCGGCCACGACTTACGAGTTGTAAGTCGTGGGTTCGAACCCAGGCAGCCGCTTTACTTTGTGTAAATAATTTCATCACCACTGCTCTCAAAACGGTGAAGGAAAACATCGTGAGGAAACCGGCATGTCCTAGAACCAAAAAACACGTGTGGCACTCGGGGATTGCCGCGGTAAAGCTATTGCATAGCATTTTTTATCAACTTATGCAATTATAATTATTTATTTATTTTTTATTTATGCAGTGTTTTTTTTCTTTGATATTAATTCAAGTACAGTCGTACCATATACATACACGTTAAACGAACGCTCGGCCGAGCTACATGGTAGGCGGAGTGGGGGGTGTTAGGTTTTATTTTCGTTACGGAATTTCTTGATTCGGTCGCCGCGCTCAAAGCCCGCGATAAAAGCTATGCAATAGCTTAAAATTCGAAGACATGTGACATCTACCAACCTGCACTGGGCCCGTGTGGTAGATTACAGCACACTCCCTCTCGAAAAGAGAAGACCTATGTCCCAGCAGTGGAAACATTATAGGCTGATTATGCATGTTATGCAAGTTTTTCATGTTATAAGACAACTTTGAATACCCTCACGACCCCTGTACCGTTGCATACACCCACAAGCACAATGTTTTGCGTGTGTTACTTTGCGTACTACCGCAAACAGCAAATTTTCACACCAAAAAAAAAAGTCGTTTCCCAGCAATTATTTTTGTGCAATGTTACTTAGTTTGATGTACAGAATGCGTAGTTGACGGCTATGTGATGGGTCTTTTTACCCCCTGTCTATTGTAAGTTGTCGTAGCAGGCCAAGAGCTGACTAAGTACGGTGTATGGTCATGAGATGTTATTAGCCTTCCTGTATAAATCTACAGCCAGCCAGCCAGGGTTATTGGGCATTGATTTTGTCGGGAACTGTGTTAAAGAAAACACATTCTCGGTTTTATTAATTTAGATCTATTTCACCACTATTCGTGTTTCACTTTCATAGGCGGTCAAAAAGTTATCCCAAGGGCGAAATGTCACTCACGATAGGTCTCTCCGTCACGTCGTCTGGATCAAAAATGTAAAACTAAACCTAATTTAGTTTCAACATGACAGTGATTTTTATCAATCCGTCCGCCGTTGTCGTTAGCTTTAGTAGCATGAATAATTTATTTTATATTCATAGTCAATTTTAAAATGTGCTGTAAAAACTAGCGCTTTGATTTTTTAACGTAACTAAATACCCTGATAAATTACTTTTTCAGTGCCGTAAATGCTTTATATCTATTCAAACAAGAGTTTTTTTTATCTAGATACCTACATTCGATAGGTTGAAATATTGTACGGTCAGCAACTACCGGTGGACGAACGGTGGTTGATTACGGCCCAGTCCCTGTCACAGAGAGGAGGCCTGTGTCCCAGTAGTGGGAACATTATAGGCTGATTATGCAGCAACAAAAGTCGATTAACACTGGTACTTTTATACATTAATAATAATTAATTTCTTTAATACTTTTTAAATTGACGCAAAATTATTCGATAATCTGCTGTTTAGCATTTCATATACTTTAAATTTTACTTATGATCCGATTTTATTTCAATATTTTGCTCAATTCAATTATTGATAAATGGTTGGTTAGTTGGTGGATGGTTGTTTCTTGGTTTGATTATAATAATAATATAATAAAAAGTTTTAGTGATTCATAAACAAGCGTTACAATATTTAGGTATGACACTGGATCCCGCACATATCTGTGTCGAAAAAGACTGGCTCTTTCGACAGACAATATGAATAATAAAAAATAAGTTAACAAATGCAACGGTTTCAGTATAATTAATTAAACTTAGGACTAAAAGGTAACCAAATGTATAAGTGTATGTGATGAGTGTAAGTATGCATGTGACGAGTGTTAGTGTGTATGAAATGATGAATACTTTAACAGTTGAATGATAAAATATTTTCCGTTTCAGCATAATTAAGACCAAGCAGCCAATCCTGAATCTGTTTTTGTTTGATTGGTTGCTGGTTTTTCCATCTGGAATTTCTCAGTAGTAGCCCGGAGTCTGAATTTGAGCCCGATTAATAGCACTAGGCTCGCCCCCTATTTATTACATAGGACTTGTAGCGTAGCGACATAATAAACTAGCGCAGCGCCGCGCGCCCGCAGTTTGGTCAGTTGCTTGCTGGCGCCCGAATGATGCGGACGTATAACCTCCGCTGTTGTACAGTGAATTGGTGTTTAATATACCTAATCGAAAATTTCCTACAACGTGTCGAACAACACAGGACTTAAACATAACGGGCGAAATGTGGGTGTACTATAGGTACGAGGGATACTTTTAAAGTTTTGTCGTTTAAAGAAAAAAAAAAACAACTAGAACCTTAAAGTACTTTTTATTGGTTTTCAAAGTATTCACCACGTAGTTTAATACACTTTTCCATTCGCTCGAACCAGTTATTAAAACATTTATTCCACTCCAAAGTGGGGGTGTTCAATATGGCTGATTTGAAAGCGTCGGCTGCTTCTTCACCGGACCGGAACCTTTGACCACGAAGAGTTTTCCTAATTTCAGGAAATGTAAAGAAATCGTTAGGGCTTAGGTCGGGACTGACAGGACTGATAGTCGAGAATCTCTACGTTTTCCTGCTTCAAATACTCAATCGTTTGACGACCGCTGTGTGAGCTTGCGTTGTCATGGTGTAGAATGATGCGTAATTTTGGGTTAGATTTTCGAAGTACGGCGATGATTTGTGGTAAACAAACTGTGGTATAACACATTTCATTAACCGTTATACGATCTTCAAGTGCAATCGTCGCAACAAGATCGGTTTTTGCCACGAACGTAGCCACCGTCTTCTTTGAAGTGCTTCGAGATCGAACAGCTTTAGTCGGCTTTGGCTCGTTTTGCAATACCAGAATGAGGATTCTTGTTTGGAATCAGGATCGTAGGCACAGATCCAAGATTCGTCACCACTGATTATGTCGAAGACGTGATTTGACTCACCGGGGTTGAACCTTTGAAGAGTTTTCTAACACCATCTGACGCGAGCAACCTAATGATCGTCGGAAAGCAAATGCAAATCACACCAAGCGCCTCATACATGATCTTCTGAATGGCTGTCCCAGAGATGCCTTATAACGCCTCTATCTCCCGATATGTTACATGAAGATCTTTGAGTATTAGTTGTCTCACAGCAACGATGTTATCTTCAGTGAAGGCGGATTTTGGACACCCTTCACGAGATTTATCACTAAGACTGGTATATCCACGCTGGAATTCTAAATATACACAGTCCGCAGACATGACTTCATCATGGAACACAGATGTTAGCTTTTCGAAACACTGAAGCCGTGTTAGGCCTCTTCGGAAATTATAGAAAATTATTGCATGGACATTTTCCTTAGTAAGACTCATTTTCGTACGTGACCTGACAGATTCAAAACAATGCTGTGACTAAACAATTGCATTAATCCTAATTCTTTCAATTGTTTTGATATTCTAAATTCCAATAAAGAAGATATTCCAGAAATGTATGGAGCCTGGGCTAGCACTATGTACACTATATGTAAATATTGCTATATAATATAGTAACCGTTTTTTAATGTTAATTTTCTATTATTTTACTTCGTTTCAATGTACATTCAAATTAACTTGTCAAGGAGAGCAACACAACATAAATATGGTGGATCAGCAATATGCGAAATGTCATTTTGACGATGACATTTGATTGAGGGTCTATGTAACAACTGCGATAAAAAAACAAATTCTGAAAATACTTGGGTTTTGTACTTACAATAATAAAATAAGACTACAGGATATTCTACTCGATTGCGGCAGCAATTATAAAATAAGTGCAACCCTAGTGCAACTTTTTATTGTAGAATACCACATACACGACGAAACCCAAATCACAGGTGAATCAGAAACCATATAACAAAGCTGGGGTCAACAGAAAAGCAATCAATCGATGTTCTTAGTAGCAAACTGAGTCGCAAAACAAAAACAATCACAAAAATCTCCGAAGCACGTTCAATTTAAAGTCAAAGCAAAGAAAGACGTCACTTCATGAAACTTAAAACTGTCAAAGTCGTCAAACGTCATGTCAAACACAATTGTCATGGCTAACCTAAAAATAGGGTTATCATATTAAAAAACTTCCCAAATGATCATTTTTGTACCCCTGTACTATTCTTCAAATTAGTTTGTTAGTATTTTTATGACAATCCCCTATATTTTTCCTATTTATCTATGTAGTGTACATAGTGGTAGCCCAAAATCAAACATCTCCTTTGAATATTGAACAGTTCTAAATTCAAAATTGGCGGCAAATATGTAAACGACAGAACTTAAAAGGCATGCCTGGTACACCTTTTCCTAACCCTTCGGGGAATACAGGCGTTATGTTGTGTTATTTTGCTCAATTAATAAGTTTTTTTTTTCATACATTCAAAATATATATCAACAATAACACTATTTCTAGTCTGCCAAACTGCATAACAGTTTATCGCCAGTTTGGTGTTTTCGCACCACCTACGCGCTAATGTCAAATTATATGTCATGCAAATCTAATCTAAAGCAAATCTTTTAAGACATAGGCTCTAACTAGGCAATAATATTATACTGAATGTCATTATGACCCACTGGTCATTAATGTGATTTGATATAGGAACCTCAACTAAGAAAACCGCGCTCGGCAGCCCTAGAATCCTTTGTTACGTTCGGGATTCAAAATAGCGCCCGTTATTTAAGACACTGCTTTATCCCCTAAGAATTGAATTTCAAACTATTAGAATTTGAATAATCAAACTATTAGAAAACTGGAGTACCTATATTAGTAGTATTAATCGACTTTTATTGCAGACTGTCCCTACTTAACGTGATTTATGCATTGACTTTTAGGTACAACTACTAATCTCTCAATATATTAAATGTTGCATTATTTATCAGTTCCTACTTTTATGAAATAAACTGGTGTTACTTAGTTTATTTTATAAAAGTAGGACATAACATAGAAGGACCTCGTTACTGAAGTGTACGCTTCGCATCGCTTGCACCCGGTGGTGGTCCCAAATTGGTCGTCATCGCCATTTTGGCACACTCTCGTACGATTTGAAGCACGCTATAAAAACCTACACACTGACGTTAAATAAATCTGAAAATCAATTTGGCACCTCTAGCAAATTTTCCCTTACTTGAATAAATATATTTAGAGAGAACAAAAGTTATCTGACCAGAACGATGCAATCAATTAATTCAGCTAGTCGCGTTTTACTGCAGGAATAGGCGTCTCCCAAATTGCACTGAAATACTCTGCCTTCGATTCTATTTTCAAAGTTCAGTTTCGGTTAGTTTTAAACAAGAATATCCCAATCCAAAACGCAGTCGTCGCCACACAAGTTCTCACAACACTTCTCGACTTAACAGTTCCCCTGACTAAATAACGTTGTTTTCCTTCTAACCAAGAGGTCGACTTGCAAATACCACGAGCTATAACTAGGTGACTGCAGCATAAAATACGCAATGTTTTGCTTCAATTTCATACAATTTCTGTGGCTGGCAGACCTCAGACGGGTTCATGCAAATTGTATAAACTGGTAACCACGACGATCGTGGCCCGCAGCAGACAAAATTCGTTTAATACATTAATAATGAAGTGCATTTGTGAACGTATTCTGAAAACTCACAAAAAACTGAATTCGTCTAACAAGACGATTTCTTATTTTGCGAACACAAAGAAGAAAATAAATTTAAAAAATATAAGCTTATCATGTTTCGGAAAGCTACTAAAAATTTAAAATATTGTCATGCACAGAACAATGAAAGCCATGAAATTGGAGACGCAGCAGCCATAACAAAATTTAGGCAACTAACTTTAGTTATTCGCCTTCCATACATTCCAACTAAAAGGACCAGCTATCATGTGGGACCTCTAGGAATAAACTTTTCTCTTTGCACCATAACATGACACTTCAGCGTCCCTTACTACTTGAAAATAACGGAACTCCGGCTGAGTTTCATGTGTCCGAAACGACTGTCATCAAAATGATGCAACAACATCACTGAAACTGAACATGCATAGGTCCATGTGAAAAGTATCTTACACTTTGTACTTAGCTATGTGTTATTAAAGAAAAAACCTCAAACTCCTTTGTTCGTAAGCGCAAATGAACATTGTCAACGCTAATTAAATATGAACTTTACTAGCTCACTTGCATCGTGCTACTTACCGGAGATTTCAAATATTAAAGAGTCGAAGATAATGGAATAGGTACCCAGGCCCTGCAGTCTCGACATTAGATAGCGACAAAAATCTGTCGCTAAGTCGTAACGATGTCAAATTCTTTTAATAGATTTTCAACTTTATTTTCAAAGTATAAGGTTGAAAATCTATTAAAGAAATTTGACATCGATACGACTTAGCGACAGTTTAAAACTGCCGATGCGAAGAGGCGAACTGAATAAGCATAATCAGCCTATAATGTTCCCACTGTTGGGGCACAGGCCTCCTCTCTGTAAGAGGGAGATTGCCGTAATCCACCACGCGGGCACAGTGCGGGTTGGTGGACATCACATGTCTTAGATTTTTTTGGTTTTAGGACATTTTGTACTAACGATGTTTTCCTTCACCGTTTTGAGAGCAGTGGTGATGAATATAATTTACATAAAGTAAAGTGCTTCTGTCTGGGTTCGAACCTACCTACAACTCTTAAGTCGCGGCCATTTTCACTGGGCCACCACTGCTCCAGAGACGAACTGACTGAATTAATAATGATGATCAGGAGTCTGATGTTTCTATGCATGTTAAACCGAGGCACTTTCCGATCTAATAATGATTCGTTGACCTCCAGAATGATTCGTTGACTTGTTGAAAATCGAAATTCACAACATAACAGTTTCAGGCTACCACCGCGAACCATGAATACTTACTTACTTAGCCAGAATCAGAATTCAGATCGCAATACAAATAAGCAAGCTAGCAATCCGCTTTCAGCGCTGCGCTGTCACTGTGCATTGTGGACTAGATAATGAACGAGTTAATATTAAATGCCTTTTTGAAAGAACACGCTGGAATATTCATCACAGTTTTGAATTACAGCGCTTTGATGTGATGTTAGGTTTAAGTGTAAAAACTACGAGTAGGTAATAAAATCAACACTAGTCATATAATCACAGACGGGTGTAAAAGTGCTAAAGTGGATAAAGTGCTACTCGAAAACTGTTTTGATATTCTGCTTTTATTTTGTAATTCAACAAGTATTATTTATAAAGGATATTGCTGAACTTTTTTATTAAAACCTGGGTAGGTTAGGGATTACAAGGGTAAGCTCACCGCAAAATAAACGCTTTGCTACACATAGCTCAAACGATTTTGAAAGGCGCTGTGTCGGACAGATGGACTATAAATATTGATCGTTTTAGTAGTGAAGCTGTCTGTTGTTATGCCTAGGAACGTCGGAGTTCTTAACAAGTCTGGACACTGGACTTAGAACAATGCTAGCCAACACTTTAGTTCAACGAGGGGCGAAACTCTCAAGTGCGTCTACGTAGGTACTTGTCAGATACATCATTAGGACACAATCTTCGAAGATGTTCTCCGTCAGAATCTTCATTACTTTACAACTCTAAAATAAATATTTAGATACATTAATTCTTCCTTCATCTAAATGATAATCTTACATTGCAGTCGTTTAAAACCAAACAACATTCGCACAGAGTTCCCTCCTCCATCTTCTCATATTTCAGGCTTATCCCAGATCGTGGAAGCGTATTACTTAGGTAAATAGAGTTCGCAGTTTCCAGCCCACGTCATGATGGGCTGGATTGATAAAACTAGCTCAAACAAGACGTCAAGGTGGCGAGAACGCCGCGAGCTGGCTTACCGCCAAACCTCATTGTTTTATATTTTTATCTTGAAACGGCGACTTAGCGACCCGTTCTGGCTCTGCACTCTGAAATGAATGACAGCGATGTATTGTCGCATTTTTTGTTTTTAATCTTTGTTCGACATTTTTAGTATAGCGGAATTCTTTAAATTGATGTTTCACAGAGTCGGGCTGACATTTGATTACGAAACTATTGGATTATGCATTAGGAAGCTAACCTTTAAAGTCTATTTTTTGTACATAGGTATATAATAAAAATAATAATAAAACTAGATTTAAAATTACTTTCATACAGGATGGCAGGGTCACCGACGTGCAAACTGTAACCATGAATTCTGCGCATGATTCTAGATCCCTAGCACGGAAATTTCCCGTCGGTTATAAAAAAAAATCTATTGTTTCATAGAAAAGTGCAATACTTACGCAGTCAAAATAGTAAGTAGGTATTTCTTAAATACCCTTGTATTTTGTATGTCCCTGCCATCCTGTATAAATGTAATTTTAAATTTAGTTTAATAAAGAAAAGAAAAAACTTAATTTGATTAGATAAGTAAATAAATATTCTTCCGCAACCAAATTGGTAGTCAGGTTGTCCTTCGACATGGCCTCCCCTAGTTTCTTCCACTTGTCTCTGTCACAAGTTAATCTTCTCCATCCTTTTGGCAAATCACCTTCCCATCACTTGATTTGACGTCCGGTTAGTCTTTTTCCTTACCTAAGATACCATTCCATTACGGATTTTGTCCATTTTTAAACGACTTCAAAAAAGGAGGAGGTTCTCAATTCGGTTGTATTTTTTATTTTTATTTTTATTACCTCAGAACTCCATCATTTATAAACCGATTTGAAAAATTCTTCTTTTGTTTGTAAGGATATACATATAGGATCAAGTTCTGATGAGTGGTTTTTGAGTTAACTTCAACAATACGTACTTTTTCACTCAGTGTATGTTGATGATGTTATAATAACTTCCTGTCACTGTTATTTACTTGGCAAGTGAAGGTATACGAATTTGTGTAGGGACTACCGCAACTAAAAAGTGAAAAATAACTTTAATTTCGGAAGTCGGCGGCAAAAAACGAAAATACAAAAACAAAGACACCGACTTCCTAAATTAATGTTATTTTTAACTTTGTAGTGTTTTCTTTTGGAAGTAGGTTGTTATTTTTTTTTTTTGTAATAAAGTTTTTATTCTCTGTTCGTTCTCGTAATGTGACCAGTCCAGTTCCATTAGAGTTTATTTTTTATTTTTAGTAAAACATCGCTAACTTTTGTCCTTTTCCTTATGTTTGAGGTCGTCCACCTGTCACGTAGTGTTATTTTTAGCATGCTTCGCTCCATCTTGCGTTGGCATAAGTTTTTGTTTATTTTTGCTCATGACAAAGCAAGTATGATACCCATAAGTGAGACATGGGAGAATGCACCTGAAAAACAGTTCGCTTTTCACCGACATTGGTATTTTTTTCGTTTTTTTAACTATTTCTTTTAGCGACCAGTAACGATTCCGAGTGTTGCTTATTCTTCTATCAATTTGTTTTGAATATTGGTATTTTATTGAAATTAGCTGTCCCGAATACATATATTTGTTGGAAATACCTTAAATCAATCGTTTGAATTTGGCAAAACGGAACGGAGTTAAAGCAGAGTTTGTCGGTGGTCAACCAGTGAACACGTTTAGAAACAGTTGCGCGTTTTGTAGTACCTACGGTGTGTGATTCGCTAGGGTGATTAATTTGTTCGGAAATTTTAATTAGATTTGACCTGCAAACGGTTTTTCTATTGCGCAATAACCAACACTTCCCATAGCACGCCCACAGTAGTTAAAATGTGGCTGATGATAACGAGAGAGGCGTACCTTCTCCGTCATATTCATCAACATATTCGATACCATCCTGTCCTGTTAATATCTTTATTTCTATGTTTTCCTTTATTGCATTCCTCATTACTTTAGTCTTCGCTGGATTAATTGTTAAACCTGCTTCCCTGCTTTCATTGTCTAATTGATCTATTCCCATCCAATACCAAGAGCTAATACAATTTGGTATTAGTTTATTTCCGAATTTATTTTCTATTCCCAACGAGTACCACATTTTTTTAAATAAAAAATCTATTACTAACGAATACCAAAGCGTGACTTTTTGTACACTCAGCTACACAAAGTTTTATTTAAATTGCGTTTTACCGAAATCTAGGGTAATCTAAATATAGGGTTAGGGTTAATAAGCTGGTCGACGGAGTCCCGCTTCGCGGGGCTCCTATTTCTGTCTAAAAGGTTTAAAGGAACCTAACCAACCGAACCTCGGGATGCCACTGACGTCGACTGTCTAGGGTTAGGATTTTCGGGAACATTTATTATGTTTTCGGAAACTTAGTTCGTCACTCAAAGCATTTTAATTTACTGAACCTGACTGTATCTGATTTCTTCAAACTTGTTTTGATATTGGTTTTAAAATGTGGTACTCGTTCGTAATAGAAAATAAATTCGGAAATAAACTAATACCAAATGGTATTAGCTCTTGGTATTGGATGGGAATAGAGCGTCTAATTGCTGTAACATAGTTTGTAGTATGTCTGGTCTCTCTGTAAATATCATAATATCATCAGCGAATCTTAGATGATTTAGGTTTGTTCCACTACATAGGTATTCAATCCAACTCCTCGATAAATCCTCTCAAAAACTGAAACTCAAAAAGAATACTCAAAGGATTTATTTAAAATAAACATATTTAACATGGTTAGTCAAAAAGATGAAGGTAGTTGCCTATTCCAAAGCGTAGTAGGTACCAATGGAGAAGAACGGGCAAGAAAATCCACGGACACTCTTGTAGATCAAAATATTGTTACAAAAAATTGGTATGTTGAAATTATACATGTGAGAACGATGTAGAAAGACGTGCACGTTAAAAGCGTCCGTAATAAAAAAGAAAGAAACAAAAAAAGAAAATTTAGAAATTAAAATAAGTCGTGGCAGCTAAGAGGTGAGCACTCCCTATTGACCGCACCCGTTCACGAACATGATAAATGATAAATGATTTTATTTCTGTAAGTAGGTTTGTACAAACACTTGTACACGTCAATAATGTCTTTTAAACTAGATGAGGTCGGCGTTTCCTATCTGACTACTCTGAGAAGAAAGGCCGAAACAAACTCAGAGGTCACAGTTTCTTTTAAAGTCCAGACATAATCTTAGTCAGGTCATGCGAAGACCATGCAGATTGGTATCTGAAATGGTCTTTTGAGGAAAGAACCACACAGATTGAGTGGACCTGTCCAGTCAGTGCACGCATTTGTCAGTAATCGTGCAGCTCGACTCAGGAAGTCAGGACTTAAGGAGCTCAACGATTCGACGAACAATACCAAAGAAAGGACATTTGGGTAGGCCGCATAAATTACTCAAACTGCCAGACCATAATTAAAATTAAATTAGAAAAAAAAGCAATTACCCACATAGTCTTCACATTCACAAAATTAAAATAATATACTACTTTACAAGTAAATACTCATGTCATTGTATATATAAAATTTATCAATGTCAATGTGTATATATAAATTCGTAATAATGTTTGAAGACCATGTAGATCGGTGTCTGAAATGGTCTTTTGAGGAAAGAACCACACATATTAAGTGGACCTGTCCAGTCAGTGCACGACGTATGGATCAGCACCATTCAGCTCAACTATTTTGAAGGGAACTTAATGATCCAACACACACGCGACCACCAGCGGGACATTTGAGTGATCATGACATATTCTCAGCCACCAGGGCACATTCAAGTCGATGAAAGACGAACTCAGTAAATGGTAGCTTTATATAGTACATAGTACTTGAACATAGTGCTCACACATGTGCTCTCTTAGTGCATCTCTGCGTCTTCAAAGGAACATACCAATAATATATCTTCCGGTTTTTAGTTTCTATCTACAGTACTTTAGATAAGACTGTTCGTTGTCTCAGTCAGTAAAACAATCACAGAACTGTTTTCCAAATTTAAAAATGATTCATTATGTGGCGTGGGAAATTGCCAGAGACAGCACAAACCAGTTATTATTTCCTAACTATACACTTTGTTCACGTAAAACTGACATAATAGTGAACAAGTGTACGAACAAACCGGAACAGGGGTCGCCACACGCAACGCGTAACCTTGCCGAAGTAGGTTAATTGTCAGGTGTAGTGGACACTTTGTCTGCTAAGAGGTTTCCTGGGCCATTTTAGCTTATTATATCTTTTAGGAAATATGGCGGAATACAACTTTTATCAAGAGTGTTGCTTGCTACATTTTAGTCCCTAAATTGGGACGTTCGTTCATTTTATCATCACTGTCGTCTGGGTTAGGCAGGGCGCACACCATAGTCAAGACAATTATTTTGTTTGTCGTAGTCGGAACAGTGTAGTCTTATAGTGGTATGAGGAACAGGATGTAAAGTTCACTCATACTCTATGGAAAAGGGAGGATCCTGCGACCAGGTGAGTGTCGTGTCTGGTGGGCAACTGCCCGAAATTTGATGTCGGGACGTTGTATATATGCTAGTTGCGCGGTAAACTCTGCTTGCGCGATGCAGGATTTTGCGTGACGTCAGTGTGACGTGTAGCTCGCATGAGGCGATGTAGATACCTAGCGGTATCTGCATCTGTAGCCAGTCTCGACTCAAAATAGATTATTCAATAGATTTTTGACAACTTTGACTATGAGACTGTTTGTTCAATGATTATTGTTTTCGTAAAGCGACATTGTGTCTATGGTCTAAATATAGTATTCTCGACTCAGATTTACGCACGGCTTTGCAAACGGTGTGATATTAAAATACTATGTTGTATTATAATACCTATTGCAGTTTTTTACTCTATATTGTTATGTATACAAAAGGTACAGTTTTTTAAAAACGTAAATGTAAATGATATAAGAAAACTAAAAGCCTTTGTTTGACCCTACCTAGAGTTAACATTAAAACAAATCTTCTTCATTTTGAATATTAAACAGCTTACGTAAGTAGGCAGGTATTTATCATATTTTGGCTCTATAACAATATTTTAGAGTAAGATGCTTTCAGATAAATTCTAGATATTTTCGATACGAATCGTGTTTCTATAATATTCCACTTAGGTATTCATTTGTAAGCCATATTATAGAAATGAAATTTTGACTAAAACAATATCAGTATTATAGCAAAACATTTTCAGTAATAACTTTAACAATATTCAAAATGAAATAAGAATTGTAGCAATCAGTATTCCGTTTCAGTAGAATGAATAAAAATAACAAAATTGTTTGGTCGTGACAATTAAATATTATTACTATACTTATGTCTGGAATCCCAAATGAGACAGTTTATGGGTGGTCGTAGCTTTTACGACATTTCGCCCTTGGAATGGAACCTTAATTATATTTAAGAGCACAATTTCATTTTCTAAATAATAAAGAAAAAGTATGGTATCTTCATCTTAACGTTTTACGAGACATTAAGTGCTGCTTTCCGACAAGTATTTTCCACTTTGGAAAAATTGTCTTGTATTTTGTACGGAAGATTCTGCCAGTAAAGCAGGATTTCGATGCTTTGGCATGTCTTTGTGACGCAGTTAAGGTTGCTACGTATAAAGTTATTTAGTCACATATTCCATTACAACCACAAGAAGCTCTAGGGAATTCGATAAACTACTTTCTGTTATTTTTTCTGATGTCTGGCATACAAAGCAGTATCGCGGGCAAGAGTCTAAAATAAAATTATAAAGACAAAAGATTTGATTTTTTGTTTGTTTGTAGGTTTGTGTGTTGCTTTCACGCTAAAACGACTGAACGGATTCGGATGAAAATTGGCACATTGGTAGACCATGACCTGTATTAGGACATAGGATACTTTTTATCTAACTTACGTACTTACTTTTACTTTTATTTTATCCATTATTGTCTCTCCTTCTCCCTTTAATCCATCCAAAGGATGTCTGTAAATGATCGCTTTTAGCGATAAGACCGCCCATTGTGTCACTCTATGTAAAATTTGTACATTTATATCTGTAATTTTTATGGTGTACATAATAAAGAGTATTTATTCTATTCTATTCTATCCCGATATTCCTACGGAGTCAAGACTATGCGGGTGAAAACGTAGGGCGCAGCTACTATCTTGTAATATTACCTAGAAAATATGCATATACTTTAATACACGAACCGGAGGCCAGTGCAAGCTTGTAAACACATTGTAAAGCATCATAAAACTAACTTATCCCATATTTTCGTAGTTTAGTAGTCTCAAGACGCAATATTATGTGCGAATGCGACACGTAAGCCATTACAGCACATTACGTCTTAATAAACTATGTAAAATATTATGCCTTTGCGTTTGATATATTACATAAGGCCATTGTTGCATCATTGTAGACTTATTCCTAGTGACCGGTTTATATTTATAAAATAGCCTCCAGCGAGTGGCGTTACTTTAATGTATAGCTGTACCCTGTTGACGTGCGGGTTAATTGTGTAAAACACTAAGAAATGGCTTTCATTTTGACAGTTCAACAACATTCATTGCGTTATTTACGTTGTTGAGCAGACAACATTTTCGAACATATAAAGCAATGGATTAGTAATAGGCTTCAAATAAAAAGATTTAGATTGTAAAAGATAATGTGTTACGCAATTAGGGTGCAATACCTAATCGCTTTTATGGTTTATATTTTTACCACGGTATACAAACTTGTATATTATGTCGCAGAAGAATTTACCTATTATAATCTGCGGGGTAATTGCGTAACACACTAACAATTCCAATGTCTTTCATTTTGACAATTCATACAACATTCATTGTGTTATAAGTATACATTGTCGAGCAGACGATTTTTTTTTTTCAAACATATGTAGCTATGGATTAGAAATTTACTTTAAAATCATTTGGATCGTGAAAGAAAGTGTTATCATCGGGGTCTTTTGCAAAATTTCATAGAGTTTTCGCTAAAAGTCGATTTTTAGTCAGTCATCAGTTAATACACATTTCGTTCGTAACGATACGAGAGAAGCCGAAAACAAAACCAAAAATTGAGAAAAACTTTTTTTTAGATTTTTTTATTCCTAGAACGTGTTTAAACCGTGTCGGACCTTGATTAAACAACATTTCTAGGAAGGATTGAAATGTTTAATCAGAATACAACCATGGCTTGTACCTCAAAATAGATAGCTTTAATCCGTGTGAGCTTCCGTCGGCTTTTGAACAGTGAGCTGGTATTATACGAGCGTCGGATGAAAACAATAGGCTTACAAACAGGTTACCGTAGACTTACAGGTTAGGAATAGAGTAGACAAAACATTCTATGTTAACAGGAAATAATTCGCCGCGACTTGCTGGCACGTATTTTCCGGTTGTGAGTTACGACGACTAAGGGCCCATTCACACGTAACACAACCACGCCACACCACAACTACAACACGTGGTTGGGAACTAATTTGTATGAAAATTCACACGTAACCACAGCTTGACCACATTTTGTTGCTACGATGTGGTGTGGTTGGGGTACGTGTGAATGGGCCCTAAGGTTTCTGCAGGATAGCAGCAACTATGCAGCACGGCGCGTCGTGTTCCACGCGCAACCCAAAGAGATGTCAGCACCATTGACGGGGTCCGATAGGACCGATGCCTGCCGGGGTCGCGGATTGTTCGAAAGAGTTACCGTGGCCCTGGCGCACAGGCAACTGAAGGAACACGGGTGGGTTTTAGTCAGTAAGAGTCTGACACGCCCTTCCGCTCCGCCCAGAGCGGGAGAGGTCATTTGATGATTTCCCACACAAAAAAAAAAAGGATAGCAGCAGCTCGAAGCACCTATCTATAGAATTTGGTAACAATATTTTGATTTAAAAAACACAAAAAAAGTGAAAAATAACTTTAATTTCGGAAGTCGGTGTCGGTGTTTTGTATTTTCGTTTTTTGCCACCGACTTCCGAAATTAAAGTAATTTTTCACTTTTTTTTTGTGTTTTTTATGGAAGTCAGTTGTATTTTTGTAAAAAAGTTTTTATTTTTCACTTTTTACTTGTGGTACCTACCTACCCCACACAAATTCGTATACCAATACATGATATGTAAATAACAGTGACAGAAAATGATTAAAACATCATCAATATAAACTAAGTGGAAAAATTACGCAGTATTAAGGATAACTCAAAAACTACTGGTCAGAACTTGATCAAATTTATACAGGACCACATGAGAAGCACCAGCTTTCAAATAAAAAAAGAATCGTCCAAATCGGTTCACTTAAAAAAAAACACAGTCGAATTGAGAACCTCCTCCTTTTTTTGAAGTCGGTTAAAAAGAGTGTCCGCAGAGTTTCTTGCCCGTTCTTCTCCATAGGTACCTACTACGCTTTGGAATGGGCAACTAGCTTCATCTTTCTGACCGACCGACCGCCCCTTGATGATTCAAAAGTGCCTGTAATTGGTTTATTTGAAATGAATGCTTTGAGTTTGAGTTCAGTTCAGTTTGAGAAATAGGGTTGTGTATTCTACTAAAGTAAAAAGCTATTTTTATTAAATCCTACTTCCAATAGCCTATCCTACTAATATTATAAATGTGAAAGTTTTTGAGGATGGATGGATGGATCGATGTATGGCTGAATGGATGGATGGATGGATGTTTGTTACTCCTTCACGCAAAAACTCCTGAACGGATTTGGATGGAATTTGGAACATAGATAGTTTATAACCTAGATTAACACAAAGGATAATTTTTATCCCGGTAGTACGTTCCCGTGGGATAATTTCCGACCTCCACGCGAGCGAAGCCGCGGGCTAAAGCTAGTCTTGCATATGGCAGGATGTATATTATTATATCACATGTCATGTATACATACGTTATAAAAGTATGTATTGGTTACTTGGAAGGAAATCCTGTCTATCAATACATAATAAAATAACCATATACAAGCATATACTGATGCCAATTTGGACGTATGGTATCCAACTTTGGGGCTGTACTAAACCAAGCAACATCAAAATTATCCAACAATTCCAAAATAAAGTACTCAGGGATGCTGTGAATGCACCCTGGTACATAAGAAACGACGACCTTCACCGTGACCTTAAAATGGAATTCGTCACCACAATCATCAAAAAATTTGCTGAAGCCCACGAACACAGACTACACCGACATGTGAATGTTGAGGCTATCCAGCTGCTAGACAACACAGACTTAGTGCGTAGGCTAAAAAGAACTAAACCATTTGAATTAATGTAGTGTAAGTAAGTACTAACAAAGTGAGTGAATAATAGTAACATTGTTGTGCTATACATATAACACATGAACATAGTGTTTCAATATAATATATCAGACTCTAAGAAAGTGCTACGGACTTGTGTAAAAGTGCAAATAGACACTATTCTTAGTATTAACATTATTTATAACGTAGCATATTAAGTTAGAGTTAAATTACTTATTAGTCTTTTTAGGCTAGATTGTAATTAATTTATTAAGAATTCTGTTCTTAATAACAAAGGGAAAAAAAAAAAAAAAAAAAAACATGTCATGTAGGCAGTCGCTCCAATTATTAATACTGATTCAGCTGCATCCGGATAGACCGGAAATCAGCCCAATACAAAAAAACACGTGTGGCACGCGGGAACTGCCGCGGTAAAGCTATTGCATAGCATTTTTTATCAACTTATGCAATTATAATTATTTATTTATTTTTTATTTATGCAGTTTTTTTTTTCTTTGATATTAATTCAAGTACAGTCGTACCATATACATACACGTTAAGCGAACGCTCGGCCGAGCTACATGGTAGGCGGAGTGGGGGGTGTTAGGTTTTATTTTCGTTACGGAATTTCTTGATTCGGTCGCCGCGCTCAAAGCCCGCCATAAAAGCTGTGCAATAGCTTAAAAACAAACAAACAACTTCCAAAAAAACACTACAATGTGAAAAATTACTTTAATTGGAAGTCAGTGTCTTTGGTTTTCTATTGTCGTTGTTTGCCACCGACTTAAAAATAAAACCCGCCGAATCCATAACCTCCTCTTCTTTTTGAAGTCGGTTAAAAAAGAGCGCAAGCGTAGTCGGCTACACGATCCATTACGTACCCCGCAAGACTTTTACAGAGTGGACTATTTAAAGGTTAAATAGAGAGGTAAGTTAAGCTGAAAACTTGGCACACTTGAACGTCATTATGTCTTATAATAATAACTTCTCCACCTCTGTTTCTAGCAACGTTTCTAGAACGTACATACGTTAGAGTAACTAACCAAAGTTTAACGGGGTGCTTCGTTGCGTGATACTTAACTACTTACTCCGCCCTCGTTTGCCCGTAGCTCGCATCCTACACACCGCAAACTGACTTATCGCTTATCTACCTTTGTTTCAAACTCACAAACTAATTCAATTTCCATGCCGTCTCATTTGAATAAAAGAAAAACAAACTTGAAGCAATCAGATTTATTTTGTATATAAGTAAGTATAGGCATTGAATATTAAAACGGATGAAAGTTATGCCTCCATATATAACACGGATTCACTCACCTGAAGCGATATTATTGGGTTATACGCACACACAGGGTAACTAGGAATGTTGTCAACCTTACATCTTTATAAATAATTCACCTCGTAAAATCCCTGTTACGCGAAAGTGGTCTCTGCATCACTAAATAATTAAAGTATTGCGATAAGCCCTCTGGCGTTATATAGATGTCCAAGGGTCATCCACTGTATAGTATTTTTATGGCAAACGGCTTTTCTCTTGTTTATATTATTTTCATTTTACTACAGGCTTAAGTTCTGTCTAGTTATTCAAGTGATAAGAAGGTCTAAAAGCGATACATCGGTACTTTGTTAGATTTTTTTTTATTAAGTAGTCTGACAAACGGTTTACAAAAAGCAAAATACTTGAAAATTAAGATTTTGTATTTCTTAACACGTTAACTGTCCGCGAAGCAGACACAATAGCATAACAATTGCTGTGAATATTTCGAGCACCGGACAGTGAAAGTTTTATCTAAATGATTATTCAAAATCACGTTTTCCTGTTCGTAGATAAAATTAAAGGGCAAAAGATTATTCAATATAGGTCCCGCGGGGTAATTGCGTAACATACTAACAATAGGAATGGATTTCATTTTGACAGTTCAACAACATTCATTGCGTTATTTATGTTGTTGAGCCGACAAATTTTTAGAACAAATGAAGCAATGAATTAGCAATAGGCTTCAAAATGATTCAGATTGTGTTAGATAGTGTGTTATGCAATTAGAGTGCTGCACTTAGTCAGAAAAGCTTTTTTCATCAACTCCGCAGGTTGACTCTGCGACTTCTTTATACAAAAATATAACACCAAATGCATCTAAATAGATAAAACGTCCGAGATGTCAGTCGAAAGACGCTACCCTCGTCAAAGATCCCATATTATTGTTTAATCCAAAAGAATCAAAGCATCCGCCGCATCTTTTATCAAATCACACACTCCTGATTTTTCTTTGTAAGAATGTGGTTGCGGGAAGCACAGAACCAGTCAAAATGGCGGTGCTTGAGGGAGCCCTATACACAGCAGGATGTCTTTCAGCTGAAATGATAAATGATAAATGATTTTATTTCTGTAAGTAGGTTTGCACAAACACTTTTACACGTCACGTCGATGATGATGATGATGAAGAAGGTGGTAAGCAATGCATTGAGCAAAACCAAGAAAACCAAGAAAACCACTAATTTTAATTAAACGCCCAGCAAGGTGAACAATTAATTAAAAACTCCATAATCTTTCAAAACTCTGTTGAACTAAATATAAGTAGTAATTGCTTTAGAAGGCTTCAAATAGGTGCAGCTTGTAATCTGAATTGAACTGCTGTTTGAAAATATACTCTGTGGTCCATTGATTTTACCTTATAACTACCATTCGCAACAGAACCTACATAATCAGCCTATAACGTTACCACTAGTGGAACACCAATAATCACAACACCGTAATCCTCCACGCGGGCCCAGTGCGGGTTGGTGGATGTCACATGTCTTGGAATTTTTGGTTCTAGGACATGCCGTCTTTACGATGTTTTCCTTCACCGTTTTTGAGACCTGGGCCTGCAGTCTCGACATGAATAGTGACAAAAATCTGTCGCTAAGTCGTATCGATGTCAAATTTCTTTAATAGATTTTCAATTTTATGCTGTGGAAATAAAGTTGAAAATCCATTAAAGGAATTTGACATCGATACGACTTAGCGACAGATTTTTGTCGTTATCTAATGTCGAGACTGCAGGGCCAGTGGTGATGAAATAACTTACACAAAGTAAAGCGCCGGTCTGGGTACGAACCCAGACAGGCGGCACCCAGAAGCTATATCATTCCAATACATAACTTCTTAATATTACTTATGTATTATTACTGTCATTACTTGCATATCATTAGTCATTAATTAGTCTTTATCGTAGTTATACCAATTACAAGGAAATCTTTGAATCTAGATCCATTTTGTAACACTATTTTCCTCATGTTACGAATAATATGTTCTTACATTTTTCTTGTCCAGTCGCCAGCACATCAAGTTGCTACAAAGTGTCAGATTTTCTCATTCGATTTAGAACTTAACGATCAACTTTTTAAGGTTTAAAATCGTTTGGAGAAATTTGAAAGTTTCGTGTAGTTTGACCTGCTGGCGAATGTACGTGTATCTTATGTATTAGCCATTGTCTTGATTTTTATAATACAGGGTGGAAGTACATCGACGCGCCAACTGTTACCATGGATTCAATACATAATTCTGAACACCCCAGCGTTGACTTTTATTGTCGGTTATTTAAAAAAACAGCTGTTTCATAAATAGTGCAATAACTACGCGGTCAAAATGTATGGAATAGCATTTTTTTTTTAAATCAACTGATGGATATTGTTTGCTAGAGAAAACATAAATACAATTAATTAAATGTCTACATTTATATCTGTAATTTTTATGGTGTACATAATAAAGAGTATTCTATTCTATTCTATTAAAGTTATGTGCGTCAGTTAAAATCAATCACGTTAATTATTAATTCCATGGATTACAAAAAAAAAAATTATATTTTCTACCTACTTCTTAAAATCATGTCTATTCCGTTTTCCGGAGATTTTCGTATAAAAACGTAGGTACTTACTCGGAATCGTTTGATTTCTTAGTATAAGGAAAATTGGAACTTTGGGCTCCTGAATTCATAGCAGTGTTCTATCGAGATTATTAGATTTGCTGAAGAGTGACGTTCCATTCCCTAAGGATAACTTAATAACGACTGAACTATGTAGTTACCTTGGTATGTCAATTGGATTTTTATAGAAAAAATATATTATTCTAAGATTTAAAGGCTCCTACAAACAGGCGCAACATGCAACGCGAATCGCACGCGACACAAAGGCACCGCCTACTTGTCGCGCGACGAGCGATGCCTTTGTGTCGCGTGCGATTCACGTCGCGTGTCGCACCTGTATGAAGGAGCCTTAAAGGTCAATATGGTTGTTGATCTGTCGAGTCTTGATTAAAAAAAAAAAATGTTTCTTTAACTTAGTACACAAAAAAGAAGAAAAACGAGGAAAAGCTTAGGACACAAGTGTCCTAAGCTTTTTCTTAAGGGGGAGCGCAAGTGTAGCCCGCGAAATTCAAATTTTCTTACGTTTTTTGCAATTTGAAGGTCAATGTCAGGTTGTATTTTGACTAAAATAATATGATTCGCGACCGTAACAAATATGGCTTTACAGAATTATAATCATTAGAATCAGCAATACAACTCCTTAAGTTAGAATTGGTGTCAAATGTCATGATTTCATGAAATAGTCATTTAATACAATAATATGAACTTAGAGAGATGTATTGCTGATTCTAATGATTATAATTCTACAACATTAGTTTTAGTATATGCGAAACCTGAATATAGTTTGTTCAGAATAAGTAACTGAATCGATTCCAATAATTTTTAAACCATGTTATATTTTGTCGCAAAAATATTTAAAAAAAGTTACAAGTTGGACACCAAGCGACACTAAGTACCTATCCGCAATCATACGCGCACAACACAGGTCACGGCAGGTCATAGCGGCACTTGGCGCGGGCGCACGGCACACTGTGGGCTGAATTTTGCGTTTCATAGACATTCAAAATGTTTTTTAAGTGTCGCTTTTTTTTGCTTGGAAACTGTTGGAAATACATACTTTATGCCTTATATAATGAACTTTCAGGTTTATAATCGTAAATAGCGCACTCAGATTTTTTTTCGAAAAAAATTGTACGGAGTCGGCCTAATAAATGATGATATCTCCATTATCGCACAATTGCGCCTAATATCCTCTTAGGTCATTAATATATGAATTATTTTGGATTTTTCGACATACTCCATGCTAACGTCAAACGAGCGTTTTTTTTAAAAAAAATCTTTGATAATTTAGATTTTTTTTAATGTTTATTTTTTCGTTTTTAACTAATATTAAGCCTAACATGGATGTATATAGACTAGACATTTACGCAAATCAATTATGTGCCATATTAGAAAGTGAAATTCGTGAAGAGGCTTCAGAAGCGAGGAACAAGGACTTCAGAAAATCTTCTGAAGTCCTTGTTCCTCGCTTCTGAAGCCTCTAAGCTCTCTAATATGGCACATAATTGATTTGCGTAAATGTCTAGTCTATATACATCCATGTTAGGCTTAATATTAGTTAAAAACGAAAAAATAAACATTAAAAAATATCTAAATTATCAAAGATTAAAAAAAAAACGCACATTTGACGTTAGCATGGAGTATGTCGAAAAATCCAAAATAATTCATATATTAATTACCTAAGAGGGTATTAGGCGCAATTGTGCGATAATAGAGATATCATCATTTATTAGGCCGACTCCATACAATTTTTTTCGAAAAAAATTCTGAGTGCGCTATTTACGATTATAAACCTGAAAGTTCATTATATAAGGCATAAAGTATGTATTCTCAATAGTTTCCAAGCAAAAAAAATTGACACTTAAAAAAACATTTTGAATGTCTATGAAACGCGAAATTCAGCCCACAGTGCGGCGGGGCGGGGGTAAAACAACCACTTCAGTCGCCCGGACGCTACAGGTTAACGCGCACGTGTCACGCTCTCTTTCAGTTACAATACGCCATCGCGATTGCGCGGCCGCCGTGGGCCTTACAGTTGTCTTTCGGTTGATCGTGTACGGTATACCTATCGTATGTAAAAAGTATCGTGTGACCATGTCTTTCTCATACACAAACGTCCAGTACACAGAAATGGTACGTACCACAGATATATGTACGTACACTAGCGGTGTGTGGTGATAACGTATCCCTGGCAGTGCGGCGGTACGAGGAGCAATTCGGCATCAGAGTATCGTGAAACACAATGCTTTCCGCCACACAAAAATCTAGGGACTACGGTACTTTTCGGCCTCCGACAGCAGTCGATAGAGGAGTGAGTCGAATTACTACCACAGTCCAAGACGGAATTTTGGACTACATGGCCAACAAACCTACAGCCTGCTGTGTTAAGTAATGCGATATTTAACAGTTTTTATCCACTTTGACGGCACGGTTGGCGCAGTGGTTAAGCGATTGACTGCTGCGCTGCGTGTCGCGGGTTCGATTCCCGCACGGAACAAATATTTGTATGACCTACAAGTAGTTGTTCCGGGTCTGGCTGTTTGTGTATGTGAGTTTTAAATGTTTGTAAACGCACCCACAATACAGGAGAAATTCCTAGTGTGGGGCAACGTTTTTAAAAAAAAAAAAAAAAAAAAAAAAAAAAAAAAAAAAAAAAAAAAAAAAAAAAAAAAAAAAAAAAAAACTTTGAACTTTAAGTGTTTGGCTTATGCCGTCAATGCGATTTTTTGCACCTTATGGTGCAAAAAATCGCATTGACGACATTTTATCACTTACGGCTGCATTTACGAATAAAGTACATAATAATATCTACCTACTAGACTAGACTACTAGACCATTACGACAGTCCAAAGCCTACAAGTGTGATGTAAAATGTTATTACCGGATAATTACAATCCAATCGTCGTACGGTTAGGTAGGTACCTACTGCCAAATTATTATCAATGAGCGCGAGACGACGCGAGAGGCGCGTGCGGTGCCTTGGCGCCGCGTGGTGACCATGTTTTTATACGGACAACCAGGTAATATAACAAGCTTATAACTTTGTGATTTTTCATGATACAGTTTTGAAATTTTGTAAATAGATTCTTTACATAAAAATACTAGACACGTGTTTCGGGTTTCGCATATACTAAAACTAATATTTTATAAAGCCATATTTGTTAGGGTCGCGAATCATATTTTAATCAAAATACAACCTGACAATGACCTGCAAATTGAAAAAAACGTAAGAAAATTTGAATTTCGCGGGCTATCCTGAAGGTTCCGCCTTAATATGTTGCTTGTAGAATAATCTGACAAAAAATCAGACAGATTTTGTTTACTGCAGTGGATCATAATACTTTTAGGCATTATAAAACTTGCGTTTAGGTCCTATTGTCCCCTTAACAAATAATGTCAGTCGTGTTAGGAAATTCCGGGTGTAAAAATATGTACCCATTATCAAAAAATTGCAAAAAGTATACGTACAAAACATACTGCTTTAGATGGTTTATTTTATTGGATAACTGTTGTTCGAATTACCGACGTCAATCAATTACAATACAACACAAATAATAAACGTTGTTAAAGTTTGATATACAAACTGCTAAATATCAAGCTATACATTTCCAGTATAAGCTGATCTCTCATTGTACTGAAATCCTATACAATGCGAGATCAGGTTAGACTGGAAATGTATAGCTTGATATGTAGCCGTGTGTACCAATACTTTCTATTGATGAGGCCGTTTTTAATACCAATCATGATTCAATCAATATATCCAATAGCGGTATCTGTGCAAATATGATAGTACAAGTCATCATGCTCATCGTGCGTTAAGTGTCGGTAAGTGTCAATGGCCTTAGAAATAATGTTAGTTTTAATTTTACCCGCAGGTACCACCATCGTCATCATGATTAGCAGCTATGTTCCACTCATTGTTGAGTATAGGCCTCCTGCCTTTTGTACCATGCTACCCTAGTCGGGGCGAGTCTCATCCAGGTCTTCCCTGCGATCTTCTGTAGGTTGTCCACCCACCTGGCTAGGCAGGTACCTTATCTGTTAATAACTAAAATACGTACATACTGCACCCTAATTGCATAACACATTATCAATCACAATCTGAATCATTTTGAAGCCTATTGCTAATCCATTGCTTCATATGTTCGAAAAATATGTGCTAAACAACGTAAATAACGCAATGAATGTTGTTGAAATGTCAAAATGAAAGCCATTCCTACTGTTAGTGCGTTACGTAATTACCCCGCAGGTCTTCCCTGTGATCTTCTGTAGGTTGTCCACCCACCTGGCTAGGCAGGTGCCTTATCTGTTCATAACTAAAATACGTACATACAGGACCCTAATTGCGTAACACACTATCAATCATAATCTAAATCATTTTGAAGCCTATTTCTAATCCATTGCTTCATATGTTCGAAAAAATTGTCTGCTCAACAACGTAAATAACGCAATGAATGTTGTTGAAATGTCAAGATGAAAGCCATTCCTACTGTTAGTGCGTTACGTAATTACCCCGCAGGTTGGTAGGGACATCGACGCGCAACCTGTTACCACATAATTTACACATGATTCTGAAATCCCTGCGTTGAAATTTATCGTCAGTTATTTAAAAAAATTACTGTTCCATACATTTTGATCGCATAGTTATTGTACTTTTCTATGAATCAGCAGATTTTTTTTTTTGGTAACTTACGAAAAATTTCAACGCATGGCCGGCGGTTCAAAATCATGTACGGAATCCATGTTAACAGGTTGCGCGTCGATGTCGGTCGCTGCCAACCTGTATATGTTTTACACTCTTTCTATTGTACAAAAACTAGCGCCTTTTTTGACCATCGCCATTCGCCATTCGCCATTACCTACCCGATACACCAAAACATAGATGCAGAATTATAAAACTGAGTGCAAAATCTAGTACCAGATTTTATTTTAATAATCTTCGTGACAATGATATAAAAGTAATAAATGTAGGCGGACCGACAAATCGTAACTGTACTATAGATTGATCGAACTTAAAAGTGAAAGCCACCCAGAGCAAAACAAGTTCCGTTTTGTACAGTACAGTCAACAAAAGAGATAAGTAACCAGGGCCGTCGAAATAGTTGAAGTTTAGTAAGAAACCTTTTTTTTTGGGTGGGCAGTCATCAAATAACTTCTCCCGCTCTGGGTGGAGCTCAGGCCGTGTCAAACTTTTATTGGCTAAAACCCGACCGTGTTCCTTCAGTTGCCTGTGCGCCAGGGCCTCGGTAACTCTTTCGAACAATCCGCGACCCCGACAGGCAACGGCCCTAGCAGACCCTGTCAATTAGTGCTGACATCTCTTTGAGACGCGCGTGGAACACAACGCGCTGTCCACCCGGGCCTGCGGGGTAATTACGTAACACACTAAAAGTAGGAATAGGTTTCATTTTGTCAGTTCAACAACATTCATTGCGTTATTTACGTTGTTGAGCAGACAAATTTTTCGAACATATGAAGCAATGGATTAGCAATAGGCTTCACAATGATTTAGATTGTGATAGATAGTGTGCTACGTAATAAGGGTGCTGGTCCTTAGGGGAGAGGTGTGTCAATCGAAACAAAAAATAAACAATCCTTCATAATATTTTAATTAAAAATCACAGCGCACTAATTTTTGGTCACATTATAGTTGAGTTATCTAATTATAAAATCCAATACAGAAAGTAACAAAAACGTCGATAAAATTCTTGAAAATGGCACTTAATGAGATCAGTCAACAGTGTTACAATTGCTACAGCGAGAGAGTCAATTGTAACAGTAATGAGAGTCAATTGTAACAGTAATGAGAGTCAATTGTAACATACAGAAATCGTCAACAATAAAACAATAACTCAACAAAATCTTGTCAGCAGTTCACGCTAATGCGTGAACTGCTGACAAGATTAACTAACAAAACTATTAACAACTAACAACTTAAAAAAAAAAAACTTAAAACACTTAAAAAATAATAAAATCAATAACAGTCATTCCGACAAACATTTAAAACACACAAAAAATAGATCTTTATTCGCACAGCTGGAGTGTGCCCATATATGGCAGTCTGTGCTTTGCAATCAATCTTCTCTACTGATTTTATAATGTTCAAAACAGAGTATACAATAATTATCGTCTTCGTCTGCATCATCTGTGTCTTCATTTATATTTTCCTCTGTCTCATTATTTTCACTTCTTACAGTATTTTTTCTGGTCAATTTCTTCCCTGTCGGCTTAGATTCTAAATTTCTTAATTTTGGTATCTTTTTCTCATTAATCTTTCTTTGCTTTGCCTCTAACGCTTCCTTTTCTGGCTTATCAGTATATATTGCACTTTTCCCTTTAGATCTTGTAGTTTTAGATTTGAGTCGAGGTGGTGCTTTTGGAAGCGGGACCAAATCTGCTAGTGAAGTCCTACGTGGCGATGTTTGATTAGAAAGACTTGAATACCTGGACAGAGTGACATGGCACATGCCAAAGCTGGTAGCTACACTTCTGACGCTCTTCCCTTGCTTAATTACAATTTCACAAGCTTCAGTATATTTTTCTGGTGGCACGGTGCCACGCAATGTCTTCCGAGGTCCTTTATAAACCATTTTGTATGAATTCTGAAAATAAAATGGTACAATGGTAATGGTGGTCAAATGTAACATGTTACAATTGCCTCTCCTTGTTTTGTTACTTTTGCACCACTGCCGCCATTTTGCAATTAAAACTTATTTAAAAAAAAATCTATGGTAAATTTGAACAACTCACATACCTGCACGTATAGATTGGATGTTAACTCATCCGAAAATCATCACTTAACTATAAAAAACTCTTTAATTTTTTTTATTAACAAAAACCGAGCCGAACAATAATTTTACTAAACTTGATAGATTTCAAATTTTCATGTATTGAGAGCGCATGCGTAAACTGTTTTAGCTGTAAGTTCGGTCGGTAAAACAACACCAAATAAAGCTTCGATTACCACCAAGAGCTACCGCTACTCGTCAGTAGATGTCCTGAAACAACATATGTTACAATTGCCTCCCTGTAACTATTGACACACCTCTCCCCTACCAGACGGCGAGCTACTTAGTAAGAAACTTATGAATGTTTTCGAATAAAATCAAATTTAATTAAGTAGTAAAAAACAAACAGCGGGGTAATTACGTAACACACTAACAGTAGGAATGGGTTTCATTTTGACAGTTCAACAACATTCATTGCATTATTTACGTTGTTGAGCAGACGAATTTTTCGAACATATGAAGCAATGGATTAGCAATAGGCTTCAAAATGATTCACATTGTGATAGATAGTGTGTTACGTAATTAGGGTGCAGGTCATTTATCCAATTAAATTTCATTCGAAAACATCCAGGGTCCACCAGGGTCGTCGGATATAGTTGAAGTTTAGTAAGAATCAGTTTCTTACTAAACTTCAACTATATCCGACGACCCTGGTTACTTATCACATTTGGTGACCGTACAACGCTCTTCAAGTTATGACTGTGTTGCACAATGGACACGCGGAATTCTTAAATAAATGACAATGACTGCCAAACCCTCATTCGACAAAATCCAACTAATGACTCGTAAAGGTCAGGAGAAATTTCACTTTAAAAAAATTAGGCACAAAGACACAAAAGCGAAGTAATAATTAAAAGCTTTGTCGAAAACGTAAAAATGCAAATGTGAGCTTTTAATGACGTTTTTCTTTCTTTGATATTTTTGGAATAATTTATTACTCGGATTTATTATCAAACTGACTTTCAGTCTTACGTACAGACAACATCAAAAGTTAAGATTGTACTTATTTATAGTACAATCGCCAGCAGGTCAAGCTACATGAAACTGTCAAATTTCTCCAAACGATTTTAAACTTTAAAATATTTATGGTTAAGTACAAAATCGAATGAGAAAATCTGACAGTTTGTGGTAACTTGATCTGTTGGCGGCTGTACAATCTTAACTGTTGAAGATGTCTGTTGTCTTTTGTTGTGTTTTGGTGTTGTTCTCATTTATAAATCATTTTCGAAACTGTATAAATAATACTTTCAAAAATGATTTTTAAGAGGGCCCTTCCCGGTCCGTCTATCGTCAACGCAAGCATGATTGAAAAGCTTGTTGTTTCATCCAACGCAATGTTTGAAGAAGAAACAAGAGTGAGAACGCGATAACATCGAACGAAAATTTCACAAAACTTGTTCCAGGAAATACGTGTTTTGAAAAAGCCTTACAATTTTTTTGAAAAAATGTTTGTCATTTAGAATTTCTATTACATGTACAAGGTTTCTATGAAGATGCTTTCTTTACTTTTACAATTTATGAGTACATTATGAACGGCCAAAGTTGAGGTAAATTTGTGCAAAAAAGTAGATTTTTGGAGGCTTATACTGAATTTGTTTCCCCAAATTTAGATGTTTTGCTTGCAAAGAAACCTATATAAAGTGCACAAAATACCTATTAGTTCAAAATTTTCTATGAAAGATGTGTTACAACGCCATAATCACGTACGAGCGTTTGTATGAAAAGTATGACGGGTTGGCCGCTCTTAAATACCAAATTAAATCGACTTCTACTTGTACGTAAGGATTGTACCTACGGAAGCGAGAAGTGAAAACAAAAATTGTCCTAATAAAAATAAACACATAAATATGTTACTTTGCTGGTGACGCTTGTCAAGACTACAACAAGACGTTTCTAATATAACCTTTAAATAACACCGTGACAAGATAATATCATAATTAAAGACCAGTTATCCAACCGGTTTCCGTTAGAATCGGGAACACTGCAACACAAAACAAGCCTAATAGGAAAATTATACGACTCGTTACCTTGAGATATTATATTGTCAAAGTTCATCACGATTTTAATAAACTAACATTATTAGCATTCATTTACATAACAGGCGACGATTGATTTGTTTCAATTTGATACAAGCGTGGCAATTTAATTAAATTAGGAAAATCTACCATCCTACCGTTTTTCAAACAGTGCTTATTTTTTTAATTAAAAATGTCCTATATTACTCAAGAATACTGATGCTGATAAAATATCAGTGGACATTTTTTTTTGTAATCGGATCAGTGTTTCTGAAGATTATCTTTTACAAACATACAAACAACTTAACCTCTTTATAATATTACTGGTTGTTGATTGCGACTTCGTCTGCAATCCAGGATGAAAAGTAGCCTATGTCCTAACCCAGGCCCAACAAAAAAAAAACTCACCTTAGCATTTACAATATTTGTTAGGCCGAATACTTTAAATTACATTTCGCTCACGCTCTTTTCAATGGCCCTTATTTTTTGAGCACATATCATAGGTACAAGCATTTTTGAGGATTAAGCAATGCTTCTTAAATGCTTGTATGACATCAACAGCAAGATTCATTTCAAAACCGATAAAGGACCCCGCACAAGACTTTAGAAAAAAGCCGTTCTGTCAATTCGGCTGAAATCTTGGGATAATACAGCCTGTAACATGATGATTGAAAGTCTAGCATAAACATAACCAGCCTATAATGTTCCCACCGCTGGGACACAGGCCTCCTCTCTATGAGAGGGCGGGGGCCATAATCCGCCACGCGAGCCCAGGGGTTGGTGTATGTTACATGTCTTCGAATTTTTGATTCTCAGACATGCCGGTTTTCTTACGATATTTTATTTCACCTTTTTGAGAGCAGGGATGATGAAATATACAATGAAATACACTAAGTAAAGTGCCCGCCTGGGTTCGAACTCACGACCTATAACTCGTAAGTCGGGGCCGATCTTGTAGTATTATGTATTCTGTGCCGATACTGCTGGGCCACCACTGCACTGCTCTCATTAATTGAAAGTCTATATGGGTGCAAACTTTAATACTGGCCAGTTTTAGAGAAATAGCTATTTTTATGTTGAAGTCTGAAGCCAAATTTGCCCAACGGCCTTTCCTTACATTTTGTGCGGGATCCTATAATTTTACCTATACACACGCAAACATGATTCCAATTCTACAAATCACTATAACTAATAGTCAATTGCATCGTGTCGTGTTAACTAAACAGGGTGTTCAATCTAATCTGCAGCCGCGTTAATTACAGTGCGATAGTAATTGACTATTAATGGGCCACAGGATGCCAGTCCAACGCTATATTATTGTGATTATGATTGACTGAATCTCAGCACGATATGACGATGAACTGATCGATTTGATTCATAACAGGCATAAACAATGTAGGTACATAATAATTTTTTAATATTTTATGGTTTTTAGGCGTTAGGAACCGTATACGTCGTTCCAGAACACCAGTAGCGGATGCTGGCCGCATAGCTGCTGCTCTAAAGTGGAACTGGGCTTGCCACATCTGTCGCATGTCGAAGCAGCAATACTCAAAAACCACCATTAAATTCCAAACAGCAGGAAACGACTACGCGGCAGGCCCAGAAAGAGATGGCGGAATGAGCTGGACTCCATCGCAGTAGACCGGGAAAAGTGGAAACCGGGAAGGGAGGCATTTGCCCTACAGTGGGACAACTCAGGCAATAATAATAGTAAATTATAACCCCACCGCCGATTCTCTACGTTGACGTCGTGGTGGGGCTTGTGCGCTCCGAAGTCTAGATCTGTGCAGGTAGATTTTACTTTGCCAGAACAGGTCTAGGGTGAGGAGCCAGACCAAGAGAGATATAAAAACCCGCAGGGCAGCACATGGCGAGCTGTTGGGCAGTAGCGACCCCTCGGACCCTATCTCCTGGTAATAGTTTTATTCCTCACTTCTGGCTTGCCTTCATTGGCCAGCTGGAGTGAACACTGAAGAGGAACAGAGCTCGCACCTCATTCTTGCCTTTTTTGGCCGGCTTGAGACGAGATTCGCAAGAGCAAACGTGCTCGGAGGAAGGAAGTATTCCAGTACGTGCTGGTACGGATCTTGACCATCTTCCGGGCTCTGGGATTGTCCTGATAGCCGTGGAATACCTCTTCACTCCTCAAGTACTTCAGGACAGGTTGCCCCCTTGTCCCTACGTCACTATGTGCTAGCGACAGTGTCCGGGGGCCCATTATTGAGTGTGCAAGTCACCCTCTGCCATTTTTTCGTGAAAATTATATTATCATTGGGGAGGCAGGAGACATAGTCCTTCCACAATTCCAAGTAACCAATTCACTACAGCCACCCAAAACCATAGCCCAATATATTTATTTCCATGTTCTTCAATAGTTCTGCACCAACCGGGGATTGTCCTTGGGTGCACTTGCATAGGGCATACAGGGATAACCGTCGGTTGTTGCCTCATTCCACTTAAAATTGTCTAAGGGGCCTCTGCGAGTTGGATTCGGCCCCTCGTACTTCTTTCAAAGGACCGGGACCCCATGGTCCCGAGCTATGTTAACATATAATAATATAACTTTTATTTCAGACAATATTTACCGTCCATATTAGTACAATTTAGGAATAATATTAAGTATATCACTACTAAACATAGATATACCGTCAAACGGGGTGAATAGGAACGCGGGGGTGAATCGAAACGAAACTTTAAAAGGAATTTTAACATTAAAATAATATAGTTTGTTGCCAAAAAGAACTCTAATGTATTTACTGTATTATAATTAACGATTAAGTGCCCTTGTTGGCAACAAATTATATGATTTCAATGTTAAAATCCCTTTTAAAGTTTCGTTCCGATTCACCCCGGCGTTTCTATTCACCCCGTTTGACTGTAGATAGATAAAAAGAAACCAGAATATTTAAAACTAGAACTTTAAACTTTCTAAATTCAATCAAAAGATTATATAAACCATGCGGGCAATTTTTTTTTGTTCCAGCTTGGTGTTACATTGTTTCCGTTTTCTTTTTTTTATATTTTAATGTCCTGCATTTACTATCATATCTGGCAACTTATTGTACAACAGTACCGTTCGCTTCTTCTTATAAAATATTTTTATATAATATAATGGTTTTTTACTTACGTGGTTGTATCGGGTTTACCCGAATAGTTTCGAACTCGTACGAGTCTTTTTCATGACCCGAACACACGGCGAGATCGCGAGTTGAACTGTTTGTAAACTTATAATAAGTACTGTCAACCGCAAATCAGTGGTAACGATTTGATATTGACATCGCCTTTATGTCGTAGCACTAGAGGCGATTTTCGTAGTTCATTCATTCATTCATTTCATTCATTAACAATTAACATTGTGTTGAACATTACATAGGTATAGAATAAAATTATCACATGCAAAAAAAAACGATACATTTAAAAGCCTAATTAAAATTAAAGTGAAAAGTTAGTTCAAAAGTCAAATTAATTTAAAATATGTCAACAAATAAATACAATGTCAAATTAATAGTAGATATTATGCAAAATTCTATGTCAGAATAAACAAAAATAAATAATTGAGAGTATAACTTCATCAAGGTCCTACGATGAGCATAGTGTTTAAGTCAAAAGATAATTTATTACATAACTTGTTCACTGCTACTTATCGTTTGACATGTATTCAGATACCGAGTATAAACATTTTTCCAACAAGAAGGCTTTTAATTCAGTTTTAAATGAGTGAGAGCTATAAATTAATAATTTTAAATCAGTCGGTAACCTATTAAATAACTCGACTGCTTGATATCTGGAACAATGCTTAGCTATGTTAAAATTTGGTGCCTTTTTGTGTTTGAATTCCTTCCTTCTTGTGCTTTCTCTTATCTTACGTTCCTCTTGTGTTTCATACTCATGAATATACTTAGCAAAGAGATTAAGGATTACTAATATATATAAACTTGGTACTGTTAAAATGTCTAATACTTTAAAGTGCTCTCTACATGAATCTCTTTGTGAGATCCTTACTATAGTCCTTATGGCACGTTTCTGTAAGATAAACGCTTTCTGACAGTTATAACTATAGCTGTTTCCCCAAAGCATTATGCTGTATCTTAACCTAGATTCTACCAGCGCGTAATATATAGCCTTTAGTTGCTTTAGCTCCAACATATCTCTAAGGCTCCTGAGTGCGTAGCATGCTGATGAAATTGAACAGTCAATAGCAGCTAGCTCCTGTTTCCAATTTAAATGCACGTCTATGTTAATCCCTAAAAAAATTACTTTGTCCACTAATTCAATCTTGTCTCCTTTGACTTGTACATCTAAATTGTCGTTATGGCGAGTGGTAGTTTTAAATAAAATGATGTTAGTTTTACTTGTGTTTAGCAAAAGGTTATTGGCCGTAAACCAATCGCAGAGATTTTGTAGGCTTTGATTTACATTTTTGGTCTACTCTTTTAAGTCATTCGCCCCAATTATTATATTTGTATCATCTGCAAAGACAACAAGTTTTAACAAGAGTGCAAGTGTTACCACTTATGTACGATTACCTACACCTTCCTCTTTACTCAAATTATTAAAAACCAAAAATACCTACCGCCACCACCTCTGCTGAAAACCATTCAATTCTCGTAAAAGGTATAAACTCCAAAGTAATTTTGTTCTTGAAAACCATTCACTCCTTCTCAGAAATTTTGTGTAGCGAATTTCAGACCAGCATGGACGTCGAACAGCGCTGTGGAATTGGCATACACAACAAAATAGAACATTTTCATCAGTATTTTCTCGTTTAATCTATTGTGGTTTTTACTGTATTCTACTGTAGCAGTTTTTTAGATACCTACCTACTACTTTATAGAATTACTAGCTTCTGCCCGCGTCTCCGCCCGCGTCAAATTTCTTATTCCCCCGACCCACCTCGTCACATCGCATCACCTGTCCGCGCTATCACTTAATTTTCGATTGGCGTTGTTACTGACTTTTTTTCTTTTTGGTCGGCTCCTTAGGGTCATAGCGTGTTGTTACAGAGCCTTCCTCAAGAATTGGGCTATCAAATGCACAAATATTTTTTCAAATTCGACCGGTAATTTCCGAGATCAATCCCTACATACAAACTTACAAACAAACAAATTTTACCTCTTTATAATATTACAAGCTGTTCGTACCCGGCGTCGCCCAGGGTGAATTTCACACAAAAATAACATCCAAATTTCCGACATTTCCGCTGGATTTTCCAAAAAAAAAACTTGCATACATACCTTGTCCTGACAGTTACAAATTCAACAAAAAAAGAATTAGACAAATAGGTGCAACCGCTTTGAAGTGATGCGGCAATTTTTGGCAATTGACATTTTTGGCAATTGATTTTTATTTATATAGTTTACCAGTATAGAAAACAAAGAAGCCAAAGGTGCTCTCATACAGTTTTAATCAATTGAATATTCTGTGTATATACGCACATCTCTAATTATTAAAAAAGTAACAAGCTAATCTATTAATGCCATTTATGCCATGCTTAAAACTTTAATGCGAGGCAATAAAGTTGAGCAATTAGAACCTTCTACTTTTAACACCTACCATATAATTAATTCTGTCTGGTTATATTTTTTTGTTGTCAATACACAACAAAAACTAAACCGTGTCAAGAGATTGAAACTAATACTGGGGCAAAGATCAAACCAAAGACGAAGTTGTATTTAGTTACAAATTACATAATTTACTTACAGTTTACAATTTAAATATTGCATTACACTCGCAGTTTTTTAAACATTTGATGAAAAAGTTAAGAAGCTTTTAGTGTGTGTCTATTTACATTAGTATGTTAGACCATATTTTTACACAATCAGTAGGTAATTTAACCAAAAAACACCGGCCAAGTGCGTCTCGGACACCGCTCAGTGAAGGGTTCTTTAGTCGGGATGAATATTTAAAAATGCACAGTATTGATTTTACCGGCCGCAAAAATACGCCGTTGCGATGCGATGTCGCAACGGTGTACTATGACCAACCATTATTTCTTGTATGTTTCCCTTGTTTTTGTTTAGTGTCTGTGCCTACTAACGTAATCGTAAGTTTTACTAACAATCTTATTGAGTCTTCGTTACTCGCATATAGAAAAATTCTATTCTATCGTACCAATTTTTGGAAAAAGTATGAAATATGTTATTTCTGCAGTTGTAAGCGAACATATTCCATTTCTACTTAAACTCCTCCTTTCCTTGTCCTGTTTCTTTCTACCTTTTCTAACTATTGACTTAAATGGCAAAGTCACGTAGAAACACCCTATTTTTTTAAATTATGGGATCCAACAATGCCCGACACGCTAATGTGCATTGATTTTGGTTTTCATCCCTCCGTTGCCTGTATCAGGAGCGCTACCCCTAATATTTTTTTCGAAGTTACACCACTTTATTGTTTAGCGGTGCACAGAATACAACTTCTTTCAAATTTTTATCGCTATAGTGCAAATAGTCTCCTAGTAAAATGGCTGTGTCACATATGGGCAAACGAAAATATAAGAGTTCCGTTTTCTCCATATGGCTACGGAACCTTAAAAAGGAAGTTCCTCGCAGCACTTATATAAAATTTAAAGTAGGAAAAACGAAATCACGCACATACAGAATTACCAACTTTAGTACGACTACAATGCATAATAATTATGAATGAAACATTTAATAATAAAATATGCAATATCTCAATTCTCACATAGATTATCAATCGTAAGTGTTTGTACAAACCTACTTACAGAAAAATCGTTTATCATTTAATCGTAGAAAAACATACATAACACATTCTCGTAGCAAAATTGAAAACACTGGCAAAAGTATATAAAGAATAGTAATAGAAGTAGTATAGAGTATCGCAATAAATTTTAATAGGTCTTTACCTATGAAATTGCCGTTTTGTATGAAAAAATTTAAACGAATTTTTTTCATGAATTTTTTATTTGTATTAATCGAAGTAATCACCCATGCAATCAATGCATCTTTGCCATCGCAGTGGCAGTTTATTGATGCCCTTCTTAAAGAAATCAGCTGGACGGGAGGCAACAAATTCTTCAAAGGCATTTTGTACTGCCTCTCGGGTATTAAATTTTTTTCCCGCCAAGAAGTTATCCAAATTCTGGAAAAAGTAGTAGTCTGTAGGCGCAAGGTCTGGTGAGTAGGGCGGATGACGGAGAGCTTCCAACTCCAGTTCTTGCAACTTGGAGACCGTCTGCTGTGCAGTATGAGGTCGCGCGTTGTCGTGCAGGAGCAGCGGAGACGAGCGATTGACCAATGCTGGTTGGAGATGCGCCAGCTTCTCCATCATTGTGTTCAGTTCTTCACAGTACACATCTGCAGTAATGCTCACCCCGTTTGGTAAGAAGCTGTGATGAATCACACCGGCGCTAGACCACCAAACAGTGACCATCACTTTTCTAGGGGTAAGTTTTCGTTTAGGGCATTGTTTAGGTGCTGAACCAGGATCCAACCAACTTGCTGAGCGCTTACGGTTATCAAACAGAATCCATTTTTCATCGCAGGTAACAATGCGGTTCAAAATTCCTTCATTTGTGTGTCTGTTGAGCAGTGCAAGGCACGTCTCGACGCGTACTTCGCGCTGGCGATCATTGAGTTCGTGGGGCACCCATTTGTCAAGCTTTTTTACCTTGCCAATTTGACGCAAATGGACCAATATTGTTTTGACGCTAACGTCGAAAGCTGCTGCTAATTCAGCCGTAGATTGTGTATCATCAGCTTCCACAATCGCCTTTAATTCGTCATTGTCGACCAAAGTCTTCGGACGACCGCGAGGTTCATTTTTCAGGTCGAAATTTCCAGAACGGAAGCGAGCAAACCAATAACAGGTGGTGCGTTGGTTTGTAGAGTTAGCTCCGTAAACGTCGTTGATGTTGCGTGCCGCTTGTGCCGCGTTGCTGCCACGACGGTACTCATATTCCATAATTACTCGAATTTTTAACGTATCCATGATGACGAAAAAGATTGAAATGCGATGAAAATGTAACACTAATCAATAAAGAAATGACTACTTTTAGAAAAAAAAATCCATGTTTTTAAAATAAAATTAATTTGAAATTAGAATTCATAGCCAAACAAAAATTATTTTGATTTGAAATGGCCAGTACTGCAGAAAGGCAATTTCATAGGTAAAGACCTAATATTTCACAATAAACTAATTTCAACATTCATGTCAATTTCTATAACGAAGCGTGCGAGTCACAAGCGTTTAAAAGAAATAGATACTCATAATTACGCCCTCGCAAAATCTTTTAACAACATAATTAGACCATGGATTTATTGTAGATACAAGGAATATTTTGCAATCTGCAAACTTATTTTGTACCAGAACCCTAATTACGTAACACACTATCAGTCACAATCTGAATCATTTTGAAGCCTATTGCTAATCCATTGCTTCTTATGTTCGAAAAATTTGTCTGCTCAACAACGTAAATAACGCAATGTTTTTTTTTATTTTTTATTTAAAAACGTTGCCCCACACTAGGATTTCTCCTGTATTGTGGGTGCGTTTTCAAACATTTAAACACACATACACAAACAGCCAGACCCGGAACAACTACTTGTAGGTTATACAAATATTTGTTCCGTACGGGAATCGAACCCGCGACACGCAGCGCAGCAGTTAATGGCTTAACCACTGCGCCAACCGTGCCGTCAATGAATGTTGTTGAACTGTCAAAATAAAAGCCATTCCTACTGTTAGTGTGTTACGCAATTATCCCGATGGTGCAAAGCATCTTCAGTAAGATTTTTACGAACATAGGTATCTTAAATACTTGCCTACTTTATTATTTTATTAAGCTTATGTAAACCATTTTAAAGACACTCAGCAAATAATATAAGTTTCTTTTTGTTTTTAGACATAACAACTCGACGTCCCAGTGGCGAACGTCGAGTTGT
Organism: Dryobotodes eremita; assembly: GCA_917490735.1. Taxonomy (NCBI): domain Eukaryota; kingdom Metazoa; phylum Arthropoda; class Insecta; order Lepidoptera; family Noctuidae; genus Dryobotodes; species Dryobotodes eremita. Next base: position 16,197,801 of record OU823255.1, read on the forward strand.
TATGTAACAAAGATAAACATACATACATATGTAAATACCTACTTCTGTACCTTTAATATGCGAATCTTTTGTAATAAAAACTTCAGGTTTTATAATTAAGTCTCACGTACTTTTTGTCAGTTCTGCGGTATAAGTAAAAATGCTAAAGTATTCATTAATAAGTTTGTGGTTACGTCAAGTAAGGTGACGTTCAGTATATTCTGTAAATAATCTATAACTTTAAGTATCCAAAACTTGAGGCAGTTCGAAAAATCACATTTGTACCATATTAATATATCCAGTAATATCCACATTATGAAATTAAAACAAAGCCTTTTAATCAGTTCCAGCCTAGAAGAGAGAAACTTTCGGAAGCCATCATGTCAAAAACATCATCCACATAATCGTGAACTTCTGTGAACAAAAAAAATACTTTGTCTTGTCATCCATCAGACTCACGTCACACCGCGAGCGAAGCCAGATTATTATAATATGTTTCCTTAACTACAGACAAAATTTCTGACCTTCACTCAAAAGTCTTTGTTTCCACCCACGGAAATTTTCCGTCAAAAGAGATGGTAGCAACAAAACGGTTCGGTCAACCGCGCCCGCAGCCCGGCGGCGCTTCACCGTGCAGGGGGACTTGCTGCAGACAGCGCTTGTGCCACAATTACGCACACTTTCACTATTTGGGCAGTGGGCACTCAACGAAGTTAAGATTTCTCGCCTGAACACTATACCTCACCTAAATCCGACAGAACAGCGACTCTTTAACGGTAACCGAATGATTTATCGCTATTATCGGCACCGAATACTAGAAAACGTACTTGAATTTCCCATGGGAATGAAACATGTTTAACGTTAAAATATACTTTATTTACACTGCTAAGAGTAAATGGAATTGTATTCATTAGCACTTAATGTGAAGTCAGATCAAGTTAAATCATTTACAGCTAAATTGTGCCTCAAAACGAACTATCAAAACGTCTCATAGGCAGAAGATATGACTTTATTTTCTATATTTCCTTGATTTGACCCAAACTTGTTGAGCAGTATATTTATCTTTCAATCGGAAACCAATTTAGCTGTACAAAATTAATAACCTAAACAAACATATCACAAATCAAATAAATAAATTGAGCGGTAATCTAAAAGGTAACTTTAGTATCGACCTCACAACCGAACTTATATTAGAAAATATTCGGGGCCCACATACGACCCGCACTTGGGGAAATCTGGGGGAGCTTGAACAAAGTCACTTTGCTCACCTACTTTTAGTATAAAATCTAAGCCTCTCGTCCAATGAGAGGACCTTTCGTCTCTCATCATCCAGAACCCAGGATTGTCAGCCTTAAAACGTAGTGCAACGACACCATGTTTGGGCACTACTATAGTATCTTTCACTACCGGGTCGATGAGATTCCTGTTGAACAATGTACCTTCTTCATTCATCTTCTTGATGGTTTCGCTGTCGAAACTTCTGTTGAGTTCCCTCATGCCGACCACGTGAAAACTGTATCCATGTAAGTGGAATATGTGGTCGGATTCGCCACCTGTAATTAAAAAGGAAACGTTCAACGTAGTGTATATTCATTACTGGTATTGGTAAATGTGGGAAGCGGACGGAAATTAATTGCATTTACATTATATAAATGGATTTTCTCTGTGCAGGTCCATTATGGTTTATCTGATTGGACGTCTTCAATTAATTTAATAATATTATTATACTCTTTACATTTCGTTATAAGTGTGAGTACTACGCCTGAGTACTATTCAAACACTTTTCCTGGATGTTGATTGATTTTTATTACCTACATTTTCAACCTTGATCTTGTTACCTTGTGTAATAATAAATGATTGCATCTGTTTGTATATAATCAGAGGCAGAAATATAAAACCAAAGCATATCATCGCCGCCTTTAAACTTGTTTTTCTTGAATAGTTTTTGTGTTTTAGTGTAAGCATAGATGTGTTATGCAAATTGCGTAATATTACTCATTCATCTAGAATAATGTTTACAGCATTTATCTCATTCAATTTGCATAAATTATTTATACTGTATTTACACAGACATACAATAACCAAGCTCCAACCACCTAGATGTTGGTTGTTGGTTTAAACCCAATTTCTTCATTCGTATCCTAGGCAATTAATATTAGAGAACCACTAAAATTCTCTAATTACAATATTTGAACGTACATTTTCTCTTATTTACAGAGACGAGAAACGTCCTCTTTTGTGGTTTTAACATCCGTCTCCAGACTCCTGACGATCGTGAATAAATTAGGGACTGGCGCCTTGTTTCGCACATTTGTACCGACTTCAAAGGCTACGTACGGTGTGTGAAATATGTAAGGAATACGAACAAACAGAAATGCTGAAAGTATTCGTAGAGATGTAAACTTCAGATTTATGTATTGACTACAGATATAGTATATATTCAGGGTCGAATCAAATTAGCTGGCGAAAAAAAAACTGTTATACTCAACTCGACCTTCAAGTAACTTAACAACGGTCGTTGACCCCAAAATCATCAAATCATTATTTTTTTTGGTTGTTATTTTTAGATAAGTACCAAAAGCCATCACATCGAGTTTCGCTAACTAATTAAATTTGACCATGTATATTGTAGAAGGTTAGGTATTAATTATTTTATGCCCATAGTCTATACATACAATAAAATCATAGCGAAGTCAAAACTGTACATTGTTTTTTTTTTTAAGTAGTTTTTACGAAGTCTGTGAACGATTCTAATACCAATGAAAATATAATTTTTAGAATGTTTGTCAGTTTGTCTGAATGTATGTTCCAGCATCATGCAAAAACTACAGGATGGATTTTGTTCAAATTTTGCATTGATATTCCCTATAAGTCAGGTCAGTGTATAGGCTATATACATTTTGTTGTGTGAAAACGTCCACGTGAATATTCTCCAGGAATAACACATTAAAGCGATCAATTTAGTTTTATTTTCCTTGAACAACACTTTTTCAAGATGGGTTTCAACATTTCCGATCAAATTATAAGGCAATTAAAAAAATAATGTTTACTTCTCTAGTCTCATAAACTCATAACATTTCCATATATCAACCCCATGTCTTTAGGCACGAGTGCGTAACAAATGGTTTCATAAAAAAGAAACTACATATTACATATTTACATGTTCTCATTGCACTATATTTTTAAGACTCTAATTTTAATGTAAATGATATACAAGTATAAATAAATAATGTAATGCATAATAATAATAACATCCTTTAAATATATGTCTTCCATTTCGTTCATTTTTGTTATTCTTTACTGTAATACCAATATTAGTAGATATTTGAAGTTTTCATCTGGCGACAATCTCCGTTTAAAACAATCCAATCAGATGACAACAGAACGTCTGTCCGCCATTTTGACAGCGGGTGCCACCGACAAGAAAAGTGTATGTGTTCCTGTGCAGAGTTTTTCCGACTATAAACCTTTCATCTTGGTGGTTCAGCTATAAAAACAACGGTAAGGGTCTCCCTTATTATTTTTGTGTAAATTTAAAGAATACAACTTCGAAAAAGAAGCTGGATAAATCCAATAAGATTCTTTCTGACCATCAAATGTTTGAGATTGTAATTCAACTTATGGTTCAATTTCATTTATGTAACAATTTGTTACTTTCTTTTGTTGCGTGACAAAAAAATACGTAACTAAAATTAAGTAAAACCGATTTCATACAGAATTATTTTTGATATTTTAAATATATATTGTATTATGATTGAGATGTGTATTGAAAAATTTAATTTATCCGATGAATTCACAATCACACAATTCACAATTTCCACAATTTTGAGACTGATTTTACGACTGTAATTCAACAGATTGAGTATAATATTAATAATAAATTATTTAAATGCGATTTCGTTGTTTTAATTATCTTCTGTGAAATATCCCTAATATTTCATTTTTGTAACGGTTTTCGTTTTGTTTCATTTTTGTAACTGTACAAACATTTTGAAAATCACCCAGCATACAGGAAAGTTTTATAAAAATGTGGCTATACTAAAAAGTATATTGTGGTGTCTTACGACTTCCACGCGAACAAAGTAGCGGGCGGAAGCTAGTAAAATATACAATACAAAAAACAAAAGATCAGTTATGCCGTGAAATATGCCAACTTTACCAATCAAGGTATCTTTGCCCTAAAAGCAATTTATAAGCAAATCTAGCGGATTTGCTTATAATTGCTTTTAGGGCAAAGATACCTAGATGCCAACTTTGCCAATCAAAGTATCTTTGCCCTAAAAGCAATTTATATTTGCTTATATATGCTGGGAAAAGATACCTTGATTGGCAAAGTTGGCATATTTCACCGGTGGTAGAAAATACTTGACTGTATAAGAAGAAAATCATTGCGATTAATTGCTAGAAAGTAACAACGATGACAAAAGTCGCAACTGTAATTGTTTAATAGGTAATTGGAAATATTCAGCTTCGACGTTATTTATTTATTAAGTAGTAAAATAAAGCTTTTATTGCGCTTTCGATATATGTTGATGTTTTTCTTTTGTTTTACAAAGCTTTCGCTCTATAAAATAAAATAGTGTGTCCAAATAAAATTACCTAAATAAAAAATATGTCTCACACACTATAGATAGAGTGCGTGAGGCATATTTTTTATTTAGGTAATTTTCATTTATAGATAGTATGTACAAACTATCTGTTGCCCGTGACTCAGTCTGCGATCCAGGATGAAAAGTAGCCTAAGTTCTTTTTCAGGTCATGGTCTATCTGTGTGCCAAATTTCATCCAAATCCTTTCAGCCGTTTTGGCGTGAAAGCGTAACAAACAGACTAACTTACTTTCGCATTTATAATAGTAGTTAGGATTATCTAATAATTTCATGGTTATGATCGGAATTTCGGATCGGGAGCGGAAAAACCTTGTCTACCTTGAAATAGATTTCTCTATCTTTATCAGTTTAGTCTGTCCATTGTCTGTCAGTCACTTAGCCAGGTCAGTTATATAAATTGAAAACTATTCTAATGTAAATTAGGTTAATGAATTCAGTGAAACGAGACATCTTTTGATATTTAACTAGATTACGGCCACGTCCGACCACACCCACTGGTCACTTGGTTAACTTTATTTCCGGTATGGTTTAAATAATTATACAGGCCCAACTGACTGGCCGGCCAGCCGGCGGCATCGCCCAATCCGTAACGAAATATGCCCGAATGGTGTGAGAGGAGGTTAAGCAACTAAGGTTCCGTATGTGCCTACCTAAGTATCTATGAAATTAGTGATAGTCTTTCGGCTCCCAAGTGAGATCACTAAATGATTTAGTAATCTTACCTAAATCATTTAAACATTGCCATTTATCCTGTAATTTACATGACCGACATTAATAAAAATGGTTTACTCCAATTGTAATCCGATTTAATGCTTGGGGTTGTTACTCGCAGAGTAACCGCGTACTCAATTCTATAATAAAATATATATATATATATATATTAATATTACATACAGCAACCTCGAACTAAACAAATATGATGAAACTTAAAAAGATTAAAGAAAATTTTGACGCCTTCTGAAACTCGGAAGAAAAACATTTTCGGAATTTGTTAGCGAAGCGGGTTAGGCAAACAAAATCATATCCCACGGTGTTAACCTGCACAATCAGTCAGTTTTTTTGTAACCCTTATTTTGGTATAAAAGAGTGTCCATGGAGTTTCTTGCCCACTCTTCTCCATAGGTACCTACTACGCCTTGGAATGGGCAACTAGCTTCATCTTTCTGTCTGACCGACCCCTTGACAATTCAAAAGTGCCTGTAATTGATTTATTTGAAATAAATGCTTTGAGTTTGAGTTATGGGTTTCGTTTCATTTTGTTTTGTAGAGAACCCTAAAATTTAGAAACGTTGCATGAAAGCACAAGTAGGCCTAGCATTAATAAGACCGTTGTATAACAGATGATTGCCACTACTAACGGTTACTGTGCCACGCTAATAAATGTACCTATCATGCAAAACGAAACGCAAAAAATAAATAAAAACTGGGCCACTTTTTCACTAAGTACTTATTTCCAAACCCACCTGAATTTATTTTAACGTAACTGTGATAAAGTATAAAGTATACCTTATTTAAAAATTTATATATTTGTATATATTTTCATTATTTAAATTTAGTTGAGTATTTTATACATCCAATATCAAACTCTATTAAAAGATAAGTACTGAAGTTTTTGCGTTTGTTAAAGCTATTCGTTACTTAGCTTTAATTATATTTTGACAATATTATTCAAGCATGAATAAAACAGTTTTTGTTGATATGATAAGTAGACACTTTCAAATTACTTTTATGAAGCTTGTTATTCTTCGCAAACCATTATCTACTAAATATTTATGGGTAATTCTGTATCTATTTTGATAATTAACAACATCTTTTATTCAAGACTGGATGTGTCTAGCTGGACACGTGTACTACAGGTCACATACCTGTATACCTAATAATACATCCATCTCCATATGTATATTTTATATATGTACGTCGGAAATACGTTAAATCAATCGTTTGACTTTGACTAATCGAGACGCCAGCGCGACCAAGCGGCGCTCGACAGAGTCTACAACATAACGCTCGACCAGAGTTAAAGCAGAGTTGGTCGGTGGCGGTCAAGCAGTGGACATGTTTAGAAACTGTCGCACGTTCTGTATAATAGTGATTAGTTTGATTTTAGATTATAATTTGATTTGAACCGCAAACCGTTTTTCTGTTGCGCAATAACCAACACTTCCCATAGTATACCCATAGTAGTTAAAATATGGCTGATGATAATGAGAGACACGTACCTTCTCCGTCATGTATGTCTTACTATAACATTATAATTTGTAAAGATAATAAGATTGGACAGTCGCCTACTCAAGCGTAATTGCATACAATAGTGCAATAATATTGTACTATAATAACATAATAACGTTCAATTAAACTTTTAAGAAAGTCTGAACTGCGAGGTAATTGCGTAACAAACTAGCAGTAGGAATGGCTTTCATTTTGACAGTTCAACAACATTCATTGCGTTATTTACGTTGTAGGGCAGACAAATTTTTCGAACATATGAAGCAATGGATTAGCAATAGGTTTCAAAATGATTCAGATTGTGATTGAGTGTGTTACGCAATCAGGGTGCGGTACCCAACTGTACCTAAGAAGTACCATTAGTGCTCGCTTCACGTTTAGGTGTTGCTTTTCAAACTGAAGCCACAAACAAAACTTTATTGTTTGGTGATTGATTGAGGGATTCCATTTTAGTGATTGATACTGCTAGACTGATTGTTAGGTTTCCCATTCAGGAGTTGCCACTTAATTTTCATTATTCAGTTGTGAAATCAGAATCTACCTTCTTTTTTCTTGTAAACGCGTAAACAAAGAAATTGCAGAAATTGTATCTATCTACCCGTATCTCCTTCATCCGTTATAGATAGTTTTTTGTCAATAACTAGCGAGCCATCCCAGTCACCAGGTTTTTACAACTTGACAAAACGTCTACATTACTTTATTATTTATTTATTTATTAGCTTTATTTTATCGCTTAGGTGCATGTAGTTCTTATCTACTGTTTTGGGTTGTGTACTTATTTATTTATTTATGAGTAATGTTAATTTTGTATTTAAATTAGGTTAGTATTGTTATGTGTAAGGGCAGCCTGTTGCGGGGAAAGCCTCCTCCAAACCGGTTCAGGTGGCTCTATCCTTTGCCCGTCTGGGCCGTAAGTTCCCGGCTATTTGCACGATGTCGTCACTCCATCTTTTAAATGGTTCACCCTTCCTTCTATGTTTGTATATAATTATAATAATAATTACCAATTTGTAGTTATTTGTGACCCTCTTTCATCCATAGCACTCTGAATATGACCTGACCATTTCCATTTCAGTGTCAGGACTTGTTTGACCGCACCTCTAGCCTTTGTTATTTTCCTTATCAGTGAACTTTAATTTGCTGTTCATTAACTACATTCTATTCGTCTTCGACGGTCTCTTATAAGAGTCATTTTTTGTGAGATCAGGTCAGGCATGCGTACGAACCGACGTTAGGCAGATGTTCATCGCTTACTTTGTCACTTTTGTGGGTATGGGACCTTTGAAAATTTCGTTCATAGCCCAGTATTTGTTCCACGTATTCTTCACTCTGCGATCGATATCTTTTTCTGTACAGGATTTTATTGAAATTAGACGTCCCATGTAAATATAGACTGCGACATATTCGGTTTAGACTGTATGGATATAAGTATTTCTTCACGATTAGTCATAATTTTCGTTTTGTCCCAGTTGGTTTGTAGCCCCACGGTCTCGCTGAAGGGACTCATCGTTTGGTTCAGTTTGTACTGGTCTTCCGACAGCAGTACTATGTCATCCACAAACCTGAGGTGTGAGAGGACATTGATTTTAATTCCCATATCACTCCAATCGAGATTTCGGAATATGTATTCTAGGACTGCGATGAAAAGCTTTGGGGAAAGCGGATTGCTTTACCCCCCTCTCGACTCCTCTTAAATCCAGGCGTACTCTTGTTGCGCTTCTCAAGTAAATCGCTTTGATAAGTTCTATGTAGTCGTGGTCTAGACCTTGCAGATTTAAAGCCTGCCATACAGAGTCATGTGAAATTGAATCGAAAGCTTTCGAGTAATCTATAAAAGCAACGTATAAAGAGAGGTCATATTATATAAACCGTTCGATCATTAGTCTCAGTGTGTGTTTGTGGTCATTGGTGGAGAAATTTTCCATGGATACCGCTTGCTCTATAGGTTGATTCTCGTCAATGTTCGTTGTTACACGTCTTAGTATGGTCGATGCAAATACTTTATCCAGGCATGATATAAGACTGATGGGTCGTTAATTAGATATCAGTTTGGGGTCTCCCTTTATATACAGTACAGCTATTTCCGAGCATGCCCATATTTCTGGTAGTTCTTTTGTTATTAAAATACGGTTAATGAGCTTAGTGTGTGGTTTTATTACTTTCTCTTTCACAGCTTTTATCATTTCGTTTGTCACTCCATCAGGTCCTGGGCTCTTTCCTGCTTTGGGTTTTATTATAGATATCTCTATCTCGCTTTCTAAAAAAAGTGGTATTGTTTCTTGGGGTGGTTCATAATTTTTAGACATTGGTTCCCGATTATTTTTATTTGCACATGTGTAGCGGTTCTAGTAAAATTGTGCAGCTATCGTCATTAGGTTTTTCCTGTGTATGACAGTGATTTCTGAGGCATTCTGGAGTTGTGTCATGACATGTTTGGTAGTTTCTAACTTTTTATAAACTGTTTCAACTCCACCTGTTTCTTCTAGGAATTTGCTAATTGTATCGAGTCTCCTCTTTTTCATGTTTTGTTTATTTTTTTATGTATTGTCCTATATAGTTTACTCAGACTTTTTTTTCTTGCCTAGTTTTGTTTTTCTTGTTTTTTAATACGTGTTTGTCCGTTTTTCAAAGTTTCTATTTCTTCTGTTATAATTTCTTTATTTCTTTTTCAGTTGTACTTTATTATATGTAAGTTTAGTGTTAATCTATTTCTGTAAATGATGGTGAAAACCGCATCAAAATTCATTGCGTGGTTTATAAGAACAACGCGGTCACACAGACAGACGAAAAGTGCCTTAATTTATAATATGTACATACAGGGTGACATCGACGCGAAAACTGTAACCATAAATTCAGTACATGATTCTAGGCCCCCTAGCGTAGAACTTTTTCGTCGGTTATCAAAACAAAATCTGTGCAATACCTAAATGTATCAAACAGCTAATTTAAAAATAAAGTTACCAACGAAAAATTTCAACGCAGGGGTTTCAAAATTTTGTACTGAATCCATGGATGGTAACAGGTTGCGCGTCGATGTCCTTGCCAACACCTTGTAAATACATAGATACGGATAAATATCGGTGTTATTAAAATGCTGAAAATGCCAGCTATTAACTTTGACCGAACACCCTCAATTTATGTGGTATTTGCAAATTTAAAGTTACTTGCAACACAAGATAGCTATTCTAAAGATGACAAAACATCATACTCTTTAGGCTCAACACAACTCCACCAGTTTTCCGTGTTTCGTAGTAATCTTAGCCCACAAAGGATACCATAAATCACTGTCACCATGATAAATGGTTCCAAGTACTTCTGTTCTCACATAAGCTGCATATATCGTTATATATATCAAGACTCATGAAATCTTCATTATTGCAATGTAACGTCTCATCGCCAATGTTTTCTAGTATCGATTTGACAAATAACGGATGTTCTAGACACATCGACTATTTGCTAATCTTTATACTTAATGGCTTATTTACATGAGGAATGTTTCACGCCCCTCGAGAGGCGAGAATGTCTTAGCGAGTCCGAAATAATAAGACAAAAAGGAGAAATCTAAGTATGTATAGTTGTTAGTTAGTGAAACAAATACGCCTTAATTATATCTGAATACAAAATTAGTCCACCAATCAACCAAAAAAAAAAAAAAACAGTCAATCTTTGTCCACTTTTAAAATTATGGTTAAAAAACACTTCCTCTCTCCTTAAACATCATCATTACATTTAGTTTCCTTGCCCTTGTTTCATGTTTATTATTGTATATATTATATGTAGATAAGTATATGTTTTATGTATGTATGTATTTGTTGTATATGTAAATGGTACACCACTGACTACCTGCATTATTGTCTCTCCTTCTCCCTTGAATCCATCCAAAGGTTGTCTGTAAAAGATCGCTTTTAGCGATAAGACCGCCCATTGTGTCACCCTGTGTAAAATGTCTACATTTATATCTGTTATTTTTTATGGTGTACATAATAAAGAGTACTCTACTATTCTATTCTATTCTAGTCAGACGATTTTCTTGAACTGAGACTAGTGAAAAGGCATCTTCTGGGCTTGCTTGTTCCATCCTACTTAGATCTCATCCATGGCTTTCCATCGAGATCGAGGCCAAGAGCAGGCCCATAAGCCTTAAAAAAAACTGGGACTTGAAAACTCGACATAACGATGATCGTACGTTACTGTTGACATACGAAGGTTTTTATCCCCTTTTGCTAATCGCCTATTCGAGACGAGACACTCTCCCCATGTAAATAAGCCTTAAACCTAAGTTACACAAGTAACATAAACGGCATAATGTTTTAGGCTAATATTGACGCACAAAGTTATCTTAGCACAAGTGCCGTTTCTAACTTTCGGTGAAGGAAAGTGGAAACTTTACACTAGAAACTGCTTAATAAGGCAACTTACTGAACTTATGTCGTTACGGCTTGTGTGAACATCTTGTTGAATATCATATTACACAGACTTATACGTTTCTTGTCTTGTAATTAGCGTCTTTGTGGATTGGTTTGAGAAACTTACTTTCGCGTATCATTTTTGTCTCGCACACCAGTAAGGCGAATAGCCTTCTCTGACGATGGCCATGAAAATAATATAATGAAGCTTTGTATCTGCATAACATAACATCACGCCTATATACCCCGGAGGGTTAGACAGAGGTGCACTTATAGAGGTTCGAGGAACAGGGTGTAAAGTTCACTCATACCTCCATAGAAAAAGGAGGATCCTCCGACCAGACGGGTGTCGTGTCGAGACGTTGTATATGTGCTAGTTGCGCGGTAAACTCTGCTTGCGCGATGCAGGATTTTGCGTGACGTCAGTGTGACGTGTAGCTCGCATGTGGCGTTGTAGATGCCGCTATACACCTACAGTACACCCACATTACGCCAGTTATGTTTAGGTCCCACTTTATAGGTGGCGAGCGTATTGCCATCTACCGGGCATAAATCCAGACTCCGAGCTGTCACTGAGGAATTCCAGAAGAAAAAACGTGCTAACACTGCGCGACCCGGGAATCGAACCCAGGACCTCATGCTTAGCAGTAGCACTTGACCAAAGATCAACGAGACAGGTGCACATCTATGCACGTTTATTTAAAGTATCTACGTGATAGATTTTCTATAATATTTAGAAATACTTATCAAATCAAGTTATTATATTATTATATCGACGCTCCTTTATCGGCGGTACTGTCGATGTTGCCTAAACTAATGAAAATAAATCAAATAAATTGCTTCCAATAAATGTGACCGACATCGTTCGGGGCTTTTGGTAACGTATAAATGGCGTTATTATCAATAAAATTGTATTTGATTTATTTATCAATTTCTAAGGACAGACGTCTTTCAGAAAATGTTAGAAGAAATTATCTGCAGACGTCTTCGTCTCTTTATAAAATGTTTGATTCTAAAAACAAACTGAAGAGCGACATTATCTTGAAATTACATTTTCAAATAGGAAGTCATGCTACTCCATTAAAGGCTCCCGCAGACAGGCGCGACGCGACAGGGCGTCACAAAGACGCCGATCGTCGAGCAATGAGCGGTGCCTTTGAGACGCGTGCGATTCGAGTCGCGTATCGCTCCTGTTTGTAGGAGCCTTAAAAGTAACTAGTAGGTATATTGCTCTCTTAAGGCTCCCACAGACAGGCGCGGCGCGACAGCGCTACTCAAAGTCGCCGCTAGTCGCGCGACACGCGGTGCCTTTGTGTCGGGCGTCGCGTCGCGCCAGTGTGTACGAGCCTTTATAGACAGTCTTATTTTATTGTTATTAAAATTATTATAATCGTAATAGCTAAAAGCAATTACAACTTTCACTATCATGAAAGTGTATGTACCGCCTCATTATCCTCTCGCGGCGCTGCTTATTAACATTTAATGTTACAACATCGGTAAATGGATTCAAGGTGGCAGAGACCTCAACGTGCAAACTGTAACCATGGATTCAATACATGATTTTGAACCCCTCCTGTATTGAATTTATCGTTGGTTTTTTTTTTTTTTATTGCTTTTCCATACATTTTGACCGCGAAGGTAACTATTTCGGTGAAATAGCAGTTTTTTTTATTATAATCTTCGAAATATTTCTACTCTAGGGGTTCTAGAATCATGTGCTGAATTCATGATTACAGTTTCCGCATCGATTTCCCTGCCACCCTCTATACTCGTCTTTTTACCAGTCTAGCTTCTAGCTGATCCTGCCTGGGTCGCGGATTGTTCGAAAGAGTTACCGTGGCCCTGGCGCACAGGCAACTGAAGGAACACGGGTGGGTTTTAGTCAGTAAGAGTCTGACACGCCCTTCCGCTCCGCCCAGAGCGGGAGAGGTCATTTGATAATTTCCCAACCAAAAAAATAAAATAAACTGATGTCATTACACCGAGCTTTTCTAAGTGCTTGCCTATAATAGTATAACCACAACTCCTCGGCTGCATAAGTAAAAGCTCCCACAGGCGCGACGCGACAGCGCTACACAAAGGCGCCGCTCGTCGCGCGACACCCGGTGCCTTTGTGTCGGGCGTCGCGTCGCGCCAGTATGTACGAGCCTTAATAATTATACCTTGTGGTTTTGTAAAAAATGTCGGCATCGTTGCATCACAATATGATTACGTGCAAGTCATAAACCATGACTAGTGAGATTTCGCAATTGCACCTAAAATATCAAATCTGCTAGCGTGTGTCAAAACAATATAACATTCAATACAATTTGAATGCATGACTGGTGAAAATATTCAAAAGTAGAACGCGTTTTTACATGCAAAGGATCTTTAGGGTATTACTATTATATTTATATTATACTATTATATTTGTATTTATATTATATTTATTCGTTTGTATTTATTTATGACTGTGTGATTTTGTATTTATAATTGAATAATTTAAAGATGCTTTCTAATATGGGTTATGTGGTACCAGAAATAAATGAATTTTATTTTTTATTTAATTACTTAAGAACAGTGAAAAACCATTTTTATAGTGCCCATACTTATCACGAAACAGTTTGTCCTGAACCACACACCTATTTTCAAAAACGAACTAAACTTAAATTATCACCGTTTATAACCAACAACTAGCGATCCACCCCTGCTTCGCACGGTTTTTACCATTTTATGTAACTTTAATATCAATGTATTATACAATTATTATTACTTATTTTAATTATTGTGAATGTGAGGACTATGTGGGTCATTGTTTTTTTTAATTTCTCATTTAATTTTAATCATGATCTGGCAGTTTGAGTAATTTATGCGGCCTACCCAAATGTCCTTTCTTTGGTATTGTTCGTCGAATCGTTGAGCTCCTTAGTCCTGACTTCCTGAGTCGAGCTGAACGATTACTGACAAATGCGTGCACTGACTGGACAGGTCCACTCAATCTGTGTGGTTCTTTCCTCAAAAGACCATTTCAGATACCAATCTACATGGTCTTCGCATGATCTGACCAAGATTTTGTCTGGTCTTTAAAAGAGACTGTGACCTCTGAGTTTGTTTCGGCCTTTCTTCTCAGAGTAGTCAGATAGGAAAAGCCGACCTCATCTAGTTTAAAAAATATGATTGACGTGTACAAACCTACTTATAGAAATAAAATCATGTATCATTTAATTAAACCTTTCGGAATTAATGCTCTAAACGATGATGAAAACCGCAGCAAAATCCATTGTCTAGTTTAGAAGATCGAAGCGGTGACAGACTATATGTTGATTTGAGAAGAGTGTCCATGGAGTTTCTTGCCCGTTCTTCTCCATTGGTACCTACTACGCTTTGGAATGGGCAACTAGCTTCATTTTTTTCTGACTGACCGACCCCTTGGCAATTCAAAAGTGCCTGTAATTGGTTTATTTGAAATAAATGGTTTGAGTTTGAGTTTTGAGACTAACACGAAAAGTGACTTGGATTTATATTAGGTATGTATAGATATAGTTAGAAATGGATAATCACCTTGATCAAACATCACCAGTTCCACAGTAGCACCTAGGGGTACATTCTTGACATGCACGCACTCGTCTCCGTGGCCTGGCTCCTTAGGACAGAACTGATTGGATCCAACATCGCCGCCCTGCGTTAGCAAGGGAGACGCCGGGTATGTGAAGCGATGGCCGTCGGTTTGACCCCAACTTTCTGGAAGATAAAAGTAAAACATATAGGCTTATCAGATTCTTAACGATACTTTGAAAAGTATACTAGATGGGTATAAAAGGTGTTATTAAATTGATAGAACTGAAAACCTCTTAATGGGGAAACGCCAAGCTAGCCCGCGAATTTAAAATTTTCTTAGGTTTTTTTGCAATTTGCAGGTCAGTGGCAGGTTGTATGTTGAACAAAATATGATTCGCGACCGTAACAAATATATTTTTACAGAATTATAATAAATAAAATCATCAATACAACCCTCTAAGTTCATATAGTCACATTGAATTACTATTTCATTAAATAGCCACAGTGACCTGCAAATTGCAAAAAACGTAAGAAAATTTGAATTTCGCTGGCTTCCCTGGCGCTTACCCCTTAAGGAGTTATTGTACTATTAATTATGAAAAGTTTTTAATAAAGAAACGAACTTGAAATCACGAAAATAAAATCAGCTGCTCTTTACATTTACGTTATGTTCGACAAAATGTAGGAAACAGCTGGGTTTTTTTTCGCATTTTCAAGGTTGGTCTTATAGTAAAAGTTGTTTATAATGATGAGAAAATGTACCCTTAATAGGTCTTTAGTAATTATTTCAATTCGTAAAGGACATTCAAGAGTTCTAGTTGTATAATTTGTATAGAAACCAATAACCACCGGCCAATCGGATGCCACCTGAAACCGGTACCGGTCCGTAAAGTGGATCCGGTGCGGTTTTGGTTATTATGTAAGGAAGTACAGTGTTCCTTCCTTCTATTTAGGCAGAAACGGCCTTATCTACGGAAGTGTATGTAATAATGGCTTAAGCCAACAAGTTTACATAAACAGCAATATTAGGGTAAACTCCAAATTCGTAAAACCATATTTTAGAAGATGTACTAAAATATGTTTTTTTTTTTGGAAAATGAATAAATTGCACAGAAAATTATTCAACTCATTTCATCCACAGTCACTAGTCAAAATGACGCAGTATCAAGTAATTTCCCTCAATAACAGACACGGTATGCAATTGCAGGCAATTATACAATTCAGTCACAATGGACAACAGATTTAATCAACAACAACGTACTTCTGAACAATTAAAATTGTTTATAGAACACACAATTATTTTTCTGTCATTATTACGTAACATGGAATTTCTGACGATCATCACGCCTGTAACCCCCAAGGGATTGGCAGAAGCACCCATTTCTCCGGCTATGTTTAAGTCCTATGTAATAAAGGACGAGTCTATTGCCATCTACTTTAGGTTGTTACTAAGTAATTTCTATAGGAAAAACCCAATAACACTTTCCAGACCTAAGGATCGAAATTGGCCGACCTATTATGTAATAACAAAAAATTAAAGAGACGAAAAAATAAACTGAAAAGCAAAAATAAAACCTTTTAGTCTAACTAAGCTCCTAAATTAATTTAAATTACTAATTTTAAGTCGGCGCCAAACAAACAATCAACGCAAAATCAAGCTACCGGTCATTTTACTTGGCGCCTTTATGTTTGTTTGGCGCCGACTCAAAACTAGTCATTTACATTAATTTAGGAGCTTAGTTAGACTAAAAGGTAATATTTTTTGCTTTTCAGTTTATTTTTTCGTCGGTTTAATTTTTTGTTAAAAAGTTTTTTTATTCTTATCTTTTATGTTTCCTTTTCAAATACGAACTTATTTGATTCTTATTTAGGTTTACCAACAACTGCATAAACTACTTATATCTTTAAAAACATGCAATTAAAAATTAATATAGTACAATGTAAACAACACATGACCAAAATAAAATTTTGTGAATTGACAGCTTGGGTACATGTCAAATTTACAAGCAAACTTAATACTATGGAAATATATATATATTTATAGTAGTAATAATATTTATAGTAGTAAGCTCATTAACGCTTCACAGTAAATCAGACATACAGTTAAGAATTTTAGCTTTCTGCTTAGTTAGGGAATCAAAGTGAAAATCGATTTGATCGCTATAACAATTTAACACCTTGCAAAACCTAGCTTATGGAGGGTTAGATCCCAACATTGTTCTTCTCTGTGGAGGACAAAATGGAGTGATAGGTCTACGCAGAATTCTTGAGTCAAGGAGAGTCGATTATTCCTTTAAAAATTTTACATACAAACATTGCGTCATTTAATTAAACATCATCGTTCTTCTAAAGTATGTCTGTTGGAGAACTTCAATCTACTTTTGTAAGAAGGTTGGTTTTTGTTTGTTTTTTTATGTTACATACAAACATTCAGTCGTTTAAACATCACCGTTCTTCTAAAGTGTGTATGTTAGCGAACTTCAATATATTTTTGTAAGGAGGTCTTTTTGTTTTGTTTTGTGTTTGTTTATATGCCAAACGGAGCGTTTTCGAACGCGTTTTAGATGCAAACTATTCGTAGCATAGTGCGGCCACCACACTACAGTATTCTAATATGCTACGAGCCAAACTATATATGTATTTTGTTGTACTTTAGAAGAAAACCATAACACTGACTTATGAAAAAACCCAGCATCTTGGACGCTTTTTACTTATGCGGTCTAAGTGTGTTGCAGAGGTTAATATTTGGTCAAACAGAACTCCCCGGTCACGTAAAGTGTCTATTTAATTAACTTTGTCCTCAATAATGTAATGCACTATCTTTATAAGTTAATTTTTTTATAGTACCTAACATTTCTTTGAGTTCAAATGCATTTTATAGTTTTGCACCATTGAATCGGACTACTAAGATCCATCTGTGAGAGCGAGGAGTCTCTGACAGAATTAATTGTTCTGAGGAACTAAGTTATCCGCATACATAAAAATTTCGGAGTTCCGAAATAGCTGGGAATGTATATCATTAATTAAATAGTTAAATAAAATTGCCCCTGAAATAAGCCCAAACACGATGTAACTACCAGCAGGCGTAGCATGACGCTTTCTGTGTCTTGGAAGACAAGACATAGCTATTTCTATACAAAGTGACATTTCGTTTCTCTATTTTTGACATCGCACCGTAAAAATCCTTCTAAAATCCGTCATTTTGTCTTTCTTTTTACCGATCGTTGTCTAGGTCTTTTTATATGTAGACTATTTCAGAAGAAAGTTTTCTATCCCAAACGTCAAAATCACACTGACAACTGTCAGTTGTCTAAGGTAGTGATACAATTTGATTTTGTAATCGCCATGCTAAAGACAGTAGAAAACTTTTTACGCGACGGCCGCAAAGTATAAAAATGGAATGGAAAAATGGAATTTTTCACTTTTTGAATGGAAAATGTGAAAAAGTATTACCTACATGTTTAGTTTTAGGGGTTTAAGTGTATCATAAAGGGGGTCGAAATTTTCATTATTTTTGCGATAGGACACACCATTTTCGAGATATAACTAATATAAAAGAAAAACGTGAATAAACTACTGAATTTCGTAAAAAGTGCAGTTGACTCTTTCTACTTTGTTGCCGTCGTACTGTCTTCACGGAACGTCATTTTTGTCTATTCTTCCGTCGACAAAACCCGTTTCTATAATGGTCATGCTACGCGTACAGCACCCTAATTACGTAAGACACTATCTATCACAATCTGAATCATTTTGAAGCCTATTGCTAATCCTTTGCTTCATATGTTCGAAAAATTTGTCTGCTCAAGAACGTAAATAACGCAATGAATGTTGTTGAACTGTCAAAATGAAACCCATTCTTACTGTTAGTGTGTTACGTAATTACCCCGCAGGTCCCTATTTTGTTGAAGCGTCATCTGAACTATACATACGTGTGCCAAGTTTCAACACAATCGGTTTACAAGTGAAAATTCAGTAGGTGGCAAATAAATCAACCCCTTTTTTTCTATACTTAGGGGTGGATTTTGTTTTTAATTATTAAAATCCGACTACTCTGTAAAAAGTTATGCGTGGTCATACATAAATAACCAATCCGCACTGGGCCCGCGTGGTAGATTACAACCCATTCCATCTCAAAGAGAGGAGGCCTGTGTCCCAGCAGTGGGAACATTATAGGCTGATTTTGCTATCAATAAATAAACCTCCTCCTTTTTTTTGATTGGTTAACAAAACAGTGAGCTTAAAGTGAGCTGCACGTGGAATGACCCACGTGATACTAGGGATTGATACTATTGACAGCTCACTTCAAGCCATGGAATTAGTATTTATTCTCCCCTCCCTTTTAACATATCCCTCTCCAGAACTACTTGTGGCGCTGATGATTTTCATCCGCCAAAATAATATAAAATCATGAATTGTTTCTCCAAATATTCTGTCTGTGTGGATGTGGTATATGTATATTTAATGTTCTAAAAATTATAATGTATATGTTATTTTATCTTTTTGTTTGTTTCAGTCCAGCACTAAGCCCACAAGTTCTACATTAAGTTTAACTAACATCGAAGATTTATAACGTTTTATTTTTTAATTTTAACAATGCACACATTCGCTTTTCCAATTCACTTTAGACATTGGCAGAATAGTCGACATCAGCTTTGCTTGTCGTAATAAAGAATATAATAGTATGTATTCATATTCATATCTTTATTTGCATTCCATTATGTTTAAAGATCTTGTACTATTATGTACAGTTCGCGCAAAACTTTATGAGCCCTCTGAACGTAGGCCCAAGAACGAAACCGCGCATGGTACAGTTGAGGGAGAATGAGAGAGTTCCCTCGAACACCTATATTATGCATACTGCGCAGTCACTCGCTGCAACTTTCGAGAGCTCATAAAGTTTTGCGCAAACTATACTTTAAAGTTTACTTTACCCATGGGGTTTACCTAGATTTTCACGGTGACATTTAGATAGAATAGCCCAGCAAGAGACCACCTTCAGCGGTCGTACTTGCGAGTGCAAAACCAACGAGGCAGTCTGACGATTTCTGTACAAGTTTAGTATCTGTATACACGGACGATTCACTGTTACGGCAATCTATTGGACCGAGCGACACCGCGTGACGTTCGTGTATACTGCCAACGAGTTTTCAAAAAACAAATGAATGGGGGTAGTCAAGGTAATGTCTTGGGGAAACGCACATATTATGAATGGTCGAACATTTATTATTTCAAGAACTACCACTATTTCCTGGGTTGGACCATTTTTCATAGTAATATGGGTTATTTATATTCCTGTTTTTGATGTCTACATACATTTTTGCTTATGTGTTTGTAAGTATCCATTTTTGTACACGATTATCCATCAACATACGATTATTATTGTACCTTCATAACCACAATTAAGAATTATAAGACTGAGGATTGACTGATGAAAGATTAATAAGACTAATCAAGTTGCTATTCAGCAAATAAGTTAAGAAAAACTGTAACAAAGAATATGAAAAATTATTCCTCATTTGTAAAATCCTACCAATAGATAGGAAAGTTGAGTATTTGATAAGCCTAGAACACTATTATTTTGTTGACATATAGTGACCTTATTGGTGATGTTCTTCAGAAGTGTCAGGTGCGAAGTACTCGCAACCGGCGTGCGTGTATGACCAGATGTATGAACGTAAACAAGGCAAAAGGAGTATGTAAGGATTGTAGCAGGTGGCATTCTGTAGTTTCTGCCTACCCCCATGGGAAGAGAGCGTGAGTTTATGTATGTGTATGTATGTATGTACTATTTTATTGATAAGTATAAAGTACCTGTTGAAAATAGATATAATACAAGAAGTGTAAGAGAGAAAAGACTATTTCAACCGAAAATAAAAATGATTATAGTGAAAGAATTTCAAGGTATTTAGCGCCAAAGGTATTTAACAAAATAGGCATGTTAAAGGTATGTTGAAATGAAAATTAAGGAGTTTATTTCTCGATAGCAATGAGGACTCAGCCTTTAGCGAGAAATAAATGCACACCTTGTTGTATTAACATTGTTAGTTAGTAGTTTTAAGGTCAATTTGTATACTAGTTTTTTGTTTTTTAAGTTTGCAACATCAAACAACAAGCGCTAACCGCTAAGCAAGTTTGTTGTCAACAAGCGCTTCTCGCCATCAAAATATAAAGTTTGGTGAGTAAAATTGTAAGAACAAAATTATGTATGTTTGTGAATAATAATAAAAAATACGTCTACATCCTTTACTTCCAGTTTGATTGCAACCGGAATGACAGTCGCCTGACCTCCATATCCTTTAGAGAAACTGTATTTTTGCAATAATGATGTAACCAGTAATTGTACAGATAAGCATCTCATAATATCCTTTCATACCTATGTAAGCTCTGGTCTTAAACATTTAAGAGCAAAAGTGATTGGTATGCAAAACAGCTTAAATATTTACAACAAAAAACGTTTTTATTTTTCACTTTTTAGTTGAGGTACCTACCCCACACAAATTCGTATACCACTACTTGATATGTAAATAACCGTGACAGGAAATTATTATAACATCCTCAATATAAACTAAGTGGAAAAAATACACATTATTAAGGATGACTCAAAAACTACTGGTCAGTACTTGATCTACTACTTAAATGGGAGCACATGTGAAGCATCAGCTTTCAAATAAAAAAAGAATCATCCAAATCGGTTCACCCAGAAAAAAGTTCTGAGCTAACAAACATTAAAAAAAAAGAAAGATACAGTCGAATTGAGAACCTCCTCCTTTTTTTGAAGTCGGTTAAAAATCTATCTTGATGATAAAATTAATACAATATAATCTATAAAAAAGATAATCATCATTTTCATTTGTACCTACGAAATGAAACCACAACAGCGAATGATAAATCCCGCCTTCCATATCTAACGTAAGTCCTCTTGTCTCTCAATCATTATGGGAGGGAAAAGGATGGATATAGGAAGCGACCGAATGCTCATCATAATCTTAAACATTTTATAGATTAATGAATTGGAGTACGAGGCCTTTTAGACTATAAGAGACAATTTTTTTTTTCTGCGTCGTCGACTATTGAGAAGCTTGATGGCTTTTCATTAACAAAATTCTATAGAGGTATGAGGAACAGGGTGTAAAGTTCACTCATACTCTATAGAAAAGGGAGGATCCTCCGACCAGACGGGTGTCGTGTCTGGTGGGCAACTGCCCGACGGTTGATGTCGGGATGTTGTATATATGCTAGTTGCGCGGTAAACTCTGCTTGCGCGATGCAGGATTTTGCGTGACGTCAGTATGACGCGTAGCTCGCATGTGGCGTTGTAGATGCCGCTACAATTCCATGACCATAGATTTAAGAAAATGACAAATGAAAGACAATTTGTTTAATCACTACAAAGATATCATCATCATAAAGAATTTATATTCTAAAACAAGACTTGCAAAGATCTAGCATTAGGTACAAATTATTACAGTGACATAGAGTGCAGTGCTTTCATTTTCGGTAAGTATACCAATAAAATAATTAATATTAATATCTGCTATGCATTAAAATCAGTTCTAGGAGCCCGATTATCTGATTTTATTTTATCAATAAATCTGCAGAATAGACAAACTTAATGTAACCTCATTAATCACAAAACAACAATATGACCACATTTGACCAAAATAACTAAAATCAATAAATTGTCATGATATTTGATTGCAGATTTAGGCCAGTATTACAGAACGTCACTCAATACTCAAGCATTACTTAAAACTAGCTAAGCCACTTGATTGGTTGAAACTAGTTTTAAGTAATACTTGAGTATTGAGTGACGTTTTGTAATACGGAACTTAATGTATGAATGGACATTCAGAAATCGCGGGTCAAGTCCAATGATGCTGTTAATTCATATTCAAATGCTAATACGTTCAAAAATAGAAAACAAGAATTTGAAACAATTTGTCCCAGAATGAACCGGCCAAAACTATTGTGCAAAGTTACAAACTACTCTATGGCGCAATCTAAATTAAGTAGGCACATTGTGTGTTAATTATTAAGCGCAATTATTTCGACAAAGCGCTTGATTTATTTGCTTATTTACATTATGTTCACACTGGTGTTCGTTAATGAATTACTTAGATAGGTACCAGTATGGGGTTCACCTATTTTTAAAGTCGGATGAAAGATGTAGCTATTTGACTGAAATAAGACAAAGACTGGCCTTAACACGAACTTTACTAAGTTCACACAAAAACAAAACAACATTACGCTTGTAATCCCCGATAGGTTAGGCAGAGTTGTACCTAGTGTTACCAACCTTATAGAATCCTACTATATTAGAAGCCTAAATACTATATTTTTATAACCTACTATTACTACAATTTTTTCACGCCTTCTTCTATATGTTTACAGGCAATGGTTTCGAAAATACTATATTTGATATAAAAAAAGTTGGCAAACATAGATGTGCCTATAGTAACACCAACATTTTGTCAGTTATATTTGTTAGTTCACTGGGATCAATAGGATCATTCTATTTTAATCTTCTCTAGAGGAACTCTTGAAATCAAATCAAATCATTTATTTCTTTGCAAACATGGGTATAGTAAATACCTACATAGGTATTTTTATAATAAAGTTCTCCTTATTTTACCGTCACGTGCAAAGGTTTACAATTGACAAACCCAAAAAAACAACATAACCCACCAAACACCACCCCAACCTCTCATAAAAATAACCATCCTACATTATTGGTAAATAAATGATTTCTTTCTTTCTTTCAAATAAAAATCAAAAATAAGTGACAGACCGTAGTAAGTACAAAAAAAAAAAAAAGTCCGTGTTGTCACAGCAATAAAAAATATAAAATAAGACTATGTATTGTCAAACGAAAACAAAAAGTAATGGGGTTGTTTCCCTGTAGCTTCTCCGAAAGATGGCGTCGTGTGTTTGTTACCTGTCAAAACTCTGAACTTGGTTATGTTAGGTCACATCATAATAGACAAGATAGATAACAGACATAATAGATTGAGGACGAGAAACATTTGCTGATGGATTGTGTCCGGAACAGGCGCGAGAGGGAGTCATTTTTGAGGGAATTTGACTTAAACTTAACATGGGAATAATTCAATCAATTTTATCTCAACCAACGTCAGAAAGTGCCAATAATTTACATCGTTTAATAACAGTCCTTCATCTATGACTTCCATCTTTGTCATTAAGAGGCTTACAACAGCTAAAGCGCGGTCACTGTCGGACTGCATAGAAAAGAAAGAGAAGCGCGATGACACAACGCTGGTAATTTATTGCAAAATACGAAGCAATTATCTATTTACAAAAAATCTATTGATTGGATTAAAAAATTAAAACACTATTACGTTAGTATGTTGCTTGTAGAATAATCTGACAAAAAATCAGAATGATTTAATGCAAATTAGTATGGTTTTTAATAGTTATAAGAAATTTTTAGAGGTATCTTCATGTTTTTTTTCTATAGGATCAAATTAGTTGTATTATGTTTTCAACACACTATCTAATTAGCAAATATCCTGAAGAATAACATATATTTTTCTGATTTTGTTTACTGCAGTGGATCATATACTTTTAGGCATTATAAAACTTACATTTAGGTCCTGTAGTCCCCTTAAGTGTTTTATATAATATATTGGGTGTTTTTATGTGTCTTATACAAGTGTTAATGTTATGTAATGTTAAAAGGCACGATGGGGTTGGCGTATATGTTTAGATAGAAACCCCTAAACAAAAAAGAGAAAGAAAAAAGAAAAGTATATTAAAGTCACAATATTGAGATAGGGTAGTAAAGCCGTACTTAAAGCTTCATTCTATCCTATATGAGAAGTGAATGTGATTCCAGTATTCTAGTGTAAAATGCCAGTTTGGTCTCGTGGTCGCAAACACTACTGCTGACACTGAGATCCTGAGTTCGATTCCCGGGTCGGGCAAAGTGTTATTGCGTTTTTCCATCTGGAATTTCTCAATAGCAGCCCGGAGTCTGGATTTGGGCCCAGTTAATGGCAATAGGGTCGCCCCTATTACATTGGACTTATACATAATTGATGAAATGTGAGTGTACTATAGGTGCACCTCTGCCTAACCTTTCCGGGGAATGCAGGCGTGATGTTGTTATATGTTATGTTTATGTCTAGTGCAAAATCATCAGTATGTTTAGCCTAATGTGTTTCAGATAAAATGAAAGTCTTCAACATCTAAAGTTATAACTAAAATATTCAAAGCTGCCCTTTAATATTTACGATTCCGACCTCTTATGATATGCAACATATCTCGGCAGTGAAAGCGACAAGCCAATTATAATATTCAAGCTGGTTCCAAGTATTTCTCGCTCAACTCTCCATATATGTAAAATGCACATTGCATAGCTTTAATATAACAGTCAAATTAGGTGTTTTAGATAAAAAGACGAAACACTAACACGGCTTCGTTTAAGAGCGGCCAACCCGACATACTTTTCATACAAACGCTCGTACGTGATTATAGCGTTGTAACACAACTTTCATTGAAATTTTTGAACTTGAGGTATCTTGTGCACTTTATCTAGGTTTCTATGCAAGTAAAAAATTAAATTTTTAAAAAATAAATTCGGAATAAGCCTCCAAAAAGCTGCTTTTTTGCTCAAATTTTACCTGAACTTTGGCCGTTCATAATGTACTCATAAATTGTAAAAGTAAAGAAAACATCGTCATAGAAACCTCGCACATGTAATGGAGATTCTAAACGACAAACATTTTTTCCAAAAACTTATAAGGCTTTTTTCAAAAAACACGTATGTCCTGGAACAAGTTTTGTAAAATCTTTTCGCGCCAATTTTCGTTCGATGTTATCGCGTTCTCACTCTTGCTTCTTTTTCAAACATTGCGTTGGATGAAACAACAAGCTTTTCAATCAAGCTCGCGTTGACGATAGCCGGACCGGGAAGGGCCCTCTTAAGTACAGAAACTAAGGAAAATAGCAAAATATGTCCGTCTGTTTTATAAGGTTTGTTGATTGCACTATTGTGTAATCACTTGTCCGATGACGCCCCAGCCCGCGTCGTAGCTGAGCCTGTAGCCTTAAATTCCCCTAATAATAATAATAATATAAACCTTTCGATCCAGCCTGTCCCCACTTGTTGCCCTCTCTCAATGACGCCCTAAGCCGAGGTCCGTACGCGACAGGGGGGGCCCTTAGCGTGTGGTCATTTAAATATAAGTTTAGTATTAAATTTCGCTCCTAACTGGAGGCTTTTCAAGTAAAATCTTAAGGCACCCACAAGACAGTTCGGTTAAGTAGCCAGGACCTCAGAGGTCACAACTACAAGGTGCCATTTAAAAAAAAAAAAGCTATTGTAATCAGTTATCATTATTTTCGGCTATCTCTGAGAACAAGCACTCGGGCTCTGTCTCGCATATGGTCGTAGCATTATGCTGAGCGATTGCCGTTTGGCGTAGACTTGACGCATAGTTTCCACCAACGCGTTATTTTTTGTATTTGTGTTTCTTCTTTGCGTCATGTTTACCGCAAATAAATATATTTTCTTTCTTTCGTTTTCTTTACATCATAGGTAGATATTAGAAACAATATTATAACATACATACACATACATAAACTCACGCCTTCTTCCCATGGGGGTAGGCAGAAACGCAACTATTACTACAACACAACAATACAACAACAACAACAACACCACTACTACAATACTACTTTGCTAATGCTACTTTTACAATAGGTATTATATAAGGATATTATTTAATTAAACAGATAAATTAAACGCATATTAGGTACCTATATCCGGAATAAAAAATAGAACTTTTGGCCTGAAGCTCAACTAATAAATGAGAGAGATCCATTAATTTAATATTATTTATTATCTCAACAGTAACAAGTTTGCATACTCGCCTAAGCAACGGGGTAATTGCGTAACACACTAACAGTAGGAATCGCTTTAATTTTGACAGTTCAACCACATTCATTGCGTTATTTACGTTGTTGAGCAGACAAATTTTTCGAACATATGAAGCAATGGATTAGCAATATCCTTCAAAATGATTCAGAATGTGATTGATAGTATGTTACGTAATTCGGGTGCAGTTATTAATTCGTTGCCTCTTATATTTTACCCAAAGAGTGAAGACACAACGGTACTAGTTATAAAATAAAATTGCGAGCCACAAAATGGCCCACTCCAAGTGAAACGAAGACTTTCAAACAAAACTTGTTATTACTCAAACTAAACATCCTATTGTTAAGGCTTAAGTATTGTGCCTTAAAAGCTGCTTGAAAATGTAAATAATGAACAAATGGTAATTTTGTCAGTGTAAACGGTTCTAAAGGTTGCGTTGCGCGTACTCAGCAAACGTTTGGCGGCTTCGGCGCAAGCGCAATCATTCCCAGCATATTATTTGCGGTTGGTGCGGACGCTGTTACAACCGCTGATTACTTCACTTTCTTCATAAACACCGTGTTATGCTGCCATTATATGTAAAATAACTTTATCTTTGAAATATTAAACAAGAGAATGAACAAGCCTCGTTATTGTTGCTTCTTTTCCCACTTTCATAATACAATTCAGAAAGAATTCAATGTTGAAGTGTGTTTAGATTAGTTAGCTTCAAGCCTTCATTTACCTATGTACATCTTGATATATATATTCATAATATAATAATGTCATTGTTCCACGAAAGGACAAAGAGAGAAGAGAAGGCACTAGCATTGATCACCACGTTTGTGTGTCACATTGGCACTTGCCTGGTTCCCTTAATCAAAATTAAAACTAAGTTATATCAGTAACTGGCTTCTAATTAACACAACATCTTCACTAATCAAAACTTACCATGAGGTGAATGTACCACAGACAATTACACACAGATTAAATAGTTCTTACGTAGTCGGAGCCAACATTAAGCAGGCTGACTGACAGTCTGCTTCATTGATTGATGGATAGTGCTCGACTCGAATGCTCGATCGTTAGGTACGCCTCGAGTCGAGATGGCTCGAATTCAGCACCGAACTTTACAAAAGAATATGGACCTACGTCACTTCATTACGACTTTGTGAAAGGTATTTTTGCAAAATTTCACAATTTTCACAAGTGTATTTTGTGTGCAATGTCGGGAATAGATAAGTAGGTAGGTAGTCATTATTTTGAAAAGTACCATTCACGAAATTGATGTAAAAATAACGAGGTATTACACATAGAAGGTTTGCGTTTCCTTGCACAACTGTTTACGTACTAAAAACGCACATTAAAGTTCAAAACATGAAAATATAGCGAATAAAGACTGCAATATTTTCGAAATACTGACGCAACCCACTAACATATTCTCTTGCCTAAGCTAAGCTAAGATTATGTAATAACAAAATACTCATAACTCGAGACGAATGTTTAGAACTGAGCACAAGCAGGCGGTCGTTTAAGTTTGCCGATTTAGTTTCATTCAAATCCTTTTTTGAAGATAATTTATTCTAACTTTATGGTAATAAATCGCTATTTGAATTTGACATACTATTTCAAGGGCGTTTAAATTTGATATACTTTTCCAAGGACGTTTAAATTTGTTTGTCAACAAATAAAAGTTATGCTTTTTAATTTTCTGACATGAATTCACGATTCCATTTCATCTATACTGTGTATAAGATTTTAATCTGAGTTACGTGTCTCACAAAAGGTAAAAGATACTTCGTCATCTTAAATACCCTTGAAAGATATCTCATTTACTCCATCGTTTTCAGTGTCCCCGTCATAATAAGAAGAATAAAACAGAGAACCGAAGACCGTTTTGACTTTGTTATGGTTTGCTTGGTTCGACCGGCAAGTGAGAGGGGAAAATGAAAGAAAACGACCTTGACTTTTGACCCACAAAGAGTATTGGATGGCCGTACTCGTTGACACTGCCTTAGCAAACATGTGCTAACCATTTACTCTTACTTAATTGTTTATGCTGTATTATGCTTTTCGTTTAGATTTTTTCCGAGATCGAAGAAAAAGATAAAAATATTATAACTTATTTTTTTAACTTAAAAACCGTCAAAACTTTATGCAATTATAATACCATGAAGCTATTAAATAAATAAAGGTGTGTACTTAATTTGTAAAATAAAACGTTATGCCGTATGCATGTATCTAGTAAAAGATAAACCACTTTTTAGGGTTCCGTAGTCAACAAGGAACCCTTATGGTTTCGCTATGTCTGTCCGTCCGTCCGTCCGCAGCTTAGCTCATAAAATCTTAGTACTAGAAAGCTGTAATTTAGCATGGATAAACATATTAGTTCCGACGAAGTGGTAAAACAAAAAATAAATCTTTTGGGTACTCTACACGTAAAGTGGGGATGCTTCTTTTTCTCGTCTACCCCATGGTGTGGGGTGTCTTTGGATAGGTCTTTCAAAAATATTTGTGGGTTTGTGAAAACAATTTTTCGATCAAGGGATCCGTTTGTGAAATATTAAGCTTTAAGGTGCTAATTTTTGTTAGAGTCAGTGCCCCCCCCCCCCCCTAACAGTTAAATTGTTGTTTTTGGATATGTGCAAAAAATTCACGATAGTAGTATGTATATAACGAAATTAAAAGGAAAACTGTCACAGCTATGTAGGCTTTACAAGTTAACGAGTAATAGTCGACCAACTTACATTTGCAGTTGGAACGTATGGGAGAACATTTTATTCAACTACAATGTTAAGTTTGTTCTTGGGATAAATTCATCCCAACTACGGAACCCTTCATTGTGCGTGGTCCGACACGCACTTGGCCGGTTTAATAATTTTAACGGTGAAGGTAAAATTGTACTACTTAACTAAACGTGGACACCAGTTAAACGAAACATTTTTTGCACTACATAAAATAATTTCTCCGGTTTTTATTTCACTAAACCAAAAAGAAAACATGACTGATGAATGAATGAATGAAAGAAACGGTTCTGTTGGTCTCTACAGTGAGATTTCGGTAGTAATTCTACGTTTCAGTAAACGATAAAGTGATTTAAAAAAAAAAAACTAAAATCTTTAAATGTCTGTCTGTTAATTTATACGTTTGGACATTAAAGCGATGTCTAATCCATTTAATACCATCCAAACCCTCTTTTAACAAACATAATTCTAAGGTATGTATGTGAGGATTTTCCCGAGAATTCGGATTATTAACAAAGGAGGTCATGCATGCTTTTGTGTAAAAAAATATTAGATACTTACGCGGCCACTGTGTAATAAAATTATACTAATCACTATAAAGCCCACTTGCACCACAAATCACTAATACGTCAAACGCTAAACGTATTTAACGTGTATGTCTTCTTCAAACAATTGACAGAAACAGAAAAACTATTTAAAATCGTAAACATGTGATTTGTGAAGCAAACGGGCTTAGGTTTATCCCATCACTAATTTTGTTATTACCGATTTCGCAAAATCTACCGTTTGTGACGTCAAACTGCGTAAGATACCGGATGAAATCAACAGCTATAAAGCATTTTCTTTTGTATCACAAAAATGTTTGGGTAGTCAACCACTTGTGGAGGCCATAATAAATAGGTTTATTTTGTAAAAAAACCGGGCCGTGGTAACCATAGAACATTGTTATGCAATGTTATATTGTTGATAGGTATCTTGCTAAACAACAAACGCGCATTTTTATGTCACAACACTCAGAAAATGGAATTAAACCAACTAACACTTAATAATAGCATCATTGACCCTATTGAGTCGGTTAAGAAATCATTTATTGTGTGAGTAGACAAAGTGTCAAACATACCACAGAAAATCGTTGAAGCTATTTTATTGTTATTGCTTATAAACAATTCTATTCTCACAAATTTTCTAAAGAAAGAATTATCTTATAATTGCGCTGGCTCACGCGGTCATAACTATGATACACAAATTTGACAGGCGGGAACCACAAAATAAGAACCCAAACTTTCATCTATCTAAAATTCGTTAACGAACACATGGCGGTAAGAAAAGTATAATACTTACGCACTTTACACACTTTTGATCAGATAATGTAACACAAAAGAAAGTTCTTAAACAATGTACAATTATAATACTCACCGACTCGTTTCGCCGAAATTTGTCTTGTCGAATAATTAAAAGGCACATAAATTATCTTGTCGAGATTCTCGGCCAGCTCTGCAGGAAGCTTGTCACCTGCGTGGATCTCGTCCAAACATATCACATTGTCAGATTCACATCTATCACTAGACACTGTCGTTAACTCACGATACACTTCTGAATCAACTATGTCGTCATCTTTATGCAACACTTTTTGCTCTTTGTTCTCATACACTAAATTTGCTACACCTTCTAAATTGTCTTGACAACTCTTTGCCGCAACTACTCTTATTTTGTACACACCGGGTGCTCGTTTAGCTTCCACTATAAAATCAACTCGCTCTCCTCTGCCTAACTCAACTGAGTTCACACGTTCCGGTTCAATATGGTGCCCGTCTAAAGTCACGACTTCCAAAACATGATGATCAATTGAAAATTTAACTGGACAGCTTTTTGATCCCCCTCCATAAGCCAGACGGAATCTATATCTTTTTCCGTATTCTACAGTGAATGAAGACTGCGGAGCGTCGGGGGATTCAGACGATTTCCCTTTACCGTTTATGAGAAGAGATTCGGCGTTCGGGATACGCGAAATGACTCCGGCTAGCGGCCCCATTGAATGACCCCATTCAGATACGAATATTGTGTGTTCGGATGCGTCCACATCATATAGCTTCTTAAGAGGATCCAAACGTGGAGACTGCCGCACAACGAAGGCTCCCGCGAGACCGTCGGCAGCATCAGCAGCCGAGTGTGCATGGTACATGTGCGTGCCCACAGCTGATGCTCGGAATTTGTACTGGAATGTTGTGTAGGCGGGCTGAGGGCACTGGGTCAGCATGGGAGCTCCATCCATGAAGGGAGTCTCCTTCTGTGGTTGCCCTCGCCAGTGGATGGAGAGCGCGTGTGCGGGAGCTCGATGTACCACGTCTACGACAAGGATGTCGTTGTGGCATACGTGCAGAGTGGGTGCCGGCAGCGCCCTGTTGGCGACCAGCACTCCACGTTCGCGACCGTCTGCAGATATACATGTCTCAGGACAATCACCACCATCCTTCTCTGTGCAACTACCGCAGGATCTGTGAAACAGGAAACTTTGATTTTAGAGTGGATATACAAGAAATGTAAACCATGGTAATTGCTTGGTAATTAGCATTCCAAAAAGTTACAAATAAAAATGTGTGAGTGAAAAATTATTGACAAAAATGAAACGGCTTAGATAAAAACCGCGTATAATAAGGTTGTAAAAAATATTGCTTACTTGCTAAGCGTCTTGTAGACCTCGATGACTAGTTTCACACGGCATATCATTGGCCAATCCAACTCGTGACATTCTCGGTCGCAGTTTTCGAAATACTCCTCTGTAAATAATAAAAAACAATTATCATAAGACATTAATATGTATGTGTATGTCAATTATACACGGCAACAAACGTTTTTAAAGAATAATTAAGCGTTCAAGGCAATAGAAGATAATGTTACAACATTCATCGAAGTTTCTTTGTGAATACAATTTCGCGATCGATTCCACGAACGTTATAAACGGTGATCAATTGCAAAACGTACATTTTATGTTCCTACTATGGTAGTTACTTCCGTAGAAGGTATCGCTTTCTGCAGGTCTTAAAACGAACTGCAGTTTAATTTGAATGTTAACTTCCAGTACCTAGGTAAGTTCCTGATTCAAAATAAATAAGAATTTGTTTTTGGATCTTTAATAATTCGTCTATAATATAGCCGATAAGAAACCAAAATTAAACGTAAATAAAGATCAGCTGATTGTCCTCCTATACGCAAATGTGAATTGTGATTAACACAAATTTAAGGGTCATCACGATAATTTAATTACAAAAAAATAACTTATTACCTGGCATCGGCGTATAATGAACGACGACAAGAACTCCGGCTAGTATTACAGTTAATACTAATATCCTCTGCAAGGACATGAGCATGTAGTTTGGCTTCACCATCGACACTTCGCGCACTTGAGCCACTTCCTTTTCCGACTCCATGATTAATGAGAAAAACTTAATCGTCTATGGCCCAATTCGAGATTACATGTTTGTTTTTTAAAAGTTGTGTTCGGATTATGAAAGTGAGAGGTTTAACGTTCGCGACTACGCGAGTCGACCACGAAGTGGCGACTGGTATGGTCGTGGGCCGTCGCCTCCGACGGTTGCAACATCGTGCACCACCATGTTTCGCGGCATTGCAAAAGGTTCGATTGGGCCTCCAATTCGGAAGTAAATTGACGGGCAGCAGAATGAGCTCTCTCTGCAAGTTACGCAATTTTATATTGTGCAAGCGTTATATTAATTTCCACCATGCTGACCACTTACTGTGCTGTTACGTGTTACACAGCCCAACGCTACAGTCGCGTACCTAAATATTAATTAAATGCAAATACCTAAACTATCATCATGTTTAATTATTCAATGACACCTTGCCGTCGGTCAAATAATATTTAGAGAGTACCTATTGATTGATCATTTAATCTCATGCATTTATTAGTTCGTCATTATTATTGGTTCTGAGTTCACCGCAGTTTCTCAAATCTATTGCATGTTGGGCTCCGGAAGACGGTTGGCAGTCATTTGTTTTTTTTTTGCCTAGTGCTTCCTTTGAACGTCCAGCGCAGCATGGCTATTTAAAAAAAACCGGTCAAGTGCGTGTCGAACCACGAATAGTGAAGGGTTCCGTAGTGTTGGGATGAATATTTACGCACGCACAGTATTGGTAAACCTGATCATATACATATATATACATAATTAAACACCCAATTAAACTCATCTAATCATTTTTAATAATATAGAATTGCATGAATTGCTGCTTAGCCCTCTTCCTCTATTCTAATTATGCTGTATCCGACAGGGTCCATATTGATCTTTTACTTTGTTACACCATCTATGTAATACATATGGAATGCAATAAGGAATTGAGTATTGATTTTATCGAACTCAAAAATAAGTTTGTATTTCATAGAATTTGTAGAAAAAAACTATGAAAAACAAACTTGTTCCTGTTGCAAACGAAATCATTCCTCATAAACTAATTACTAGCTAAAATAAAAAACTCGCTTAGAAACATCATCATAATTACCACTATTATCTTTTATTATGGGATCCAACGATACCTCAAACGCTTATGTGCATTGAATTTTTTTCTTTCACCCCTCAGTTTACCTGTATGGGAACTAATAGACCCCTTATTAGGCCCCTTACATTTAACACCCCTAATTACTTTTTTCGTAATTTTACAAACCATTGCACAGCGTGTAAGCTAGCAGGACAAAATTTTATGAGATGTTGTCATTTTCAGGAACTGATGATAACAACTTGTAAACAACCTGTTACGGAATACGAGGAACTAATTACGTTAGTCACCTGATTAAAGTACTTTATCTGGCGTGAAAGTTAAGTGGTAAGGGAATTTATTTTGCTTTCCCTAATCAGTTGCATTTTTAGCACGACGGACAGACAGACGGACATGACGAAATTACAAGGGTTTAGTTTTTGCCATTTATATTATTCATCATATCATATCATATTCGTTATTCTTATTCTTTTACAATCACTTATTTTATTTACATACAGTCACGAGCACGAATATGTCAACACTTGGCAACTTTCAATAGCGATTTTTTTGTGAAATAGCGAATGCAGCGTTGAAATACGACATATTACATAAACCTATGGGTTCGAAAATACTATGTTCGTAACAACATAAAATTTCATTAAAAAATTAAGGAGAAATTCGCTTCTAAATTTAGCTAATTGTATACATATTTAAGCTCGTGACTGTACATAAGTATACGTATATAGACACACATTGCAGTATAAAACTGATTTACATCCATCACCTCACACTTCAGATTCATTTGAAAACCAGCGTCAGGCACTAATTGTCTGACATTTTTTCTGAACTGGATCTATTTCACGCAGCCACGAGGTACATTTTCCTACTAATTTCTCACAACGCACTTTATACTTTTAATTTGTTTTATTTTTATTTTTTACTTGTATATGTTGTGTTGTGTGCTTTGTAATCTGCTAAATAAATGTACCTATTTTCTTTCTTTCTTTCTTTCATTTGGCTACGGAACCCTAAAAAATTGAGCTGCACGATTACTGACAAATGCGTGCACAGACTGGACAGGTCCACTCAATTTGTGTGGTTTTTCCTCAAAAGACCATTTCAGACACAAATCTACATGGTCTTCTCATGATCTGACCAAGATTATGTCTGGACTTTAAAAGAGACTGTGACCTCTGAGTTTGTTTCCGCCTTTCTTCTCAGAATAGTCAAATAGGAAACGCCGACCTCATCTAGTTTTTAAAATATGATTGACGTGTAAAAGTGTTTGTTCAAAACTACTTACAAAAATAAAATCATTTATCATAAAGACCTAGGCTGAAAATAACAAAATTAGCAATTGGGTTAAGCATTAGGTCATGTCCTAGATCTATGTAGGCCGATAGTAAGTAGGCTTTGTGTGTAACACGCCTTAAGTATATTTAATTATTATATTGTGTGTACTAAAGGAACATTTGTTACGCTTGCCGATGAACATCATATCAGATACAAGTCTGCTTACCATGGGCAATTAACAGTCGTAAAGCATTGTCATAATCACTGCGCCTGACGTGTGATCCGAAGGAATATGGAGCAAGTGACAAGAAAGGTGTTAACTATGAAAATCGATGGCTATAAGAAAAGACGTAGACCAAAGAAGAGATGGATGGAATCATGGTCTAAAAAAACAAGGTCTGGCACTCCGAGAGTGACACAAGCTTACGTCACTATCCA
The DNA here is from genome assembly GCA_917490735.1 of Dryobotodes eremita. Taxonomy (NCBI): domain Eukaryota; kingdom Metazoa; phylum Arthropoda; class Insecta; order Lepidoptera; family Noctuidae; genus Dryobotodes; species Dryobotodes eremita. The sequence continues at coordinate 16,233,399 of OU823255.1, forward strand.
GTTGCCGCTTTATTGCAACAAAACAAGAAGTATGGAAACATTTTCAGTTACCATTCTGTTAAAAAAAAAATATCAAGCATTTAAATTGTCGTTTTGTTTTTCTAATCAAACGAAACAATTCAATTTAAACTTATACCGACGTAATTGTTAGTTAAAACCTCATTGATTTATCGGATTCGCACAGATAATAAAGGTGGTTGGGGAGTTATTATGACACACTACTGGTAACACAGCTGTGATGACGTAGGCTTGTGTCACCCACGTGACCACTGTGTCTCGGAATGCTATACCTGGCGAAGTATATTATTATACCATGGATGGAATGATGTGTTAAAGATGATATGGATTAGCCAGGAAGGAAGTGGACACTAAGATGATGATGGACAGAAAGGAGGATATGATGGATCCCCGTGCCTGACAAACAGAAGAGTTCAATATCATTGCAGGTATGTAGGAATGGATCCTAATGTGATGTGATTTCTTCTTTATTAAGGGGCTTCCCCGACCAAACGACCTTGAACGTTCGGTCCTTCTCTGTCCCGTCGCTGAGTCTCGCTCTGTCCCGCTCCCTGCGCACACCCATTTATCATAAAATTAACAAAAAAAAAATGGAATTATTTTAATAAAAAAAGACAAGCGATCTTTTAAAATAAAATAAAACGTGAAATATAGAGATTTTTATATGATCTATCCATTAGTGTAATCCTCAAGTTATTAGAGCGTCACTTTTAGCAAAAGATGCATGCAATTATGAATTTTAGTAACTTTTTTACAAGGAGATTTTAAATGTATTTATAATACATAAATGCAAATAAGAACGTGCAATGTGGTGATAGGATATCGAAAATCAATAACATGCTTTTAGATGTAGTTTATTACTAATAATTATTGAGTTAATTGCCTCTGAATAACGCACTATTGCAAGGTTTTGCTCGGGGTAGCGCCTTAAGAGTCGATTATAACTGCTAGATTTCCTTTTAAACTGACATAATTATTCGATGAATTGTATTTTAGCCTTTCATATAATACGTAGGTAAGAGTTAATATTATTTTTAATTGTACTTCTGTTCCTATTTTATTTAATTCTAGCTTTTGCCCTCGGCTTCCCCCGCGTGGATCTCGGAAATTATCCCACGGGAACGTACTACCGGGATAAAAAGTATCCTACATGTTAATCCAGGTTATGAACTATTTGTATTCCAAATTCCATCCAAATCCGTTCAGTAGTTTTTGCGTGAAAGAGTAACAAACATCCATCCATCCATCCTCGCAAACTTTCACATTTATAATATTAGTAGGAAGTAGGATAGGATAGGATAGGATACTAGCTTCTGCCCGGGCTTCGCCCGCGTGGATGTCGGAAATGATCCCACGGAAACGTGCTACTGGGATTAAAAGTATTCTAGAGGAATAATTCCGTAATACATTGTTTTCTTTTAACTCTATTAGTTTACGCGGCGCACACCAGTAAAGCTCCCAGTCGGCTTGATTTTTTCCGACATCTTCAACAGTCATCATCATATTTCAGCCAATTTACACAAAACCTTAAAGAATTATACACCTACACCTTCCTTATGAATCATTTCGTCCATTGGTGAAAATCGTATAAAAATCCGTTTGGTAGTTTTTGAGTTTATCGCGTTCACACAGACGTACCTACAGACAGAAGGACGAGACGCGACGGGAGGACTTTGATTTATAATAGTATGTAGGTAGTAATTAAATAAAACAAGTGTTAATCGACTTTTGTCGGTGACTGTAGCTATTATTATGATTAAAATACTGGAAGTTGGTGCCCAAAATTAAATTCAATCAAAGGCATCGACTTCAGCAACACTGTTTCAAATATACCGTAGGTACCTACTATAACCGCGTTTATGCTTTCTCGCAATTTGAGAGAAGCGGGTGACAAGTAGTAACGTTGTCATGTAAAATAAATGCTTTTTTTTCCAACAATTTACACCTGTTTATTTTGTGTCCACCGAGATATTGTTTTGATTACGTAAAATACAATACTGTTCAATTAATATTAATAAGCAAGATTTTTTCCCTTTTATTGTTAAATATGAAAAATACACAGTATTTAACAAGTATTATAAGTACGTGTATGATTTTTCAGACGAACGTGAAATTTGTTTTTTTTTTCGAAAATTATTTGTATTTTATAGGACAGATAAAAAGTTTAAAAAAAAACTAAATGTATCTTTCGTAATTTTCAACGCCACTAGCGTTGAAAATTTCAAAAGATACATTTAGTTTTTTTACAACGCGAATGGCGAAGCGAATATGTTTAAGCAGCCGGGTCCGGGTCCGTACTCGCCTCACGAGGTAGCACCAAGAGCAAGTCCAAAAACTCGGACGATCGGTGTAAACGGTTCATCACTCAACGCGCGTATCGTTTCCACAACATTATTCGTCCGAGCGTTTGAAACTAATGAGATTGTTCCATGTAAGTGCACGCATCCTATAAAGGCTCCCACAGATAGGCGCGACGCGACAGCGCTGCACAAAGGCGCCGCTCGTCGCGCGACAGGCGATGCCTTTGTGTCGGGCGTCGCGTCGCGCCAGTGTGTACGAGCCTTAATACCTAACTGACGAAGATTCGTCTAATCTGATTGATATTTCCATGTGTGGTAGGGTTTTGATTTGTATGACCACATCCATATTTGAATTAAAAAAGATAAGTATTTAATTATTTTGTCCCTACCTCCTTACAATATACCTACTTCAGGTTTTTAACTGGCAGTGAATGCCCGAAAAAATTCTTTTACAGACATTAGTACGTTAAAAACATTTGTTTTTATTTGTATAACCCTCGGATCAATTATCCTAGGTATTTGGTCCGAGGGTCCGAGGTATGTCCTCTTCTAATGTCATCTTTAATAAGTTATTCATTGCATTTCCACCAGTTAAGTATACCGGTTATTTTTAATTAATATTTTCTCGTGTTTACAACTAAAACAACTTTTTAAATACGATAAAATAACTAAAAATCTTTTTTCGCGTTACCATTCATGTATATTCTTAAAAAATACATATCCATCCAACTATAAAAAAAACTTTGAAATGACAGCTGTCTTGTGACAGTGACAGTGACAATTGTTTGTTTTGTTCGCCGTAAATTTATATCACTGTGTCGCATGCTTATTTCGAATAAAAATTTTGTATAATTTTTTTTGACTTAAACTAAAGCATAATAATTATATATAAATATGGAGATAACAAGGAATAACTTTTTAGATGAACTGGAGAATATAAAGAAAGACTTAGCGAAGTCCTGTTTTGTAGGTTTTGATGCCGAATTTACTGCACTTCTAACGGGAGAATGCTTTAAACACAGGTAAGCAGATCTGAGCATTATATTGACTAGTTTGTACTAAAAACCGGTGTCTTCAGTCATCAACATCAGCCCATAACCATGCACAACTAACGCATGTTCTGAACTTATGCTTTAAAAGACTGCTTGATCTAAAGAATGGTAATCTTCATTATGAAACCTTTTTAATTTTAATGATCATCTGGTATAGCATCTTTACATTACATTCTGGTTATTTCAAGTATTGTTTGGCAATTTATTTAATTTTATGTGAGTCCACACAGTAAAATACGTAGGGAAACAACATAAAAAGGTAATATTTTACTTTCAGCAAGAATCACCCTTTTGCCCTGTCCAGGCCGTAGCATTTAGCAGTTCATATTAGTAAAACCCCTCCCCTTTGCTCCCTGGCAAATTATATATTGTAACCTAGCTGTAGGTAATATTTTAAGCTACTCATGTCATCTCAACGTGTTGTTACCCTGTGAACCTGCTTACTGTATTATCTGGACAGTAAAATATTTTCTAACAAATCCTTTCAGATTGTTTGACACAAGTGAAGAGAGATACAACAGGATTAAAAATGAAGTCAGCAACATGATAATGACGCAGGTTGGACTAACGATGTTCCAGTACATCAGAGATGAGGATGCGTATTTAGCTGTCTGCTACACCTTCCATCTATGTCCGCAAGTTTTCTGTGCCATTGACCAGTCATTCATTTTTCAAGCATCTACGTTAAACTTTCTTTGTAAACATAAATTTGATTTTAATAAGGTGAGAGAACCTACCTCCAATCACTTTTATAATGTACCTACCCTCATTTTTATCTAGCGCTCCAGAAACTACATATCACTAGGGAATGTCAATAGCTGAGCCAAAAATGAAGTCTTTGTTAAGAGTTTTTACCATAAACATTATAGACCTTTTTTTGCCTTGATCTTTGTGCTTAGATGTGGAGTTGCCACCAGGTTGTTATGCCATACCATTACCACTACCAACTACCACGTGTTATACCAACTTTAACCACCGTTTGAGTTACTCAGGGGTATAATGTTAAGAAATTCATTCTTTCTGATACCCTCCTAGAAAATGTCCCTTCTACTGAATGTCCATTCAGTGGCTTAAGCTCTGTATTATATGAGAGCTAGTCAGTTGCAACCAGGGCTAGACATACCGGTATTTTTGGGAACCGGTACTATTGGCCTTGATGTGATACCAGTACCAGAGTACTACCAGTACCAGAGTACTACCTGCACCAGACGTAGTAGATGTATTATAAGTATTTCTAATTAGTATCTGTATTGTACCAGTAGCAAAACTAATATATCCGTAAGTTAGAATAAGAAAATCGATATAGTAAGTAAAAAGTATAGTTAATAGGCATTAGATAAATAACTTCAAGATTCAACCATATGATGGTTCTCGTACAAATATGAGATTTGCGGTAATCGCCAGGTACCTGATTTTGGTACCAGTACTTGTTAGGTGGAGTACCGATACAGAACCTGTACTTTTGGTACCGGTACCAAACCCTGGTGCAACACTGTGTAAATTTATATCTCACTGTATGATTGTGAACACCGTTACCTTATCATTTATCTCGTGAGATTGTAAACTGTCGATAAATTGTGAACTGTACCATACTGCTTACAATATAACGTATTAATTTTCGATAGTTTATGATCTATCCATGTCACACCGTCAAATTGTGAACGAACCTGCATTTGCCGACAGGGTTCACAATCTGTCCGATTTTATCACCCGTAAAATTGAGAACCCTTCCTAATTTGTCGGTCTTGGTGGTAGCCGAATTGCTCGCAGTAACTAAGTCAGGGCACCTCGACCAAATGGGTTAGGTTCCTCCGTCGGCCCCAGGGTGGAGGACATCCATGAGGACTTCCACCATGTTACCAAAAAAAAAGGTTACTACTGAGGCCTCGGTGTGGGCAGCTGACCTAACGGCCCGCCACATCGCAATAGTGCGCAAACTGCAGAGAGCGATGGCCGTCAGAGTCATAAGTGGATATCGCACGATCTCTTACGAGGCGACTCGCGCATTGGCCGGATCCCCGCCTTGGGACCTGGAGGCGAGGACTCTCACGACACTGCATTTGTGGCGCGAGGAGGCCAAAACACGGGGCAAGAGTTTGGTGCATCGACAGATCACGCTGCGCCGATCGGAGCTCCGTCAAGTCACGGTGGCGGAATGGCGGGAGAGGCTTTTGCACTCTACCGCTGGCCTGGATACAATCGAGGCGGTTCGGCCAGTGCGCAAGGACTGGCTCGAAAGGCAGTACGGTTCCCTGACGTTTCGGGCGACGCAAGTGAACTCGGGGCACGGTTTCTTGGGCAAGTACCTGTGTCGCATAAGCAAGGAGCCGAACGTTCGGTGCTATCACTGCATCCTTTGTCTGGAAGACACGGGGCAGCATACGCTGGCCAAATGTGTAGCATGGGACAAACAGCACCGTGGCCTCATTTTAGAAGTGGGGAGCGACCTGGGGCTGTCGACCGCAGTTCGTTCAATGGTCGGCAGTGCAGAATCCTGGGACATGTTGGTATCCTTCTGCGAAATAGTTCAACACCTCACTCTTCTCTATGGGACGAGGCCCGCATAGGGCGGGCCAACTCCAATCCGGGGCATCGGAAGTCGGATTCGCACCCGCAACCCTCGACGCAGGTGTACGAGGGAATACCGGAGTGGTTTTAGTCAGTAAGAGTCTGACAAACCCCTCTGCCCACCCCAGAATGGAGCACATCCATGAGGATTTCCAACCCGACAACAATAAAAAATGTTTTGAACCGAGACCAACCGCGCGCGAGCCGAGTGAGCAAACCGAGCGTGCCACGGTAGCGGCTGGCGACCGCTACTTCCAAGTTGATTGCAATTACTTGGCTATTTAGCGCAAGGTGCGATCTGTCGCATGCAAGTTTGATACCAGTTCACAGTTTGTCAATAACTTATAATCTCGCGAGATAGATTATAAACTAACGATGTTCATAATTATACGGGTACATATACATTTGATACATTAAAAGTTAAAAGAAAATATAAATTAGTGGCCTATTAGTGGCTACTGCAGTCCTTGAATAACATTGCAACTCCTTATAGGAGACATAGTAAAAAAAAATCTATACTGTTTCAGTTCACATATGAAGGACTTCCATATTTGAGCAAAGTTGAGGAAGCGACAGTCAGACAGAATATAAAAGAGAAGACACTGTTCAATGACCTCACAAGAATGCTGAATATGGATGAAGAAAGGCAACTGCAGCAGTACTACTCTCAAGTTTCTAAGTAAGTACTTATTTGACTTTGATTTATTTTCTACGTTATGCAAAAGTTTTGAAAAAGAAAAAGAAAAAGAATTTGCCATCACAACTGTTAGTGTCATCTCCAAAATTAAGGGTATTATGCTAGCGGGCCTGACTCAAAATTTAGGAACGAAAGTAGTGGCTAATGACATTCATATTATTTTACTAGATATTTAGATTATTTAGTTGTTATGCAGCTGTCTATTTCGAAAGCAAGATTGAGGTTATTAATTTGGGGTGTAAGTAAGTAAAAATCTTTAAATCTATCTACTCATCAAGCCACGGGCCGCTTGATAATGATCCGCGGGCCGTGTGTTTGACATGACTGCTAGGCTATACCAGCATAACCAATTATTGAGTTAGCTGTCTCCAAAATAGGAACTAATGGAAGCTCCTGTCAAATATGGCTGCCTGTTGTGCAGCCCGGCCATCCTATACCTCTTCTCCTCAGATCGTAAAATACAAATAAGTGAGTTCAGATTACAGTACTCGTGCTCAAAGACCATTATAAGGCAAAGTGTGGTGAAAAGTATCTATAGAAAGTCATTATTAAACAACCAGAAAATAATGCATTTGAATATTCCACCTGGTATATATTGAACTTTTACAAAAAAAAAATTTGACTATAATAGTAGATTATACAAAAAAAAAAAAAAATGGAATTTAATTCGAGGGACTAAGTTGCATCCCGAGAGCAGCGAAGGATTCTAGATTAAAATCCTAAGCTGAGCGAAGGATACAAGGACCGAGATGATTGTTTTTTTACGCGAGTTGTGTACTCTGCTTTTTACTATTGGCTGCGAGAAAATAAATAATAGTATAGTATTTATACATAAACATTTTATTATATGGTCAGTAATAAGAGAACAAAGGATTAAATATAAAAATTAAAAATGTATAGTGAAATTAGAACAGTTTTCGATTTGAGTACGATATTTTTAATTTAATTTAATTGTATAGCTCTATGGAATAACTCCACTTGCCAGCCAGTAGATACTTTCAGCACGTTTCTTTTTTTTCATCGTGCTTGTTCCAAATTCAAAATGTTTTTTTTTTCACTCATGACAAAAAGGGAGAACACTCACTTCACACTGACATTAATTCACTGTTATCGATGAATAAAATGCCTTTTTTCGAGTGGCAATGGTAAAAAAGTAATTCATTCATCTCAATTACAGGTGGCTGATGAGAAGTAAAGACGAGTTGATGTACCTGGATGTGGAGAGCCCAGTGTTCCGGTATATCGCGCACGTCGAGCTCCGGATGCGCTTCCCAAACATACTCACCACGGATAGCTTAGGTAATAGTAAGAAGGTAATTTGTGCTAGTAGCTAACTTTTTATATTGCTTCTTATGTTATAGATATAAATTAATAGTTCTAGCATATTGCTGGTGTATTCTATTTTAATACACTCAGCGACATTAAATGTGGCCCAAGCCCTAAACGCGAATTTGTGAACTTTTAGAGCTTTGGTCACATTCACTGCCGGAGAGTGTATTATGTAATGAATACTATTCTACCTACTTACGTATCGCATTGTACTAGCCAAACTAGTTAATTAGATATAATTGCCAGTTGTTATGTCGTCCAAAAATATTTAAAGGATTTAGCTAAGCTGGCAGGTGGACCGCATTCCACCCAGTTGTTTTATTGTATTGGTCCGTTAGTTCGTCTAGCAAGAATGGTAGACTAGGTACCAGGGGACTGCCACTAGGGCACGCCACAATTGCGGCGGTAAGACCCCTCTTTGAGGAGTGGCTTGAGAGGCGCCACGGTGTCCTCGCCATCCGCCTGACGCAGGTCCTCCCCGGACATGGGTGTTTCGGTAGGTTCCAGTTTCGGATAAGGCGGGAGGAAACGCCCGGGTGTTATCATTGTGTGGATCGACCGGAGGACACGATGGAGCATACGGTGGAGGTCTGCCTGGCTTGGGCGGAGCACCGCCGTGTCCTCGTGGCGGCGATCGGCGGCGGCGACCTCTCGCATCCGGCCCAGGTTCAGGCCATGGTACGGAGCGAGAGGGAATGGGAAGCCATCACCTCCTTCTGCGAAGCAGTAATGCTCGCGAAGGAGGAGGCGGAGCGCGAGAGGGAGAGACAATCACTGCGCCCTCGCGCCCCTAATCGCCGCAGGAAGAGACACCCTGGGCGTCGGGAGTCGATTGCCGACTCCCGGCCACCGTAGGCGCGAGATTGCGGACGGCGAGCAATGGGCAGCTCGCCGTCCGGTAAGGACCAGGCCCGGGTCGACGGCGCGTCGTCTTTCACGCGCGCCTCAAAGAGATGTCAGCAAAATTGACGGGGTCCGATAGGACCGGTGCCTGCCGGGGCTGCGGATTGTTCGAAAGAGTTACCGTGGCCCTGGCGCACAGGCAACTGAAGGAACACGGGTGGGTTTTAGTCAGTAAGAGTCTGACACGCCCTTCCGCTCCGCCCAGAGCGGGAGAGGTCATTTGACGATATCCCAACCAAAAAAAAAAAAAAAGGGGCACTGCCACTGGGTTTCTCAGTGTGCTCGGCAATTAGGTAGATGAAAATGTAGTTGTTATACATAGCAAAGTAAACCTATCTACCTTCTATATCTTTAACTACACATATTGCTAGTGGCTCTGTGAGCTGTAGACCTCGCGAGTCTGTCTTTGAATAGCTTAAAACGGAATAAATGTTTACAGCGCTATTTAAAACAAAAGAACGCGAAATGGCTGAATTATGTTTATTTTACATTTTCAACCCCCCATATCTCCGCCATTTCGAAAAACTGAATTGACAGACATTGACACAAAAAATATCCATATTATTATCGAACCTACTCACAAAATTTCACGAGAATCGGTTGACAAATGAGACCTGCGGGGTAATTACGTAACATACTAACAGTAGGAATTAGTTTCATTTTGACAGTTCAAAAACATTCATTGCGTTATTTACGTTGTTAAACAGACTCATTTTTCGAACGTATGAAGCAATGAATTAGCAATCGGCTTCAAAATGATTCAGATTGTCATAGATAGTGTGTTACGTAATTAGGGTGCTGTACAGGAGAACAGAAATCCGGACATACGAAAGCATTTTTGCCCAAGCTGAAACGGAGACGCTTCGCGCTCGCTCGTTCAATAAACTAGCTTCCGCTAGCGGCTTCGCTCGCGTAGATGTCGGATGTTATCCCATGGGAACGTGCTACCGGGACAAAAAGTAGCCTATGTCCTTCCTCAGGATGCCATCTATCTCTTTGCCAAATTCTATCGAAATCCTATCAGTGGTGTAGGCGTGAAAAGGTAACATACAGACAGAGTTACTTTCGAATTTATAATATTAGTATTGATTAAAGTCACTCTTCGTGACTGCCTGTATGACCCCGTTATTCTTCTAAACTACGCAACGTAATTCGATGCGGTTTTCACCATAATTTATTTAGAGAATTTATTCCAGAAGGTTTACGTGTATAATTGCCGTTTCATAAGTGCCCATGTAGGTTTATATGCAATAAAACATTTTTATTTGATTCGAATACATTAATATTAAACTTTTAAAATTATAGTAAAGGCATCTTGATGTTTTTTCAAGTCATAAAAGCCGTGCGAAACAGGGACGGGTCGCTAGTTTGCATTATAATTATGCCTGTCCATTATTTCATATATCACAGCATGGTGTGATAAAATAAAGGTTGAATCTTTATCATTGCAGCAGCTGTTGTTAGAATGATATTGAAAGAAAAGAAAGAAAGAAAAAAATACATTTATGTAGCATAGACTACAAAGCACGACTTCCCAGCCAAAAAAAAAAAACTATGTAGCGGTATCTACATCGCCACATGCGAGCTACACGTCACACTGACGTCACGCAAAATCCTGCATCGCGCAAGCAGTTTACCGCGCAACTAGCATATATACAACGTCCCGACATCAAACGTCGGGTAGTTGCCCACCAGACACAACACCCGTCTGGTCGGAAGATACTCCCTTTTGTTTAGATTATGAGTGAACTTTACACCCTGTTCCTCATACCTGTATAACTACAAAGCACACAACACAACATATACAACTAAAAAGAAAAAGAAAACGAATAAAAAGTGTAAAGTGCTGGCGCACTAGTGTTAGTTTGTAGCTGTTGTGAGCATTATATTGCTCAATGTACTGCTGGAGAAAGCCTCCATGACCTGCTGTAGTAAAAGTCTCAGGCCTTGTAGACTGTAGATTTGTAGACCATTTTCTATTTTGTTAAGTACCATGGTACTTGTTGACAGGCCTACACTGTACTCCCATACTTATTAACACTAATTTGACAACATTGTTAAAGCCAATTATTTTTAAAAGTGTAACCGTGGAGTTTCTTGCCGGCTCTTCTCCATAGGAAACGACCATTTGGAACCGTGCACCTAGCTTCTGACGTTTCATAAGTGCCCATGTGTGGGTTTATATGTATTTTTTTTTTGACTTTCAGATACTTGGGCCCAGAGCGAATGACCACCGCCACCGCACCTTCTGGCTTGTGATTATTTTAACCCACAGTCTATTGAGCATAAGACAAATCTGGCCAGCGTAGCTCGTATTGGAGCGAAGAATTGTCGATCTTAACCAAAAATACTTCAATTCAATCTTAAGTTGACCAATCTTGAGTAGGTCTGGGCTCAATAGGTTTTCATATCATTAGGTAAATTAAAAAATAGTTGAAAAAAACCATTGCCGCTTCTGTAAAGAATAGTCAGCCACGGAACCCCCGCTCTTCCCCGTCACTGCTCAATGCCCATGTCCAAAAATAATACACCATCTCACCTACAAAATATTTGTAAAACCTGTTTTATTTTGTATTTTTAGATTCTCATATACAGAGATAAGAACGTGGAAGGTGCAAACAGTGCTCCGATGACAATACTAGAAGACAACCTGATGAGCCATCTACTAGGCTTCTCACAAATCATTGCACTGCTAGAAGCCTCACAGAAACCTATCGTAGGACACAACATCTTCCTGGACACCGTACTCCTGCACAATCAGTTCATAGGACCTCTACCAAAACAGTATTCGCAGTTTAAGAAAAATATTCACAAAATGTTCCCCAGTATATACGATACCAAATACATATCACATGCAATGGCGCAGAAGCTCAGCTATCATGAGGTGTGGAAATCAAACGCTTTACAAGAGTAAGTTTTAAGAGTAGATATTTTATTTTGTAAATTGTTACCTACAGCTTATTTTGTTTTACTTCCTGATTAATTGAATAAAAATATTTTGTAAAACAAATGCGTTCATAAATACTGACTCTGTTTATATAGCACTCGCTTAATTATATCATTATAACTTTAAAGCCACTGAATCGTCGTACGAAAATAAACAGTACAAGATTAGTGGTTCTCGTTAAAATATTCGAAAAACATCGAAATAAATAATTCTTAAAAGCTATTATCTGCATAGATAAATAAATAGAGAGCCTGGTAGAAATGCTATCACTATACAAATCGTGGGAAAATAATCTAAAATACGCAACTTTTATTGATCAGCTGATAACGTTTTTATTATTATTTGTTGCAGTTTATATGAATTCTTCTCGGAAGGAAAATGCAAGAAGTTGCAGAATGGCATAAATTTCATAAAACTAAGCAGACCTTTTAATGCGAAACAGTCGTATCATGAAGCGGGTTGGGACTCATTCTGCTCAGGTACTGTATATCGATAGCTCCCAATTGGATAATTTATGCATGCCTTTTTCCCTGGGTGGCAAATCATCAAATAACTTCTCCCGCTCTGGGCGGAGCGGGAGGGCGTGACAGACTTTTACTGACTAAAACCCACCCGTGTTCCTTCAGTTGCCTGTGTGCCAGGGCAACGGCAACCCTTTCGGACAAACCCGCGACCATGACATGCATCGGCCCTAACGGACCCTGTCAATGTATGCTGTGTGTGTCAATTTGTGCATGCCCCTTTTTTTTTGGTGGGAAACCATCAAATGACCTCTCCCGCTCTGGGCGGAGCAGAAGGGCGTGTCAGACTCTTACTGACTAAAACCCACCCGTGTTCCTTCAGTTGCCTGTGCGCCAGGGCCACGGTAACTCTTTCGAACAATCCGCAGCCCCGGCAGGCATCGGTCCTATCGGACCCCGTCAATTTTTGCTGACATCTCTTTGAGGCGCGCGTGGAACATGACGCGCCGTCGACCCGGGCCTGGTCCTAGTTTGTGCATGCCTAACTCCCAAATTTCTCTGTTATAACCACAATAAGTTATAAGTTTAGTAATGTAAAGGTCTTTCTGTCACAACAATACATGCACCTTAATATCACAGAGACGGCATGAATTATGGCTTAACGGCGACTCAAATTGCGTTTGAGATTAAGAGCCTGTTGGACAACATAGTTCGCCGGACACATCATATTCTCTCATTCAAATACAGCTGAAATATCCTTCAATTATCTAATTCAACCTTATAGTAAACAGGATAAAAATTTATAACCCTTATATATCTTTGTTTAGGCTACTGTTTCATCCGCCTGGGTCATTGGTCGGCGTGTGAGAACCGAGGCAGCTACCGACCGGTCGGGCCCATTGAGACTTTATCTGCGCTGACGTCGTACTACAACAAAGTCAACGTCATACGAGGAGCTATACCGTATATGGTGAGATTATCTATAATAATTATGATAATCGGACTATTTTGTACTTAATTATGCGTGTTTACATATAAAAACATATATATATACGCGTCAACTTAAGAACCTCCTCCTTTTTTTTTCATCGGTTAAAAATTAAATGCTACATATTCGTTGGTAAGCGCATCACTTGAGAACGGCTGGACCGGTTCGACATTTTTTTTTAAATGTTCGTAATAGTCTGAATAAGGTTTTTAAGGGGATAAAATTGGAAATTTGTGAAAACTGAAAGTCCTTTTCTCTGTGGGATTCAGATAAATTTATTGAAATTTGGACAGGACAACTTCTGTTGTCCAGCTAGTGACACATTTTTATTGCATTTAAGCTTAGAAATAACATAACATCACGCTTGAATACCCTGAACGGGAAGACAGAGGTTAGATACTATCCACATTTCTCCAGTAATGTAATATAGATTTCCATGCCATAGAGGGCGACACTTACATTTGCCAGTTAAGTTTTAGTTCCATGTAAAAGGGGGTGACCCTCTTGCCACTAACCGGGCACAAATCCAGACCCTGAGCTGCTAATGAGAATTTCCTGATAGAAAAACCCAATAACAAATTGAAGTCTATATTTTGGGTTATAAGGGCAGAATTTGCTCCAAATCTACTGGACCGATTATGTTGAAATTTTGTACACATATGAGTTTTTGTGACCCAAACATGAAAGTGTAACGGCAATATTGTAAATTATTTTTTAATATCACTTTCGGTCCAATAAGAAAATTTAAAAAAAAATGTTTTGCAAATTGTGCCGTGTGAAATATCAAATCAATGGGTTTGTTGTGAGTCTCAATTTTATTTTTTTATAATTTTAAAATGATTTAAGAAAATAGATGAAAAAGATAAAGACCGACCCCTTTATCTCCGAAAATGTTGAAGCTAATTTTTTTTATAAATTTTTGAAAGTAGTTTACTTATACATAAATTACAGAAAAACCTATAGGAAGTCTATGGACTCAAAATAATATGGCCAAAACTCTCAGAACACAAACTTATTTTTTCGGCCGATAAAATCAATACTGTGCATGCGTAAATATTCATTCCGACTACGGAACCCTTCACTGTTCGTGGACCCACACGCACTTGGCCGGTTTTTACTGTTCGAGTCTAGTAGAATAAAAATATCGATTGTCTACTTGATAAATATTATATCTCTAGTTGTTTCCCGACACCATAATATGGTGTATAATAATAAATACATATTATGTATTTATTTTTGTTAAGGGTAATAAAAATATTGTGTTGAGCACTTGTCTCAATATATCCGCGGTATATAAACAATTGGTAGTATATTGGTTAGTATAAATATACGCACTGATGTAGTAACAAGAGAATGATGTTCTCTGATTCAGACATTATCTTCGGGGTGAGCTGGGGGTAAAAAGCAGTAGCCCTTTAGAATTTTATTCAAAAAAAATATGTTAGAAAATCGTATCTGTCCATATACAAAATACAAATACAAAACAAAAAGTTTTATTGGTTAAAAGAAAAGGTGAGCCCTTTAAAATTTTATTCTATAAAATTATGTTAGAAAACCGTATCTGTCCATATACAGAATACAAATACAAAAACAAAAAGTTTTATTGGCGAAAAGAAAAGGTGATGACAGACAGTAATTTTACATAAACACATGTTAATGTAAAAATAAACACGGGTTTATGTAAAAAAAAAATGTACGTCACAATTTTTTGGTTTGACCGACACAATAAAGTTTTCTATTCTGTCGACCTGTCGACATAATATGCAGATAATAAACGTTAAATATTTTTCAAAAGAAGTTTTTTTCATTGCCACATACACTTCAATTTCTGACTGCCCCATAAAACAATTAAGTGGGGAAAATTTTACTAAATTAGTTTTCCTGTTTAGGTTCAGGCAAGAAGATAAATGTATTTCACAATATCACAATCTACGGGTAGTTCGAGACATCTCTAAAATTAAAATGTAATATTATTATTTCCCCTCTGAGAACAATCTCTCACCATGACCTTGCATCTATCGTCAAACAATACAGACATCGTGATGTGATTTCTCATTTATAGACGACACTTTGGTTCTCTCCGCCAGCTGTATATAAATGACGCACTGAAATCACACGACGAAAGATGCGTAGCGTTTGTGCTAAAGTTATGATAGAATCCTATGCCCGTCACTGTTATATTTATACGTTTTTCGAATACTATTTTGAACGTTCCCCAGATGTTAGTATTAATCATTTTGTACGTTTGTCCAGTTTATGATGGGGTGGGCTATTGAACCCATTATTATAGACCATTAAAATTTAGAGACTTAAATAACTTTAATATGTGATGTTTTAGGTTTAATGAAACACTCCCCGAGCTAAAGGGACTCTGTTTATATGGAAATGTCTGTATATTTATTTATTTTTATTTATTAGGTCCTATTATTGTTACAAGCAAAGATCGGATATTCGGATGCATATTCACTTAAAGTTGAAGTGGAATGCAGTTTTATATCGACAAAAAATACTTTTTTGTTTTAACTAACACACACAAAACCCTTCCTCTTACACCCTACATACACATATTTGTGTCGGGGGTTAAACATTAATTTTAAATAAATATGCATCTGAATCCCGGTGCAATCCAAGAATCCCGGGCTTTTGTTTTAATAACATTTTTTAGAAGTCGCTTCCAAACTATACACCCGACTAGTTATGCAATCCCGGTGTTCCTGGCATGCCCAGCACTGGCATGGATTTGATTTACAAAAAAAATATTTTAAGAAGCCGCTTCATTTAATAGCTTAAATTAACTTTATACTACAAAGGTTTAGGTAGTTAAATAAAAGTAAACAAATCGTAAAAAGGGTTTTTTATAGTTGACACTTTCTTGTTTAAAAATACGTTACAACAAAATTAAATTTATTTTCGGTTTATACGATAGTTTTCCTCTTTTATTAATGTACGTTAAACTTTATCATTCATTCGTAAACTATTCTTCGTAGATGTAATTGCTTGGTCACAATTTTTTTTGTTACATTTATTAAATTGTATAATATTTTGTAATCTGTCTATTGTAAAGAGCCCAAAAAGACAGGTTCCCTAAACCTTTTAGAAAATACAACGAATTAGATAACGTTGCTAAATTGAAGAGTACACCTGTGACGTAGTATGGCAACTGAAGTAGCAGGTATTACGTTTAAACCAGACGCCTTTTATGTTGTGGATGAATTAGAAAAAATGTTAAATAATGTCACAGTATTGCGGCTACCACCATACCATTGTGAGCTCCATTCAATTAAGTTAATATGGGCTCAAATTAAAGGGTTTGTAGCTGAGAAAAATAAATCTTTTAATATGGCTGACTTAAAAATTCTTTTGCCAGAGGCTTTAGCTAATGTGACTGCTGAGAATTGTAAAAATTGCGAGCGTCATGTATTAAAAGAACAGAAAATGTTTAAATTAGACAAAATAATTGATGATACCATCATACCACTGAACGCTTTAATATTAATGTGACATATAGTTCCTGAGATTCAGATTCAGAATAAAGCTTATTAATATATGACTAAAAATAATATGATTAAACATTTGAAATAAAAGGTTTAGCATCTATGAGTCACGTGGGTTTTTTGCCTACCTTTCTAGTATAGGTAAATATGCATCCAAATATCCGATCTCTGGTTATAAGTAATTGCTTATTCAACGTTTTGTTTGACATACAGCCTGCCCTTATCCCAGTTTATTTGAGACATTCAAACTATAAAATGTTCATATAAAACAGATGCTCTTGTATACAAAAAAAAAATACCTCTCATAATTGCAATGTTGAATTTGTTGGCTGAAAGACAATACACATTGTTTAACAATAAAACCACAACATGTATATTTGTCTGAACTATGCGTTTGAAATTCTCCATGAGTCAAGTTTATACATCGTATTTTACGTTTAAAAGTTATCGCGTTTTTTACGTTTCGAGAATACATTTATCATTTCTGTTATTTCAGAGTTTCTCAGAAAGCGATCCGCCGCGGCACCGACCTGGGCTGCTGCATTTGAAGGCTCTCGCTCAACGTACCATCAATGTGGGACAGGTACAATATTATTTAATTAATATTCGTTAATTATAAGCAGAGATCGGAATAGGTAGAGTTTGTTTACCTAAACTTCGAGGAAGGAAGTAACTTGAGTGGATAATACCTCCTCTAAAATCGCGGAATAATTATACTGACGTTTAAATCCCGGGATTTAAAAACCATGAATTATTTATTGGACTTTATTTATAGATATAAATTATTGATTTGAAAAATCATATAACATTTTTAGGGTTCCGTACTAAAACTATTAAATTAAAGAGCTTTGTTTTACATAATATAGGAAAATAAATGATTGAAAAGTAACCCTAAAAAATGTTATACCGCGTAGATTTTTGAGATGGGGCAGCTACCTTAACCGCTGTAGCTACAGGAAAACGGTCTTAGGAAACTTTCCTTAACATTTGAGAGATTCTGATTTGCTTTCACAGATTTTGTAAAAAATATACAGTCAAGAGGAAAATTGGCAATTTTCACAAAAACTTTTTTTTATGCCAATCGATCACGTTTCATATAAGGATCAAAGGTCTATTGGACCAACTGAGATTTGAGTACTAGAAAAATCAGTAATCGCAATAAAGTTCTCCCATATATTTCGTAGGAAATGAGACTACAACTTACTATGGATAGACTAACCGCTACAATGAAGACTAATCGAAAAGCAAATAAAAAATAATAACTTCTACTTTGCGTATTATTTCACCTCAAAATTAAAAACTTGAAACTATAAATTCCGACTCACCTAGAATTTTTACTTCTGTCCTCTAAGATATGAGGTGCTCAAAATGGTAGCCGTTTTGACGTAGGCATAGGTTTACTCTCTTTACTACAGAGCGGGTAGCAAGCAGCTGATAATGTGAGAGAATCGTTGTGAGCCAATTTTTGAGATCCTGAACACAGTCGTAATTCTTTTTATAAAGTTATTCTTTTTTAATAGCCCCACATAAAAAAATCAAGAGGCGTGAGATCAGGACTGCGATGTGGCCACAGTATAGGTACATGTGTTCCTATCCACTGCCTCCCGAAATGCCGGTTCAAATCAGGACGGGTTTGGCGGCTGTTGTGTGGCTGACCACCATCTTCATCTTTAGAATTCATTTTTGTCACAGAATTTCGGAAATCATAAGCAACCAGGCAACAAACTGTCTTGAATCTTATTCGTTCGAAATTCGATGTTTGATTTTTTTTGGTTATTTTCGGCCAGTTTTCATTTTAGCGGTTCGTCTTCTATGGAAGGTGCAGCGCGGCAGGGTAGTTTGACAATCAGATCCTCACATGATCGCACCAAGATTATGTCTGGACTTAAAATGAGACTGACCTGACCACCGAGTTGGTTTAGGTGTTTCTACTCAGAGTAGTCGAATAGGAAACGCCGACCTGGCCTAGTTTTTAAAATATGATTGACGTGTAAAAGTGTTTGTACAAAACTACTTACAGAAATAAAATCATATTACCTATCATATTTATCATTGAAGAATCCTGGTGGTGAAAATTGTGGCAACCGTTTGGTGAGACCTATCTCCAGCGATGGACGTCATTTGGCTCAAATAAGGGGCAATATTATTGAACCCTTTATTTAATTTTGTTAGCGGTTCAGGTAAAAAATATTTCTAAATTAGATACCTTGCGAGCTAAGAACAGTAGATATAGTAAAAGCAGAACTATTACTCCTAAGCTCCATTTTTACCAGCACGCGTAGCATGACCACCATAGAAACGGGTTTTGTCGACAGAAGACTAGACAAAACAACCAGATTATTGACAGATTTATAAAGATATTTTTTCTACAACCTGTTCTTTTGTCTATTCTTCCGTCGACAAAATCCGTTTCAATGGTGGTCATGCTACGCGTGCTGAAATTGTTTTTCAATTAAATACATTGCCTGGAAGTTACTTCTATGTTACGGGATTATAAGCAGTTCATACATTCCGTTTCCTTTTGTATACAAAACAGTTGGTTTTAAAATGCAGGTAATACTAATATAATTAATAACAGCTGTCGGAGCGGCAGCTTCATCGTCATCACGCGAACGCTGTTCCGTTGGATATGAAAATACACTATTTTCGTTGATTTTGCATTAGTGTATGCACGTTGTATTTATTATTTTAAGACCGTAGAGGCGTTAAATTTATTATGTATTTCAGCACTATCTACTATCTGTACTGTGTTCAAATAATTCTCGATATACACCCGGTATAAATACAATGCTCCTCTATGGCGCGCAGCTCCCAGTCCGATGAGGCCTCAGCCCGCGCCGTAGCTGAGCCTGTAGCTTTAAATTCCCCGTTTAATAATCATGATACTATAAACCCTTTGATCCAGCCCGTCCCCAATATCGCGCTGCCCTCTCCCGATGACGCCCTAAGCCGAGGTCCGTACCCCACAGGGGGTGCCCTTAGCGTGCGGTCATCTATCATTTAAGTTTTAGTTTTAAATTTTTCCGCTCCTGGCTGGAGGCCTTTTAGAGTAAAATCCGAAAGGCAACCACAGGACAGACCGGTTAAGCAGCCACGACCCCCAGTGGTCAAAACTGCGAGTTGCCCTTCCAAAAAAAAAAAAAAAAAAAAAATGGCGCGCAGCATTGGGCAGGCGACAACCGCCGTCGACGCTGGAATGCATTCACGTCCAGCAATCATTCCATTTTATTCGACATTCCTTTAAATATATTATTCTTGACGTTTGCCAAACTAATCTCTCCACAGCTCTCGCCGTAATTACTACACACTAAGGTCAATGAACAATAAATTACCCACTAAACAATTCCGCCGCCTGTTATTTTCAAAACAGCAATATTTTAGCTGCAGTACATAATAACGGTAATAACTAACATTACAGACGATACATTCGTAATCTGGCAGAGCTCAAAAGGAATTGCATAACGGGCGGAAAACAATGCTATTTTTGTTCTGATCGTAAACATCGTGTCGGGTTCATCTGCGTCGGTATCCTCGGAGCCAAATTTAGCGGGAGTATGTTAAGAAACGGTTATGGTAGTAATAATTGTCACGGCGGGGTGTAGTGTCGGTGTGCGCATGTGTGGCGCGCCTGGCGCGGCGCCAGGCACGCACACACGCGCGCGCACACACACACGCGCGTGCACACACACAAGCGCGCACGCAACCCCGCCGTGCACATATTTCCCGTTGCTAGTTAAAACAGATTGATAATGCCCAAGTGTCACAGACGAAAATCTTTATTTTTGTACCTTCCCGTTTTTTAACCGGTGCGGCCGGTGTTTGATTTCTCTAATGTACAAAATCTTTTTCATGCCACTGTCAAGGTTGATTTAAGGTTGGGATATAAATAAGTTTCATCGTTGAACGAGTCGCTCGTCGCTATATTTCATCGCGACCTAGCTAAATAATAACCCCGGCAGCTAAATAGCGTGTACAGCTTAATACCTGTAACATTTGTCATGTTTGTCTCAGGTGGCGTCTGATCTGGCGACCTTCGGCTCTATAGACATTAAGGCTTATGGAAGTAGAACTGCTCTTATAGCCGCTAATAGTCAGCAAACGTAAGTATCAAACTTTTAACAAATAACTCCAAATACTGGGTGATTTTTGACATGTCTTATGGGCAAAACCCAAAACTATGATTTAAAGATAAAAGTTGCCAAAGTAACCATGACCTTGATTTAAGAGAAAACTAAAACAATTTTTTTTTTGTTTTTTTATTTAAGCTTTTTTTGCAATATGGAAAATACCAACCTGTATGTATTAAACCCAGCAATATAGTTACTGGTGCGGAACCAGAATATTCCAATCTGTAGACCCCTGTTTAAAAACCCATCCTGTAATTTTTTTTGTTATTACAGCGCCCAAAAAATTCTGAAGCAGTTCAAAAATAGCAAAGAATACCGGATAGCTCAGTATAGCGTGTACAAACACTCGACGGCAGGAACAATGGCGATATGGTAAATATATTTAATTATGTAGAACCCTAAAAAGAAAAATAATTAATCAGTAGGACAATGCTTCTTGACCAAAAAATCGCTCAAGAGGGTAGTAGAAGGAGAAAACAGGGGCTCTGCCCTTTTTTTTTTTCTTGTGTGGGATATCATCAAATGACCTCTCCCGCTCTGGGCGGAGCGGAAGGGCGTGTCAGACTCTTACTGACTAAAACCCATCCGTGTTCCTTCAGTTGCCTGTGCGCCAGGGCCACGGTAACTCTTTCGAACAATCCGTGACAGGGGCTTTGCCCTGCAACGGCAGCGGTGCAGTGGGACATAATAAAGTTTTAAAAGCTAAACGGCTAAGCGACTGGAATATAACAAAAAACTACAAAATAAGTTTAAATAGGTAATCTGAGGCAGTAATTGAAAACAGCTTTAGCAATGCAAGATTCAGCTTAAAGTCAATCAAACACTTCGGTAGCTATAAAATGTACCTTCTGAAACTAGAGGCTATAAATACCTATTTATGAAGAGCCCAAAACAATTGTAATTAAATCTTCCAAACACTATTTTCAAATTGTACATCTGATTTTAAATATGCGCAAGAGCAGACTGATGCGCGAATAAACGTTCTATCAAAATCACGGTGACTGCCGAACTGACAAGTACAATATATACAAGTACAATATAGTAAAATTTGAAAATATATTTTTGCATTTGATAGCTCAATTCTTGAGAAAGCTTTATAGGCTAATTACCATCACGCTTCGACCCTCAGGAGCCGGGCAAAAAGAAAAAAGTCCGAAAGAACGCTAAGCGAAAACGAAATACTAACACGGGCGGGCGATCCAATACGACGCGGTTGGTCGTGGAACAAGAAATTCCACGTGGACGAACTCTATTAGATGAATTAGTATCTAAGACTAACAGGCATTCCTGTTTCCTTAGCTATTGCACGGACAGAGAGTTCATTTTTCTTCAACGCAATAACTTTTTCTTATAACTCGTCGTTGAGCCTGTATAGTAAGAACATAATTGATGTTATTAGTTATGAATTTATAACACGGACGATAAAGTTACAGTAAAGAAAATAAAATATCAGATTATTACAGGCAGGCAGGATTTGTGGGGCGTAGTTTTAAGCATAAGGCTGCTGAAGAAAACTTTTTATAAATTAAGAAATAAACCTACATATATTCATCTAATGTCTTACCTTGCTAACAAAGCCTTCTTTTTCAGGAGCGGCGCCTTCTTCACTGGCAGTCTAGTTCTGTACTTCCTTCACAGAAAACTAAAATAGTCCAATACAAAATAAGGTGCCTAAACTACCTCTTTTAACTGCTACCGAAATAAGCAACTGCCATTTTAAGTGCCTTAACAATAAAATTACTCGTACCACGTTTAGCATAGTTATAGCGGGTTAACAGTTCATAAAATTTTACTATAAAGTACGTTTGCAAACCTATTAAACTCGGAGTCGTATAGAAACAAAGGCGGCAATCTGCCCTATTGTCAAAAATATATATTTTGATGTGGTCGTACAGGGCTAGCAGTCTCGACATTAGATAGCGACAAAAATCTGTCGCTAAGTCATATCGATGTCAAATTCCTTTAATAGATTTTCGACTTCATTTCCTATTGATTTTCATAAGGTTTTCATATATAAGGTTGAAAACCTATTAAAGAAATTTGACATCGATTGGACTTAACGACCGATTTTTGTCGGTATCTATGTCGAGACTGCAGGGCCTGGCCCTGCAGTCTCGACATTAGATAACGACAAAAATCTGTCGCTAAATCGTAACGATGTCAAATTCCTTTAATAGATTTTCAACTTTATTTCCAAAGCATAAGGTTGAAAATCTATTAAAGGAATTTGACATCGATACGACTTAGCGACAGATTTTTGTCGCTATTCATGTCGAGACTGCAGGGCCTGGAAACTTAAATTAACGATACTGCACTTTCTCTTTCGGTATCAAAGACGGCAATGTGACGTTAAAATCCAGTGTAAAAAAGCAGCTTGGTATCAAAACCGGCAATATTTAAAAGGTATAAATCAAACCCGGCGATCCGACTTTATCAACCAATCACAGGCGCCCTGTAAATCACGTGGTTTAATGGCATCGTGTGAAGTTTGGAACAACTATGCCTATGTGCTTTTATTGAATTATTGTTGTTTATTTGGTGTAAGTTAATAGATTTTTTTATAAAAATCTGATAATGGATTCCCATCCTCTGCCCGTAGTTAATATGTATGCACGCAAACGGCAAGAAAACCCCGTAAAACGGAAACGAACCTTGGCGAAGAAACTGGAGTAAGTACGCAGTAGGGTTGTCACATTTATAGCTAACAAATGTTTTGTGCATTTTTTCTTGTTTTTGATTTTTGTTAGTTTGGGTGTTTGAACTTTATTTTATGTTCTTTTTAGATATTCTGCAAAATTTGCACCAGAAAGAGTCTGCAGTCATAATTCATTAAGCATGGCTCAGCTTATGAAATTATATAGTACATTTTTTGCTTATACTAAAAAGATAAACAAAGATAGCATGATATTAAAATCTTGTTCGATTATACCTACCAAAAATAGACCCACAAATAAAGGCAAACAGCAAACTACAATAAAATATTATGTTTTAATCGATAAGAAAAAAGTGCCAAAATGACAAAAAGAAATATGGAATGTTTTCGGAGTGACAAAGCACACAATTTCAAATGTGATGCAAAGGTTCTATCACGCATGTAACGTTGTTATCACAGAAAAACGTGGCGGAAACAGCAAAGAAACTAAATTAGGTGCACAGAAGGAATCTGTGCACAAATTTATACAAAAACTTTGTTTTAGTTGACTCACACTACTGTCAAAAAGCTAAAATGGCTGAAAGTATTTGTTGTCGAAACTAAATATCTATATATATAAACTATATAATTTCTACAAAAACGGTGAATATTCTGACGCCAACGTAAAAAATTCATACTTTTGCTAAATAACTTTTACAATATTGGCTTCGGGACCGCAATAACAGGCGTCTGCTCAAAGTGCTTAGAATTGACTGAGAAAATAAAGTCGGAAGCAGATACCAACAAAAAACCCTTCTAATCACTGAAAAACGGGTACATTTATTGAGAGCAAAAGCTTTTTGCGAAATATTGAGAGAAACTTGCGATAGCTCAAGATAATATCATTTGACTGCCAGAAAAAATTTCCACTCCCTAAGCTTCCAGACCAGATGACATATTATATAGCCTGTAGTTATATTATTATAATTTCACTATAGTAGAGGGATCTTCCCAACAACCTTAGCGAAGGAACGAGTGTTCGTATCATATCCTTGCACTGAAAATGAATATGCCAAAGACTCCAATTTAGTAGCTTCAGCTGTTTATTACAGCTTCACTAACACCGACAAAACTGGCATCAGAACTATTCTCTTGGTTGCCGATGGATACGGAGGCCAGAAAAAAGAATATTATTGTGAGAACATGATGCTGAAACCAATCTATCAAAGTTATAGAACTAGTTTTTCCAGTCACCGGTCATTCGTATATGCCCACTGTTAGGCAATTTGGTATAATAGAAAAAAAAAGTTAAGGAAATTAGAGATCATATTATATCCGAATGAAAGAGAAATAATTGTCAAAACATTCACGTTGTTTAAATTCGGAACCGACTGTCCTGTCTACAAGTGAAGAGAGGTTGTGAAGAGTGTCGTAAAGGTAACGACGTCTTGGCCTATGGCCTTCAGAGTTAAATATTTTTTTTTTATAAAGATCAAATAAACTGGAAATTTTCTTGTCAGGGACGAACCTTTCTACAAACATGACTTTATAAAAATTGGCGCCAACTTATGTCAACGCCAAAAAGTTATAGCAATGATCACTCCACAAATTATGCCTAATATTCTTCCAGTGAATAAGAATAAGCTAATAGAACCTGAACAAACTCCTGAGTAAGCATTTTGGGACGGACTGGAGAAATATTCCTTCCCTAAATTTTTACAATGACGTATTACGAGGGCGGCACTGAAAATTTCGAGAATCAAGGAAGTGACAAAAAATGTATTTATTGCTTTTCGAAATATTCTCCGCGAAATGTGACACATTTTTCCATACGATGGAACCAATCATTGAAGCAACCATTCCATTCGGAAGTTGGGGTCTCCAAAATAGCCGTTTTGTAGGCGTCCACAGCTTCTTCAGGTGATGAAAATCTCTGTCCACGCAATTTATTCTTTATTTTAGGGAAAGTATAGAAATCATTAGGGCTTAGGTCGGGGCTGTACGGCGGATGGTCTAACAATTCTATGTTTTCTTGCTCTAAAAACTCTTTTGTTATGTGCGCGGTGTGAGAACTCGCATTGTCGTGATGGAGGATGATGCGGCGGTTGCAGTTCTCTTTACGGAGTTCAGAAACGACCTGTGGCAAACAAATGCTAGCATACCATTCTGCATTAACCGTTCTTTGTCCCTCAAGAGGAATAGTCGTAACATGGCCGGTTTTGGAGACAAACGTGGCCACCATTTTTTTTGCAACACTCCGTGAACGAACAATTTTTGTTGGCTTTAACTCATTTTCGAACACCCAAACTCGTGACTGGTTTTTTGTTTCGGGTTCGTACGCGTATATCCAGGATTCGTCACCTGATACGATGTTGTATACAGCATTTGAGGATCCTGCGTGGAATCTTTCGAGAGTTCTGACGCACCAAGTAACGCGAGCCGCTTCTTGCTCTTCACAGAGCGAATGCGGTATCCATCGGGAAAACAACTTGTTTACACCTAATTGTTCATGCAAGATTATTTGTATTTGATTCATGCCAATGTCTAAAGTTGCCTGAATTTCCCGGTATGTCACATGTCGATCTTCCTCAATCAGCTTACGCACAGCATCAACGTTTTCTTGGGTGACTGCAGTTTTTGGACGTCCTTGACGGGGATCATCACTGAGCTTGACACGTCCACGTTGAAATTCAGCAAACCAGCGATAAATTGTGGTTTTGGTTGGGGCTTCATCACCAAATGCAGAAATCATCCGGTCAACACACTGTTTTTGTGTTAAACCACTTCGAAAGTCATAATAAATCATCGCTCTTGAATTTTCTCGAGTCAATACCATTTTCTCAACGACTAAACAAGTTTGACAAAACCTTGTGACAAGACCGAGAATCTTTTTTTAAATAAATAAATGGTATTCGATTTTTAAAACCAAGGAGTTTTCAATTAAAAAGATTTTAATATGACAGGAACAGTGGAAATATTCCATTCCCGATACTTTTAGTGCAGCCCTCGTACATACACAAGAGAGACTGACTGCTTCTTGGGAAGAAGAAGATAATTCTTGTGAAAAACTATTAGAAGAATCTAATTAATTACGCATATAATTATGCAAGCGTAACATTTAACTGTTGTATTAAGTATTATAAAGCTATAGGATCTAATTCTTGTTACATTAAAAATAACTAGGTAATTTTATAAAAATCATATTTTTATTTTCGACATCCCTGAATTCATTTGTTTTTTTTTGCGGCAATCTGCCATTCACTTGTTATCAAAAATGGCAACCTGAGTCACGGCGATCTGAGTCCGAAAACATATATGGCATTCTTTAATTTTTAGTATCAAATACGGCATTCTGCAGAATTCTAACTTATATTTTAGCAATACGGTCTGATTAAGACCAAATCCTATGCTATTATTAAGATTTTATAACACAGTAATTTCATTATTATAGTGATAATAATTCCCAAAAAAAAGCGTTTTTATTGAATTGTCACATTCCACTGCCGATTGTCGGTTTTGTTTCTATACGACGCTATGTATAAGTGTAACTACTCGACTTTGTGAGATTAATATGTACGTCATTGAGACTTTTTATATTTTTAAAATAGTGAGAAAGATTATGATTAGAATTAAGATTTTATAAAACTGTGAAATGTGTTTATGTCTGTTTTACTAAGTAATTAAGCAAAAATGTAGTACCTATCTATAGAGTGCATTTTGAAGGCTTGAAGCCATCTTGTTATAAACTAACATGTCAATTAATATAATCACCCTTTATGGAGCAGCAGTCAATCTTGACATACAGAGTGGATTTTTTTAGATGGGGCAATAAAGGCAAGTACCTTAACAGTCTTCTAAGACCGTTTTCTTGTAGCGATCTACAAAAAAAGCGGTCTTAGAAGACTGTCCTTAACTTTTTTAAACATTTGTATCTTACTTTCACAGATTTTGAAAATAATCCACAATCAGCAAGAAAATGGTCAATTTTCACAAAAACTTTTTGGTGCCAATCGATCCTGTTTCTTATAAGAATCAAAAAGCTCTATTGGTCCAACTGTGATTTGAATACTAGAAAAGTGAGAAATCGCAAAAAAAATATGCTTGACGGTTCGGTTACTGCATTGTAAACTTTAGATCTATTCCCAATAGTTGATATATTATTTTGTGCTTCTTTTTTTACCTTTTGTAATAAATACTATTATGTGATAGTGATAACTCGTAGAACGTACACAGAAAAACATTAAGGGGGATGCGCCAAGGTAGCCCGCGAAATTCAAATTTTCTTACGTTTTTTGCAATTTGCAGGTCAGTATCAAATGATAAATGATATTATTTCTGTAAGTAGGTTTGTACAAACACTTTACACGTCAATCATATGTTTTAAACTAGACGAGGTCGGCGTTACGTATCTGACTACTCTGAGAAGAAAGACCGAAACAAACTCAGGAGTCACAGTCTCTTTTAAAGTCCAGACATAATCTTGGTCACATCATGTGAAGACCATGTAGATTGGTATCTGAAATGGTCTTTCGAGGAAAAAACCACACAGATTGAGTGGACCTGTCCAGTCAGTAGTCGTGCAGCTCAACTCGGAACTTAAGGAGCTCAACGATTCGACGAACAATACCAAAGAAAGGACATTTGGGTAGGCCCCATAAACCACTTAAACTGCCACACCAAGAATAAAACTGAAACAATGACCCACATAGTCCTCATATTCACAATAATTAAAATAATATAATACTTTTTACAGTAAATATGCATGTCTAAAATAGTTAGCAAAATGAAATCAACATTCTCTAAGTTCATATTACCCTATTGAGTGACTATTTCATGAAATAATGACATTTGAGGCCAATTCTAACTTAAGGAGTTGCATTGCTGATTCTAATGATTATAATTCTGTAAAGCCATATTTGTTACGGCCGCGAATCATATTTTAATCCTGACCTGCCAATTGTAAAATAACGTAAGTTTCTTTTAATTTCGCGGACTACCTGAGCGCATCCCCCTTAAGTACATTGCCATCAATGGTTATAATAAACAAATATTGATGGTTAGGTGACTGTTAATGAGGAATCCCGTGAGTTTACAATCTACTGTTATATTATTTTAGTGATAGCTGTTACTCAGGAATAATCTGTAAAAATTCGACAGTCAGTGTTTCAGTGTTGTACCATTAGGTAGTATACGCAGGAACGCAGGCGTTCATAATTCAATAAAAAATAAAAACTTCGCAAGCGATGGAAAATTGCTACTGAAGGCTGTGGGTGTCGACATCAGGAAGTGCTGCTTCTCACACGGATAACTGTACGTCGCTTGCTCCCGCATCACTAGTCCTGACTCTCTTTATATTTTGGCTGCTGAGATAAAATCTACAAACGGGAAGTTTTATAAAAATGTGGATGTTATTTTAGTATATTGTGGTGTCTTACGAATTCGCGTGAACGAAGTCGCAGGCAGAAGCTAATTATTGTATAAAACTGCCCGTTGTTGATTTAATATCGATAGAATTAAGATTTTTGTCATAATGTTTCCCTCGTTATAATATAGAACATTATGTTATGACTTATGAGCAATGTTATAAAATTATGTATTTATACGATTGTGTACTAAAGCGTTGGTTTCACAACAGCGGCTGTCCAAATACAGAGCGTTTTTTGACGCCTAAATGTCAAATTATGATGAAAATGACCGGAGCCGCTTTCCTAGGAAACTAGCTTAAGGCCCGCTTGCACAACAAATCACTCGATACGTTAAGCGCTAAACGAATTTAAAACATCGTTCTTCTCCTGCCAATCAAACGATTTAACATATTTAAAACATTGTCTCTGTCATCTTTGAACAAAGATGACAGAGACAGAATGTTTTAAATGTGTTTGGCTCTAACCGCATGTAGTGATTTGTGGTGCAGGTGCAATTATTATATCTGTTAACTGAAGAATAAACGTGGCGGTGTGATATTGTTTTCATACAAAAGCTGTCAAAGCGTCATTTTATTCCTCTACTAAAAGATATCTGACGATTGAAAAATCGGCTCTAAATCAATGCCTATGTATAAAGATTGTTTTCTAGTCCTAGACTGAAGTCCATAATAAATATTGTTTTTTTAGTTGTAAGATAAAATGTGCCACAGTATATTTATTTGACATAATAAATCGGGGATTATACTGCACCTATGTATTTCTTCTTTATGCACCATATTCCTTATCAAATAATTTATCTGAATCATACAAAAAAAAAACAACCAAGTGCATGTCGGACCACAGTGAAGGTTTCCGTACTTGTGATTTTATCCAACCATTGTAGTTGAAAAACATGTTCTCCCATTACATCGATAAACGTCATGGAAAATTCGCAAAAAGAAAATGGTGGTATTCATATGTCGGTAGCCTGTTTGTAGTGTTTAGGTGCTTTTTTACAGTGCAAAATAGGTTCATCATCTGCCTAGGCTTTTTCCTATTATTTTTGGTGTAGGTAGGCTTCCTACCTACACCAAAAATAATAGGAAAAAGGCTAGGCAGATGATGAACCTGACTACAAAGTGACCATTTTCGGACTTTTTCCTTTACTTGTGCTGAGAGCTTGCTTCTTGCCAAATTTCATGATTCTAGGTCAACGGGAAGTAGTTTTTAATAGGTTTTCGTAAGTTTTGATTCATTTGCGAGTTTCAGAATCCTAACTATCCTAATCCTAACTTCCTAATCCTAACTTATAATAAATGCGAAAGTTTGTTTGTTTGTTTGTTACCTTTTCACGCCTAAACCGCTGAACCGATCATCCTGAAATTTTGCATATACGTTGTCAGGTCTACAGAAACGGACATAGGGTACCATTCTTCCCGAAAAAAAGTACTGTTCCCGAGGAAAACAACAATAACGTTCTTATAATAATAGATGGCGCCACGTGTCTTTCGTATCATGATTGAATTATAGAACCCGAATTAATAGTCAAAGTCTAAATTAACGCGAGCGAAGCCGCGGGCAAAAGCTAGTATGTTACATAAATTACCGTATTTTTTTATTGCGTTGACTTACAAGCTTGATTTTTCTAGCTTCTAGAGACCGTAGCCTTACGTATTTGATTTTAATTAGAACTTCATACTTCCACGTGTTCCTGAGAAAAAGGTTCTTGACAGACTCACAGACAGACAACGAAGGGATCCTATAAGAGTTCCGTTTCCTCCTTTCGAGGTACGGAATCCCAAATGCATCGAGTGTCTGTGTAGAATTTGCAGTATTTTTCTCCGGCGTTCAAAGTGCGAGTAATGTTTACAAAAATGTTTAAAGCATCTCAATATCTCGTCTAGACTAGAAAAAAATCAACACTTCACAGAAAGTCCAACAAAAACTTCAATATTTAGCAATGTTTATAAAATCAAAAGTCCTTGTTAATACCCCGCTGCCTGTCATCCATTTTTGACTGATCGCGGAGTAAATACCGTAACAAAGCGATACTTCTGCGCCGCTCAAACAATAGACTAAACATTCATTAAGTACTCATACAATGTTAAAAGGTTTATGATGTTTATGAAAACCCGCGAAATTACTTCTGAATTTATTATGTGGAGGTAAAGACAGATATACTGATCGGATCAACTGGATCCCTGTCGCCCAACAATGAAAGCATTTGATCTAGTTTTGTATGGCAATCAAGAGGCGATGATCTGTGTGATCATATCAAGTGGACAGAGATATATTACTCTGACATTTGTAACTCTTCCGTTCGGCCTACTTAAGGCTTCAAAATAGCTCAATTTGTCTCTTCCGACACGTCAGTAATACTGGACCCGTTGTTATTATTAAACTGAATCGCATCTGAGGAGTGAAGACAGCGAGTAGATAAAGAGGCATCTGCCCTGCAGTGGAACGCCATAGGCATTTAATAGTTATTTTTTAATAAAAAATTATAGGTACTTTTGAGCACAAAACTTATTATATACCACTAATTACATTTTTATATAGGTACTGAATGTAACGAACAAATAAACACCCGGTTTCCGAATTGAGAATTTAAAGTTAAGAACTTGTCAAGAGAGGGGCTCGTGGCTAAGTACTAACAGCCGCACAGGTCGAGCGATCAGCACCCTAATTACGTAAAACACTATCTATCACAATCTGAATCATTTTGAAGCCTATTGCTAATCCACTGCTTCATATGTTCGCAAAAATTGTCTGCTTAACAACGTAAATAACGCAATGAATGTTGTTGAACTGTCAAAATGAAACCCATTCCTACTGTTAGTGTGTTACGTAATTACCCCGCTGGTTAAGCTACGCTTGCCGCGGTCGGCCCGTGGATGTGTGACCATCTGGGTCGTCAGAAACCCGAAATTCTGACAACCACTCTTACCGTGGGGTATCGTATTACCCAGTAACTTGGTAATGAATGTCAGATAGGCAGTCGCTCCATGTAAAATACTGGTATTCAACTACATCAACTGGTATTCAACATGATTACATAATTAATGTGAACTTACATAATATTGTAAAACATTTTAAAAGAGTAACGGTGGAGTTTCTTGCCCATTCTTCTCCATCCGAGACTACCTTTTGGAAGGGGCAACTAGAATCAATTCTATTTTTTGTAAATTTTGACGTTCAAAAGTGCCTTTTATCTGCCTATTTGAAATAAATGATTTGACTTTGACTTTGACATCCAGTTAGACTGGAAGCTGAACCCAACACAGTTGGAATAGGCTAGGCAGATGATGAACTTGTCAAACTCTACTTTAGCATTACGGGTGTTATGTATTTACTTTGGTAACACAATATATACCCCATATTCCTAACTCAACAAATAACATATAACTATTGCGTTTTATTTTGAACCTTTCGCTCGCGGCTCGTAATTTTTCAGCCTTGATAGTTAATACGAAATAAAATTCTGTTATCGAGGAACAGCTGAAAATATGATCATATATTTAAAAATACTTTGATTTCATTGAAACCGGGAAACCTTTGTTTGTATTTAGACCCAGATATTTTAAAACCACGGTAACTCATCAGCTCTAGTATCAAATAATTATCAGTCAGATTAATTATATGCGTTATTTTCGGGTAAGTTGGTGCGGTATATCGAATAAGTTGCGGCTAGCGAATAACATATGACTTCCCTCATACAGTGCATAAATATGCGGTTTAATTTACAAGATATGTAATGCGCTGGCGCGTTAATGTCTGCGGGGAGATTATAACTCTGAGCTAAGCAAACAGTGCATGAGTTAGTTTGCTTACACAGCGCTGCGCCCGCGCGCCGCGGCCGGAATAAGGCGGGAAAACGTTTTGACATGCCTGATTTATGTTGATTTACAACTCACTTGCACAACATGACGGGTGCCGGTAAACTTCCTGAAAATTAATTCATTATTGCGTCCAGCCAACACAACGAGCTTATTTTTAGTTTTCGCAAATTGCTTCTTATGTCGATTCCGTGAAGTACGACTAACTATACACTCGGTAGCCGATTCCATCGAAATGACTGTAAAACCTATTCTTATTAATAGTACGATTTTTCTAGTGTTTATTTATTATGTAAATCTAATAAAACATGAAATTAAAGAACACTGAAAGTTGCAAGTTGCAAGTCAGCGATTGCAAATTCAATGTTACGTCAGTCACTAAAAGAGATAAGTAACCAGGGTCGTCAATATAGTTGAAGTTGAGTAAGAAACCACTGAATATTTTAGAATAAAATTTAATTTAATTAATAGAAAACAAACAGGTCATTTATCAAATTAAATTTCATTCGGAAACGTCCATCGGTTTCTAACTAAAAATCAACTATATTCGACGACCCTGGTTACTTATCACATTTGGTAACCGTACATAGGGGGAAATAAAATAATGTACATCGTGAAATATCAGAAATTATGTACCTACATCAGCACCTTTGTAAGTCTAGTAAAACCCGTAGAAATATCTATGTTTAGTAAGTAACCTTACGCAGTAAATCCGAGTTTACGCCGTAATAACGTTGTCTGGCAAGCTGCGTCCTGCCAACTGAGTGAGTTCCAGCAACCAGCAAAAGTAATAAAATGTACCTAGGTACGCATCGTTTAAAACATTGTAGTTTCCGCAAACTGCGTAAAATTGTTAACAATGTGTGCTTATTTATTGTTTCAGGGTAATTGTATGCTCGCCCACGATTTTATGCATAATTCAGTAACATAACGACGGAATATATGAAAGTTGCTTCATTTTCGTAAATATCAGATTATGAGGAATGCAAAAAATTCAACGGTTGATGTTTTCCTGGAGTACATAAACTGTCAGTGTGTTTGAAAACCTCGCAGCGAATTCGTAACAGTCACTTGATTACAGAACACTAAAGCTTTCGTAATTTTTCATACGTTTTAATCGATGTATCATGAAATTCAAACGTGATCCGTTACAAGTCATGGAACGCCACTTTCGCGGGTTGTTTGGAGAAAATAACATAAAAAACTTTGGCACATAAATAATATCTCGGCTTCCTCTCAGCTAAATGAATCGTTAACCGGTAATAATCCAGGTAAATCGCGCTGGCCTCATACGCATGAGACAATTAAAATAGATTTCCACCTGCAAACTGTAGAGTCTAAAATAAGTCTTGCGCCTCATATCTGTAGGTAGAGAATTGATGGATGTTTTGTGGACATGTGCACAGTGCATTCTCATGTCCAGTAAATAGGTCGCGGCGAGTAATTTCACACTACTGTTTCCGCAAATACATGTACAAACTGAATTATATCTTGTCTTAATGATGAACTGGCTTCATTAGATTTGTTTAGAGTTTGCAAAGTAAATGAATTGTATTTTATTACGAAACAAATACATACGTGTTTAAGTTATACAATATGGTTGGAGCGATATAGTTGGAAAAGTCCAGTAACCCGTCAAAACTTTCCGTTGGAAAACTCAGTACCCGCCTCGTGTTTTTCCATCTGTCTTAAATGGTTTTCAGTGCAACCAGATGTGACGGAATATCAATGTGTTCTAGACGGAGAACCCAATTGCTAGGTATCTGACCTACGCAAGCTAATAACTGAGCGATAGTAAGTATCTGTCTGATAACTATCAGACCATGGTATAATAATATACTTTGCCAGGTATAGCACTCCGGGACACAGTGGTCACGTGGGTGACACAAGCCTACGTCATCACCGCTGTGTTACCAGTAGTGTGTGATAATAACTCCCCAACCGCCTTTATTATCTGTGCGAATCCGATAAAACAATGAGGTTTCAACTAACAATTACGTTGGTATATTATTTAATTGAATTGTTTCGTTTGATTAGAAAAACGAAACGACAATTTAAATGCTTTATATATCTATATATTTTTAACAGAACAGTGACTGGAAAGGTTTCCATAATTCGTGTTGTGCTGTAATAAAGTGGAAACTAGATAGTGACGTAAGCATGCGTCACTCCCGGAATGCCAGACCTTGTTTTTTTAGACCATGTATCGGACTACCCGCATTCACCGTCCAGTGTGAAGCGTCTCACATGTAATTCACAGCGAGTTTTTGTATCTGCTTCGTGGAGTGTGTTAATCTCAAGACTGTCATAAATAATCGTATAATTACCAGCAGTGAGGATGGTTACCTAGGGGGATCACTAATTGCCGGGGACTGATCACGGCCAGCGCAGCTGTTTTTTTGTCCGGAACCCCACGAATATCTCGCCACCCTTCATACAAGACAATTCCTTTCCTCGTCATGAAATACATGCTTCAAGATGTTTAGAAGCTTTAAATATAGATACTTATTTAATCAATAAGTAAGGTAATAAATCTTGCATTTAATTACAACTTTATGAAATTAATTAAATAATTAACACAGAATATAACATCACGCCTGTAATCCCCGAAGGGTTAGGCAGATGTGTAAAGGCTCCCGCAGACAGGCGCGACGCGACTCTAGTAAAACAATTTCTATGAAAACTTCATGGAAATTGTTCTGCAAGAATTGCGTCGCGCTGTCGCGTCGCGCCTGTCTGCGGGAGCCTTAATATTACACCCAAATTTCGCCAGTTAAGTCCCATGTAATAGGGGCGAGCCAATTGCCATCAACTGGGCACAAATCCAGACTCCGGGCTACTACTGAGAAATCCTTGACGATAAAACCCAATAACACTGCCCGACCTTGGGATTGAACCCAAGACCTCATTCTTAGGAGTAGCGCTTGCGACCAGTAGACCAACGAATAATAATTATTGCATTCTAATAAATGTTTCAACACATGCTATTCAAAACAAATAGTACTCACCTACCTAATGATATAAAACTTTATATCTATAGAATACGAAAAAACTTGTCCTACAACTTATTTACTTATGTAACGATTTTACTACAACTGTAGTAAAATCTCTTTGGCTGTACATACATTAGTGACGTTCATGGTACTAGGTCATGGTTAGATCACATTGTTGTGACTGAAGCTGCGAGGCGGTAAATTTTAAATGTTAAGATTAAATATAATATCTCGTGGTCTGATCATTTTCCTATTGAGCTAGTATGTTACATTAGTACTATAAAACCAAAAGTTAAACATGCCAAAACTGTACAGAACGGTGCGGTTTTGGGGTGTTAGGGATTTGTCGCAATTAAAACAATACTCGTACAATCAAGAATTTACACTCAAACTATGTGACGTAGATTTTCTCCCAGAGTTTAGAATATGTGCAGATGTTTTTTGTAGTAATTTACAACATAGAGGTAATAAAGACAAGATGTGTAATAGTATAGTTAATATTTTACAAAATGCAGCATCAAATTCCTGTAAGAGAAAATTAAATAGTTTTCAAAAGAAAAAACCCGTGGTTACTGGATGGAACAAATATGTGGAAACGGCTCCTGGCTACGCTCGACTTTGGTTTCAGGAGTGGGTTGCTAATGAAAAACCCACATTTGGTCCCCTTTTTGAAAATATGCGTAAATCGCGTGAAAATTTTCAACGCAGTTGGGTCCAGAATCATGTACTAAACCCGTGGTCGAACATGGTGGAACCCAAGCTGTGCGTCGATGTCCCTGCCACTCTGTATAAAATACGAAAGAACTTTTTCCCCGACCTAATATTATGTAGGACGAATGTTGGACCTAACATGAATTCAGTAAAGCGATCTTGTTAGTATTGTAGAAGTAAAGAAACTGTTGCTCAATTCAAATTACTTGGTTTTTTCTTGCTTCTGTTAATTAGGTGTCTTCTATATTCTATTTTTCTATATAAAAGGAGAAACTGCCAGACTGACTGACATATCAACGCACAGCTGAAACTACTGGAACTAGGAACGTGAAATTTTGCACACGGCTTCCTTTAAGGGTGCATTAAGAAGGGGTTTTTGGAAATTCCACCTTTAAGGGGATGAAAAGGGAGATTTTGTTTAAATGAAAAATCTTATTCCTCGAGTTAATAAACTTGAAACTTGTCACGTATACATATCTAAGTAAACTATAAACTTTGTCATTTTGAGTTTTTTTTAAACTTCCCCCTAAAGGGAGTTTGGGGGGTTTTAAAGTTTGTATGGAAGAATTTTAAGGCGCGGTCCGATTAACTCGAAACTCAATACTTAAAACCAAAAATGCAGAATAAAGTGTATCAGGGTTTTTCGAAAATTACCCGGAGGTTTCGGGGTGAAAAGTGGTACCTAGTCAATTTTACAGGGGAGGATTTTACTGAGTAGCTTCATTAAGGCGCTTCCCCGACCAAACGACCTTGAGCGTTCGGTCCTTCTCTGTCCCGTCGCTGAGTCTCGCTCTGTCCCGCTCCCTGCGCACGCCCCTTTGTCATAAAATTCACAAACAAAAATGGAATTATTTTAATAAAAAAAGACAAGCGATCTTTTAAAATAAAATAAAACGTGAAATATAGAAATTTTTATATAACCTATCCATTAGTGTAATCCTCAAGTTATTAGAGCGTCACTTTTTTACAAGGAGATTTTAAATGTATTTATAATACATAAAAGCAAATAAGAACGTGCAATGTGATGATAGGATATCGAACATTAATAATGTGCTTTTAGATGTAGTTTATTACTGATAATTATTGAGTTCCTCTGAATAACGCACTATTGCAAGGTTTTGCTCGGGGTAGCGCCTTAACTCGAAAATTGGTATAAATAATATTAGAGTCAAGTTATGGAAGCCTCGCAAACAATTTTCCAAAATTCCACCCTTGTGGGGGTAAAAAGAGGCAATACATTTTATATCAAAAATAATTTTCCATTGATCGATAAATTTGAAAACTGACCCGAATACTTTTCTTAATAAATATAAAGATCGTAAGATACGTTTTCGAAAACAACCTTTTAATAAAAGAGGTGGAGGGGGAGTCCAATTTTGTAGGGGAAAATACGAAATCTACGCGGACGAAGTCGCGGGCGCAGTGCTATTTAGGTATACCAGTCGAAATACATTTCTCCCACTCACCTTTTAACGAGAGAATTTCCCCTTAAAAAGTTGTGAGTGTAATAATTTAAAATTCTCATTAAAAACTAAATAAATAACATTAATTAACGAACGCCACGCAGCATTGAACTGTTGATGGGCAAATGGCCATAAGTATTTTAAAATATCGACTGTGAATGTACGCGCGATGACTGTCATTATCACGAATATAAGAAGAAAAGAAAGAAAATACATTTATTTTCGGTAAACATGACGCAAAAAAAAAACACACAAACACAAAAAAGAACGAGTTGGGGGAAAATATGCTTCACATTCACGCAAAACGGCAATCGCTCAGCATTATGCTACGACCCTATACGAGACAGAGCCCCAGCGCTGGTTTCCAGTGATAGCCAGCGTTGACGTGATGACGTCAACCAGTGCAGCATAGGAAGATTAAAAATAAATAAGAAATAAAATAAATACACTATACCTAGTTCAAAAGGCATATAAACATAAACAACACGAAAAATTATACCACATATAAATTAATATACCTAATTGAATTAAATTTAGTATTAAATTAATATAATTAAAATTAATTTTATTTAATTATAATGATACAACATGATAAATAACATGTAATATGACACAGACTAGTCCCCAGTTATATTAGCAAACTATGTCAATCTGGTTCCGTATATAACTTTGTTGCTACGCGGAAAACTGGTCTGTTTTCATTCGATTAAGGCTGGATTGCTTACGAAACGTAGTTACCAGGCTACTAGGGACATGAAATATAAAATCCAAGTTGGTACCATATACAAACCTGTTTAGTTACAATAATACCCAACAGATGGCACTGTGCAATACGGGTCGTTTTCTGAATCGCGGTGTTAAGATTCTCCGCGGTTTGGTTTGCTTGTCTGGAATCCGTAGTGAAAGTATCTGTAGTTCCCCCTGAAACCGCGTTTAGATCTTTCGCCTTTTGCTAAAAATTCCCGTGGAGGAGAACAGCCAAACAGTGCTGCCAACCCGTACGATAATTATAGGGGCGTACGATAATAAGACCTATCATACGGTGTATGTACGAAAGCGCATGTCTAAAGTACGATAATTTTGAAGTTTGTTTATTTTTATTTTTTTGAGATTAAATTAAATCACTTAGTTCTTTCTTTCTATTTTACTATAAGATAATAATAAATTTCTTTATTGCCATAACAACAAGATCAGATAAGTAGGAGACCTGTACTAATAATTAATTACAAAGAGCGTGTGTAAGAGAGAACGAGTGTCCCCACGGCCCACTTTGTCTTGAACTCGTGACGAGAGTAGTCGTCCTAACCAAATTGTCGCGACATGCACTTTAAAAATACCGTTGCACGATTACTGTCGTTGGCAATAATTCACAGCAATGCGATTTAAAAATTTCTCGTTGTTTTGTTTCGTTAGAAAATAGTAGAAACGGTAGTCGTCTAAACACAAAACATAAAAAAATCGTCACTACTCAAAGCTAGAAGAAAACATGGTTTACAGTTTGTACTGTGCTACTAGTATTGACTGTAATACTAATGCCAATGTCATTTATTATCAATCTGGTAGATGATCAAGATCAGCGGCACCGGGTTACACAAGTATATAATATAAAAACAAATATAATGTATTACGAGATATTTTTTTATTATATCCGATTGTACGATAATTTTGTCGTCAAAACGATAATTTCGACGTAGAAATTCGATAAATTGAACTTTTGGAGTTGGCAACACCGCACTGGAAAGAGTCTATAATTATTTTTGTATAACTTCGCTTCGGTGAAATAAGGATTCACTGAAAAACAAGATTGAAAATCCTTATTTCCAGTCAAAACTAAGAACCACTACACGGGGAAACATTTGGCGAGATGTTTAGTGAAAACATTTTGTTTGTCGTGACGTCCTCCACGTTGTACTTACGCTGCTACGTCGGAAAACATAATGTTGTTGATATGTAATGTTGATATTATGAAAAGCGAACACAACCATATACCTACCAACTTATACTTCGGCGTCCCCCTTTATTGAGCGGCCATAACTACTTCCGTTACCTACTAGTATGAGCACGTGAAATGGCTTTTTCAGGTTCAGAATTTAATGGGAGCTATCGTTTTTGTGCTCACCAGTTGGCGCCAGTGGCGAGTAAGGTCCTCTGAGTACTTTTATTTGATGGTTATGTTTATTTACCCATAAATTCTTATTGTGTTTATTTCATTACATTTTAAAACTTCTAAGAATATTTAGATTATAATGTTCCTAAAATGGGCAAGCATGAAGCAGACAAATATTATTCTTCCTTCATGTGCTACTAAATTAGATCCTAACTTTTCACCTAAAATCTTAAACCATGATTAATCAGGAATAGCACAACCATTACAACAATTATGAATCATTAGTTAAAATCCGTGATAAAAATCCCGCAAACAGTGAATGTTCAGTACATTTGACATCTAGAGACCTTACTGTACACTGGCGCCTCTAGCGGCGAACTCAAGCGCGATAGCCCTCATTACATGATAATGATGTTGTTATAAATGGCCTGAAATTCACATAAATGCTGCTTTTAGACTAATTCGTCTAAGCTAAGACTTAGCGGATCTGCTTAAAATAATGTCGATTAGAGTTCAATTCTATTCGTCTTTTTTTTGTTGGGGTACATCAAATAAGTTCTCCCGCTCTAGGCGGAGCTGGAGGGCGTGTTAGACTTTTGCTTACCAAAACTCACCCGTGTTTCTTCAGTTGCCTGTGTGCCAGGGCTACGGTAACCCTTTCAGACAAACCCGCGACCCTGGCAGGCATCGGCCCTAACGGACTCCGTCAAAGTGCGCCGACATCTTTTTGAGGCGCGCGTGGAACACAACGCGTCGTCAACCCGGGCCTGGTCCTTACCGGACGGCCAGCTATCCATTGCTCGCCGTCCGCAAGCCCGCGCCTACGGTGGCCGGGAATCGGCTATGCACTCCCGACGCCCAGGGCGTCTCCTGCGGCAACTAGGGGCGTGAAAGCGCAACGATTGCCTCTCCCTCACGCGCTCCGCCCCCTCTTTCGCGAGCATTACTGCTTCGCAGAAGAAGGTGACAGCTTCCCATGCCCTCTCGCTCCGTACCATGGCCTGGACCAGGGCCGGACACGAGAGATCGCCGCCGCCGATCGCCTCCGCGAGGACACGGCGGTGCTCCGCCCAAGCCTCCACCGTATGCTCCACCGTGTCCTCCGGGCGATCCACACAATAGTAACACCTGGGCGTTTCCTCCCGCCTTATACGAAACAGCAACCTCCCGAAACAGCCATGTCCGGTGAGGCCATGCGTCAGGCGGAAGGTGAGGACACTGTGGCGCCTCTCAATCCACTCCTCAAAGAGGGGACTTTAGTACCTACAAACCATTGAAATAACTTAATCCATCAAGGCTCCTTAAAATAGGCGCGACATGCGACGCGAATCGCTCGCTACACAAAGACACCGCCTATCGCGCGACGAGCGGTGCCATCGTGTCGCGTGCGATTTGCGTCGCATGTCGCATCTGTTTGTAGGAGCCTTCAGACGTAAGCTCGTTGCCTGGCAGCCCTAGGTGTGCGCGGGTGCAGCTGGTCGCGACCGTCCTTCCCTTGTAACCGAGACCCATTGTTCATCGCGTGTCTGTCCAACTGAAAAATCTACTCTATTTAATTTCTTTGGCAGCCGGCGTCGCCGAGTATATTTTCATTTGGCCTGCGCGTGGGCCGCACTACTCCGATATAGCAGATGACTGACGCTGATTTTTATTACGTTCGGGATGCAATATCGTATTGTTTTATTGATGTGTAAAATAAATGTAGGTAATCTAGGAATATTTTTGTTCGGGTTTAACGATCGCCTGCACCTGCAATAAATCATCTTCAGGAATTTGTGGAACTCGTTCAAGCTATGCTGTTACAATAGTAGAAAGTCTTGCGTTATAATTTGACGGGAGCATGTTTTAAAGATATAACTAGCTGAAGTCGTAAATAAAATAGCCAGTAAATTATTTCAGTAAGATGTACAATGTCACTGAACAATGAGCACATCGTCGTGTCCGATATAAATAAATTTCGAGGTTTTTATTAATATCTTAACCGGAACCCGGGAAGGCTTGAAGACAGCAATCTCAACTTTTTTCAGGAGAGACAATATAGGTACAGGGAAGGCAAGACAATAAACTAGACTAACTATTTTAGAGTCTGCTTTTAAATATACGCTGTAAGAAAGATTTACTGCTGTCCAGCACGAAATTAAATCCTTGAAATCAGAATTTATATGACAAGACTGTCCAAAACACATTGAAAAAGACAATGCCGAAGGTCATGTCGTAAAGTTTATTTTTTAGTTTAGTTTGAATTTTAATAAAGCCTCTTTCTGTGTCAATATTATTGATGTTCCTTGTGTAGAGTGGTCCCGGATACCTACCTAGTGGCAGCTGTGACCGGCGGGCGGCGGGTGACAGCGGCAGCGCCCGCCCGACCGCCCGACGGTTTATATTTGTTTTGATCACGCACCAACCGCCTGCCATGTTCTACGCACTTCCTAATTCCTAGCATTAGGCCGAGACGTCGCCTTGCGGAGGGCCAGGGTCGTCTATTCTGTTATATTCGAATTATCTTCTGCAAATTATCAACTAAGTATTAATATTCACTTTACACGTGCCTACATTGTCAACTGTGTCGGGAAACGTGAGCTGTAACACACGTTGAGTGATGTGAAAATATTATTTTCATAAGTAACGTAAATGTCGGAAACTCTACTCGCTTATAACTTTGTCGTGGGAAAGGTCTGAGTTGTGAGTGGAGTTTAAAGAAACAGTAGGTAGGTACTGACACCTGGAAGTCTGCTTGACATACGACGAGGTAGTAAATTATTAACAGTTTGTAAGCTCCAATGGAGCACATCTTACGATTATTTGCTGGCCCACTGCCTGGGAGACCATAACATAGCCATCGGTTTCACTCAATTTAATCATACAATCTATTTGGGAAATCCTCGTGAAAATACAGCACAGTTTTCACTCGTTTCTCCAACAAAAATAAACACCTAAGCTGTAATAACCAGTTATGTTCGATAAAACTTC
The DNA here is from genome assembly GCA_917490735.1 of Dryobotodes eremita. Lineage (NCBI taxonomy): Eukaryota > Metazoa > Arthropoda > Insecta > Lepidoptera > Noctuidae > Dryobotodes > Dryobotodes eremita. The sequence goes on from OU823255.1 coordinate 16,276,400, forward strand.
GGTTGGTGCACAATATCGCGCCAGCTCCAGATCCGAGGTATTAAACGGAACGTGCACGAGCGTGATGGCCGTGATTGATGCCACAAATCAGTGGATGCAACAACGGACATTTCACATGTATATTTGCTAATTTTAGCGTCCAAACCAGCAATCAACCTGAATCTCATCAATTTAACAACATGTTGGCGTACATATTTTCCGGATCGCGTCGCTGCCAAACAATGAGCGTACATTTCACGATGTCTGAGAAACGCATTATAGTGTTACGACAACCTTTGATATATATGGCAAGCAGGTGCCGCGCCTATGTGAACTTCTCAGGGTCGTGGTGAGTTTGAAGTGACTCTTACATACGTAGATTTAAAATTAAATGGCTGGCATCAATGCTAGAACGAGTTTTTATGCGATTGCCCAAGCCTCCAAGAAATGCAATAAATTAGATAAAGTGTTCGACTCCATTTTTAGGAAATTGAAAACTGAAAACTTCTAGAACCGTTTTGTCCCTTGTCACTTTGAATGACTGAGATAAAGTAGTCTAATTTCTGAGTACTTAAACAAGTAGGCAAGCATGCCAGAATATGCTGAAAGCTGAACGACTAAAAACTGTTGCATAGTCTTCTGGCGTTTGAAGCCAATGCATTTTAAAACGTTTTCTATTTTCAGCGCATTTTCTGTGTCAGAAATTTCCTTGCCACTGTATCAGAAAAGGGCTATAATACCTATATGGTGTTCGCATAGAACTTCCATGATAAAGTGCTGGTGATGTGCGGACGTCCCTAGATGCGTTTCCAACATTCCCCCAGCGACATGACGCTCCGCTAATGACATATTTCGGGCAGTGCGCCCCAGTCGCCGCCAAGGACACGTCACCGTCCGCACTCGCTATTTCCGACCGCGGCTATTCCTGAAAGCTTACATTGTTTTATTTTTACCGCAGAACACTGTCCAGGAAGTACGTGCCTATTACTGGCCTAGTCGTTTTTTTAAAGAAAATTCTCCAGCGCAGGTACTTGCACTTGCTTGGGTACTTTAGAAAGCCGATCAGAACATGGCAGACGGGACGCTGTTAACATTAATCTCGTTGCCAAACAAAGTGTTATAACTGCTTGTCAAAACTTGTGTGCACAAGGAATATCAGACGATACCGTTATCCCTTGTCATTTACTGCGAATAGGTTCGATGACGAACACCTACGTCTCAAATGAATTACTACTAAAAAAACGTTAAATGAAAACCTGTGCATTCATTTTCAAATTTTAATTGCCATGTTTTCTATGTTCTTCTGTGAGCTTCAATGTTTACATAATGAAAACATCTCTTTGATCAGTTAGCACAATGTTTTAGCATTTCTCTAGTAGTTAGTAGATTGCGTTTTTCTTCTGACGTAGTAAATGACGTTATCGCGGAGTATATTATACTTTTTCATCTAATTTGCGTCCATGAATATTCAACTTTTTACTGGCTGATTGAATGTTGGATGTTGAATATTCTATTGTATTGAAACGAGTCCACAATTACGTCCGTAAGTCTATTAATTAACGAGCACCCGAGCAAGTAACTCAATCAATTGCTCGTTAAAGGAGATAAGTATGCACATTGATTGCTTTTATTAATGTTATGGAACGCCATTTCTTAATTGAAGTGTACATGCAAACGTTTACGCACTCCGTACAACCAGTTTATGACGTGTTTGAAACGTTATAATAACTTGATCATTTTCCTTAACGTATGACATGTTCTTAAAGTTGTAAAACAGGTAAATACGAGTATTGCGCAAAAAAGGTGCTTAAGCCGACAAGTCAAGCTCTATATGTATATTTTAAATACCTACTATTTAAATTATGTTTTACAGATTCCATGAGATTAAACTGATCGTTGAAGCAGTAAGTCGTATTTTAACATGGTAAAAATGTATAATAAATTCATATAAATAACCTGTAAAACGTTTACGTAAAACATCTATAAATATTGTAAAATTTTGGTATGGAACAAAAACAGCTACCTACTTAACGCCAACTCGTCGATAATCATCGCTAAATATACTTGACGGTAAGCCCTTTTGTTGTTCTACCCAGGTCTGTCGTCAGAGGTGTGACATTGATGTAATAACAGACTTGCTTCATGGTCGTAGCAGTCATCGTCAAGGGGGCGCTCGGGGTCGGAACCCCTGCTGAGATCCAAAATTATCACTATTACAAAACCACACATATTTTCCTAAAACCCATCTACATCTGTTATTATTGTCAATCGTTTTTCATCTCCAATTTGCAGCATACAATATGACTCATATTGATTCTGTTTGGAGAAAAACCAATGGGGTGGTCGCGGAGCCTCCTTAAGACTTCATAAAGGGCACCGTAAGCTTTAATTTGGTAGAACATCTGAGTGAATGAGAGGTATCGATAAAGATAACCAATACAAAAATAAGGAAAACAATTACCGTACTTTTTCGCCGAAATTAATTTAATTTTGTCTACAAGTAAAAGGCTACCTTTAATGTTTTATATCATACATATTCCAAGGACTGGATGTCTTTAATTTATTAATTACAAACGGCTCCGTTGATATAAACAATGTCGTTTATGACCGCGCATCTTTGATGCTCGTCAAAATGCTCATTAAAATTATAGTTTATTACGATCGGTAAGTAATAAAAACAAACTATTCATGAGCGATCAGTCAGGGCTCTTTAGTGAAATTTGTCGCCGTTGTAGAGTTAATTGAACTTATAGATATCCAAATTATTCCAAATAGACGTAGGTACTGAATTGAATATTAATGAAACTGAATAATAAAGTCATAAAAATAGAATTTCGTTTACATTTTATCTCTTATCCAGGAGCTTATGTGTTAAGCACGGCTAAACATAAAACGAATGCTTCATGTAGGTATTATCGGTTGTCTAAATGGTAATCCAGAGCACCATCAAAAGAAACCCGACAATGAAACGTTTTCTTGCAAGTCTCCCGATGAAATCCCTATTTCCAACCTATACAAGAGTTGGCGATTTCAGACTTTTATTAATTTTAGTCCAGGTTTCGTGACGATGTTTTCCTTAAATAATAGAATGAATATAGTTGAATATACCTAATACTCAAGAGGGATAACTAACTGGCTAACAAGACTTGAGCAGCCGCTGATGGCAGGGCTCAATCTCACAATTTGCTGTAACAACGGCTGCGGTAATGAAGGCTATAAATCCCCCATTGAGCGTGCATCTGTATTAATAGATGTGTGGCGGTCACCTGCCACCTTGGCGCTAGGTGCCAGCCCGGGGAGATGTTTATACGAGACGACTGATGAAACAAACACTTTGATAAATACATAAACTCACGCCTAATTCCCATGGGGGCAGGCAGAACCAAGCCACCTGCTCCATCCTTACAAACTCCTTTTGCTTCGTTTACGTTCATACATCCCAATAAAAACAAAAATGTTTTTATTTTTAAGCTATTACATAGCTTTTATCGCGGGCTTTGAGCGCGGCGACCGAATCAAGAAATTCCGTAACGAAAATAAAACCTAACACCCCCCACTCCGCCTACCATGTAGCTCGGCCGAGCGTTCGCTTAACGTGTATGTATACTGTACTTTAATTAATATCAAAGACAAAAAAAAACTGCATAAATTAAAAAATAAATAAATAATTATAATTGCATAAGTTGATAAAAAATGCTATGCAATAGCTTTACCGCGGCAGTCCCCGAGTGCCACACGTGTTTTTTTTTATATAAACAGTTACCTAAGTACTACGCTTTGGCATGGGCAACTAGCTTCATCTTTCTGACTGATCGATCCTATGACAATTCAAAAGTGCCTGTAATCGGTTTCATTGAAATAAATGCTTTGAGTTTGAATAAAATTTTGATACAGAAAATGAATTATCATATTGATATTCTTCTAAATCAGCAAATTACATACTGCTGAGCCGCTGGAACAGATTTGGGAAGGAAATTGACGAAATCTAGAACGTAACGCTAACACCTCCCAACCTGCGGGGTAATTACGTAACACACTAACAGTAGGAATGGGTTTCATTTTGACAATTCAACAACATTCATTGCGTTATTTACGTTGTTAAACAGACTCATTTTTCGAACGTATGAAGCAATGAATTAGCAATCGGCTTCAAAATGATTCAGATTGTGATAGATAGTGTGTTACGTAATTAGGGTGCTGATGGACATCGGTTTAAGGCTCCCGCAGACAAACGCGACGCAACACCGCGGCACGACTCCTATAGAACAATTTCCATGTTTTTTTTTTTAGAAATTGTTCTACTAGTCTCGTTGCGCCTGTTTGCCTTTAATCGTTTTTAGGGTACTTATCTTATTACCACGAGGGGCCACATCCCAACTTCCTCATCAACATTCACGTTTCTACTTGAGCTGGTTAACTAAGGAAAAGTAGAGATCTTGATGTATAAACTTCACTGACCCACTTAGTATTCCCTTCAGCACAATAATCGTAAGTTGTCCGCTGCAGGGTAAACAGAGCTATTCCAGTGCAAAGCACTTATTCCACTCACGTAAACTACAAATAGTGGTATCTAGGTAGTTGCCTCCATTACCTAAGTCCTAATACAAACAAGAATGTATAAATAAAGGATCAAAGAAACAACTAATAAAGGCTGTTGTGTTAAATTGTTTGTGAAATGTATTAGTACAAATAAACGGTCACCGTCGTATGACGTGGACCAATCACTTATGTTGATGAAAACTAAAATAGGAATAGGTTTACAAATAAATATTCGTGCGTTGTATTTACCTATGAATAACTAATACTATTTGTTTGTCCTTAGATAACCCTGCACGTTTAACTATTCATATTCATATCTTTATTTGCATTCCTTAATGTTTATAGGTGTTAAAATGGCTTAAAGGTAAAGTACAATAAAGGTTGTGTAAGGTACCATAACTACACTATACATTACAGGATGGCAATGGATTCACCCGCTGCGTTGCAATAGTTCAAAGGATATATTTAAAAAAAAAGCTATTTCAGCGATTGAATTTGTTTCGGCCTTTCTCCTCAGAGTACTTACTTGGAGAGAAAACGACGACCTCGTCTAGTTTTTAAAATGTGATTGGCGTTTAAAAGTGTTTGTACAAACCTAGTATGTAGTGTATTATCTAAGCTACTAAGGGCCGATTTTTCAATCCTTAGATTAACAGACAGATGACAGAACAGGGCTTATTCGATAGATAATAAAAAAAACTGTTGTTCAATCATCAAATAGGTTTTGTTCGTCGAATAATTCACTTATCTGAGGAATAAATCTATTTGACTCCGACGACGGCCAGATAACCGCTTATTCCAAAGAACGACTTTGACGTTACTCAGTTTGAGTTAGTTTTCGTGCTTTACAAGTGTACTTAATTATAAACTTTTTTACAAAAAAACAACCGACTTCCAAAAAAACACTAAAATACGTGAAAAATTACTTTAATTTCGGAAGTCGGTGGCCAAAAACGAAAATACACAACCAAAGACACCGACTTCCGAAATTAAAGTAATTTTTCACGTATTTTAGTGTTTTTTTTTTGGAAGTCGGTTGTTTTTTTGTAAAAAAGTTTTTATTTTTCACTTTTTAGTTGTGGTACCTACCCCACATACATTCGTATACCACTACTTGATATGTAAATAACCGTGACAGGAAATTATTATAACATCATTATTGATGATTGATCATTATGATGGTTTATATTGTAAACCAAGTGGAAAAAATACGCATTATTAGGGATAACTCAAAAACTACTGGTCAGAACAAATTTAAATGGGACCACATGTGAAGCACCAGCTTTCAAATAAAAAAAGAATCATCCAAATCGGTTCACCCGGAAAAAAGTTCGGAGCTAACAAACATCAAAAAGAAAAAATACAGTCGAATTGAGAACCTCCTCCTTTTTGTGAAGTCGGTTAAAAATGGATATTTTCGATAGTATTGACGACATGACAATTGAGGAAGAAGAAATTAAAATATGAATCCAAGTGAGCGAAAAGAAAGAATTGTAAAACCGAGGGTAGAACACTTGTAACGTGTGGGATTATTTTATTGTGGGAACGTAAGTACCAAATATCAGTGCAATATTTCATGTTCTTGGTAGAAGATAAAATCGAGAGCAAGCTACAAAGTTTAGTTATTATAAGCTTAAACCTACATATTTATACTGACCTGGACAATATAAAATGCTATCTCGAAGCACTACCTCAATAGGTACCTACTTGGTAGGTACCAAATAAAGGCTCCTATAAAGAGGTGCGACACACGACGCGAATCGTACGCCGCACAAAGGCTCCGCCTGTCGCGCGACGACCGGTGTCTTTGTGTCGCGTGCGATTTTGCGTCACGTGTCACGCCTGTCTGTAGGAGCCTTAATTAAATACAAAAAAAAGGATACCTACATCTTGTTTTTGAAACCAGTGTAATCCATCCATGTTACAACTGCTAATTACATTAAGCTTACCACTGGGAGTTTTTACATCACTGTTGGTGATTTAGGAGACATTTATAATTTCACCACATATTATTAAAAAAGGCAGATACCATCGCATCTTTGAGGCAAATCTTTTTTTAATTTACCAAGAAGTGCGGAAAATAGAAGAAAAACTCAAGAAGAACTATATAACATAGCTAGGTTTCCTCGAGTGGTATCAGTTACAGATTGCACACATTTAAGAATTCAGTCTCCTGGTGGAAACACAGCTGAGGAATTCAGAAACAGAAAAGGCTCTTCTACATTTAATCGGCAGGCAATGTGCTCAGCTGAATTAATGTTTCAAGACATAGTTGCACGTTGGCCAGGCTCCTCCCATGATAGCGTTTGTTGTCTTCTAAGACTGCTTTCGAAGTCTTTCTTCACTTTTCGTAGAATGTCTATAAAGAAGTTTCGCTACCTAATATACGAATGTTTAAGAGTGTCATTTTTAGAGTGTATATTTACCTGAAGGTGTAATTTATCTCATCAAATCGGCTACCATCCGTGATCCACGGCTTTAGGTTGTACTACGAGCGGCTACTTTTAATGAAACGAGTGTGAGTGCTTACTGCAGAACTGGATTATATTATTAAAATATTCTAACGCCTCATTTACATCGCTCTTGCTGGTAACGTTGGTCCAATCAACCTTTTGTAGATCAGCAGATACAGCTTCTAAATCTGTCTTCAAGATTGTCCTTTTTTTCTATTTGGTTTATCATTTGATGTGTTAAGGCCAATCATAGCAACGTCCTGATCTGTTACTGCACATTTACTAACCACATCCACCAAAGAATCATTACTTTTTACAAAAATATGGTTCAAGCAGCTATATCCCCTTGTAGGCTTTGTAATGGCGAGAAGTAAGCCATATTGCGCCATCAAACATTGGTACGGTACGTTATCAGCGTTGGAATTTTTCTTAAGTTTGCTCAAATTAGAGTCATAGAGATACCAAAAATTTATACAAACTAGCGATGGCTATTTTGCCTTCGATTGAAGGGGAGCGATATATTCCGGGAATTTTCATAAAACCGTTTATACTTACCAACAGGCAGTCCTCATCAACTATGTCTGATTCTGACATCGACGCCTTGATAGTGCACATACATAATACTCCACTAGCCTTGTTTTTATGGTGAGTAATGTTCAAAATGTTGTAGCCTTCCATTTGTCTGATAACAGAGCTCTCATGCAGCCAGCACTCAGTAGGTACAATACCATCGTATTCAACATCTAAACGTCTTAGCGCCACAAAAAATCTGTCAAAGTTACGCTGTATGCACTTCTTATGTTTAAGGTTAGCATTTTGAAGTTGTACTCGCAGTTAAGATGTTTTTCTCATAATTCGAGGTTATCGAGCAAGTGACAATCTATATTAAGGGTTTCGCTAATACTTTCAAATACTTCTAATTTATCCACAACACAGAAAGTAACTTGGGTGTGGGTATGGCCAATATTTTCACTTATTATCATCCTACTTCCTACTAATATTATAAATGTGGAAGTTTCTGAGGATGGATGGATGGATGGATGTTTGTTACTCTTTCACGCAAAAATTACTGAACGGATTTGGATGAAATTTTAAACACAGATAGTTTATAACCTGAATTAACACGTAGGATAATTTTTATCCCGGCAGTACGTTCCCATTGGATAATTTCAGACATCCACGCGGGCGAAGCCGCGGGCAAAAGCTAGTTATGTATAACTGCGATACAATTGTTCTCATTAGAAATAATTTAATCAAATATACGTCTGTGTGTTTCTATGTCAAATATGAGTTTGGATGTGTGTATGGTTGAGTGTATTTATTAAGGGTTTCAAGTGTTTTGTTAGGATAAGTGTGTGTCAGCGTTTGTTGTAGCGGTGTAGAATGTTTTATGTAAAAGTAACATATTTAATAGACAAAATATAAATCTTGTCTTTCTAAAGGAACAAAAGGGATATAAAGTTCTCTTATTTATCGGAGTCAGGGGGTACTTCAGGGAGAAATCTGGGATCATAATAGTTCGACTGTTGTCATACTCTGGTATATTGTGTTCTCTCTCTTCTCAGTCTCATTTCCTACGAGATTACAGAAATCGCAAAAAAATATTCCCATACACGTGTATGGGAATATTTTTTTGCGATTTCTGTAATCTCTAGTAGGTACTCAAACTTTAGTTGGTCCGATAGAGATTTTTTATCCTTATAATAGAGTTGCCGCGAATACTCGCTATTATTCGGTATTCGGCATTACTCGTCATTTTTTTGATATTCGTCGAATACCGAATAATAGCTAGTATTATTCGGCATTCGGCGAATAGTCGTCGAAAATAAACTTTTAACGAACAAAAGAACTAATGAGTAAAAAATAATCATTTTTTAAATTATTTTACTTAATAAAACAATACACAATATCAATTATTATCTGTAATATGTGCCTGTGCCTATCATATTCATGAAATTAAATTAGTAAGGCTTTTTAATTAATATTTAAAATCCAACAGAGGCAGATTGTGGTGCAAAAAAACAATTTTTTCTGCACGTTCTGGAGCAAGTCGGTTTCGTTTTTCCTCGTAAATTAAACCTGCCTCGGAAAATAGTCTTTCTGAATAAACAGAGCTTGCTGGTGTGATTAAGTATCGTTTAGCAAGCTTACTTAAAATAGGAAATCTATTCTTATTGGTACTCAAAGCCCACCATTCATATGGGTTTATTTTTCTGTCAGCCTTTGCTAATGCGATGTAGTTGGCGATTTCTTCAGCAGTGGCATTCTTGGGTTGCTCTTCAGTAGGTTGCTCTATAGGTGATTCTTCAAAACATGCCCAAAATAGTTTATGAGTTTCCGAATCATGCTCATTTACATTGTCTAAACGAGACCTTTTGGATGCCGTTTCTGGATCCGAATCATCATTTTCGTCATCTAAAGAAAGCCTAAGACCTTCTCTGAGCGCAGCTCTACGGATCCGTTCAACTTGGGTAGCGTCAAAGTAAAAGTTCTTGTAGCGGGGGTCTAAAAATGTCGACAAGTAATATGTCTTCGTAAAGCATAGATCATCCAAGTTAAAACGGGCTTCCATATTTTCTATCAACGCCTTTCTAAAATCATCAACGTGTGCAGTTTGTTGAATCAGCGCATCTTTCATTAGGTATCTGATTAATGAAACAGTGCTAGGTATCACATCTGATATGGGTGCATATGTGGAACTCGTGATTTTTGTTATCTCTTCGAAAGGTTTTAAGAGCTTTAACAGATGTTCTATAACCTCCCACTGATCACTGGTCAAATTTTCAAAATTCACGCTCCTTGATTCTGAAATATACACCGAAATTGCTCTTTTTTGTTCAGATAGACGCTCCAGTAAGTAATATGTTGAGTTCCAGCGAGTTTGAATATCTTGAATCAGTTTATGGTTAGGAAGTCCGAGCTCAGATTGAATACTTTCAAGTTTTGTATATCCTGAATGATTAAAATGTGTCACTATGCGGCGGGCACTAGTAAGAATTTCTTTTATTGGAGAACTGTTATCTAATGCATTATTTATCACCAGCTGGAGAGTATGTATGAAGCAACGCTGTGAAGGAAGTAGAGTTTCCTTAACTCCTTTAACCATATTCGCCCCATTATCGTGAACAATCGCTTCAATTTTAGTGATGGGTATGTCCCATTTCGTTACACACTGTAACAGTTCTCTTTTGATATTTTCTGATGTGTGTGATTCAGGAAAATGCGCCATGTTTAGAACGGCATGATTCAGTTTAAAGTTTTCTGATATCCAGTGTCCGGTGAAACTCAGAAATGCAGCATTATTTACAGAAGAAGTCCAAAGATCGCTAGTGAATGCTATAGCTTCAGCCTTTTCTAACTCGTTTTTTAGTTTGCTAACCACTCTCTCATACATGTCTGGAATTATTTTCTCGGTAAAATATGTCCTGCCAGGAATGGTGTATTGCGGCAAAGCATTATTAAGAAGACGTTTAAAGCCTACATGATGATCGACGATGGAAAGTGGCTCGTTGTCAACAGCGATCATTTCACCAATCAAGTAGTGATATCTTTTTGCTCGGCTATCGTTGATGTCCCAAAGCTTTTTTTTTTCAAGTAGTTGTTGCAGTGACTGTTGCACCAAAGGCTGACTGGGCAACTGGGTGGATGAGGAGGTACTTGAAGATGCTCCTGCGGGAGCATTATATTGAGCATGACTACTTGAGCTTCCATACATTTTACAATACTCATCTGCGAACAAAGAAAAGAACCTTTAATCAGGAACTTAGGTAGCGGCAATTATTTAAATAATGTGCTACAAAACTCACAATAGTACAATTATATACTTCATAAATGAAAATAACTTTTGAAACAAATATTATATTAAATAACGTTCTTATTTTATTATTACTTAGTAACGGTAAAATAAATAATATAGGTAAAAAAAACTAACCTGGGTGTTTGAATTTCAAATGATTCTGCAAAGCCGTTGTTCCTGCTTTTTTTGCTGCTCTACTTATTTTTACACCACACAAAACACATTTTGCACTGTTCTCTTCCTCTTCAAAATGTAGCCAAACATGAGATTTTTTTCCTGGGTTTGGCATGATTGTTCTTTTTTATTAAGTAACACTTTAACTAATTAAGTATTCATCAAGTCTTTAATTCAATAGCAATTTTAAAATAAGTATAGAAATAAAAAATAAAAAAACGTCAACCGATGTCGAAAATCAATTAACAAATGCGTGCCGCCTATCCTAAACACAAGCGTATTGATTGAGCGGGAAATCCCCTACAATAATAATCGCTGGGTTATACAAAACGGGGTATTCCCCGTAACGTAAACTAAACTTAGAACGTAAAGAAAGACTTGTACAAGAAAAGGGTTGCCAGCATTTAAAAATGGAAAATTAAATTTACTACATATATGTAGGTATGTATAACATGAAACAGATTTCTTTAACTTTATTGTTTTCTTTTCTCACAACCTTAGAAGAAATTAGAAATATTTTTAATGTGTTTAATGTTTTTTTTTATGTCGAATAGTAATGTCGAGTTATTCGACTATTCGCCAAAGTGAATGGCGATTAATCGGTATTCGATTATTCGCTATAAACACTATTCGCGGCAACTCTACCTTATAAGAACCAAGATAAATTGGCATCGAAAAATTGTTTTGGGAAAATTGCCCATTTTCTTGCTGACTGTAATTTTATTTCAAAATATGTGAATGCAGATTAAAACGTTTTAAAAATTTCAGAAGTCTCCTAAGATCGTTTTGAAAGAAAGAAAGAATAACTTTTATTTGGATACAGTTCGTAAAACACAAATACAAATAACAAAATAAAAAAATGAAAATAATATTTTAACATGTTAACAAACAAGTTACGTTTGTAGTCAAATTAAATTGCCTTCTTCTAAAAGATCCGTAACTGTTCACCTCCTACAACTTCCCTACATCTCTTACTATAAAAGAAAATCTGTATAAACAGACGCCTTTCACCTTTTGGATTACATATTGCTGTAAAAATAAATCGAGCAACGAAATCCTAAAGAAGACTACACAGGTGGACGCCACAAAAAAAACATTCTGCTATATAGTCAACGGATAGGAAAATATAATAAAAACCCGTCTTCCCGAAACGATTCGACGACGCCACGACCCGATCACGTGTCGGATAATATAAATGTTCCCAGAATTAATGACTATGAATACTGGGACAGCACGGGTCGCCGAGAGTAAAGCAATATGTCGTCTGTGGTGAGCTTTACGAGCTGGTCCGTCATAATTACTAATTACATAAAGGGAATAAGTAAGATGGCTGCCATTCAACGTCTAGCAACTAATTAGTATCCAATATCTGCGAAATTGAATGCCATCTTTCTTAAAAAGAAATCTAGGCTAAGGAAGAATCATCAATATGAACTGTTCTTTGTATTAATAATTCCTTGTTTTTCAGATTAGCACACCAAAAGCACCCAAAAAATCATTATGTCATTGACTAATACCCACGTGACATATGTTTACGCCTCCTCAACTCGTGTTAACCAAGACCAAGGGCAATAATCTGGGCAACAAGACCTTCAGAAATGAACGCAATGAAATATCTAATCCAGACAGGAAGTCACCGCTTTGGACTGTGATCCAAGCGACAAATGCGAGTATGAATGCTAGTGAGATAACATAACACACACACACAATAAAATAATATCTAGTCTCCCTTAAAATAACGACTTTCTCTCATTTACGAGTGGCGATCTGTCCTATACAAACAATAAGATTTAGTCTATCCTATTTAATTTCATATAAAATTATAATTATAATTTGTACTATGTACCTGAAAAGGATTACAATAATATTGCTAAATAATTGTATTAAATTAATTATTAATGACATTTAACATTGACATAACTATAATTACTCAATTTAATTGTACTAATATAAAAGAAAATAATTAAGTAATAATAATGCTTCATACATGCTAATTTAGGATGATAAGGCGGGCGAATGATAATTGCAATGCTTGTAAAAGGCTGCTAAATCAGGCAGTCTAACATAACATAACATCAACATTGTACACTTAGTCCGCAATAAACGTTTTGACTTTGACTTTGAACATAACGCCTATATTACACGAAGGGGTAGACGGTCTATAGTTGACCCACGTTTTGCAGTCCCATGTAGTAGAGGGAGAGCCTATTACTATCAACCGGGCACAAAGTCAGACTCTGGACTGCTTCTGAGAAATTTCTAATAGAAAAACAATAATACTTTGCTGGATCTAGGGCTCGAACTTGCGACCACCAGAGCAACAATTATAAGTTCAAAATTAATGATGTAACTAATATTTTCCTAACAATATAATTTAAAAGAGTGTCCATGGAGTTTCTTGCCTGTTCTTCTCCATAGGTACCTACTACGCTTTGGAATTGGCAACTAGCTTCATATTTCTGACTGACCGACCCTTTGACAATTCAAGGACCTGTAAATGGTTTAATTGAAATAAATGCTTTGAGTTTGAACAAAATTAGATACTGAAATGTGTTGGTGATATTCCTTAAAGATTTCAGCTAGACTTTTAATTACTAGGTACTCAAACTTTTGCTCGCCAAACCATTAAAAGATTACATAACCTAATGAATGACACATTTCACATTTCAGATGTCACCGTCAGGAATGTTTTTGATGTGCTTATTGTTAGTACTAAAGATTTAGTGCCGAAAATATTCTCGTCATGAAATAGCTGAAGATCGACCTTGATTCACGGGTGACGATTTCATATGCATTACTGTTAATAATGTCGACTTTTTACCGAATCTCAGAGTTTTAAAATAAATGTCTTCCACTGAAGAAATTTTTTGATTCGAGCTGAATTGCTGTATAATATAATTCGCCTGGTTACACAGTATATTTTCTACATTTCACAGTTTCAAGAGTAAAATATCTCCGCAAACAACATACTAACATCCGTTACAGCTTTTATTATTTGTAGCTTCATGCGGATTTGTAATTATAGTCTACAATAAAAGTCTGCTGGGTAATGTACAAGCTATACATATGCTTTTAAATAGATAATTAGTTCGCTATACATACCGACCTATATCTCCTGTGTATAAAAATAGCTTGATATGGGTAATGTTGCCAAATACAAGTATGTCACTATCATTATATAAAAAAGTCTCATTATAACATCTCAGAAATAGAGTGTTTTTTTATATTTTACCTGGGAATAAGTAATGTTTAGTATTTAGGCCTACATTAGCTTGATATTCATGGATTCGGTTTGTCGTTTATAATAATATTCTAGATCTACCTATGTATTCTGTATCTCCTTTGTTTCAGTCCATCTAAAGGTTGTCTGTAGAGACTGCCTTGTGAGATAAGATCTAGTGCAGGTTTTAACTTTACAGGCGCTCTGAGCAAAATTTCGGCAGCGCCCCTCTACCCTCTTGGAGAGTAGAGAGGGGCGAAAAATTTCAGCACTCCGCCTGGGTTTTCTTTTCTTCATTCATAAAGAAATATTAGTTACTTTGTCGGCTTATTCTGAAAAGTTTAAGAATTCAGAGAATGTCGGATGCAAGACCAAGTGAAGAGAGCTCAACAATGTTTTCGGAAAAGTACTCCGCAGGCGCCAGAGGTGAAGAGGCACCTAGTCACAGCGTCTTTGGCGCCTCTTCACCTCTCTGGCACCCTGGACGGACGTCCAGCCGCACCCTACCCTAACATCGGCACTGAAGACCGGCCATTTTACACTAATTTTAAATATTTTTATCCTTTTTGTTTTATATACTGTAAACACTTTGTTTTTACTAAATAATATTATAAAAGGAAATAAGCTGTTACCAATAAGACACGTGGACGTTAATACTTAATTATTTCGCGAAACGTACAATAAAGTTTCCTCAACCCAATTACTCTGCCACGAAAACTACATTACATCCGATAAAACTGACTACGAAATCGATCGACACCTTTCCGTTAAATTTTACGTACGTATAAACGGCCGCAGTCTTCACCCTCGAAGTCCTCAGTCAAGAATGAGGTCACCACATTACACAGGGGTTGTTCTGTGGGGACTGAAGTAACTCCCTTACTGAGGCAGCTCGCAAATGGATATAACTTGTGGTGACGTGTAAAGTAGGTATTCTATATTTATTTATTCTGTCCTAGGAATATTTATAGGATGACAAAGGGACGTAAATCTTTCAAGTGAAGTGGATACCTCGTGAAACACTTAGGTATTACATTGGGCATGCGAACTTTAAAAACTACAACGGTTATTTCCAAAAGTTTACGCTGAAGTTCGAAAGCCAATCTCGCTGAAAATGCAAAAAGCGTCTTTTATAAATCAATAAATTAAAGCTTTCTTAACATTCAAATTTATTTTATTATAACTTCGTTCTTTCATAATACAAAAATTCCTACGTAACGTAATGTTTCCAGCATTATCATTCATTCCCTACGCTACCACTTCTGTAACTTATTGAACATAGAACCCTCAATGGATGCCGCCACCACATTAATCTTCAGTGGCGCAGCACTGTCAACGACGTCTTTACCATAGACCCACCCTTCGCTTTCACTCACCCCGGACTCCGGAGCATGCGCCATAGATGAATTAATGCCTTGTCAGCCGCCATGAAAGGGTATAAAACCGTCCCTATAACTTCCAAATCACCTAACCTGGAAAAATACGAACCGTTTACAAATATGTAAGTAGGTACGGTCACCAAAAGTGATAAGTAACCAGAGTGGTCGGATATAGTTGAAGTTTAGTAAGAAACCGAAGGATGTTTTCGAAAAAAATAATAATTTAATAAATAGAAAACAAACAGTTTATTTATCAAATTAAATTTCATTCGAAAACATCCATCTGTTTCTTAATAAACTTCAAATATATCCGACGACCTTGGTTATTATCTCCTTTGGTGACTGTACACCTACTCTGTTCTGTTTTATGATGATTAACAAGACAAAAACATTTTTTAATTAGCTGTTCCGTAGAAGAATCGGTGATGAATTCCTAACCAAATTGCACTTTATGTAATGCCAGCTTTTACAGAAACATTTAGTTCAATAACATTTAGTTATTGAACAGAGTATAAGTATGTACTTATATCTAAGTTATGAAGCCAAAACCATAAACAAACTAACATTACTTGGACTATCAACAAATCATTTGGAAAAGATAAATCAGGCTTCAGATGATTACTGAGAAAAAGCGTAAAATAGCAATTGGGTAGATCAAAATAAAGTTTTTACTACCTCTATATCTATAGAAACGGATAAAGGAATAAAAATGATTACCCCTACTTCACCGAGTATGATCGGACTCGTGCAGCCACTAAACATATGTAAAACGAGCGTGAAGCACTTGCTCACATGTAAAACTATCTAATTTTACACTCAAGGTAATCGTACATAATGTAATATCTGCATAATATACAGATATTTTGGTCTGATACCAAGTGCACATCCCGGGAATCCGTGTGCATCTACTATCTACGTGGCGGGTGGCTGCTGACATTCAGACGGAGCGAAAGCGTCACGCCACGTTTATCGTATATATATATATATAACACTTATTAATATTGCTGGAAATAGATTTATTTGATGTCATGATGTTTTGAATTTGTTACGGACTTCTCTGTTTATAGTTAATTCGTAAAAATCCGTTGTAAAATATTCTCTAAGGTTTGCACCTTAGAGAATATTTTACAACGGATTTTCCTATGTAACAATCCGTTACATCGTCGCGTTTTTAGAAAAAAACACTTCGCATCATATCTAAGGAAATATTAATTCTGAGTTAGTGAGTCGGACTGGTAATCCTGTCGGTATGGGCAAATGGGCATGCTCGTCAGCACAATTATTATGAGAAAAAATTGTTTATCATAAATTGTTTCCTTCCATATTTGTTATTCATGTTGTTTTCCTCTTTACTTATCACGTGGTGACGTCTTATGCCGAATGAACGTTATTCTATTCTTCTATTATAATGCGAACTCTTATTATTTCACAATTATATGTTAAAAAATTAATACTTATCAGAAATATTATTTTTAAACACCTCGTTACCTATTTAACTTTACATCTTGCATGAAAAAAGGTCATGAGCTTTTATGCGCATTTTCTTTCTTTTTTATCGTTTTATTAATAGTATAATGAGTCAGCCATATTACCCACCCTTAGTAAAACCAGGCCATAAATAACTCATGTCCTCAATGTGTAGCTAGCTGCCTACAAATGAATAATATGCGTTTTATTTTTTGAATTCGCTCGACCAAGCACAATATTCCATTAACCATTCGATCAATACCTTCTACCCATTTCTTAAGCGGTGACTGCAAAATTCTATTAAGTCTCCAGTCTATCTGAAAAGTTTGGTGATTATAACGATACCTACTTCACCATGATAATTTTCCGAAAATTTCTTCTAAAGTTCGATGTTTGGGGACTTTTCGGAAAACTTTTGTATTGCTATTATCGTTAACGGGCTCGCATAATAACTGAAACGCACTTCCAAAACATAGTCTCTTAACAAGCATCATATTTAATACCCTAGAACAGCGGCAAGGCGGCGGGGTCGGCAAGTAATTTTAAGTGGGGTTCGGACTGTTGAAATTTTTTATAGAGGTACAGAAAAAAATAGTTTTATTTTTTTATATGGAATAAAAGTAATTAAATTAGAAGTACAAGATAATTATTATAAAACACGATAGGTAGGTATTCTAAAAAAAATATGCGAGAAATTACACTTGCGGCCTTGAGCTAGTTTTTTATAGTTTTGTTTACGCGGGGAACAGCTAATGCGAAGAGTGTCCTCACGATGGGGTCCGTTAATCTCGAACGGTATTTGTTATCAAAGAAAATCATTTGTGAAAAAGTTGGTTCACGTACTTATGTGGAGCCAAACATAGTGGCCAGGTTGATAGGTAGCTAGTATTTTGCAATTTTCATATTATTTAAATTGATTACTAGGTACTATTAATAGTAGTAATATTTGGCGGTCCAAGTTCCGACCTTTCGCGGTCCAGAAATGGACCGCGGTCCGCCTGTTGCCGACCGCAGCCCTAGAAGTATATAATCACAGAACATATTATAATTATAATGTGTTCTGTGTATACGTCTTAGGGATATTGTCAAAACAATGATATTATGCACGAAACTTTGTCAACCGCCTCCATTTCTCACAATTTCACGGGCTCATTTCAGTGACATTATAATTCCACTGGACCCACGCAGTGATATATCAAGGCAGTATTTTTTGACAATTTTACTGTATGTTCAAGCCCGTTAAATTGTGAGTCGGTCAATGATTGGTCCGTTTCCAATTTAGCATTTCTATTATAAGGCGTAGTCGACGGAGCCGCGCTCAGCGGGGCTCCTACTTCTGGGTGGTTTAAAAAAAAAATACCACGAACCATCCCATTCTAACCTAACCTGTCCGAGTCGGGGCGCTCCAAGTCCAGAGCTCGCTTCGCTCGCTCTTGCATCCTATCCCACCCTATGGCGGATGAAGAAGAACTGACTAATCAAAACGTACGAAGTCCCCACTACAAACTTGGCTCATAATATACCTAAGGTTATTATAAAATCACTACAGCGTTGCCGTGAAATTACAATAACACAAAAAAGAGTCCGTTAAATTGTAAGACATGGAGGCGGTTGACAAAGTTTCGTGCAATTATAATTTCACTAGTGAAATTATAATTGCACTGGTTTAACATTATCCCTGCGACATATATAACATTCGTTACATAACACAAAACTTGACTTCAGGTAATGACAGATTGCTAGTCACACCGATAACTTGTATGTGTGGTTCAAACTGTAAATATAAGTTGATTATTAAAAAATAAAAATAATAAATGCAGTCACAGTTACTTACTTTCATCGGTTTAATGATCAAATAACAGCATAGATCAGAAAAAAGAAGAAGGAGTAGTATGTAAGAATCGTAGCAGGTGACGTTCAGTAATTTCTGCATACCCACATGGGAAGAAAGCGTGAGGTTATATATGTGTGTATCAGAAAAAAAAACAAGTCATCCAAAACTACCTTTTAGAAAGCAAGTGGTCTTAAGACCTACTTACCTACTAACAATTATCTCCACACATATTTGTTATTTAGCATAGTACCTACTGCTTTGTACTGTATACTTCCGTGTTCAATAAATAACCACGTATCTACATAATGATTTTGCTATAATGACGTAGGTGAAGGTATGGGAGTAAATTGACGCAGCGCGTATGACGCGAGCGAGCGTATACAGTTTTTATTGGTCACTCGGTAAGGTGCTTAGAGCAATTCATCTTATAGATTCAAGGCTTACAGCTGCGTTGAATCCCGACGTACGTCAATACAATGCACCGTGGTTATAATCTTAGAAACATAGCAATCATTATGATTGTAATAGTCTTTAGTAGTATAAGAACTCTTTGTGAAAGAATAGAATTGAATATTTTTTATTGTGTACAACAAACGAATTACAGATATAAATAATTAAATTTTACATATCGCACGTTCGGTATTACAAGGGCATAACTGCACTTTTAGTGATTTTCCAGGAGAGTCATTTCAATATCTTGTCGCGCCAAGATAGTCAAAAAATGCACCAATATGACAAAGGCACTGTTGCCCTCTGGCGGCATTAAGCTGATATTGATACGGGTCTTTGTTTCTCCGGATAAAAGGGACTTTCTAAAGCACTTTGGCATACTTAAGTAATTTTTCAATTTTTTATCAGTTATTCCCTTGTCCTACCGAGAAAGTGCGATATGTTGACACAATGGGCGGTCTTATCGCTAAAAGAGATCTTTTAAAGACAACAACTTTTGGATGGTTTTAAAGGGAGAAATAGAGACAATACTGCAAGTAGTCTATGGTGTACCATCATTTACATATACAATAAATAAATACATACATACAGCATATACTTTGATGATATACTAAAGAGTTCATTTTAGAAAGTATTATTTCTGCCTCTAAGTTATGCTTTGTTCCGGTTTGTAGGACATTGGTGCTGTTGAACTTACGCATACTGGTACCTTTTTATTTTGACTGTATGGAGCTTGAAAGCAATGACGGTACGACCAAGGTTAGGTGACTTATGAGGTATTGCAATTGTTATATATAGAAATATTGTTTAATTCAAAAAGGGTGATCTGAATAATCAGTTCAATACAGAAAAGAATAAGCTAGCATTACAAATTGTCCTCAGACCGTTGGTAGTTAAAATTTTATGATACAATTCTTAATATTATAAAATTTCACATACCCTCTTAAGTCTACTTTTAAATGCAAAAAGCATGCTCCTTGGTTTAATAAGAGCCTTAAAAGAGAAGGAGAAAATTAGATCCCGTTACAAAAACTACAAAACCCTATGGATGAGCTTGCACTCAAATTATTAGGCAAACAGTGTTCTAAATTAGCAACAAACTGTTATAATATTTACATAAAAGATATAGAAAATGAAATGTCCAAAAATCCGAGTAGCTTCTGGTTATACATTGAGGATAAAAGAGGTGGCTCTAGTTCTTTCCCCGCCACAATGACTAACGAAACCGTAGTAACATCAAATGGTCCACAAATATGTATCACATTTTACCTCAGCATTCAGCGTTGCGAAAGCGACCCAATATGAACCAGCTTCCGATTTTCTTGATAATATGAAGAACAACAGTCTACCACTAACGGCCCCTGTAATTGATCGTGAGAGGTTATTGAATAAGCTTAAGTCACTGGATCTTCGTAAAGGCTCTGTCGCTGATGGTATTCCGTCAATATCCTAACTTCCTAATCCTAACTTCCTAACTAATATTATAAATGCGAAAGTAAGTTTGTTTGTTTGTTTGTTACCTTTTCACGCCTAAACCACTGAACCAATCATCCTGAAATTTTGCATATACGTTGTCAGGTCTACAGAAACGGACATAGGGTATCTTTTATCCCGAAAAAAAGTACTGTTCCTGAGGAAAACAACAATAACGTTCTTATTATAATAGATGGCGCCATGTGTATTTCGAATCATGATTGAATTATAGTATTATAGAAACTTTAGTGGTGTTTTAAGAGGTTTTTATTTTTTATTTAAGTACCTAATACATTTTGTGAGTCTAGAGTGTCATAATCATAATCATAATCATAATCATTTATTCATTTGTAAACATAGGTTTAACATAGATGGTATTAAAAATAAAAAAATAATAGTAGCTCTATGTTTTGCTTCATTGGCATACAAATGTTTTTTGTTGAGAACTTAATAACTAGATTCACATGCTTAGATAATATTAGTACAATAAATTTAAAATATAATTAGGAATTATTACAAATTATTTCTCGTTTAAAAATTCGTCTATTCTGTAATAACATTTTTCGGTTAAAAATTTCTGTAGAGCTGTTTTAAATTTAACTATTGGCATGTCTTTTATGCCGTTAGGTAATTTATTATAGATCTTAGGAGCTAATCCAAAAAAACTTCTGGACATAAGAGCGGTTTTACATTTTAAATTACATAATTGATTTGCATGTTGAGATCTTATTGGGTTTTTCTTTACTGCTGAGAATTTAGGGAACAGATTCGGATTCATTTTTACAAACAACGCAGTTTCTAAAATATATAATGACGGTAGAGTTAATATTTTCAAGGATTTAAAATAAGGAACACAGCTGTCTGTTACTTGAAGACCGCACATTGACCTTATGCAACGCTTTTGCATTCTAAATACCGTCTCACTGTTAGTCGATTGACCCCAGAAAATAACCCCGTAGCGAAGGACTGAACCAACTACTCCGTGATATGCTGTGACTAGTGTTTCAACGTTTACTTTTTTTGAAAGCTGAAATAGTGCATAGGCAGATTTACTTATGCGCTTACATAACAATTCTACATGAACTTTCCAAGTTAGCTTGTTGTCAATAGTTATGCCCAAGAACTTACTATTCATAACCTCTTCTATTATTTTATCGTCGTAGGCTACAGAAATGGTAGGATTTACGCGTCGTTGGTGAAAATGCATTACGTGAGTCTTGTTTAAATTTATTTTTAAGTTGTTGTTTTCAATCCATTTAACGATCTCGCTTAGAGTAACATTGATATTATTTTCGTGGTCGTTAGGGTCTGTACACTCAATGTCGATAGACCGGTTTTTCATTCTCCTAACTATAACTCCCCGAACAACCCGAATTGATTGTCAAATTCTAAATTAACGCGAGCGAAGCCACGGGCAAAAGCTAGTTTATTTATAAGTGCGCCCCCGCTTTGGTACCCGCATTATTATTGATTTTTAATTTAAAATCTCTCAGTTCAGGACTTTTGCCAGAGTCCTGGAAAAAGCATAGGTAGTGCCAATTTATAAAAGTGACGAGAAAGATTTAATAAATAACTATAGACCTATCTCTATCTTGTCGACTTTCGCCAAGTTTTTTTTATCCCTAATCTGTCCCTATACATTCAGTCACACTTTAAACTCTAGTTGAGCAATTCGCAACATGGTTTCGTGGGTTTTAGGTCAACTTGCACTAACCTAGCGACCCCTACAGATATGATAACTGATACCATTGACTGTGGCAAGCAGATCGACGTAATTTAAACAGACTTTAGCAAAGTCTTTGACCGCGTCCCTCACCATGTACTCTTATCCAAGTTATCTGCGTACGGAATCACCGGTACACTTTATAACTGGCTAAAGTCTTATCTTGAAAATCTTTCTTTTTTATCTCAATTAATGGTTTCCAATCTGAAACCTACGGGACCACCTCGGGGGTTCCCCAAGGCTTGCATGTCGGTCCGATTCTGATTAATGTGTTCGTTAACGATAGCCCGCACCGTCTCAAATTCACAGATGACCTCAAATTCTCCAGGATAATCGAACCTAATGATGATATTACTTTACTCCAGAGCGATTTCGACTCGTTAGTTCAATGGTGCAACGATAATGAAATGACATTAAACATTCAAAAGTGCTAACATGTGAAATACACCCGGAAAAAGAAATTAACGGCAAGTGTATTTAATCCATGTGGGCCCTACAAATCTATTATTATTTATTGATACTTATTTGGTCCGAAAGGTGGATCAAAGAAGGGATTTAGGAGTTGTTTTCGATACCGCACTTACATTCCTACGTCATGTCGATGTATAAAAGCGTCTAGAATGCTAGGATTTGTGATTAGGAATGTTGCTGCTTTCAGGCGCAGTACCAAGATCTTGTTGTACAATGTATAGTTCGTAGTATCTTGGAATACTACAGTACAATCTGGAGACCTCATTATGCCACGCACAACCTTACACTGGAGCGAATACAAAAGAGATTTCTTTAGCATCTAGCTTACGCCTGCGGAATTTCCAAAAGGAAACGGTCATACGAAACCATACTATCTCATTTTAAGATGGTGTCATGGGAGAAACGTGGAAGAATCAGTGATTCTTTTTCCTATATAAAATACTCCGGTGCAAAATTTGTTGCCCATAGTTATTAAGCCAGTTCCAGTTTAGGGCCCCTGCTAGACTCCCTCGTGCTCCTAATACACCCTTGCGGGGTACAAGGGAGTATTAGAACAGTACTCGGCGCAAGCTCTTTCGTCCCTCGGCTCTATAAACTGTGAAACAACTACAGTGATCTTCTTTACGTACACTCTGACTCACTTGCCAAGTTCCACAGAATAGCTGTTAACAATGTTTAAATTATATTTCCTTTTATTATAATTAATCGGTATATCTATGTTTTATGTTGAAGGCCAATTTTATTTTATTTGATTGTTGATGTTATTTTTAAACTCTTGTTATTTCCCGTTACTTTAAACTTGTTTTTTTGTTTTCCCTACTAGGTTAATAATTTTATAGTATAGAGCTTGTGGCACAATTAATACTTTTATGAAGCATGCGGTGCTCACCTATAATAAATTGTTACACTAACCTTATATTTATGTAAAATATTATTTTAAAATTGTAACCTGGTGCTCCATTAAAGAAAAATCAAATAAAATAAAAATAAAATCACATCGGGGCAAAACTGAGTGACATTCCTACAAGATTATCCGAGGCCAATAATTGTAAATCATCTTACTACAAAAACACAAAAATTCGACGTAGTATTCTTATTTAAAATTAATCACAAGCGAAATAAATCATGATGTCGAAATGTTAGAAAACTGCAAATCTTTTTTTCTTCCTGTTTCAATGGAACGTTGACGCACGTGATACAAAACTTCACATGCACTGTGACCCTGATTTTATTTTTGTTTCTTTTCACATTTTTATAAAAAAAACATCGGGTTTATATACTTCCAGGAAAAAAATACACCGCGCCATTCTAACCTTGGACAAAACTTGTAAAAGGTAGTTTTCATTAAACAATTTAATTGTCTAAGAATTGCAATCAGCTGCGTTGAGAAAAGAAAGAAAAAAATTGAAATCGTCTAAAAAGAAGGATATAACTTTCAATACTGACATTGACTTTCAATTATTATTACACTCTACGAAGATCTAAATTGCTCTGTATTAATGAGCCTTTTGTCATTCATGCACAAAGAACTGAAATGTGCTCAAATAACTACAAACTGCGATTACCTATTATTACCTAGTGAATTGGGGTGATTATGACTATGTTTGTATTGTAACGGTCAAGCGCGAGAAGTGTGGTCAACAGAAACGTTTACGAGATGGTGATTAATTACACGTGAAATGAATACTACAAACAGTATTCATTTTATATTGCGTGCATAGCGGTTGCATTGGGGAAGTATTAGAAAAATATATAGAAACGGATGAAATCATTTATTACAACTACGTAAATTTTAATGTTTGTGAACATTAAAATTTATTGTGGCATTATAAAATTACAGTGAGAGCAAACAGATTACATTGGGGCTCATGACTAACAAACTGAATTTATTGGTTGCATACACGTGGCTTAGTAATTATACGTAATGGAAATCAGCAATTTATTCTGTAGAAAAGTGCTGTTGTGGCTGAGTGCAGCCAGAAACAATTAAGAAACTAATTAGCCAGCTAAAAAAACCCTATTCGCAAAAAATAAAATTCAAACGAGTTATAAAGTTGCGAAATAAATCAAAATGTTAAATTAAGATTTACAGCTTAATGTTTTAGTAACTGATTTTAGTAAATTAACACAGAGACATGTGAAATAATCATTTATTACTTGAGTTTGACAAACATTCAGACACATCTCGCCGTTGCCGACGGCTACGCGGCTGCGCGAGCTCGAGCCTGCTCCGGCGCGGAATTTTTCAATGGACAAGTGCCAGCACACTTCTTTTTAAATTAATTATTGTTTTACGCGTCTCTAAAGTATTCTATTATAACAACACTCATATGCGCTGCGAGTGGGAGTACTTCTCGGTCTCAAGTGAATTTACGATCGTTTCATTTGCCCTCTTAATCTTCACAAGGCGAAACAAAATTTTGTGTCAATCTCGTTTATGGTTTCTTAAATGCTTAATGTTAACTGTTTCTGCGCATGAAGCACGCAGAAGCATTCATGTTGGGCGTTTATGCATCTGTTGAAGCCGAAACTTTGCTTGTGCTCTCTCTATGAGCTAAATCAGGAAGGTCATAGGAAAAAAACGATCGGCAATCGCCATTGGAAAACAAATCATCAACTGATTCTATAATCAAATGAAACTGCTATGACTCTGCGGTATCCCGAGGTTTCGAAGTCATTAATCAAACAGAACTACATAAACAAACATCTGACGGATATATTTTAGATTGATTCACAATTAGCCAAACTGCAAGACAGGAAAGTCATAACATGGTCCAATCACGTTACTATTTCAGTTGTCGTTGCTATGATTTTTTGCATTATCGCTCGTCACGTTACAACTCTACTATTTATAGTTCTGCCAGTGACAGCTCAACTTCTATTTCAAGCTACCTAAAAAATCGAGACTAAAGTAGCGTTTCTCTTATATTAAATTTGTATGATCCGCATCCAAAGAAGAACGGTGAAAATGGTTTTGAGGAGTATAGTTTTAAATTCAAGACTATTGTATACTCTGTATAAATATTCTATAGTGTGACAAACGCAGACCGACTTTGAAATAGAACAGAAAACTTCAATAAAATTGAAATTAAAAATCCTAATTTTCATTTGTCGTTTACATTGTGCTTTTTCCACAGCTGTCTAATACATATCTACAACAACGAAAAAATGACAAAGTATTCGAAATAAAATACATTTTCAGGTCTTGATCTCATAATCCCCGTCTTGAAACATTTATACATGACTTTGAGCGTTTGTTTGCACATTGCAATAGTAAATCCAAGATTTATCTATAGCCACAGTCGAAAATAGTTCAGGGGATTGCCCAGATTTGAAATCTAAAAACATCCTTTGGTATCGATTCCCTCACCGCTCGTGTAACTAAACGTAAACTAAACTACACAACACACACATAGATTATTTAATGCTAAATACCTAAGTTCCCACAGTAAAGAGTTCAGTCTAATTTAAAGAACAATGCCCGAATGATTGTGGTTAGAAGCGTTCGTTATAAACTTCTGTCTTAGTTATTGTGATATGCAATAACAAAAAAAAAGTTGAATCTTTGAAAGAAATAACCAAAAGCAAGGCCATTAAACGGTACTAGACTTTTTTTTATCTTACTGAATTACCTACCAAAGAATTGTAACTATTCAGCTTCTTTCGAGTCTCACCGCAAAGTCGTGAAAACTTCGCAAATGACGCTATAGTCTAAAGTTAACGCCGTATTTAATTGCCGACTTCCGCCGACTTTAATCATAGATCAATGACTAAACTTAAGTGTTATCTTCGAGCTTTTAAATAAACCGATTTGTTTCTTTTCTTCTTTTACGCTTTGTCGGACTGAAACCAGATGAAATGGGATTGAAAACAAAAATATTGTATGTTGTTCGAAATAGACTCTAAATGATGATGTTTGATTCAATAGAAATCAAGCTGGTATTTCGGGCCACAAAAATGATGGCTGATTTCTTTGGGAAAAACTATGAACTATTTGTTGATCTTTGTTCTTTTACCGATAGTGAAAAACCTATGGTATCGTATGGATTTAGGGGATGACATCGTGAGGAAACCGGCATGTCCAGAAACCAAAAATTCGAAAAAAGAATACGTCCACCAAACCTGCACCGGGGCCATGTGGTGGATTATGGCCCACTCCCTCTCATGAGCGGAGGCCTGTGTCCTATCAGCTAATTATGCTTATTGTGATCTAGCACTGTGATGACATTGACTGGAACTGGGACCGACTGGATGCGGAGAACTGGGTATATTGTGGCGCAACTTGGGAAAGGCCTATGTCCAGTAAAGGCCTGCGACAGATTGATTGTAAAGTAAATGATAACAAAACTCAATCTTCATAATATGAGCATAAGCCCCTCTTCTATTTCTGCAACTTTATGATTGTGTTCTTATTAGAGCTTCTGCATCAACATAGCTTTCCAACATACTGGAAATGAAACGCAAACCGAGGTTAGCGCGTAATAATCTTGCACTTAAATAAAAAATCCGATGTAGGTAGCTCCATCAAAAATTCTGACGTGTGTTTGCATCTTACTTGTTCGCTTCTAGTCAATGTCTGGCATTCAAAACACCTACGATCAATGCTTATGAGTTTTTCAGTATTGGGGATTTAAGAACGTGAAAAATTAAATCGATGTTTTTTTTGTGTTACTCGTCTGTGAAAAAAGGCAGTTCAGTATGCACAAATTAAATGTAAAGTTTACTTTGACGAAAGTTTTGAAAGTTTGTTTATGTATTGTACCGTTGTGATGTTAAAACAAAGACAATAGAACCCAGAAAATATATTTTTAAAGTGTGTACCTTGTTCCGTACTTACCCCTAATATATGCTAATATTATAAAGAGGTAAAATTTGTAAGTTTGTGTGTAGGGGGTTATCTCTGGAACTACCGGTCGGATTTGTATTTTTTTTTTTTGCCTTTCATAGCCCAATTCTTGAGGAAGGCTACTTAAAATCACGCTAAGACCCTTAGGAGCCGAGCAAAAAGAAAAAAGTCAGAATCAACGCTAAGAGAAAACGAAGTAATAGCGCGGGCAGGCGATGCAATGTAACGGGGTGGGTCGGGGGAATAAGATATTTCACGCAGACGAAGTCGCTAGTTGAATGTATTTTGGTATAACGCCACTGGTGCCGATTCTCTTGTACGCCGAACTAAACTAACTAAACTACCACTTAAATTCTTACTTTTTTTTGCTATGAGAATCTTAAAGCTATTCCTAAGCTGCAAAATAAAATCTACAAATTAAAAAATAATTTTGACACACTATAATTGAATTTGACAATCGTGACTCCACGTGGTACTTGTTTACCCTTCCCCGTGATTTTTTTTTAGAGCCGGATGCGTGTAGGGGGGGGGAGCTTCGACGTGTTTTATATACTTTTTGTATGAAAAATATGAAACTTTATTACCTACATGTTGAGTTTTAGGGGTTTATTGATCTCATAGAAGAAGTCGAAATCAATTTTGCTACCTATAGGTCACACCATTTTCGAGATATGTATAAGCAAAATAAAATAAAATAAGATACAGTACTGTTTGTGCAACTGAAGTCGAGGTGTTGGTTTGAATTTTAGTTCATGACTACTAATTTTATATCACACCTTTTTAATCGCGATAAAAAATAGTCAGATTTAGGTAAACAATAAAAATCTTAGTGAAAAACGTCAAATTCAGAATAGCAAAATTGACATTTTCCCTAAATTAATATCTTAGTGCTGTCAAACTAAAATATAGTTAAGTTGTGTCACTTTAGTCTACTTCAGAATGAGAAATCGTCGTTTGACAGGAATACACTAAATTTTGGTGATTTTTAGTCTAGTTTAGAGGCATTTGTGACAAGAGAATCGGCACCAATATGGTACAAATGAAACTCGGGGGTAAAACTAATGTGGAGTATAAACCATATAGTACTGTTATTCTCAGCGTTTCCTTACCCCAGTAAGGAAGCGCCGAAAATAACAAAAAACACATCAGCAAGAATTAGCGCCATATAACTCATCAAAATTAATCTACAGCCAAATTAAAATTGAGTTTCAGAGTCGTACCGAACCACTTCTTTATTTCAATGGGCCATTCGCTATTAAAGATGAATGTTTGTAATTTAATCGTTAACTAAATAATGTGTTGTTTAAATCAGTTTAAAATACCGTACCACTGTTCGTGGTAGGTAGACACCTATACATATTTTTGAGCAAAATGTAATGGTGGCATAGCTGACGAAATGTGGGTGTACTATAGGTACACATCTGCCTAATCCTTCAGGGATTACAGGCGTGATGTTGTTATGTTTATGGTAAACTCAAACTCAAAGCATTTATTTCAAACAAACCAATTACAGGCACTTTTGAATTGTCAAGGGGTCAGTCAGTCAGAAAGATGAAGCTAGTTGCCCATTCCAAAACGTAGTAGGTACCTATGGAGATGAACGGGCAAAAAACTCCATGGACACTCTTTTAAATCAAAATATGTTTACAAAATATTGGTAACATCATGTTGAAATTATGCATGTGAGAACGATGCAGAACGTTAAAAACGTCCGTAATAAAAAGACAAAAACAATTCAAATAATAAATTAAATTAAAATAAGCCGTGGCAGCTAAGAGATGACCAGTTCCTACTGATGGCGCCCGTTCACTAACATGACATACATGGTAATTATAATGAAAAAGACCAATCATGAGTATTATCAGTAACAACTGCAAGTAGGGATCCTTTTAAAGGCTACGGCAATAGCTAGTAACTTACAACGGAATCATTTAGCAATCTTTTATTAAGAGGGCGCAGTAAGACAGAAAAAAATCAAGTTTCACCCGCGCCTCTTTCCCTACCCCTCTCATCAAACACGACAAAAACAAAACACAATCCCTTCCCGCCAGCAGAAACTTTTCGCCCGGCGC
Organism: Dryobotodes eremita; assembly: GCA_917490735.1. Classification (NCBI taxonomy): domain Eukaryota; kingdom Metazoa; phylum Arthropoda; class Insecta; order Lepidoptera; family Noctuidae; genus Dryobotodes; species Dryobotodes eremita. The sequence continues at coordinate 16,306,276 of OU823255.1, forward strand.
ATATTTAGGCATTGAATTTGAATTTTGTGTGTAGTGTGTATACGCAAAATAATCAGATGAAACTGTTTTATTCAATTTACCTATGTGTACAAGTAGGTATATTATTAAATAATATTGTATGTCCGTGAATCTGTTACCGATGCTGGTGGGATGTTAGATTGGAGATTAGACTGACTTAAATGAAATAAAGACTAAATGTTACTTCAAGATACGGCCTATAAATTTTCGATTCCGAATTGAAAGACAAACCTAACGTTGTAGTTGAAAAAATATTGTTCCATACTTTATGTAACATAACTACAATTGAACAATTTTCAGATACTTTCCTGTACCTATTCCTGTACCTTACTTCTTGTCAAATATCATGATTCTAGGTCAACGACATGTATCTTATGGGTTTTAATTTATTTGCGAGTGGCAAGATATGCGAAATGAATGGCAATTTATGCCAAGATACTAAGTCAACGTTTTAGAAGTTCGTTTTTTTTACAGCTCCGAAGGACCGTTTATCTAAGTATTTGATATCAATTTCAACTTGATACCCCCACGCATTCCTGGGATAAGCGGTCAGATAGATGGATAACAAAGTGATCCCATAAGGGTTTCGATTTTTTCTTTTGAGGTACCGAACTCTAAAAAGCAAAGCACTTCCATCAAAGTACTATAATACTACATACTCATGATACTACCTACATGATGGTGAAAACAATTTCGATAAAATTGCTTTTTTGACGTTATAAAAGCGTATAATTATAATCGCATCACTTACCTTCCGCTTTTTTACTTTGAGAAAATGAAATCAATTGAACAAAAATGTCAATAAAATAAGAAAATAAACATTCGCAAATAAATTAAAATCCATATGATACATCCCGTTGACCTAGAATCATGATTTTTTGGCAAGAAGCAAGGTCTCACAGCACAAATTGGTACCTCGACTGGTTTTTCAATTAAAATATTTAAACGAAGTATGACCATTGTCCACGCCCTTTATTTTCAATGAAATTCTTCAGTAGGTAAAACATCTGTTTATTTTGCCTATACTATACGCTAAGCTTGAATTCATAATCTTAGATCATAGTCATGTTTTGGAACTAGAAACTCAATGCTGGCGTGACAAAGTTCAAATTCCAATGTAACCAAATTTTATTTAGGGCCTTGTACAAGTTGGACATCACGACGTCTTCGTGGAAACCAGTGTTAACCAAGTATAAAAATATAATGGTATATCGTGGAAATTGCATTGCAGGATCGTGCAAATTCAATTAGCAACAGTGTTACCAAGTAAAAAATTATATTGGTATGGTGGATTTTGCACTGTATTGTGCAAAGTCAAATGGCATGTGTCATGAAAACCTATCCTGCGCGGATCACGAGTAGAAAAAAGTCCTCGCCGAAAACATTTGTGAAAAACAGGCCAATTTTTATAACTAGGGTACATTATTCGGCTTTACCGACAAAATAATTGGCATCTATTTATATGGGTGCCAAAGAAAGTCGAAAGTTTATTAGGTTCCTCTTTTGTAACTGTTGAAACTTTAGCTTTGAAAAGCAAGCTGGCAGTCACAAACAATGTGATCCGTCACAATCTTTACTCATCCCCACCATAAGAAGGGATCTAGTCAGGAGAACACTATCCGTATGAAAACTGTCATGTCCCGTGCACACCGTTTCGTACTTGTGTTCGCAATAAACCCTATTTTAGTTTGCCGATTTATTTATTTTGTAAACTCCAATAATATTATTACACCAATAACCTACCCATAATTATGTTAAATTTTGAGTTTCAACTTGATTCGGGGGTTTTGGTCAAGTCGCTCGAAATGGGTCGTCTAAGGTTACCCTTACACGAAGTTTGTCAACGAAAGTGGGAGTAAACGAATTTGGTTCTTTATTTAATAGTAATAAGATCTAAAATCTCCAGCACGAACTCTATGTTGTAAATTTTCTCCGCAAGAAAATGACTGAAGTGGAGAACAATGGCGCTAGTTGTACTATACCAGTCAAAAATCTGTCAAATAATTGTATGTCATCTTGAGTTTTCAAATATCAACATTGAATTATTATAATATTTTTATTTTATAGTTTAGCCGCGGTATTTATTTAGTTTATCAATTCTTAACGATTTTAATAATCGTTTCGGAAGTGGTTTTAGTGATTTTTTCATGTTTTGTATTTCACAGTTTCATTCCAACAATGTGATAAATTACGAAAATATTATTTACGCAAATAAATTAAATCGCAGAGCAGCAGAAAATTCAAGCGCAGTCCTCTCGTCTCAACAGAGCGACGGCGACTGATTTGTGAAACAAAAATATGCTTGAAGTTCCCGCAACGTGCGACGGAAGATGACTTCTTCCACGAACTAAAAACGTCGTAAGTGCTTAAAGCTTCTAGTCGTAATAATACCAAAAATAAAAGGAATTTCAAAAAATGCCTGCACAATTTTTTTCGCCTTGTCTTAATACAGATAATCATCAAAAAATTATCCTATTAGTCATTAGCATATTAAGTACAAATTGAAAAAACGTAAAAATTAGGGGTAACTTCGTGATGATATTTTATCGAGAAAATTTTAACGTATTGTGTTTCTGTTCCACAAAAAGTTTCAAAATATTATGTAGTTACTAATACTATTTTTATTTTATACCTAAGTCTTATGAATTTCATGAAAAATTAAATTGAAGATAGGCAATTTTGGTTACTACCCGCTCTTAAGAGTATATTATCGTGACCACTACGGCACGAACCATACAAACATTTTACCCAAAGGGCTACAGCGTAGTCCATAATTTTCTCGTGTGGAATGGTGATCGCAGTACGCGGTAGCTGTGTTCCTTACCTAAATAGCCTGACTTTAATTCCTTCAGCTGTTTCAAGGAAGATTTATATAATATCAATTCGATAAGAAAAAGTAATCTAATATGTCCTACTACCAGGGACCTATAACACTAATAATATATACAGCATTAAATATAATCAAATATAACTGGTACGTTACGATCCGTCGATCGCTATTTCTGATTAGCTCATCTTATTGTGTGGCACAAAGAAACGTGTCAAGTTGAAACCGTGTGTCGCACGCTTGACGGAGCGTAGCCGACCCGGTAATGTGACGCTGCGCATACGTACACTTTCCTATGAAAGTGTCGTAACGAAATGTAGGACTCGATTGAAAAAAATGCTTCTTCTTGGGTATTGACCTGATTATAAAGTATCAACTTTCAGCACCATTCACGGCCGATTAAGTCGAGAGTACAAACCGCCATGACCGAAACAAAAATTCGACGTCTACCAACGAAATACGAACGGCAGACCTCTTCTTTTGACAGGGCCTGAGTCCCAAAACACATTTTATTTGAAATTCAAAATCAAAACCCTTTGAATGTTTATGAGCAAAATAGTAGATATAAGAAACATTATATAGAGCCTAAAATAATAGTTCTAGTTAGAGAAGTCAAAGGTATTTCAATACGTACAAGAGAGCTCAATACACGTCACAGGGCTGATTCCACTTCGCTACGGATAGAATTCTAATTTTGATTCGAAAACATGTACTGAACGCGACGTACCTAGAGCGGAGTGGCACCGACACTATGTTGTTTAGATTTGATCTACAAGGACATTTACAAATTAAAAAAGACTAAATAGCTTATATACAGGGTCGCAAGGACATCGACGTTCAACCTGATACATGATTCAGAACATGATTCTGGTTTCCGTACATGATTCTGAATCCCCCTGCGTTGAAATTTACTGTTGGTAATTTAGAAAAAAATGCTGTGCCATACATTTTAAACCCGTAGGTAATGCACTTTTCTATGAAACAGCAGTTTTTTTTTTGATATGCGACGAATTATTTCTACGCTAGGGGTTCTAGAATCATGTGCTGAATATTCATGGTTACAATTAGCGCGTCCATTTGCCTGCCAGCCTGTATAACCACCTCCGGAAAAGTAAACCCGGATATCTTGCATTCCCTTCTGCATTCTTCCACAATTATTGACAGAATTTGGTTTGTTCTCCGATATTTGGACAATCCAGACTTCGAAACAAGACGTTGTACCAGAATAGGTACGGTGTACAACAGAACTCGATGCAATTCTACTAAACCCAACAAAAAGAACAAAGGCATCTTATCAACCCAGGAAATAGCAAAGAAAAATAACGAAGAGCCAACAATATGAAAAACTCATTGCGACCGACCTTTTAAACCTCTAGCTACATTATCTTACCGAGTCGCTTTTTACATCTGCTTATTAAATGATAACTATCATATACACTACGTACATATTTATTACATAGCCAAGAAATAAATTGAAGCAATTTATCTACGTAATAAATTAGTAATATATCTATAATAAATGTAACGTAATATGCAATTCCTTTGTTTATGTAAAAGATTAAACAAACTCTATCATCAGTTCAAATGGATTACGGTAAACGCCACTTTACATTTCATGTTCAAATGATGGATTACCATTTCGTCTTAATTCATCACTCGTCTTCGTCTTGTTGAACATGTTAAGGTATTAATACCGATCTTTTATAACATTCCCTGCACATAACATCAACACTTCAGCGACTCGTGATTTATTGACGAACACAACTCACGATGGCCCAGCGATAAACGCGATAAAATAAAAATACATGGCTCAAGGCAGATGGCAGTAGAGATTTGGACATCAATTTCAAGATTTGCTAGACAAACATTAGAAATATCACTTAAAATTTGGAACGTTAAGGTTCAGTTTGGGTTATTGTAAGTCGTTCAGTAGGCGAGCGAGTGCGTGGGCTAGCTTGGCGCGCCGCCAGGAATTACCTGCTGACCCTTGTATACCGATAAAAGCTAAACATTATTTACAGCAGTATCTAACGCACTTATTGTCGTTTCTAGATGCCATTATCATAGTACCATAAAACCCAAATCTAGAGCCGCCAGTGCGCAAATAAACACGTGTGTGATGGTAACTATGTATAAATATATCACCCAAATGTGCGAATGTTTCACCTAAACCCTACAGAAACGTTCTCAACAGATATTCGTTTAATAATTTTAGTTTTTGATATAATAAATTGATTTTAAACAAAAACAGTCTAAAATAGCAGAATATATCGCAATTAAGATAACAGATCATAATATTGTTATCCGTCATAACGAGTTAGTGTTCTAAACAAACATAAATTAGGAAAAGTGAATAGGTTCTTATTATGGAATGTAATTCTGGACTACCTCACATCCGGCAACTGATGATTTACAGTACCTCAATAAGGTGCGACTGTCAAAACAGCAAACCTTGGCAATAGGTTACCATAATAGGAACAAATAGAAAAGCCATTAAAATAAATTTTGCGGTGGCATAACTCCACGGAAATATTTAACCGAAAATAGCCAAAACTTTTCCATCCGTTCTTATGCCAAAGCGGTACAAAATATAGAAATACCGAGAGACCTCGGTCTGGAACTTTGCCCCGAAGTGTGTCTCAGCTATAATCCAGAAAAGCGTCTGTCTAGAAAAACTTCACAGTCTTTGAGAAGATTAATAGTGGTCTTGACAGACGTGTGCGCAATACGCGTTAGTGTCTGGTGGGAACAATGTTGCTGGCAATGATGCAGACCCAGCCGCCGCAGCCGCCGTGCCAAGCTCAGATCTATGGTCTGATAGCACTGCCAAATATATACCAATAGAAAAATTGGCGAGAGCACGACACGGAAACTGAACAAAAGTGCATGCACGTGGCAAATGACAATCGTTGCCTACAATTTAGGTAGCGGTGGAGCTAAAATTCACAGCTATATCTGGATAATAAAATGTCATATTAAACTGTTTAGTACAGCAGACATTAGTTACGTCTCTTATCAGACATGTTATGTGTCTCGTGCTAGTAAATTGCTCTGTCTCCGTTGATGTTGTTCGAGACAACTAAAGAACCAATAAATGACTGCATCCATTAGACCATGTACTGCAATTCAAGCCAAGTAGAATTATTATTAGAGGCAGATTAAAAATCGTTTCAGTTCCAATTGTGGTTTAGGATTTACTTCCTCTTTATAATTTAGTTCAGTCAAAACAAAATTGGTTTTATCAATCCGTCACAAGATTAGTAATTATTTTCAAAATGTTTTCTAAATCTGTGAAAAAACTGAAAGAGCACCATGACTAATACCCAATCACGTATAGACAGTGGAATAATACCTCTAAATCAACATACCTGAAGTACAGGTAGGTACTTGGCATTGAAACCATAGTAACAGACGCTACATGCGCATACGTCGTATCGCCGCGTCAAAGTTCACGTGCAGCATCCCTCACGTTTCTTCGAGATAACGTTGACAGTACGTGCGCGTGAGTGCTTGCGAAACTTCTCTACATTAACGTCACGAATATTAATACGTTACTTTAATGACGGCAGCGTTTATTTAGGAATTTTTAAATTTTCTTGGAGGGGACACCATAGCAAGCCATTATGTAAATTCATGGGCCGACATTCAATCGATTCGTATTCTATATCGCAGGTAATCAAAAGTTTGAAGGAAAGGTTCTGGTAACATATTTGTTAGGCGGTATTTTGAGACCAAAGACTACCATAAATAAGCTTTTGAACTATGGTACCTAATCCTTGTTCTTTAGATTACGCTAAGTGATTACATGATGGATGAAAACTTGATATTTAAAACATCAAAACGATGCGGTGTGGTGATCGATCTTTGAGATTCTCGTAGGTTTGATTGATTACGAGGTTTTATCATAGAAACTAAGGAATAATTTTCTGCTGCATCTTTGAAAACGTTCACCTAGTCGCAGACTGAATCCATACTTAATATTATAAATTCGAAAGTAACTCTGTTTGTATGTTACCTTTTCAAGCCTAAACCACAGAATGGATTTCGATAAAATTTGCTAAGGAGATAGATGGCATCCTGGGGAAGGACATAGGCTACTTTTTGTCTCGGTAGCACATTCCCGTGGGATAATTTCCGACATACACGCGGGCGAAGCCGCGGGCATAGATGTAAAAGGATTACTATGGTTGAAAAAAGCGATATAATGGAAACTAAACAGACAATAATTCGGACAGTAAGGATTATAATAGTTAAGATCAGTCTTGCATAAAGGCACGAAAACACTGGCGCGACGCGACAGCGCGACACAAAGGCACCGCCTGTCGCGCGACGAGCGGTGCCTTTGAGTCGCGCTGTCGCGTCGCGCCTGTTTGCGGGAGCCTTAAAACATTTTGCCTACTAATTACACATTACAAATATTCAGTTCTAAACATAGACATTGGCCTACACTTATAATTTATAACTGAATGACTTAAATAAACTGGGAAAATATAAATCACATCCTCCTGAGGAAACCGTGAACCGCTTATGTGTCTTAGTAAGAGTTAGTGATACTAAAGTCAATCGTAGAATGGAAAATTAAGAGCCGTAGTTTTATATTCACAGTTTTAATTTCCATTATCATAGTATAATTTGTAGAAAAAAATTATTGAAAGTTAAAATAAACAATAAATAACTCAAAAACAAAATCTAATGGAAGCCACTAAATAATGAACACAACAATATACTTAATTAAATTGAAGAGCAATAATAATTAACCTTTTTTTTTTACTGACTGAATGCTTCTTTGGTCTAGTGGTCGCATGTGCCTCTGCTGAGCATGAGATCCTGGGTTCGATTCCCGGGTCGGGCAAAGTGTTATTCGGTTTTCCCATCAGAAATTTCTCAGTAGCAGCCCGGAGTCTGGATTTGTGCCCGGTTGATGGCAAAAGGCTCGCCCCCCTATTCAAGATTCAAGATTCAAGATTCAAGATTATTTATTTGTAGAAACATGAGTAAACATACAGAGCATGCGGGTTATTAAATTATACATATTACAGTTTAAGATCAGTCATGTTTGGCCTTAGTGGCGTACAAATATTTAAATTTCAGTTATAAATAAAAAGTTAGTGTTAATTACATAATTATGAGCACAACAGTAAAATATGTCAATTTTGAAAACAAATAAATTAAAAATATGAAAAAAATTAAAGTAAATGTCAATGTTAAATGTCAATCAAAATTATCATTATAGCAATAATGTTGCGCTAAGTAGATTATGTCAAAGATGTATTGATAACATTGATTACTACACGGCATTAGATGTTGTCATTAAGAAATTCTAGGATACTGTAATATGCTTTCCCTTCTAGCATCTTCTTTAATTTATTTTTTAATTGACGGACATTAAGTTCCTTCCAATTATTCGGGAGTTTATTGAAAACTTTAGGGGCCATACAGAAAACACTCTTGTGCATTAATGCTGTTTTCGATCTATGTAGACAGAGAATACTGTCATCGCGTCTACTATGGCTGCGATCGACCACTTCTGATTGACGTGGAAATAAGTGTCGATTTGACTTTACAAACATGACAATGTCTAGAATGTAAAGGCAAGGCAGAGTTAATATTTTATATTTTTTAAAGTAGGGCTTACAACTTTCGGTTGACTGTAATTTAAACATAGTCCTGATGCACCTTTTTTGGGCTTTAAAGGGTACGTCCTTGTCAGTTGAGTTGCCCCAGAAAATGATCCCATACCTTAAATGTGAAGAAACCAAACCGTGATAAGCCGTTAGTAATGATTCAGTGTTAAGCACTGAGACCAGTTTGAACAGCGCGTAACAAGAATTACTAATTTTTTTACTGAGTTCTTCTATGTGTGCTTTCCAATTTAGCTTTTTGTCAATAGCCACTCCAAGGAATTTAGTGTTGTCAACTTCTGTAATAATTCTATTATTGTACTGGACGTTAAGATCAGTCATAGTTGATAAACGTTGACTGAAGTGCATAATGTTAGTTTTATTAAGATTAATTTTTAGATTATTATTATTCATCCAATTTATTATTGATGTCAGAGAATTATTAATGTCGTTATTATAGCTATCTTTAGTATTACATTGAATTGTGATAGTGCTATCATCAGCAAAGAGTGTAAGAGTGTGTATTACATGGGACTTAAACATAACTGACGAAATGTGGGTGTACTATAGGTACACCACTACCTAAACCTTCGAGGATTACAAGCGTGATGTTATATTAAGAATGTTATTTTTTTTTTTTTTTTTTTTTTTTAATGTTATAATATGGGAGACATTATGTCTAATAAATAGCGACACGAAGCTAGAACTTCGAACATCGTGAATCGTGATGCACATTTCAAAACATTAAAATGTTAATATGAAACTTTTGATCTTCATGTCATACAGGAAACGACCGCGAGGAAACAGAAAGTGTTGTGACACATAACTAGAACAGAATTTCTTATATAATATTCAGAATGTCCACCAATTCCTGGTTAGTCTGAGCCCCTCCTGTTGCCCATTACTAAGCTGTGCCACACTCGATGCGTTCCATCGTGTGACCGGTACACGAGGTTGTTCCGGGTCTGGCTGTTTGTGGGAGAAATTCCTAGTGTGGGGCAAAGTTTTTTAAAAAAAGGAAAGAAAGAAAGAAGAAAGATAATGGTACAAAAATATGTATAGGACCTGAAATATCGCACAAACAGTAAAAATTACACAACAACCTAGGATATATTCTGTTGCCCTACGTCATTGATTATCAAATTTAGTCTAGCGGACCCTGACCCTGTACCGTATATGTTTTTTCAATCTAAATCATATTTTCTAAATATAATTGAATTGAATGTGTTCTTATATATTTGTACATTGTAATTCTTATGTTTCATGCTGGATTATATTCGAACGCAATGTTAATTGTTTACTGAATAAATAAATTGAATTGAATCGTACCAAGGATAGGCACAGATGGCGAAACATCGTCAAACAGAAGATGACATCACGTCGGGGGAAACACGACCCACAGTAATGAGGAATACGACACGAGGAGGAGGTACCAATGACCCTAAACCGTGTATATCCAATGAGATACTGAATTTCGTCACTAAAGTTGGCAGTTGAAAAATGGGGATCTATAGAATGGAGCGAATCGATAGTTGCATATACGGTGGTGAGTATTTACGTATGCATGTTATAAAGTGGGCCTTCTTTACATGCACACGTTAAACATTATGAATAAATAAAAAGCCAAGGCCGGTAGCTTGGTGCTACGTAGTCGCAGAAACACGTAACTGGCTTACGTAGGTCCACGTCATGCCGGCTATATTGTAAGTAGCAACTATTTAACTACTATCTGTATGTCATAATGAAATATGGATGTGCAAAAAAAATTTTTACTCAACATAACTTTTTTTTAAATGAAAAATTTTTAAGGAAAAAAATACGCCCTCAATTACCATAGTAATTCATGTAAATAATTTATATGTTTATTTATATGTTTATAATTCAAAAGCATTTCTAAAATAATAATTTAGACACGCCAAATCTTACTTTCATATTTTTCAACAATGACGTAACTGACCCATATTGCGTAGGCCTTCTACGTAGTCCTGCTACGGCGTAGGCCATCGTAGCACTTTCGTAGCCAAACAAATTCCGTTTACTTAGCTACGAACTTTTAGAGGTAGTTGTTAGTTCGGTTAATATTTTAGGAAAACTGTAGTTAAACAAGATATAGGGCACTTCCTGTACTCCCAGGGGCGTTATAAAACGTTGGTTGACACCAAGGGATCTTTTTAAAAGGATGGGCAGTAGTTTCTTCTTGTAAGTATAAATTAACATACATATTAAACAAACTACAGAATAGAATAGAAAATGTTTATTTGCATAGATACAGGTGTGTTGTCGTGGCATGCAGTATACTTATAACTAATACAATATCTAATTATTGGTAACTAAAATCCAAGTTTTCTTTTTAGGGTTCCGTACCCAAAGGGTAAAAACGGGACCCTATTACTAAGACTTCGCTGTCTGTCCGGCCGTCTGTCTGTCACCAGGCTGTATCTCAAGAACCGCGATAACTAGACAATTGAAATTTTCACAAATTATGTATTTCTGTTGCCGCTATAACAGCAAATACTAAAAACAAAATAAAATAATTATATAAAAGGGGGGCTCCCATACAACAGACATAATTTTTTTGCCGTTTTTATAGTTAATGGTACGGAACCCTTCGTGCGCGAGTCCGACTCGTACTTGGCCAGTTCTTCTTTTCCTTTTATTTTTATGGTCGTATGGTCGTCGTAATATTAGTAGTTATACTTTGACTTAACATCACGACTGTAATCCTCGGTGGGTTAAGCAGAGGTGATTATTTCGGCCCTAATTCGCGCCAAATATGTTTGTTATGAGTAACGACTGTGGCGAGTTATACACGGTGCAAGGTTTTTGCCTGTGACAAACAATACAACTGAAGCAACAAATAACTTGTATCGTTATAACGCTCTTTAGACGATGCAACTTTTATTTTTGCTTCAACTTAAAGTATGTCACCTGCAATTAAAATGCACCGTGTAAATCAGGGTTTTATTTATTTTATTATTTATGTACACACAGTAAAATAGATACAGATACGGCATATTAGTATTAAGTACAAAGGTACTACTTTTTATGTTAATTACTGGAACTGTATGCATCTTTTAGGGTTCCGTAAAAAGCTTTTTCCAAGTTTCCTGTTGAATTATAGAATACTCGTTATTATGCCCACCATCATTATTACGTTTCGTGGATGGCTACAAAAAATGGAAGTCTTTATGAACCGCCACAGCCACAGGTAATGGTCTTATTAGCATAATGACTACCTTAGACAGATGAATTATGGAAGTTTGTTGTTATTAGCAAACAGGACGTTACAATTTGGTACCTACCTCGAAAGGACGGATCCTTTCGAGGTAGGTACCAAATTTTACAAATAGCTGTTATTTTTTTTATTTGTTTTTAATTTATATTTTGTATTTACTACTAGCATATCCGCGACTTCATCTGCGTGTATTTGGTATTGCATAATTTCTTAGTACAAATATCCAGTATGGAAAGCAGCTTATGTCCCTGTCCAGGTCCCAGGGTACCTATCTGTTAAATTTCATAACGATTGGTTGCGTCGAGGCGTGAAAAGATAACAGACAGACAGAAAGACATACAGAGTTCACATTCACATTCATACACCCTGAGACTCACTCACACACTCGCATGTCTGCATACGGGTTGCTTTTTTTTAGTTTCAACATATTTTTGCACAAGGCTTCGCCCGCGTGGTTGGCGAAAACTATCCAACAGGAACGTACTACCATTGTTTTCATATAACTCCAGTCGGCATGAACTTTTCCGTCATCTTCAACAATCATCATCATATTTTAGTCAATTTACACAAAACCATGAATTATACTCTTAAACCTTCCTCATGAATCACTCCGTCCATTGGTGAAAACCGTATGAAAATCCGTTTGGTAGTTTTTGAGTTTATCGCGTTCAGACAGACAGACAGACGCGGCAACTTTGTTTTATAATATGTAGTGATTCTCTTTTCAATATTTTTATTTCATTTAGTCTCTATTTGTATAGAATCAAAAATAAAACAAGTAAATTATATGTATTTAAGATATTGGAAGAACGGAGTCTCTTAACACAGGCTTACTTGCTCAAAAGGAGGTTCCAATCACTAGTTGTTAAGATAATAAACGATTTTTCATTTTCGAAATAGTACGCGAAAATCCATACTAATGGATTTTCAAACGAACTTATGGCAGTTTGTCACCTCATTTAGATAGACTTCATAAAATAGAGAAAATTATAATATGATTAGCCTATGTTAAGAGGATTTATCAATGTTTTATTTATGAATTGTCAGTTCGCACATGTAGGTACAGGAGGTAATCTTTTTAGGAGACAAGAGCTTGCTCGGAAAAGGTAAAAAGAAATAATAAATATTTGGATTTGTTTGGCAATGCACATACGATGTAGGAGGTAATATTTGTATAAGGAACACGATACCCAATATAGTTTAAGTCTAATGAAAAAAAAAGTCTAAAAAAAAGTAAGCATTACAAAGACCTGCAATGCGTGCTACGGCGTAGCACTTAGAGGAATATTTTCCTCAATAAGCTACATAATGATATTATTATAAGATTCCTTCAGATCGTGAAATTACTGTCTGCTCTGGTTTTATTAGCATTAAAAAGAGCTACCTGTAGTAGAGAAAAATAAAATAATTTTTATTTGAATCTACATTTATTTGCAACGAGTCTACGCCATTATCAATTCACATACATTTTTTAACAAACTTAATACCCCGTATCAGATAACTAACTTGCACAATACACAGTAGGAAAAAAAGAAATAAATTCTTAAAATTGTTTCACAGAGACAAGTATAAGTAAGTGGACCCCAAACAAGCTGTGCTACGCCGTAGCACTTCGTAGCACACTAAGTAGATAACAGCGATTCTTCAGTGAAGCATAGCATGGAATCACGTCGATCGACGATAACACTTCGACAAGGTACAGCTCAATTACCATAATAATGCTAACAATCCTACTAACTAATAAACAAATTAAAATACTTACGTAACGAAAATTAATTACCTCTCGTCACGCTGAGATCAATTTAGGTCTAAACTAACAATTAATGATTTACATTTTACTTGTAGTAATTTGTAAATTAAAGGTAACGTCAAATGTTATCAGTGAGTACGGAACTAGCAACATTTATTTTCCGATGAAGAAATAAAAGTTATTTGAATTTGAGTTCTATCGCGCGGTATTAAGAGTTAGGTGACGTGAAGCGATGTGTTGCGCAGGAGTGCGAATGTTTGCGAGAGTGTGGTAGCTGGCAGCGGGCCCGCTGCCCACAGCGGAGCTTATAAAAGAGGGCGGCAATCTGCTCCCGCGCCCGGCGCGCATCACTCTCGACGCTTTCCTCATGGGGCGCGCAACCTCCACCCGATAGTACCTACAAAACAAAAAATACATTTTTATGTATCGCACATACCAGTGAAGGGACCAAGTGATAAAGTGATACGGTAAGTTTGTTTGTCAGCGGTGCCTCCAGGACTGTGATATCTGTGCAGTGACTGTTCAGTGTTGCCCCACGCGCGGAATGTGCTTTCATATTTGAAGAGTAAACGGACGTTTTCAGTGCGAATGCGATAAAAACGAGATGTGAAAAATTATCGTTTTGAAAAATAGCAACCGCTCCATCGTAAACGCAGATTTGATTACATAAGCCAGTGTTACCAGGAGTGAAAAATGAATGGAGGTGGTATTTTTATAACAACAATACACAGTAAATGTTCCTCGAAAGTGAATAGAAAGTATATTTGAAGATTTATTTGAAAATAGTGATCTCCATCTAGTGGTGAAGTATAAATAAAGTTAACATATTAATACAATATTTATTTTAAACTTTTAGTTAATCCTATATATCCTAGTAATACTGGCTTGTGACACTCATAACACTACAAAACCAAATAAATTTAAAAAATCATAATATCTCGTTGGAGGCCACAGGCGCCATCTTCTCGCTATGACGTAGATCGAGATTATGTGCTAGATGTTATGTGCTGAATATATTTTAGTGAGGAATTCAAATAGCTGACCACTGCACCACTCAATTATCCACTCACTCAATTAAAATAAGGTGTAATTTTGACTCCTTCGCATTTTTATTTTAAGCTGGAATCTTAATTGATCATAATTACAATTTATTTACTAAATTATTTGATATAGGTATTCGATGTACTCATTGAGTTTACCAATTAGTTTATTAGAAGAAAAAACAAGGTAATATCAATAAAAACTATACGGAACGATGATTTTATGTTGAAATCAGATATCGATGTTTATTCTACACAGTTACAGCCAGCTGTAAAAATACTCTTTTTCAGATTATAAAACCACGAAATATTGTAACAAAGCACCTAATATACGCTGACGTCAAAACGCGCCGTAATAAACTTATAATATTTACTGAACATACAATATAAACGTTATATAAATACATAGCGGTATTTTAAAATGTCTTTTAAACGAGTCTACGTCACGCTGTGACCCTCATGAGATGTCACTGTGACTGTAAGCTCATGCGCCCGCGCAATGTTAAAATAAATGAGTAACGAAAGCAAATGTGCAAATTCTTGAATAGACACAAAAAAATATTACATATCTTCGCAAGATAAAGTTTACTAAACTGTAAAATCAAATTCAAAATAAACAATAACCAACTGTTTTTGCATCGTTTACGATGTTATAAATTACGTACTGACGAGGTGGATAAGATATAGCTGAATAGACGGATTCTTAAAACAACTTTGTGTACTCAAAACATTGGCATCTCCAGCATTTCTATCAACACACAATCGCTCGTGGTTAACAATGACCATTGGATTTGTGTTATCTAAACTTTTCTCATGCTGTGTTTTCTACTGTATACACACGTTGAATGTATCAGTTAATGACTTGACATTCAAATCTCATCGCCAAATGGATCGAGGTCGGCCTGGCATTGTCTATAACCGGCTATTTTCTTTAACACGCATAACGAACTTGATCCAAATCCGCGTAGTCCGCCAAAACCCGCGAGGCAGTCCTGCCAAAGCACACGATTACGACACTCCCCAGTACGATAGTTCTATTTTGATTATTACCTTCGGCCGTTTATTTTAGATGACGAATAGCCTTAAGATATGGCTCGGTACGCCGAATATATTTGATATCAGAATGATATATTCATACGCAACTCGGTACTCGTTAAATTATCTAGGAATTTTAAAAGCTCGTCCCACTGATCCGTTTTGTTGAGTATGTTCTTATTGGTCGTTAGTAGTTAGATATGAGAATAAATTAACGATTAGGGGTGAGTCAGAGAACGCGCCCAACTACGATTAACGTTATTTCGTTACACTCCCTACACACGCAATATGATGGAAAAACACAAAACGTCTAAAACGTCCATGTTTCCATCTCAATCAAGTCAAAATACACCTAAAATTACATAATCTTGCTGCTTTCCCATAGACTACAAACCCAGGAACGTAGATATCTATCAAATTCCAATCTTGCTTAGCGACTATATCTGTTTATCGTAACCGACCGACTCATAAACGAACATCTGGTCCTAAGAAAATGAAAAAGAAAATTTAATTTCTATCAAAACGTCAGCGTCCATTTAGGAAACCAAATATTGATTCATAAACGTGAGGCAGCAATAAACAAGGCTGGGTTATAAAGAAGAACTAAACTGAGGATACTATTTATTTAAATAACTCAATTAAAAAATAAAAGTCGGTACGAAATTGGCAATTATTTCGTGCGAATCCAGCTTGGTAAACCATTCCTTAGCTATAGCTAGGTTCAGGTGAATGAAACATCCAAAGCTAAAGAATGACTCGGATGCAGAAAACTGCATACTATTTATACCGGGTGCCAACATCAACAAAACCTACTTCTTCATTTCACATTGCAAGTCAACGATCTCACGTCAGAAGTAGGTCGGATGCGTACACGCAACGTGTGTAGCAATGCAGGTATCCAACACAAACTAACATACAAACATACATACAATTAGAAATATAGGAAATCCTTCTTAGATAACTAAATGCTAGTCCCAAGTTATTACAAATACTAATCGACCATAAATTATGAGGATAAACATATTGTTAATATTATAATGTACCATTAAAGCTTTATTGCGGAACAGAATCGACATTGAGCTTCCCAAATCTATTAAACACAAAGTGAACACTAATAACACGAGTAAACGGAAAACACGTGTTTTGTTGTGTCATTAATCAAAAAAGGCTTGAGTTATTGATAATTTCCTTTAATAAATCAATAGATTGAACAATTCCAGCATAATTAGCGAGTTGCAATAGTTCTGCACTTCTCCACTCCACGTGTTAACACTTTAATTTTCCCGGACGAAAGTCTCATAAGTCTTTCTATAAAAATCTATTCAGGAGGCTTTGAAAACATACCAAACAGATTAAAGACCGGAAGGCTTCGCTGGTTGTCAAGAGTTGGTAATTACACGAGCAAGCGGACCAGCATTAGTTAAATGTTTTCATAAACTATGACGAAGCGATCCTAAAATATCAGACAACGTGAATATTAATTGATGGGTTATAAAATAGTACGCTAGCCGAGCTAGAGTGATTTTTAATCGCTCGTTAAACCTGCAACGATCATTTATTGCGAAGCAGTCATCTGGTCCGGCTTACTTGCGTATGCGTCCATTACTATCAATCAGAACATGAAGCTCATATGTGGATCAAAGAAAACAGTGGCTTGAAGTGGTGTGCTGAATCATCGATTGCACAAGATGGGGAGATGGTAGATTAGGCTTGAAACTACTACAGACTACTGCAATTGGTTTACTTTTGTAAACTATTATCACTCTTTTTTGGTTAACTACTATAGTTAAATTATATGTAAATGAAACTGTATGTTTGACTGAAAGATAATTCCGAAGGTGGTTATTCTGCATATGTGCTTTTGCTGTGTAAAATTTAAACAATAGAACCTCGAAGTACATTGGACTTCCCTGTATAAAATTCAGGACACAGGCTTATTTACAAAACATTCAGTAGATATCCCTAATAATTATACACGTAACGTACACGCACGTTAACTATGCACGTTGTATAAATCTCTTTTAATATACTCTCCTCTCGCAGGTATGCTGGAAGAGATTTCTTTAAAAATAATCAAATAAGCATCACCTTTATACGTATTTTTCTATTCCTTTCTTCGCGTTTATAAATGGTTAAATAAAATAAATAAATAACTTTTTTTAGAACTATAACGCTAGGGCAACTAAATAACGTAATCAAGTCGATCTAAACTTTTTGGTTTAAAACTATATTCAACTTCAATTTAGTTAATTGCTCGACAGGTTTTCGTAGTTTATGTTCATATTATTAGTATTATAACATTATACATATTTCAACTGTTTTTATAAATAGGTACATAACAACTGTCGTTATAATGTCCTACAACCTACCCATAACTTGTTGCTGAAAGCAATTAAACTGAGTAACCACTTACTCTTAAGTACCTGTCCTTCCCTATATTCAGTAATTTTACATTGTTTTACTTTTTTTTGTAAAGTTTTGTTAAATAAATACGTAGGTTATAGGTAGCTTCATGCGTATAGCATCCCATTTCAAAATAACTAGATATTACTTAATTTTCATGCGTCACAGAAATTATATAGAGCTTTTATTTACCATTCTCCGTAACCCAACTTCATGAAACATTTCACGTTTCATAATAAATGTGCCAACCTAAACATGTACAGCGAGATGTCTGTAAGAAGATACGAACATATTTCCGGTGACTAGTACTGTAGTTACCTCCTAAAATTCGTGACGAATTTTCGCTTGGGAACACTCAAAGAATTCCTACATTGTCGTTATAGAAATGGGCCTTTGATCTATTTTATTTATGAACTATAAAATCTTGTTTTTACGAATTATTATCTGACGTGGGTAACTTTAAATATTTTAATAGTCGCTCAATTATTTTCATGTAAGAGACTATTCAATATTGGTACTTAGGTAACAACTTCCCGGCTATTTCATATGCCTAAACGCCAGATTTAACTTATCACATTAATGCTAATCAGAGAAAAATATTCTTTAAAATACTATCGTTTCCAGACGCTAAAATAAACGTTAACATTGGCATTCAGCTGTTTCCCTGCGATTTTCTATTTTCACTCTCTAAAATACTTACTCTAAATATATTTCAAGTACTTCACGCAAGGTTGACATTTTTCCGTGGCTGCCGTGAAATCGATATCATAAACTCGCTCTTTTAAATTCTCAAAAGACATTACACGGGTCTTGTTTTTTTATTACGATACGTCAGTTACAAAACAATATTTTTGTGAAAAGCCAACGTGAGAACCGATTTTGTATAGGTATTGTAAATTAATTATGGTGAGTTCACTGCTTAATCAAACCATGTCAGTAAAGCTTTTATAAATCATCATATTAAGATTATAATCAACAATTATGTATCCAATCTCTTTAAGTAGGTACAATGTATTTTGATATATAGCCTATCAATACACAATAGTGTTTGATAGAACTCATAATCCTGCAGTGATCTAGAGATCTGGTTCCTATGATTTTTGACAGGCCTGCTATGATTGTAATAGTTTCTACAGCCTAATATCCATGATTGTATCTGCAATGGGCGTAAACATTTCAAAGCTGGTAGTCAAAATATTAATTGCAATTACATCTACGGTACTGCCTATGATTATATTTACGAGTTCATCATTTTGATTATGACAGATCCGTCCAATCTGTTAGGTGAAGACATGATGGGAAAATATTCAGTCTCATAGATCAGCGTCATCGGACAGTATATCTTTGCCAACAGCAGGTACCTCAACACCAATGTCGGCGCGTCGGCCACGATCCAATTGTACAGCAATAATTATTATCCATCCGATAATCAACATCCACAAATAATTATTTCATTTTGCTACAAGAACACGCTTTTGACGTCAGCAGAAAGGACTACCAATGCAAAGCTACTGAAACTGAAAACGATCTGAAAACTTAATTTCGCAATGATAACTGAAATCCACTTAAAAAGCGATAAGCTAATGTTTGTTCAGTATCGGCTTATCATGATAAAACACACAAGATATGAGCTCTTCGTTCTTTTATCCCTTCCGACACGGTCGATTGACGATTATTGAAAGCTCATTCGGTCTAATAACTTCGTTGGTAAAGCCTTTAAAACCGCATGAATAATATGGTGTTAAATAAAAAGGAGAACCTTTTTAATAGTCGTAAACAGAAGTAACCATCACACAACAAGCTCCGGGAGCTCGAGCCGGGCAGCGACCGCTATAAAAAGATCATCATCGGTCGGTGACGGCCGCCGTGCGACATGCAACCCTGGAAAGCGACTCGACTGTGCCATCGAGTACTGTTGCCAAAATAATTAAAGAAATCTCCGACGGTGTCCCTCCACCGCGCCCGCGCCGCTCTAAAATCGTCGCTCTGCGCCCGGGAGTCACTACTCGGGGCGCGGCGGGAAAACATCTCCCGCGCCACTCTTATTTCTTCTTTCCTTCCCGACGCTGTCGAAAAAAATATTCCAGTAAGTTTCATAATGCCACTATAAAACCAAACAACCGTGAGTGTAGTAACCCCAAGTGCAAATTAAGTGTCATACCAGTTTGAAAAGGAAATTAGTGATTATAAATAAGTGATAAAAGTGTTACATAACGCGAAACGAATTTCAGAATTTTAAAAATACCGCATTTTGTAGGCGCCTATGGCACAAAAATAGCTTTGAGTCACGTGGTACAAATTCAACCTATAGCATAGCTCCACATTTATGTATGATCATAAATTGTATTAAGATTTCAAATAAAGAAAATGAAAGTTATTTCGGGATTTTTTTGCAACAACATTAACGTTTACTAGATTTCTGAATTTTATCAGCAAAATATAAAATATTTTAATAGTAAAGGAATCTCTTTTGACAAAAATAGTATTACTCCCGCGTAAAAGGTGGCGCTGCCATCGACCCCTCTTCTACGTCAGTTTCGTAAAAAATGACGGCTGGATTAGATACGTGTTCGTGTCGTATATAATATTTACGAGAAAAAGTATTAGATTAGTACAAATTTTAGTAATAACTTTATGAAATAAGAGTTTAACACTAAAAATAAGTGAAATACTAAAATAAGATAGACACTTCTCATGTATTAAAAAAAAAACTTCTTGGTGAGTGGTGCAGTGGTCAAACGGTGCTTGCGATCTAGGAAATAGCTCGTTAAATCTATTAACAATACTGGTCTTCTTATTCTGCTAATATCTTTGAGAATAGAGATGTGGAATTCAAAATCTGTAATCGTCAGAATAATGTTCTTAATTTTTTTTCATTTAAAAAATACCCGAACTCCAAAAAAATTGTTTCCCTTTCTGATAAAATAAAATTAATTTCGTTTACAAAGTAAATTTTCATTAAATCTAGAAGAAAATATCGTTCATAAAAAACGTCGCATTTAAAATTCTCGCACAAAAGCAACATAACCTCAAAGCTTTCAAGTTGATAATGATGACTCGTCATTTCTAACCTATATTTTTGTTCTTGCTTTTTAGAACTGACGGCAACGTAGTAATTCCACCATGGAGGACGCTCACTCGAAATCCGTGGACGAAGTCTTAGGGTACTTCGGTACAGACCCCGACAAAGGCCTTAGTGGAGACCAAATAAAAAGGAACCAAGATAAATATGGGCCAAATGGTAAGTACACTGTTTACCTGAAACATGTAAACAATTTTTCATTACTTTCATGCTTTTTTTAATAATGTGGAATAAACTATTCAGAACAAGGAGTCTACTTTTCAGGGAATTGAAAGTGAAACATGACAGATAGGTTAATTCTGCAATAAACAAAATTCTAACCATGCTATAGTGCATACTACAGCGCAGTGCAACTAAGTGAATCAATAAATTGATTATTGCAAAATTGGTATCATGTTAGGACATTAAATGCCAATCAAAACCTCCATGGCTCTTTATGCCTCGCCTATGACATCATCACAGAACAGTTAAATCAATAACAATTCTGATTTCCATATAATAATATGCATACTTACCCTACTTAAACTAAAATTTGTTTAAATCATACTTTTTTTCCCTTACTTATTGTCATTCCTAGGTTCGGTCTTCCAATCAACGTGTAAACATCAACTGCCATACATGGGTCAGAGATATAGGGTACTCAATGATCGCTATCATGAATAGGTTCCTACAGCAATCTAATTCTTGTGCTTGCCCATAAATAGTCTATTGTTTTTGGTAAATGTATTATTTGTAGGTCACAAAATTAAATTATAATGCTCTGCTATTCATTAAAGCAAAAATGATAACTCCAGGACAATAATTTCAATATCATAATTTTATCATGCGTTGATAGGCTTTGCTTAATTGACAACAAATGCTTAGTTTACTTTTCATTTTCCATAGTAAGCAGATTAAGTTTGGGAGAGCCTACATTACTTACTATAAATTAAATTATACCAAGTAATGTAGGTTTCATTTTAATAGGCAATCAGTCAGGGTGATTTGAAATTTTGCCAGCGACTTGAAACTTGGCCATGAATCATTATTCTTGAAAAGATAATGTTTTTGAGATAAAAATAAGAAGGTAATAGGGAACATTCATGAGAATATTATGAGAGAAATGTAGGTACAAATGCCAAGTTCTCAATAGACTAACATACTTTGCTGGATCTACATAATACCTCATGATTACTTCAATTTCCAACAATACATAAAAAGTAATTTCTTTCATATTAATTTGATAAAAATGTTATGCAATAATAATAATCATTATTATTAATCCAAATGATCAATGTATGTCATGTGAACACAAGGTCAGACATCTTCCGATCCGTGATTGTTGCATATTCGTCATACATATTATAATGTTTTAGTTATACTACATTATCAAGTCATCATGCGTTACTGCAAACAAACACAAAATGTAGCTATGTTCAGGAGATGAACGGCATCTAGACAAACTGTTCCAACACATCATTTCTAAAGTGCATTGTCTATTGAGTGCCAATATCTTCAACATGCGAACGAACCGCCTTGGCAATCTCGACTTCATATTATAATGAGAAATATTGCTTCCATTGTAACACAGTAACGTTATTTATGTACCTAGGTACTAATTGCATTTTATCATTCAGTGTTTGTTTCTATTTCAAACACATTTATATGTACTTCAGTCATTCAAATACAAAAAGAAACCTTGCAGTATTTTTCTGTTCCCGTGACCAAACAGATTGTCCTAAACTCTGTTGACTCACTCCAGAAATGGTTCCAATTTCGAACCCACCACATGTTGGTAACATTGCCCTAAACAAACATGTTTCTACTCTGTCGGCCATAAAATAGCATCTGAACACGCCTTGTTGAAATTGTTCCGAGAACGATGTTCTGGTAATCAATATCTTGCACCAGGTGAAAAAAATAGAAATATTTATGAAACTAGACAAGTAAAAAATTGGGACTGGCCCACATCGTACGTGATAGAACGTTTGAATGAAAGCATTCCCGATAGATGTGTTTCACTTAATTATGCTTATTACGCAAATATCCGGGGCTGTGGGCGAAGTGTAAATGAATCCACTCGAAGTACATAATCTCCCCATTCTGTGCACCGTAGCTAATTGCACGGAGATAACGACAAATCTGCTTGAATACACATTTCCATAATGTACGGCACACATTTTCATTGTAGAGTTAAAAAAGTTAATAAATATAAAAATAAAAAATTATAATAAATATTAATTTCTACTTGTAATTTCGGATGTCGGTTTGGTTTTCGACTTAACATTGTCTGTTATGTTGCTTGAGTTAGACACATCAACATGAGATGATCACGAAGATGTTTAAACACGGTTGTGTATGTTTTCTTCTACATTGTTGAGTATCAATAGTATTCAATAGCACTGCTGCTGCATACTAATTCAAAACTCCCAGTTGGTCACTATAATGTTGCCAATTTTCACAAAGTTCGTGACTGCTAATAGTTACAGTACCTATTACTGAAACAAATCTGAGGGCAATTCAACTAATTGATCTTATTAGACTCGTTGACTAAAGAACTTAATTAACAATTTACGAGCCTCTAATTTACGAACGACATTTGCATGATCAAATAGGTATATTTATACTAAGCTATTTCCACCTAAGAAAAACCAAGGCAGGTCGTTAGTATTGACACAATATTAATGGGAGTTTTATCTCACTATGTCACTAACTAAATATTTGCTGGCAACTATAAGATAGTATATAAACTAGATCTCTCGCAATCTTTACCTTATGCTACGTGTACTATACATTTAACAAGGATAAAATGTTTTAATTCTTTTATGTAAATACCTACTTACTAATTTTTAAACAAAAATATACCATTAATATTATTTTCTTGTTTATTGTCTGTCTCTGAAAACATTTACAGAGATCCTCCGTGTATTATTACAAGGTACATAGCATAATCTTTATGCAAACTATTTGCACTAAAGATAATAAGAGTATGTGGGTATTTAGAGCAAGTTCATAGATTTTATGGAATTGATTCATAATATATTTCAATGGGCGTTGAAAGATGGTTACATTTAATAATATTAGTTACCAGGTCTCAAAATAAATAAATGGCGGGTAGATCGAAGCATAGAGGTGACAGGTACAAAGTGGTCGGGGGTGGGTGCGTTCACCGTGATATTTATTTATAGTAGGTCCTCGGTGGTCGATCAGCGCTGAGGCGGAGGCTGGCAGCGGTGCGTGTGCCCACATGCCACGGGGGACGCTCCCTCACGCCTGACAAAGCTCATGTTACCCACCTAACACCTCTTACTCTCGCTAAAACTCACCGCGTCGATAAATAATAAGCAGTTTGCCATGAAACAGGTACCTAACCAGTTATCGATACAGACACGAATATTAATAGGTACTCCTTTGACAAAAGATATGGTAACGTTTCGAGCTGAAACTGTAACATTCCATAGGTTTTTTCAACCTAAAAAGAACGAGTAAAACTTTGGTAGGGGCGATCATTCACTCAGTCCAGCATCCTCATAACAGGATCAGTCAATAATATACCTATTTCATAATTTTTAAATTATCATTCACCTGCATGCAAGAATTTTTTTTATAAGCAAAGAAGAATGATGAAACACCGTTAAAAAATGTTAGCGCGAGATCCCGCGAGACTTTTTGTTTATTTTCTCGCCTTCGTACAACTGATGATTATTTTGCTGCGGAAAACATAAACTACACGTCACTTCACACGGTGAGGCGCGGTCACAATACCGAAAACCTCAAGCGAGAATAGATTTTAAAAAGCAAGTGTGTCATCAGCACAGGTTATGTTTGACACTTATTTTATAGTTATTCACACCTGCTTTATGAACCTAAGAGCATCCTAAAAATTTTTACTCAAATGTTCATACTTTTATTACTTTTTTTTTTAAAGATTTTTCACCTTTATTATTTCGCTATAGGTACTTTTAAAATTAATTTAATTAGAGAATGTGATAAATTTTAATGTGAGTACTAATTGTAGACTATTCGATATTGTGACTATTAATTACATGCCCAGCCAGGCAACAACAAAAATAATTTATGAATTAAGTATTAGGATTTCAAACTTGATTAGGATGAATATCGCTCCTACCTACTGCAGTCTTTTCATTCTGTGAACAGGAACACCGATCTCCACCTACACTCAACGTAACACTGATCCGTCTTCACGCGCTAGAGATAATATTTAGATCTCTCAGAAACTAAAAACTGTATCAAAGAAAAAACATTATAATCGCTAAGAGCATTTTCACTTGTAGTTGCAAAATCTCATTAATAGAACTAAATGCACAATACCTGTTCTATTTATTTCTATAAATATTAGCAATAATGGTGCACAGAAACGGTAATAAACCCCATTATCCTAATATGTAGTTAAATGGATATCAAAATTGAACTAAGACTGATCGATTGTTTCTAATGAAACTCGATGGTTATCCGATACTCGGTACAATAATCATTCGTCCTCGAAACATAAAAACAAACATTACGTACGTATTAACTACGTACGAGTAGCTTCCGATAAACCGACACCGATAAACTAGAATATATGTAATGGGCTATGTTCATTAGTGTATTCTAAACTTAAGTTTCATTTTGCATAATTGAAGTCACGTAGTCTTTCATCTAGGATTCTAGGGGAAATGACCATTTAACACATGGCAGATTAATTTTCTGAGGGATAGTTGAAGTGCACTGCGTCAGCGGGGTTTATAAGTGTTTGAGTGCATTAAGGAGTCGATAGTGTACGCCAAGCCCGGGAATGCTGACTGCTCCCGCGGCGAGATTCGAGTGCCTAGTGGCTGAAATATTATATAGGTACCCAGGTTTATTTCGGACGATCTACGTTGGCGGATTGCGTCTACGAACGCGGCTGACGCGCGATCCACACGACCATTGCACGGTCAAATATTTTATCTGTTAGAAAATTATTTTATCTTCTCACCATGGGAACGGTAAAGGCAGTACATTTTTGCCACAAGTTATATTCACGGAGGCTTTATTCTTAGTTTTTTGCATTGCTTCAATGTAAGTACTCCCTTATCACCAACAATATCCCTACAATTTGACATTCATTTGCAGAGAATGTTTGGCATTAATACGAAACTATTTTATGGATTACTTCTCTCCACTTCAGTACCTATGTTGTTTATTTCATCTCTCAACAGTCTCAACCATACTGACAAATTTTCGAAGGGGTCCATACTCGAAGATGAATGAGCTTTAATTATGTCAATTTACTATTTATATCATCATCATTGACAGGCTCTTTTTACCCACTGCTGATATATATTGGCCTCCTTCTTGTGCTATGCTTCTTAGATCTGCGAGAGTATCATCCAAGTCTTACCCGTGGTGCATTGTAGATTACCCATCTGGCTGCTGATCTGCCAACACTCCTACTTTATCTACTCGAATTTAATACTTCTTAAGTATTTTCAAAAGTGGCGTGCTTACAATGTATAAACGCCGGTTAGGCCCGTTTGGACTGAAAATGTATTATGTCTACTCGGCTGAACAAAAACAACACCTCCCCGTAGTTTTTATTGTCTCAAGATGGCTCGTATGAATATGAAACACACCGTCTTCAGAATTATAAATTAGTTATCTAGCAGCAACAGAAACTATTAAAAAGATTTGGTCCCAATTAGAACATTTCGTTTGCTACAAATTCGTGATGGTTTTCTCTCGCCTTTCTCTCGATATCGTCAAAAAACTACAAGGCCTGACTGTCAGACGTTGCGAAACAAAACAACAAAGTCAGTGTCCGTTCTTTATCGTACTTTCACCTTTATTCCGCTGTCACAAAGAAAGTTTTTCACATTGCCAATCTCGTTACAACTATGTGGTATTGATGCATAATTGGATTCTGTCTTCAGCGAATCCCTCTAATCAGAGTCAGGGTAATCGCTTGCCACCTGTAGCGTGACGTTGAGGTCATCCGCTTGTTACTATCGTTACCTATATATTATTGCTACTCTATTTATAATTTCGGCGCTGAAATAGCAAATTTTCCCCAGTCCATTGTTTTTTTTTCTAACCGGTTAAAGTTTGCACTTACAGCTAGAATAATAACCAATATATTGATATCTTTATGGAGTGGATGTTGCGTGACGGTGTATTATGTATTGTGTTATAAGATTGTCAGTCTCTTCACGTACACGATGTACGCTATTTTGACGTCGGTCGTCCAGGACGTGACACTTAAGTGTATGGGCGTCCTCGCGATTTTATGCGCCGTTGTTAGTTTTATTGATGAGCGCGAGTGAGCACAGATGCTGACACGGCGATATCGATGCGTGGACTAATTGCTTACATTAGTCACGGCGGCGTGGCTGGCAGCCGGACTGCGTACGCAAATAGAGTCATACAACGATTGACTTAGCGCACGTTGCCCGATTACACTCTACGATTAGACATGGAAAACATGAAACTGATTCCATGTACATTCCTATGGACATTATCATTACTGCGTCCAGAAAGATTATTGCGAAACATGCATCCAAACGTGCCCCCACCTAAACTCGTCTCCCGGAAGCGACATAATGGAAGGATATTCTAATTGTAAGGGCAGCGTTTAATACGAACATCACGAATCGTCAATTTAGGCAAGTAGTAGTGACGAGGTAGACGTAGATAGCAAAAGGATTGTACTAGAAGCATTGCGCCTGCGACGTTGTTGTTACGTAGGAACCAAGTGCGCGTTTGAGGTCACCATGCAGGTCGCGCACGGCCCGGAGACGTGGCCTGCTAACTGCCCAGCAACTACTTAATCATAAACAAGAAACGTTATACCAAAATACATCTTATCACACATTTGTATCGCAGATTTAATATAATGAACATGATAAAAAGTCGGAATGTCGCGCTAGCAAAAAAGATAAAGTTTTCCGACCCTACTACTTAGACAGACAAATAGTTACTGACAAACATATTATGTACACGTCACAAAGGCTTTTTTTTGTAGGGCACGATTCTAACATTGAGTAAACCAAATGCTGACGCATAACCTTCTACGGCAATACAGAATAATAAGCGTAGCATAGCGCTACTCTACTAATCTTTATGCACAAGGTCCTAAGAACTTAATCTTTCAATAAATATACTCTTAAACATATTTCGTTTGTAAAAATAATATATCTAAACCTATTCCAACCTGTTCTACTCTGTAGAGTTATTTGAAACGATGATATAATTTTTATATATATTATCCTCTCCGATGAACGTACATATACCGGTTTCTAAAAACATTGACTCCAAATTAACAATATCTTTTTTTTTTATTAGCTTAATTATCAGTAGCGACTTAAAATCAAAGAAGTGCGATAATTATTTATCGCAAAAACTGTGTATTTACCTTGATTAGCTAGCGTCCTGGTAAATATTATCACACGTGGTTTACTTTGTTTTGAAATTGTTGATTTTTGGGCAATATCCGAATACAAGCCGGGTTTAGCGCATACTGATAACGAAGTAATCAAAATAAGCTGCGTAGAGGAGAACTAGACAAACGGTGAGCAGATCTTGTTGAAATGCGGCGCCGACATTTGCATTTGACGTCACTATTATTGGCCGAAACGCTGATCGAACCTCGCTCCGTCGGCGCGGGCGCTGCTGCTCGCGCCGACCGATCTCGTGTATTTATGTACGATCGTAACTGCCGACATAGATCGCATGCCTGTTCTGACTAGTTTATCGCTTGTAACATTTACTCCTTTGATCTTTTATTCAAAATTCTTATTATGGTTCTTTTCTCTTTTCAGAACTGCCAACGGAGGAGGGTAAGCGCATCGATTTGATAAATACAAAGCTATCTGCTGACCTAAAAAACCTGATACAATATTCCAATTCCTAATCCGTCCACTGTGTCCTTTTAAAGATTCAAGTTGATCAATAACATCTTGTAAATGTAGATAACATAAACGGATGATAATATTTAGCTAGACAAGACTTCCACATCCTTGAAGATA
Organism: Dryobotodes eremita; assembly: GCA_917490735.1. Lineage (NCBI taxonomy): Eukaryota > Metazoa > Arthropoda > Insecta > Lepidoptera > Noctuidae > Dryobotodes > Dryobotodes eremita. Next base: position 16,335,272 of record OU823255.1, read on the forward strand.
AGAGCACTTAGGAAATCTCCTTAACTAATATACAAAGCCGCCATACTAGAAATGTGAACACTCAGGAAGTGTGGCGGTCCCCAATTGTATGTTAATAAGTGCCTAAACTAATTACGCATATGACGATTAATTTGACATACGTAAACACAGACCCATAAATAAACTAATCTGTATGGAAAAGAGCCCCCGCTGCAGTGAAAACATAAATTAAAATATCAGTGAGCTTCTTGCAAGTTAGCGTTTCAGACTTCATTTAGAAAGAAAGAAATAGAATAATTATGTACAATGCGTTGCGTATACTTTTTTTAGTTGCTGCAGCTAACGAATCTATAACTTCACCTGTATTCAAATAAAAACCATGCCAAGGTTCCACGAGACACTTTTTGTTTACCTCAGAGCCTTGAAAACTCACGTTTGTTGAATCTAGTCGTCCAGTTTGCAATACATATTAATGACTAGAATATTGAATAGCCTAAGTTTACTCAATATTGTATTCGTAAAATAACGTAACGTAACGTAAGATTCAGTCTAACAAAACCTATTTCCTACTATCCTGAAAAATATTATTTCCTAAGTATTTCCGCTAATATTCTATGATTTTATTCGTATGCAGATTAAATACGCCGAAAATATAATATTGTCTCTTGTTTACTTATAGGCAAAAGTATATGGCAGTTAGTCCTGGAACAATTCGATGACCTCTTAGTAAAGATTTTGCTGTTAGCCGCTATTATTTCATTCGTAAGTATTAAGATCGTTGGACTAAGTATCCGTAGTCACAAATGTTTACAGAAGTATTAAAAAAAATATTCTCATGTTTCAGGTTTTAGCTTTATTTGAAGAACACGAAGACGCATTCACCGCCTTCGTAGAGCCTTTCGTTATTTTACTTATTCTTATTGCTAACGCTATAGTAGGAGTATGGCAGGAAAGAAATGCCGAATCCGCCATCGAAGCTTTAAAAGAATACGAACCCGAAATGGGTAAAGTAATCAGAGGAGACAAATCCGGTGTACAGAAAGTCCGAGCCAAAGAAATTGTACCCGGTGATGTCGTTGAGGTGTCAGTCGGTGACAAGATCCCCGCTGACATCCGTCTTATTAAGATTTACTCGACCACCATCCGTATTGATCAGTCCATCTTGACCGGAGAGTCTGTCTCCGTGATCAAGCACACAGATGCCATTCCCGACCCCCGCGCCGTCAACCAGGACAAAAAGAACATTCTCTTCTCCGGTACCAATGTCGCCGCCGGCAAGGCCCGCGGTGTTGTCATCGGTACTGGTCTCTGCACTGCCATTGGTAAAATCCGTACTGAAATGTCCGAGACTGAGGAGATCAAGACACCTCTGCAGCAAAAACTGGACGAATTCGGTGAGCAGTTGTCTAAAGTCATCTCAGTTATTTGCGTTGCCGTATGGGCCATCAACATTGGACACTTCAACGACCCCGCCCACGGAGGAAGCTGGATCAAGGGTGCCGTGTACTACTTCAAGATCGCTGTTGCCCTGGCCGTCGCTGCCATCCCCGAAGGTCTGCCCGCCGTCATCACCACTTGTCTCGCTCTCGGTACCAGGCGTATGGCTAAGAAGAACGCTATCGTGAGGTCGCTGCCCTCTGTAGAGACCCTCGGTTGCACATCCGTCATCTGCTCCGACAAGACCGGTACTCTGACCACCAACCAGATGTCTGTTTCCCGTATGTTCGTCTTTGAGAAGATCGAAGGTGGCGACAGCAGCTTCCTTGAATTCGAAATCACTGGTTCCACCTACGAGCCTCTTGGCGACGTGTACCTGAAGGGACAGAAGGTCAAGGCTGCTGAATTCGACACTCTTCACGAACTGGGCACCATTTGCATTATGTGCAATGACTCCGCTATTGATTTCAACGAATTCAAACAGGCATTCGAGAAGGTCGGTGAAGCCACTGAAACCGCTCTTATTGTACTCGCTGAGAAAATGAACCCCTTCAACGTTGCCAAAACTGGACTTGACCGCCGCTCCAGCGCTATCGTTGTACGCCAAGAGATTGAAACCAAATGGAAGAAAGAGTTCACTCTTGAGTTCTCCCGTGACAGGAAATCCATGTCCTCCTACTGCACACCCCTCAAGCCTTCCCGTCTTGGAAATGGACCCAAACTGTTCGTTAAGGGTGCACCCGAAGGTGTACTTGACCGTTGCACGCACGCTCGTGTCGGAACTGCCAAGGTTCCTCTGAACGCCACCCTCAAGAACCGCATTCTGGAGCTCACCCGCCAATACGGTACCGGTCGCGACACCCTCCGTTGCTTGGCCCTGGCTACCGCTGACAACCCACTGAAGCCTGATGAGATGGACCTCGGAGACTCTAACAAATTCTTTACCTATGAAGTCAACCTTACATTCGTCGGTGTCGTCGGCATGTTGGACCCTCCCCGTAAGGAGGTATTCGACTCCATCGTCCGTTGCCGCGCCGCTGGTATCCGTGTCATCGTCATCACTGGTGACAACAAGGCCACCGCGGAAGCTATTTGCAGGTAAATTTATAACACTTTAACATAGTAAAAGATAGGCATTTTAACTCGATAACTAGGGGGTTAGTTACGTTAGAAACTAATACCACATTTAATTGGCATCTTCTGTTTAGAGAGTTACATTTTCGTTGTCAAACATTAATGAACTTGTATATTTCAGGCGTATTGGCGTATTCACTGAAGAAGAAGACACTACTGGCAAGTCCTACTCTGGTCGCGAGTTTGACGACCTCCCCGTTTCTGAGCAACGCGCCGCCTGCGCCAAGGCTCGCCTGTTCTCCCGTGTGGAGCCCGCCCACAAGTCCAAGATCGTGGAGTACCTGCAAAGCATGAACGAAATCTCCGCTATGGTAAGATTCAGACATCATACAATTATAAATATTTTAAGCAGACATTTAGCAGTTTCCTAAATGAACACAACATGGACAAGCAGAATTCTAAGTATGTTAGCGAATCAACACAACAGCAAAATAACTGCTACATTGTAAACAATGTCTTCATAATTTACTGGCAGACCATTCGCTAATATTATTGCTTGTTTACACATTGTAATACATATTGGAAGTGTTTTGTTTACGTTAGGGCAGCAATGTTTGTTAACTGGACCACTCGAAAATTATTATGAAACAATTGGTGCTACGTATGGTAATGACATCTTCGTTATGACTTTACAGACTGGTGATGGTGTCAATGACGCGCCCGCCCTTAAGAAGGCTGAAATTGGTATCGCTATGGGCTCTGGTACCGCTGTCGCTAAGTCTGCCGCTGAGATGGTGTTGGCTGACGACAACTTCTCATCCATTGTCGCCGCTGTTGAGGAAGGCGAGTATTTCTAGAATCTTTACTGAATCATAGAAGATTAAAAATATGATCATGTGTGTAGGATCCAGAAATGGTTTACATGACGATTTTGTAACTTCAGGTCGTGCCATCTACAACAACATGAAGCAGTTCATCCGCTACCTGATCTCTTCCAACATTGGTGAAGTCGTATCCATCTTCTTGACTGCCGCCCTGGGTCTGCCCGAGGCTCTGATCCCCGTGCAACTGTTGTGGGTCAACCTGGTCACTGACGGTCTGCCCGCCACCGCCCTCGGTTTCAACCCACCTGATCTCGACATCATGGACAAGCCCCCCCGTAAGGCTGATGAGGGTCTGATCTCTGGATGGCTGTTCTTCAGGTATAAATACGATACAAGTAACTTGATGACTTAGTTGCAAAACATCACAATTGGAGATGGAGAAAATTCCAATGGCACTGTTAACATTGTTCAATAACTTACCAGGTACATGGCTATCGGTGGTTACGTCGGTGCCGCTACCGTCGGCGCTGCGTCGTGGTGGTTCATGTACTCGCCCTACGGACCTGGTCTGACCTACTGGCAGCTTACCCATCACTTACAGTGCCTCGGCGGAGGTGATGAGTTCAAGGTACGCCGTTTAACAATTCAACCTTTTTATACTTGTAATTTTTTTTCATAACGATATTAAATTATTTTTTTGCGATTTTAGGGCGTCGACTGCAAGATATTCACTGACCCTCACCCTATGACGATGGCCCTGTCCGTATTAGTAACAATTGAGATGTTGAACGCCATGAACAGTTTGTCTGAGAACCAGTCGCTGGTGTCCATGCCCCCGTGGTCCAACATGTGGCTCGTCGGCTCCATGGCTCTCTCCTTCACCCTCCACTTCGTCATCCTCTACGTTGAGGTCCTGTCGGTGAGTACCGCTCGAGTCGTCGCACGGATGCAAATCTTGATAGTGGATATGCTAACTCCTATGTGTTCTGATGTGTGTGTTCGCAGGCCGTGTTCCAAGTGACGCCGCTGTCCATCGACGAGTGGGTCACGGTGATGAAGTTCTCGATACCCGTGGTGCTGCTCGACGAAGTGCTGAAGTTCGTCGCGCGCAAGATCTCCGACGGTGAGAAGGCTTCGCAGCTGATGCACTGGCTCGACGGCATGCAATGGATTGTGCTCATGTGGGCCGTCTTCTTTGGCCTCATCATCTACGGCCCTCTATAAGCCGGCCCGCCCCCGTGTGCCGTGCCACCACCCCGTTTGATTCACATCTAATACCCTCCTATCGATTTCTGCGCCACCCACCTATTCTATTCATGTTGCAGTTTAAATTTTCTATTCTCGTGTGCGAACTGATAAGTTATTTCGAGTGTGGGTAGCGCACGGAATTTAACTGTGGAAACCGATAGACTATGAGCTGCGCTCACCACAGTATCAGTCATCTAACAGTTTGGAATGCTCATTCTGGCGCACCTGGTGTGTGAAGTGACCCTGTGCCCTGCGCACGCGCCCCGGTGTCGGACATAGGACCGGTAGTGAACAAGTGACTGTCGCCGCGTCGGACTAGCTACCATCAGTGTTGTAGTTGTCTGTACTGCTTAGGAGTAGATCTAACAGAGCGTGGCGGCCAATGCGGCCCGCTCTAGTGATTATGCATTTTGTATGTGCGAGACAATAAATTTATTGGAGCTCATTTTTTTACAAATTCGTGAGTTCGACTAATATTCTCTTCCTTTACTGAGTACATATACATAATATTATACACTTATTTGATGTGAAGTGGCTGTGAAGACCTTCATTATAAATGGTAACTAATGAATGAAACACCAAAAATTGGAACGGTATTTATAAGTTAGATTAATTGCATTTGATACATTTTTTATACAGTAGCATGGGAAGCTCCACATTCAAATATATTATAGTGAACTCGCACATAGCTCAGTACCTTGTCCATATGGACAGCAGACATGTTATTAAACATACTATTAATTAATAGTAATGTGCATTGTTAGCTTAGTGTAATTTATCGTAAGTGTATTATTAGGGACGTGGTTACAATATTACTCTCTCAGCATAGGTAGTACTGTTATCAAAATAATGTCTTTCTCCTCTGTCCTTTCACTGTGGTCGCTTCTTAACATTCCTATTTGCATTTCTTTTTTTCTTTTATCAAACCTTGTTTGGTATTGAGGAGCGCTCTTATTAATATAAGCTAATATTAACTAATGAATGTGTCCCTAGGCTGAACTAACCTCATGCCTAAGTGTGAATTCAGGCGGATTGCATGTAAACTGCTAGCCAGCTGCAGTATCATGCGGCCGGATCGACGGCATTGTTACTTTAAGCTAACTGCACTAAAGTCGTACTCATTAAGGGTCCGAATGTGCAGTTGTCTTGAAGCAACGCGCTAACATGCTTCCAACGCTGTTTACTGGCAGTTACATGCAGTCTGCCCGCGTACACCCTTCGTAGCTCAAGTAATACGTCACAACTATTCCTTGTGATACTAGTGACCTTCATATACATCGAAAAAATATCATGTCAAGCCTTGTTTCAATATAATTATTACATACTATTAACGAATTTGTATACTGTGTAAAATGTCTATTTATTACATTATTTACTAAAAAATAATTTATTGAAATAAAGCAATACAGTCTATGTATGTACGAACTTAAATCGGCGTAAAGATCCCATTGTACGGTACAGTACTTTTATTTATCTATATTTACTAATTGATGTAATTTTAGTTCTGTTCTTATAAATAACCCTATCAATTATTTCACCATCGAGACATAATATTATTTTTAAGTTTATAAAACCTAATTCAAAATTTGTTAAGTGTGGTACCAGGTTAGTACGTACATATGTTTTTTTTTTTTATTTATAATGAAGAGTAATAAAAATTGCATGTAAACATTGCATGGTTTATGACTTTAAAGAGTGCAGTTTTTGATATGATGCATTAACAATTATATAATATAGTACTATAAATTATTTATGTGTATACCCAAATCTATAAACAAGACTTGATTGAAAGGACTACAACCGTTAGAAGTTTATATTTATTTTATGTGTTTTTTCTATATGCAACACATACCTTGCGAATATAATATTTTAAAGAAACACAAAACACTCTTCATTGAATGATTTGCCCATATATTTGAGATATCTTGAAACTACCTATTGCCTTCATATCTCTTCAACCAGTAGTTGGTGTACCAAGCATTGATCCCTCATAAACACTGCACAATTAAGGGCATGCTCAAAAACCTTCGTTGTGAATGTCCCCCAACCTCCTGGAACTTGTTGCGTTTATCAGATTAACTTATTGAAATGTACAGTCGTTTATACATTTTACATATTAAAATAGTCAACAATATTAATGTTTGAATTATTTCCCTTCACAATCCAGTAGTGACACTACATGACCACGACACGTACCCCTTGATTATGAAATTATTTACCACCCCCTGATGACCCTCTGTGACCCTATGTATTGGAACCCCATGTCCTTAGCGTACAAATAATTGTTTAATTACTATTCTATTCCTCGCTAACAAATTTTATATAACAAGTTTTGCAAGAATTAAGATCTATATTGTTGGGTGTGATACTTCAAAATGCAACACAAACAATTGCATTTTGAACATCACTTCCAACTTGATCTGTAACCGGAGCGATATTGTTTCGCCTACAAAACTTATCAAAGAATCGTTACAGAAAAAAACGAACAAGCAATAAAAACAACAAAACAATATTGTTTGTGAATTGCAAAACTTAGTTGAGGGCCGCGCCACGGCAGGTACGACCGCGGCGGCCCGCGCACGCTCCCGCATGCTCTAACGTAGTGTTGTCCTTGTGTCCTCAGCCCAGCCGGAATGGAAGCTGTAAGCGCCGGATCGCCGTCGCAGCGCCACTGCACGCACATATTCCATGAACACTCATTGTTTGTTGTGATCCCGCAGTGAAACTACACATTTAATGTAACTACGACACGGTTGTGATATCTTCATAAGACCTAGTAAGTTCGGACGGCAGCCCCGCTCGAGCGCACACGACACTAACACTCTCGTTGTTTTGCAGTGAACGAGGTGGTCATTGACAAGTGGTAAACGCCACCGAATCATAGTTCCTCAACCCGCTTCTCTCTGCTACTTCTACCGCTCTCGTCTCCCGGTGTAATGTTAATTGGCTTTTAGATGTGTACGAATTAAAAAAGACCGTCACGTAAGACTACGATTAGGCTAGGCTAGATAGGCCAGGGCCAGCGGTGGAACAGAGGCGCGAGTGGTGGATGCGGCGACGAGGCGGGCCGGGGCGCCGCCCGGTCCACCTGCTCACCTGCGCTAATTCACCAGAGGGGACATAATGTTGTTCATAATGTGTATATACTACAGTATGCTTAGGAGGTTTAATCAATTTGTTATATTACGTTGTTCTAATTAAAGACTACATGGTGCCCGTCGACAGAAGCAGTGCGATAGACGATGTGTACTTAAGTTGAGAGCACTCATTAATTTATTGTTATATTTTTATTATCTTATAATCTAGTTTGCTTATCTAGAGTCGAGTCATTTCTATTAGTGCTGACGCCTCGACGAGCAATATGGTGTCTGTAAGGGAAGGATAATTACATGATTGTCCAGTGTTTGGGACCTGAGTCCAAAAGTTTAAACATACCTGTACATTTTAATGTATTATTGTTTTGTACAATAAATCGTTATAAACGACAAGTGTTTCATTTCTCACTACAATTCATCAATTTTTCCAAGTTGTGTGTCGTCTTAGCTATTCGCCCACCATAGCTTTGCAACGGATCTTACCTCTAGAGCAGCCGTAAGGAGTAACAACCACAATTAGAAAGGTAAAGATCATCGTTTCCTTGTTAGATAGCCTAATGCCCGTTTTCACATAAACTACGCAACACTTGAATCTCTAATAAAACCGCACTGTTGGTTTTTCAACCCCCGGCCCAGCGCCGAGATTTGAAAATCCAACAGTGCGCTATTATTGAAACGGAGATTGACTTGCAACGTTTGTTATGTATCGAGTTGTTTGGATCCTCCACTCGACTGTCGGCTTTTTCGTAATTTCCTTTGAAATGCGTTACAGTAGTCAGTGCAGCGAGCCGAGCCGCTCGACGAGCATATTGCGTTGCGGGCGCATTTTTACAAACAAGTCCGTACAGGTTGACGCGTCGTCGCAAGCACAACGTATCTTAAAAAAATGTCTTCTTCCAATAACAATTAATGAAGCACACAACCTCTAAGTCCGATGGAGCACGCTTGAGGCAAGTGCTCGAAGCGAGCGTTCGCCGCGTCTTGTGTGTCGCCGTTTTGTAACCAAGCTCGCCTTGAATGATACATTACAAACGTTGCAAGTCAATGTCCGCCTTTAGGTGTCGCGTAGGTAGGTATTGTTATTGAAAACGGGTATAAGCCTCAGTAACATAATAGCTATCACATTCATAGTTCAGTGCTTTATCACAGACGATACGAAGGTACCTAGTCGATTTCAACTGTCGTGGGTTCGATTCCCACCAGTTTCATTACACTGACATTCGGAACAGTGGAGGTTATTTTAAGGCGTGGCTCACACTCCCGGACTTCTAAATCCAGCCACCGTGCAATTGAATGTGAGGGTAAAAAGGTCTAAAACATTTTAAAATAATGATGAGTCAAAGAAAAAGTTTGACGGCACGGTTGGCGCAGTGGTTAAGCGATTGACTGCTGCGCTGCGTGTCGCGGGTCGATTCCCGTTGTATGGCCTACAAGTAGTTGTTCCGGGTCTGGCTGTTTGTGTATGGGAGTTTTAAACTTCCTAATAGTATATATGTTCTGTGGTTTTAAATTTTTATAAACGCACCCACAATACAGGAGAAATTCCTAGTGTGGGGCAATGTTTAAAAAAAAAGAAGGTGTGATTGCGACATACTGGCCATCGTTTAGGCCTCGCCATTGTTCAGAATTTGAATTCACGAAAGTTCTCTACAAAATGTTCAGGGTGGCTCGATTTAGGAGTCCGGGAGTGTATGAGTAATTCGCACTACAATGGAGTGACATAATGCAAAAATAACTTTATTTTGAACAGTCTTCAAAAAGGAAATTTTGTACCTACTCGACCCGTTTGTCCGCGCTTTTTAAGCTCAGAATTCAAACTTTCCTGGGGTAAAATAATGCCATTTTTCATACTGCACGCCAAGCCTCCTCGCTGTTACCTACTATAGTAACAGTAGGCATTTGGTTCATGTTTATTTATAATAAGTTAACACTAAATCGTTGGTATTTTGTGCCTTTTGGAAAAATATATCAAGTTTATTAATATTGACCAAGCGAGCGCGCTTGGGCAAAAATGCTTTCGTATGTCCGGATGTCCGGCAGTTCTCCTCTACAGGTCGCATTTCTCAATCAATTGTAGTGAAAATTTGTGAGCAGAGGAGTAATTACGTAACACACTAACAGTAAGAATGGGTTTCATTCAGGTAGTACATCAGATCCTACTAATTATAGACCCATTTCAGTGCTACCTACTTTTAGTAAAATTTTTGAAAAACTTATTTTGAATCAAATGCAAAGATTTTTTAATAAACACAAATTACTGCATAACAAACAGTTCGGTTTTACAAGGGGTCGTTCGACTACTGATGCCGGAGTTGAACTTTTAGGACATGTTTATAATGCATGGGAGGACAAATGCGATGCTTTGGGAATCTTTTGCGATTTGTCCAAGGCATTCGATTGTGTTCTTCATGAAACATTAATCAGGAAACTGCACCACTACGGAATCCGAAACGCCTCTCTGGATCTTCTTACTTCTTACTTAAGTGATAGGATTCAGAGAGTTGATGTTAACGGAAAACGTTCACCCGGATCTGTAGTAAGAATGGGGGTCCCCCAGGGCTCAATTCTTGGCCCATTTTTATTTCTTATTTATATAAATGACTTGCCTTACCTCATAAAGGATAAACATGATATAGTGTTGTTTGCAGACGACACTTCACTTTTATTTAAACTCAAACGTCAGCAGCTGGTTACTGACAATGTAAATAGCGCTCTCGCAATAGTAGTTAACTGGTTTAATGTTAATAACCTACTTCTTAACGAGAAAAAAACTAAATGTATTAAGTTCACGATACCTCATGTTAGACAAGTAGAAACTAGTGTTCTCATAAAGGGTGAAGTGTTGAAACCCGAAGATACCACAGTATTCTTAGGCATAACTTTGGATGCCAAGCTTCAATGGGGCCCCCATATAGACAAATTGTCGAAAAAGCTTAGCTCTGCAGCATACGCCGTTAGAAAAATTCGTAATTTAACAGATTTAGAGACTGCCCGTTTAGTATACTTTAGTTATTTTCATAGTGTGATGTCGTACGGTATTCTGTTGTGGGGAAATGCCGCCGATATACAGACAATTTTTGTTTTACAAAAAAGGGCAATTCGTTCAATTTATAAATTAAGTCCCAGACACTCCCTCAGAGATAAATTTAAAGAGATTAATATTGTTACTGTGCCTTCTCAGTATATTTATGAAAATCTTTTGTATGCACATAAAAATATTAATCTGTTTAAAAAATACAGTGATATCCACAATATAAATACCAGGAACAAACACAAATTTCTTGTTCCTACAACCAGGCTCAAAAAAATTGGTGGCTCCTTTAGATGCCAATGTATACGTTTTTATAATAAACTTCCTAGCCACATTCAAGATCTAAGCTTTAATAAATTCAAATCTTTTATAAAGCGGAAATTATGCCAAAAAGCCTACTATAATGTGAAAGACTATATTGAAGACAAAAAGGCTTGGGATTGAGCTGCTCCAATAAATTTACACAGTGAATGTTGATTTTAGTTTGCTAACTCTTTTTAGACATGAATATTTACTATAAAAAGTATTATGTTATTTTCATTATTGTGAATATGAGGACTATGTGGGTCATTTTTTTTTTTTTCAGTTTTATTCTTGGTCTGGCAGTTTAAGTAGTTTATGCGGCCTACCCAAATGTCCTTTCTTTGGTATTGTTCGTCGAATCGTTGAGCTCCTTAAGTTCTGAGTTGAGCTGCACGGTTACTGACAAATGCGTGCACTGACTGGACAGGTCGACTTAATCTGTGTGGTTCTTTCCTCAAAAGACCATTTCAGACACCGATCTACATGATCTTCAAACATTATTGCCGAATTTATATATACACATTGACATTGATAAATTTTATATATACAATGACATGAGTATTTACTTGTAAAGTATTATATTATTTTAATTTTGTGAATGTGAAGACTATGTGGGTAATTGCTTTTTTTTTTTTTTCTTTTCTAATTTAATTTTAATTATGATCTGGCAGTTTGAGTAATTTATGCGGCCTACCCAAATGTCCTTTCTTTGGTATTGTTCGTCGAATCGTTGAGCTCCTTAAGTCCTGACTTCCTGAGTCGAGCTGCACGATTACTGACAAATGCGTGCACTGACTGGACAGGTCCACTCAAACTGTGTGGTTCTTTCCTCAAAAGACCATTTCAGATACCAATCTGCATGGTCTTCGCATGACCTGACCAAGATTATGTCTGGACTTTAAAAGAGACTGTGACCTCTGAGTTTGTTTCGGCCTTTCTTCTCAGAGTAGTCAGATAGGAAACGCCGACCTCATCTAGTTTAAAAAACATGATTGACGTGTAAAAGTGTTTGTACAAACCTACTTACAGAAATAAAATCATTTATCATTTATCATTTATCATTTTGACAGTTCAACAATATTCATTGCGTTATTTACGTTGTTGAGCAGACAAATTATTCGAACATAAGAAGTAATGGATTAGCAATAGGCTTCAAAATTATTCAGATTGTGATAGATAGTGTGTTACGTAATTAGGGTGCAGGTCCGATAATTATTATTTTATGTTTTTATTTTTTGTCAATTCAGTTTTTAGACATTTTTAAAATAGGGGTTGAAAACGTAAATAAAAACAATTCATCCATTTCGCGCTCTTTGCGCGCGCTTTTTATTTTAAGGTGCGCGGCGAACATTCATTCAGTTTTAAGCTATGCAAAGACAGACTCGCGAGGTCTACAACTCACAGAGCCACTAGTACTTAATTTTGATGAAGAGTCTGTATCAAAAAAAAAAATTGTTTCAGAAGAGATTACTGAACTAATACATATGGTAAGATTTGAATTTCGTGGGCAATGTTAGTGCACGCTGCCGGTCAACGGGCCGCAACGCAACGCATTTTCATACAATAAAAAAACCGGCCAAGTGCGTGTCGGACCACGCACAATGAAGGGTTCCGTAGTTAGTAGTAGGGATGCATTTATCCCAAGAACAAACTTAACATTGTAGTTGAGAAACATGTTCTCCCATTCATCGATTTACGTCACGGTATTGATCGATGTATGGGAGAACATGTTTATGCATGTGGGAGAGAATTGTCTCCAACTGCAAATGTAAGTTATTAATCACAAAAAAATACTTTTTATAAGGTAAAATTACAAATTAACAATTATCGGACTTATTCCTTTACTTGTGTTGTGTGTGAGACCTTGCTTCTTGACAAATTTCATGATTCTATTTCAACGGGAAGTGCCTTATAGGTTTTGATTTATTTGCGAGTATCAAAATATGTCGCATATAAGGCCTTATTTTTTTATTGCGTTTACTTAGAAGCTTATTTTTAAGAGCTCCAAGGGACCTTAGACCTATGCATTTGATTTGAATTTCAACTTGATACCTCCATGCGTTCTTGAGAAAAAAGGTCTTGACAGACTGACAGACAGCGAACGGGCGGACGGACAACGAGAACTGATCCTTTTTTTTTTCGGTTCCGTTTTTTTTTCCTTTTGAAGTACAGAACTTTAAAAAGGATGGTGCGGCCTGAATGTAGTGTGCGTTGGTTCATACAAAATTTACTAAACTAATGCAGGAGGATGTTTGTAATACGATGCGGCGCGGCCCGCCCTAATCTAGCCTTTAACTGACAGTGTGCCCAGTATATCTTGCCATGAGATGGTAGCCATTATGATAATTTAATGTAAGTATGGCTTATGCCTAGTGGTTTATTTATTTACGTATAATATCGATAGTTACACACGCAGCAACTTTAGTCATCAGTAGCTTCACAATCTCACGTACACACACAGATTTTGAAATCGTAAGGGACAAAATTGGTGTCAAAATCTGTTGTGTGGACGTGAAATTTTTAAGTCAATGTGTGTGCAGGCAAATTTTTGCACATTTTACATGTAGTAGGCAGCATGAGCTTTTGAGATGAAACTTCAGGCTGAAAACTGTAACTATGATGGGCGTTTGTACCGTTTGTACGGGGGTCTGGCATGCCTTGTTTAGGGGTGGATTTTCAAAGTACCTACTTTGCTATTGATCCCGGTCGACTGTAGGTTTTTGTGCACAAATTAAAGAAAAAAGCATTTTGAGAATTAATATATTAATTCATTAATATCCACGCGTTTGTGCGATTATAAAAGTTGTCTAGTTTGCAGCAAGTGGTATAAGCCCTGGCAAATTATTTGATTTGATTAGAAATAGAAAATATTTTATTGTCCAGGTAATACAGGAAGCAGGTTCACAGGTTAACAGCAAGTTGAGACGACATGAGTAGCTTAAAATATTACCAACAGCTAGGTTACAATATATAGTTTGCCGGTGAGTCCCAAACTAGACAGTTAGTCTGTATCTTGAGGCTGGGGTTACGAATTCCAGAGTGGAGACTAGAGAGGGGTTTCAGGTATGGTATATAACCATTTGTCGCTTAGTTCACAGTGCGTCGGAACTCTCTGATTCCCCAATGCATCGGGGTGGTGCTGCGTTATGCTCCAGTGCATCGGATGTGGTACAGGGCCGAGTTGAGACTGTGCTGGCGTCGACCAGGAGAGGGGTTTAAGGGTTCTGCTTGTTAATCTGCCGAAAGTGCAGTGTGCTGTACCAAGGTTGCTGATGAGGCTGAGGGTGATGACCAGGTATGCGCCGCTCGCTGGTGGTCAGGATACCCGTTGAAGTCGTGGGTGCTGGCTGGCTATGAGACTCTCCGCTCGAATGCCTAAAGGAAGTGATGATGACGTTACGCTAATATAGGTGTCCGACGGGTTTGAGGATCAGGATGTAAAGTTCACTCATACTATGGAAAAGGTAGGATCCTCTGACCTGATGGGTGTCGTTTCTGGTCGGCAACTGCCTGACGATTGATATCGGGTCGTTGTATATGGAGCACTATCTAATTTGAGGTCAGATATAATTTTTATAATTTCGTAAGCATCTGTCGGTTCAAGGAGAAGAGAATGTGGGTGTGATATGTCTGATGTGTATGTATTTATTAAATATTCATGAGATAGATTAAGTTTTTATAGTATTTTGTCTGCCAGACGGTTTCCTACCGAGGTGAAGTGTGAGTTGCAGGAGTTAAGTGTTTCTTTTTCTCTATTGGGGCTCAGTAGTTGGAAGGTTTCATTATTTTAAGGAGATATATGTGATCTATTGATTTTATCGCTTTCCAGAGATTTTTCGGATTGTTTATGTTATAAACAATCTGTTGGTTATTATAGTCAGATCTGATTCTTGAAAGAAGTTTGGGAAAAAGTTTCTGTATCGAGTGTATAATTTGCAATCATTATGCAAATTGTCACGACGGATCATGCATCTTATTAATCCCGGGATGTTCTATGGTTTGATGCATGCCAATTTTCTACAAATTTTTACATTTAGCTTGTGTTTATCTACAGCAGAAATAACAATGTTCGTAAATACAGTGGTTGCACACCACATTTGTGTCATTTGTGATAACAGACCAGTCAACACTGTTTAGGTCAGCAATAACTGCTTCGGTGTCTAAATGATAAATGATTTTATTTCTGTAAGTAGGTTTGAACAAACACTTTTACACGTCAATCATATTTTAAAAACTAGATGAGGTCGGCGTTTCCTATCTGACTACTCTGAGAAGAAAGGCCGAAACAAACTCAGAGGTCACAGTCTCTTTTAAAGTCCAGACATAATCTTAGTCAGATCATGTGATAAACATGTAGATTGCGCTCCACGGTGGACGCCATCATGCGCGTGCGAGCCCTCACGACGGGGGATGCTGTGGCCCGGGGTGGGGTCGTCTTGGCGGTGTCTCTAGACATCGCCAACGCCTTCAATACCCTGCCCAGGAGTTGTATCACCGGATGCCGACCTACCTCTGTCGTGTAGTTGAGGCCTATTTGACGGATAGGGCGGTTATCTACCCCGGTCACCAGGGAGAATGTAACCGTCGAGAGATGTCGTGCGGTGTCCCACAGGGATCGGTCCTGGGGCCGCATCTGTGGGACATCGGGTACGACTGGGTGCTGCGCGCCGACCTCCCTAGCGGCGTCAGCGTGGTGTGCTACGCTGACGAGACGCTGGTCCTGGCGCAGGGGAGGTCGCACCAGGCGGCGGCCGAACTGATGACACGCGGAGTTGCGACAGTCGTCGAGAGGATCCGGCAACTGGGACTCGAGGTGGCCTTGCACAAGTCCGAGGCCATGTGTTTTCATGGTCCTCGGAACGCGCCACTGTCGGGTTCCCAAATAACGGTAGGAGGGGTTCACATCGGCGTCGAGTCGACGATGAAGTACCTGGGACTCGTCCTCGACAGCCGGTGGAACTTCGTCGAGCATTTCCGACGTTTGGCTCCCAGACTGCAGCGGGCCGGGGCTGCCTTGAAGCGACTCTTGCCCAATCTGGGGGGACCAAACGCCTCCTGCCGGAGGCTCTACCCGGGGGTCGTGCGGTCCATGGCCCTTTACGGGGCACCGGTGTGGGCGCGTTCGTTGAGGCTCTGGCCAGCCCGCCGGTTGAACGCGTCCCAAAGGGTCATGGCCATCCGGATGGTACGGGGATACCGCACGGTCTCCTGCGAGGCGGCGAGCCTCCTTGCCGGATTGCCGCCGTGGGATCTGGAGGCAAAAGTCCTCGCGCACGTTTGGGAGTGGCGCGAGGAGGCGAAACGCCGGGGCGTAACTCCGCTGCCGCGAGTAATCGCGGCACAGCGGACAGAGCTCCGGCGGGATCTCATGGCGGCATGGAGAGTGCGACTGTCGCAACCCAGCGCAGGGCACGCCACAATTGCGGCGGTAAGACCCCTCTTTGAGGAGTGGCTTGAGAGGCGCCACGGCGTCCTCACCTTCCGCCTGACGCAGGTCCTCACCGGACATGGCTGTTTCGGGAGGTTCCTGTTTCGGATAAGGCGGGAGGAAACGCCCGGGAAGCCGTCACCTCCTTCTGCGAAGCAGTAATGCTCGCGAAGGAGGAGGCGGAGCGCGTGAGGGAGAGGCAATCACTGCGCCCTCGCGCCCCTAGTTGCCGCAGGAGGAGACACCCTGGGCGTCGGGAGTCGATCGCCGACTCCCGGCCACCGTAGGCACGGGCTTGCGGACGGCGAGCAATGGGCAGCTCGCCGTCCGGTAAGGACCGCCCGGGTCGACGGCGCGTCGTGTTCCACGCGCGCCTCAAAGAGATGTCAGCAAAATTGACGGGGTCCGATAGGACCGATGCCTGCCGGGGCTGCGGATTGTTCGAAAGAGTTACCGTGGCCCTGGCGCGTAGGCAACTGAAGGAACACGGGTGGGTTTTAGTCAGTAAGAGTCTGACACGCCCTTCCGCTCCGCCCAAGGCGGGAGAGGTCATTTAATGATTTCACACTCAAAAAAAAAAAAAAAATACAATCTTGGTCAGATCATGTGAAGACCATGTAGATTTGTGTCTGAAATGGTCTTTTGAGGAAAAACCACACAGATTGAGTGGACCTGTCCAGTCAGTGCACGCATTTGTCAGTAATCGTGCAGCTCAACTCAGAACTTAAGGAGCTCAACGATTCGACGAACAATACCAAAGAAATGACATTTGGGTAGGCCACAAAAATTACTCAAACTACTAATTACTCAGACCATGATTAAAATTAACTGAGGAGAAAAAAAAAAGCAACAATGACCCACATAGTCTTCACATTCACAATATTAAAATAATAATCATATATTCAATGTAGCCTGAATGCTACTCACATTCACAGACAGTTTTCTCTTTAAAAGTCATCAAAAATACCATAAGTTATTATGTAAGGACATTATCTTTTTCGTCTGTTTTGCTTACCTATCCATCTCTTTGCAGGTTGAAGGTTTGCGTAAGGAATTATTAGCAACAACTATATCATTATCAGTGATTGAGGACTTGCAAACGACCCCAAAGCATTTGCTCTGAGTCTTTATAAAATATGTGGTCTAAGCACGCTTTGTCCCTAGCTGGGCTGGTTAATCTGGTTATGGCAGGAAGTAGACCCATGGCAAGCAAGGAACATATACTCCTATATATAACTGTATAATCTATGCATATACTCACCTACGGCGAGCATGGCAAAACATTAGGCATAGGTACTCAGTCTGACTGGTGGTAGTGTTGCAAATAACAATATTAATGTCGCCAGTGACCGAGATTCTGCCAGAGATTTGCCAGTGAGCTCAGTAAGATGTCCAATGAGTTTAAGAATGGTTCAATATTACTAAACGAAGGAAATCTATAAATGCCTAGTATTGCAATTTTATCATCGATGGTTATGAGAAGTCGATCTGCGTCTAATATTAAAGGTTAGATTGCTAGTGTTGTAATCAGTTTGAATAAAGCAGACTAGACTTCAGTGTTTATTTTGAAGAACGGCTCTTCAGGTTATAACCTGGCAGAGGATCTCTATTCTACCGCTAGACAGTCACAATTCCGTTAAAATTATAACATCAAAGCAAATAGTAGTTCACTGTAGCATTATCGCAAAGTTGACAAAATTGTGTTGGAAGCTTCTGTCTAGGGTGGGGAGTCAGACCAAGAGAGATACAGAAACCCACAGGGCAGCATGTGGCGAGCTGTTGGGCAGTAGCGACCCCACGGCCCTATCTGATGCTGGGGTCAGACTAACGGTCAGCGCCATCCAACCCATCATCACCATAAACAACGCGCTAATTATTCCGATAGTTAACGCGATAAATTGAGTGGCCACACTTGAATGGTCAACATCGCACAACAAAATTGGCGCTAATGTTCCTTCCTTTTTCTTGATCCCGTCGCGCTCACGGTGCACGCAATGACAAAATGTAGTGTGGCCGCTTTAAAGCAATAATTCTCGCGATAAATCTCTTTGATGTACCAAAAAGTACCACCACCCGAGTTATCGCCTAACGTCAAACAGCAATGTGAGTGCCCTTGTCAAATTATCGCGATAAGTGCTGGCTACACCTACGGTTAACGCCCATCATCGCTATAATTAATGGCGTTTCCCGTTGGTGTGGCCCCACCAGGAGAAGTCTTGTTCTTCATCTCTGGGTTGCCTATAATTTATTGACCGGTTAGAGTGAACACTGACGAGGACCGATATTGAGTGACAGGATTTTAAAAATAAATTATCTCGGCATTTTTTATTAATATTTGGCAACACCTTCAAATTCATTTATCTGTGTTCTTAATTCAAGAAGACTGCCGCTGCCACATTTCGTGGCGCGCTTGTTCTGTTTATGTTCCTAGATAGATTTTTAATATAGTTACTACAACGGTTTTTTTTACAAATAACAGCTGTTTTTAAAGAACATGTGTATTGTTATAACACAGAAATTATGCGAGAAGTAGTTAATATTGGCCAAAATAATGGATGCGTCTAGGTAAGCAACTTTTTTATTTGTATTCGATCGATTATCTTCAAGCCTTTTGCTCTTGAGATACAAAGTAGTTTACTTTTTACAGACTAGACTCCGAGCTGCCGAATAAAATGGCACATTTAGATATAATGGAGATTGACGAGCCCAATACTGAAGCTATAGAAGAGCGATCTCAAGTGCCTGAATTACCATCACGAGTTTTAAGAAAGAGAAAATCTATAATGCCTGAAACAAGTAAATCATCGAATCGAAGAGTTAGTATGAAGCCAAGTAAACGGATTATGACTGAAAATGCAAACCCTAAGCAAATAGAAGCATTGTATCTGAACAAAAAAGTGAAATCTTTGTCACAGACTTTGGAAACTATTTACGAAGAGCCTAAAGCTCAAAATAGTGAGACTGAAGTATTAATAGGTGGAAGGAAAGTGAAAAGACTCCTAACATTCCAATTAGGTAATCAATACACAAAAGAAAAAATTAAAAAACGCAGAGCAAAAATAAAGAAACTCCTGGGAAACAAATCATACTTGAATAGAAAGAAAATACCAATGCAAGTGTTCCTGAAAACTATAGAATGTTTGGAGTTGGATGAAGTAATAAAAACGGAAACTTCACTGCCAATTAAAGATAAGGATATTTAATTAATTTTATAAGACTTATTACCTACATGGTATTGTTTTACTTGTGTGTCTATGTCTGTACAAATAAAAAGTTCACATAATAATTAAGTATTTATTTTATTTATAATGGAGCCTATTTGAATAGGTACTGAGTAAATTATTTTGAGAAACTTGAATACATTTGCAGCCTTAAATAAGTGGAAAAGATCATAAGGTACATATTAATTACAAATTAAATAGTAAAAACTTAACTATAGAAACATCATCTACATAAAAGTTAGGTTTTAACTATACACTCTGTAGATGATTTAGGACATTTATCATATTCTTTCACAAGGCCTGCAGAATCTTGATCAACTCCATTGATGCAAACACACCGCGGTTTTTCCACCCCAGGAGTGAAGAGCTGGCGAGGAACACCTGCCCAGGACCTTTTCACACCACCACTGCAAAAAAAAAACAAGTGTTATTAATTTTCAGTTGTTCTTTGTAGGCCAATTTCACCAATTCTTTTTCAATTTCTAGAATAAGTTTTATCCTGAGAATAAATTCGAATTTTTGACAGGTTTTCCGTACTAGAACTGCCAGATGTCAATTTATTCCCCAGATAAAAGATAAAATCAGGTACCCATAAAAAGAGAATTTCTGTCTTCTTTTCGTTACCAACTTTCATGCTGTATTAGTTTAGTGAAACATCTTTGAAGGATTTTGTATTCTTTTATGTTGTTAATTTATAAGTTTGTTGATTCAAAAAATATTGGACTGGTAAAAAGCTTGACAAAAATAAAGCTGTGAGAAACTAGTACTGAAAGTGATCAGAATCTTTAATAAGTGGAGGCGTCAAGACCCTTCTGAAATTTGTTCAAAATTAACACCAGTGTTTATTTACAAAAAGCTGCTACCTAATATCAAGAAGTTTTATCGTTTAATACTTTTAATGTAGCAGAAGTTGTTTTGGGTCACAATTAGGGTTGCCACCCTTTTTTTAAGCAAATAGAGTATATTTACTTTTATAAGGTAAAAAATAAAGTACAACACCTGAAAATAAAGTATTAAGTAATTATTTGGCCTACAATTTTTTTCCATACATATTTTTCGTTGGCTCTAGCTGTACCTAAAAAATATTTGTTACTAGTGAATATCTTAACAGCATATTTACAGACTGTCTTAATTCAAGTATATAAATAGTCTATTTTCTATTACTTAATAGACTGTACTTAGTAGACTGTCCCTATACTTATAGGGACAGTCTATTTCGTTCATCAGACAAAAAAACTCTGTATAAATGCTGAAGTGGTGGGAATGGATAGCAGAAATGACATAATTTTGTATATACCTATTTACAAAAACATTTTATTTTGAACAAACATATTGACACTTCTGTGATGTGGATAATCCCGAAAATCTTTAGAATGATTAATTTGTGCGTATAACGCCTTCAATAAGGTAATTTCTTCATAGAAATTATACATTTTAAGATTGCTTTTTAGTGGTTTTAAAGTTTCAACTATGTGAACAAAATGCTTATATTCAACATTACTTTTTAAATTTATGTTGAATAGTGAAAAGAACCAATTTGTGTGACTAAAATCGAACCACTTATCCAGATACCCTAAGGCTTTGTCCAAGAACAATATGAAACTTATGAATTTTTTGACTAACTTCAGGCGAAGACATCTCAATTTCTTTTTTCCAGTTTCATATCCAAAGGAGAGATTTTCTATTTTTGTCACTAATTATTTCCTTAGATTGTGCATAATATTGTATTCGTCCAAAATTTTAATGTTATTCTCTTCTTAGAACTTAAGTTTTATTAAATACATTCAGCATGTGACTATAAAAATTAAAGTAATCATCTATCAAGTCATAATTATATATCACTGTTTTTCAGCAATAATTATTGTTTTAATATCATTGGACAGTCTTCTTATAAGCTCACAAAATAATTAAGTTATGATAGCTTTCAAATTTAACAATATTGTATCGTCCGTTACACGCGAAAAATAGCCTAAACTTTAATTGTAGTTCTTAAAGTAAACAATTAAAAAAAATCTTTAAAAGTATATGTATAAAATAAAGTATTTTCACGTACTTTATTGCCTTCATAAAGTATAAAGAACGTTGGCCCAAAATAAAGTACAATACTTTATTATAAAGTACGGGTGGCAACCCTAGTCACAATAGAAAGAAACAAAACATAATAATCATGAATCGAGAAACTTCACAATTTTGTGGTGTAGGCTGACAACTGGTAGCTTATTTTACGTTTTTATTTTATTTTAGGGTGCTTTATCACTTAGTTTTAGCTGGTGGCTATAATAGTAGTTCCCCTACTACCAAAGAACTGATGGACTGTGCTAACACCAAATAAATTGGGATAAGGGGAAGAGAATGGTGATGGTGTATTAGAAAAACTGGCCAAGTTCAAATCGGACTCACACACAAAGGGTTCCGTACCATTTTTTTTTTTTTAAACACGTTTCTTGTATGGACTCCCTTTAATTTTTAACTTTATTTTATTTTAATTATTTTTTGTTCTAACAACAAATACACATTTGGCAATAGAAATACACACTGTGAAAATTATCTACCTATTATAGTTCAGACAGACAGATGGACAGCAGAGGTTTAGTATAGTAATAGGGTTCTATTGGCACCTTTACAGCACGGAACCCTAAAAAACCACTGATGAAGAGAATTGTATTGAAAATCAAATAAAACAAAAATAAGAACCTTGATGTAGTGCACCACACTTTAGTGCCTTCCTCAGCAGTCCATGCAATGTTACAAGGTGGATATTTCTGATCTTCTTTTCTAGAATTTTCTTTTTCTACTTCACATTGCTTTATTTTATCATAAAACTCGTTCATGTAAGCTGTTCCTTGGCCATTCTTATCATAGAAACGTCCTGTGAGGGTACCTGTGAGTAATTTTTATCTATGTTTTAACCAGATCATAGTAATTGCTGGTCAGGAGTCAAACAAGCAATGTAATGGGGTGTAATGTGGGTGGGGGTAAATATTTTTTTTGAGTGTGATGTCGTCAAATGACTTCTCCCTGGGCGGAGCGGAAGGGCGTGTCAGGCATTTAGTGACTAAAACCCACCCGTGTTCCTTCAGTTGCCTGTGTGCCAGGGCCACGGTAACTCTTTCGAACATTCTGCGACCCCGGCCGGCATCGGCCCTATCGGACCCCATCAATGGTGCTGACATCTCTTTGAAGCGCGCGTGGAACAGACGTGCCATCGACCAGGACTACTACACTACTAGACTAACAGACTACTAGACTATTAAACTTACAAAACATTTATGTTCAAGAAATGAAAAAACTTATGCTCACCTATTTCTATATACTTTTTTCTGAATGTATTCTGCCAATGGACCAGTGTGAGTAAGTCATTACAGGACAAATCCATGACACTGTCATTCTCATTACTTTCATTGTTGAAATCCCCCGTAACAAGAGATCTTGAGCCATCTTTACCTAAATTAAGTATTTAGAATATTATAATAGGTACACAAAATTATGTTTGAATTCTAGTAACCGAATTAATAAAAAAAAATACACTTAAGTAAATAATTAGAATATGATTTACCTATAAAATAATGGTATGCAGCACCCTTTTCATAATGTCTTTTACCTTCTGTAACATCAAATACTGTACCTAATACTGCTAAATACAAATTATTTTGTTTTACTCCATCATATTGAGCTAATTTAGTTGAAGTGAAAATACCAGGTTTGTCTTCATCCACTTCACTTACAAAACTTTCAAAATACAACTTCAGTTCATTACGGTACATGAAAGCGCCGAAAACTACAGCTATTGAGATAACCAAGTTTAAATTCCTTAATAAGACCTTAACAACCATCACTTATATTGTAATAGCTTCTAAATAAATATATTAAAGATAATTTCCAGTTACTCTTTCGCAACTTCTACATCAGTCGACAACTACAGGTGAAATGAAATTCTGGCCTAACTTTAGTGAATTCCTGTTACACATACCTTTTCTGTAAAAATAACTGTAAAATCATCGAACAGACAAGACAACGTTTCAAGAAAAAAAACTTGGAAACTGTCAAATTGGAGAACGAAACGAGCAACAAACAAACAAACTTCATGATACTTAGTACTGTCAGTGTCAGACTGTCAGTCAATGTGTCATATGGACAATATTTTTTTTTATACTTCTTTTTATGGCCTGGTTGCTAAGACCTTTTAGCCAAGTCTTTAGTTTATTTAATTACCTTCACTAAAGGAGAATGGGCAATTTTGTATGGAGCGTGGGCGGTCCGCGGCCAAGAATGATTTTGTTATTTATCGATGTGGTTTAGTCCTTCAATTACTGTGTAGAAGTTTTATCACTGTGGTGTACTTCTAAAACGAATAAAATACATTTTTGTTTTTCAACACTATATATTTTTATCTAGTATTATGGCTTATGTCCAATGCAAAAATATAAAAGGAAAGCCAAATAACAATTCTAGATAGTCTGAAACATATTTATTATATAATAATTCAATTATTACATTATTAGTATGTACAATTATCATACCATATTACAATTAATTACATACACAACAAAACAACGGATTAATCTGAGTTTTTGCACAAAAATTGCTAGAGGGACGAAGACCAACATAGTATACTTTTTATCG
This sequence comes from Dryobotodes eremita, assembly GCA_917490735.1. NCBI lineage: Eukaryota > Metazoa > Arthropoda > Insecta > Lepidoptera > Noctuidae > Dryobotodes > Dryobotodes eremita. Next base: position 16,359,535 of record OU823255.1, read on the forward strand.
ACAAACCACGCGAGCTAAGCTACAGGCTATCAGCTAGTATCTAAAATAATAGTGCCTACTCGTGCTCTATAATCGCACTTATTTTCGCTGCTGGTAACCGAATCTCCTCGGTTTGATTTCTTGCCCAGCCTCAATACCATACCAAGCACATAACATGTGCGCACCATCGAACCGTGCGCCTACCACTCAGACCTCAACAATAGTAATGGGCGATAGCTTCTCGTCCGTTCATTTGTCGTTGAATAACAATATATGTATGAAGAATAGATCCTAGACCTAACATGTCTAGACTGTATTCGGATACGTTATAACCAACGTCTTGCTCTGAAATGTAGTCGCTAAGACGCCTTATTTGTTGCTCTTGGTACACTTAAATATTATACAAGCCCTGTACTAGGTGCTTAGCACAATAACTGCGGGCTAGGTTGATTTGGTACGTACCGAGGGAAAACAGAATAAGATCATATTCTGTAAGATTTGGGAAATCGTCAAAAATAGGCTGATCATCGGTGATGCTTTGGAACGTTGCTCTTTGTCTATTTATATTATTACGAACAACATAGTCCGCAAGGTGAATTGGTAGATTTAAGCGGTCATTTATAATGTCCACAAATGTGGCTGCATGTACGGTAATATGTATAGGCACCTGGAAAGCGTTAATTCGTGAAGCTGCTACTTTAAAGTCTTCAAACATATGGTTTAAAGCCAGATTAAAATAATCCTGTCGGAACAATTTGAAGTCACGCTTAAATCGACCATTTCTTACTTTTAACACCTATCAGAGTATGGTGACCAATCTAGACCTATTCGCTTGTTCGGTTGTGAGGTGATCTGCACCGCGATCTTTACTTTCAGGCATATAAGCAGAGTAATTAAATTGTGTTAAATCGGGAAGGACGTCTCTAAACCCACGAGTCTAAAAATATCGCTACGACGAAAGAACCAATGAAATGTACCTTCATCGTCATATAACATTCCTTATAATATAGTTGCATCTGAATCAGTAGCCGCATATGGTCCACAAACATTTAAAATATAGCCATCGCAGCTTACTATAATACATGGTTTTAAAAGGATGGAAAACTTGTGTAGATTACACACGTTTTTTTTTGGAAATAATAATTGGAACTCTTCCGAATGTAGAGATATGTTCTGTCAATTATCGCTATTGCACGCCTATCTTCTAATGTTGAATTATGGTTTCCAAACAAAGCGTTCGGTACGTAGAGATTGCGTTCAATGAACATTCTTCTGTCTTCGTGATCGAAACTCCGATGCCTAGGCACGAACTTCGCAAATAAACAACCTCTTGCTGTTTTTAAATGTATTTCTAGAGTTCTTCTTCTCATTTGAAAGAGCGTGGCAAGTCTTTAGTTGCTTTCACCACTCCGCAACTTCATCAAATAAATGACTAGAGCTGTTTTGAAATGCGAACTAGACAAGGAAGACGTTTGTTCCAAGATATCGAAGAATTGTTCTCGACTAAGACCCAAGCGAATGTGTACTTAATTGGTGTCCATATTTTCGATATTTTCAAAATCTAGAATAGAGCTTCTTGACACAGCTTCTCTCATAAGGCCCATTATGTGTAAAAAAAAAGTGCTATTAAAATCATGTCTTAGATTTGGACTATCAATGATCTCATCCCAGTCATTGGCCCTTAGATGTGTTTCACATAATCTGGCTTCTTATGATATATATAAGTTGGAATCCATAAGAAGTGATATTTGTGTATTTTGAGGAATCCGATGACGTGTAGCACCTCTACATCTCTCAAACATACATACCGCTGCATCGTTAGGCACTTTAGAATATTCTTCAATCTGTAGTACACATTCGTGCGGGGCAGGGTTTGGATTAGGCTGTACAGCACGTTGAGCTCGCTGCCAGCATGGTCAACGAACGTCTTCCAGGCCGTTATATTCAATCTGAAAAAAAAAAACATATTGACTCGTAAGTAAACTAAATACCTAGAATAGGTACATGTAACATAAATAACTATATCGTCTGAAGATTTTATATAGGTAAATAAAATAAATGAAATGGTTATTATGACTCATATAACGCGCTTAAACAGGTAGGAAATTGTCAATGTTTCACAGGTCGTTAGCACATTCCTATTGTTGGTGACGTTTATGACAGGACGACTCGAATGAGAAAGGCCATACTATAAAGTTTTAATTGTCGAGTACACATTTTCGTGTTTGCATGGGCCCACTCATACGAACTCAAAGCTCGTTTTTCGCTGTGACATCTGGAGTAATACGTTATTTACTGTGACACTTTTATGTTCGTCCAAGAGTGACCAAGACTATGAATACTATTATTATTAACATAATAAAAAACTTACTTGCTGTGGGGCAATATAGAGCGTTTGCGGCATTTTCTTCAAAACATGCATGGGTTATCTCGAATCTTCTTCTGTTAACCACTGACCTATTGCACAAAACACACACAGGTCGATTTTCCGGCATATGCAACAAAATCCAGTTTGCAAATAGAATCAAGTCCAAAAACGTATGCCAAGTGATCAGGTTAGGAATAAACAAAGTCCAGTATGCAAGCAGAGGTCAAAAGGTTTATAAAAGTGCAAGATAAATCAATGAACAATCGCATAGTACACAACGACACAAGCGTAACCGAAGGACTGCGCGGTAGGAGCGCACTCGCCGCCGCCGGTTGATTTGATCTTGCTCGAAGCTGATTGGTCCTCCGCGGGAGCAGGTAGTTGTCGAACCGGTGGGTTTTGTTGTATTGATCATAATAAGTAAAAATAACACGTGTCAAGATACGTTTTGAAGTTCGAATAAGCATTACACACACTAATAATAAAATAATTATGCGACATTGCTCTATACAATTACAATTGTACTGATATTTAAATATCTTTTTTTCTAAATGAACTACAACATAACGCCCATACTAAAAGTTATTCCTAACGAACAGTACTTCCATTTGACACTAATTTCATTACTGGCCGCCGACCGCCCAAAACTGCCCATTCTCCTTTCTTCGAAAGTGTTTTTAGTATATTTATATATTGCTCGATAACAAGTCTTATTTTTTAATAATTCTATCAAGCGGCGGGAGGTATTATTTAGCACAACACTTTCACTACACAATTCACTTAATTCACTCGCTAAAATCAATCTTTGGTTTGGGCTTGATAATTTAGGTTTCCACTTTTCCAGGTACAAACTTGATACAAAGAACAAAGAATACTTAGCTAGGTACTTATTTTTCATATTTCTTGACTTATTTTCAATTATTGTTTTAGTTTCCTTCGTGTTATTCCCGCCATTTTCCCCACCCCCCATGAAAACTATGGACAAGAAATGTTGGGTTCAGAATAGTACAGGGAAAAAAATATCGAGTACAAAAAATACCGAGCATTAGACTTTTATGTTCATCAAACAAAATAAAATCTAGGAGGAGTGACGCACAGTATCGAAAAATATAGCAGAGAAGAAAGGAGGCCGATACCCAACAGTGATTCCAGGTTAAAATGTAGATGAAAATAAAATGTGTGATAGCGATCGGCTCGTGTACACGATGTCGCACTGGATTTTCAACGCACTACTCAGCACCGCTGAGAGTTGAATATCCAACAGTGCATTTTTAGGTGTATTTTTTTTTTAAGTGCTAGGATGTATTCTGTTGGATTCTTAATGCTCATAGCTCGTCGCATTCAACACCGAGAGTTGATCAACCAGTACACTATAAAAAAAATCGTAGCGTTAAAAAATCATTCATGCGTACCTGCAGGCGTAGCATGACGCTTTCTGTTTCTTGGAAGACAAGACATAGCTATTTCTATACAAAGTGACATTTCGTTTCTTTATTTTTGACATCACACCGTAAAAATCCTTCTAAAATCCGTCATTTTGTCTATCTTTTTACCGATCCTTGTCTAGGTCTTTTTATATGTAGACTATTTCAGAAGAAAGTTTTCTATCCCAAACGTCAAAATCACACTAACAACTGTCAGTTGTCTAAGGTAGTGAAGACTAATTTGATTTTGTAATCGCCATGCTAAAGACAGTAGAAAACTTTTTACTCGACGGCCGCAAAGTATAAAAATGGAATGGAAAAATGGAATGTTTTACTTTTTGTATGGAAAATGTTAAAAAGTATTACCTACATGTTTAGTTTTGGGGGTTTAAGGGGCTCACATAGGGGGTCGAAATTTTCATTATTTTTGCGATAGGACACACCATTTTCGAGATATAAGCAAAATAAAAGAAAAACGTGAATAAACTACTGAATTTCGTAAAAAGTGCAGTTGACTCTTTCTACTTTGCTGCCGTCGTACTGTCTTCACGGAACGTCATTTTTGTCTATTCTTCCGTCGACAAAACTCGTTTCTATAATGGTCATGCTACGCGTGCTGGGCTAATTTCAAGTTCAAAATCCAGTGTCAAAAACAACCAACCACTTACCACAGATTATAAAATATTTTTAAAAAAGCCTGTAACCTAAAAGCGGGTTTTAAAATGTCTTAACAATTTTAAATCGTCAATTTAGAAGTAATTTTTTTTACGGTGGTATTTTGTAGTAGTTTCAAGTATCATTCGTAAATAATATATAAGAATAGTCTGTGGAAGATATAATATGATAATAAAAACCATAATATTCTTGTAAACTTGTTCATGTTTCTTAATTTTGATTATAATCTAGCCAAAGGTAAACCATGTCTGGGAAACTAATCCGTCAAATTAGAACAATCACGCAGTCGCCGCAGCGAAGAAGAGTCGTTGTTACTGGACTAGGAGTTGTATCTCCTCTGGGTACTGGCACTGATTTAGTGTGGCAAAACATTTTGAAAGGTCAATGTGGTATAGTAGCCCTGCAAGGCAATGAATATTCCAAATTACCATGTAGAATAGCTGGCTTAATTCCTTTAGACAAAGATGACAAAGTGACAAAAGCGCTGTCGAAGTCCAACCTAAGATCCATGGCTCCCGCTACTTGCCTTGCTCTTGTTGCAACTGCAGAGGCATTGGAAGATGCAAAATGGTTACCAGAATCTAATATCGACAGAGAGGCCACAGGAGTAGCTATTGGGATGGGAATGATAGATTTAAAAGATGTTTGTGACACTAATGATGCATTAAAAATTGGTTATAACAAAGTCAGCCCTTTCTTTGTACCAAGAATTTTACCAAACATGGCAGCTGGCCACATAAGTATTAAGTATGGGTTCAGAGGGCCAAATCATGCTGTGTCTACTGCTTGTGCAACCGGTGCCCACTCCGTAGGTGATGCCTTCAGATTTATTAGAAATGGTGATGCAGATGTCATGGTGTGCGGTGGTGCAGAAGCTTGTATCAGTCCTCTTGCCATAGCAGGGTTCAGTCGATTAAGAGCATTAAGCACATCATTCAATAATGAACCAGGAAAAGCTTCCAGACCATTTGATAAAAAAAGAGATGGTTTCGTCATGGGTGAGGGTGCAGCCATTTTGGTTTTAGAAGAATACCAGCATGCATTAGAGAGAAATGCGAAAATATATGCTGAAATATTAGGATATGGCTTATCAGGAGATGCTTCTCACATTACTGCTCCTAGGGATGATGGGAGTGGAGCAATGTTGTCAATGAGACGTGCTTTAAGAGATGGCAGCATCAACAAAGATGCAATTACTTACATCAATGCTCATGCAACATCAACTCCTGTAGGAGATGGTATTGAATCAACAGCAATAAAGACTATGTTTAGCAATCATACTTCAAATATATCTATTTCATCCACAAAAGGGGCTCATGGACATTTGCTAGGTGCTGCAGGTAATTTGGAAGCAATATTCACTGTATTGGCTTGTCATCATGGATTTATACCACCTACAATCAATTTAGAAGAACCTGTTGATGATTTGAATTATGTTGCTAATGAATCAAAACCATGGAATGCAGACAAAAGAATTGCATTGAAAAATTCTTTTGGTTTTGGGGGAACAAATGCAACACTTTGTATTGGGCAGTTGTAAAGAGGATCACAAATGTAGGAGCTTACCGGGGGGAACTAAAAAAGTTGTTTCATGAACTAAAAATAAAACTGTACAAACTGTAAATTTGGGAATTTTATCATTTAAAGTATTAATAGAGCTGAAGAGTTTGTTTGAACGCGCTTATCTCTGAAACTACTTCGGATTTGAATAATTCGTTTTGCATTTGATAGCCGAAATCTTGAGGAAACCTATAGGCTATATAACATCACGTTAGGACCCTTAGGAGCCGAACAAAAATAAATAAAGTCAGAAAGAATGCTGAAGTGAAAACGAAGTAATAGCGCGGGCAGGCGATGCGATGCGACTGGTCAGGTCGGCGGAACAATAAATTTCACGCGGACGAAGTCGCGAACAGAAGCTAGTTAAAAATAAAACTTGTTATTACTGTATTATATAGTATATTCAAAACTTGAGTTTACAAATCTTTTCCGACTTTAATAACAATGGCGAAACAGCCAAGGTAACTCCCGACCTTTTGCTTTTCTAAGCTTTTTTGATAACGAGCAATAATTCATCATGTACAGTACAATATTGAGTCACATAAAGCATTGAAATAAAATAATTTGATCAAAAAATGCTACTTTGAATATTTCATTACTAAGCTTTCTAACTATTTAAATAGTAAATATATTAAATGCTGGTTTTTATCCAGTCAATCCATTGTATTATTGGAATCATTCAAACATGCACTTGCAATTTTTTCTTAGTGCTAGGCACAATGTTACCGAATATGATTTGAACACTCAAAGATTTTTCAATTGAAATAATTTATTAGCTATTAGATTTAGCAATCGCCAACATCTTAACACTAATCTATTGCATTATGGTTACATTATACGGATCTATTACAAAATGGCATATTATTATTTAGAAATTAATTTAGGAAAATAAGATAATGATTCCTTCTAATAATGGAAGTTTACAAAAGATGACATGATATTTAATTGTATACGGATTTTTCATCAAAAGAGAAACTATATAAATTCCAAAATTTGTTTCACACAAGAACATAAATCAGTCTGTTCAATATTAGCACTGATTGCTTATTAATCTCCAACTACTATTGAAATAATGCTGATTACTGAGTATTTAGACATTTTACTGTGGTTGTTATTATTATTATTGACAATATACATATTTGAAGAACTTAACCTGGTATTCCATTATATTGTTTAAAACAATAATATTATCTATTGAATGTAGAGGTCTAGGATTGTAACAATATTCATTATAATCAGTAAATGACTGACCAGGTAAGAAGACTTATGATTTACTGAATTTCTGGGTATTAGTAATGTATTTTAAGGCGTATATTCATCTACAGACCATGGAAGCAGTTTATAGTATATTGCCATTTCTGAATAAAATTACTGGTTTACAAAGTGCAGTTGAATGATGTGGCAGGTAGCGTACGTCAGCTAGGCAGCCTGCTTATCCGGTTTCTGCAGTAGCGGCGGTATCTGCGGCGTGTTCACACAAAGCTGAGCGAATTTTTGGCGGAGGTTCTGTCGCAACTCCTGTCTTTTTTCGGTTATATTTCTACGTGATTTAAATTCCATTACTTCCTCTATAGGAATATAACTGGTATCCTCTTCCTCGTCTGATGAACATGTGTCCTAAAAAATAGTGAAAGTATGTTAGTACTTGGTACACGAGTCTAAAACAGGGCCATATAATAATATTGCAACAACTTACCATTAACATTTCTTGTAGAGAAAGTGTAAAACCTGTGCACAAAGTCTTATCGTTCTTAGTCAAATCTAAACAGTCGCCTCTCTCGTGATTGCAGAACCCTTCGGAACACGCCACCTCTGAACCTTCGGGCGAACTCATGAGAGAGGAAGAGCCAGATATGGTTTCACAGCAACCTCCGTTGTTCCCGGATGAATAGCCACAGTCTTGGGAATGCTCGCTGGGCGAGAGGTTGCCGTTTTTGGTCCGTTTCTTGCCGGTTTTTTTGGGTGAGCGACGTTTATTTGTAGTGTCGTCCTCACACGACTGGCAGCCGTCGCCACTGGCTTCGTAACACTGGTGATTGATGTAGTCGCGTGGGGAAAGTAGATCAGTCGGTGTGTCTCGTTCCTCTAGCAGACATTCCTCACATTGGCACTTTTCATCCGGTTCCTCTGAATCAGCCTCCTGTATTGAATATAAATTTCGCATTAGTAGATATAAAATATGCTGCAATAAAATACAGAACTGATTAGTCTATGGCATACTTTGCATTTGCTCTCAACTGCTTGCCGCTCCTTCTTCTTGCGTCGTTTGAGTTTCTTCTGTTCCTTTCTCTGTTGCCTGGTCTGTTCCTCTTGAGTGATTTCATCGTATAGAAGTTGTAGTTTCGAGACTCCGGTTTTGTGTTCGACGGCAGTTTCAAACTTGCGATACAGTGCCTCAACTGCGACCGCGGCAAGCGTCTGACACGTGCCTTCTTCTTCACGTAGCCTCAGGGAGATGCGTTGCAGTCGCTCATAAATACATATACCGAGACATATAAGTACCTGTAAACATAAAGCTATTCAGGTCATTCAATATTTAGGTCATCCTTAGGGTCGACCTGACGGCCACGGCAACCATACTGTATTACAACAGTATGTAAAGGAGCAAAATGTTATTACAACGAAATCTTGCATCTTTGAGAGGTATCATTATGATATGGTATGGTATGGTACCATTACAAACGGGTTACTTACCTCTTCTTGTGCAATTTCCAGTGTCTTAGCATGTCTCTCTCTATGGTTTCCGAGTAGTTCTGGTTCCGCTCTAGCTATGAGGTGCGCTATGTAGTCAGTCTTGGCTTGCAGGTGCAGGTGTTTGTCTAAAAGGCATCGTTTGATACCGCCGTAGAGTGCGCCGACGTAACCCTTCTCTTTTTGTGGTTCTTTTTCTTCAACTAATAGCTGATACGCTCTCAATACCTGCAGGAAATAAAGCATTAAGTAAATGTTAAATTCTCAAGTGAATATCAGTACTGTGCTGTTGGAGTTTAGTTCATCAGTCTTCAGCCAGATTTAGGCCTTAGGTAAATACAAAAAATACGCTAGAACATCGCAGTAGGCTCTATTCCCATCCAATACCAAGAGCTAATACTATTTGGTATTAGTTTATTTCCGAATTTATTTTCTATTCCCAACGAGTACCACATTTTAAAACCAATACCAAAACAAGTTTGAAGAAATCAGATACAGTCAGGTTCAGTAAAATTAAAATGCTTTGAGTGACGAACTAAGTTTCCGAAAACATAATAAATGTTCCCGAAAATCCTAACCCTAGACGGTCGACGTCAGTGGCATCCCGAGGTTCGGTTGGTTAGGTTCCTTTAAACCCTTTAGACAGAAATAGGAGCCCCGCGAAGCGGGGCTCCGTCGACCAACTTATTAACCCTAACCCTATATTTAGATTACCCTAGATTTCGGTAAAACGCAATTTAAATAAAACTTTGTGTAGCTGAGTGTACAAAAAGTCACGCTTTGGTATTCGTTAGTAATAGATTTTTTATTTAAAAAAATGTGGTAAGGTGGTACTCGTTGGGAATAGAAAATAAATTCGGAAATAAACTAATACCAAATGGTATTAGCTCTTGGTATTGGATGGGAATAGATCCGCAGTAGGTATCTGTAATCCTAACTGATAATATAAACGCGAAACTGTGTTTGTTTGTTTGTTTTACGCTAAAACGACTAAACGAATTTGGATGAAATTTGGCACACGGGTAGACCATGACCTGGAGAAGGATATTGGCTACTTTTCATCCTGGATCACAGACGAAGTGCCGGGCAACAGCTAGTTCAAATATCAATTCTCAACTGTGCTAAACTAAAATAATACCCTCTGTGGAAAAAGAGTAACTGATGTATGATAAGTTGATAACATATTGTTTCTATAGCAATCATGCATTCTACGGGAGATACCAATGTTGTTTATTATTTACTAGCGACCCGCCCCGGCTTCGCATGTGTAGAAGAGCATATATATCCCTACTTTTTTTTAGACCTTATGATGTCGTATCAGCCTGTTGCGCCCAAAAATGTGGGTGAAGTTAAAATGTAACTGATGTTCATCCTACTTGGAGCATTTTTAATGTATTTTATTTCCAATCCTGCAAGACGATGATTAGGACTATTTATGACATAGCGACGACACGTGCGCTGTCGCGATTTTGAAACTGTTACACTATCTGACCAAAATTTACATAATGCAACGGACAGTTTTGCCAATAACGGCGTTCGCCTAAATGTCAGACATATGCTTTCGCGTACTTTTTTAGACCTATTTATGAGTAAATGATAAATGATTTTATTTCTGTAAGTAGGTTTGTACAAACACTTTTACACGTCAATCATGTTTTTTAAACTAGATGAGGTCGGCGTTTCCTATCTGACTACTCTGAGAAGAAAGGCCGAAACAAACTCAGAGGTCACAGTCTCTTTTAAAGTCCAGACATAATCTTGGTCAGGTCATGCGAAGACCATGCAGATTGGTATCTGAAATGGTCTTTTGAGGAAAGAACCACACAGTTTGAGTGGACCTGTCCAGTCAGTGCACGCATTTGTCAGTAATCGTGCAGCTCGACTCAGGAAGTCAGGACTTAAGGAGCTCAACGATTCGACGAACAATACCAAAGAAAGGACATTTGGGTAGGCCGCATAAATTACTCAAACTGCCAGATCATAATTAAAATTAAATTAGAAAAAAAAAAAAAAAAAAGCAATTACCCACATAGTCTTCACATTCACAAAATTAAAATAATATAATACTTTACAAGTAAATACTCATGTCATTGTATATATAAAATTTATCAATGTCAATGTGTATATATAAATTCGGCAATAATGTTTGAAGATCATGTAGATCGGTGTCTGAAATGGTCTTTTGAGGAAAGAACCACACAGATTAAGTCGACCTGTCCAGTCAGTGCACGCATTTGTCAGTAACCGTGCAGCTCAACTCAGAACTTAAGGAGCTCAACGATTCGACGAACAATACCAAAGAAAGGACATTTGGGTAGGCCGCATAAACTACTTAAACTGCCAGACCAAGAATAAAACTGAGAAAAAAAAAAATGACCCACATAGTCCTCATATTCACAATAATGAAAATAACATAATACTTTTTATAGTAAATATTCATGTCTAAAAAGAGTTAGCAAACTAAAATCAACATTCACTGTGTAAATTTATTGGAGCAGCTCAATCCCAAGCCTTTTTGTCTTCAATATAGTCTTTCACATTATAGTAGGCTTTTTGGCATAATTTCCGCTTTATAAAAGATTTGAATTTATTAAAGCTTAGATCTTGAATGTGGCTAGGAAGTTTATTATAAAAACGTATACATTGGCATCTAAAGGAGCCACCAATTTTTTTGAGCCTGGTTGTAGGAACAAGAAATTTGTGTTTGTTCCTGGTATTTATATTGTGGATATCACTGTATTTTTTAAACAGATTAATATTTTTATGTGCATACAAAAGATTTTCATAAATATACTGAGAAGGCACAGTAACAATATTAATCTCTTTAAATTTATCTCTGAGGGAGTGTCTGGGACTTAATTTATAAATTGAACGAATTGCCCTTTTTTGTAAAACAAAAATTGTCTGTATATCGGCGGCATTTCCCCACAACAGAATACCGTACGACATCACACTATGAAAATAACTAAAGTATACTAAACGGGCAGTCTCTAAATCTGTTAAATTACGAATTTTTCTAACGGCGTATGCTGCAGAGCTAAGCTTTTTCGACAATTTGTCTATATGGGGGCCCCATTGAAGCTTGGCATCCAAAGTTATGCCTAAGAATACTGTGGTATCTTCGGGTTTCAACACTTCACCCTTTATGAGAACACTAGTTTCTACTTGTCTAACATGAGGTATCGTGAACTTAATACATTTAGTTTTTTTCTCGTTAAGAAGTAGGTTATTAACATTAAACCAGTTAACTACTATTGCGAGAGCGCTATTTACATTGTCAGTAACCAGCTGCTGACGTTTGAGTTTAAATAAAAGTGAAGTGTCGTCTGCAAACAACACTATATCATGTTTATCCTTTATGAGGTAAGGCAAGTCATTTATATAAATAAGAAATAAAAATGGGCCAAGAATTGAGCCCTGGGGGACCCCCATTCTTACTACAGATCCGGGTGAACGTTTTCCGTTAACATCAACTCTCTGAATCGTATCACTTAAGTAAGAAGTAAGAAGATCCAGAGAGGCGTTTCGGATTCCGTAGTGGTGCAGTTTCCTGATTAATGTTTCATGAAGAACACAATCGAATGCCTTGGACAAATCGCAAAAGATTCCCAAAGCATCGCATTTGTCCTCCCATGCATTATAAACATGTCCTAAAAGTTCAACTCCGGCATCAGTAGTCGAACGACCCCTTGTAAAACCGAACTGTTTGTTATGCAGTAATTTGTGTTTATTAAAAAATCTTTGCATTTGATTCAAAATAAGTTTTTCAAAAATTTTACTAAAAGTAGGTAGCACTGAAATGGGTCTATAATTAGTAGGATCTGATGTACTACCTGATTTAAACAACGGTATTATTTTACTGTTTTTCATAAGATCAGGAAACTCACCACAGTCAACACACTTATTAAAAATACCAGCTAAAGTAGGTGATACAATGTTTATAATCGTAACAATCCGACCATACATTATTTATGTATATATCTAACGGTTTCAGCAGCGCACGCCGAGATAGCTCGCCAACGGCAGGATTTCTTCCGACTTCTTCAACTATCATTGTTATATTTCAGCCAATTTACACAAAACTTTAATGAATTATACACCTTAACCTTCCTCATGAATCACTCCGTCCATTGGTGAAAACCGTATGAAAATCCGTTCGGTAGTTTTTGAGTTTATCGCGTACAGACAGACAGCCGCGGCGAGGGACTTTGTTTTATAATATGTAGTGATAGTGATAACTTTAATCAATTCTAGAATCACATTTATGTTGATTAGATAGTACTATCACATAACTTTGACAGAGGAGTAAGGAAAGATGATGCTCAATTGAAATAAGACTATTTTTTTAAAGCATTGAGATTATGTTCACCAAATGAAAATGATTTAAGGTGCGAACAATTAAAAAGAAACCGAATCTTGCTTATTTTTCAAAAACTGGTAGATAAAATTATCTATAACAATAACTTTTGATTTCGAAAAGCAATGGTATTGTATCAGTTTGTAACAATGATTTAAGTTTTATCAGTTGCTTTTTCAGTGATAAATATTATAAGTTATGTAAGTGATAAGTGGGACACAGTAAGCTATGTTGTCTTGTGTGAACTTACCTTTGCTGTGGGCTTTACACACACAGCACCATATTTAAATTCAAGATTATATAACTCCTTAGGAGCAGTGGTGGCCCTGTGGTAACGGCCGCGACTACCAGTTGTAGGTGGTTCGAACCCAGACAGGCGCTTTACTTTGTAAATTATTTCATCACCACCGCTCGCAAAGCGGTGAAAGAAAATATTGTGAGGAAACTGTCATGTCCTAGAACCAAAAATTCGAAGACATGTGACATCAACCAACCCGCATTGGTACCGCGTGATGGATTACGGCCCACTTCCTCTCAACGAGAAAAGGCCTGTGTCCCAGGATTGGAAACATTTGTAGGCTGTCTACGCTAGAAATCCTTAAATATTGTTACAATAACTGCATACTTTTCGTTTTTCATAGACAAGCACTTTGGTATTTTTAGTAAATTGATATTTAGTTCTAATACCAGCGTAATACAATCAAATTGGCTCAACATTCACATGGAATTTAGGATCTGGCGCTTTTCGAATATATTTTTTTTTTCCTTCAACTCAGTAATTTAAACAAGGAATGTTGCATCAGCAATGAGTATTTAGACTCTAAATTCATATTTTACATGACAACAAGAAACCTACCTTAGTTTTACAATCAGCACAGAAGCGGTGTTTTCTTAGGTAGTTGTGGAGCGTATCGTGTAGCGTGTTGAAGTGGACGAGCGTGACGTGGTCGCGGGCGGAGGCACGCATTGCGTCCCAGGCGGCGCGCCAGGCCGCGCGGCCGCCCCAGCCCCACGCGGCCCAGCCCCAGCCGCACGGCGCGCTCGCCCCGCTCGCCGCCGCCGCCCCCGCTGTCGTCGTGGTCTGAGCCCCCCAACCCCGAGCCGTACCCGCCTCTAGTGAATGTAAAGTACACCGCTGGGATTTCTTCCACCGTGGCTGACTGAGTATTAGACACTCGATGCCTGAACTGAAATAAATTATCAGGTTTTATTGGCTTCTGACAAGGATGCTGCCAATAATACTAACAAAAACTAAAAATTGAAAGAAAGTACAAATAATATCAGCATTTAGTTATATATCCTTATTTCAGTCATTATATCTCTACTGCTAAAAATGTAAGCCGCCCAAAACAACCATAATCTATTTGGTGATTGATTTTATGAGCAGATAGGGAGAATGTTGCAGTTTGAGAATCACCTAATAGCCTTTTACAACACTCACTGACTCAGTATTTTGTTTACAAACTACAGATACATTACATTATTATGAAATATGCATTCTCTGCTGCATTTCAATATTTTTTCGATAGGTACAAGCTAGTAAAACATCATCATCTGCCTAATATACTGGGGCCGGCTTCCTGTCTAACCGAATGCAGCTGAATAGCAGTATTTTACATGGAACGACTGCCCATCTGACCTCCACAACCCAGTTATTGGGTAATACAATACCCCTTGATTGTCGGACGTTTGGCTTCTGACTCCCTGTAATAACTGTCAAATATCTACAAATGACAGCCAGGACCAACGGCTTAACGTGCTTCCCGAGGCACAGAAGGGTTTCGATATATGTATGGTCAACTCATCCACGGATCGACCTCGGCAAGCGTAGCTTAACCACCGATCGACCCGTGTGGCTGTAATTATTTAGCCACGAGCTCCGAATAAGCTAGGTAGTAAAACAATAACAACTAATTAATACCTGTGACCATTGAGTAAAGTGGCTAGGGACTGTGGATGTATAATTTTGTCTTCTCTTATTGTCATTATTTCATCTGGTGTCAGCACCAATGGATCCAATGTGGGATGTCCTGATTTACATAGCTGATAAAAAAGGCGTTCCACACTGCAAAATGAAAAAAAACCTTATAAAATGTTGAAAAGTATTGTTTATATAAATAATTATTTAACTTGTGCCAACCACACTTGGTCTGAGTGGTGAATTACAGACTATTGTCACTCACAGATAGGAGACCTAAGTCCTAAGTGCAAATATAATTATAGGTTGTGTGTTAAGGCATAAAATGAGCAAGCCTTAGGGAAGTTCCATGCCGAAGATCCTCACTATTGCTATCTCGATACCTCTAAATGCGAACACTTTGATTCAGTCCCTCCTAAAAGCTCAGTTGCTCAGTCCTATATTTGTGTTGTCTAGGAACAAAAGTTGAACCAATTTGACCAATCACGAGCCTGATTACTTCGACATTAACGTTATGCTTGCCGTCAAATGCAATGTAAAAATTAAATATTATGTTTTCACATAGGCATCGAGGTAAACCGCCACAAGGTATCACAGTGAGGCATCTTCTGCATGTTAATTACCCTTAGGCTATGAGGTTAGAATAAATCTTAGAGGTGAAAATCAGTTGTCAAATGATTTGGGTACAGAGATAGCATCAGTTCAAAATCACAATATGCATGATATAATATTCCTGTTTCTAAATACAAAGTAATACAAAAATAAATCGTCTCATGTGTCCAATGTTTTCATCTCCTGTAGTATGTAGTCCATACTATGACACTGGCGTATATGAGAACATGGCTATTACATAGTGCAAAGCTATGTCAGGCTGTTATTTATTAACATTAATTTGTAGTTGACACTAGACTAGATATGATAAATAGTTTTTTTTTGTTGTTAATAGGCGTTCAATGTGAACAAATGTTTTTTTTTATAATTGCTAAAATTACATAAACTTCGGTTGATCCTGTCTTTATTTTTATAAAATGTTCTCCTCATAACATTAAATGGCATGCAGAATGTATGTATTTTCTTACACAAAAATGAGTATTTAGCAAAGTCAATATAATTTAAAAAAAAATTAAAGGATTTTGATGAGAGTTTACATGTTTGTTAGTTTTACTACATCTTCAACATATAGCAAAGGAACTTTTACCCTACAGTAGGACATCATAGGCTGAACAACTATTGTATTTGCCATGGGTCCATTAATGTCCTCTATAAGCCATGGTAATCTTGATGGTGTAATGTGACAATTGTTTTACTGATATTTTGTGATCAGACCAACATTGTAAGATTAATTATATCACCAACAAACTTTTTAGTAACTTTAATTTGTTGAGGGCACACTGTTTTTGATAATGTCTTACCTAGTACTAATAATAGGAGAATAATGATACCTTTCAAGCTCCAATAACATTGAGTTACCATAACAAAACATTCAGCTATCCACCAAATAATAAAATTGAACTAAATGGTACTGTACCTTCTTCGACAGCCTACACAAGGAATGCTTTGATTTAATACATTAAATATATCAGAAGCATCGACTCTTAGCGCTGCTTTCAGTTCGTCCGTCGTTAGGATTCTATATTTGCGCATAAATTCTTCGTACTCGCGACCTTTTACTTGTGGATTGTCGCAAATTAGACCCATTGTGTTTAAATCCATGATCATCTGGAAACAAAAACAAAATTTGTTAGATTTCAACAAAGGAATATATTCGCAAAATAAGGTCATCTACAAGACGTCATTACATTGAATTAAATCAATGAACTTTTGATAGATTTGTCATAGCCATAATTGCATTGCGTATTTCAACGGAATATTAGCGCATGAGCTTGCGGAGCAATATTTCTTATTGCAAGAAGACTGACCGATTATTTTTCATTATTACTATCCCTGAATAATCTACGCTAGTGGTAATGTCAAAGTGCATGAAGCCACTTACTGTAAGATTTTCGTAGATAGTTAACGGCAATTGCCGCCTTTTTATCACAGGTTCTTTTTCGCTGTTGTATATATCAACTAATTTCGCCATTTTAAAGATTAATCACATAAAATCGCAGATAAAATACACAAATATAACAAAATGACGGCCAAGTTCTCTAGAAATACACGTCGTGCGTTGCGTCTGACACAGCACAACCACAGATAAAGCGATATTTTTTAGGACATCTGTGATGATACAGATTATCGATGGACTGAAAGGTCTCCACCCGCCATAATGAATCCTACTAAAACGTTGCCGTCCCAATAATTACATCGATTATGAGAGGTTCTTTAGCGAAATAGCGATAGCTACTTAGCATAATTAGCAATGTTCCCACTGCTGCAGCTGGGACGCAGGCCTCCTCTCTATGAGAGGGAATGGGCCATAATCCACCACGCGGGCCCAGTGCGGGTTGGTGGATGTCACATGTCCTCGAATTTTTGGTTCTAAAACATGCCGGTTTCCACACGATGTTTTCCTTCACCATTTTGAGAGCTGTGGTAATAAAATTGAATACAGTGATACCCATATTCTAAGTCAAAACCTCATAATTTCCTCAACTTGACTCAATCTCACTTAGGTAGTTTGATATTATTTTAAGTAAAGTGCCTGGCTGAGTTCGAAGCCACGACCTACAACCCGTAAGTCGGGGCCGATACCACTGGGCCACCACTGCTCTCATGGCTACCTTATAACACAAAAAATATAAAATTGATGGACTAAAATAAAAGGTATACGGAGTCCAATCTAAAAGGCCTTGTGTCATTATTTGCCTAAATTTCACCCTCGATGGGGTCAACTGGTGTCCAAATAAAATACTGGTATTCATCTGCATCCGTGTAGACGAAGCCGACCCCACATAGTTGGGAAAAGGCAAGACAGATTGATTTCGGTGTCAGCTTCCAGTCTAAAATTTGCTTGTGAATATCAATATTTTGCATGGAGCGACTGCCTATTTGACCTCCACGAGATACTAGCCAATACACGAGATGAAAAGGCCCTGTGGACTACACTAATATACTTTGATTTTCTTAAGGGGGAAGCGCACGGGTAGCCCGCGAAATTCAAATTTTCTTATGTCTTTTGCAATTTGAAGGTCAATGTCAGTTTGTATTTCGATTAAAATATGATCCGCGACCATAAAAAATATGGCTTTACGGAATTATAATCATTAGAATCAGCAATACAACTCCTTAAGTTAGAATTGACGTCAAATGTCGTGATTTCATGAAATAGTCATTCAATACAGTAATATGAACTTAGAGAGATGTATTGCTGATTCTAATCATTATAATTCTCTAAAGCCATATTTGTTATGGTCGCGAATCATATTTTAATCAATATACAACCTGGCAGTGACCTGCAAATTGCAAAAAACGTAAGAAAATTTTAATTTCGCGGGCTACCCTGAAGGTTCCGCCTTAATTTCTTCGCTCCCTGTCTTTGAATTTTTGTCTGTCAAACAAATTCACAAATCTGTCATTCTGTCATGTCAAATTTACAGTTTGAGAATTTGTTTATTAGCTAAATTTGCTTGCTTGCCTGTATTACGAAGTCGCTAGATACTAGACATTGTATTGTAAATCGACCTGAATCTATTCATTTACTGTCTACAGATTATCTTTCATCATGTCCAAAATATTTACACCCACTAATCAAATACGTTTAACCAATGTCGCAATCGTAAGGTTGAAGAAAGGTGGCAAGAGATTTGAAATAGCTTGCTACAGAAATAAGGTTTTATCATGGCGAAACAAATTGTGAGTTACTTAAATAAGTAATACTTGTACTGCTAGAATTACAACCACTGACTCTTAATTAATCGAATCCATATTGTTTCAGAGAGAAAGATATTGATGAAGTTCTTCAGACTCACACAGTATTCACAAATGTCTCAAAAGGACAGGTTGCTAAAAAGGAAGATTTGGTAAAAATATTCGGGAAAGAGGACCAAACGGAAGTATGTAAAGAGATATTAGAGAAAGGTGAACTTCAAGTTTCAGACAAAGAACGGCACTCTCAGATTGATTCTCTGTTCAAAGATATTGCAACAACGGTTGCCGATAAATGTGTTAATCCAGAAACAAAGAGGCCATATCCAGTCTCTATCATAGAGAAAGCAATGAAGGACATCCATTTCTCTGTGAATGTTAACAAAGGAGCGAAACAACAATCACTTGATGTCATACAGCTGTTGAAAAAAGAGATCCCGCTAGAGAGAGCTCAAATGAGGGTAAGGATTTTACTCACTGGAAAAGAAGCAAGGAAGACTAAGGACAAAGTGGTGAAACTTGCTATGAGTGTTGAAGAAGAGAACTGGGACTCTGGCACTGCGAATATCATTTGTTTGATTGACCCAGGCAACTTCAGAGTGTTGGACGAGCTGGTGAGGACAGAAACTAAAGGAACTGGGCAGTTTGAACTGCTTAACTTAAAAGAAATGGTGGAAGGAGAACAAGCTCTATAAATTATGTTGTAATAATATTGTTTTGTTATTTTTTACTGTATGAAGAGATAAATATGTAAGAACAGTGTGAATGTTTTTGTAGTTCAAAGTCAAGTTACTGATATCCCAACTATCATAGAATTGACCTAGGGAGGGGATATTAATTTTATTTTCAATCTTGTATGTCATTGATATCCCTTGTATTGCTGTGTATACTGTAGGTGTTATATTTAGTGATAGCGATTTGTATGTTTATAACTTTGTATCTTCATAATAAGTGTTCACTAATTTTTGTTAATTTTAGCTATAAAATTGTACAATGGTTTTATTTTACAATGTTAAGGCATTTGAATTCTAAATGTCATAATAGTAAACCCAAGGCAGTGGAATGTACACAATTCTAACTAAATGTCTGTATAGAACTAGGTTTTTTTTTGTATCAAATAAAATATAAACATCATATACGGATTTCCTAACTTATTGTTTTTGTAACTAGATTTTTTCTGGTAAACCTCATGACGCACGAACGCACACATAGAGAAAGAAACGCAACTTTATATAGGACCGGAACTGGGTGTATCATACGCCCCAAAGCTTAAGGGGATGCGCCAAGGTAACCCGCGAAATTCAAATTTTATTAACTTTTATTAACCCTATTGAAAGACATTTATTTTCATGAAATCATGACATTTGAGGCCAATTATAACATAAAGAGTTGTATTGCTGATTCTAATGATTATAATTCTGTAAAGCCATATATGTGAGGTACGGTCGCGAATCATATTATAATCAACATACAACTTGACACTGACCTGCAAATTGCAAAATAATAATAATAATTTTATTTAATAGTTATAACATATAAACAGTGATATTGCTTATACTATGGAGAAGATATTTTTAATTAGTGTAAAGAATTTATTTCTCTAGACAGTACTACCCCAGTCGGATGTAGTATTCTAGTAGAAGGATAACAGTTTCATATCATATTCAGGCTAAACTTCTGAATAAAATTGCTTTTGTTGTGTTTGGTGATTGCATAAATTATAAATATTTAAATAATTTTGTGGAGTCTCACTGTACGCGCATGTACCTAAATGAGTTCATAAAATATTGATGACTTGGAAAGTCGGAACTCTATACCTCTACGTGAAGCCTACGTGACGAACAAAACTGGATTCATGTTTGCCGGCTAAAATACTAATGACCCCTGGTGTTACTAGTTTAAACATTTGAAAAACGTAAATCAGTATTTCAAGATATACAAAAGGAAAATAAAACATTCAAGTACTATAATAATATTGCCCATTACTTTATAGTAAAGTAATTTGTTTTTGAGAGTAAATTGTGATTTATTTTAAGTAAAAGGAAAAAAACCGGTGTTGAATCGACACATGTAATGGAACGTTGAAGTGAATGTACCATCCAATCCAAATGACAAATTAAAAAGTTTTTATTTTTCTTATATTGGTACGAGATTTTATTGATTGTTTTCTTTCATAAGATTTTCGGCCAGACGGCGACTGAAATTGCAAGTTACTGTGATATATTTATTTTCAATAATTAACTATTCTTATCAACCAATTAAATGAGCAGGGATATCGAGTTATGTCTATAAGTAATGGAAGGTACAGAACTGGGTGGCGACCAGCAATTTTGTTTGAGATGGAACAATTTTCAAGCGAATATAACTTCTCAATTCGAGGCATTGCGCGATGATGAGGACTTCGTGGATGTCACCCTGGCATGCGAGGGGCACCGGCTGGAGGCACATAAAGTGGTTCTTTCGGCATGTAGTCCATATTTCAAGGAATTATTTAAAGTAAGTCCATCTTTCACTCCCCACACTTTGATGTGTCACCATTACAATGACTCTAGTGAAAGTTGTTATGTATAAAACACTTGATCTACTTACAAATGCCATGTCTCGCGTTCCGGTTAAGTACTCGTGATTTCATTTATTTGTACCTACTTTAAAATTCTGTTTCACAATTTCTAATTAACTCATTACCATTGGGGCTATAGATTACATTATTTTGTCTTGGAAGCATATAATGAATTCTTTATACACATAATGTAACCATTACAGTCCATGCTAATGAGTATGTTTGCCTAATTTTTAATATATTAAAAATGGTTTTGTAACAGCTTTATCTGGGGTCATTGGTACTGAAATCTTTACATGTGAATAAAGTTGACCTGCCAAATGAATGATGAAAGTTTCTCAGCCATACATTACAGTACATTATTATCAGCTCTTTCTATATTTTTATTCCAATGGTTTTACTTTGTGGTCCAATCAATAGTACCAATATGGTCACTAGTACTTAATCCTAAAAGAACAATTTGTAATTGCTTGTAATCTATACGGTCTTAACTGTTTACATACACATGGTAAACCTTTGTTAATTGTTAAGTTAATTACAATGTGTTTTCATGTCTTAAGTTTGTTCTAATGAACTTTTTTTTGTTAATTTGATGTGGTATGGGCTGTGGTCATCTAACCACTCTATTTGATACACCTTTCAGAATTACACAGCTATTTTGTGGTTTTATGATAACTGTATCTTATCCAAATATAAAATTATACTTTCATTAAAACAATAGCTTTTACCTTCAAATTTTCCCTTTATGGTGACCAGAACACTTAAAGTATATAACATAAACTTTAAGTGTTCTGATGAAGTATGATACATAAAGTATATGTATCACCATGTATAAGTTGAGGTAAAAGAAATGAGTTCATATTTTTTTCCTTAATTTCACTGAAAATTTATCTTCAGTAGCCACTGGTACTAAACAAAGGGTAAACAGTCTGGTAATAGGTAAGACGGGCTGTTGTCCACAACTCCATATCAATGCACGTATTTTGCGTACGGGTGAAAAGTCTGAAAATAGATCCTGTTCATCGAGAAATCTCCTTTTAAATGTAAGGGTGAATAGTCATTGAGTGCTTCACCAGTCTATAAATAACTTTACTCTGAGACATTCTAATTTCTAGGTTAAGACTTAGGATTATACGAGTATTGATATTCTCTGTAAACTTTTTTTCATATCACATTTTATCAATCTATTCACATCTTATCTTGTTACTAACAATGCATGAGCTAATTTAATCAGGCACCATTATTAAACAGAGATAGTAAGCAACTATCTATAACATGTCTTCTCAACACAACAGAATAGAGAATAGAACACTACTCTAGTTAGTTGTATGTTAACCTTTTGATTCCAAAGTTCAAACATTATCCCCCTTGTTCATAAAAACTTGACATTCATAAACATTTGATAAACATTACCTGTCATTGTCGTTCTCTTTTTGAAGGACGGAGACAGCAATAGTGTTATAGTGTTTAGCTGTTGAACGCTTATAATGTTTATGAACAATGGTTTTGTTTATTTTCTTGATTATCAATATAATAAAACTAACATGTTTGGTCAATGTACTTTATTTTTATTCAGATTTTAATTAAAAACAAATAATGTTTTGCATGGCAAAGGCAGTTTTTTATGTGTGTATTAGAGAAGTTGTAATGAGTATTTATGAAGTTAAACTGATTAATTAAAAACAGTTACATAATTCTGTTATTTATCACGATGACGGCCGTTATTGTTAATTGTTATTGTTGATTAAACCCACATTGTTACTTTCAGAACAATCCATGTCCTCACCCTATAATATTCATGCGCGATTGCGAGGTGTCGCACGTGCGCGCGCTGCTACAGTTTATGTACGTGGGGCAGGTGAACATCGCGCAGGCGCAACTCAGCGCCTTCCTGCGCACTGCAGACGCACTGCAGATCAGAGGCCTCACAGACTGTTCACAACACAACGATAAAGTAATTTATCACAATACATTCTCGTACAGACAATATTGCCATGTCCCAATACTAACACTCTCCTTCTACATTTATCTGTTACAGAAAGTGAATCGAAAATCACCTCCTTCCCAACTACGTAATTTGCTCAGCGCCAAGCCGTCACACTCTACCTCCTCCTCCAAAGCCGCAAACCAAAATGTCGAGACGACCTCTGTTGAAGACCAAGAACAAAACACAAGTCGTCGCTCCACGAGAAATTCTCCCGATGTTGCCAGAAACAATCTCAATGAAGAAGCTCCTTTTCAAACTTCTAGTCAAATGAGGCCTAATAATGATGACTATAGAGAAATTCCCAATTACCCAGCTCTAAGGGTGAAAACTGATCTCGAAACCCCAGAGGTGAAAAATGAAGAGAGTGATATTCTCATGGACCCCGGAGACCCTGACAGAACAGACAAAAGTCAAGAATTCAATGCAACCGATCTTTTGGAACCAAAAATGGAAGTAATGGAACAAGAAGGCAGCGACGAGGAGCGTTCCAACTTTCCACAGATCTACTACAACGAGAACAACGCGCTCGCGAATCCGTTTGCTGCACTGCAAGGTTTGTAGAAATACATTTGTTTGGAACTGTTCCAAGCCATGATGAGTATTGAGATATTGATGGTTTAAATTATTTTCGCAGGTAATATGGATCTGATGGCCGGGATGACCACGGAACTGCGAGACGAGAATGCGGAAGGTAAATATGTTCATTTTCTGTTCACAATCACGTCATTATCACACGCACACGTCGACTCGGACAGCCGCGCCCCCGGCGAACCTCTTTTTTAGCTTATTTGACGAAAAATAATAAGACGGTCGTAGTAGAGAGCGCGCGCGATCTCGTAGTCTGTCGAGTCAGGTGGCTAGGCGCGCGGGTGTCGGGCGACGCGCGGCCCGACCGCGGCCGCTCGCTTGCCGCGCTGGTCGCGCCCGCACCATGTCACCGGCACTGAGTGCCGCAACCTTTTTCCACGGGCGGCACTAGTGTTATCCTATTCAAATGCTAAAACCTATAACCTTAAATAATCTTATAACCGAAAGTGTTCCCAGAGCTTGAAAAGATCGCCCCTTAAACATTAGGATTAGGACTGTTAATCAAATCTGCAGACATTATCAACCCTTGATCACACATTATTTAAAGCTCCATCCATCTAGACTTTAGGTTCACTTATTGATCTCATCCTTAATACAATTCGCTCATTAAAAGGAGTGATAGTCGATGTGAAGTAGTGCGATAGGATTGGCATTTGAATATGGTGTTGGTGTGGCACGGTGCGCGCGGGTGCCAGGGCGGCAGGCGCGCGGGCGGGGCCCGGCGGAGTGCGCAGTGCGAACTGGTGTTGTTGGCAGCGGGCGGCGCGGGCGCGGCCGGGGGCGCGGGCGCGGGCGGCGGGGTGCAGTGCGCGGTGTGCGGGCGCCGGTACAGCAACGCGTCCAACCTGCGCCAGCACGTGCGCCTCATCCACGAGGCGCAGCCGGTGGCGTGCGCCACGTGCGGCCGCTCCTTCAAGACGCCGCTGTATCTCCGCCGCCACACGCTGGCGCAGCACCCGCCCGCGCGCCTGCGTCTCAAGCCGCCGCCGCTCCCCGCGCTGCGGCCCGCCCAGAGCTTCCAACAGTAGCGGCACTAGCGGCACCCGCGCGCTCTCTCTACACGCACGCGAGAGGAACGTTACCGTCGAGGAGACGCTACGGCTACGTCCATTGCTGCAATCTCCATAGATATGACGACGTGCCACAGATAACTGTTGCACACCCATTTATCAGTGGGATTGTTTATCGCGAGCTATTCGTTTAGTTCTTTTCCTTCAACAAAGACACCATTTTGTAGCATTCTGCTGCTATGTCACGCATTGAATAGAATCTGAAGGTAGCGAGCGTAGTGTCTCTTCGTACGGCGAAGTCGTGAAGATGTGGCTTATAAAGTCGTAACGAAGACTGTCAATAGATATATATCTAGTCTGTGATCGGAGTGTCGCCGGGGGCCTATTTGCCGTCACACCTCTCCGCTTATTGTGTGCCTTTCTATAATATACCGAGTGCCAGATATATGTCGCATTAACGAGTTTCTTTTAGTACTTCCTGTGACGCGATAGGAAGATGTTTTCTCCATTAACATAGCAATAATATTAGTTATGTTGATCATATAATATTATAACAGTTCAGAATATTTGTAACGGTTATTTTGTCAAGTTCTAGCCTTGCGTCATCCGAGAAGTAAGGGGAATTTTGTTAATAATAACACCTAATAATAATACCTATAGAAAACCCACATTTTAGTCATAAAGTGATCGTATGACATTGAGTCATGGGCATGGACGCATGGTGGATAAAGGTTCTAGTTAAGTGACTAATTGAAGCTCGTTAAGGGGACGCATACAGTACCTTCCTTTCTGACAATAGACTGATTGTTGTTAAAGCATTTGTTGCGACCGGTGCTGATTTTACATAACATAACATAGGTTATTTACTGGTTACATAATTATTATACATACATACATACATTATACACGTTATCCACTTTTGACCGACACTTTCTGTCTGAGATAGAAATAAATAAATAATAGGTGTATTTTCATAATAGAGTATAATTTTTTTGTACTGCAGAAGACGGAAAGTGTCGAACATATCCGTTTTATTTGTCGAATACGCGGACTCATGTACGCAGCTTTCAGTGTCCATAAGCCCGCGCTGAACAACAATAGTGATATTTTTATACACAATAGTTTTATCTTTACACAATGTTATTGTTGAGTGATTGGACGGCTCCCGGTAAATAGTTTGTACAAAATCTCAGATATAATGAATAGTAAGTCTTCAAAAATCGTATATAAAATGATACATAACTACAATATATTAGTGTTTAGGGTGGAACGCCACGTTATGTTGCCATACAAAACCTTGTGCATTGTTGATATGCTCACCACTTTTAATAATCAGTTGATTTTTCTATTAAATCAATGGCTTTCGATCGATTTTATTACACAATGATAAATATTCATATACATATTATATCATGATTTATTAATATGTCAGAATGCGTGTTGGATTGGCTTGCTAAGGGGTGCCGATAGCTTATATGAAGATTATTAGTTGACAAATAAATAGTAGACTTTATCCTCGCGTTATTTTTAATAATTTACACTTATTGTTACTCGTCGGTGTATAAAACATAATTATAATCTAATAAATTCTCAGAAAATAGCCATTCAAGTAATGAGAATTTAATCAAAATGCTACGCATTTTATGCTTAACAATTAGCTCCATAGTACAGCGGGGTAATTACGTAACACACTAACAGTAGGAATGGGTTTCATTTTGACAGTTCAACAACATTCATTGCGTCATTTACGTTGTTGAGCAGACAATTTTTTCGAACATATGAAGCAATGGATTAGCAATAGGCTTCAAAATGATTCAGATTGTGATAGATAGTGTGTTACGTAATTAGGGTGCAGGTTCCTACTAGCTACGGCACCCTAATCCATTTGCAAGCAAGAAATAGTAAATAATTATACTTTAATAATGAAATGAAGCAGTTACAACGCTCAAACGTTTGGCTTCATAATATGTTAGCATAATGTTGATAAATAAACAAAATATTAGTTTACTATATAATGTTGGAACCACAACTTGCCATTGATTCCACTAGCCCAGTGTCATAGGAAGCACTGTATCAACATTATATCAACGTAGAACATAAGAGGAGGGATTTTTTTATTACTTATATTTTTATATAACTTTGAATTTTGATCGGTTATTTCTTTAATGTTTTTTGTAGATGTATTAAAAATGATTGCCATGAAAAAGCACATCTAGTCATTTTGTAATAAAAGCATTTAGAGGGGACACTTCTTAAAGGTATGATTAGGGTTGTGAGTAACAATATTAGTTTATCTTTTGAAAATTAATTGTAAACTTATTGGAGTAATGTGTGATCTCAAGTGACTTTATTTCCATGATCTCCAAAATTCGATCTTGCATTTATTTTTAACAGTGTTTAAATATTTAAAATATTACGGACGAAAGTTAATTGCAATAATAATTACTCTAAAATAATCGCTTATACGTATTAGTAATAGTAATTTTAAAAAGCACTTTTCTTAAATAATAATTTTAATCCCAATTACTAAGTTAAGGCGCAGCTTTTATTATTGACATATTTAAATGAAAAATATAAATGTATAGAAAAAAAAAAATGAATCTCTTCACACTGCTGAACTTAAATAGAAATTATATAAAACTAGAAATTTTATCATAATGATAGTACTGTTTATTGATGTCATTAATACAGAATTATTACACTTTTTATAATTTACTGCAATTAAGAACACATTAATGTACTCGTCGGCGATTAATGTCATTTTATTGAATCCGCCTCAGGTTCGTTTATAACATTGTCCCGCTTTCAAACCATGGTCAATCAAATGTTCTTTGTCTATATTTAACTTGTTTCCAGCGATCTGTTGTTTTACTGTTACAAACTTAGTGTTTCAAGCAATTACTGACTGCTAATTTGTCTATCTTTAATCTGAAAATTAATAAAATGTAATTACTTTCATCTGCGCATTCGCTTTGTGCAGATCATTAAACTTGTGTACATACATCAATGTATTTTTTACTAAATATCAAAAAATAAAGTATTGCGAAGAAATTGTGATTTTTAGTTGTGTGACGCGGCGTTCGAGTTTACCTTGATATTTAACTTAAATACTATAACCTTGGAATTGAAATATTTTTAGCAAGTTATTTAATAATTTTATGCCATGGTCGCCTATCACTTATCATGCTATGAATTGATCAAGAGTCGGTCTTTCTGATGAGACAACAATCTATCAACATATTTCCATTCATCCTTGTTATTTTTAGCGAAGTACCTAACCGTTGTTGTGCCTATAACATTTTGTGTGGTGTCGTGTAGCTGTAGGGAGATGGGACGGTAGACGCAATCGTCCGGTCCCTGACGCCGTGTGGCTGGAGCAGCACCGCCGCGCGCTGCCCTTCGTCATCAAGAGGGAGAACGAGCGAGGGAGCACCGCCGCGCCCAGACTTGTAAGTTCTGCACAAAACATTGTAAAGGACCTCACTGGTATGGGGTCCTGATTCAAAACGTGTTAACATGAGCATGACACTATTGACCATCTTATATACAGAAACCTGGTGGCGATCTGGAGTTCGATTCCCAAATCAGTTCTTATGCACAGAGTACCATTCATTCCTGGGTCTGGAGTTGTCTGATAACTAATTATGTCAAAGCTTTGTGTGTATTTGCAAGCCTCTGCTTGACTTCATTCGGGATTAAAGATAATATTTTGTGCATTATCTTCTAGATAAAGTTGGGTGAGGGCGTAGAGATTCGAGAGGAGCTCCTGCGTGGTGTAAAATGGGGTGACTATCGGAAGGTGACGCGAGGGCTGGCAGCGGCGCTGTTCTCGCCGATCGAGCTGGCAACGTGCTCGGTGACGGGGCAGCGCTGGTCGCGCGCGGGGCAGGAGTCCCGTCCTACGAAGCCGCCACTGGACCGGCGCCGCGTGCACGCTCTCATCTCGTACGTGAGCCGCCACTTCCCCGACGTGGAGGTCAGCCGGATCAAGCAGGTGCTCGCCTACAAGTGCAAGGAGAACTGCGCCGCGCTCAGGATGAGGACCGCCAGGTGAACTTACACTTTTGACGACACTTGTCATGCTCGTAGCTAGGGACTTCTACTAGTATATTTCCATAATATAGTCTTTTAACCACACTAGACGCCTCCTCCTCTTTTGGTAACAAGTTCAAGAAGAGAGTTTTCAATTGATATAACAGGACCTTTTTAACTTTAACAATACGAAAGTATTTACTACCATTCAGGTAGCCTGGTAATCAGGAAAAATACCCGGCCTGAGAGTTAGAAATAAGTTGGAATGCCATTTTATCAAGTTTTCTGATATCTTAATTTTCAACAGACTCCCCGCGTCAATACAGGCGGACATGGAGATTGCAAGGCAAGCTTGCTTTATTATTTAGTTATTTATTTAGTTAAATAATTATAGGATCTCTTGAATTATAGATATCTAGTTCCCTTTGTTTGCCCCGTGAAATGTTGAGATAATGCTGAGCTACAATGATCAGTCACATTGACTACTCGGAACTTTATCAAGTTATAAATAAATCGAAACATATACTTGTATCTTACAATTGTTCGAAAAATAAATGTAAGAAACCTTTTGAGCTGGTGACCAGTATAAGTGTAGTGGACCAGTAATTTCTGTACTCATAATTATCTCCTAAAATATTTGCGCATGCGTGGCACAAACGATAGGTATATTGACCTGAAGCAGACTGTAAGTACCTACTGTAGTATTATGATAAAGACACTTAAATTTTTATTAATCTTAAGAAATGTACGAGAGGTTATCGCTTTACCATGTGTGCCATGCTTATCGCCATAAGTAGTTACGTTACGAAATGACATCAGAGAATACCTTGAACAAATAAATAATGATATCGGTTGAATCATGTTATTAACGAGACAGTGTTGACATGTTTTCGCCATGCTGGTACGTTATGCTAAGCATAACATTCAGATAGCGCGCGTCCCGGCTGATAAAGTGGGGCCTGGGGGGCCAGAACCGGCCCCTTGACTTTCTACTTAAAACTTTTGTATGATAATACAGCTAAACTATTTGAATTACCTCTTGTTCAGTAATCATGTCGTGTAGGTGTAACGGGTGTAAAATAATGCTTAACGAAGCCGAGAGTACTTGTACTCCCGTCATTGTGAACATTTTGTCTGGCCCATACCTAGCACCTTCTGGTTACGGAGATATTGAAGGTCAAAGTTCCAACTTTATTTGACGTTCTTTTTTCGGAACCTGTTTTTAAATGCTATAACTTTATTTTTAATACCCTGATCTGATAATAAGATCTCTCTACTTTTGCATGCACTATAAACATAAACTTTTGCGTGCGTTATTTTGCACGCTTCAGTAAAAAAGCAATATTTCAAAAATAAACGTTGTTTCCCAGCAGTTATTTTTTGTACAATGTTATTTCGTTGTTTAACAGAATGCGTAAATGACTGCTTAGTCATGGGTCTTTTTACACTTTGTATCTTTTGTTCATTAACTTATATGGAGTAAGTCTTGGCAAAACAAAACGTCAACAAAATCCTCCGAAACTGTGTTAAGTACAAATTAATATTGTTTGTGAATATTCATTCAAAAACAATATTAATTTGTACTTAACACTGATAAATAGTTGTATAGAAAAATAACTTGAATAAGTTATTTTTATC
The DNA here is from genome assembly GCA_917490735.1 of Dryobotodes eremita. Lineage (NCBI taxonomy): Eukaryota > Metazoa > Arthropoda > Insecta > Lepidoptera > Noctuidae > Dryobotodes > Dryobotodes eremita. The sequence goes on from OU823255.1 coordinate 16,390,129, forward strand.
AGTGCTTAACTTGTATTTATGGGAAATACCTTTTGCCCTGAATCGGGACTCTTGCAGGCTGATAATGATAGACTTATCAATATTAAAAAGATTGATTGGTTCTATTTGGGGGCTCATGACAGATACATACTAGGTAGATACAAAGATAACAGATAATCAAAAGTAGAAAAAAATGTTATCTTTTCTCTTTAGTTTAAACATTAATATTAATATGCCGTATCTGTATCAATTTTACTGTGTGTACATAAGTAATATAATAAATAAATAAATAATATTCTGTAAGCTATGTTGTGAAAACCAAATTATAATATTTACATAATATATAAACTAACAGTCTTAAAATAATATTAATAATATGTACATGTATATAAAAAAGAAGGAAAAAAATCATAGAGCTTCAAAAAATTCGTCGTTACTGTCAGCAGGAAAAGTGCCCAAAAGGCTGGCAGCATTGCCACGTTGTATGGCGATGTAAACTACAAAATATAATGTAGAAAAACATTTATTAAACAGTGCTCACCCTGCAGCGAGAAAGACCTCATTATTATTATTATTATATTTATTGTCCAAAAAGTTTGCATACTTTGAATGCCCTTTAAAACATTTGTTTCTACTATGTGGTTATCAATAGGCGCGTACAACGAATACCCTCGCTATCATGGGGCGTAACTCCGTCACCATTTTAATTGAATATAGGAATATTTTTAATCAGTATTGGTTCTTATAAATAGACCAAATGTTTTTGTTTTTAGCGTTCGGTTAACTTAAGGTTAGCAAAATTCTGCACACGTCATTGAATAGCCTATTTATGCCTTACTCTGATTGCAGAATACATAATTCTTAGCAGATTAAATTAAATCATCACCATAGCCCTTTTCTCAACTATGATAGGGTCAACTTCCAGTCTGACCCGTTGCAGCTGAATACCAGAATAGGATTAGTTAATTAATACAATAATATGATTGGAAAGCAATAAACACAGTATTATTTAAATAAGGCGAGTTTGAAGTTCATTAAAAAAAAAATGTGTTTATCAAGGGAAATACTGAACTAAAGAGTATTATTGGTTTAAATTCAATGTTCAATTTTTTAATTATCAGTACCTAACCTTTTCGTACTCCTGACCTTTATCGTGTTTTGATAATTCAATTTGATCGCTTGTTCTTTTTTTTAGGGTTCAGTAAGCCATATGGCGCAAATATGAATCTTAAAAATTGCTAATAATGAAAATAAATAGTGTAGGGGTAGCTTTCCATGCATAGTACTGGATGGCCATGTTTTTGTTGCATCTCGTTGTGAGGATGTGCATAGGTCTTTGAAACGCTCCCTCTAATCATTCACAATGCTCATAAATTAACGATCTCGTCAAATTTTTCACGCCTTTGCTCAATTATACATTGGGTGGGAGCAAAAGAGATGTGTAAGAGTCGATGTAGATGTCGACAAACGTTATAATTTGTTGTAACAATTTAACATGTTGTAATATTTATTTTAAGACGTTACTAATACTGCCACAATGGCTATTTTACTAATTAATATTGTAATATTCTTGTTCCGCGCCACTCGAGGCAGTAATACAATTTGTAGCAGGTTGTCGAACTGTTTCAGCGATTCGACCAATTACTTGCTGAGTGCGGCGGCGCGGCCACCGCCCTGTGACGTGGACGCGCCCGGCGGGAGTGCGCGCTCCTCATACTCTAACTAGTAAGTAACCCTGCAGCTGCTTTGGAAAATTGAACTCTATGGTGTATGTTTTTTCGCTAGGAATCCGTTTAGCATGGATCGATTGCGAATTTTAGATTAAATATTGTGTGTATAATTAATGGCATAATGAGATGCACTACCCTCTCTCTTTGTTAGACAAATAACGTGGGTAAGCAGTAAATTCATCATGTGTGTTTGTGTGCCATTGCAGTAACTGCTCTATTAGTCAAAGCTTGGTTATGGCAAAATTGTCTATGAGAATGGACAGGATTTTTCTGATTTATGGATTTGATTTTACTAGGAGTAATCAAAAGTCATAATTATCATCTCCCTAAATCAGCTGGATATTAGCTACTTCGCTAAACTTCGCTTACCTGGAGTATGTTGCAATTTGAGCTGTTGCATATGTCTTTGAAACCGCCAGGGCAAGAAACCTAGTGGTAGTATTGTGATTTCCTCCAGTGGTTAGTCGCTGCGGTAAGCGGGTTACGGGCATGACCCTTAAAGTCCCCGGTTTAATACGGTGCCCGTTAATACGGGCACGATCATTGGAGGGCCATGTAGGCCTGGCCTGAAGCAACTTGCCTATGTGTGTGGATGCATTGGTTATTGTATCCTGTTTTATGTATTGCAAGATGATGTTGACACCGGGTTTTTATTTTTATTTTAGCGAGGCTTCGAAGGGTCCCGGCGGCGGAGGCCCGGGCGGCGCCGGGGGCGCGGGGGGCGCGGGCGAGTTCTCGCGCGGCGGGGGCGCGGGGGGCGGGGGCGCGGCGGACGACGCGGACGGCGAGGCGCAGTGATGGCCGCGCGCCACGGTGTTGCATATCAATTTCATAATCTTGTTATTTTTTACCAAAAAAGAAAAGAAAATAAAGATACTCGTCGCTCGGCGTCGCTCTCGAGGCGCGTTCGTCGGTCACCGCGCGCGCCGCTCGCTCGCCGACGGGCTCCCGTCGATCGTTTGGAAAGATTTATATTTATTTGCGCGGCGTCGCGACGACGAACGACGGCGGTGAGTTGCCCGTGTAAAATATTCATATTTATTTAGGTGATATTTTTCTATTGGCTACTGATAAGATTTTATCTCGTTATGTATCTGCCGGCCGCGCCGGGGATGCATTGTCGTTTGTAAGGAAGGGGAGTGGAGTCGTGCCCGAAGCTCTAGCAATAATTTATCAGGTTCCTAAGACATGTTTTGTAGTTAGATTCTATTTGCACGAATTTTCGCAAACACTGCCGCTTTATTTCTAAATTTTTTTATAGACATCAGTCAGTCGTTTTATTGCTTTCTATATTTTATGTTTAAATATAAATCGAGTCATTTTCAACGTTACGTTAAAAATTTGTATATGAGGCATTTAAGTGCTGTATGAGGGACCGTTGCAATTGCAAAGTAAATATATCAAAATGGCATAATTTTTAGAGCTATCTTATAGATATTATAGTCATTTCGTTTTATAGGTGTAAATGATAATAAAGAATTTATTTTGGAGTGTCAAGGTTTGGATATTGTAAAGTCTTTGGAGAGCTGTGATCATGATGGATATAAAGCAGTCATATTTTTAAAATATACATTTAAGAGTTATAACGTAATTATACTATTGTACAGTCGGTCTGTATAATAAGGAGACGTAAGAGGTAATCAGTAGCCGGCTGGCCGGGCGCACAGCGCCGCGTCACACGCCGCGCCGCGCCCGCGGCCGGCCCGGGCCTAGCTATGCATCTCACAGATGTATTATCATATCAAAAAAGCAATAACTATTATTTGATAAAGAACGATTTATTTCATTTTTAAATACTATTTTAACCAAGTTGTTATAAATGTAGTTAGTAAATTGGAAAGATCTCTTGAGAAGTCCACGGTCATATTATATAGTTCTTTTGAACAATAACTAAATTCTCATAAAGATAAAGTCTCACGTTTACGTCATATCAATTTGTAATACTTAGTTTTTCACTATTTTGTACATCTTGTACAAAGAACATAATCAAATTCATTAGATCATAGAAACAGGCAGATTACACGTAGCAAGGCTCGCGACAGTGGTCGGGATGGCAGTCTGATTGATATAAATTGTTTATTAGTTGGAGCGAGCAAACCATGGGATTGTTATTTGTAATTTTGTAGACTGCTATACGATGCACTGTCGATCGGACAGAGTCGCAATGAACTAGTGACAGATGTAACGTTGCACTGGAATGTTACGCTACGATGTAATGGTGGTCGATGTACAAATAGTTGCCGTTTCTGTGGTCTGAGCCGTGTACACTACACAGTACACTATCTGCACATCTTTAGCAGTCAACTGTAAGAGATTGGTGTACCTATGAATAAGTTACAGTTACCAGAGTTAGGATATATAAGTAGTCACGCAGTGCTACTGAGTAAAATCTTACAATTATGTAATATTTTACGATGCCAATTGAAAGTCTTAATGCTCAATTTTGCCAAATTTTACTTGCCGAGAACGCGTCTTGTCTATTAATTTCGTATTAACGTTTGGTATAGCACACATTCCCGTTACTAAAACACCTTTAGGTATTTGAAAGTGAGAAGGGAATGGACAGATTGCTCAATATATGAAATATTTGTATTTCGTTTATAGTCCACAACACATTCACATAGAACTTGGAAATTTTTGGCCCAATGAAAATTATATCATTAGAGAAGTAAATGAAAATTTAATTGTAATTTAGAAATGATAAATTGAGAGTTAAAAGGATTTGCAAGTATATATATTTGTGACGAATGCTCGAGATGCAATATGTTAATTTAGTGCCAAATGATAAGTTAACTCGTAGCAATATATTGTATCCTAATGCTCTTGTGTAATTTCTCACGTAGTGTTAATGACCTATGAGGTTTCGAAGGTTTCTTTTACAAGACTATAATATATTTATACAGGGAAAGTGTTAGGTATGTACTGTTGTTTGGATTTAAGAGTGTTGTTGGGGTAAAATACTCATTGAGGTAGGGTGTAAAAATAAACGTAAGGATTCCATCGTACAGCCGAGAACTGGAATGGAGAACTGGATACTTTAACTGCCTAGAATAGTTTTGATAAATATTTTATTTGAATTTATTGTTTAAATATAAAATTGAAATCATCAGAAATAAATGAACCTCCACCTGAGACAGGGTAATGTCTTTTTAAATGAACAAGCTTCCGCAGCTGTGAGTACAGTTATTTTTACACTCTGACTTTATAGCACTGAATGAGCAATGGAACAAGAGAATTTATTTACTCAAATAAGTTTTTTTTTAATTATTTACGATAATTTTGTACTAAATTTTAATATACATTATTTTGCATTTTATGATTGTAATGGCAGCTGTCCATATCATGTGAACGATACAATCGGTCACTATAATTTAGGGTTTCATAAATAAATTTAAAATGATACATCGAACATGACACATTGGGCACAAATATTATTAAAAGTATGTACTTTTTCTTTGCTTGCTATTGTTAAATAATAATTGAAATCTAAATAACATTGTTCCTGATACTCGGTCGTAGTAAGCTTTGTGAAACCCTAATAAGCGTTAATGATGTAGAGTGGGGCGGCACTCGGTCGGTAGTCGCGAGTGGCGCGACTGTGGCGCGAGTGTGGCGTGGCGACGTCGTCCGCCACCGGCCGCGTCCGGCCCACTCGGCCCTTAGTTTTCACTGAGCAAAATCTTTGAACTTTTGTATATAAAGAGAACAACATCGATGCCACTGTGCTCTGAGAGGACACAGCGTTGTGCCAAAATTACGTGCTAGTCTTTAAAAACAAATGTTGTTATCATTTTCAGATTTTATTTAGTCCAGAATGTGTTTGTTCCTGTGCTGTGAAAATATTTTCTAACAAACCAACACTCGGTGAAAGGTGGTGGTGAGGGACAATGTGGTCGCTTTATTCTCGCGGTTGACGGTTCTTAGTTCTTAGTCTTGTAGAATATGATAATTAAAATGAATATTTCCTCATTGGAGTTCCTTAGACGTATCATTTTGATATAATAAATCTAGGGCAATGGTGGAATAAAATTGCCGGATCTACGGCGCTATAAAATCGGTCCTTTGTTGTAAAACTGACCACATTGTAAACTAAAATTACGGATTTAGATCGACAACTATAATCAGAACTGTCAATACTCCAAGCTATCATAATCAGTCGTAGGACTAGCTTACTAATAGTTACAAAACCTATAGGTTATCCCGAGCCCTTTGTGCCTAGGTATAAAATTCTCACTTTTATAAAATTGACATGTTTGCCTGTGATATTATTTTTTCTATTAGTTAGATTAGTTGTAGGAACACATTCACGATATGTGCAGTGGCGGCAGAATTTTGGCAAGATCGAATTTTCCTCTAAAATTAAGTATAGTAAGGATCGTCCAAAGCCACCAAGCTATAACTGTTCCCGTGTAAACGATTGTAGTTGTCGATGGTTAAACTAAATTGTGTCATTAAAGACGAGTCATAAAAGCTAATTATTTAGAGTTACGAAGTGTTGTGTTGGTTTGTTGTTATATTTATAGTATTTATGAAAAATGCACATAATAATTTAGCTTTGAGCTTGTGCAATATTATTCCAAATTGTTTATAGAAGAAAACTGTTATAATTATTTCTAAATTGTTATATATTTTTATAAACGTAAAAGACAAAGGCAACTTAAATTATATTTTTGTTGTGCATTTATTATCAAATTTTATCAATATTCAACCACAAACTCATTGTGGACTGTAATGTCTGCGTCTGTGAAAACTGTTAATTAGGTACAGTAGATGGTTTTTTTATATATGCTAATATTGTGAGTCAATTCTAGTAATGTTAATGTTCCCTTTTATTTAGAATAATTTACGTTAATAAACAAATTAATCTAAGATTGCTCAACCAAGATGCAATGCTAACTGCAATGTAGATGTACGAAATAATTTTATATTTGTCCTTTTATATTATTTATCTGATATTTCAGTTTTATTCATTTGTGAGTTATGGCAGCGCATGTTAGTCTTATGTTTATTCTTAAGAGAGGCCAAATGTTGACTTGCTTATGTGAGACTGTTTTGCCAAGAATCAGAAAGTATATTATTACCTACATTGTTTTAAAATAAATGCTTTTATATAAAATCAATCCTTGTTTTCTAATTTATCTAACCTGTTACCTAACGACACTATAATATACCTACATACAAATAGGGTGGCGTACACCTGTCTACCCCATATTAGGCGATAAAGATGACGATGCTGCTGAGTCAGCATTGCTGACGATTTACCATGATACTTTTACCTCTTACGAGTTGCGGCTAACCTTCTGAAAGTTAGAGCTAAATAAGTCATCGGGTCAACTGAGTCATTTGTACCCAAACCTAGTTCCCCGATTCCATGGGGAAACCGCAACCCTATCTAAAAGGATTGATGAGGCAAGTTGAGAAAATATGCGAATCGTACATTCTGGGTCCCGAAAACCGATCGCGATTCGTGTAGTTGTGGCATACATAGCACGTTGTCTGTGTCGAGCAGACGTGAGACGGGCGAGTTGAATGACCCATAAGTAATCAAATAAGATCTGTTTAAGAAAATGTATCTAAATGAAAATAAATGAATGCATAAAATATTTATAGGATTTTTTAACTTTCATCGGAAGTTTAATGCCTTGAAAGGGGGTTTCTATTTGTAGGCCACCACGGTATGAGCTGGTCAATAAATACTCAACTACCTCATAACCGGTATTTGCGGAAAATACGATTTTTACCGGATGTTGATAGTTGGCAGACATGACACTACTTCCGGTCAGTCAGTTTTTGAACGGTCAGCGCGACGCGGTGCGGTCATAAAATAAATCAGAGTACGGTTTCAGTCTTACGTCACCTTTTTTTATATACACACAACTCGTGAAAACTATAATACTTCACATTATTTTTGTGTCTATTTTTGCTCTAAATGTAATAAAATAAATCGAAATTACGTTTCGTTTCATGAAATGGCCTTGTATTTATTTGCTGTCAAAGAAATCTAGCGTGTTGGTTGATATGTCAATGTCATTGTCAATGTCAAACGAGCATCAATGAATGAAATCGTAACTTGTAAACTTTCTACTGTTTCTTTTTCAGTTTACTTACATTACATCTGTAATTAGATCATACCAAATCAATCCGGGCATTTCTTATCATTTTATGTCTACGTCTAAGAACAAATCTTCATCAGCAGGATATTAGATGGCGTTTCCTCAGCCCAACGCACAAAGAGGTTAGATTAAAATGTTAAAAAAAAAACATACAAAATTCAACCAATTTATAAGATTTTTCATAAATGTAATAACCTATTTGTTTGCAGAGCTAACAAATAGGAAAATATTAGAAGAGCTGCAGTTGAAGAAACAGATGCTCCTGAAGCAAGGTGCTGTGGCTCCTCTGACCGCTACCTCTATATCTCTGACACAGCCCAGCCCTGTCAGCCAGCTGCCTATGTGCTCTATCCCACCTGGCTCTGCTACTGCTGTAAGTAAAAGTCCGAAAGTATTGACCATAATATTGATTTATATGAAAGTAAAGGTAATTTTGATGATTGGGATGTTTGTGTTGTTTAAAACAGAGTTTGCCTTGTTTGTTGTTATACATATTCAGAAATGATATCATTATACTTGTGTATTCTTGATTCTTAATCATTTAGACAAAATCTAATAAGCGAAGCACAGGACCAGTTGATGTAGTGAGCTTTGAGGGCGGAAATGATGATGATGATAATTAATGTTAATGAATCATACACGTCTTTTTTAAGGGATTTCCTCAACTGCCTGAAGCAAACATAGTGAACACAAGTCACAGAGCAGCATTACAGCACGCTAACGCTACATCCTGTGGCTACTTCGTCTCTCAAGACTCATCATTTGGAAACCAGATCCTCCCTGTTCTACCCAGATTTGATAATAAGTGATACAGTAGCAATGTCTGCAGTAATGAAGCTGAAAACCCTACAAGGACATTTAGAGAGCTTGAATGGGTTCGCAGAACCAAAAGTTCAATATGAACAATATGAGACACCAACCCATCTTGCTGCTACTGCTCTTTACACTATTCAGGTAAATAATAAAATTCATCTTAAAAATATTTAATGCAAGTATGTATCTACAAATTGATGTAAAATTCTCAAGCAAATATCATAATATTCAGTCAAACAAAAAATTATCAATTTAGCTGAGCTGTATCTTTTTCAACTTATTTTGTCCCACTGTCGAGCAAATGCCTCCCCAATATAATTCCATACTTAAGCATTCCTTTATTATATTTGTTACAGACACAATTTGGATCCATAGAGAACTGCACTGTCCTAGACGCCGGCTGTGGTCCAGGTATATGGGGTATCGGCGCGGCATTGCTAGGCGCTAGTGTGGTGACGGCCGTCGATATCGACGACGATGCGCTAGAGGTGTTCAAAGAAAACGTCGATGAAATGGAGGTGACCAACATTGATGCCGTTCAGTGTGATTTTCTGGATTCAAGAGTATGCAGGTATAAATAAAAAGCAGGTGTAAACCAAGTATAAATCTTAAATCAAAACTAGATTTAAGCACAGAATAGAATTAAATCTATCAGTTTTAGATTCATGCCTGAGCCCTGTTCCAAAATATGGGCCTGAATCTTTTGGTTGAGCAGTCTAAAAATCTTTTTGGGTGAGACCCCTCTTTTTTTATTGTGGGAGGTCGTCAAATGACTTCTCCTGCTCAAGGCAGAGCAGGAGGCCGTGTCAGACTGTTACTGACTAAAACCCATCCGTGTTCCTTCAGTTGCCTGTGTGCCAGGGCCACGGTAACTCTTTCGAACAATCCGCGACGTGTGTGGCACCCCTGAGATCGTAGTAAATCTGTCATACACCAAATAAATACAGTAGTAAATCATTATAGGGTTGTAGGCTACAACCCTGGGCTAGTTTAAATGACGTAGGAGAGTGACCTACAAGCTGTAGACTAGTGCTTCTATGAATACTCTACATTCAGTTTTTCATTTTGTTGTTACCTATTTTCAGATGGGAAGGTTACTTTGACACAGTGTTAATGAACCCACCGTTTGGCACCAAGAACAATGCTGGCACTGACATGAAGTTTCTCCAAATGGGCACTTACCTCAGCTCTGACAGTGTCTACTCATTGCACAAGTCTTCCACAAGGTACTTATCCATATCTTAGTTTTACTATGCGCTAAAGTCGTTGCAAATCACGAATGTGCGTCATGGAACTTATGTCATTGACATAAGTGTTTAAATTGCATTGATTGACGCGAGCTCATGAAATGCAACAACTATGTAAGATTTAACTTCATTAAATTCAACAGGAGACATATAGAAAAGAAGATTAAAGATTGGGGGATGAAAGGCAGCGTTATTGCTGAGATGAAATATGACCTGCCAGCCACTTACAGGTTCCACAAGCAACATTCTATGAACATAGCTGTTGATATTTGGCGAGTATACCATCCCCATTAAGTAAATTAGTTATAAGGTAAAGGAATTGGATCCAGGCATAATTAATGTATTGCAAACTTTATACTGTATATTTTATGTATATCATTATAATGTAATAGGAAGCTAGAACACTGTTATCTTCCTTAAGGTGCAGCGCAGACGGCACACTTCTTGTGCGATCGAGTCTGCGGCGCACAAAAAGTCTGCATGGCGCGCAAAAAGTCGGTCGCGGATTTTTCACAGACTCAACGCACACGACGCACATCTTCGATCATTCTGTCGGCAGAGCTGTAGGGACGTAGACGCTATGGAAATCGTGCAGAGATCGCGAAGTATTATTTTGTACATGAAGTACACAAAAACGGAATAAACATTACAGCACACTTCTTCCCACAATTTTCTTTTTAAATGTCTATCATGATATTCTGCCTTAGAAGTATCATAAATTGCTGGTCTGTTTTGTATTTCTTGAATTAACGTCGTTACATCGACCTCTGGCGCCATGGCCATGGCGCCATAATAGATCGCGTGCGTTACGTCCACCCCTAGCAAATGCAGATTACCGACTAAAGTGTGCGCCGTCTGCGTTAGCGCGCGTTGAAGCAAACGTTCAATTTTTTTCACACACTTTTTGTGCCGAGCGGCGCGGTGCGGTCTGCCCGAATTACACGGATTTTTTGTGCGCCGGACTTTTTACGAGTCGTGTGCGTTACTGCATATAATTGCATAGGTTCTATTTTCACAGACTAAAAAGTGCGTCACGGATAGTCTGTCGTCTGCGCTGCACCTTAAACTCGAAAGTCTTTTGACTGTGTAATGTAATAATATAATAAACTTTTTAATTTTTTCTTCTAATTTATGTCCGCAATTAAAACAATTTTGTTTTTTATTATGTACAGAACTTCGAAATGGCTATGTATTTACTTGTGTGTAAGATTAAATGTAAATTTTTAAACTTATAAATAGTTAAGATGGACTGACAAATAAACTTATCAAATGATTTTTAAATTCTTTTATTTCTTTATTAAATTCGTCAGTCTTACAGTATCATACAGAGCTGCAATAAAAAAATACGGAATATAAATTCCGAAAAGAATGGATATTTAGAAAATTAAATACTGTATACATAGAATAACAAAATTACTTAAAAACATATTTCGATATTATTATTCTTATAAATAGTTTTTTTTGTAGTGGCTACCCTGGCTATGTGTCTATTCGTCGCCGAATTTGATGTTTTGTGCCAGTTTGATGGTTCCAGAGTAGTTGATGGTGACTGTGGAGCGTCTCATGTAGTTCTTCCAGGAGTCGGAGCCGCACTCGCGACCGCCGCCTGTAGCCTTCTCGCCTCCGAAGGCGCCGCCGACCTCCGCGCCGTTAGTAGGAATGTTCACGTTGACGATGCCGCAGTCTGAGCCGTGGGGGCCTATCCACTGCAGAAAGGAACAAACTAGGGTTAGGAATGATGTTAGGTGAATAAACGGACGCTTACAAGCGCCCAAATACTTGCTGTTGAAATGGCAGCATAAATGATAAATTCTGTTACAAACGAAGTTTGAGATTTTTTGCATAAGGTTGAATTAAAAAATTAAATAAAAAACGCATTAATTCCCGCTGTAATATGCAGGTCGCTACTTTGATGGTTTGAGCAGTGCCATATTTGGCTCGGATATTTTGAGCATTTATTATCCGTAACAAATCATGGCTAGTTTAAAAAAAATAGTTGAAAACCTCTTTTCAACGTACCTTGAAGACATCTCCAAGGTTTTCGGTAAAGAGACTGGAAGACAGGCCCTGTTCTACTTCATTGTTGTACTTAATGCCGGTGTCCAGGTCTGGGATCTCGATGCAATAGACGATGGGGGCGAAGCACTCGGTCTTCACTAAGGGGGAGTCGTGTGACAGGCCTGTTACGATGGTCGGCTCTACGAAGTAGCCTTCGCGGTCCATTACCTGGTAAATGAAAATTTTCGTTTTAGAGGTAGTGTTTGTTGAAGTTTTTTGACACAACTTTCAGTTTTACCTCGTAACCGTATCTGTTGCGCGCACTTATTTCAAGTCCACATAACAACATCAAGGCAAAAATGAACGCCAAAAAAGGTTAGGTACATTAATTGACGTGTTAAGACCTTGACAAGTCTCATTTTCCCAAAATGTACCTTTGGCGTTACATTATCGGCAACATGTGCTGTTTTAGATCCTTATAAGAGACGATTCATGCAGTAGATTAATTGGGTTCATACCTTTCCTCCAAACTCGATCTTGCCTCCTTGCTTGACGACTTCAGCGACAGTCTTCTTGTAAGCCTCGACAGCGTAGGGTGTGTGGAGGGGACCGATCAGGGTCTCTGACAGGAGGGGGTCGCCGATCTTGCTGACTACGCTGGAGAAGGCCTTCGATAGACGAGCCACGACTTGGCTGTATACCTGCGAAGTTTTTGTGGTTGATAACTTATCGTTATAGAAGTTATCAAATTGGTTTATTTCGAGTTGGCGGATATCCACAAAAAACATCATCGCTCAAAATATAATGTGGTTATGTCACATTCGCGGTGGCAAAATTTCCTACTGGTTCAATAATTTAGGAAGCAATGGATCTTGCCCTGTCATATTCGAATGGACTTCATGTTTAGTACCATATGGAGCTCTACTGCTTTGGTCTCAATGTCCAAATTAATAAAAATTCGTTTACAAATAATAAACTTTAGCAAAACTTTTAGGCTATATTATGTCAGGCTATTTTCATATTTGGAGCAACCAATCTTACCTTCTTATGAATAAACAGTCTTCTAGTAGTAGTGCACCGCTGTCCTGCGGTACCTGCGCAGGCGAACAGCGCGGCGTTCAGCAACAAGTCAAGGTTAGCGTCCTCGTTCACAATGATGGCGTTGTTGCCGCCCAGCTCCAGCAGGTGGCGCCCGAAACGTCTCTGGACTTCCACGCCAACCTTAGGAATACAGTTCGTTTTAATCGGATTTGAATGAAATGAAAAATTCTCAGTCACCTACAGCTCTGAGAGTTTATCCCTTTTATAAAGTACTAGCTTCTGCCTGCGACTTCGCGTGACTGGTTTTCCCGACCCACCTCGTCGCATCGCATCGCCTGCTCTCGCTATTACTTCGTTTTCGGTTAGCGTTCTTTCTGACGTTTTTTCTTTTTGCTCGGCTCTTGGATCATAGCGTGATGTTAAATAGCCTATAGCCTTCCTCAAAAATTAGGCTATCAAATGCAAAAAGATTTTTTCAAATCCGACCGGTACTTCCACAAATTACCCCCTACATACAAACTGACAAAAAAACAAATTTTACCTCTTTATAATAATGGTATAGATAGATCACACCCTGGTGATACTTTATTCACATTACAATCTACCCGATTTCTAGCCTATCAGCTAATAAATAGTAATTTGAATATAACTTACACAGCTACGTAACTATAAAAATAAGACATCGTCCAATAACGTCTTTCTTATTCATTTTACTTGAGTCACTTGTTTTTTTTTTTAAATAGTTAGCACTAGCACTGTAGTTTAGTGAGAGAGTGATTGATAGAACACCTCGAGTTGAGGCTACAGTCTTTACGTCCCACCTTAGACTTACACACGACTTTCAAGCGTAGCGTATTGCCTACGCTACCTTCGAAAATGAAAGGCGCTATGCCTTTGGGTGTTGCCAGCCATAGCTGTGAAGGCCTTACCTGTTGTCCAACAGCCGTGCTTCCAGTAAAGGAGACGAGTTTCATCCTCTCATCTTTCACAATCTTCTCTCCGATGTCTTTACCGCCGACGCACAGAGCGGCAACGGCGCCGGGAATGTTGTTCTTCTCTAGAACGCCCTCTACGATCTTTGTGACAGCTACGGCGATTAAAGGAGTGGTGTCTGATGGCTTCCATACGCTGACGTCGCCGCAGACCTGGAAGAATTGTTATGTAGTTCATTGGCCGGTGATGGTACAAGGGGACTTGTTGGGTGATTTGGTCAATGTTGATAGTGTCTCTAAAAGAATAAATAAATTTGTATATGCACTTAAAGGGGTTAGAAATATAACTGACATTATAACGGCGATAACATCATATCACGCATATGCCGAGTCGTTATTACGATATGATTTAATAATGTGGGGTAACAGCACTGATGATGATAGAGCATTCGTTGCTCTAAAAAAGTGCATTCGAGCAATTTACGGGCTCCAACCAGACGGATCGTGTAGACCTGTAGGTATTCAAAAAACTTGGGTTGTCACCGTTTTTATAGTGTTAAGGATTTCATTGCCAAAAAATGTTAATGTCAGTTACCTACTGAAGCATGTTATTACTATATTGGCAAAACATGTTTAAAATTATACTTTAACGAGTACCATCTTTTTATACCGTGTTTTTATGCAAATAAATATATTATTATATCGTTTATTTATTTTCATACTTATTTAAATACATTTTTAAATATATTTATAAAAACATTTAAAAATATAAAGTAGTCGTCCGCCGGTATCGGAAGCAGGTTCCAAGCTACAGGTGGTTAGGGCTCCAGAGACAGGAACCTCCACACGATGCGAGCCGTATTGAGGAGTACTGCTGCCTTCTGAATCAGGTCCTTGATCCAACCGCTTACCAAGAGCCTCGAGAGATGTTGTTGATCGAGGCTTTCGGCCATCAGGCCATTGGCCGATACGACAATCGGCACAATAACAGCCGAGTTCACATTCCACATGTCAACAACCTGGTGTGCTAAGTCGAGATATTTAATTAGTTTTTTTTTTCTCAGCTTTCACGTCATCTTTCTCGTCATGTGGAATGGTAACATTAATAATGATTGTGCGGCGCGCTAATCGATCGATCACCACTATATTAGGCTTATTGGCGACAATAGTCCTGACAGTAATGATTTAATGATAGACCGATCCCAGTACAACGTGATATGGTAATTTTCGAGTCTGGAATGTTTTGAGAACTGGGTCGGTCACATACTTGTAATACGGTACGTCAGAATCCACAAGTTTATATTTCAAAGCAAGTTGCTAGTGAATAATCTTGGCTACTTGGTTATGCCTGTGCAAGTACTCGCCGTTAACCAGACGAGAACAACTAGAGATAATGTCTGATGGACTCATCCGGACAATGGGATGCCCGACACCCGTCAACCGTCTCGTCTTTCATAATATGTCTCCGGTAGTTATTCGTCAACATAACTTCGTCCATAATTGCACAGACGAAAGCTTCAGTTTCCCCGAAAACCTTACTAAAATACTGCCAGTATACGGACGCTAAGAAATCTACACCGGGCTCATGAAGAGCCCGATAGAAACGCCCGTGAAGCTCCTTGCTTTGCCATACCTCTTTGCGGTCATCGGTAGTAAGTACTACAGGTTTGTGCTAGTTCTCTTTAGCCATGGAGAGCGACGTGTGTCCCTTGTCCACTGCGACCTCATTACGGTGCATACCCACTTCAGCTTTAAAAAAATATTCCCTGAGACTGCACACTTCGCGGTTGAGGAAGGTCTTCGCATTTAAAAAACGTCGACCCCCGCGCTTCCGCGGGATGTACAGTCTCATCACCGATGATCGTGGTTGATGCATCCGGTTTGCGGTCAGCAGTGTACGGACCTTCCTTTTCAGGGCGTTAAGTTCGGTCTGAGTCCATTTAAGTATGCCGAAAGAGTACACCCAGACCGGCATGACCCAACCGTTGAAGGCGCAAACCTTGTTTCCGCCTGATAGAAGACAATTAAATACTTTCTTCAGGCAGCCAAACATTGATGCCTATAGTAACATATTATTATAATAAAAAATGTCTGACATATCTCGGGACCCTGGGGTCCCGGTCCTTTGGAAGGCGTAAGAGGGGCCGAAACCAATTCGCAGAGGTTCCTTTGATCCATCTGATCGATGAGGATTTCCAAAGGATAAAAAAAGTATTGACTTGCAAACTCAATAATTAGCCCCCGGAAACGGTCGCTAGTTCATAGTGACTTAGCGACAAGGCGGCAACATGTCCTGAGGTACTGAGGAGTGGAGAGGTATTCCACGGCTATTAGAAAAATCTCGGAGCCCGGAAGATGGTCAAGATCCCTACCAGCACTTACTAGAATACTTCCTTCCTCCGAGCACGTTTGCTCTTGCGAATCTCCACTCAAGCCGACCAATAAAGGCAAGGATGAGGTGAGAGCTCTGGTCCTCGTCAGCGTTCACTCTGGCCGGTCAATAAAGGCAAGCCAGAGGTGAGGAACAAGACTTCTCTCGGGAGATAGGGTCCGTGGGGTCGCTACTGCCCAACAGCTCGCCACATGTTGCCCTGCGGGTTTCTATACCTCTCTTGGTCTGGCTCCTCACCCTAGACCCGTTCAAGCAAAGTAAAATCTCTACCGGCACAGAACTAGAATTCAGAGCGCGGAAGCCCCATCACAACGTGAACGTAGAGATACGGCGGTGGGGTTAATATTATAATAAATACAAAATAATTCAGAGGGCAGGTATACGCTAGTGCATGTTTAGCACTTGTCGATGAAAGTCTGATAAATGAATTATCTACACTGAAAGTTGACTATTCAACAGCGTAGTCAACTTTCATTACTATAGGATTAATATCTAGCTCTATAAATTATGCCAGCTAAAAACCTTGTTAAAGAACTCAGTTGTGATAACAATTATTTCATATTTTTGCCTATTTGGTCTCTTCAAGATAAGATAAAAAATTACATCAATGTTACACTGGGGTTTTTCCTCACAGCTCTTTGGTTTATAGCGATTGGATACTCAACAACCAAGAAGAAAATTCTCGGTTCGAGTTTTAGGTCGCCCTCTTAGAAGTTCTGTTGGATATCACAATCGGATAATCTGGATTCTGGATATTCCTTATTCATATTTTGAAGAATATAGCGTGATGATTATGAATAGGTACCTACACATAAACACTACAGAACGCCACGTGCTATGGTTCTTACATATCTACTCCTTTTGCTTCGTTTACGTTCGTTGAATAGGTATGATAGATAAATCCTTACCATAGCAATAGCACTGTTCCAGCCGAACACGGCAACAGGGAAATTGAAGGCTGTGATGATGCCGACAGCGCCGAGAGGGTTCCACTTCTCAATGAGCACGTGTCCAGGTCGCTCCGACGGGAAGATGGTGCCAGGGAGGGTTCGCGACAGGCCGAGGGCCAAGTCACATACGTGGATGTATTCAACCACCTCTCCAATAGCCTCGGGGAGGATTTTTCCTGTGAAGGTAGGTGGATAGGAGTTGAACTACACTTTTATCTTTAGGGTTTTTATTCGGTTGGTAAAAGATCAGCCTGTATCGTCTGTCTTATGGTTTAGGTAACATCACGTTGGTACTTAAGATGAACAGTCAGAGTTTGAAATAATCATGGTAGGTCTTTATAAACAGTAACTTCAAATCTAGTTATGAATACGTCTACGGTAAAAAGTTACGTTCGGTTCTTAGTTAAGAGCGGCCAACCCGTCATATTTTTCATACAAACGCACGTACGTGATTACAGCGTTGTAACCCATCTAAAGTAAAAAATATTAATTTGGTGAAACAAATTCATTATAAGCCTCCAAAATTCTGCTTTTTTGCACAAATTTTACCTGAACTTTGGCCGTTCATAATGTACTCATAAATTGTAAAAGTAAACAAAACATCCTCATAGAAACCTTGCACATGTAATGGAGATTCTAAATGACAAAAATTTTTTCCAAAAACTTGTAAGGCTTTTTCAAAAAAACGTATTTCCTGGAACAAGTTTTGTGAAATCTTTGCGCGCCAATTTTCGTTCGATGTTATCGCGTTCTCACTCTTGCTTCTTTTTCAAACATTGCGTTGGATGAAGCAACAACCTTTTCAATTATGCTCGCGTTGACGATGGTCGGACCGCGAAGGGCCCTCTTAACAACGTATCCGCAAAAAAATTCCTAAGTATTATTATCGTAATATTTTCAACATTGGTGGTACCACAGCTTAACTATTATCTTCCATATCAGAATATCTAATAATAATAATAATGTATGTTCCTATCTTTAAAATGTAGGTAAATAATTATCAACTTTGTCTAAGATAATATTTGAGTCAACAAACTCGCCCTGATTAGGTACCTACGAGTATTTAACAATTTAATATACTTATATAAAATAGCCTCCAAGAATGGCGATCCTCAAGTTAACGTCCGGTGTAGGCCTATTAGGCAGTTAACTCCGCTACCATCTTGCTGGTAGCATTTTGTCCACAGCCTGAATAGCTTGGCTTATAGTTTGTGGCGATACGAGACAGAAATCTAAAGACAAACATGAACTCGCGATGTGTAGCTTAACTTACCCATTTCCAAAGACACGAGTTGTCCAAGAGGCTGCAGCTTCTCCCTGAGAGCGTCTCCTATCTGCCTGACGACCTCTCCCCTGGCGGGCGCTGGGAGATCCGCCCACGTGTGCCATGCTTCCTGAGCCGCGGCGGCACAAGCCTCGTAATCGGCCGGGCTGGCCGCCTGCACCTCCGCTATGATCTTACCGTTGGCGGGGCTGAACGACTTGATTACCTGATGACAAGTTTGTAACGCTGTTTAAATCAATTCTCAAAATTTTATTGCATTCCATAATGTTGGTAAAACAGTTGGCACCTAAACTTAAAATTAATGAAACTATTATGGATTAAATCTTTGGCTACAATATGAAATTTTCGATCATAAGACATAGGTAATCACCAAACGAATATTGCGAAACAAAAATAATCACACCTTGCGATAGAAACATCTAGAAAAGTTTCAGTTGCTCTTGCCTAGCTATGTTATGGGTAGAATAAATAAGGTAGATAGTAGGTACGAAAAACTTGGATCATTTTTCAAGATCAACCCTTGATTTTGAACTATGGACTCACTGTGAAGTTTTATTGAATGCAGCAAAAACGTAAACCTTTCTGTGTATTATTTCGAAAATAAAGAACTGATTCTCTACGGAATTGAGACAAGAGCTTGGTCTTCTTCGTTGCACGTTGGTTGGTCTTGGTAGACAGGTAACTTACAATTCAGATTTTAGAAAGCCACTTGTTATAGAAAAGCAACACGTACTTAGGTAGGTATTGGCACGCCAATTTACAGAGATAGGTAGGTACATACTTATGTACCGATTCATATTTCAGATTTATCATAAATGACGCAACGTCAACTCGCTACATTATTTAAGATTACATATAGGTAGTTATCTTGACATAGGTAGGTACATACAATTAAACAAACTGAGCTGAAATGTGTTAACTGTATTGTCATCATTCTTAACTATGTTTGCGTTTATATATTTTGTCTAAACAATGCTTACATAACTCATGTCATTAGAGTATCGTATCTAGTACAAGAACATAGCGCACTTAGCCGAGTATAATGCAAAATTACCTACTACTGTTTCTTTGAGACTTCTGCTGAAGAGAACACCGTAGTTCGAATCGCAACTAGGATTGGCTCTATTTCTTTAGGCCTAACTGCACATAAACGCGTTCCAGAACAAGACGTCCCCTTTCTTTCAGCCCCAAAAAACATCGTCATCATAGGCAGCCATATTCCACCTGCTGCCGAGTATACGCCTCCTCCCTTTTATGCCATTTTTCCCTGATCTGTGCGAGTGTCTTCCAGGTCTTACCCAAAAATAGTAATCAATGTTTAATCCTGGGGAGCATGGTGGACAGGACTGGGCATGGCCGTACCCGGTACTAACTCATACATTTAGCTGCGATACATTACGTACCATATCGAAGTACTAGGAAGGTACAGGAAATTATTAATTCCCCCCTCCCCTCCTCCCTTTCGGTTAATTTGGCCCACCTTAGGCCAAAGGCTGAGTACGCCCATGGATGTATACATAGTATCTACCTACACGTGCCGCCCTGGGTTGGAAACTGTAGGTATCCGGCTTGTACGATGGATATATAGTGAGCTGCACCATAGAGGCTGATCATTTCTGTATTCTGATACAACCTAACGATATAAATATTCCTTTGTGATCATCCTCCAAATGTTATTGTCATTTCATGTCATTTTGGCATTGACACAGAGTACCTCCCATACTAATATTACCTCCCTAAGAGTATAAAAATGTTATATTATACTCTTTGCATTTTTGGTTTCATGTTTAAATCAGTGGTTTAAATTATGATTTTCTTAATCATTTTAGTACCTGGTTGTCTTTTAGCATTCTTATACATACTTAGTAAAAAAAAGTAGTTATCATGTCGGAAGAAAGTAAACAGGATTCGGAAGAGCTTGCTAATTTTGTATTTCTAGCACCAGATGAACAAAGCTCTTCAGAGAAACCAAGGTGTGATTGGTCATCATTAGAAGATTCCATTCAGGAGGAAAATAAAAAAAAGTTACTCTATGATGAAGGATTATACAGTCCAGGAAGTGGGGAATTATGTGCTAAATGTTTAACTATGTCAAATAGCTCAGTGCTAAGACATCAATATTATAACCACCCAAGTGTTTCTGATCCTGGCCTAAAAGAAGCTTTATTTCTGCCGGAGTACCCAGTTCATTTACCTTACAACGGCCAGGATCTGTATTTACAACTATGTAAGGAAATGAATGTTTGTCCTGTGAGAATGTTCCACAAAAATCTGCTGAATACCGAAATAAATTTAAGGTATTATGGTGTCAACCAACAAGGTGTTCGTGCTATGGCTAAAGCTTTGGAATACAACTCAAATGTATCCCGTTTCGATCTCACTTCTAATTTCCTCAACGACGATGCGTGTTACCATCTTGGTCAAATGCTAGGCATTAATAACACGTTAAGAGAACTAATTCTAGACGGTTGTCGAATAGGTGCTACGGGTATGCTTCGGTTAGGAAATCAATTACGACTCAACCGAAGTTTGGAATACTTAAGTATTTGGAATAACAATCTTGGAGATGCCGGTGGATTACACTTCGCTAAACAGATATTTGACGGCGCTACTGTCAAACGAGTGAATTTAGGAAGAAATCAGCTCAGTAAAGAGACAGCTTTAGCTTTTGCAGATATTTGGGAGTGGAAGAACAGTTTTACACATCTCGACCTCTCGTGGAATAACTTTTTTCATGTACCAACTACTTTTAAAATGCTAAACAAATTGGCATTAAGCTCATGTTTACAAGAATTAAATTTATGTTTTAATTCACTAGAGGGAGAGCGTGTGGCTAATGCGATTAAAATAATCCTGCTGATCCCCACACTCAAGGCATTAGATTTGAGCCACAACAAGTTGCAAAAGAAAGCGATAGATATAATAATATCCGATTTACTTTCGGCTCATAAATTAACAGTGTTTGATCTTTCTTACAATCCAATGACACCCCAAGATGCATATAACGTTTTGCAGAAAATGTTAAGTCCTACAATCAAAATAAAGAGATTATTGATGAATAGCATTTGTGTTCAGAAGCCGTTCATCGAACTACTTGCAAGAGTGAAAACGATGAAGAGGCGCAAGGACTTTGTATGTGAGTTTGACAACGTATTACAAAACTGGACTGTAGTAGGGCCCGATGCTAGAGTATTACTTCTACGAAGAGCTCAGTATCTTTGTCGGCATAAATTGGACATTGCGTTATATTTCATGGCTTTAGCCAAGAAGTACACGAGTCCCGTTCCAATCAAAGATTTGATACAAATACTAGACGATGATCGTGTGCCACTCGATGAGGATTTCATTAACGAGTTGTCTTGGGTGTTTCCTGGCCCAACCGCAAAGTCACGGACTATAAAATTGAGGTTAATATGTGAGATAATAGCGCGATTATGGCCGGATAAAAAACTACCGCCGACGCCATCGCCGGAGGAAAAAGCGAAAGAGACTGGCAAAAAGTAAAGTATCCACATTATTAATGCGGTTAGTTTTGTTGACTCAACCAAGACTCAACGACATAATTGTCAATAGTTCTTCGTAATATTGCTAAAAATTAAGTCGATTCCCTAATGACATTCACGACATCTATCGAAAACTAAGTAATGGTAGAATACATAAATCGTTATCTCTGCAAGTAGAGCTTTCAAAACGGAAACTCGTGGCATTAAAATGTACATTTTCGTCTTTTTGGTAATGAAGTACTTACGTCATTGTTCTATTGGATGAGCGATTTGTAATGTAATCAGTTATCATCACACCCTGTACCAAACCAAGACCAAACCACCAAAGTATACCAAAGTTTGCCTAATGTAGGTATAACTTTTCCTGACTTTTTTGCACCTACTGCGTATTTAAAACGTCGTTATTTTTATATCATGATTGTATTTTTTTAGATTGTCTTTTACTTTTTACTAAGAACGTTTTTGTTTTATTTAGGAAGTACTGTTTTTTATATTGTTAGAGATCGTCCGATTCATAATTACACGCCCCTCCACAATATTTTTTATACTTACAAACATTTGAAATGTGTACGTAAGTAAAAAGCAGTGGAGGGGCGTGTAGTTTTAAATTAGACGATTTCTACCGTTTTTACATCATTACTATAATACATCATTTTATTGATCAAGGTTGAGTTGGTTTTGAATTTGAATACAAAGTGCTCATTTATTTGAATTTTGCGCCATACCATATACAAAATGAGCAGTAGATACCTACGTACTTTACTACGTTATCTAAGTACTAATGCATAGCAAACAAGCCAACTGCGTTTTTAATTTCAGGATCTATCGCCTTATCTAAACAAATAAGTATTCTTTTAACTACTCACCTGACCGTTAGCCTGCCATTTACCGTTGAACACACCTACATTCTTCTCTTGCAGTCCCAACTCCTTCAGGAAGGAGTACTTGGGATCGTCAATGAGGTAGGAGGACGCGTTACGAGCCATCGGCACTCTTATCAATCGCAGGGACAATACACTCCGACACAATACACGGCTCATTTGTGCGTCTCTCGCTACAGTCTATCTTACAATAAGTATATTACATTTAAATAGCGAGATATGCAGTAAACAAATGTTATCATGTTTGTGAACAATTAAAGGCACTGCTACTTCTTATCTGACTGATAAAGTCAGTTGCTAGGTCAGGAGTAATTGATAGCTTTGTCCAATCGGTGTGTGGGGAGTAATTATTATCTTGCTGTACCTAAGTACCTAATTGTGTGCTCCCGCCTGTTATTATTTAAGTAGAAAGTTTGCGAAGTAGTGTTATTTTCTTAATTATTAAGAATAAAGATAACTAAATAGAAGCTGCGTGTCCCTTAGACTAATAAATTCTAAGTACTTAGCATTTAAGTTACACTATAGTTATCTAGGTATTTAGCTGCCTACCTGCTCCCATTTTAGTTGTATAATATTATACAATTATCTACCTACTTAATCACATTGTGGAAAGATAACAGAACATTCACTTTCATTAGACTTATAGGTACCTGTATTAATCTAGAAGAATGGCATGTGTGGGTATGGCTACATGTTGCACTCAAAAAGAAGAACAAGCTGCATCCCGCAATCATCAGCATCCCGTGTCCTCACATTCTCGTAGAAGTAGGCGATTCCATGCGGTCTCATCACGGAACTTGGATGGTGGCAGTGACGAAGTCACTGAGGTCACGGCACTGCACTACCCAAGCTGGGCCACTAACCTGTGCTGTGCCGTGACCTCGGTGCAACCTGCACAATGATTGCACCTGGTTGTTAGGTCTTGGTCTATACGACACTGCACTTGGTACTTACCAAAGTTGAAAGCATTCATTCACAGAGAGTACCATGAGGCCGACCGTTGCATTCGACAGACAGTCCGCGCCATATAGTAGTGCTCTATGATTTTTCTAGAAACCCACATGCGTGCTGTCCGCGCGCCGTGTCTCGCTTAATACAACAGATGGCCTGATTACTCCATCGAGTCTCAAGTGACGCTTCTTAGGTCCTATGCATATTAGATTATAAATTAAATAACTATTAGAACATTTAACAACTTAAGTTTATTTACTAAAGCTATAACATAAATTAACTACTTATTTATTTATCCTAATTGAACTTGAACCAGTGGTCACATTATTGAACAAGACTTTTTGTCTTCATCCACTTTTCCTTCTCTCAGTTCTTGAGCTTTTTGTGCAAGGTAGGTGTTTTCATCTCTTTTTTGCATCCACTCTGGCAATGGTTTGTCCCAGTCAGCTGGTGGTGCATCTCGTTTTTTCCAGATATCATTTCTGTAATGGGCCCTTAGTCTTTCCATTCTTCGTGCTTTCTCACTTGCTATTAAGGCTTCCTGTAAATAAATAGACTAACATTTTAATATACTATTGTAAGCGGGATAGAAAGGAACTTCTAAATCATAGGAGCTATGTGAATATTTTACTTGCAAAAATTTCCTTATTTTGTATGAAACCATTCAACATAATCATATTTTTGGTCAAGCATGAACATTCAGTAAAAACCATTTCAACCGCATCGACTGCAGGATCACTAATCATAATCATACAGAAAAGGTTCATCCTATCTAAAAAAAATCCCACAAAACTTTTCAAATAGAATAATTTATTTATACATACAGCAGCCTTTATATCCCTCTCATCTTCCCATTTGCAGCAGTTGTCATAGTCTTTCTTCCACTGGTTGCAGTCCAGAGTCTCACCATAGACAAAATACTGTTGGAACCGCCCTTTGAAGCTTGTGCAATCTTTATATTCATCCTTGTATAGCTGACATTCTCTTATCTGAAATAAATTTAGGAATAACACCTAGTTTAAGAAAATCACACCAAATTATAATTAATGTAAGAGAAGAAATGTTCCCCACTTTTGATGACGGTCAGAGGATTGTCTTCAATTTAATGTTAAGTTCTATGCAATAGGAGGCAATCCTACGCCACATATAACTGGCTGATACACCGATTTTTTTTTTTTCAAATTCATGATCCAGAAGACTAGTCAAGTTCATTTGCTAACTGATTAAAGATTCCTGAGTATAAAGAATATGATACTGACCACCCATTTATCATCCGGTTCTTGCTCTTCTTCGTTCTTTATTGTTTCCTCAGTTTCTTTTTCAACGTCTTGAGCGGTTTCTGTCATGTTTTTATTTATTATCGTAAGACCGTAACATGAGAAATTAAGTTATAACCTTAAATCCCCACTTACATAACCTCTAAACTTTGTACATGATTTTTAACAAATTATTTTGTTTGTATAAAGTACTATCAATTATAATATAACAGCAATTACATTATTCACAAATGTGTGATTATTTAATATTGTAATTTAACTTTTCGCAATATCAAAATATACAACCAGATGACATTTGACAGAAAACAATAAGGCTACATTCCGAATTCCGCCATGATCGCTCACAGCGCTCACATCAATAATTTACGTTCCGATTTAGATATCACGATTATGACAGCTGAAAGCTGTCAACAATTAGAAACGCTCGTGAACGCGCTCACAGTGCTCGCTCAATGTCAGCCCCAAACGTTGCACAAGAAAGAAAGACTGACTGGATATTTTTTTGAAAATGGAAGTTCTACGCATTGGCACTTCTGTTTTGTTGGTTGAGATACCAAAGGTGAGGCTCAAAACAAATCAACAGTACAACGGACAACTGTCATTTTTGACAGCGCTCACGATGATAATAATATAAGGCATGATCGACGTTATCGCAAGATGGAGCATGTCATGACGTCATCTACTACTGTGTTCAACTGTGTCTATGTATTGTTTTTTTGGATAAATAAACATTATTATTATTATTATCTATGACGCTTCACGGGACATTCTTATCGCGCTCACACTAATTCGGAACGGGTGTAAGCACGCTCAAATCGATTACAATGCAATTCGGAACACACCCTAATTTATCTTATCAGTCACACTCCTGTCTCACTTGACTGCATTGATTCTGCATTGAATCTGACAAAGATTAGCAATTTCGCGTAAGGTATAGTAATTATCATAAAATCGACTAAAACATCCAGAACTTGCCTAAGGCCACTTTGTGATTTATGACTGGAGGCTCCACGCCTTAAAACATTTTGGATTAAATGGTGTAAGCTCCACACGCTGACATGCTTACCAAACCAAAGGCTTCCGGTCCTGGGGAGGCGCCAAATCTCGAGACGCACTTTTTAATAAAATGCTAAGCTAGGCTAAAGTATGTTCAGTAAACTAAAGGTAGTTTGTAGTTGGAGGGGGCCTCCTCCGTATGTCAAATATAAAGGTAGGGTGCTATGCTATTAATTTAAAAACTAACGAAGCGAGCTCTGAATCCAACATTCTTGTTTCTTTACTTTTCTGTAAAAGTTTACAAAGTAACTCCCACAGGGTCTTTCAGTAAGGGCCCTATATAAAATATACTCTGTGGTAAGGGCTTCCTACCTTTTTTAAATAAAACAAAGTGTGTGTCAGATATCATCGAATTTTTTTATTCGTTTCAAGGGGCTATCAATGCCATTATGTATGGAATATGACATCATTCAAATGTCCGCCGCGGCTTCGCTGGGTGGCGCGCATTCGAAATGTCCAATTTTCCATGACTCTAGCGCATAATTCAGGCTGAATTTGGCCGCTGGCATGGGTTATGTTGGCTTTGAGGGCCAATGTGGTTTGTGGCTTATTCGCATAGACCTGCGACTTAAGAAAACTCCCACAAGAAAAAGTCTAACGGGTTTAATTCGCACGATCTCGGTGGCCAGTTCACGTCACCTCCACGTGAAATGAATGACCATGCCTTCAAATAGCTCGTGCAGAATGTCCAATGTGGCATGAGCTGTGTGGCACGTAGCGTCGTCCTGTTGAAACCACACGTCGTTGGTGTCCATATCATCCAATTCAGGCCAATAAAAGTTGGTAATCATCGACCTATAGCACTCGCTAGCCTATGGGTCAAGCGCGCGGAACGTTGCCCGAACAAAACACCCATTTTGATGAAACAATTTTATCATTTGCACGTGTTGTTGAACGCTGTATCCGTCCATGGTGATTTGGCAAAACAGACTGAATAAATGACAACCAATTTGACAGATGTAGCTTCAACAATATGATACTATCAACTGTCAAAGTAAGGAAGTCCCTATTGGAAGACCCTTTTTAATAATTACTATGAATGGTCAAAAGAAAACCAAACCTTTTCGAGGAGGGGTGCTATTTTCGACCTAGCTCTTATTCCTACGTTCTCAAACTTTCGGTATACCGGTGTGAGCAGTTAGTTTTGCCACCACGGACTTTAGAGAGGCTTAGTCCGCCACTGACGTTATACGCATAGCGCGATTGTCTTGGGTTATGTGGCATAAAGTGCTTGTTGGCGGTCAAATCGCGTGTCGGTTTTTGAAGTTTGCAATTTACGGCAAGTGCCAGGCATGTGGATCCGGTATTACGCAAGCTTAAGATCAGAGGGCAATATTTGAACGAAGAGTGAATTGAACGCACCCTCCGTCCTCACACGCTATTTTCTGTCAAAACACCCGTGTCGCCGTGATGACAGCAGCTGTTTTATCATGTCATGGTTGACGTTAATCCTATCATGTCAAGTCGAATTCTGACTGAAAATTCCTATTTCTGATTTTTGTGAACTTTGCACATAAATCGAAGATTACCATTACAAGAGTTTTGAAACTGTATTTTTCCAACAAACAGTCTGAACGAAATCTACTGTGTTTAATGTTGAAATTTTTTTAATTTCTCGAAGATGTCTCTGAATAAACTGGTTGGTGGCGACTGTGGGGGTAACAACTCCTTAGTTCAGCTATCAAATATTGTTCGTCGTGATGCTTCTCTCTCACAGCCACTCTCACAAGCTGACAGATTCGTTAACGAATTCATGGCACAAAATTCACAGATACCACAAACCTTCAATATGAACGCTTTGCTCAACAACTTACCTAAGGAAAATGCAATGAAAAGTGGCGCCTCTACATCGTCATATTTACCAGATGTTAGTACTCACATGAACAGATCATGGAATGCAGGTCCATCCACTTCATACATGTCACATGCTATGATGCCTAGTTTTCACATGATGCAGCAACCAATGTTTCATCCACAGCCCATGGCACAGTCAAATGTTCCAATGCAATATGTCTATGAGGCAGATGTTGAAACTATGACAGATGAAGATGTGAAAGGTAAAGCTCAAGAATATGTTAATACTGTCAAGGATGATGATGAGATGGCTTACAGTCAATTTATGTCTTTTATGAAGAAAATAAGTGCAGGAGAGCTTAACCTTGGTGAATCTGCACAGAAAGACCAAAGAAAATTAAGCAGAGATGAAATATTAGATGAAATGGCTGAAAAATATAAGGAAGAGTGGGATAAACTCAGTGATGTTAATAATTATTGGGACACAGAAGCAGCAAATGGAATTTCTAAAGAATACTCATTCTCTGAAGGTAATGTTATGTTGGAGAATAGAAGTGCCCTTGAAATAGGCAAGGAAAAATTAAAAATGGGCGACATTCCTGGAGCTGTTCTGTGTTTTGAAGCTGCTGCACAACAACAGCCTGACTCAGCCGAGGCTTGGTTCCTTCTTGGAACTACGCAAGCTGAAAATGAACAAGATCCTTTGGCAATAACAGCTTTGAAAAAATCATTAGAAATTAATCCAACACAATTGGAAGGATACATTACATTGGCAGCTGCATACACAAATGAAAATATGCCAAAGTTTGCATATATTTCTTTATTGGACTGGTTAAAAGCTAGCCCTAAATATTCTGATATTTTTCCTCAAGATGTGGATCCTAGGAAATTGGATGATAAGGAGTTAGCAGCTCATGTAAAATCATTATACCTCAAGGCAGTGCAGTTGAATCTAAATCAAATTGACCCAGATGTACAGAATGCTCTGGGAGTGGTTTTTAACATCAGTCAAGAGTATGATAAAGCTGTAGATTGTTTCAAGACAGCTTTAATGGTGGCAAGTGATAATGCAAAACTGTGGAACAGACTGGGAGCTACTTTGGCCAACAGTGATAAATCTGAACAAGCTGTGGATGCTTACCACCAAGCTTTGAATTTGGAGCCTGGATTTATCAGAGCTAGGTATAATGTTGGTATCACATGCATGAATTTGGGAGCCCACAGGCAGGCTGCGGAGCATTTCTTAGTGGCCCTGAACCAGCAGCATAAAGCTATGAGCATGTTTCCAGAATCTTTTTCAACTGACACCAGTTCATCTACAATTTGGACAACATTAAGGATGGTATGCTCATTTATGGGAGAACATGATGTTGCTAAATTGGTAGATGACAGAAATTTCAGGGAACTTAACAAGTTTTTTGAGTTGGAATAATATTTTCAGTTCCTACTTTTGGTTAGGGGATATTTGTAAATATGTATATTATGATCAATTTTTAAATGTATCCAATTAGAATATAATATTATGATTTATTGAAATCTTCTTTACTTTCCATGTGTAATTTATGTATATGGGAAATTTTGGGTCATAAGTGCCTCATTTTAATTTGGGACTGAGTAATAATAAAGTATTTTCTATTTTTATAAGCTTTAGTTTTATTTATTTTTTTGTGTAACTATTTTTACATGTAGAAAACTGCAATCTGTGTCACTTAGGGGGCAGCCTTGTGGGTGCTTATTGTAAAACCAGCAAGGTTTCTGCTGTACCTTTATAGTTTTTTGCTTTAACTTTCTTTTTTTAGCATTGATACCAACTTCATTTATTGTTTTTGGATACCTCAATCCTACTTTTCCAGATTGAACTTCAAAAATGTTATGATTATTCTTGAGAAGTGTTTGTATTCCTCCACATTCAGATTTCAATATATTTAGTTGGTCTTTAGGTATAAGTTGAACTAGTTCATTAAGTTCTGCTATCCTTCCAATAGACCAACTGGAGTCTGACTTACTGCATCCCTCCAGCAAGTATCTGCTAATACAGTCAACAATTGAATCTATTACATTTTTATCTATTTGTGTACAATTTCTAACTTTTTCGACTGGATCTCGAGCTTTAAAATCATTTTCATTATTTTTATCTTGTGATG
This sequence comes from Dryobotodes eremita, assembly GCA_917490735.1. NCBI lineage: Eukaryota > Metazoa > Arthropoda > Insecta > Lepidoptera > Noctuidae > Dryobotodes > Dryobotodes eremita. Next base: position 16,420,215 of record OU823255.1, read on the forward strand.
ATTTTTTTTGTGTTAACTCATCTATTTTATTGCAGTACTCTTCATATTCCTTCTCTGGATACATTCTGCCACTACTAACTAAGCATATTCTCTTGGTACTTGGAATTTTAAGTCTATCTGTGTCTATTTTAAAACCACAAGCTTCACATAACTGTGTTATGTAATCTAAATAATCATGGTATTGGCTTTTATATGAGTTTCTACGCTGATATTTGCTTCCATCAAAGTTAAAGGCACAACAAGGAAGTAGAAAGAAATTGCATTTATATGAACTCTTTGCTGTGATAACTGGTATCCATGGAGTTAGCTCATCAGAATGATTGCCAATAATCCAGTCCGTATCGGGAAATATTGATGTATCAGATGGTGTAATAGTTTTCTCCTACAACAAAAAATTACATTTTTAACTCGGATATATTAAAATTGTATTATCAAATTGAAATATTTTTGCTGTTAAGGGAAATATTCACAACAGTTTTTTTTTCTTGTTAAACAGCATTCTTAAAAAAGGTTGCATTGAAATATATTATTACGATCACATTGTAATGTGTTTTATTCTTACCTTTAATATAACATTAGAGGGATACATATCCCAAATATTTCTTTTTCGAACATCTAAACCTAGTCCAATGTGTCCTTCCTTGGTTAGTATGTACACCAGTAAACCATTTCCACATCCTAGATCAACAAATGATTTCTTTGTATTGGTTCCATCTCGTTCCCACAGGAGTAACAGATATGTAGCTATTGCCACATCTTCATATACAAATTTTGATGCATCTGTACATTCTGGCCAAATCTGTAAAATTAACAAACCATTAAAAAAAAAATACATAAATTTTAAACTGATTGCAAGAACCCCTCTGTTCAATCATTACAATCCTACTAATATTATAAATGTGAAAGTTTGTGAAGATGGATGGACAGATGGATAGATGTAAGTTACTCTTTCATGCAAAAACAACTGAACGGATTTGGATGGAAATTGAATTAACACATAGGACATTTTTTATCCTGGTAGTATTTACCCATAGGATAACTTCATGTGAGCGAAGCCGCAGGCAAAAGCTAGTTTATAATATAGTCAAACTTTCAAATAAGTGTTTTTAATTTATAAAGTAGTAATTATTTTATTTACCTTGACCATCTCTTTTCCATATTTCAACTTTAAATCATTGTACTTTTCATAATATTTAGTTTGGGACACTAGTGACAAAGATTCACTGCATATCTTAGCTTTAGTGTTATGGTTAGTGGATTCTGAACCCCACTTTATAAGTTGTGGTAGTAGTATGTTGACAAGCCAGTTGTATGACTTAGAATTGTCATCTGAAATAAAATAAATCTACATAACAAGAACCCCTTTTTAACAGCCCTTACCATTGTGATTGTGAAATAATAAGTACATACCACTTGTAGCACTTAACACTAATTGACTGTTATTTAATTCAATTGTATATGAGAAATCAGGACATAACTTCTGTTCTTGGTTTGCTGGTGTGACATCATAGAATGTGACTAAGCATTTATCTTTTTGTAAGCAGACAAGCTGGTACGCCTGATTATCTGTGTAGTTTTTCGGAAGCAGTTCCATCAGGAGGACTTCAATCGTGCCGTCAGCATCAGACGTGGCGTCAGAGGATTGATTTTCATTTAGTTCAAGAAGAATATAAGTTTTCTGTTTTTCAATATTGTCACTAGTAACTAATTCATTTAGCCGACCTATAGTTGGTGGCAGTTCACATGTAGGAACTTTAGGTTTATAACAATATTTAAACCACAATTTGTTGCCCCATAACCTCCTGTTGACAACATGAGGTTTAGTAACTAAAATATTGATAGATTCCCAGAATGAATCTGGAGTCAGCGTAGTGCAAATAGATTTAGAAGTCTCTTTCATTGTTGCTGGTAAAATAGCCAAGCTCGAAACGTTACACTGATTTTATTAAAAAGTAAAGTACTTTACGATAATATCGTAAAGTAATAGTATAGTAAAACTTGCTTGTTGATAAACAGCTGTGCTATGCAATGCTGACAGGACACCGACAGAACTGACACAAGTCTACTGTCAGCCGCAGTCAAAACATGACATTTATGAGTACGTTCAACAACTACAACAACAGCTGATTTCAAATAACTTATGTGGCCGTTTGTTCCGTTGTCAGTTTTTGGGCCACACACCATGCAGTGTGGGCCAATTTTTTTTCTTATATTCCCTGGTTTATGATAGCCTGGTTGCTTTAGAAGAGCTGTTTATTATTATTTGCTTAGTATCGACTTATTAGAAGACCCAACGTGAAATCAATAAAATTCAAACCATGAATTTTTTGTCATCACTTTTGCATTTATCATTATCATAGCTATAGCATTACGTAAAATAAATTGAATTAAATTATTTGACTTTGAAATACAACAGCACTGCGTGCGTTCCATTTCATACACAAGTTCAGTCCATCTTACTTTGTCAGTACATCCATATTTTTTTGCCCCAAGTCCTGAAATTGAAATCTTACTAATGATTTGTCACGTAGGGGTATATATTTTCTGTGTGTGTCACTTAACTTTTTTTGATTCTGTATGATCTGTGCAGGGCATATTTTTGAAAATATTTTTATAATTTTGTTTTCTACTTTACAATTTAGTTTTCAAGATTTGATATTGGTGTTTACGAGCTGCTTAATGATATTGATAAATTAAATAATAAAAATAGGCAGGTGCATGGTGTATGTATGTAATGTCATACACTGAGCTCGAACATGGCTATCAAGGGTTGCGGCAAGCTACTCAGCCTCAATTTTATGTCGGAGATGATGGAAATCTTGTACCGATAAGATCATCAGTAAGTTTGCATTTTCATGTAGATATTGTTGTTGTCAAGTCAAACACAAAGACTACGTAAATACTTCAGAGCAATGACCTTTTGCACTGTAGTATAAAATTGTTATAGTGTTATGTAAACTAAAACAGGTATAAAATAACAATCCAAACACACATAGTAGTAAGGTCACCTATGTGAAACGAATTCAGATTAAATATTGGTTCAGCTAATATTATCTTTGTCCATTTCCCCACTAATGTAGCACTGATAACACCACTGAGCACATAACTGCTTGAATGTTGAGTGCAGGACGGCTACACCTAATTATCCTATATTATATGGACACAATAGATTATTATATTTATAGCTGTACATGCTGACAATGACAAGTGAGGTAATGTAGTATGTTAATTTATGTCAAGTTTATCTTAGTTATCAAGTGTAGAGTAGTGTCAACCAATCGGTGGCAAGGTTGCCTGTGTGGCTTATCATATGCTGTGATAGGAGTCAAGTGTATCATAGATAGTGTGTGGTGATGGAGTGGCAGTGGCTTAAGGATTGGTGGCGTCTCAAAAGATGGAGGAAGGACAAGAAGGGCCAGAATGATGATGACATATGTTACTGTGATGACTGTCTGCCTGATGTAAGATGATGGTGGCTTTTGTTATGTCACTCATAATTAATTTATCACTTCATTAAAATAATTTATTCAAGTGTTGGAAATTTTTGTTTGTGCTATTTGAATTTAAAATTTATGCTGTTGTGTGTAGCAGGACAAAGACATTATGATTTGTGTATGCAACTTGAATGGCTTCTTTAGCATAGACATGCTAATATTCCCTACTTACTGAATTTAATAGTGTGTGTATCTCTCCTCCCCCACTCTTAAGGAGGACGCTTCATGTGAGACTAACTTCAGATTTGTTAATGTTTTTATTTAATTGCCAACAGTACAGAAGTTTGTATTGTGGATTGACTGGAGCAGAGACTAAGTGATGCTTGAACTACAGTACTAAACCTGTTTATATAAGTGCAAATTAAAATAGGTGTGTAACTTGCTCAGAATAGTTAACTTTCAGAGGTAGGGGAGGCAAAATAACCTTTGGTAACGTCACGGGAAAACTGAATAATTTTATCATTTTAAATTTTATTTTGTATTTTGATATTTGAACACAAAACAAATTCGAAATACACATTGACGCATTACCTGTGACTATTGTTTTTGTCTACTTTTAGGTTCTCCATAGCTTTAGATACAGATTATGTTCAAATTAGTCCTGTCCAACAATTCGTTATTAAATATATTTAGTGAATTTTAAACACCGACAGATTTGCTTTGTATTATATGGAAATGAGATTATCTAATGATTTTCTCTCAATTCGGCTTATTATAATATTGTAAACTGAGAACGAGGAAAATTGTCCCACCGTAATACAGTTTTTAACTAGTACGGGGGTCAGGAAGAATCGGTTTCGTAACAACCAGAATTTATTATTGTGCATTGAATTACTAATTGGGTATCTAATCTTTTAGATTCATAGAAAACAAGTACTAGTGTAAAATTTGTTGTAAGGTTGTTAAGAAAGATAAGTATTATAATTAAAGGAAATGTTAGACTTTGGAAAAACCACACTGGTTAAGGACTACTTCCTTAACCATTCTGGCTTTTTATCTATCATAAGGAGTGCATATACCCCAAAAAATACTTATTTTAGTCTTTTAATTCTAACAAAGTATTACTCTATTAAAAGCTGTTGTCACAGAAACTAGTTAAATATTTCAGCTACCTGTCTATGGTACAGTTAAATAGTATCCTTCTATTCTGTAGCACACCCACAACTATTGTTCTCCTTTTGTGTAAACCAATGAGGCAATATAGTATAGCCAGTGTAGTGTTTACAATTTTCTCTTGTTCTAGGCTTCTCTGAAAACATTTATTTATTTTCTCTGAAATAAGTCAGGCTACTTTAGCCAGTTCTTAGAGTTCTAGAAGAAGTTGTGTTTCTCTCTCTTTCTATAATACAGGATTTAATTTTCTTCTTCTAAGTGGAACTGGTGGTGGCTAGTTAAAGGATTAATTAGCCTCCATGTTCATCATTTATAAAAATGAAGTACCTATTTGGTTATGAATTAAACTTTTATGTACGCACATTGATAAACTAGGGCGAGTTGGATCTGTGCGAGTCGCTGGACCCGCACAGCGATGGCGGGGGTAAGAAGGTGGTGGTCGGCGTCTGCGCCATGGCCAAGAAGTCGCAGTCGAAGCCCATGAAGGAGATCCTCACGCGCCTCGACGAGTTCGAGTACATCAAGATGCTGGTCTTCCCAGAGGAGGTTATCCTTAAGGTTCTCCATTTTGTCTAACACAACTAGTGGAACAAAATATTCTGTAGATGGGGGTGGTTGAATGTCAACAATTGGCTGAGTAGGTATAAAGAGTTCAATTATTGTGCTGTCAGCAATTTTGATATAATGCTTAAAAGTTGTCTGCTGATGCTTAAGCCATAATTAATGAAATACCTAATGACAGTGATGAAGTATTGTACTAGAAGACTTAAATTGTATCTAGTACACAGTAGATATATTTTGTTTTACTATTTGTCACGCAATTTATTTTCATAATTAACATCTGTTAGAATTCTTCTTCATTAATTTAATTAATCGTTTATAATACACATACCTACATACATGCGCACAATACTAACGATTACACGTTGTAATGTTCTGTTTCCATTGAATGGCTTCATATACACTAGCTTTGTTTGTGTGGTCGGTGTCAAGTAGCGAATTAGTCAGTAATGGTGTATTCATAGTCTTTCACCGTCCGCGCATTCGTGGATTTAGTTGGGGAAAGGGTAAGACGTATCGACTGAACTCTGAACTCGCCTTTATTGTATTGATTCGCATTTTCTATCAACATAATAATTAATATTATATTATATTTTGCAGAAACCGGTAGAAGAGTGGCCTATCTGCGACTGCCTTATTTCCTTTCACTCGAAGGGCTTCCCTTTAGACAAGGCTATTCAATACGAGAAGTTACGGAAGCCGTATGTTATAAACAATCTTCACATGCAGTATGATATTCAGGTGTGTATAGTATAACTACAGCATGTAACTACGTTCAATTGACGTCAGGAGTTGTTACTTGATACTTGCACAATTACTTGCAGGATCGAAGAAAAGTATACGCGATATTAGAGGGTGAGGGTATTGAGATACCGAGATATGCAGTACTAGATAGAGATTCACCGGACCCGAAACGTAAGTCTTTGTTTATGTTCTCGTGTGCGTGCTAGAAAGTTCCGCGAATTATGTGCTGTTATGAGAACAGGGCCGGATTTTGGGGAGGGCATCCGGGGCGACCGCCCCGGGGCCTCCACATAAGAGTGACCCCCACAATAGAGACTTCGAAAAAAAAGAATATTTTTAAATTCCGACGAGTAAGCACTAGTAATCAACTTTTCCTTTGATATGTTTTTTCGCTGTTTTACACACGGTGTGTAGGTACAACGATTAAGGTACCTTGCCCTTACTGCCCTATCTAAAAAATCCACCCTCTTTAAAAATTACTGAAAAATGCGGGAAAAAAGTTATCGTCTGTTCCACAAAATTTTTGGGGCCTACACTTTTTGGTTGCCCCGGGGCCTCCACATGCTTAAATACGGCCCTGTATGAGAATATTCCAAGTGTTCGGGTTGCAATAAATGCGTATGGAATTCTTAAAGTAAAATAATTAGGGAACCTCCCTTTTCTAAGTTAGTTAATAACCAGTAGCTTCATAAGCATTTAACGATTTCGGTATCATTTCCTTTACTTCGTAGTATAGCCTATTGGACTTAGGATCCTCTCAGGTGTATAGGGAGCTCCCAATACTTGGCTGTAATATTAACTTAGGTACCTACTTGCAACATAACCATGACCAATCTTTGCAGCATTTCGTTGGGGAAGTCCATCTTCAAATATTGACGGTCGGTATGGCGTATATTTTTAAGTTGGCTAGGAAAAAAGCTAGAAATGATCAAACCCTGTGCTTATATTAACTTAGGATCAACGCTACTTATTTATCTTCGTCTTCTATCACCTGCCATCTCAGGGTGCTTTGTTTGCCATCTCATCCTTTGAAGCTTTTCCTTAGAAAGCGGTGCAGTTGTATAACGGACGCAAAATGACGGCCGTCCAATAGAGATCGTTTTTTGACCGTATTTCCTTAAAATCTAATATAGTCATTGCGGTCGTCATGCATATGGCAGCCACAGCTTTCTTAGGAATCCCTTTACCTACCAGTCAATCTTGGCAATGTGTTACAAGAGCCGCATATTTCCAGATCACGAACTGGTGGAGTCGGAAGACCACGTCGAAGTTAACGGCGTGGTATTTAACAAGCCTTTCGTGGAGAAGCCGGTGTCGGCCGAAGATCATAATATTTATATTTACTACCCCACTTCCGCCGGCGGAGGCAGCCAGCGACTCTTTAGAAAGGTAAGAAACACCTGGCTTGTGAATAATTTGCCCAGTACCATATTTATTTCAGAATAAATTTACCCCGATTTCACCTGCATACAAAAATCACACGCTCCATTCTAAGACTTGTGTAGGAGTTAAGACCTATAACCACGTAAAATAATATTTTATTCAGAATGTTTATTCTATTATGTTGCATATTAGCGTATTAACACATCACTGCATTATAAATGACTGGTCCCTCTTACGTGTTTTGCAAAAAAAAAATAACATTGATTTCCTCAATTGCAGATAGGAAGTCGAAGTAGTATATACTCACCAGAATCAAGAGTGCGAAAAACAGGGTCGTTTATTTATGAAGACTTTATGCCCACTGATGGTGAGTTGTGATCAAAACGCATTATTGACGTGAGTAATAATGCTATGTGGTTTTTAGTTCCACGGATGATACGCCATGATTTATCGACGGCATGGTAAGAAGCGAGTACTAAGATTAGTGGGAGGATGGACAAAACTACGCACATAACATCATACTGCGAACATCTGGATTTCCAGGAGTTGCGGAGATCACATGCCAGCCTTTCCCCGTTAAACCAGAACATCATTTGAACGAAGATCCGCGCCACATGCGCTCGCAGAACGTAGAGCCTGCTGCTATCAAAGCTATCCCTGGAAAAAGTTAAGATTACGAAGAGGAAGGGCCTCCGATAAGTTACTACGCGTATTTCGCATGCGCCGTACTGATGCGCGTGAGCGTCAAATTACATTCACAATTGCGGCGAGACTACGTGACTGAAACGCCATCAAGGTGTTACTTATTGAATGACGAAACTCCACAGATAACTCATAGAAATTGAAACCTTATTTTAATCAAAATGAATTCCATATTCCATTGCTGCAAGCTTCCTAAGGGTTGCCCGCGTTACGCGCCGTGGACGGCGTGCGAAGAACGCGTGGCTTACCGGATGCCCTAAAGAGGTTTATTTGCGACATTTATATACAAATCCGAATGTTTCTAGGTACCGACGTTAAAGTATACACTGTGGGTCCCGACTACGCGCATGCAGAGGCCCGCAAATCTCCGGCATTAGACGGCAAAGTTGAGAGGGACTCTGAAGGCAAAGAGATCAGATATCCTGTCATATTGTCCAATCAAGAGAAGCTTATATCCAGGAAAGTTTGTCTCGCCTTCAAGCAAACTGTTTGCGGGTTTGATTTACTTAGGTAAGTACTTTGGTTATAACTCAAATCTATATAATATCAAAAAGAAAACATTCTCGATTATTTGCACTCAGAATAAATATATTTAAGGTGTGTCAGTAGATAGGCTGCCGTATCTAAATAATTAATCGTTTCGATGCGGGATCGATACGGCTAGCCATAAAGGTTACGCGGAGTGACGTCATTTAGGTCGAGAACTCATTAATTAACCTTGTAACCAAATCGTTATGGCTGTTTGAAGCGCCATCGTTACTGAATAATAAAGTAACTTAAGTACTTTTTATTCGTAAAAACCCCGTACGACATAAATATCACAACTTTAAGTCCTTTTTCTGTACCACACGTTTTGGAAGGTTTACGCTGAACGCACAGTTCAGCGTATCGATAAAAAGCGGAACTCCCCCGCAGGTTCCTTAATAACTCGGAACTTGGTGAATAGATTATAACTTCTAAACAAGCGTACACCATCGTCGACCGCATCGTTGCATGCCATATCAGGTGAAGTAGTGGTTAGTCGCGACCCTAAAAAATCTTGTTGACTCAATGTTGAGTGTAGGCCTAATTATTGCGCTAAATTTCTACGAATACCTCCACCTCCGAGTCCTGAAGTGGAGACTGCTTATCCGCAAGCATAGCGTGGGATGCCCCCCGGCTAAATGGACCGACGACCTTGAAAAGGTGGCAAGGGCAGACTGGATGCGGAAGACGGAGGACAGGAGATTGTGGCGCAGCTTGAGAGAGGCCTATGTCCAGGTGTGGTACTGCGATAAACTGAGTTGATTGATTCCTCTCTTTTAACAAAGCTAAAGTCTGCCATACTAAATCCGGATCAAACTTTCAGAGCGAACGGTAAATCCTTTGTCTGCGACGTAAACGGATTTTCATTCGTGAAGAACTCAAACAAATACTACGATGACTGCGCGAAGATCTTGGGTAATATGATCTTGAGGGAGCTAGCGCCCACGCTGCACATACCGTGGTCGGTACCCTTCCAACTGGACGATCCGCCTATAGTGCCTACGACCTTCGGCAAGATGATGGAACTAAGGTGTGTTGTGGCCGTCATCAGGCATGGGGACCGCACACCTAAGCAGAAGATGAAGGTTGAAGTGCGGCATCAGAGGTATGTTATACTTTCATTCTAAAGTTTGTGAGTGATATTTGTTAGTATTTGCGGCTTTTCTCGTTTGTTTTGTTAATAATAAATGCTCGTGTGGTTTCTAACTGGGGGCATACCGCCACCTCTAACAGCAGTATTATTTGTTTTTTAAATCTATGTGGGAAAGAGATGGAGAAATTTGTGCGACCAAGGTGTTCAGAGGAACGATAAATTTGTGCGACCAAGGTGTTCAGAGGAACGATTTGTTAAAAATCTTCTATTTTTTTAAATTATTGTCCTCTTACATTTTAATTTTACTTCGTCCTCTAGTCGTCATTCGTCGTCTTATTCTAATGATTCCACAAAGGTTGTAAAGCGCCATCTCTTCCCACGCTGAAGTAAGATTAAAATAATATTGCTTTAAGAGGTGTTGGTCGGCTCCCAGCATGCGTAGCATGGCCGCTATAGAAACGGAAAACAAAATGATAGAATGTAGAAAGATATCTACGGCGCGATGTCAAAATTCATGAAAAGAATGACTTTTTGGTTAAGCAAGTGATTTGTCTTCTCTTCGTAGAGTAGAAATAGAAGTGGTCATGCTACGAATGCAGGACCCAGTTGTAATTTCCCAAACATTTTAAGGTTAAAGAAACTATTGATGTTCTGGAATTAGAAAACATAATTTACTGTTGGAAAAAACTGTCTCTTGATTTGAAATTGTGTTTGATGGAAAATATGAGAAATATAAGCCCCGATTTTGACATTCAGAGTCACAAATAAACCGAATACAACATTCTTTCCAGATTTTTCGAAATATTCGAGAAATACGACGGCTTTAAACGCGGCCACGTGAAGCTAAAGAAGCCCAAACAGCTGCAGGAGATTCTGGACATAGCGCGCGCGTTGCTGTCGGACATACAAACAAGACACGCCGACCCTGAGATTGAGGAGAAGCAGGGAAAACTTGAACAACTCAAAAGTGTTCTAGAAATGTAAGTTGTTTACACTATTTACAAGACCATGTGGAGAATATAGCTCACTGAATCCTATTTCTAAGGCTCTCAACCTCACCGATGTGGGTTAAAACTCATCAGCCTTGCTACTCCAAATACTAAGAATGGTATTTATTAGCACATTACATTCACGGGGTGTATTGCTTTAGTGCTGTTTCAAAGACCAATTCACTCGCCAAGGATTACACCACTTGAAAGGTACCGGAAACACGCACATCCTCCCCTTTTCGGGAGAAGCTTCTGCCTAGCTTCAGAATTGCTCAAAAGAGTTTCTAGTATGATGTTGCACCATGAGCATTGTAGAAAATAATTTTATTAAAACTCAGTTTTACTCAATCCAAGCCTTAATATTCTTTCAAACCACAATAACTGTGAATTGTTGCTTTCTATCTTGCATCTCATGAACTATACGAAATTCACTTATGTCGCGTTGCAAAGACTATAGCCATTCGGCAACGCTGTCACAAACGACGTGCAAACTTTTGGGGCTAACATTGATGACTCCCAACAATAATTGAACTACCCCATTTACTTTATCACCGAATCTTTTTCGTATCCGTTGCCCCCAGGTACGGCCATTTCTCAGGCATCAACCGCAAGGTACAGATGAAGTACCAGCCCCGCGGTCGGCCGCGCGGCTCCAGCTCGGACGACGGTAACGCGCCGACGCACCACGGTCCGCTTCACGCACTTTACACCGCTTTACTGTATTATGCATTGGGATCACTTTCAAATCTATCTACTACAATTATTATTATTTACAGTCACACACAACATCTGCCCATAAATAGTTATTTTTTCTTAATATTTTGATATACGTTCGTATTTTTTTAAAGTTTTGTCACAATTATTGAAATTTTACATGAGCATAATATTTTATTGCAAATTGGAGGAATCATTGTACAGGTAGTGCAGCGTAACACACTATCAGTAGGAATGGCTTTCATTTTGACAGTTCAACAACATTCATTGCGTTATTTACGTTGTTGAGTAGACAATTTTTTCGAACATATGAAGCAATGGATTAGCAATATCCTTTAAATTGATTCAGATTCTGATTAATAGTGTGTTAAGCAATTAGGGTGCAGGTCCACCTAGTTTTGGAATCAGGGGTTGAATTTCAGTTTCCCAGCTTGCAATTTGTATTTAAGCATCTTGTGTCCATACTACATACTAAATAAATGTGCAATTCAGATACCAGCTGTCGAAGGACATGAAAAAACCGATTAAAATATTGTCTAATCTCAATATTATGGACATTGGCAGTTCTATTACAAAATTATACTAATCTGCCAAAATACATCTTTACATTGGCATTTCCAATATCAACATCGCGAAGTGCAGTCCATCAACTCAGCCTTTCCAATTGCACTACTGGTCATAGGCTCTCTAAATATCGCTACAACGCCCGTTTCAGCCTCATGCATCCAATGTGCATTTTTTGTGTGTAAAATACATATGTGACGTGCTAAAATTAAATAAATTTTTGGTAAAATTTTTAGATCACAATGCATAGTACATAATTATTTTTAAGTTACCAGCTTAAGTACTATACGCCTGTAAAAAGTTTCATTTGACGTGCTGTCCCATTGTCGAGTTTTGCATAGAGCATTGCATATACTTAAGCTAGTTAAAACTACAAAAATGCGAAGCTAGAAGCTACTTGCAGTATGGCTTATCTATCTTTATAGGTATACGATTTGTATGTAGAATTCGACGTCAATTTACTATCTAGCTCTCAAAGTAAAAGTATATAGAGAGAGCCCGCACTGCAAAATCTGGCCGTTTGTTTTTTTCCTGGCATTTTATACTCCGTGTACAAAGTCGTATGCTGTGTATTATTCGCAATGACCGCGTTAACATTAGTGTTTTCTATTATGCAGATTTTGTGAACAAAATACGCACGGGTTTTTACGCAGTACGGGCTATCTTTTAAGTTTACAGAGTAGACAGAAGTACTGTAAAAGTAGAGGTAGAATATTGATTACGTTACAACAAGTCATTCAAATTAATATGGGTAAGAAAACAAGCATTTTAATCCAACTACATTTTTCGTCGCTTTGCAGACGAAACACTTTTTATAGATTTGACACACTCGTGTTTGACAGCACCTACTGGTAAGTGATGTACACTTTACACTTTTACCGTTTGCTGATTATGTTTGTGTGTGGTCACTGTACATAATGACATCACTCAGTTCTTACACGGTTTAGATCTAATGCTGGCACTATATTTGGCTTATTTGTGAAAATATTTGTGTTGTTTCGCTAATACAAGATGGAAACTTACTGAAAGATTACTTTTATAGAAATATGGTGTACTTTGTATAAGTTAAATAACGCAAATATTTTGATAGTTACGTCAGTGCCAAAACAGTAATAAATAAGCAATAATCTTTGCAATAATACACGTGTTACCGTAACCTTGTTGATAACAATGATAATAAGATTTACCGGTGTATTGGCTTGGTTGTGTTTGCTCAAACCTCTGTATGCGAGGCCGTTAGCATGGTTTTTAGAGTGCATACTCATAAACATGGCCCAAATATTTGGTGTGAAGTTGCAGAAGTTATTAATGATGCTTTGAGTAGATTTAGTAGGAGTGTGAGTTTCGCAAAGTATTTAATATTGTGTAACCATGAGTGTATCAAGAAAAATAGAGGAAAGAAGATCCGGACTCATCTCCAATGCAATACCACTCACCCAAGTCGATGATAAATTCTCAACATCAAATTGTTTAAATAGGAGTCCAGGAATAGAACAGTTAAGTTAAAATACCCTTTGTGTCATAGACTATTAATTCTACTTTCAGTTGATAACTAGGTTATCTTATTCTGCTGGCGGGAAAAAGAAAAGGTGGTAATACTAAATTTCTTTAAGGCGAATCCCCAGTTGTAGCCCGCCAAATTAAAATTTTCTTTGGCTTTTTGCAAATTGCAGCTCTGTTTTCAAAGTTTGAATTTTCATATGAAATATTCTGAAATATTCTTAGGTTGAACAAATTTCCAAAGTTTGACGATTGATATGAAATTTATGATTATTATTCAGAAAATATATCATTCCTACAGGCGCGAATCGCATTTTGATCAACATACGACGTAAAACAAATCTGCAATTTGCAAAAAACCAAAGAAAATTTGAATTTGGCGGGTTACAGCTAAGGATCCCCCTTAACATGTAAATTGTACTAACACATCATACGTGTGCAGTAGGAGGCGGTGGAGAACCATCCTTAGTTCTCATCCTCAAATGGGGCGGGGAGCTGACGCCGGCCGGCCGCATACAGGCGGAGGAGCTCGGCCGCATGTTCCGCTGCATGTACCCCGGCGGGCAGGGCCGGCACATACCCGGTGTGTAGCGTTATCAACATTTAATACTATCCCCTTTATTTATAAACGTTGCTTAAAGTTCAGACGTTTAAACGTCAAAAATTTATGATTAAAAGTCGCTAATCATTACTTAACTTGAAGCAACGTTTATGAATAAATCCCTATGTATCTAAGGGATTTTTCAATAGTAAGATAATTTTTATCTGTAGAATAAATATTGCAGAGTCAATATTTTGTATCAAAAATATGTCTAACTGTCATATTTATGCTCCAGATAATAAACATCTGACTATTGAAAAATCCGCTTTAAGTCAAATTAATGGAAATATGCAGTTTCGCAGGGTCAACTGCACTAAAAATTATTACGCCATCACCCTAGCAATGGAAGATTACTCAATGCTATGTTATTTTTCCAAATCCACACGGACGGTGTCGTGGACAATGTTAAATTAGTATATGGTAGTATTTTTCTCTTTTCCGCCTTCCTCGCGGACGAAATCGCGGGAAAAAGCTAATGCCAATTGAGAGGCCAAATAATGCTCTAACCTCACAGTTCCGTTCATAACGGTTATGATACTAGTAATACCAGCCTATTATTGTGCCACTGCAGGGCAAAGGCCTCTTTCATACAGAGAAGGCATGATACTAACTGAGATATTTGGTCTAGTAAGATTGGCAAAACACTACAGAAGAAGAAGTTACAGGTTTCAAAAAGTGAGCAGCATACTGCATGACCACATCCATAATAATTCATACCTAATATTATAGATGCGATAGTATGTAACGTCATGGCTTGACGACTGAACGGATTTCGATGAAGTTTGGCGCACAGGTAGACCATGACCTGAGTTAGGACATAGGATACTTTTTATCCCGGAAATACGATCCTGTGACATAATTCCGATCTTCACGCGGGCGACGCCGCGGGCAAAATCTAGTGTAAAATATTAAAAAAAAATGTCTACATTATTAAAGAAACTCCCCTAAAATTTCGCCAACCATTCCAGGCGAGGGTGGTACCCAGGGTCTCGGCCTTCTCCGCCTCCACTCCACCTTCCGCCACGACCTGAAGATCTACGCCTCAGACGAAGGTCGCGTGCAGATGACCGCGGCGGCCTTCGCGAAGGGCCTGCTGGCTTTGGAGGGAGAACTGACCCCTATACTTGTGCAGATGGTCAAGTCGGCTAACACGAATGGACTGCTGGATAACGACTGTGATTCGTCTAAGGTTCAGAATATGTGAGTACCTTTTATTTTAGCAACTAATAATTTAAGCAGAAAATTGCAATTAAAATTTAAAGTTGATCATAAGAGAAATAATCATTGAAGACTATTTAGTCACCACAAACAAGGAAGTATGTAGTTCAACATTTTATTACAAACTAGCTGTGCCCGAGAGTTCGTTCGCGTGGGTGTCGGGAAACAATAATGTGTTTCTTAAAAAAGGTGTAGTTACCAGTCCTCCATTGATTTAACGTATTTCCGACATATATAAAAGCTAACCACATTGGTGAGGTTTCTTACGTGTTACCTGCACAACTTAATCCTTCACATCCAAACAGACAAAAATTTAAGGTTTTCTGTTGATTATCCTTTAATACACCATTTAAAAAAAATATAGTTTCATTGTACTGAAACGCGTCGACTATAGATTTAATATATGTATTAGTATAGATATAACCCCGAAACGTGAGTTCGTGAGTTCGATCCCGAACTTGAACCAATATTACTTCTAGTCTCGGCAGTCAGCTTCCAGAGTGTGGTGATCATTTAGCGCATTACTTTACTCGACAAAGGAGTCCTTTTGTTGGAAGACGCTCCCAACTATGAACTACTTCAAACTATTTTTCATTGCTTGAGAATTTTCACAACAGGCTATTTCTAGACAAGCCCCGACCTCTTTGCTTGACTTTGATATATATCTCCTGCTTCTTTCTACTTACCTTTTCAAGTAATAATTTCCTTCTGTTCTTTTAAACCAGGGCAAAGGCTCGTCTTCACGAGGCGATGCAGGTGGACCGCGACTTCACAGACGAAGACCGCGCGCGCATTAACCCCTGCGACTCCGTGAGCATCAACACGGCAATGGACTTCGTGAAGAACCCGGTGCGGTGCTGTGCGCACGTGCAAACGCTCATACAGCACCTCATGCACATTGTTGTTATTAAGAAAGATGATCCGAAGACTAAAGGTATACTATTGCAATATTTTAATCATTAATCCAAAATAACATCGTACATGATCTTTGCAGCTAAAATAAAAAGAAATACCGAGTGACATTAAACTAACCATAGATAATGAACCCTTGTAAACATTTACAAATGAAAAATATTTAAGCCTAACCCTGGATCCAAGACTAGCCTAGTCAAACCACATCGAAAAAAATACGAACTAAAATTTGTTCACTTACGGGAGCACTATGTAGACTTTCTGGTTGTCTTCCACCCACGATTAGAAACATGATTTATAATGCACTCGTGAAACCACACCCAGAATTCTTGGTTGAAGTATGGGGCTGTGCTGCTAAAACCTACATAAACTAGATACAAGTGATACAAAATAAATAAATTAAAACTAAATTAATCAATTAATTAATAATTATTTTTTCTTTATTACTTAAAGGAGATGTAGTGACAAAAATTGAAAAGAGTATGCTTAGATGGTTTGGTCATGTTGAGAGGATGAATGAAGGTCGACTAACAAAAGGTACTTACAAGGCAGATGTGAGTGGAAACGCCGGGAGGGGACGCCCTAGGAAGTCATATAGTGACCTTATTGGTGGAGTTCTTCAGAAAGGTCAGATGCGTAGTACTCGCAACCGGCGTACGTGTTTGACAGATGTTTGAACGTAAACGAGGCAAAAGGAGTATGTAAGGATTGTAGCAGGTGGCGTTCTGTAGTTTCTGCCTACCCCCATGGGAAAAATGCGTGAGTTTACATATGTATGTGGGATTGTATGGCAAAATAAACGAAAGATTTAAGTACTTTTAAAAACTTTATTACTAGCACACAAAAGTTCCACCGTACACCGTAAGTTCGTCGTCCATCTAGTAGTCGCCATTTGTCCCCTTTCTCACTCACACGTATGCTTCCCTCTCTTTCATCCGCTGCGTTCCATTTAACAATATAAGCTGCGTTCATACTTTATTACAATATTTTTATCCCACATGTATGTGTATGTGTAATTAAAACTATACAATTACCACTACCTAACATCAATTAAACAAATATATTAACGACACTAAACTATGCAACAACTATAAACGGGATGACATTTTTTACCGTCTGGAAAAAAATAGGGTATAATAGGTGAACGGCGTAGAGGCCTATGGCATAGATTTTTGAATTTTTCACTAACATTAGAACAATAAAAACAGAAATTTTGAAAAATGAAAGTCGGTTAAAAAATATCGAAATTCAACTCATACGCACCCTACTTAATACGCGGAATTTATAAATGAATTGGTAGCGCGATCCTATTCTTTGAAGCCGGCGGACAGGTACTCGACGCACTTGCCGTCGGCCTCTTTGATATCCTTTCGGATCACGAGCCGCTCGCGCATCCTCGCCCGCGCGATCCCGTTCTCTCCAGTCACCTGCGATTAGTCACGGCGTAACGTCGCGTTGTTTATGTTTCCACGTGTGCATCGGCCGCCCGGTGATAGTTATCGTAAACACTAAACATATACGAATATTCAAATATAGAGTACCTAGCAAATGGTGCGATTTTATATCCTGTCTGGTGAAAACTTAGACAGTGCGAGGCAAATGTACGCAGATGGAGAAAACCTACAGTCGTTGCGAAGGAACGGTATCCCTGCTCCTCAAATTCCCAGCACTGCTCAAATATTAGGGACGAATCAGCGTATAATGGATTATGGGCAGTTTCGGCTACCCAGTCATGCCATGCAGACGCCATGACGTCAACGTAGAGATACGGTGGTGGGGTTATTATTATTTCTTTAACATATCTCGGGACCTTGGGGTCCCGGACCTTTCGAAGGCTAACAAGGGGCTAAAGCCAACTCGCAGACGCCCGTTAGATACTCTCAATTAAATGGGGCACCCACTGACGATTATCCCTGTACGCACTATGCAAGTGTACCCAAGGACAATCCCCGGTTAGGTTAGGACTATTGGAGGGTATGGAAATAAAGGCATTGGACTATGGATTCAGGTGGCTAAAGTGGACCACCAGTGAACTACGGAAAGACTATAGCCCCTGCCTGAGCTATGTTATATATACAATACACAGATCAAATGGCAGGGGGTGACTTGCACACTCAATAATGGGCCCCCGGGAACTTCCCTTTATTATTATCGACTCACGGAGTGATTAAGTTACCTTATAATTGAATATTTTTTTTGTATATTTCCTATGTTAGGTGAACTGTTTTGTGTTCTTTAAGATAATAAATTCTTTAAACCGAATATGTTTGTGTGTTATGCTCGCATTTCACTTGGCGTATATATGTTAATATTCGTTTTATTTCGCTAGTATAAAATCAACTTTATTACAGTGCATATAGGGTATGTATTATATTTTGTTGCCCCAGTAACGCTATTATTTGGACGAATACGACAAGTGAATTGGAGTGAAGTGGCGGCATTATAATTTTTGTGAGACATTCACATTTATTAAGCGTTTACTTGCCTCGTTAAGCATTTTTTGTACTAATGCGCCGAAGAATGTGTGAACGCAGTTATAAATTGTCTCAGTACAACGGTGCGCGTGCTACTTCAATGAAAAACAACACAGACCTTTAGACGCCGTAGAACTAATGTTTTTACATGTGATTACATAGCTCAAATCAGAATCACTGTGTCGATAAAGTTAGACAGTAGGAATTTAACGGTCACGGAGGGTTTTTGGGAACTTACTCGCAAACAAATCACTCAATAATTAAATACATGGTTGAGCTCCTTAAATTTTGAGTTGAGCTGCACGATTACTGACAAATGCGTGCAGGAACCACACAGAATGAGTGGACCTATCTGACTACTCTGTAGTAGTCAGATAGGAAACGCCGACCTCATCTAGTTTTAAAATATGATTGACGTGTAAAAGTTTTTGTACAAATCTATTTACAGAAATAAAATCATTTATCATTTACAAAATACTTTTCACCAGACACAATACTCTACCACGGCGAAACATGGGAGTTGATGGGTCGCCGATGGGGCAAGATCGAGAAGGACTTCTGCACTAAAAACAAGTCGTACGACATATCCAAGATACCGGATATTTACGACTGCATTAAATACGATCTGCAACACAACCAGCATACGCTGCAATTCGACCTGGCAGAGGAACTGTATATCTATGCCAAGTACTTGGCTGATATTGTTATACCTCAGGTGAGTGATAACAGTATTTTAAAGATCTATAATTTTGAGCCTAGTCGTTAGCGCAGTATAATGCGTCACTCAGGGACGTTGGAAGCTTTTGGAGGAAACTTTGCTCAGCGCTGGGACAGAACAGGATGAACGAACCCCAAAACCCTACCATTGGATTTACTGATGTTGGTAGTTGGTGATATCGTCAAACGGTTCATTCAATCATTTTTTTTTTTGTGAGCCCTAAGATTAGTTAAAGAGTGGTAGTTTTTCTATAGAACCCACAAAAAATGTTTCCAAAACTTAAGTTTTTTTCTTGTGATACAGGAATACGGACTGACTATGCAAGAGAAACTAACGATAGGTCAGGGGATTTGTACGCCACTGCTTAAGAAAATAAGAGCAGACCTGCAGAGGAATATTGAAGAGTCGGGAGAAGAGACCGTTAATAGATTGAACCCCAGGTAAGATATTTTAACCTCTGTTCCTAGCGTATAAAATCTATGTATATATATACACGTTTGTTTGTTTGTCTTGATGTATGTTCCGTATCGACGCAAAAAAGGCTGAACGGATTTGGAGAAAATTTGGTACACAAAAACACAAAGGATACTTTTAATCCCGGAAGTACGTTCCCGTGGTATATTTTTCGACATCCACGCGGGCGTAGCCGCGGGCAAAAGCTAGTGGTTACAAAAAACTAAAAACAACTGGGAAAAATAACTGGTCAGTTTCGAAGCTGAGTAATTTGATGCGCTTGGAGTCTCAGATAATTTACATTCGTTGCCACTTACTCAACTATCTACTTTAACGTTATGTAGTCTAATTTGCTTTTGAGTGACAATTCGCAATAAAATAGCCCTACATTTTTTTCGTTCCAATGTAATCGAATTTTCACTGTGATCGAGGTTTCAGGGGTTCGTGGCTAAGTAATAACAGCCGCACGGGTCGATCGATCAGGTTAAGCTACGCTGGCCGCGGTCGGTTTGTGGATGGGTGACCATCTTTACATACCGAGACCCTTCCGTTACTCGGAAAGCTCGTTGAGCCGTTGGTCCCAGCTGTCATTGTAACCCGGCCCTCGGAGTTGTACAGAATTGGTTAGGAGACTGGATGTTGATTGTCTCCTTCGGTGTTGTACTACTCACCACCGTGCTAAAGTAAATTTGTAGGGTATAATAAGCTGCTAGGGTAAGATTCAATTAAACAAGTACCTTCTTATACAATGCAATATTTATTACAATAACTCGCAATTGAAGGTTCACAATATTGAATGTGGCTGGCCACATACCTTCCCCCATACACCTGGACTTCCACACCAGTACAACCAGTCTCGGGTCTAGTTGTATTGGTGTGTTCACCTGCAATGAGACTATTACAATAAACTCAGAGTCGCTATAGCGAATCCGTGAGGTGAACCACTTAATAGATACTAGCTCAATCATACAAGTACCTACCTATCAAGGTTGTGCTAACAACGGAACATAAGATTATGCTAAGCAATCGCGACACAACACTTTATGGCAACTGGTCTCATCACCCAGTACATACAATAGGCCTAACTCTCTCATAGACTAAATCGCTACCTTACCGATTATTCTCAGTGATCTCTCAGTACTAATCCCTTCACTTGACAGGACTACGACCCTTCGCATCAAACACAGGATACCCCTGTGTTCGCACGTTACGTGGCCTACGGGTATAATAATGACGCTTCGTTACCTGGAGCGGCGAACTTCCCTCATCACCGATATCGGCTAAGTAAAGCCTTCCTGTCAAACGGATGACCACACCTCAAAGGTTGCCTGCACCCGGATCCATTCCAATCATCAGACCACGGGGCTACTCCAAAGCATCACGTCTCAATTATGTATCAGAGATACAAGAGAAAAAAAAGGCTAGCATAAACAGCCAGACCTGTAACAATACACTCGTGTCAGGAATCACATGTACGAGCCACGCCATCCCGCATGAACAAAGAATACGGTTGAACACTCACCGGATTCAGCTTCGAATGGGACTTATTGGAAACCCATCGGGTTATTTGGACACAGTCTGTTCCTCCAGAACTAAGTCCCTATTCCCAATCCTATTCGTACCGTGTCACACACGTTGCGGGTCTTCCCCATGCCGGATCAATGTCACCAACCTTCGAGAAGCTTCCACTACCATAGACTAAATAGAATTCTTGTCTATTGGTTATTTTCCATTTCTTAGGCATTGTTTTAAATTAAATGTGGGAAATTATGTCTGTATGTTTATTTATTTAAATTAACTAATACTCTTGTATATAATTTACATGACATAATTTCTCTAGTGTTATAAAGAACACGCTGACAGCCATGCCAATGCCTGACACAAGATGTCGCTACTTGTTGCGTTATTTATTGATTTTGCAACGTCACATCATGCTTGGATCATTGACAGTATTTACGGGTTGTCAGAAGCCCGAAAGTCTGACAACCAGTCTTACCAAGAGGTATCGTGTTACCAAGTTACTGGGTTGTGCAGGTCAGATAGGCAGTCGCTCCATGTAAAATACTGGTATTCAGCTGCATCCGGTTAGACTGGAAGCCGCCCCCAACATAGTTGGGAAATTGCTAGACAGATGATGATGATTGTAGTTGATATCCATAAAAAATATATGACATTTTAAATTGAAGTCCTCTTAAAATGGGGCAAAGCACCGGCAGTTTTCACACAACAACATTAACAAGTTTTTTCTCTTTCTCTCAGGTACAGTCACGGCGTGTCATCTCCGGGTCGTCACGTGCGCACGCGGCTGTACTTCACGAGCGAGAGTCACGTGCACTCTCTTCTTACTGTGCTTAGATTCGGCGGTCTACTAGATGTGAGTGTTTTTAATGTTATCTATTCTATGACACACCCACACACACCATGACACACTTTAGAACACGGACATGCAGCAATTTTTATCGATCTTATATTATTTTTTAGTGTGTTTTTTGATAATAGCTACAGTAAGGTCTCATACAGTACATTATTGCCGCGGTCTGCAAAAGGGGTATTGATGGACAACCGCGAAAATGTGGGCCGAGGCGTAGCCGAGGAACATATACGTGAGTCCATCAATGCCTGGTTGCGGCCAAGGCTTGTATAGTACTTTTTTCAAATAATGCGCGGAAATTCAAACTAAATAAATTAATTATAAATTCCAGAATTAATGACGAAAAACTATAAGTTTTGTCGCGCCAAAATATTAATTTGTTTCTTTTTCACTTTAAACAGCTCTATTTGCTAAGCCAGTTCGAGATTTAAATAAAATCTTTAATATGTTACCTCCTTGGTTGCCATGGGTCGAAGTAAAAAGTTCGTTCCATTTTTATTAAATTACGCGACAGATACGAGTTTTCGTAGTAATTTATTCGGCCCTTAAACACGACAGTTATGGATTTTCATGAAAAAAAAAAATCTTCAATTCGTCGGTATATAGTGTGTTTCTTCTACATAAGTACATTTTAATTTTTTTCTTTTAGTGGGTTATACGTTTTTTCGACTGTAATATAACTACTTTTTGTAAACGCTATAATGTACAACTGATTATTGTCGCAAATAAAATAAAGGAAATAGCACACGTATCAAATCGGAAGGGGATCGACACCGTATCAACTCGAGCCATTCAGTATTCTTTGTATGAAACTCCTTACTGCAACGCCCATTAATCGGAATCGTAACGTAATTGCCTCGCCTCGGGGTCGGCGAGCCGTAAGCGCGGCATCACCTAGCCGTAGCTGAGTCGACGTATCGGAGCTGCTGATCCGCTTTGGTTACGGGTTTACGTTAAGTTGACGCCTGTTTGACGGAGAAGCGAAAGGTGATACGGTGTCGATCCCTTTCCGAGTTGATGTGTGCTTATGACCTTAAGTATTGCAGGCCGCTGTTCGCATGTATTTGACCAGTACAGCATTTTCAATTTATCTCGAAGAAGGTTGTCGAAATAATGCTCGAATTTCCAAGCATGTTTGAGAAAAAAATATTTACGTGCTCCAAAATCTTCCCCTTGGGATTACACTATGTCACATTCATTATAAATGTCCTGTTCCTTATGTGTGAATTGTCTTTTTTTAACATGATAGCGTCTTTAAATTGATAAGCATACTTGTATATGCACCTCTCTTAAAAGATTTTAATTTCGGCAATTTTCGTTCATTACATTTATCTTTGACGTTCGTACATTAATATTACCATATTATAACGTAAAAATTAACACTATGTATTGCAGGACTTACGCTAAAATAGACATTTTATTGACTGGAACTATAAAATTGTCTTTATTGATTTTAGACTCTGTTTCTTACACGTTAATGAGGAAAATACTTTACATTTAAAATAGCTGCAATAAAATCTTTAATGTTTATTTTACAGGTATTAAAAGACGAACAATGGCGTCGCGCGATGGAGTACGTGTCGACTGTGTCGGAACTCAACTACATGTCGCAGATTGTCGTCATGCTCTACGAGGATCCTACCAAAGATCCGTACTCAGAGGAGAGGTGAGACGAGACTTATGTTTATAGAGATTCTTCTACTAATATGTTATGCATCATCAGGCCCTGCAGTCTCGACATTAGATAGCGACAAAAATCTGTTGCTAAGTCGTATCGATGTCAAATTCCTTTAATAGATTTTCAACTTTATTTCCAAAGCATAAGGTTGAAAATCTATTAAAGAAATTTGACATCGATACGACTTAGCGACAGATTTTTGTCGCTATCTAATGTCGAGACTGCAGGGCCAGGAGTCTTCTGAATCAGAAGTTAACTCCCATATCAAGCGAGTAAGTAGTCCAAAATTCTAAAGACTAGAGCTCTCGTTTTCTGAAGAAATCATGCTCCGGAAATTAAAGTTGACTCGGAATCTCACAGGCATTTTCTACAAAATAAAGGCTTAACCATATTGATTATGAATTGCAATAACTACACTCAGTCCACTAGGTTATTCGTTTTTTGACAGCTGCCTTAGAACGTAATTGTACTAGATTACGTGAAAATTAACTTTAAAATGCGTAATAAAATAAATATTGTAAACTGCCTTATCTTATTGAATTATCTTATTTATGACTTCTTATAGACATTTTAATACTGTAAATGTATCAGTATTTACGAAAAAAAAAAATGCTTATTAAATATAGTTACATTCCATCGTACTAAGTGATGGGATCGAATGATAATAGTAATCCAATCGGTTTATCGATCATCTTCATCGCTTCATTCCATAAATTGAAAATAATTATTTACATACATATAGGTGAATCAGTATAGACAAACCACACCAGTATAGGCATCTACTCAAATATCAATAAAATATATAAATTAAAACAATACTAAACACAGATATTTTGAAAAGAAGCTAATGGATTTATATTGCGGGTTTTGTACATCGAAAAATAAACAACCAAATAAATATTTACAAGTTTATGTTACTTAAATACGTATTTATTATTCGTCGACTTCAAACAAGAAACTTTCATCTGATGACGAGTCTTCGCCTAAATTTATTATTATCGGTTCTTGCTCTCGTATGTTTTCGAAAGTCACATCTCGTTCCCAATCGGATAATATTATTCGTATATAGGCCTTTCGACTACAATTGACCAATTCTCAGGTGTCACTTGATTGCAATAATCTTTGTAATTCTGCGAACGCTAAAGTTCTACGCACGCATAAAGCTAACACGGAGGAATACAGTGTACTCAACTCGACATATTTAAAATGGGGAAAACACTGAGCATACAGAAAGATGTGACTAGCACAGGCCTCTCGTTGTAGTGTGATAAATGTGAACAAAATGAAAAGAAATGGGAATATAATTAATATGTAGTTAACGCCCTATTTATGTATATACACTACAACACAATTGATACGACAAACAAGTGGCTTCTTTATTTTTAAGCAAATTTTTTGTATTAAACCTGCAAAATTGAAATTAAATTAAACAACGCAATTAATGTATATTGTTTTGTATTTAATAATAATAAATACTGGCATAGAAAACGCACCATTTTTTTATCCGACAGCAAAAAGTCGATAATCCTTGCTACATACAAATTATAGTGTCAATAGTCGAATCGATAATCGAAATGTTACGTTGCTGCAATCACAAGTTTCATCTGTTAAAAAGTGAAAAACCTAGTGGACAGAGTGTAATAGCGTGACACTGAAAATTTTGTTTTGATAGTTAGTTTGCGACGTTGCCAACTTTCTACAGCCTCTTAATTGGAAAAGTCTATACTTATAGGCTTTAAGCTGCTAGTCTCTACAACCCCGAAGTTCATTCAACTGTCTGACCAACCACTTGACACATTATGTTCGTATCAGGTTCCACGTGGAGCTGCACTTCAGTCCTGGCGTGAACTGCTGCGTACAGAAGAACTTACCCCCCGGTCCGGGCTTCAGGCCGCACAGTCGCAACCACTCCACTACCAATAACTCCGTACGTATTACTTGCTTGTCGAGAAAGCAAATCATACTTGAGTAGGTATGATAAGACTGATAAAAATCTGAGAGGAGAGAAGATGTCTCGAACAAAAACAGCATTATCATCGACACGTAAACATCAAACAGTCAATAAAAAGATTGCATTCCGAAAAAAAATATTACTTGTTGGAATTTATTTCTAATATTTGTTCACAGCAGAGTTCGTCAGACGAGGTGAAATGTATCGAAGAAGAAGGTGAAGACGACAATATGGCCAGTCAAGAAACGCTGCAACCGGTTAGTGACTTGATAGAAACTAGGAACAGATTTTAATGTTGATTGCCTGTCGGTCTTGTACAAACCGTAATTCGGAGAGTGTGCGCAGGAGCTCCACGACCTAATCCCATCATAAAGGATGAGGAACAGGGTGTAAAGTTCACTCATCCTTCATTGAAAAGGGAGGATCCTCCGACTAGACGGATGTTGTGTCTGGTGGGCAACTGCCCGACGCGGCGACGATTGATGTCGAGACGTTGTATATATATGCTAGTTGCGCGATGCAGGATTTTGCGGGATGTCAGTGTATGATGCGTAGTTCGCATGTGGCGTTGTAGGTGCCGCCACACCACCATCGCCCTTTTACTACCGGACTATCAGACGTACTGTAGGGTACCATCCACCATCCATCTTGGTTGATATCTCGACCAGTCGTACTCAGCGCTTCTCCTCCACATTTATTATGGGCACAGCCAAATTGTGGAAGTCTGTCAGCGTCTGTGCCCATTTAACCCGTCTGCCATCGAAGCAAGAGTGAAGAGGCATCTTTTGGGCACTCTCGTTCCATCATAGACCTCATCCATTTCATTCCATCAGGCGTGATTGAGGTCAAAAGCAGGCCCAGTCAGCAATAAAATAAATAAATAATTATAGAAGAATTATTGTATTCAAATATCTGTAATTATTTTCGTGGCATTGCAGGATGCTGACGAACTTGATAACACATTCTCGCCGAAAAAATTGTCCAAGTCAAAAATAAGGCCTTCGGATCCTATACCTATTTGGTAAGTATTTTTCGTTTAAATCTAGCTTTTCATTGATAGTCCTTACTCATGGTACTCTCACGGAAATCTATTTAAAACTTTAGTTTTATTAAAATTTTTGTTTTTCCGACACCATTTTTATAAAAGACTTAAACTTTTTTCCCCTTCTAACAATTAGCTGTGTAAACCATTTGAAACCTCTGAAATGATCCTACAGTCCTACTATAGTGCTCTTCTCATACAATCATACAACCCTAGAGTGCTACAAAAATCTTTTGGCGCGTGAATGACATTGTCAAGGGGGCGTTGTTGATAAACATTTGTGAAATTGTCACAGAAATTGTATTGACAAAACAAGATAGTTGCGTTAGTTCCCATTTTGTCCATGCCCCAAAGGAAACTTGTAGCGTTGGTCATAATTATTGCTATTTAAATATTTTGAACTGTTCTTGGAGATATAAATGTGCCTGTGATGTGTAGCGACAATTACAGCAGCCTGCACTACACCGTGAGCGGGCACGAGGCGTCCACGCTGGCCGCGCGCCTCAACGCCGAGCTGCGCGCGCGCAGCCAGACCGATCCCGATACCGACACGCATGCACAGGTTAGCTAGCGTAGAATGAAACCCTATAAAGACATTTTATTCATAATTTTAATATAACTGCCCAATAGACTTTATGACCGAAAATCAGTACAATGTGATAAAAAAATGCATTATTCATCAATTAACTCTGACTCTATGACTTGTCGTTCATAACTGAATCTATCAAAAGTTTTCATAATATGTCCGTTGATTACTTGACTGCCCGATGTGCATGTTTCTGTCACAAGACTGATCTAACTCTCGCACTTTAAATGATCACTACAAAAGAGTATTTTATTTCATTAGGGAAACTAATAACTTATCAAACATACTACACAATACCTTCCTTAGTCGGCCATTAGAAACATCCTCGAATCATTGTACACATTTTCCACGTACTCCAAGACTAACACTAACCCTATTCCTTTCAGGGCGACGACAAAGAACCAAAAGACGTGGAAGAAGCGCCGCCTCGCGCTCGTTCCTACGACCAACACAAGCAGAGTCACGACAATGGTAAGTATTGGCGCGGACCACGGCATGGCTGCACTAATACCGACCCACTAATTACAACGACCATATTCTTACTTGTTTATGGAAATAAAATTCAAACTCGGCGCAGTCGCATTATATAGTATACGGCAATGTTTTTAGCAGGCGCGGTCATAAAATGTGAGAGCGAGATGACACGAAACTCAGTACAGAGATAAAGTATCTAGGCCTACTCGCACATTTTATGACCGCAACAGCCACGAGTATTGGCGTTTAGGATAAAACAAAAGAGTTATATTTTGTTTGAATTAAGCACGTGTCAAGTCAGGACGTTTTCCAGAAACAAGTGGCTAAGAAGCATTTTGCGTTGGTCCAACGTAGATGTTTGTCGAATGTGTACGTAGCATCTACACAACGTTGTCGATCGAACGTAAGCATTAACGTCACGATCACGCCGCGTAGACCCTACGTATACATTTGACGGCCGCCTACGCTGTACCTACTCTCAGTACGTAGACACACTAAGAATATGGGTCGTCCCCCTAGAAGACTCCCGAGTGCCGTGTACGCGTACACCTGACTACTGTACATAATGATGTTCTGTGTATATTATGTTGTGACATCATGGATTAAGAGACCTCCACACTTTCACCTTTGTAACCCATGGGCCAGGATCTACAAAGCTGAATAAACAAGCTATGACGCTTGACGTCTGAAAAGGAGTTATGTTAGAAAGAGAGGAGAAAGTCGATGTTGTAAGATTATGCTACATTGAAAGGGAAGTCTTTATTGGATCTACAATTTGGTAATTGAAATAAGTGAGCTATTGGAGTGTTGAAACACAGAAATATACTCACACTATTTTCGAGATACAACGAGGGCTGTCGTGCTTTAGTTCGCCGCTAGAAGCGCTAGTGTAGAGTAAGGTCTCTAGATGTCAAAATATGTACTGAACGTTCACTATTTGCGGGATTTTTTATCACGGATTTTATCGAATGATTCATAATAGCTGTAATGGTTGTGCCATTCTTGATTAATTATGGCTTAAGACTAAGTAAAAAGTTAGGTCCTAATTTGGTAGCACTTGAAGGAAGAATAAGATTTTTCTGCTTCATGCTTGCCAATTTTAGGAACATTATAATCTAAATATTCATTTGAAGTTTTAAAATGTAATAAAATAAATATAATATGGATATAAGGGTACTTAAACATATCCAAAACATCAAATAAAAGTACCTACTGCAACAAGACCTTACTCGACAGTGGCGCCAACTGGTGAGCACAAAAACGATAGCCCCCATTAGTTGATTTGCGTAGTTTCGATTAGCCACAGTAATATATTTAATGTTTATGGAATTAAATGTTGAGAACCCGATTGCTCTCATCAGTTCTCATAAGAACATTTATTTATCGTTGGCGTTGGTTATTCGTATTGTTTTAAAACTGAGATTTAGTGGGGACAGTGGGGTGTTCCATAAACTTTCGTTGTTTTAATTTCTATTTATCTGAGCCTATGTATTATGTCCGCCCTGATTTCTAAATATACTATTATTTAAGTAGATACAGATACTCATAAATGTATTATTATATAGATATATTTACAAAGCCGTAGAAAATTTCGCAAATTATATTTGAGTTTGCTTCGTACATGGATTGCAGTAAAATATTATGCCTACACATTTACTTTTTGCTTTTCACAAGTGGCACAAAGTTTTTTAACCTGAAAATGATATAACTGCCACATTTTGATGTTTCCAAAAAAGATATAACAAAAACCCTGTTTTAGACCGCTAATGAGCACATTCCCTAAGACACATGAATTCACGGGAGCTTCAATTTAGTTGGAATGTTTGTCTTAACTTGATATTTGATCATCAAATCTAAGAGTCATACCTCACCGGGACGCCAGAGACGTCGCCAGGTCGCGCTGCCAACTAAATGTATACAGCTTTATAGTCGGCGGCTCACCTGGTGTCCGCTTGGTCACGCAGCCAACCATACATTTTGTTGGCGACGCGACCTAGCTGCGCCGCCATGGGGTCCCGGTGAGGTATGGCTCTTAAAGTTTTCACCATCCAAGTTGCTTTTTCTCAATTATATTGGGTCGACTTCCAGACCTATTCATCATTATCTTGCACTCGTCCTACTGACTACGTTAAATGAGTGCGACTGCTGACTGACCTCCAGGTCTGGCAATACTGATATTCTAAGGTTAGACAAGGCAACACTCTTTTGGCCTTCTAAAAGGGCAAGTATTTAATAAAACCCCAAATAATTCCCATCCTGATCAGAACGTAGTCATACATCGTTAGAAAACCAAAAAGTTTTTCGAGGTGTATTTCTTTTTTAAACCTACATTTTTAAGAGGCCAATAAGTATTTAGAGTATCAATTAAATATGTCCTTTCTAAAAGTAGTATACACTACAC
The DNA here is from genome assembly GCA_917490735.1 of Dryobotodes eremita. Taxonomy (NCBI): domain Eukaryota; kingdom Metazoa; phylum Arthropoda; class Insecta; order Lepidoptera; family Noctuidae; genus Dryobotodes; species Dryobotodes eremita. The sequence goes on from OU823255.1 coordinate 16,450,476, forward strand.
AATATTTGACTGCAATTCGTGTAGTAAGTGTTGGCGGGTATGAGACGTGTGTGTTGCGACAGAGTCGGAGGCGGCGCTGGGCGGCGCCGTGGGCGCGCGCTACCAGAGCCTGCAGTCCGTGCCGCAGACAGGTCAGTGCACACGCCGGGGGAGGGACTTACCATTCACATGTGCTCAGGGCTAACTTGTGCTGTTGCGGGTAGAAGGCTGAGAAAATGTTGTACACCTAGTTCATATGGCAATTGCACACTATTTATCTACTTAATAAAAATCTTAAATTCATTAATTCACTGACAAACAACGCACTGACGAAACCGCTGGGTCTAGGAGGGAATTCTTCGCAAGAGTTCCTTATAGCAAAAGTGAGCAGTAAGGAAAGATTTTTCAAAATTCATACCCTTGAGTGGTTAAATAAAGGATGCAAATTTGTCATTTTTGCCGGTGGGACATCCCATCGGTCATACGGCTTGTCTATATCTAATTCTAGTGACAACAAAGTAGACTAGACCGTCAATACATTAAACATTCTGCATCACAAACAACAGAAAATAATACACATTTATATAACTAATGAATAAGAGTTTGTATACTATACATGGATAATATAGATATTTTCATGACAGGTTCTGTGAATTAATTAAACTTTACTGGCGCTTGGGTTGCATGCCAAATTACATCGGGGACCGATATTATGATGAGGTGTAATTTCTGCTAACTGCTAATAAACAAGTGGGTATAATCATTCGTAAAGCATCCAAAATTAATTATAATGTACTAGCTGATGCCCGCGGTTCGCCCGCGTGGATGTCGGAAATTATACCACGGGAACGTGCTACCGGTACAAAAAGTAGCCTGTTATTCTTATAACATCAGCTATCTGCCAGTGAAAGTCCCGTCAAAATAGGTCCAGCCGTTTCGGAGATTAGCCGGAACAAACAGACAGACAGACAAAAATGTTAAAATTCGTTTGTTTTTTTATAACTAACTACCGTATATACTTTCATATGTATTTAGTAAAAAGCTGTTATTTTGACATTACAAACGGACACTTCAATTTTATTTATTTGTATAGATGTGACGATTGCTATAAACTAGCGGGTAGACAACATTTTTTTAACCTTTTATCTGACATAGTACAAATGAGCTCTCTATTCACGATGCTAATGCTATCTCAGTATGGTGTCTATTGGTGAATAAATTCCAAATGTTGGTGGTTTGGCCCCAACTCCTGAACATGTTACATGTGTGCGCGTCCTACTATCATCGGTATAGGATTCTAAATTAGTGTCTTATTATAGCTGTAGCAAACATGTTTCGTCCCAAAAGTGCTCATCTAGAACTTTTACAAAGTATTATTTGGGTGAAAGGTACAGGTAAGCAAGCATGCTCGCATGTCCGGCTACAGATACAATATGTTAGTGCTATGGTGTACAAGAAATAGATAATATTCATTAGTATGTAACTATAATTCATCAGTAATGTGGTGTATCGTTTATTCGTTTAGCAGTTAAGTGTATACAGTTGTATGGCACGCTCGTTTGTCGTGTCCGTGTGGTTTACTACTTGTTACTGAGTTGTAGAAGAGCGCCGCGCGCCGCTCGCCGCAGTAGCTCACTCTGGCCGGCGATCTTGTGTGTGTTTGCGTTGCATCCTCGCTCCCCGCGTGTTTGTGCGCACGTTTGACTATTGTTTGGTACCTGCATGCTGTTGATGTTGATACTGATCTTCACTAACACGTTTTTACGATGTTCTTTGTTATTATACAATGATACAAATCAATGTTATGCAAACGTAACTTTCTGGTTTGCGCCTCCTCCTCCGATCACATCGGCATGTGAACGCGGCAGGAGGCGCGCGACGTGGAGCGTTGCGTGTCCCGGCGCCGACAGACGATCGTCAAACTACTGCGCGGGTTGGGGTCCCTTCTGTGTAGTGTGATGTCAAACGCGATCTCCCTATTACAAATCTATCGCTACTACGAGCACGCTTTGACCAGTATCTATATATTTATTTATTCTGTCTTTATTAATAACTAATTTATTTTTCTCTCTATCACCGCCCTGTCTACTAACGACGTTCGCCTTCCATATAATGTCACCCCCACTGTTCGTGTAACCCCCACTAACGCGCTCCATCCGGGGCAGCCGCGCGGCCGCACCCTCCCACACTAACCGTGACGCCGTCCGGCTCCGCGTCGAGCCCGAGCCCGACGGACGAGCCCGTAACCCCCCTCATTAACATGGGCGGCGTCGAGTCCTCCACTAACGAGCTCCCGCTATCCGCCATCACGTTCCGCGCGTCGTGGCCGCACTTGGCGGACGGCCACGTGGCCCCCGACCATAGCCAAGAGTGTAGCACCCCGCGGGACGCAGGGCGGCGCCAGCGGCACAGCATCGCCGGCCAGATGAGCTACCTCAAGATGCTGGGGCTGGGCGCGCGCGGCAAGCTGTCGGCCGCGGGCCTGTTCAGCACGGCGGTCATCTCCGGCTCCAGCTCCGCGCCCAACCTGCGCGTCATGATCCCCACGACGGCTTCCAGCAACGGTGAGTGACGTCACGCCCCCCGCCCCCGCCGCGCCGCCCCGCCTGACGCTAGTTCTGTCGCAGCGGCCGTGGAGGGTTTCGGCGGAGTGCCGGCCATCCGGCCGCTGGAGACGCTGCACAACGCGCTGTCGCTGCGCCAGCTGGACGTGTTCCTGGAGCGCGTCACGGCGGCGCCCGTGCTGCTGGGCACGCCGCCCGCGCCCGCCGTGCCGCCGCTCAAGCAACCGTCGCCCACCAACAGTGAGTACACAACACACCCACCCCCGAGCCCGCCCACTGAGCTGTGCACTAATACCGACCACCCCCAGGTGTAGGCTGGAGCGGCCCCTCGTCGCTGATGTCGTCGTCGGGCGAGCTGCCCAGCGGCTTGTCATCCGCCGGGCCCTCGTCGCCCAACTCCAACTACGCATCCAACTCTGAACATAAGACTACGTCCACCGAGAGGTATACAGAGACAAATGACTAAATACTTAGAGAAATGTTAACCAGCTTGAATGCGTTTTCCGAACATTCTGTTCATTTTATTTTGGTTTTAATTTGTCTAACGTGTTCTGGAAGATGTCTTCGATTTCTGTTGGTTACAGCGCGATCACTTGACTAGATCTGTATTATAAACACTTCATATCTGCTAATGTTGCTTGATGTTAGTTTTACTGTTCTGTTTTCTGTTTCTTGTTAAATGTCATCTATAGGTCTATAGTTATATCTCATTTGAGAGTGAGACTTATGAACTGAACCTTAACTTGACCTTTTACCATTCAGTCTGCAAGTGGACAAAATGTTTTAAACGTTTCGCCCACTTGCGGAGTCTATTCGGAACCATCTTGTTTTCACGCGGCGTCAGTTCACGGTATCTCATACCATACATCATATTGTTGGTGCTTATATCATTCATTGTCGGGAGTTTTTGAGAGCGAGGCGCAGCCGAACACAGGCTGGTAACTAAACATTATGGATTCCAGTAGCAATTGGAGTAAAAATGTGCCGAGCAAGCTCCCTCAGTGGGAGGGCGAGGCGGCGACGTTGTGCGCGTTGGACGCGACCCTGCACCCATTCATGCCGCACTCCAACGTAGCAGGTACCTCACGCTAACTCATATAGCTCGACTCAGAACAACAACCGCCCAAACGCGCGCTACTGTTACACATTATTCACTTTTGAAAAGATATTGAAAGTTATATGTAATAACGTGTAACAACATCTCGTGGGCATTAGTTGTTGTTCGAATAAATTGTATAAAAAGTTGCGGAGCTGATCGGTGGATATATATCTCTGTGTGTAATATATTGATACCCAAATATATTATAAACGTTGCACAATTTCGTCGCTTGTTACAGAATACTCCATTAAATAAAGAACAGAACTATTATAATAATACCATCTATTAATTTATGTTTCATTGTTGCATGATTATGAAATGCATGCGCTGCACTCTCTGCTGATTACTTCAACTTCAACGCGAATATTTTCTTGAGAATGATCAAATAGCTTAGAAACATTAAAGGAAAAAACTATTACTAACAATGAAATGAAGTTTGCATGATAAATTAATATCTAATTATTTATTTATTTCATAATACAATATTCCGATATTTAAGTATGTATGTATATTTTTTCATGCAAACCATATTATTAACCGCTCTGTCACATTGCAGTACCCACTGACAATAAAAAAAAAAAAAAAAAACAGTAACAACTTTCTTACAAATAATAAAAGGGGCTTACAAATCCATTTCGGTCATGTAATACATACCTACATCTATTAGATTCAGATTATAATTAAATGTAAAACCAAAAAATGTCTTCTTTTTAGATAACTCTGGGACCAAAAAAATGCGAAAATAAAAGTTTATATAACGGACTAAGGTTTTATAGTAGAAAATAAATTCAGTTTTAAAAATGTATGTAAACATAGAACGGTGCACAGTATCATTGTAGCGAAAGCTACAATGATCGAGCTTCACAAAATAGTATCTTTACTCTGGTATACCCGACAGTGGTAAAAACCGCAGTACTTACTACGCCTTCAGAGAATTCTCCAACCAATCCACCGATTTAGACACCTATGGAAAACGAAAGAAGATTTCACACTGGCCACTTAAAAATACGTATGAAGTCCCAAAATGGGGAAGTTGCCAGTTGAAATAAATAAGGCTGTATATCAGTATTGAAGCCTTGTGTTCTAAGCTCTGTTAGTTATAACAAACGTTTTTTTCGGCGCAATGTTCCAGGTTCATCTATTAGCGGCGACGTGACGCCGGTGTCCATAGCCTCCGAGCTGGACTTCAACAGCAATGAGGCTACTGCCGGATCTATTACTGACCACGACCTGCTGGTACGTAAAGAATAGTGTACATGATGTAAGGGACATCGACGCGCATACCTTTACCACGAATTCAGCACATGATTCTAAAACCCCAACATAGAAATTCTTCGTAAATTAATTATAAAAAAAAAATAGATGTTTTATACAAAAGCGCAATATTTATACGCTGGTGGGTCTAGAATCATGTACTGAATTCATGGTAACAATTTCCGCGTCGATATCTCTTAAACCCTGTATTATAATGAGGTGTGATATACACGAAGAGGAGTACCTACGGGGTTACTGACATTGAATAATATAAATTCTCACACCGACTTTGCATTTATGGCACTGATAATAAAGTGTATTTTGCAATGTCATCAGAAAATTCTTGGTCTGAGAGAAGCTTAGGGGTGTGGTACCCTACAGTGTGTGCCTAGCGCGATGGCAACGACGGCCGCTAACTATCAAGCATATGAAACTGCCGTTTGCATCCGTAGTGTTTTTCAAAGCGGTTTCACGTTTGATAACGTCAAACGGGGTGAATAGAGATGCAGGGGTGAATCGGAATTAAACTTTAAAAGGGATTTTAACATTGAAATAATTTAGTTTGTTGCCAAAAAAGGACTCTAATATGTTTACTATATTATAATTAACGATTAAGCACTCTTGTTGGCAACAAACTATATTATTTCAATGTTAAAATCCCTGTTAAAGTTTCGTTCCGGTTCACCCCTGCATCTCTATTCACCCTGTTTGACGGTACTTTTTTTTCTGAACCGTGCCGAACCTGCTAAAGGGGGTGTTATCGCCCAGTTTAAGAAAGACTGGTCTATGTTGTGTCCTCATAACACGTGTATAATCCAACCTAGCAAAAATATGTTGATTTGATTTGATACTGCTGAATAAATTCATGAAGACATGCCATATTGAGTTAATTACAAATCATGCTGTAACATTCTGCATCACAATGTAAATTAAGAATTTTGCTTAACAGACGTGTTATTCGCATTTAATCAATTAATAATAGCGAGCTTGCTTTGGTGTTCCTTTATAATTGATTGGATGAAAATTGTGAGTATAAATTATTGAAGCAAAGTATTAAATACGTGTTTTACATTATCCTGTATCCTTTTACAGAGTGCTGAAGGTGAAGACGATGAAGAAACCCTGTCAGTTGACCCGTGCGGCTCCCCGGTGAAAATGATCAAGAATGATCTGAGCCCACAAACTTACGCTGCGGTCAACTCGCTAAGACTGGACAACAGTCAGCCGTCCAGTAGTAAATACTCTACGGAGTTCTTCGGGCTAAGCTTACAACAAACAAAAGAATGTTTCCATAAAGACATGCCATCAAGTAGTAAAAATTATAATTTAGATAACGACCTTAAACAAAAGGTTTCTAAGGAAAATACACAGTGTATGTCCAATGTTGATTCGCTTAATTTGCAAAGCAAAGATGGCAAAAGTAAAGTAAAAAAGAATGAAATTCTGAATAATGGAAGTAGGAGATATAGCGACAGTAGTGCACAAAAAAGTAATGTAAGTTCCCAGGCGACTGTGTCTGGCAGTAGATTCAAGACTACTCTAGTGACAGACGATCAGTTAAGGCCAAGCACTTCTACAGACAGTGCTAATAATGCGACAAACGATCCGAGCGTGCCGCTCGTGACGAAGGCTAAAAGTACTACCGTTAAACCAGGATTTACTATATCCGAATAGTATTAGTAGTCATCAGCTCCTCCATACAGTCGTTCGTTGCGTTTTGAAATTATACATTTAAAAATTTTCAAAAGTCAGCGGTATATTTCATTCAGAACGTCCTTTTTAGTTCGTTACCTTCAATGTCCTGCCTCAATTTGGGAGGTGAGCCGTAACATGCCCTAAAAACGGCTCTGGAAAATGCTCGCATGAATCGTCTGCATGGAGTTGAGATATCTAGTGTGTTAGTTCCAGTAGTTTCAAATGCATTCAGTGTAGTTGTATCATAATAATCTCATAAGGGCAGCACAGAATAGTACCTAACGGCTGTTATTAGCCTTTTTGGTATTTTAACCTGTGCGTGCAGTTTATTTATTGATGAATCTTATTTTTACACTTGTTGCTGTGATTATCCTAATGATTTTTCCTATTCTCATATTTTATGCTTTGTATATTCAGTGTAATAAAGTTATTAATAAAAACATTTTATACATAGGTTTTACAAATTGTGCTAACTGTCATATTACTAAGTTATTTGTATATGCTGAAGTTTCAATAAAATGTATTTTGTATCAATGTTTTGTGTTCATAGATGTAGCTTGATTGAATCAGAGTCAAAGGCAATGTAGTGAATCAATAGTTTAATATTCTGTTAAATAGTGCTCTCCGTTTTGCCTTACCGGTTCACTTGATTGTGCGCAAAAAAACAATTTTCAAAAAGTTATGAGATATTGATATATTGAATGTATTAGTTAAGAATTTACATCAAAATATAATAATTGATAAATCAGGTTTTTTTAATTAAACTAACACCTATAGCTTAACACGATAAACAAGACTACACAAAAGTAGCTATAATTTCATACACCCGCCAAACTGACGTCAGAATAGAGGGTGTATGATGAAACTATTGCAAAATTTCCTCTCCCACGAGGTAGGTACGCACGACGATATAATTATCAAGCTATACATTTACAATATAAGCTGACTTCTCATTGTACGGAAAGTCTATACAATGCGAGGTCAGCTAAAATTGGAAATGTATAGCTTGATGTCGTCGTGCCCGCCCCTGCTTTGCACGGATGAGAAATACTTTTTAATTAAATACCAAGCAAGGGCAAAATAGGTTCAGTAAACAAAAGGCAGTTTGTAGTTGGACGCATAGGAGGTAAAACAGCGAAAAAAATATCAAAGGAAAAGTTGTTTACCAGTGTTTACTCATCGGAGTTTGATTATCTTTTTCCGAAGTCTATTGTAGGGGCCCCTCTTTTGTGGAGGCCCCGGGGCAGTTGTCCCGCGGGGTAATTACGTAACACACTAACAGTAGGAATGGGTTTCATTTTGACAGTTCGCCAACATTCATTGCGTTATTTACGTTGTTGAGCAGACAAATTTTTTGGACGTATGAAGCAATGTATACTTAAAAATGATTCAGATTGTGATAGATAGTGTGTTACGTAATTAGGGTGCAGGATGCCCTCCCCTAAATTCAGCCCTACGTGGTGCCTTTGTGTCGCGTCACGCCAGTATGCACGAGCCTTTAATGGCCGACTAATATCTAAATGTGTGCGAACAGCGAGCTGGCCGGCTTGAGTGAGTTTTTTGTTAGCGCGAATCTGCCAGACTTTTTGTTGGTACATGGCTTAGCCTAAGTACGTGCTAAGTAACGTTTATAAGATCTTGGTTAAGACCGTCGAAGATGCCGAAGGTGGTCATTGTAAGCACAGACCATCTTTCGGTTTTTGCGTACCGAAACTCATTTTCAAACCACTGAGAATTACTTGTTTGTAGATTGTCACCACAACTTGCTAATTTTTCCTCAGTGGTTTCCTACATAGGTACTTTAAAATTATCTAGGTACTGCTATTACTTTCAGTAGGTATAGTATAAAGTACTCTGGCTAATACTATCTCTTGAGAAAACTCAAGTGCTTATGTGAATACGAGAATGTGGAGGCAGAAATAAAACTAAATAGATAAAACTAAATAGATATAAATAAATATCAGTTGCCAAAAATATTTGTCCACACATCACTTCAAAGCGCCTGCACCCATTTGGGTAATTATTTTTTTGTTGTTTGTAATTGTCAGGACAAGGTTTATATGAAAGTTTTTTTTTGAAAACTCACTGGGAATGTCGGAAATTCGGATATATTTCTAGAGGTATGAAATTCACCCTGAGCGACGCTGGGCAAGAACAGCTTGTATAAAATAAAAAACGAAATATCAGGCTTTGGCTCTTTAATTAATATCATAAAGTATATCACACATACTGTAATTTAAAGCTCACAATAAGCTAAGCTTAACTTAAAACTTATGACCAGACCAATCACATATTAATATTAAAAGCTACACATATAACTAAAGTACTGGTTTTATTCAGATTTAACAGATTTCGGTGCCATGTTGACCATAGCAAGGAGAGTGTTGAAAATGCCCCTGTGTTGAACACCTGGCATGAGCAACATCATGGTAGACAGGATGTACATCAGGAATGTATTGTTGATGGAAGACGCCACCCATGCCAATGTCACCAACAAACTGAGGGAAAGTATGTAGTACTGAAACAAAAGAAATGAGGCTGTTGGAATCAATTATATTCACAACCAATTAAAAAAGGTGCTAAATGATAAATGATAAATGATTTTATTTCTGTAAGTAGGTTTGTACAAACACTTTTACACGTCAATCATATTTTAAAACTAGATGAGGTCGGCGTTTCCTATCTGACTAAGCTAAGCTAAGTTAGGCTAAGTTTACACCCTTTATCAAGCAGTTATGAAATTAGTTTCGTCTACCATGTTCGGTTTTATTTTTAAATATTTTAAAGTATTATATGAAAACCTGATCAGAACTGGGTGTGTTCACATTGGTATTTATTAACTGTTTAGTTACTACAATAGTTGATACCAGTAAAATGGATTATCATCAATTATATCAACAGTTTTTTCTTTACAGTGATTGTATAATTTTCACTACAAAATCGACTTACCAGACAAGGGCTGGTTTCCCTCAAAGAATAGAATTGGCGAACATTATGCAAGCTTTTATTGTAATTGGTTACAATACTTTTGCAAACTTCTTCAAATGTTTTTTCATGTTGTCCAGTCCATGAAGAAGGTCCATAAAGAGAATTACAGATAACGGGCACAATAAAGTCCACGAAATTCAGGAATAGGCCAATAACAGCGAATGTTGCGAGAGAATTGAGATCCAGTAACCAAATAAGAAAATATATAAAAGAGACAGAGCCAATTATAGCACATGGATGCCATTGCTGTTCCCACAAGATAATAGACTTCAGCGGAAGAACAGCCATGCGCCAACCTTCCAGGAACCTCTTCAGCTTCTTCACCTGCTGCTCCTGTGGAAAAAATATGTTCATAATTTCATAATCTAGTTTTGATAGATTTAGTAGGTACCTGCATTTTATTTTGTTGCGTCAATATCTTTCTTCCCCAATAACCGAACATTGTTGGAGTACTTTCTAGAAGCATACCAAAGAAAAGTTTAAATCTTTAGTTTATTTTCTTGTTTTCAGTCATGAAGACGCGATGAATTTTTTTATTCAAATTATTGGTACAATTTGAGCTTACCTGATTTTGGGAAACTGTATATTCAGCCATTTCGTTGATTAATAGTTCTAGTTATTAAAACTGCTGGAAATATAAGTGATTTGCAAAAATTTAAATCACACAACGCACTTCAAAACAATAAAATCAAATCAATCGAAACCGACCGCACGAGGAATGAATAAGTAATGGTGCTATTTTCTGATGGAACTTTCAAATTGCTAACCGAATAGTTGTTGCTGCAGGACAGAAAAAGAAGGAAATAGAATACTTAAACATTATAAATTGGTCGGATTCTAATATGTCAAAATAGCATACAACCATGATATCATTAATTCTAGATGGCAGCACTGCAATATTTTGTCCATTTTGTCTTGTGCCACACTGAATTTTCATTTAATTTTTTTATAGTCGATTATTTATAAAAAAAGGTACTGTGGAATTGTGGAACGAGATTAATTTCAGTATAGTTATAATATAAAGTACTCTGTGGAGATTACTTACGTAACACTATTCTAAATATATTTAATGCATTATTTATTTTATTAGATGTAATACATCGATTAAAAGCTCTTTATTTGCTGGCTGATGGCCATGGTTGGTTGGTAGTGGTAATAGGCTTTCAGTCAGACTACAATAGTATACTGGTAGCATGGTATAATATTCTATGATGTACTCTTAGCTGATTAGTTGATTACGCAGTGCTGGGTTATATTTTTCTACTCAACATTAATTGAATTTTAATTTCATTATTTATTTAGATAATCTTATTTTCTTCTTTAAGCCGAGGGACTCATCGTCGTAGAAACGAAGTAAAAAAAAAACACCTATTTTGATTATTTTATAAAGTTATTTAATAAAATACATCATATAAAAGTATAAAACAAAAATATTATCAGTTCCCTTGTAGCATTTACCAATTATATTGATACCATAATATTTTTCACAAAGGAAGAACAAAATCATTTCATTATTTTTTTTTTCAAAGTTTTGTTATCTATTGGACCCTGCGGAAGTAGCGTTTTGCAGGTGTTTTGGCCTTCTCGTGGGTCAGGGTCTGGAATATAAGTAAATAATATTACCTACTAATTATGAACAATTTTAGGCAAGATAACATGAAACTAACAACGAAAAGTTATTATAAAACTACGGCATACCTATCAAAGTCTACAAATATTTGAACTACATTATTCTTGATGGTATTTGCACAAAAACTAATGATTTGCTTAAGAACCTGTTTTCAGTATAACTATGAGGCCTAAAGATGTTATAACTGGTTATAAAAATATTATTTTGAAATTATTATTTTAAGATAATATTTTTATAACCAGTTATTACGGCAATGATACTATGATTTTTCTCAAGGTGAAAATCTCTACTTCTGGAAATAGTACCACTGTACCTATACTTTTATTGAAAACATTGTTTTGTTCACAACCAATTTTAATTTTGTAGTATTACTTACAACAATGCACTCATCTGCAGTGAAGTCGTATTGGCGACCACAGTTAGCACCCGTATCTTCTACTACTGACTTTGTTTGCATTTGCTTGTCATTGATTAGCGTTGTAACACTCTGAAAATAAGTTACATTAATAGATAAAACAGAATATAAATCACATAAACCACAGCATTCTATGAACCCACTAGTTGGTACTTATGATGAATAGTTGGACATTAACCTTGACTGTGGCATTAGGCATATTTTCCTGATACTCTTCTCCTAATTTGAACTTGTTCTCAACTGTCCGCAACAAAGATGAATTCTTGATAGTCATATGGTCACCATCCACAGATATTTCCATCAGCGGTGACGACATTGACATCATTTTACGTCCCATGTAAGGTACACCTGTAACGATAGTAAATTCTCATGATTTATTTTAGTTAAGTATAGTAAAAACTTTATCTAAATATATTGTTAAGTTTAGTTTATTGTTGATACATAATATAAAATGAAAATTATATTCTGTATCCAAATTAATATTAGAATTTCAATTAACAAAATAGTTGCTAAGTAAATAGTTGGTTGAGAAATACATATTTAGGTACTCACCTACAGCACTGAAATAGTCATCAATGTCCTCATTCTTGTAGTGTTGGTATTTTCCAGCAATCGACGTCATTTTTCTGTTTCTAACTTTTCTACTGTTAGTGTATCTACCAACTTAGAACTGCCCGAGTCTAAAACAAGTTTCAGAAAAATCAAAATTAATTAAATAGTTATCACCTTGGATAACGCTTTAAGTTTATCTAAGCTTATCACCGTAATTTATCAATCACGTACGTTGCAAAGTTTGATAGTGCATAAAATTTAAGATAATGTAATAAATAGGTACTAATGCAAATCCTGAGATTTGAGCCACTAACTATGGTAAAATGATATAATGATCACACACTGTACCTGTATGTGCACAGCCTTAACGAAGAAAACAGAATAATCTGTAATTAATGTGTAAATTAATTTTGTGAGTTTGAAAATATCTTTGGCCGCTTTTGCTGCTGTCAGATAAAAACACGATAAACAACAACATCATGTCCAATGACCAATCAGAACTACAGATAGTGAGGAGTACCTACGTGGACATATCGATAACACCGTGACCTCAAAAAATTACGTCGTAATTTCATGTTTTTTTTTTCATATTGTTGCTAAGTCAAAATTCTAGATAGTAAGTTAAACTGGAGTAGTCATTTGGACAGCAAACTAAACAGGGCCTGCATAACCTTCTGGCAGTGCAGGAGAATGATAGGTAAGAAGTGGGGTCTATCCCCTAAAATTATACTATGGCTGTTTACTTCAGTGATCCGCCCCATGATCACTTACGGGGCCGTGGTCTGGTGGCCCCGCACCAAACTAGTTGCAACCTCCAACAAACTGCAACGCATGAAAAGACTAGCCTGCATAGCGACTACAGGCTGCATGAGGACTCCTCCGACTGCAGCAGTCGAAGCCATGCTGGGACTACCACTGCTTCACCTGTTCATACAGCAGAAAGCGACGGTGGCGTCAGCACGACTAACTGCACTATATCTCTGGGGTAAGAGAGATATACCACATACCGCGCTGCTTGAGGGACTCAACAAGGAGTTCCCCATTACGAAAGCCGTAAATGACCGGGTACCCAAACAATTTATCTTCGATAAAATTACAAAATACAACTTTACGAGGATCGCCGATGCGAGGGCTTGTGCCCTGCGGAGCTGCGCATCTTCACGGACGGATCCAAAACAGGTAGTGGCACAGGTACTGGAATCTTCTCGGAGGACATCAACATACGCATAGCCACACCATTGGTGGTCCATAACACAGTGTTCCAGGCCGACTGCATGGGTATTTCTCTAGCCGCTTCGGCCATCATGGCCAGGAAAGTTAAGTACCACTCGATCCGCATACTCTCAGACAGCATGGCTGTTCTGCAAGCGCTAAACAGTCACACAGTTGATTCCGGGCTAATATAAGAGTGCCACTAGCGCCACAAGCAGGTGGGTAGCCTCAATTCAGTGGATCAAAGAACACAGCGGTTCGCTAGGTAATGATGCAGCTGACGAAATTGCCAGAAAAGGATCGAGCGAGGCACCAGTGGGACCTAAACCCATTGTGCTACTCCCCTTTGGGTACTTACGCACTCTGGTAAGGAAACGCACCAGGGACCAACATCGCAAACTGTGGGTGGACACAGGTGAGTGCAGGCAGGCTAGGGAAGCACTCACTACAATTTATTACCGCCTCACAAAACAGGTTCTCCGGTTAACTAAACAACAGCTGCGTACAGTTACAGCAGCTTTAACTGGCCACGGGTCATTTAATAAACACCTCTTTGTCATAGGAGTTACAGACAGTCCGCTGTGCAGGGCCTGCATGGAGGACGACGAAACCGCAGCTCATGTGCTTCTAAACTGCCTGATGGTCGCCACGTACTGGGCAAAGTACTTTGGTAACCCAGGTACCCTACGTGAGATTGTCAGTAACACCAAGGCGTTGCTGGCGTTCCTCGAGGAGCTGGGGTGGATCGAATAATCGATTTTCCCACCCCTACGCAAAATACGCGCATTGAAATTTAAAAAAATACCTAATGGGCTATTTGTTACTTTACAATACTTATACTAGTGGTTTATGATAGTTATCGCTAGCGATAGCTAGCATAGCATATCGCTAGCATGGTGAATAGTGGTGGTAACTGGCTAAAATTTTATGAAACTATTTAGCCTTTCAGAAATTTTACAAAGTATGTACAAGCACTGCTAGTAATGATCTTTAATGTTATTTTTTACTGAACCATGCTTCACCTTTCAACGTGTATGTTGAAAAGATGAATAGGTAGGTGGACCACAAACAGTTAGTCACAGTAGCAGATCCAGGTTAAGCATCCGCCACCCCCCAAAGTTTCTGAGTCCACTTCGGACAAATTTGCAACTTTCTCTCACTACCGGGGGGAATAATTCTTTGGAAGGGACTTTGGAGAAACGGGCATCGTCTCCACTAAGCAGCAGCACAGGCGTATCAAGAGACAAATTAGTTTTCCCAAATATAGAAAATACAAATTCTTAAATTACCAAAGTTTATAGTATAAAGCGCAGCTTTTCTTCGCTAAAAACTGGTTGAACGGTTTGGTTCCGATGTTTATCACCACCAAGATATAGGGCGGCCCTGTCCAATATTCGAACAGACCGGCCGCTCCAGGCGACAAACCGGAAGCGGTGCCGATTATGGCCTGCATTCCTCCTCATCGTAAGCCAAAAGATACACAGACTATAGTACCAAAGTGGCTATAATACAGCAAGTGGGCAGACCAAGTAACTGCTCTCACTGGACTCTCTGTTACGATCGCCCTGAGAGAAGCTGACAACCGAACGAATCGCAGGAACATAATCCATTAAGCCATGAAGGCCTTTCAGGGGCACGACTTTCAGTAACGAAGTACGCGACCAAGTTCCCATGATCCCCAGTGCAAGTGTAAGAAGGGAGCACCGGAGTGGTTTTTAAGCTATTGCATAGCTTTTATCGCGGGCTTTGAGCGCGGCGACCGAATCAAGAAATTCCGTAACGAAAATAAAACCTAACACCCCCCCACTCCGCCTACCATGTAGCTCGGCCGAGCGTTCGCTTAACGTGTATGTATATGGTACGACTGTACTTAAATTAACATCAAAGAAAAAAAAATACTGCATAAATAAAAAATTATAATTGCATAAGTTGATAAAAAATGCTATGCAATACCTTTACCGCGGCAGTCCCCGAGTGCCACACGTGTTTTTAGTCATTAAGACTCTGACAGACCCCTCCGCCTCCCCAGGGCGGAGGACATCCATGAGGATTTTACAACCCGGTACAAAAAAAAAGGCTCCTAGCGCGCACACTGGGCCAACTAATTAGTGGGGTTGGTTGTGAGTGCGCATATCAGACAACAGTTGGCTGACTGCTCTCAAACGATTTTACAGCGGAGGAGAAGGATCAAGAAGAGAAACCGAGAGTAGTGGGTGCATCACATCCGCAGTGATATTCTAGATTATTGCATGGAAAATTTTACACGGTGAATTCTAAATTACTAGAAATCCGAAAAAAAAAAACCTAATAACGAATGTGCTTATCCAGCTTCAATTAATGAACTATCGGCAGGGTCGGCCGACTAAACAATCTGTAAGTGTGCGTGCGTGGAAGAGCACCATTATTGATTTAGAAGTCGGCTGACAGTTCAATTTGAAGGCAACCGTGTAGCGGTGTAGCCCATCAAACTTTTTAGCGGTCGATACCGAATTGTTTCAATGTGCCTACTTGCATACATCTTCATATTGATTGAGAAACCGACCTAACTATCGGTAGATAGAAACTCTGGAGTCTGTGACAACGCAATACACAATTATCCCGCCGCCTTCCGTTAGGAGTAATAATGTTCTGTGCCGCAGCCGTGCTGCGCCGTATCCGGAAAATAGCTTTCCAAACAACACTAGTAACGTCAAATGCTCACAGTCGATAAAAGTTTGTTCTGAAACTACGATGTTAAAATCATAGCTATTTCATTTAAATTAGGCTTATATAGCAAGTTTTCTATTTTATCATAAAAATTGAATCGGCCAAATATTAAACTAGGTCCAGATTTTCGTTACATTTGTAACAAAACACAATAAATTGAATCTATTTGTATTTTACTTTTCTTATGTTTCGAATTTCATCGGGTGTGGATTTTTTTTTGGTGGGACAGATAATTAATTGTAAATGGGATGTGACAACAAGAGCGGAGAAGTATGAGCGAGATGTGATTTTTATGTTTTGATCACAAACACAATTGAGTTTAGTGCAAATATAAACATAAGTGATTTCTAGAATGTGGTGACATATTAAGTTGAAGTGAAAGAGTGCTATAAGTTTAATAAATAATTATATTTCATAGGACTCCGACTTCTGCTCCAGATTAGCTTGTAGTCATTTACAAGTGTTGATCGATTATTGACACGATATTATTTAGTTACTTTATAAACACGAACGTACAATCGAAAATGGGTGAAAAAGAGGATTATTTGACATCGTACCGAGTGTTTTTTGAAAACTTTGCCGCTAATGTTAACCCTGAGGACCAGTTGCCCGTGCACATAGCAGGGTACACCATCACCGAGTCGGAGTTGGCCGGTGAGGTTCTCTACTGGTCGACTCAGTATTTGAGCGAAAAGTAAGTGCTTATTGATACCATTGTTCAAACTAAGCAGGGACCAGTGTATGTGCAATCTTTGAGCTTACTAGAAACACCTTTTAGATAATAATATCACAAATGTAAATGCAATGTTGAATCATTGTGATAACAAGTTAGAGAAAGAAAAGACTTGATTTTTAACAATGTTTTGTTATGCAATTACTACAATGCCAGTTTCCTTACCTGCTTATTTAAATTTCAAATTTAGAATTAATTTAATATTTTGCATTATACCTACACATAATTTTGTCAGTTAATCTCTTAGCACAGTATTTGATATACCAATTGTTTATTCTTAGTTTATTTGCAACATAATTTGCATTATTCAACTAATGCTTTACCTACTTACTTTAATAATAAATTTTGCATCTCAAGTTAGTAAAAACATACAATACTACCTGTTGTAAAGCTATACTCTGGATTTTTTCTTCTGGTATTTAATTATAAATTTTATAAGTCCTAAACCATTTAAATATTGAACTCTACTTCCTAGCAAATAGAATTAGAGGTTCACAGACAACTTAAGGTAATAAATAGAAAGAAAAAGAATAAAGAAAAATAAAGAGAGAGAAAAAAATCATAATAAAGAGTATTCTATTCTATTCTATTCTATTCTATTCTAAGGTAGAGTCAGAATAAATAACACTAAGTAGTCCTGTGTTCCATAAAATTCTCAAAAAATTCCCACACTTAAGTTTACATTTCTTTGCATCGTGCTTGTGTTTCAAGAACCGAGCACACAGAATGATCAGTTGTAGGAATGCTTGATAGGTTCAGTCCCAAATCATAATGATTAGTGCATATTAAGATATAGCTGGTAAACAATTAAGAATTTGATTCTTTGAATTTGTAGACTCTTCATATGACCAGAGGGCTGGCTTATTTTTTGGCCAAAGAATCAGCATTGTCATACAAAGTCACAATGCTGCTAGCCTTTTGGGCACTTTTCCTACAGGAAAAGTGTAGCGATGCAGACCAATTTTTTGATGCACTATGATTCCTTCCTCTCCCTTTTTTATGTATACTTGTACATATTATTATTTTAAGAATGTTAGCTTTTAAATTATGAAAATATTATACAAATAAATCATTTATAAATTTGTTGATTAAAAATTATAAGAATTTATATTGAAATCGATACCTTGACAATTTCATACTGTAGAAAAAAGATTGAACTTGGTACATGGTGAGGTGCAAAATTTGCATTGGATCTTCAAGAGCCTGGAGAAACAGATCCATGTTCATCAAATGGTTTTTCATAAAAGCAATATCTGAACTTTGGCAGAGACTTATTTATGCAGTTTCTGAACCCTATATATTCATGGTAAACAGAATTTTCCGGTAACAAAGCTTACACACAAACTGCATGCCTTTCGCTGATCGCCTTATTCTTTTGAATTAGACAGACTATCTGCACTCATTTGCAGAAATAAATATGTGAATGACAGTCATATTGACTGACTGACTGACTGATTGTGTGACTGGATCCTGCGACACAGGGTATCCTAGTGCGGGATCCAGTGCCATACTTAAGTATTGTAACACTTGTATAACAATCAATAAAACTTTATTATTATTATTGTGACTATCTTATATTTTGATTACTTTACAGGGATGTATTTCTTATTAACTAGTCAAGCCCGAGGTGGACCACTAGAGGGCCAAAACAATAGATAATCAATTGTGTCTCATTAACGATGCTTGATGAGTTAAACATGCATTATTATTGTTCTGCAGAAATTTATACTTAATACAAAGTCTAGGTGACCAAACTTGAAATCTATCTTAGCTAAAGGCTGCCGCTGTTTATTACTAAAACTTTCATACTAATAATATGATTGTGACCTACTTTGCAGTGTTGATATTGTATATAATATATATTTGTAAATCTGTTGCAACACATAAAACAATGGTAGGTAATTTCCCTATTCTATTTTGTGTCAGGCTTTATAATTAGGTAAACACATATTGTATTTAGCATTTTCATACCTCATTATCCTATAACTACCTAATGCAAAAGTAAGTATTCTCTAGTCATTTATGTAACAATGAACCTGTCAATAGGCCATTAACCTTAAAAGAGTTCCAAGGGCCTGTGCCACCTTTTGTTCATGATTCATAAACTAAACATTTGAGCAGGTGTTTATTTAGTTGGTCGTGCCTTTTGTTTACATAACACACAACAGTCAACACCGAATATTTTCACGATATCAGATTAATAGTAATGCGCCTGACGTGGTCATAATTGCATACAATTATGGAGGCGGGTTTAAAAAATAATTCCTGCTTGCGTAATAGCTTTATGGTTGGCTGGTCATATGGGACGGGTTACTCATTCCGGCCGCGTGGTTGTGATCACACACTAACCGCAAGTAAGCTGAGTAACTGCTTACGCACCTAACCACTTTGTAATACGGAAAACTACGCCGATGTGTCATAGTCATATCGCTTCGGCAGTGGTCAGTCAGATTTCAAAGAAAAGATTTGAAACTTTTCTATTTGTACTACTGTACCTACATACTCATGTCTCGTGTAGATAGGTATTTGCGGCCCTTCGGAAGCTCTCGGACCGAAGTCCCCAAATACCTGTTCAAACCGTTACCTTACATCTACACTTACCTAATATCTAAATTACCCGTTGTTTAACAGGTCAGACAGTAAACAATATTCCGTGATCATATTGCAAAACGTATATTACGTGAATATGATGTGTTAATTTTTCCCTCATCTACAAGTGAACTAGACTATAAAGATTTTACAATCGTTGGTATAACAAGTTCGCATGCACTAGTTTACATAAAGCCTGTTTAAAGAATATTAAAAATAATTAAACAATCACGCGGAAATTAGGAAGTGAGGTCGTATTCAGGAAGTCGGTTATTTGCCAGATTAAGCCAAGTTAGTTTCAAAAGCTGAACTAATGATTCATTCCCGCTGAGCCCTTTACTTGAACCTAACAACTGACGCCTTGTCTCTTAGTTAACATGTAATTTCCTAGACGCTCCATTTAACCCGACGTATGCTGTAACGCGGCGTAGGTACCTAAATTGTGTGTTACGGTGCCGCTGACCATTTAGTCTTGCATAATGTCTCGCACACCGATACCAACATCCTACAATAATATTTTTTAATTAAGCTTTGTTTTACTGCTGTAATACTGCTGCATCAATATTTTTTTTATTGTTAAAAGTCACGAAATAATAAAGTTTAGTTAGTCGTAACGATTTTTATTTGTTTTGGGCTGTATTGAGCAATTTTATAAATCTAGAAACCTTCAGGCTGCAGAAGCCTAGAATACTTCTTAGGTCTAATAAAAAGTCAAGCAGCTGCTCAGACTTTTTATGTCTCTCTCCCCTTTGTATTGTCTCACTGTAGGGGCCTCCCTTCCCTTACTAAATTCACAAGTTCGCAGTCTTGCGGTTTGTTACCAATGTTAGAAGAAAAGTTTCTTTTTTAAATGGCCTTGCTATAAGTAACTTAAATATATTTTAATTATCCATTCAAAACGACATGACCATAAAGAACTATACTCAGCGTTGCAGTATACATGTATGTTTCTATTAGAATTGATGGAAAGTGCATTTTAATCTGACAAACAAAATAATTTAACACCGCAGGAGACAGTAAACTCGTGAGAAAAACATTTGAATGTTTTATCAATAAAGCGTCAGCATTATAATTCTCGTTGTTTAGGCTTTGCTTGAAACTTTAAACTCGTGAGACGAGGAGAACAACAATGAATTATCTGACACCTGCTCAGTCTACTAACCATATAAATACTAAGGTGTATTATAAAACTAGCTCTATATCGATTGGCCCAATATGTCTAGAACGAAGCAAGCTTAAAATAGATTTGCGAAACTTGGCACTCTGTGAAGACTGAGGTCATCAAATCGAGTCATCTGTCCATGATTGCATGGCCGCAGAAAATGTTATGTTTGCATCTTTAATTCGTTTCACCTCGGTTCGTTACTTTCTCCCGAGGAAAATACCGATTGTTAGACTGTATTTAATTTCTCTAGGGCCTGTGGGTTGAGGTCGTAGGATTGGTACCCTCGATGCATAAATTGGCGCGCGAGACCGCGTGGGTAGATGCGGATGTTGGTGATAGTAACGCGAACCCGTGTCAACGCTCTGCGCAGTGTTTACTCCTCAAATATTCACAGTTAATTACCGAAAGGAATTTGGCCCAATTGTTTATTTATCAAACAAACAAACCTGGCTTCAGAGCGACCGCGAACGACTTACATCTGATTAATTATTATTCTGGCAATAAATTTAATTGGGAGAATTCAGAATTCGGCCAAATTCTTGAACAAGTATACAAGCCTTTGAAATAAAATGTTTGTAAAGATTCTTACGCAAATATGAAAACACAGCAATGTAGTCTACGTCCTACAATGTATCAAATTGATACGGGCTGCGTTACTACCTACATCACTTCATACTTTTGTTTTGAATCCTTATGAACCACCACTAACCACCAGCACAAGCCAAAGTCGCGCTATGTCCATCTGAATAAACATAAACATAATCTACGGTATTTTGGTATACGACAGTTATGTCTGAAATATTGTGTCAACTCAGAGAGAATGTATGTACATGCATTCGTTTTAAGAACGGGGTCAGCCACCTCTTTATGTATTGTACAGACAGACGTACACGTCCGCATTTTATTTTATAGCTACAACGGCAACCAAACTGAGGGAACTAACATATGTTCCAGCGATGTGAATGCCCGCTGGTTTGTTTACCAACTGTTTTCATTGATCCGATATTCTACTATGTTGTCTGCTGTACTATGTATATCTTCTGGCTGAACTAACAGAGCGGTTGTTGCTAGTCTGTTTACCGTCTCTAGCACTCTCAAGTTGTACAATGTTGTCTTCTAATTATTCAGTGTGGAAGCGTGTTTTCAGGGGATTTCCATCCTGTGGAGCAGATTCCCTATTCATTTAAGGCGAGGTTGCAGTACTTTTTAACTTCCTTAAACCTCTATTAATCTAGCCAAATGTAAGTAAATGTTGCGCAAAAAATATAATTTAATAACACGAACTAGGAAAAAAAGGACTCCGCGCTACGCGTGTCGTAAGTAAAACACTATAAGTACTATAAGTACCACTATAAGACCGTTTGTACAAACATGCCTGACGCACACATTTACATCATAAGGTGCCATTACGCGGCACTACGGCGTCATTGTAGTATTGTTTACGTCAAGTAATAAAATAAAATAATGCCTTCTTGTAAAAAAAAAAAAAAAATCTACATCCCAGAAAAAGTGTCAAGGAATAACGTAACTATCACAAGTAAGACACTTATTTACACACACACATAGATCGGTACGGTGCTTCACTTTCGATATGCGTGGCGCGAAGTCCTTCTTTTTCTTTTAGTCCGTGTTATTAAATTATTACTTTTTTGCGCAACATTTACTTCATTTGGCTAGATTTGCAGAGGTCTAAGAAAGTTAAAAAGTACTGCAACCAAAAAGTCATAAAGATGACACTAAATCGTTATTTAAAACGTGTACCTTGATTCCATCATGATACATGTAGAAGTTATATGAAAAGATAAGGCTTATTGTTTTCTAGGACATGTTGAGAAAACATTTTATAATTTCGTTATTATTTTTGAAATATATACAAAATCTAGCAGTTCATGCGCACGCGGCGGCCGGCCTGTGCCCGCCGAGACGCACTACAAGACACACCGCACTACAAGAGGGCCTTAATTGTATTTAATGCATTATTTTACGGACTGACCATTCCTATCCCGCTTTTTCCTGGCGAGAGTCGATATTTTAATCAGGCGAACTATTGTTGCTACATGGCCCGACAACCGTCTATACTCCGCAATCTTCAAGAAAAACAGGTTTTCGCAAAGTTAAGAAGGATGCTGCTTCGGCCTGCCTGTCTACCTGAATTCCTAAGTCGCCCTGGCCTCTTGCGCCACCCACGGAAGAGAAGATTCGTTGCTCTATTCTTAGCAAGTACCACACGGCACTACATGCAATGACTTAAATACTATTTTAAACATATTGAAGTCATACGAGAGAACTTATTGTGAGAAAGCATGGTGGAGGTTGGAATAATACGTAATAAACAGTTGAAGGTTGCCCTCTGATTGCCAACGGGTACTGAGTTACTGACCGTTTAGAAAACATTTTTATCTTATCAACATCATTCAATTGTAAACTGGGCATGTACTTGCACTCATATCTCGGTTTTTTATTCATGTGCTCATATGTTATGTACTTTCCTATCAGGTTCACCTGTTTTATAAATATTGATTTAGTTACCCGAGATAAAATACATAGATTACAATATAACAGTGTTTTCCAGTTATAGCTTTTCGAGGTGCATGAATAATAAACGAATGCGTTGTCTTGCCTAAAAGTGGAGAAGTAGGTTGCACTGCTAGCCATTATAGTTTCTGACATAGAATTATAACTTATATGTATATGTCTATGGTTTCTAAATATCGACACTCAAAACACCTTTCGAAATGAAGTCAAAACGCTATAATTACTTATAATTATGTCGCCTTCATCGATCACTAAGTGATCGATGGTCGGGGTCAAATAAAATTAATTGGCGAAACTTCACAATGTGCGTGTAAAATTCTGACAGTGTGTAAAATCAGTTCAAGTATTTGCAACAAAAATGTAAAATCCAATATCCAGCCTTTATTTTACACCTGCGTAAAGTTTTACTTTTCGAGTTAGAATCCCAAAAACATCCTTACTCGACCACGTAGGGATCATCTCTACTGTCTCAAGTTGTACAATGTTGTCTTCTAATTATTCACTCAATCGTGTTTTCAGGAGATTTCCATCCTTTGGAGCTGATTCCTTATTCGTTTAATGCATTATTTTGCCGGCTGACCATTCACATTCCACTTTTTCCCGAGCAGCAGGCTTAGCATGACGTTTTCTATTTCTTCGAAGAATAGACACTGCTATTTCTATACAAAGTGACATTTCGTTTCTCCATTTTTGACATCGCACCGTAAAAATCCTTCTACAATCTGTCATTTTGCCTTTCGTTTCTACCGATCGTTGTCTAGGTCCTTTTCTATGTAGGCTATTTCAGAAGAAAGTTTTCTACACCAAACTGTCAAAATCACACTGACAACTGACAGTTCTCTAAGATAGTGAAGACAATTTGATTTTGTAATCGCCAGGCTAAAGACAATAGAAAACTTTTTACTTGACGGTCACAAAGTATAAAAATGGAATGACAAAATGGAATTTTTCACTTTTTGTATGGAAAATATGAAAAATTATTACATACATGTTGAGTTTTAGGGGGTTAACGGTGTTATAAAGCGGGTCGAAATTTTAATTATTTTTGCGATAGGATACACCATTTTCGAGATATAAGCAAAATAAAAGAAAAAACGTCAATAAACTACTGAATTTCGTAAAAAGTGCAATTAACTCTTTCTACTTTGCTGCCGTCGTACTGGCTACACGGAACGTCATTTTTGTCTAGGTACTCTTCCGTCGACAAAACGGTGCTCGTGCTAAGCCTGCAGATTCGTTATTTTAATCATCATTAAAATATGGAATGTGCTATATTTTACTATTCGAGTTAGAATTCCAGAAATATTCCTACTGCGTTGTCTAATATTTATTGTTATTACTTGGTCTTCAAAAAATACTCTTGCTTACACCGTAGAATTTAGCTATGAAGCACTAGAATAATTAGGTTCCAACCAGTTTGGTCCTTTTGGATGTGCTGCAGCCGCTGCAGACCTATGTCAAAGTTTACGCAGTTTTCGGTTGCCTTGCTGTAATATTCTCATTTAGTCATTGCAGTTCTACGTGGTATGACAAAAACGAATTTATCAATCAAATGAAGCAAATAAAGACAACCAAAGCATAAATACATCCAAAACAACCTATTGGTCTGTTTATGCCAAACACCGTCAAAGATGACAGATTTTTCGAATAAAAAGTTTATTGGATTGTCTACGTTGGATATATTAAAAAGTTGAATCATAAAAACTAAATCTTAGGAAAGTTTTGAAATAGTAACAGAGATGTAGACGTGATAATATGCTCTGAATTACCGAATAGGATTGTTACGCATTTAGCGGCTGTTTTTTACCTCTCACAGCTGTTAGCACTTTCGGGCATTGTTGTTGGCTTCCCGGATATTCATGCAGCTGAATAAAAGCCTATTGTATACCATAAACTTTTTGCTGCAGTATGAAGTAATTTGCTGATTAAAAACTAGTTTTTCTTTTATCTGACGAAATGATAGCGGTATCAGTTTGTAGCATTCGTTGTTATTGTTTTGTTAGATTTCTGATTCCGGTATCTTGTGATTACCTAATATTTTTCTGCGAAGCCTGTCTACTAACCTTTGTTTGTTTTGTCTTTCTATTCAGTAAGTACTGCATGCTAAACGAAGTTAAAGGAATTCTGTAGTAGAGATTGTTGGTCAGTTTTAAGAAATGCTATAAATTGATTCGGCTTATGTTGCCCTTTTACGCCAAACCCGAACACTTTTCGTCATTATCAGTTCGTTACTTTCTCTGCTATCCGTCTCCATCCCCATCGCCTGGTATTGGATCGGGAGAGAGAGACCTACCCTAGTAATGATGTGAAGCGCCGAATGTTGTTCTTTGAGCGAAAAGTTATTGGTGTTGTAGTCTATTCTGTGGCCTTTATTAATAAGTGCTCTTCATCCTACTGATCAGCTTCAATATTCCGAACTTTTTACCATCCATTCGCGTAACTGTGTTACCAGGATGAAAGTACCTGTCCTTATTCAGGTAGCCAATTTACAGCCATGCTCAAAAAGTACCTCTGAAAACGTATCACGTTCTCAGTGTATACTGAAAATATTTTATTCCCATCCTCATACTTACATTGTTGTAATATGTACTTACGTACATATATATTACCTCAATGTATACTTTCCACTTTTTCGTAGAATGTACCGTGCTGTGTAGGATGTGTTTTTCACAATATTTGTATATGTCACTAAATATGATTGTAATTTGTTTCCAGACAATGTCCGCTGACACTGATGACTCCGCTGCGGCGGATCATACTTGACGAGGTGCAAGTAGCATCAAAGAAACAACCCAACGAATTTGGGTACAAATCTGACGATTCAGGTATGTTGTACATCTTTCTAGCTTCACCTACCATTCATAGAACCCCTGTTATGGAAGTATTTATATTAACCTTTCCCACAGAATCAAAATTACCATCTTTGTACTATTTGGAAACGAGCACTTTCGCAACGTGTCCATATCTAAAGACATGTTAACTGTTTAGGTGGATTTTAGTTGCAACTTGCTATAAAGTCTCATCCTTTTCCATCGAAGGCAACGTTTGCATCTTCACACCATTTCCAAAGAACAATATAATTCTTTTCAGTTGAATAGTTCTTGAAAACATCCGCCACAGACAGATATAAACGCGTCCCATATTTTATTCCGTGTATACGTTCTCTTTATTTATGGAAGTTTCATGCGTTACTCCGTTCGATTGAATCTGCTGAGAAGTAATGAATAGACATCCTACATGATATCGATCTCTCACTTGTCCTACTTCAGGAGATTCCGTTTAAGTCGTGGCTGGCTTTTTGCTACAGTATTTAAACTCACCGTGAAATGACTTTTATAAGGGAATTATTAGTAAGAGAATAATAAGATGCTAATCGTGAGCCTCTTCTTTGAAGATATACTGAAATCACAAATCCTGCTTAAATACTTGAAGATTATGCCAATGTTTCTCTAAAAACAGTTTCTGAAACCGCCTCACATACAGTAGCCATAAATGTTCTGTTATGGTTATGTTACGATCCATCAAATGTTTAGATGCTCCGACGTAATAACCATAATTGTGTCGATTGAGGAACAAAACCACTTGGCAAGAATCTTATTTGTACTTATCTTTTGTGCTACAGAGAGGTGCGTTTGTGTGTAATGTTACTATTGTTTTTAGGCACCAAGACGAGGACTGAGATAATGATATCATACAATCCCTTGTTTATTGTGTTACGTCATTTCCACTGACGGCACTCGGTCCACTCAACTCTAGTCTAAATATAATCTAATCGAAATTCGCCCGATTAATTTTAAATGCACTTCAGCTCTAGTGCATCGGTCGTAGTATTGAAGAAAGAGGTCACATGAATATAGAGGAAGATGTTATGGCAGGAAAGGGCACGAACACATGAATGTAATCTTGACTCATTGTTTATCCTGACTCTTACATTCATTGTTGTCCTGTTTTAATTAGCCTCATTTGTAAAGCATCGACGTATGTCAATAGTTGAAAAGGGACCGTTGGTGAATATCAATACGGTTTGAATGAACGTTTAACACTGTATTAGAATACGGTTTCGATAATATCCATGACAGACCACGAACGACACGTCGATATCTTTAATTAATGACAATATAAGTGAATAGTTAATATACTTACCCAACATATATTTAGAAGCCGATGTCGTTTGAGACAATAAACTAATCACATGGCTCGAGGAAAAGAAAATTATTTCCTTGTCACTATAGCCTTGTCCTAGCTATAGTCTTATGTAGTAAGTGTTGGTGTATCTCGTGACTAGACAGTCATGGACCCACATGAAGATATTAAGCTAAAACGCCACAAAGAGAATTACCTTACATTGACGAAATGATGACTATGTATGTAAATAGCGACACGACCCTGTTTGGCACGGTTTTTACAACTTGACAAAACATTGAAATTTTTATATTACATGTAAGTTTAATATAAATGTATTAGACACATGAACCTTTCCGAATAAATTCTCTAAATGATGGTGACAACCACATCAAAATCCGTTGCGCAGTTTAAGAGAACAACGCGGCCACACAGACAGACACGAAAAGCGACTGTAATTTATAATATGTATAGATCACTAAGTCAAGGATTATGGTAACTTATGACTTATGACTAATCAAAACTGTATAATATCGCAATGGTAGACATAATGGCATTAAGAAACGTTGCTTTGCCCGCGCTAACCCACACTTCGGGCATCTCTAACCAGTTTGACCACTCAATTTGGTCGAAATCCGCACAGGAATATATTCAATCCAACATTATATCGATAAGACAATTTTCCGGCTCGAAACGTTGTCCTGGATTCGTTTATTAATATGATTTAATTATATATTTTCCTATATTTAGTGAGCGAAATATAATTGTAATTGTTAACCTTGATTTGATATGGCTCCACGCTGACCACAATTTTTCAAAGTACGAAGTAAAAGAAAGAAAGAAAGAAAGAAAAGAAGTAAAAAGACTACTACACTAGTACTTTGACTTTGTACTTTCATTAAACAACATCCTAGAGTTTCACTAAAGAAACAGTTCGAAGGAGCCTATACATTTTCTTCTCTTTGCTGGAAAATAAGTTAGCAAAGGTTACGCCGGTTGTATACGAGCAGTGCCTGTAACAAAACATGTACCGACATAGTTAATCAGGGACCGACGGATTGACATGCCCTTCAAAGGCACGTCTGAATAGAACGAGTTAAAACTCCGCTCCGTTTATAGAATAGAAACACTGCAATTTTAGCCAGAGACCAGTTGTCCTTCAAATCGACAACCCTTTTGGCACAACTCCTCACAGCCATCTAACTGTTCTCCACCTTCATACAATGAAACAAACACTTAAAATAAATACAACAAACAAACAAATACCTAATTGGAGAGCAAATTTGTATACTTAAGTACCTATTATTTGAAAATTTCGCATTCCGTAAGGTAAAATGTATCGATTCCATCTTTTCTGCATACCTACATTATAAGTTAAAAAATGATTTCTATTCCAGTGTACATAGCCCTGCGGCTAATGCAAGCAGTGACAGCTCGCGTCAACGATGTCTGCCTCCGATACCTGGACAACTCCAAGTTGGACACCCTGCCGCCCCCACCGCCCCTCGACCAGCGCGACCTCAAGACTGTCTCATGTGCCACCAAGAACTCACGACGCGTCATGGAAGACCGACATGTGGAAATTGGGAATTTAGAAGCGCTTTTTGGAATTGATGTAAGTTATAAGCATTGTGATCAATACTCGTACCTTTTCTGTATGAGAAGAGGCCTTTGCTCTGCAGGGGGACAATAATAGGCTGGTATTAGTATCCTGCAGGTGTCGAAACTAGATGCAGGAAAGATGTCGGCATGATGATAAAATAAAACAAACAGAGAACATTGGGCTTGGGAGCTCATTGGGTCACTTCTTCCCAGCGAATGAAACACTGGTGAAGGTGCTTCATTTTTGGGACTGCCACAATAGGCAGTCCCAAAAATGGAGCACTAGCAACTATGTAACAACAATTTGTTACGTTCAAAAAGTGCTCATACTCAGCCTAATTTAAGTTTTAGTTTGATGAGCATTTGCATCTTGTTAGCGAAACCGCTAACATAAAGCCCGCTCTACACTCACGGCGCGAATTCTCGCGAAAGCCGTGAAACGCGAGTGTATATGGTGTTGCGCCTTCGCGTTCGCGCTTCGCGCCGTTTCCCTGTTCGTTGTCGGTTTTTTATCCTGCGACAAAGGGTCAAAGGGTTCCAGCTTGGTTCACGGTGTGCGAACGCATCTACACACGCAGCTCTTCACAGTAGCGCACGAAACGTAGTCGGAACTGGTCCTGCGTAATTTTTTCCAAGCTTTTTGCAAAAATGTTTACGACGTCGTTCGTCATCCACCATCTTCTTTTTTTCCATCTCGTTTTTATTTCTTTGTTATTTATAATACAAACATAATTGTAGTACGCTACTACAGCACATAGCGTCACTGCAGCAACTTCAAACTTCAGCAACCACATCATCGTCCATTTCCACGAAGATCGCGAATGAAACTGCGAAACTGCGAGTGTGGAGGGCACGTTTTCACGCGAAGTTCGCGGGGCAAACCGCGGCGTGAATTCAGAGCAAGATTCGCGCGCGAGTCTAGGGCATAACAAGCAGTCAAAATACCGCAAAGATAATCCCAGGATATATTTTATTGTACGTATGTTACCACGTTGCTCTAGTGGTCGCAAGCTACTGGTGAGCATGAGGTCCTGGGTTCGATGTTCAGGTCGGGCAAAGTGTTATTGGGTTTTACCATCAGGAATTTTTCAATAGCAGCCCGGATTCTGGATTTGTGCCCGGTTGATGGCAATAGGCTCGCCCCCTGTGACATGGGACTTAGACATAACTGGCAGATTGTGGGTGTACTAGGTATATGTACTCCTCTGCCTTACCCTTCGAGGAATACACGCGTGATGTGATGTTATGTGTGTATTTTCATATTGGGCACTGGAATGCGCCTTGCATAAGTTTATGAATTCCTAGTACTTATGAATGGCGCATGTTATGATTTTATATGTACAGGGCAAAGTACCGTACGGTGCATTGTGAACGGCGCTGGTATGAATTGTTACTTCCTACCCTATTTATTGATTAGAAAATATTGAGGTAACGTCGCTAACGGTACCTTAGTATATTGGATATGGTTAAATGCTAAAAACGTCCAGACACACATGATCTCATCTCGTGCACCCTCGTTGTTGTTTACACAATGTCTCATTTAAGCTTCGCGTATCGAATAGCCATACATTCCTTTCTTCCATATCATCCTTTCTCCGTACGCAAAATACGCGCATTTAAATGGAGTTGCGGACACCAGCCCGTGTTACCCATTACCTATCTTACTTCCTAATATTAAGGGAAGGGTAACATTGTCTCGATAGGCACTATCCACGAAGTAAATAAAAAAATGAGACTGTATTTGTATAAAACTATCTATCAATACGTTTATCGGAGCTTGGGTTTACTCAAATCCGTTAACATAGATACCGGCCCATCCGTAAGAAGTTGTTCCTTCGAAAAAAGTGTCTATTTACATTTTTCGGACTGGCAAGAACACATCAGGTGTAGGGATTGCTGTCAAATTGTGTTGTCATTCATTCTTAGTTCGGGCCCCAAACTAATGTTATGTCCTTAAGTGCTAACGAGTAAGACACACCCGTAACTTCCGCCGAAACTACGGACTTCGTGCTCAGTGAGTAGATCCCCTTATCCGGACATGATGAAACAGCTCATTAGCATAGCATTATAATTATTACATTTCTTCATTTGTAAAAGTTTACAGCAGGCATCATTATCTGCCTATCCTTTTCTCAACTACATATGTTGGGGTCAGCTTCCAGTCTTACCGGATGCAGCTGAATACCAGTATATTACATGGAGCTACTGCCTATCTGACCTCCACAACTCAGTAACTGGATAACGATACCCCTTGGCAAGACTGGTTGTCAGACTTTTGGGTTTCTGACGACCCGTAACGACTGTCAAAGATCCACGAATGACAGCTGGAAGCAACGGCTTAAGGTGCTTTCTGAGGCACGGAGGGGTCTTGGTATGTAAAGATGGAAGTTTACAGCAGTCTTGTACATACAAACTATGCCCCACGAAACCGTTTTCACGGTTTGTCTGCGGGAGCAGACCATATAAAAATAAAGTTAACGCCTCAAGTCAAGTTATCACTTCATATTCGTTAATGGTCCCAAATTAATACTAATAAAATAACTGATCTTTTCAGACGACAGAATCGACAAGTTTCTATGCAGTGTACGATGGCCATGCCGGCTCGGCGGCGGCGACGTACTGCGCGGCCCACTTACATCAGTACGTGGTGGAAAGTCCGCACTTCAGCACCGACCTACGACGAGCTATGAGAGACGCCTTCCTCAAGACCGATGCCGAGTTCATACGGAAGAGCAATCAGGAGGTAATCACTTAGCACAATGGTTGAAGAATAAGAACAGAGTAATAAGTCAGAAGTTTGTTAATAGCTTAATAATGGGGCCTATAAGAAAAGGCACGCGCAATCGCACTTAAAGCTCTTCACGGGTGTATGGTATGTTCCAAAAGTATCTGATGAAAGTATAAACCAACCCTTTATAGGTTAAATTCTTACTCAATCAATCACTATAGGAAATTAGTAACACAATAAAACTATATCTCACTACTTTTACTTTGTAATCGCAAAAACATCGGCCAAAATTTCGGTATAAAATTAACCTCAATTGTCAATTAAAAACCATCTTTAAGGTGATTTTAAGTTAGAATTTCGGGTTTAAGTATTCAAATAATCAAAGTAAAACACTCCATTTATTATTACTTCATTTGTAAGTAGCACTACAAATTGGCATCCACCGGTACGTTTTCTGATCCATTTGTTTACATTTTCATCAGATACTTTTGGAACAGACTATACATAGATTGCATACGTCAGATTGTGACTGCGCGACTTTATGACGCAAATGCAATTCTAGGAACACAAGTAGGTATATTAATTTTAAAAGCTTGAAAACGTAACCCCGAATATTTCGGTGACCTCTGTCTACCATTTAAAAATCCGTTACAGGCTTTGCTGAAATGTAATCTTAGCCAAAAGTTGGATAACACTGATTAAGTCGTCTTGTCTTCGTAGTTCTCAGAAATACGTAAGCTTCTTAAGGTTACACTAGTTAGTCATCCTTCCACACTAACACCGTATGACGTTTACTTCACTGTTTGACAGTGTAAGTTTACATTAAAAATGATATCTACTTGTCTCGCCATTATCTAGCACTGTAAAGAAAAATCAATTTAAAAATAAATTGGATTGAAAGTTATGAGCGTCAAAACTTATCGTAAATAAATAACTCCCGGAGTATGAAAATGGCAAAATTGTTACCGTACAGCACCGCAAATAACTTTATTTTGAATAAATACATCTAGGAGTTTTTTCATAATATCTATACGCCTAAAGATCTGTTCATGAAATTTTACGCTCGTTTTTGTTATAAAGCATCGTCTATTTCACTAAATAAATTAATAAAAACTAAATTAATAAAACTAAATAGCATGCATATTAGCCACACTCACCAACGAGTTCGAGCCGTCGACTAGTGCAACCTTAAGCTGCTTTTACACGGGCAAGTAAAATTACAATCCTCGATAATTATGAGGCTTTGAAGTATCGGCAACATTGAACAATTTACTACGTCAACATTCGTAGTAGAAGTAAGAATCGCGGAGAACTGCACAATATTCTCCCTACTACTATGGTCAACTGGCCCATGCGTTGGAGAGATTTGATTCACAAGTCATAAAAAAAAAGTTTATTGCTCAAGTTTATGGATTAATAAATAAATAAACACACCTTTACATCTATGTTTTACAAATAAAAGCTTTGACTTCGACCTTATTTGCCTATGTAACTTTGCCTGCGTGAGCGCACCTTTAAGCTTCGACTTGATATTGTTTTGTTGTAGCTGTTATTCTAAAATCGGTTTATTGTTGAATACATTATAGCGTTACGAGTACAATAAGATTATCGCGGTCACGTAGGGACGCGGAAATGTACCTGATAAATATTGTTGTGGATTATTTTAATACCTGTCTGATGTCATATGTCAGATATTCTAGAAATGTAGACAAAATCGCTTCTTAGAAAGTTATAAAAAAATACAAAATCTTACTGCGTACTTGCTCACGTAGGTACTGTTTAAAAAGTAATTTTGATATCTCGAGTAGGTTGTTAAAGTGTAGCTTTTAAGAACCTACTCGAGATTTTGATTAATAAGTACGTGATATTCAAATGACGGGTCCACGTTTCGAATAACTACATTAGCTGTCATACGCAACATTTGAATGCTATTAGTCTGTGTTCAGGCAAAATATCTTAGAATTAAGGCCAGTAGACCGGTTCCGAAAAGATGCCAATGTCAAGGATCGTTATCGGTTACGATAGGACCAACTCTTTTCATTTATTTATTTTCTTTATGTTATTTTTACAGAAGTTGCCAAAATGGAAAATTAAGAATAGTCTATCTCGCTTGGAAAATTAGCATTATCATTTTTTACACGAGTTTTACCCAAATATCTACCTGACTCTGTTGAACACAACTCATATCAATGTAACATTCTAACTGCGGAAAATAGGCTTTTATTTCTTGCCGTTTTGCCTTATAAGCCCTGTTGTCGACACAGGCGGGAATTGTAGTAACATTGCTGGTTACGGTTTGTAAAAATGCACTGTGTACAATCATATGAATTGTTAGTAGTAGTCAAAGCAAAAATTCATCCCGTATCGACTTCAAAGGTTTACACATGTGTCTCTCGTTCAAAAAACGGCTCGGGTTTATTTTTCACAGGTTTGTAGTTTTTCAGATTGTCAGAATCTGGCAAGAGTTCTTCTGATTTGAATGTTCTAATATTTGTTCACCTTGCAGCGTGCATGCGGCGGCAGCACAGCAGTAGCGGTCGCGGTGCGCGGGCGCCGACTGCTGGCGGCGTGGGCGGGGGACTCGCTGGCACTGCTCGCCAAGCGCATGCGCCTCATGCAGCTCGTGCGACCGCACAAGCCTGGCCGACAGGTACACACACACACACATACATAAACTCACGCCTTTTTCCCATGGGGATAGACAGAAACTGCAGAACGCCACCTGCTACGATCCTAACATACTCCCTTTGTTTCGTTTACGTTCATACATCTGGACGTGCGACGATGCAGGTCATCAGTCCACTTCAGTGGTAACACTGCTACGAAATAAAGGCACTGTCAAGGTCAAATTGGTACCATTGACGTGCGGTTCATTGTACTACATTGTAATGGAAGTGGAATCGGTATACGCCAGACTGGAATGTTGTTCGAATATACTTATGGAGGACCAACATCCATTTTCCGTTTGAAGTATTTGTGTTTATGAAATAAATAAACGAATGTACATTGAGCGTATTGTACACTAAATGACTCAACATACATAAATAATTATTGTTTTCATGAAAATTCACGCCACCAGTTGGCGCCACTTTGACAAGAGGTCATCCATTTCGACAATGAATATAAAATATATGATGACGTTCATTATTCGTTTCATTCATCATTCAGTCACGACTAAAGAAAATATCGGCGCTTTGACACTTGTGACAGGTGCCCGGACCTGACGTCTCAGTGCTGCCATCTAGTGAACTTAATTTCAGAAAACCCTCATTGCTTCATCTATCGCATACGCATCTTACTCTCTCACATTCTATTGCTTAAATTGATGAACATTAACATAACGAATGCCAAGATAATCATACTGCGAAAGAAACTCACGAGCAATTTGGCAAATTGTGACTGGTACGGTTAGCGACAAAAGTCGAATAACAATACTGCTTACACATCATCTTAATTGACACAAAGTTATTCGATACCTTGTTAATTCAGCGTTTAATTGTAATCTTTCAATTTTACTTCTGTTCCAATTTTAATTGAATGTTAAGGGGGATACGCTAAGGTAGCCAGCGAAATTCAGATTTATTTACTTTTTTTGCAATTTGTCGATCAGTGTCAATTTGTATGTTGATTAAAATATGATTCGCGACCGTTAAAAATATGGGTTTACAGAATTATAATCATTAGAATCAATACAATTCCTTAAGTTAGAATTGGCCTCAAACGTCATGATTTCAAAAAATTGTCATTCAATAAGGTATATGAACTTGGGGAGACGTATTGATGATTTTTATGATTCTGTAAATAAATATTTGCTACGGCCGCGAATCATATTTAGATACAACCTGATACTGACCTGCAAATTGCAAAAAATATAAGACAATTTGAATTTCGTGGGCTACCCTGACGCTTTCGCCGTAAAATCAATCATCATTAGGGT
This sequence comes from Dryobotodes eremita, assembly GCA_917490735.1. Taxonomy (NCBI): domain Eukaryota; kingdom Metazoa; phylum Arthropoda; class Insecta; order Lepidoptera; family Noctuidae; genus Dryobotodes; species Dryobotodes eremita. The sequence goes on from OU823255.1 coordinate 16,485,981, forward strand.
TTAAAAAATTTAAGTGTTAATCGATTTGTACAAGCAATAATGGTCGCAATTTGCAGTAATATGTTATTTTAATAACAGTTCTCTTTATTATTGCAGTAAGTGACGGTAAAAGACATCTATTTTAACATTCATTTAGAATTTTATGTCCCTAATAATTGTACATGTCATAGGTTTTTGTAGTTATAAAACGAACTTTAATGCCTTACCATATTAAATAAGTTCGCAGCAGAGTATCGCCAAGGTGCGAACAACTCATAATTGGAAATCAGTCCATAGATATTAAAATAAATACTAACACGGCTAGAAAGTAATTGGCAATAAATAGTCGAACAGTTCCATTTCAGTTTTATTACATCTGACGAATGACAGAGGAAAAAACACACCGTGGACAAACACCGACACTCCGTACTAGCGAACTAATGTTATCTGACAAATCTTGACATAATTAAAAATAATCTATTGTTACGATGGCTACCGGGAGTCCCATGTGCACATACATATTAATTACCATTACTACTAACGAAGCATCGGCTTTTTCGTTTCGATTACTGACTTAGGCTGAACCAATCAGGGCACGAGAATACTGCTAGACGTTCCACTAAGCATTGTCAAAGTTTGATTGATTGACAATAACAGAAGGAGCTACTTTTCCCTGCAGTGTTACCCTAAAACAGTACTTATACTGAAACACTATAAAGGCCTCTTTCCTACAACATCTATATATTAAGAAGAATGTTACAATATGTCTATGTTTTGCAGGACGAACGAGAACGAATAGAGTCATCGGGAGGCACAGTTATGTACTGGGGCACTTGGCGGGTAAACGGACAACTGGCTGTCTCCAGAGCTATCGGTAAGTGGAAATATTTTAAAATTATGATGCTTGTGCTCGATGCATCTAACATCGGCAAGATCTGGCTCCTGAGCGGGTAAATAGCTAGCCGATTCCCGTATTTAAAAACGTTAAAATTCTACTCACAATCTCATTTCAGCGGCAATCAATGTCATACGCTTGTCAACAATATGGGAAAATTTGAGGTATTTTTGGCACATTAGAATGCCAACACTTTTAAAAATACGGAAATTGTCCCTTTGTATACTACCGTGTCAAACTGTGCATAGGTCTGGTGACTGCTGAAGTAGCACGAAAAGTAAACTTCTTGTTCCTGAACTATTTCTAAAATCTTTTTTGCCCAGACTGTTTATTTATCATCCCAACTTTTTTAGGTTCCGGGTATTCACTTTAGCTCTACTTTGTAAAATTATGTTTATTCTTGTGGTATTCAGCAAGCATACTCCGTCTTACCGCACATTAACTTGCTATCAGGCGCTTATGCGGTCAAATGCAAGACTTATGCAAAATGAAAAAAGTTACTCTCCTCTCATCCTTCTGAAATCCCGCAATCTACTCGCACGTTAAACAAGCCAACAAAATTCGTATTTTTACGTTGTAATACGTTGTAAAAACTCCGCGTTACGTTCCCAACGACAGTTTCACGAGAGCGCGCCGCGTATTTAACTTTTATAGTCGACATAAACTTTTACTATTCCCGTATTGCTGTCCATGTTTTCATAGTCCTTTTAACAAGAACTCGAACGAACGTGATGTTCCTACCGTTGACGCTAACTACCTTCAGCACGATTACCGAGCTTGTTTAATTGGCAGACTTTTCATTATTTTTTAATCATGTGATTTTTCTCATGCGGCTTTGCGGTAAAGGAAATTTATTTGCAAGAGATGTGTATCATTTCGCACTAGTTGTTAGGGACGGTTTAGCGGAGTGGTTGTTAACTATCTAGGTATGTAGATATAAAATGGTTTGCTCGTGGGAATTTTTGCTCGTCTGTTAACCTGTACATGGGCGCCGGGAGCGGGGAGCAAGAGAGTGCATTTGCACCTCCCTGGCTTCAAAATAGGTGTAAAAACATTCAGAACTAATAAATTTGTGAAAATGCCTGGTACAATAATAGAGAACTTAACCTATTCGAGGCGAGATCCTAAAATTGTCCTCAATTCTAATGCTTTTGTGCATTAGTCAACAAAGTACCGAACTCCTTTTTCCGAAAATCTAATCGACTTTACACTGGGTGCTAACATTATCGAGCTTGCTTCGCTCGCTCTTGCAACCTACTCTATCTTAATGTTTAAACTTCTTTAAATAAATCGACACAGTTTGACATATTTCTGTATGCATAGACAAAATAAAACCTATCCCATTCGAGGCGAGATGCAAAAATTATCGAGCTCGCTTTGCTCGCTCTTGCATCTTACATTCTCTAAAGCTTTTCTGCATAAGTTGACAAAGTTATTCCTTATATGAATGGACAAGCGATAACCTAACATATCCGAGCTGAAGTGCAAAAATGATCGAGCTCGATAGATGGAGCTGAAGATGCACCCCCCTGAAAATAAACTTGGCAGCGCCCATGAACCTGTATAAACATAATATGAAGTACTAAACTTAATCGATAGGATAGCTGTTGTGTGTTCGGCATTTGTCATATCTATTTTATTTTCAATCCAGCACCCTAATTACGTAACACACTATCTATCACAATCTGAATCATTTTGAAGCCTATTGCTAATCCATTGCTTCATATGTTCGAAAAATTGATCTGCTCAACAACGTAAATAACGCAATGAATGTTGTTGAACTGTCAAAATGAAACCCATTCCTACTGATAGTGTGTTTCGTAATTACCCCGCAGAGATCCATCAGGTAAGTTAGTGCAGTTCACTGCTGACAGAAGTTGCTCTTTAAGACTCGGTATTCTGCCTTCTGCATTCTATCTGACCCAGCTAAGATCAAGGACTAAATGGGAAAATCTACCAAAATAAAAGTTAGGTATTGGAAGTTACAGAGCATAGTAATAGGCAAAGAACTACAAGAATGTTGTGGACAAAACTTTTATATGTACAAAAACAAACATGTTAAACATTGAAAAGGGTTTCGGCTCCCTTGTAGGAATTGTAGGCGGAAAAGTGCAAAGTTAATAGGTCGTTTTATTGTTATCGGCGGGCGGGTGCGAGCCATTTCTCACGCGGGATGCGAACGGCGTGTGCCGATCATTAAGCTGTTAATACGAACCCCGCAGATGGGACGAGCCTTTATTCGGTAAAACAGCTAATGATGCTACCGATTGCGATGAATAGACGAGTTCGTGTTAATTTTCGGCGGTTCTGTTTTACAATGAAGTTGGTTTGTTAACTTGTTGGGGTTGGCAGAGAGGTCATGTCGTGCAGGCAAGGCTATTGAATCTCAATTTCGAGGGTGATACTTTGCTAAGTATGACATTGCACACATGTATTCCTGTTCGCATTTCAACGTTGGCTGTGTGAAGTCCTGTAATAGGGTGTCTCTTGCTTTATTTTCTTCTTTTTTTAGAAACTTTTCGCTTAGTGATAAATGATAAAAAAAATATTTCTGTAGATAGGTTTGTACAAATACTTTTACACGTCAATCATATTTTTTTAACTAGATGAGGTTGGAGTTTACTATCTGACTACTCTGAGAAGAAAGGCCGAAACAAACTCAGAGGTCACAGTATCTTTTAAAGTCCAGACATAATCTTGGTCAGATCATTTGAAGCCCATGTAGATTATTGTCTGAAATGGTCTTTTGAGGAAAGAACCACACAGATTAAAGTGGACCTGTCCAGTCAGTGCACGCATTTGTCAGTAATCGTGCAGCTCAACGGAGTTCAAGTAGGAGTAATTTGGCATGCGCTTTCGATCTTTTATGATTTCGGAAATTAGATTTGAAGTAAGAGTTTATTAGCAGTTTTGACAAGGGTTAATCTATAGTTAATAGATAGGGTAGTAGCAAATAATATTTTAAAAGTAAAGCTAAGCTATGCTGATTTATGGGCGTAATAAAATTCTATTGTATTGTCACTCTGTCTGTCTACTGTTCTAGGGCCAACAATATTTTAGGTAGTACTACTTAGACAATGACTAATTATGATGTCAAGTAAAATAAAATATAATCAGATAGCAAGCTCTACAGTGCTTGCAATCAAATCATGATCTTAGTGGCTTTAAATTGAAAGCTTTGACCCTGACCATGAATATATAGAGAAATAAACGTACGACAATAATAAGTAATCGAAACAAGCGCTGAAAGGAACAATACTTAATAAATTATGATTCATCAAAATAATATCAATGTCACGCATGTCATATTTGAATATAATTGTCAGGATACCAATATATCATTCATAAAGATGTGTTAGGAATACTTATTCAAAGTTAAGGTAAACAAAAAGTCGAGCATATAACATTTGACGTCAATAAGCTGCATTTTGTAGCTTAACTTTTGTTTAAACAAAGATTCATTCAAAGATCAACATTAGTTCAATAAATCTTTGTTTTAGTTGACATTTGTAACACTAAAATAAATTATATTAATTTTAAGATAAATTACTTTTATTTTATATAGTCTTCTATTTCATATTTATGTTCATGGCTTATACGTCTTGGTATTTATTTCAGACAGATTTTTGATTAAAAATATGTCTCCCTCATTTTCAAACTTGAGAGATTGGATTGATTTTTGAAGTCTGTTTGCCTTTGCCTTTTACCTCAGCCTTTCTTTATAACAATAGTATGAATGTCTGAGCGGTGTTGGCGCCGCGGTGTCGCCAGGCGGGTCCCACCCTCGCGTGAGGCACTCCCTTCGGAACAACCCCAGACCCCACTGCACTGTACCGCTATATCGATCACCTCGGACACGCACCGTTTAGGGATGCACAGGAGTGCAAGGAGGTGCAGTGTCGATAAAAAAAACTTTTGTTTAATTTTTAATTCTCTGTTACAATATTTTTTTTTCTATTTCTATATATTGTATTAATTTGTAACTGGAGGTTAACACGGCATTTAGCTGATGTTTCGTATCTGATGTGCAATATTTCTGTTAATTATATAATATTTTATTATGCCAATTAGCAGCTGAATGATTCTCGGTTCTAATAGGCAAATTAGGTAATGTTTGTGATTATGATTACCAATAAGTTTTAATCGGGCGAGTGTTTCTATTTTGTAATCTTTACTGCTAGAAACATACTGCATCTCTATTACCTGCATTCATAGAAATTATAGACAAAATTAAATATCGATAATCCCATCCCTATCAAGGACACTAAAGGGCGACGACGGCATAGTAACATAATAATGTTGACAATTTCTTCACAGCTCTGGCCCGAGTCCCGTATCCCCACGTATCGGGATGAAATTCATCGATTTCGCGTTCCATGGGAGATTAATCCCCGAACGTTTACTCTATCCCCCTTCACACCGAGAAGCTATCCTCAGATTTTCACGCAAGATTAGTCTGGTGCGGATTGACTTGTATCGGATGCTCATATTGCTGCCACATTGTCGTTATCATATTGTGTATATTATCAAGTACCTTTATATAGTTGTAGAGAATTGCGGCAATTTATAGTTATTGTGTGAATTGCAGTAATTAATCAACATATTTTTATAATGGGCTTGTTGAATATTCATTTGTTTACGAAATGCAGACCATTACAATTTACGTTTAACTAGGGCACATCCCTTTTTGATGTCGATATTTTTTACATACCTACGTTTTTTTTTTCTATTGTGTTAGCCGATAGCGTTATTGTAATTTTTGTTACCATTGTCAAGTAGTGTCGTTACACTTTGAATGTACTTACATAGGAGGTTGTTTACTATACAAGCATAGATTTAAGTTGTTAGTGAAACCATTACTGCGGTGCACGAAGGCGATAAGCTAATAGCAAGGTGTAACCTGTTGTTTCTTAAACCACTGACTTGGTTGCATGGTGGCTTTAACCTCAAATTAGATCATTTTTTTAATAACATGTTTTGTAGAGAATTTGAAAAGGATCGGAAAATGGAAATTTATACTGTACGCGGCTTGACTTCCGAAATATCACATAACACAACTTGGAATAGGTGACTTACATGATCATTGCGTTATGATTATTGATAAGGATGTTACAGCATCCGATCGGAAAATGGAAATTTATACTGTACGCGGCTTGACTTCCGAAAAATCACATAACACAACTTGGAATAGGTGACTTACATGATCATTGCGTTATGATTATTGATAAGGATGTTACAGCATCCAAGAGTTTAATGGCAAAGTTCCTTATAGTTAACTTTAAACACAATAATATACCTATCAATCTTATTTCCTTTCAATCATAAATTCCTTCACATACTAAACACAGCAATATTTTTGTCTAGGTGACGCACAATACAAACCGTACGTGACAGCACGGCCTGAGATTGCGACAGTGGAGTTGGATGGTGACGAAGACTTCGTGGTGGTGGCCTGTGATGGCCTGTGGGACTTCGTCAGTGAAGATGACGTGGCGCTGGCAGTGTACAGGCAGGTCGCTGCTGATCCTGGTAAGTGGTAGTGAATGTTCAAAGGCTAAATCGGTTTTTTAGGGTTCCGTACCCAAAGGGTAAAAACGGGATCCTATTACTAAGACTTCGCTGTCCGTCCGTCTGTCTGTCTGTCACCAGGCTGTATCTCAAGAACCGCGATAGCTAGACAGTTGAAATTTTCACAAATTATGTATTTCTGTTGCCGCTATAACAACAAATACTAAAAACAAAATAAAATAAATATTTAAGGGGGGCTTCCATACAACAGACATGATTTTTTTGCCGTTTTTATAGGTACGGAACCCTTCGTGCGCGAGTCCGACTCGCACTTGGCCAGTTTTTGTAGTTTCGGGACGGTAAAAACAGTCAGAAAAGGTCGAATGTGAGGTGCATTGTCGTTTATGTGGTGTACCGTCAAAGTTAATTACCCTATTTGGAACATAAGCATAGAATAATGTCTTAGTTTGTGCAATATTGTGCACTAACGACACCATTTATTTACATGGCTGCGCAGATTTTTTCTTTACTTCAATATTACGTTTGCTGCAATTTGGCAAGCGTTGTGTGAATGCATTTACGTGTGCAATATTAATTAGGGCTGAAACAGGTATGTTTACGTTTATGAGGTGTTTGCTATCTCTCTATCGCGCCGCCGACCTTGAGCCTCGTGCTTACACAATAACGTGAGTCACCGCGACTCACTAGACAGGATAAAATGACAATTATTAGCCGTCAAAACAAGCTACCTGCAAGGTTTTCAAGTGAATTGTGAATATTTATTCGTAGGCACACGATTCGTTTCAGCTATTTACAGAATCGCCGCAAAACAATAACTCGTTGAAAAACACCTATTCTTATTACAAAAGGAGGTTTTTCTTTAGATATGATGCAATACCATCGTGCCTGTTTTTAACCGACTACAAAAAAAGGAGGAGGTTCTCAATTCGACTGTATTTTTTTAAATTTTATTTGTTTTAGCTCAGAACTTTTTCTGGGTGAACCGATTTGAATGATTCTTTTTTAATTTGAAAGCCGGTGCTTCACATGTGATCCCATTTAAATTTGATCAAATACTGACCAGCAGTTTTTGAGTTATCCTTAATAATGCGCATTTTTTCCACTTAGTTTATATTGATGATGTTATAATAATTTCCTGTCACGGTTATTTACATATCAAGTAGTGGTATACGAATGTGGGTGGGGTAGGAACCACAACTATAAAGTGAAAACATTTATTTTTTTACAAAAAAACAAAAAAAGCGTGAAAAATAACTTTAATTTCGGAAGTCGGTGCCCAAAAACGAAAATACACAACCAAAGACACCGACTTCCGAAAATAAAGTTATTTTTCACGTTTTTTAGTGTTTTTTTTTTTGGAAGTCGGTTATTTTTTGTAAAAAAGTTTTTAAATGAAACCTTACAGAAATCGAAATACAATTCCTCTTAACTGACAACTTAGTCCGGTCTTAGGTTATCAATTTTGTATTAAGATACTAAAGTCGGGATAAAATTTGAAATACAAAAACTGCCTCGAAGGCTTAGGCTCGGGCTAAAGTTAGATCGTGTTTTGTATTAAGACGGCTAATGTGTTGTATAATTATGTTCAATTTTTGTCGCTAATGACATGATCAGGTAACAAATCGCTTGGCTGACGGCATCAGTTGGCACGAATCAAGTGTGATTATGTTGTCACAAAGGGTCACATGATTATGTCGCGTGCGCTCGTGAACCGAGTGCCCTCGTTGGAACATTCAGTGGAGATCTTTGACACATATTATCTCCCCGTGTTTCTCGGTCCTCCCGCTCGATTGAAGCCCGTAGTCAGGGCTCGGGGAGGGTCTAAGTATTATGGTTAGAACAATAACTTTGGCGCCCTCAAATCTCTGTGAAGTGTCTTTAACGCGACGCTCGCGGCGATAAGAGCTTTCTCGCTGTTCAAAAGAATTTTCCTTTGTTTTGTAAATATGAAAGTTTGTATTGTGCCACTGTTGAACAAAATAGGGATTGTATGAGATTTCTTTTTAATAATTGTAACGGAGGGGAAAATGTGTGTTTTCAGCCCAAATTGACGATTAGATTTCTTGCTCTTTCAAGCTTGCATTGGTAACATTTGGTTGGTACATTGGCTTTCAAGGTATTGTTTGTATTTTTTTAATAACCTGTAATTCAGAGAAATACTTTATCACATTGCTCAGATTTAAAGCTCTCGCAATTTACTTACCTGAACGAAAATTAACAGTATTGTAAGCTGGATGTTGCTGTTAGCTTTGTGGAAAAATAGGGTGCAGTAATGCTCCATAATGTAACAATCCGACCTGTAAACGCATTATGTTATCATCGCATTTAATGTCGGAGGGATCCCTCCAACCCACCAACTGTCAGGGCTTCTATTGGCTTTGTACTCCACCAATATCTTAATTAATCCAATATTTTAGTTAACAGGATATTTCATTTAACAATACAGTTATTTTCGACGTTAAATCCTCTTAGAATTGTTTTTGGGAGAATGAGGTAACAGCTTTGAAAACAACCATACTTCAATGTCAAAAAGGAAACTCTAGAAAGTCCCCCAGAAATGTCTCGTTGGTTACTTTTGTAAATGCTTAAGAGCTTACAGTTTATTGTTTTAAAACGTTTTTTCTTTCATTCTCGTTGTCAAATTATGAAGATTAATGTTTAGTCATTACGGTTCAGGTGTATTCAAACGGAAAGCAGACACCTGTAGACCCGGTACTCACAAGTTTCTTTGTTTGAATAGGTCTTGCGAAAAAACTGCTCGAACAATAAGACTGTACTTTATGTTCCGTAACGAGATTGCTGCGGTGCCTAGATTTCAGCCGGGCTGCGGTCAGGCCGCGCCGCCGCAGCCCCACAATATTATGTCGTAATTGCGTCGGAAGTGGGGAAGTGGAGAAATTGGATACTTTGTTTTGCCCCATGCCCTACCCTGCCGCGCCCCCGCCTACCCTCGAAACCGATACGAAGCCTTTCTAATTATTACTTTTCTGAATGCATGTAAATACAGCAGTTTCCAATTGATTTAAAACTATATGAGAACATAAAATCGAACAGGAAATAGGTCACGATAATATGCAATCTCTTCTCGTTGTAATTAACTTTCCAGTGCAGATATCGATGATCTCATTCCTGCAAATTCTAGTTGATGTAGCTGGCATACCATTGATTTGTAAGTTTGTATCAAACTAAATTCGTTCGTGTCCTTACAGTTTTACGCTTCGATGGACAGCAGACCCGTCTCATTGGATTAAGCGATTTAAATGTTTAAACTGTCGCAAGCGGCATATTCAAATAGGGGAGGCCACTCGTCACTAATACACCCCGGGGCTTTGGATTAAGACCCTCGGTGTTATGGTCATTTTAATTTAGCTCTTATTGCGAAACATGAAGGCTTACATTTGACCCTTATGTCCATAGCAGTAGGCTTTTTGCGTCATTGGTCAGATGTAAGTCCTCTCGTAACACTTTCTCCGCTTTATAGTCGTCTGTCATGTGAGAGAATTTATGTTGACATTAGCTATTAGCGGGGCTGTATGAAGTTATGAGCTTATCATATGACGCTTAAGTGTTGTCAAATTGTTGTTTGAAGAGCTGTGTTGACAAAGCATCTTAAATTGGGTGCAAATCGTGTGTGGTTGTGTTGACGGCCCGCGGTCTGGTCGTCGCGATGCTTGCACGATAACATTGTGTGTAGATGTTGATAGAGCGATAAACGATTGATACGCTGGGTGGACAAGCACGCACCAGTGCGTTCCTAGCTTTAGTTGTGCAGTAAACTAATTGAATAACTTAGAAAATAGTTGAAATGTTATCACGTTTTGTGTTGCTAATGGATTCAATTAGTCTAGCTAGGCCACAATAATTCTTGTTGCATAATTTAGTGCACTATGTACAGCCAGGTTGCTTATCAACCATCTTTTATTTTCTTTTGGAAGACCTCCCCCTCCCCTCTATCCTTTTATTTTCCCTTTAACTTGCTGCGGTCAAAATATGAGCAAGAAAGAACATTTATTAGCTGCCTCAGTATTTACTTTCATTCACTCGCAACCACGTCCGCGACTCCAAGAATGTTGAAAATGTGTTGAATGTCTAAACTAAACAAAGTTATTTGTTCTTGTAAATCACGAATGCGTGGCCGCAGTGTTTTGTGTATTAGTTGGCAGCACAGTCCAACACGCGGTGACCTTGACACTGTTGGACGAATCTTCGTTATCTGCCAACTTTCATTCATTATCTTGTTAGGAATATGATACGAGTCGGATGTCTCGTTTTAATATGACAATGTGTACATTTACAGCATTTTTCATTTAGTGCTGCACTAAGACTTAAATGTTGGGTTGGTTTGGTATTGATTCATGCCTAGCTCGTAATTATTTCAAACTAGCTTTTGCCCGCAGCTTCGCTCGCGTTAATTTAGACTGACTATCAATTCGGGTTATAATTCAATCATGATTCGAAAGACACGTGGCGCACGTGGCGTTATTGTTGTTTTCCTCGGGAACAGTACTTTTTTGCGGGATGAAAGGTACCCTATGTCCGTTTCTGTACCCCTGACAACGTATATGCAAAATTTCAGGATGATCGGTTCAGTGGTTTACTCGTGAAAAGGTAACAAACAAACAAACTTACTTTCGCATTTATAATATTAGTTAGGAAGTTAGGATTAGGATAAGCTCTTTAGATAATACAAACCAACAATTTTGGTCGATAAAGACCCGCGGGGTAATTGCGTAACACACTTACAATGTCAATGCCTTTCATTTTGACAATTCAACAACATTCATTTTTTAAACATACGAAGCAATGTATCAGCAATTTCCGTCAAAATCTTTCGGATTGTGATTGAAAGTGTGTTACGCAATTAGGGTGCAGGTCTCAAAAACACAAACGAACAGCTCCAATTTAGCAAAAATCATATTGAAAGTGTTTTAGCATCACCAGAATATCAGAAGTAGGCACAACGAATCAGCTGCTAATCAATCCATGCACATGCAAATCGTAATTTTATAGTAGCAGATTGAGGGAAGGGGTCGCTTTGTAAATATGCCAGAGGCGATCTGTCACTCAGCTGATTCTATCAGCATTCATACTGGACCCTATCTCGCCGCCAAATAAGGTTTGAATTGGTGCGTAGCCACTAACAATAGATCTCTTTTAACCCTTCAAAAAGGAAAGTGTGATTTAATTTACGCCCATAAAAACCTAAAGCAAAATACTAATTGTTTTTATATTCGGTAACGTGTATTCATCGAGCACCTCTCTCCCATTACCAATTATCGCCACTCTACCAAACGTTTAAGCTGTTCCCGTTGTACCACATTACCTACCGTTTTACGTTTCAAGTCGTTGATGTGTCATTCACGCGTACTTACTTACATGATTTATTATAAGAGACGTAAGTATCATTAAGGTTATTACAGGAACTGCCGGCTTAAATACACTTAATAAAGATAATTGTACTCTTAGACAATTACTGTACCTCTCTGACATACTAGCGGATATAATTGTTCGGAATTACCAAAAGAAAATGCTAAATAAACGTAGCGATTAAAAGAGAATGTGTATTGATTAATGAGAGTGAGCACTAGTTGCTAAACAAGCCGTGGACTATTTCGAACTCATTAGCATGTACGCTAGAGATTGTACTTTGTAGACAAGAACGGCCCTTTTCTATATCCTCGGTAGAATGCACCGTAACTTGGAACACAATTACTTGAATTCAGATGTTTCTGGAAAAAATAAGCTTTCCACTGTGAATTATATCCACATATATGCTATGTGTGTGTGTGTTATGTGCTATATTATCCACTATAGACTCTATACCACTTGCGATCTCAAAGTAATAAAGTCTTTGAATCTCAGTAATCCAAATTGTATTAATGTCGTATTATGTTACTATGAAATTTGTTAAGCTCTTCAGTTAATTACTTTATTAAACGTACTTCATTATACTTTCTTCGTGTGTACAGTCGAAAGTGTATATGATTTGTTCGTTTGTTCCCTACGAAAGTATAGTGGGTAGTTTCGCTCCACATGACATGTCGGCTGATTGGATGAGTTGCGCGAGCGAGGTGCGCAGGCGACGCTCGATGATTTGCATTGTAAACACGACGGACGGTCACCGGCGCATGCCTCGCTTCACTAATGGCCTGCTCATCATCACACCTACCACTCGATTATTTTTAGTATTCGAATCTAATAATAGATAAGAGAAATACTGGATAAACTCAGTCTGGCACTGACAGTTCATAGAAAGTAGTTTGGGCAGGCGTAGATTTAGAAGGCATTATGTATTTGTAGAAAGCAATGACTAATGTCTAGCTAGATTAAGTAATTATTTAATTAAGACATAAGTTTTTGCTTACGCCTAGGAAGCACGTGAAAATACGTGTTACCAAATATTTAAAATTCTATTTATTTATATAGAATTATAATAATTTGGTAACACATATTTTAAGGCTTGTCTTCATAGTTTGCTTTCATAAGTTTTTCTGACTAACAAAGTTTTTAGCAAAAACGAACGTAAAGTTGATGAGAGTGTAAAATAATTAAAGTATGATTTCATGGTTTCAAACTCCCAAAATAAATGTAACCTGACGCAATTCATCACCATATTAAAACAAAATTTTAATAATTCAATGCACTTGCCACAATATTGTCGAAGGGATCCTTTATCTGTAATGATTATGTATTTCGCAGTCGAGTGGTCTCGCAGCACGAGGGGTGAGTTCGCAATAAAAGTGCAGAGTTTGTTCACGAGGAGGGCTCACTCGTTACTCCCGCCTTCTCTTTAACATCCGCACTTTTATTGTGCAACCCCTAGTCCTCACCGCGCCGACTACACACTACACTTGCGATCTTAGAATTACAAATTTATTTAGAATACATTAAGAGACTTGCGTGATAAAGTTTTGATACATGCTCGTTGTATCCATTACTTACACAAAGCGCGGAAAGTTGGGGCGTTCTGATAGTTTCTCTATTTGTATGTTTATGTATTCGAACGATAACAACAGAAAACTTGATCAATACAAATCCGATGATCATAAATAATTTTCCTTCATGTAGTTATTTTTGTTTGCTATAGAATCCTGTTGGAATTTCCATTACAAATGCTTTATGCTCTTTTTCGATCCCATTGTATGATGTTGCTGACCTATTATTCCGCCAGCAGTTAAAAATAACTCTAGTTAAAATTAAAACTTTCATTCCTTGTGTAAGGAGGCGAGGACTGACTTCCTCAATTTGTCTCTTTTTGTCATTACAACCGGTCCCCTTCCAAGGGCTGATAAAGAACACCGTAATCCTTTCAATCGAATAACGGGGGATTACCGAGGCGCAATTTATGCGGGCTATGTGAATCCGCCAGCTTAAGTCGTATTCAGAATTTAAATAAAATTGTAGAATCATCACGACGAGTACGTTGTACATAGGCGTCGATGACGCGTAATATGGAAACATTGCACATTTTAATTTTACTTCGTCGTAAATCGTCTGTTGGATCTCGGCCAAATGTACAGCGTCTCATTCCGGAGTTCCGGGCCACGTGGGTGGCATAGTCGCCCGCTATTTCATATCACTAACGATATCAGTGACAACAAGATTGCACATTATGATAGGCGTTTGTGATCATATGTTAGAACCACTTTATGCGCGATATGTCAGCCGTTGACCTTATCAACGTTGTGTCAACATGTATACATGTGGAGTTTGTTTTGAGAGAATAGTAGAGTTATTTCAGTTGTTTTTAGTTTCCGCATTTCTATAATTTGTCTGCGAATTTCTTATTTATTGCCAGTTCTTTAGCGGTTTGTTTTGCAGGGATAGCTCATGAATTATTCCGAGGTATAACCGCATTGTCACAAATAGATTTTTCGTATGAAAATAGAATATTGTGGTGTGGTATACATTTGCTGGAGGACAAGAGGACAACAAATCCCTCCATAAATTATGTAATGGAATTGTGGATCAGATACGGGCCGGGCCACGACCTGTCTACTCCGGTTATACGATCGTTTTATTCGACCGAGTCCCTTCGGGCTTGCCTGCACCGCCGTCAGGTGTTTTGACCCTAATGCCATGTGTTCTCCTTTCATATCCTATATTTTTTGTTGAATTTTCATTATCACAGACTAGTAGAACCATCATCAGTTATTGAGTGATTTAGTGATAACGACAACAAAATTTTGTAGCTTCATATGGTAAAACATTAGACAAGTATTATACAATATTACAAACGGAAAGCCCTATATCGTAGGAGCTTACATTATATTTTATGGTGCCTAACGACGACTACCTATTTATTATCTGTAGTATACATGCAGCTCTGTGAAGTGTTGATTAGCACTTGCTTGATGTTTTAAGTAGAGGTACGTTAGTAATGTAAACACTGATTTGTATAGAGGTTAACGACATGTAATGTGTTGAAACGTAATGTAAGCTGAGTTTACATGTTGCAAGGGAGAAAGTGGGCGTGGTTTCGGAAGTGTCTGCGCAGCCCGGCTTACCAGTTTCCGTCGTAGTATCACGAGGTTTCTTCTCCGCCAATTAGTCCTGCTATCGTTGTGGTCGGCATGTAAGTCTGTCACGAAGAGCGAAACTATCTAATTGAGTTCACACATGAACAATGCTGCAGAATGCATCGCGCCCACTCCCAGCATAGCTCGGCTGCATTCGTTCACTTACGTCATTTTACTGTGCTTAATTATTTTCAATTAATTTATGTGCTGTAGTAATGAAGTAAATTGAGTAACGGAAAAAGATAAATATTTGAACACAATGTGTCTTAATAAAACCCTAATACATGAGTTTTAATTAACACTATTTGTAAAACAAATCATTTTGCGTTCTTCAATGAGGGTTCATTGAGAGTCCCTCCTTGATTTCTATACTCTGCTGTGCACAACAAAGACGTAATGAGATCAACCAGTAAACAGGAGACTCATTCAAAAATGTTTCATTAGAATTTCAGTAAGATTTGAAACGCTTTACGGATCTACACCTTGCTTTGGGTTGCAGTCAGACTGGTGGTTACTGGTTACTGACAGCCTACATCATCCCACTGCTGGGCAAAGGCCCTATGATTCCAGCTCTTTCGACCCAGGAGTCACACATTGCGGGGAAAATATGGCCTATACCGGAACACCTTTATGTCTGTTACAGTTTATGCGCTTAGGCGTTTTAGTGGCCCGAAAACCTTTTATAGAGGCCAGAAACAATTTTTTTATGCCCCACATGTGTTCAATTTGTATGTTGATTAAGTACTAAAATACGTTGTATTCTCTCAACAAAATCTGTCAAGCAGAACACATAATTATCATGCCTCCCGTGGCTAAACGTCAAAAGTAAACACAAAAATGATTATACACTGCAAGTCATGCGCCGTATAATGTCGCTCCATTCACAGGATAATCTGCTATAAATTAAAATCTGCCGCCATATATGGTGGGCTTTTTCATTTTCGAAATCGCAAAGCAGGTTTTTTGTCGAATAAATATTTGCATGGAATGGTACTAGTTTGCTAAACAGTCTGTGTTTGTCGATCTCTGTTCGGTTTGATCCATGTTTGCTCTTCGCCATTGTGCTGCCATGCCAGTGGCCAGACTGTGTAATCTGACAACCGATCCACTGGTGAAAGCCGTTTGCGGTTTGTTGAATTTGGAACGAAATCCTCCTGAATTTCACAGGATGAATCTCTGGAAAATACGATCAGTGCGGTCATGCTGAGAAATTCTCACCTGTATATGTAACGCTTAATTTCTACTTGAATTCATTTTAGGCCAGCTTTACCATGTGTGCGCTGGCCACCACGATACGGTTCGAGCGACGCACTTCCACAATAGACTGTTGTTTTTGCGAACGCCAGTTGAATGACCGAACAATTTTTGTCCGATCGGCCTCCAAATTATTACAGATGTAAAAGTCATCGTTCAGGAGACTGACAGCCTATGGAACTTATACTAATAGGTAAAACTTACTGATCGTATGCTGTCGATGTTCGTTAATACTTACACTTATTAATAAATAACACACGCATGAGTAATGTCCCATAATTGGCGACAGAGGCTATCGCCACTAAATAAAGACGCCGTGACATCCGCCCAACTAACTGTACAGAAATGTTATCATATAGACAAGTACTATTGATTGAATAGCTTTCAGTCCAATTTGATATTTTACTTCATATTAATTGACAATAACTCATTGATTTGGAAGCGTGTTTCCTGGGATGGCTGTGCGCAGTGCATTCGAAGGTCTGGAAGAAACTAAGTTGCTCTACGACTCTATCGATGGATTGTGCAAAATATTGTTGGATTGAAGCAAGCATGACTCATGTTGACTTTATAATAGCTCCAACTAGACATTTATGAGGCGTGGAGCCGACTGCGCCGCGAGCATCGCCGCCTCATTCGGAATTCAGTATGACCCGATGTGGACCAAACTTCGCCTTATCCGGCCAACTCGTAATGTCTCCATTGTTTACCAGATTGGTTAATCCACGAATACTTAATATCCACCATCGTTCGTTCAATAACCGACTGTCAAATGGACATGGATCGTATTTCGCATGCTCCAAGACTTTAATTGATCTGAAATCAAAATCCTACTTACGTCTAATCACCCATATCAAAACGAAATTTTATACTTGTGCAAGAAACTGCTTACAATTATTATATTTTTGGATTCGGCGAAAGCCAGGCTTTATTTAGAAAGGCTAATTGTTCCATGAGAGTAGTAGACTGCGAGGTAATTTAATGCAAGTTATACACGGCACTTGTTCATTCGCAACTATTTTGTAGTTAGATGTTAATCAAGATTGGATTGATGTCTAGTTACGGATGTAGGAAAAGTCTGAATTGTTTTCAAATTCATCACTATCTGCTGCGATGACAAATTATGATTTATATTTCGCACCAACTGTTTCGTGTGGCCTTTCGCTCTGGAAGAAGTTGCGTCATTTAAGTTTCTAAATGGCGAAGTATCTGTAGAGCGATCAAAATATATGTTTTGAGCACAGAAAACATACTTACGTGATGTAAAATTAATGTAATCATTCGAATTTTGGTCTATATTGTTAGTTATGTTAGAGATTTTGCTGAAAGCATCAGGAAAATACACTCGTTGCCCGCTGCAAAAGTTTATATTTTTTTAAATGTGATGAGGATGAATGGATAAATTGCAGTTTTCATAACAACAGTTACTAAGTGAAATTGGACGGGTATTGCGTTGGTACATTTGGATCTAATTAGATCCGACGAAAGTGTTGGTCAATCATCTCTAGTTGTTTGTTTTGGATCTACTCTGCCTTAGATTCAATAACTAATCAAAGTGCAAACAAAGTTTCTGTTTTTTTGTTTGTATAATTGTCTCTAGTAGATTGAAGTGACTGACGACTGTAGTTACGTCAGTTTTGCGGTAATTTCACGGCTTGCGCCTTTGAACTGTTCCTTGTAGAAAAGTGAAGTGCGAAGTTTCGGCGAGCCGGCGCGGCGCAAGACGCGGCGGAGCGTGGCCGCCGGGGTCGTCGGCTGATGGTCGCCATCTTCCAGCGCCGATGTAGCTATACTATCGGCGTCGCACAACTTATGAGACTTGAGATATACTCGCAGTTGAGTCTAAAATGTATGTCCGAATAAATGCTGAATCGTATACACGGAGAGCGATTGTTTCAACCGAAAAAATCTGTTCACTGATTGTCAAATTCTGGGGGTTTTCTAAACAATCATGATTTTTTTGACAATCTGGCACTCCAGAAATAAGACTTGCAAGAAGTAGATTCTGGAGGTTTCTGTGAACGGTGACAGGCGGTAGCATCTGGAGGGCGCATTGCGCGGGCGTCGGAGGGGCGGCGGGGTGCGCTGGGGCGCTGCACCGGGCTCGCGCGGCACCACTCGCCAGTCCCCGAGACACCGGCCGCGCGAACGGCCACCGCGATACCGCACGCTTTGCGAGCCCCCGTGACGTTCAGTTTAGTGACACCGCCCGCCCAGGACCAGCGGCGCTCGCACCTCTGTGCTGACACATGTGAGTCTAGCCACTAGACAGCGATCACACCCGCGCGCCGCCCCTAACCCCGCACCGCCACCGCCGCGCCGGTATCTAGCGCTGCCGGCCGGCCGGCTTTTCACATAACCTCTTTGTGGTGCTTTTTTTTCAACTAACATTTTCAGTGATTGGTGATGTTGATTGTAGCAATTCTTTGCAGTGTTAGGGTTAACCCTTATGTTTGACTGCTATTTGGCGGACTATAAGTTAAAGATTAGTTAAGTAGACAATAGATATTCAGTTTTATAAAATAAATTACGTACTTAGTACCTATTATACTATCTTCACACAAATTGTTTATTGTCATAGAGATAATAAGATGTTGTGATGAGAATGTATGGTGAGAAAATTGTGAAAACTATTTTTTTCAGATTCGAAGACAAAAGAGAGCTACATCTCATTTTACATGCGTGTGCGCCTTCATTTATGTATGAAAAATTCAATTAAAATCACGAATGGTCAAGCATCGAGTGGGTGGTTAAAGCTTTGCGTGACAGCGTCTACTCATAGCGGCACGATTGGCATGACTAATTAATTAAACTAATCCCTAAGAGCAAGATGGTAGACAGCGGTGCCATAACAAACGGTCGCAACGAATGGTTAGTTTTCGATTAGATTAATTAATGCAATTCCCGTTGGGCGGAGGCGCGAGCACGCAAGCGCCAAGTGGGTAGCAAGTAGCACGGACATGACGGCCGGCCGTCCGGGCCGCGCCGGCCGCAGCAGCGCCGCCTGTGCCGGACGCCGCCGCACGCGGAGGTCTACGAACCTACCGTGGAAATGGGATTATTGCACGACGGACTTAATGCTATTTCGCGCTCGTTCAGCGTGGTTCTGCTCCGCAATGAATAACTGATTCTAATTCCGTACAATTTTACCTTATTTTATCCAAATCCCAGCAGCCAACCCTGTTACTCACCAGTATAGTAATAAAGTTTCAAGAATAGTTTTCTCTGAACGCACAGCAATCTTATAAAAGAGAGCTAGCTGCTTATACTAAGCGGCTTGCGAATCGCGTGCTCAATTGTGTTTGTGTACTTACTTAATAATAAAATGTCGCACGAAAAAATCGCATCATCTGGAATTCTGGTTCAGTTTTTGCATAGTAAAAGTTTCTAATTATAAAGTCGTATCGTAAACATGCTAACCGGCTAGCGGAAGGATTGGAACCGTTACGATCATCAACAATTCACCAACACGTAACAACTTTGCACATGCAACCTGATTCTGAAGTACATTATGTATTGTATGTAATTTAAATTGCATACTGTAAACGAAATACCAATTAAAATTATGTATCTACACTACATCCTAAACTCGTGTAACCTCTCACCACATTCGATCCATATCGTCTTCCACTTACCTATCACCTGGTAAACATTTATTTACTACATGTCGTATGATTCTTTCGATTCTTTAATAAAAGTAACCTCGACCCCCGATAACTATTAGAATAATGCCAATTCAGATAAGAAGTATTTGAAGAAAAAGAATTTTGTCTCCAAGATAGGGCAAATACCAAGTATTTTATCTTTCACCTCAGTTGATGCTATAGAAAATAATATGTGGGTTCTTAGCACTTCATTGAAACTAAGCCAATGTTTTCAAATTAAAAAGTCAAGAAATAACGCTGTATTGTTAAGTTGCTCATAATGAGTTGGACCATTGCTGGTGACATATTGTGGCTTTGTAGCAATATATCGATGTTGGTGCAATCGGCCCCATTGCGGCCGGCCAGACTGCACGAGACAGATGTATGTCCTATTGAGCTGTCGTAATGCAGACCACCTGATCGATCGGCGCTAATGCCTCTCGGTGTACTCCGAAACGTGTCTATGCCTACCTAGCGCTTTACACTCACTTCAATCATCCGGTATTCGCCATGGCAATTTCTCTCTAGTCTACTTGAAACTTTAGCCGAAATTATACAAAATCTGTCGATAGATTTCGACTCAGTCATATAAATTGCATACAGATAAACAAAATCAGTGTCACTGTGATAGGTTTAAATGCAAAATAAAATGATACAACCTGAATCTGTCAGATGGGAGTTATTATATGCTTTGTGTATTATTTTTTGTGGGGCACAGCCGCGCAATTTGGTATTCAAGATGGCTCATCGTTCACAGTAGGTATTCGGCGCTATTACAAAAACAGCAGCCATGAATCATACAGTGGCGGGAACTGAGCTGATTCGAATCTTTATTAAGGACCTCTGGGAAACTACAGTGCGATCATGTGAACGATTCACCGAGGGAGAGGGTTTTTGCAATATCTAAACATTGTTCTGTACCATTTGCATACTAGTGCTGTAACTGTTGGCCTGTACCTACCGTCATTGTTTAGGCTATCTGTTCGTTATTATCTAGTATCTGCATGTTAAATACTTTGTTTGTGGGCCGGATTCCCAGACTATTACCGTTCGTAGTCGTACCGTCATTAGGTACAGTTGCACGTGAAATATTCTCTATTTGAGAGCACAATTCGGTGTTACCGGGCGCAGGTGAGACGGCTCTCGCCAGTTATGATGAGAAATCACGGCAATCCCGCTAGGCTGCGCTACGGTACTTTCTATGGCTGTTGATCTCCATTTAATGCGTTTCGTCTTGCCAATGCGGTCAATTAATCACTTACACAGTTTTTAAGTATTGTACTGCGTTTTACTTTGGTAAATTAATGACAGTAAAAGATAAAGTTGTTACAAACGTATGTTGTTTGACCAGATGCCGTTATTCAAATTAACTCTGAAATTATAAATAAGTCAGTTTACAGCTGTAATGACAGAAACCTAAAGACGAGTAAGTACTAGCTGTCAAAAAACATCTGGTGGCCTAATCGAAGTGCCAAAACTACCGTCGGTAGGGACGAATTTATTTCATCAGCTGCCGAAATTGAGTCTTAATAAAGTTCTCATCCAGACAAGTGTTCGTTTACGTCGTGTGACTGAGTAACCACACGATATCGAATTTTAATATCATACACGAGGACATGTGGTAACCACATTGTTAGCTGATGCGAGATTGAATCATAAGTTTAGGGACTAGAACACGCTTTGGTTTGTTGTGACTGCGCGCAGGGCGGTGAGGTGACGTCATAGACAGCTGTAGGGCGGGTGACGTCACGTCTCGCCGCGGCCGTTGACCCGCTTCAACCCTCGAGCGCGCCGCGCACCGCGCCTACACAGTACATAGTGTACCTCACTACCCACAATCATGAATAAGTTATTGTATTATACGACCTGGACGAAGTGCCGACCTGGGGCAACCTGCACTGAATATATTCTCAATTTTATTTTAAGTCTGCCTTTATAAAAAGCTTTTTAAAAATTTCGCTTTGCAAGCTGGCCTTGTTATTCTCTGAGTAGGGTTGCATGGTGTCCGGCTTTTTACAATCGTGTCCGGCCAAATACCTACAAGTCCGATCTGTCCGGCTTTTGTTAGGCTATTTGTCAACCCCGCCCCGTCTCTTATTAGGTAAAAAGTGGAGTAAAGATACTAAATTATTTAATTTTTTTAAACTGGATACTTACACCTGCCTATAATTTATTTACTAATGACAAGGCTGATTTATTGATATTTTATTTACTTTCAATGTAAGTAAAGAAGTTACAAATTACTTTTGTAAGAACAAAATTGATTCATAATAACATACATAATTATGAGTAGAGTGCATCTTAAATGTTCATTTAAGATTTATTCGTTGAATAACTGTAATAAATACACAAATAAAAGTATAAAATTTTGTTCTTTTTTTAAACCAATGTGTCAGGCTTTCAAGGCAAAATGTCCGGCTTTTCTATTTTTGGGCCTGGCAACCCTATCTCCGAGGCACTTATTGCAGCGAGTATCTGTATTTTACATCATGTCACCGGCCTTTCAATGTAGCGGTTCATGTTTATTTTTATGAGCATTAAAGTTACTTTGTACATAAACTAAATGATACCAGACTGTTGCAATTTTAAGCAAATTAAGGCAAAGCGATTATTTCCACTATGTAATAAATTTACTTGGCAGACTATGACATGGCTGTCTCTGGATCTTCAGAAATGCCTCTTGCCTCCTGCGGGGTAATTGTGTAACACACGATCAGTAGCAGGCTTTCATATTGACAGTTCAACAACATTCATTGCGTTATTTACGTTGTTATGCAGACAAGTTTTTCGAAAATTATGAAGCGATGTATTAGTAATATCCTTCAAAATGATTCAGACTGTGATTGATAGTGTGTTACGCAATTAGGGTGTTGAAATCGTAGCATTAGTTTATTTTCCTATAATTCCAAAATAAATTTGGAAATAAATAACTTTTACGATATGACTACAATTTTCATAGCGGATTAATTTCCGCAATGATTCTTACCGTTATCAAGCAATTGCCTACGATATTAAACACTTCATTGCAACTGATACCCGTATCACGAGGAACAGGTTATCACCGCTATCGATTTTTACTGCAGTTTGTGGGATTACCTAGAATACACGTTTTTGTAATGGCGGTGTAATATCGCACGACCCCTGCGTTTTGCCACCCCACCTGAATCCGGGAATTTCTCGTGGGAGTTCTATTGTCGTTAATAAGTGCGAAAATGTTACCCTTCTTCCCTTGCGCCGCTAAAGAGATTGCAATGAATACTTTTAACACTTCCCTGCGTGTGTAAAACTGACTCTAGAAAGCCACATCACTACGCCAAGGCTTCTTGCTCTTTTCTTGTTAAGCTTTTAATATCCATTATGCTAGGCTTGTTAATTAAAAACAACAGTGTAATTATAATTGATTGGATATTTCGATGTATTGTCTAATAACATCTTACTATCGCGCTGATCTTAATTTCTCATTCACGTGCGTTAGTTAACATCTAGATTGGTTGGTACAGCGGAGTACAATAAAGGACTGTACAGCAATTTAGTCTTTATGTAAATATGATATAAACTGCAATATGGCGAGCACTTTTACCGCTTTTACAATGTTCTGTATCAAGCGTCACGCAAAGTGATCTCCACCCATCATACTAATTTCTACCACCTTTATGCATACTCTTTAAGATTATATATAATAGAGAGTATGTGGTATAATTAGATGCTTTCGTTTTTGTCATTTCACCGTACATAGTTCTTCGTAACTAACTTTCTCGTTTGTTGCTCAGAAACTGCTATGAAAATGATAAGATCTCTCCGAATGTCTTGGAAAATCATCAAGTGGTCGTAGATTTGAACTTGCTATAGGTATCTTAATTTGCTTTAGAACACGTTACAAATAGCAAACTTCACCTTCAGTATCTTTATTATAATTGAATTTCGATGGAAGAGTTATAAAAACAAATATGTTATCAAAAAAGGAATCGTCACTTACATGTCCTTGAAAATCATTGTTTGCTTCATTGCGTAGGAGGAATGTTGCATTCACGTCAGTGTTGCAAACATAAAAGCTAGCCAAAAATAACTTTTATTTTTCCTCACAATGTGACACTTATGTTTTGTTTATTGAGTGGCGGTATTACTTATCGAATTTATTACATCATTAGAGTAGTAGACTGGCTATGGGGCATGGGTGCATATTGTAGATTGCATGCACGTTCCCACCGTTCCCTGAATTAAGGCTGGCAGTAGACTTGCTACGTGAGGAAATGTCCCCCGGCGCGAACAACTATTTATATCGATTATGAGCTCCATGTAGAGCTGCACTTTATTCGAGTTTAGTTACAGAAACACAAGCAAATAAGATAATAAACAGCGGCCACTGAAGTGTTTGTCAAACAAATAGGTTGTGCGCTGTGAAAATATACTTAAAGTCAAGAGGATCATCTTACTCGAGTCTACAGCACACGTTGGAGTGGGCTGGCACGCGAGTGCGGCTTTCCTCTATGCCTTAGTCATCAATAAACAATAAACAAAATGACAAGCTTTCTAGCGTCTATTCGTAAAAGTAAGTGGAAAGCAACTGGCGGTGCTAGCGTTTACATTAATTGGCTTTATAGCCCACAAACGGAGCCGAGTCAGCTTCGACGTCGCGAGGGGAGGCTGACTGAGCCGCTCATTAGTGTACTGAAGTGGATCACAGTTTTAATTGCTGCCGACAACTACCTGCAAAACTACTACTATTACGTACTTATACTAACTCAAAGAGACTAGCGTAATTGCAGCATTTGCAGTCAAAAACCGTTTAGACGGAATAATAATTTGTCCGAAGTAATTATGTGAATTATATTTATACACACTGCACTTTGATTCTTTGCTTCCAATGGGTAGTGTTTATCTTTATTTTATTAATTCGTTTTCTAATAACTGTCGGCAAAGTTATTTATATTCTGTAGACTAGTTTTCTTTATCCCGGTCGCGATCGGACTGTATATGCGTGTGAGTAATGGTGTCTGGTGTAGCCGTATAGGCGAGTCGTGACTGCGACTCCAGACTAACATGATATAAATTAACTCTATTTGTACATTCTTTTTTTGCGGGTTTACTACTCATGGACATGCTAAAACGTGATCTTGTAATTAAGAATAATTTTATGCAAATTACCAAAATTTTAATTATATCATAGAGATATCATACAATCATACCAGAACATCATGAAATGAAATGCTTACATTTGCATGATTGTAATGATGGAATAGAAATAAAACAAAAGCTTTCTTTTTTGTCAGCAGGAGCCTTTAATCGAGTAAGGATAGGTTTTGTCCTTCGCATGACAATCGTTGCTGGACTTAAATCAACAAACATAAAATACATTACAATACAAAACAACCAAAACTGCCATCAACTGCTATCAAAACACCATAATTTAAGAACACCATTAACGCCGCGCTTGTTTTTTTTCACGGAGCTTACAGTAGAGTCAACACAAAACCGTGCTTCGAGAAAGTAAAACTGTTTCCGATTTAAGGCGTGTAATCTATAGTTATACAAAAGTGTTACATTCCTTAAAAATAGTCGTGCGTTCCACACGTGGCTCGAGCCATGCTACAACTCAGCGCCCTTCTATGCCACGCTTTATTTATCCATAGTCCGTACTGTTCCGTAATAATTATGTAACTCGTACATGTGAAGAACACGTTACTTCGAAGTCCGGAAGAAGTGGAAGCTGTAGATAAAACAATGTGTTGTAATTAATAGTTATAACATAAGATCTTAATAGCTTTATTTCAAATCCGCTATCTGTAAATTATGTAAAGAAACGTGTTAGAAAAGCTGAAAAGATTGCCCATTTAGGCTAAGGTTATTTTTGAAACTCCTTATTCGGTGTGTCGATGTCCAGTGGACATCATTTAAGAACATTTGCACAAGATAATGCACCTATAAATAGAGCGCACCTGGTATATTATTTTTCACGAATTCTGTATCGTTATGATCTTGTGCTTAAGTTTAGTCCTAATGGCAGGATACGTGACGGCAAAATTGTGAATATTAATATTCATGTGTCAGGTTTATTAACGAGATCCGAGGTGTTGTTGCATGTGGGGCGTGCTCGCTCATACCCATATTTACATTTCGTGCACGGGAGCGGCTTGATTTACTGGCCCTCCGCCGGTCGGGGACTTAAATTAGTGCGCTGTCATATGTCACGCGATATTTTATTTTGTTTCTCTGGCACTGTACGCCTGCCGGCTTATTTCGCTCAAAATCTCCATTCTGGAGCTCGTCACGAGCTATTTATAAACGCGCCATATTTAGAGGAGTTCCTTCACGCCCTGCTTTATCGCCGCTTTGCACCTCTCATAGGAAATGTCAGTATCTACAAGATGTTTTAGGAAATGTAAAGGTCCTGTCAGTAGTTAGATGTAAACATGGCTTTCTAATAAACGTTTCCCCGAAACAGTTCAGCAACCTGATTTCATTTTGTCTGTCACTCGAGATGTTATTAGAAAGAGGAGAAGTGACAAGATTGATAGTAGCTACGTTGGTCAATAACGATTCAGGCGTGGGGCGCACTTCAAAAGAGTCGAGGGTGATTGATGCCTCAGTATCCCCTTGACGGAACACAGAACGCCCACAAAGTCTACGTGTGTCCACTAAAGCCAATTTGTGGCGTAGGACCGAGATTGGCACTCGTTGACAAATTGATATCGAAATGTGTTACTGTATCTTAGTTTTACTACTAAATGGCGGTGTAGTTCTGTTGTGTCTTGTTGTTGGCCTAATATTTACCGTTAGTATTTATCACAGTCTTTACTTGTATCACGCACGCCTGAGACGACGGCAGCTGGACTCTCGAGAGCTTTTCTGCCCTCTTTGAAGAGCTAAGTAGAGAATGTGCTCTTTAAGCTTTTGAACTGTGATGGACGCGTTCCCATCAAACGCTGTGCCATTCATGGAAAGCTAAAATTCATCAAAATAATAAATTACACATCATGCATCTCTGCACTGAAAGCGTCGAAGCGCGCGGCGCCAAGCGTCGCGACGACTGGTCGCCGTTTGTTCTAAGCCTTCTTTTTGCTACGCAATTTAATGTTATTTATTCAGACCATGCCTGTGTGCTGTGCTACCACAAGTAAAAACATAATACAACAAGAAGCCAGAAACCTAACCTCCAATTAATTGAGCCGAACATTTTGTTCACATCTGTTACTCAACAAAATTTTTTTTGGTCAGACAGTAAAAAAGGGAGTAATAAAATTGTCTTATATGGAACAATATAGTATAGTACTGCTTATTTAGGTATACCTAATAGATAGACAATAGAGTATCGGGCGGGTCACGTAGCAAGATGATGTAAGCGGCGATTTCCTGCGAGCTGCGCAAAGCACTGCTGGATGAGCGTGTGGCGTGCGCTTGCCTGCTAATTAGTCGCGCTGACGTCATCCGTGGGGATCGTGGCTTCGGCTCGCCATTACCGGAGGCCTTCGCGCGGAAACGACAACGACCGACGCTTTCTCTGCGGCTGCAGCAACTCTGCACACTGCCCACTGGCCCGCTATCAACCACCTGTCAAGGTCAAAACTACCCAACCAAAGACACGTTTGTTGTAAGACAAAAACTAAAAACACATTACCAACAAAACGCTAATTTACAATCTCTTTTAAATCGAATGAATAGCTATTACACGTCACAAAGAACAGTGAAAGAAGTGTGCAGAGAGGCGTTGATCTAACGATCGCGTTTGATAAAAAATAGGCGGAGCTCAGGCGCGTCGCTAAGCGTGACTCATCTTAATGGCTGCAATTACGACAGCATCGCGCTGTCTACCAAGAGTCGTCACGTCCCAATCGTCACTTACTCACTAAAGGCAAAATTATCAAATTGATGCGTTGGGAACAAAAGTTTTCTCTACCAGGCTATAAATCGGACCAGTCTTCTGATTTCTGTCACAACATCCTTCCGTATTCTGTCTTTGACAGTCTGGAATGTTCGACTCGGAATTTACACCGGCAGTCGGCGCCGGTCACTACCGCCACCGACACCACGGACGATTATCCAAATCTATTGGCAACAATTGAAGGTCAATCCCCGATTGAAGTTTCGATGCAGTGTTGCACGTCTACATCAACCGATAAAGGAAAACCTTTTTCTATCAACTAATGAGGTCGGTTAGGATTGTAAGAAGTAATATAAAAAGTTTATTATCGGTAGGTACGACTGACTAACCGCTAATTCCGTGAAAACTCTAGATTTTCTGTTTTTCTTATTAGAGATAATGATTTGTTGTTATACAAGGCTAAACAGGTATAAGTTAAAGAAGCAATACCAGTAATGTTTATTTTGTTTGTAAATGTGATCCGTATGCGCGAACATTCGCATTCGAATTTTCATAAACGGTGACATAATACCATAACTTTCGTATTTATCTCAACTGGTCCTCTATCATGGTCGTCCAGTTAGAAATCAGGCTAAAGAAACAAGTGGTTTCTCACAAAGCCTAGCTAAATGGCAACGTAGAGGTATTTAAAGTTCTATTTAGTAACTGAGAGACGAAATCGTGAATCATGGGTAACTTTAAATGTCACGCGCCTCTCTGTGAAAGGACCTACACTCGCTGCAGTAAATGCCGTCACGATCTTGTTTTGGAGTGTCGTAAAAACTGGTACCCTTATGCTCTTACATTCAGTTGACTTTGGGTGTCTTCCAACTTTATTGACCCGTACATAATGGCTGAGGATTTCTCCGTGCATTTGGAAATTCAACAAGCATTGGATGAATCAGCCGAGTGACGTCAGGTTTGTTTGCGATTTGCCCTCTCGCCCCATTTCCTACTTTCTACTACGTGGTCGCAGAACGCATCACCACCGCAATTTCAATTGCAATGAAACCCACGTAAAAATTATACACATTTGCTACAAATCTTACTTTTCTGCTCTTTGCGCCAACTCTGGGTCTGATTAGTGAAACATGATGCATTAAATATTGCAATACCTCACTACCGACAGCTTCGACAAGCATCTTAGAAGTATATTTCGTTGATTTACAACATGTGTAAACAGTCGATTGACCTACGTTTTCCTTTCATTCAGTATATTGTATCTGTAACATGTTATTGTAATAAGATGCGAAACACTTGCATCCGATTTCATCGAAGTCGTTGACCGCAGTGGATGTACGCCGGAATGTGTAGCGCATTTGGAACTTAGTTTAATAATGTGTTGGTATTTACACGTCGTAAGATGCGCCCTGAATACCAATTCCTAGAAATGTTAACATCTCTACATGTATGATTCAACATTATATTCGTTATTGGTTATCTGTAGTGTAGTGTGGTGTAGTGGTACTTGTCCCCATTTCAAGGTCTGGCTTACTCGTTTCTGCACTTATATTCTTACGAGATTAGTCGAGCTGTTAATGGTTTAACGTAAGCCGTAGATATCAAATTGCTAATTTAACGCCAATACTTAAACGCCATAGAAACCTCGGATACTGTTGACTTAATTGACATATTGACTCTATTAACTTTTGGCGAAGATATCCAAATCAATGTTTTGTCTGTTATACAATATTCTTGTAGCTCGTTGACTGCATTATTTCGCGTGTCGCGCGTCGTACAGGTTTCACAGAATTAAAATTAATTACATTAAGCTGGCATCGATGCAATGTAATCAGAAACTTGTATCTCACTTGATTGCTATTTCGACACTGAACAATGAAGCTTTTTCTAAAAACAATGGACTACTAAATAACGTTCTCTGCTTAACGAAACGGAACTTGATTTCAGTATCAATTTGAACTCCTACATTCGGCCCACGATCGGCGTACTTATTCAACTTGAACATTTTTGACAGTCTACAGAATGGCTTTCATTATGAGCATTAATAAAGGCGGGGTTTTAAGTAGTAGTTTAATTGTAATGTATATATGTTTGAGGAGTGGTATCGGCAGTGTTATCGTGTGGCTAGTTACTGCGAGTCTGCAGGATAACTCACGCTGTCCTCCCACGCGACAATCGCTGGATAAAACCAGCGTGTAGGCTGCCTGAATATCTTACTGCACTCCACTTTGAAAGCTCGCCGTTAATTATTATCCGATCTTTGGCGAGCTTGTTGCTGTGAATGGGTGATAACTCGCTGGTGATACGTGTCGAACAAGAAAATGATGTTGCTAATTATGTGTAGAAGATTTATCTCTAGTTCGAGCTCTAAATTAGTTTCTTACTACAAGGTACTTTAATCTCTATATGTACGCTTATATGTTTGAGGACATGATTGATGGCATCACTCATCACAAGCACGAAGTACTCCACAAAGCAATATTGATAAATCAAGGATTAGTGAAGCTTCATATTATGAAGCCTCACTAATCATTGATTTCTTATCCCTCAAGGAAATTGCCGCGATGATACTTTATTTATTAAATTTTATAGACAACGAGTACGCGGTAACGTGTAATTTTCCAATTACTATTTATCGTTTAATATCTCCTTATCTGTTCCTGTTATCTAATTGAATATAACGGTAACGGTACTCATTGTTGGTGGTATGCCCGCTTTATTAGCGTTTGACTTGTGATTTGTTTTTATTTTCAAAGAAAAAGGAATGTTTAAGGAGATATAAATAGCCGAAGGCCACCTCCCGGTCTCGGTTTATACGTTTATGCCTGCATTTAGTCGATTGCAGAAAAGCTCGGAGATTTATATAGAAGCGCATGAGTTGCATGGCCCAAACAGGTTCTGTTACAAGTTAGCTCCACACCCACATATTCGCCATCCTCCTGACCCGACACGTAACCCTCGC
Source organism: Dryobotodes eremita (assembly GCA_917490735.1). Taxonomy (NCBI): domain Eukaryota; kingdom Metazoa; phylum Arthropoda; class Insecta; order Lepidoptera; family Noctuidae; genus Dryobotodes; species Dryobotodes eremita. The sequence goes on from OU823255.1 coordinate 16,516,582, forward strand.
TGAGTCATTTTCAGTATTCACTATAATTTCCATTCGGATCTTCAAAGTATATTAATTCACTGGGCATACTTTGTACCAGCCATATATTCCTTCTATCTATAGAAACGTTGGTTTCTTTATACTGTGTACTTCTACTTAGTCGGTGAATCAAATTCGACGCTGACCATTTCTTGGGGTGCTAAAAATAACGCATGTGTTATCCTCAATAATTTAGCGAGAACAATGCATCATTCAGTTGAGCTGAGTTAACAAATAGAGTCGCGTGCTTTAGTGATTCATTCGGCACTTTAGGTCAGCAAATAAATTGGATGTATTTTTTCAGGGAAATAAATAAGCAAGACGAATTTGGACTGCAGGATGTTTTATTAGAAAATAATTCTAGTATCAAAACATTTGCTTAAATAGATACGGAAGATTTGGTCTTCCGTGTAGATATTTAAGGACGTCGATGCTTTTATTGGTCATTAAATCTGAAGTACCTACATCAGTTCAATCATTATCATCACTATGATATGATTCACAATATGGTATGTTCAGTTCAAACACATTGTTACAGTTTTTACTCCAACACGTCATTGCTCCGTGGTTATAAAAAATACCATAACCGACTTTTTTGTCAGGAAAACTTGCCCGTTAATGTTTAGGCACGTACTTTTCTGGAACATGTTGAGTTATTATGTAATATTACTTAGGGAAAAAAACATATAGCCACATTAGGTTCTAAAACCGAGATGGGCCTACTTAAGGAAGTTTCCAAGCCCACATTGTTTCAGTACGAAAAATGGATGGCGCTATAAATATGTTCATTTCTTTTTCGTAGTTTTGTTTTGTCTCATAAGCTTACAAAACACTAGGAATTATGACGAGACAGTTTTTAAACCATTTGGTCAACTGAACTATGATGTAACAATTTGGCAACCCACTGAACCGACCCGTACTTTACTTCTGTTCTTTCATTCATCTTTATTCTCTAATTATAAAATACATAAAAAACGGTATGTCCTAACATTCTCACGATGTTAAAGCCTGCTTTGGTCTGCTCATGATGGCGACAAACAAGTGGTTTGCAATTAACGTGCGGTTACCTTTTTACATGCAGAGGCGAGCCCTCTCGGCCCCTGTCGCTGTCACATTGTAAAATTCCTTTAATTAATCCATGACATCACCACACGCTTTAACTATACCGTATTTATTTGTGAGAAGGGCTTCAGTACTGTTAATGGAACATAAATAAATATTATTACTCCAAAGATCAACGACCCGAAATCCTCAAATTAATTTAAGCAATACGTTCAGAGTTCAAATCAGCCAAGTGAAAATGCAGAGTATGAATGCGTACTTGTGCAAGAGTGAATTCAAATTTAGTTTGTTCTGGTATCTGTATAGAACAGGCGTCGTCATCAGAGCGGCGACGCATTCTTCCGTGATTCTTGTGGTCTTTTTGCATTCCACGTGTTTATATGCGAGTGGAAGCGAGCATCGAGGCACGCTCCATTTGCGTCGCCCTCCACTTCCTTACGTTACACGACTATATAAATATTACTTACATGCTTGCTACAATTCGTATACTTATTTCAATTGTACCCAATACTTTCTCGCGCGAATGTTGCCAAGAAGTACTTGTATGTCTCTCGATTCCTTAGAAGGCCATGATTTCTCAGACTGAACAGTACCAGTTGGTCGGCTTTCGGCAGAAAGTTTTTGTTGGCACAGCGTTGCGTGCAGGTTTCGTAATGTACTTACCACCAGTGCAGCACAGCCTGCTAGTCTGTCGTAATTGCAATAACTTGTCCTTGATTTATTTGACGATAAAGACGAAATAATCGGTGATGAAAATTTTTACTTTTGGCGAAGTTTTAAGACCCGGTTTGCGCAAGTTATACCGGTGTTGCTATAAAAAGCCTCTTGCCTGAAAACAAGTCGACGGTTTACTTTCCTTATGCATTGTCAATTTCTTGTAAATCGCAGGATGTCGGGTAATTTTTTGATAAAAGGACAAAAAGCAATAGCTTGCCATCAAATGTTTATGTCTTCTATTTAGAAACGTTCAAAGTAAGCAGTTAAACTGCGCTTTGAAGTGCTCAACACTGGTGTATGTCATTTTGTATTTTAAGTGCGGCTGTTTTTTTTTTTTTTTTGTCGTGCAAAGAAACTTGAGATTACTTTAGATTTCCAACGAAAATCTGAATTCTGTTACATATCTAACGCGTCCAAAGGTGTAAATCCCGACCGAAGCTTAGGATCCATGTTGTCCGCAGCATGGGTATGTTTCACAAGTTATGTCGGCCGTAATATCTTGGATGTTAACGACAGTTCTCGCGAAATGTACAGAAATAACCGCCTCCCCACACTGCGAACGCTTCGATAATTCTGTCAGTGCTGTACCAATGCACTTCGCTGCTGGAGACGACGCCACAATTTTATTTTAACCGGCTTTCAATATTGAACGCATCCAATCTTGCAACTAGATTATTTCTGTCTGTGTGAGGTGTGACGAGAGACTTTCTTTTGTAATTTAATCGTTACGACCCGTGTCCGCTTACACTTTTGCTTCCATTTCTATTTAACTTTCAATCACATTTTATTAAGCCGTATCATGCAATGCCCTGTTGTAAGACATTTTAACAAAGAGAAAATGTATCATTTTCCTAATACCACCTAAATATTTATTACTAGGGTAGGACTGGTTCCAAATTCCGAATATTTAATTTATTTATTTACCTTCAATGTAGTCCCAATTTATAAATGCCTTATTAATTCAGGCACGAAATTATACTTTTACATTGAATCAATAAATCAAGTGCTGCTTAATGAATGTCCATTTTGTGTTTTCCTACGTAGTTTAGCCCCAATTAGGTGTATACCGAGATAAGCGTAAATCGAAAATCCACTGCCGGAGCTTTCAGCCTTAGCTAGATTACTTGGCTTAGTAAATCTTGATACGAGTATATTTTTAACTTAGGAACTGGATCTGCAGGCTCGCTAAAGTGCCCACTCGCTAGATAATAGCTATACTGATAACTTAGTAACTTCTAATCAAAATGGACGTGTCTGGTAATTGAATAATTAATTATAGCCTTTTCAGAGGGTCAGAACTAGCACGGTCGATGTTATTGCGAAACGCTTGGAGAGCACCTATTAAGTGTAAAATATAAGTTCTGTCTGAGATGACCGCTGTTATTGAGCAAGCTTTGTATTTCTAAAGAATTAACAATTTGTTTCTGAAGAATTATATAATTTTGATCAAAGATCTTAAGTCGTTGTTTACTTAACGAAGTCTAAGTAATTTGGCAACGGTTTATCCACTTGACTTTCGTCTGATCTTCGTGGGTCACAAAGTCACAATTGAATTATGTACTAGAAACTTCGTTCTTTTGACCTTGTATTTGTAGGACGATTGAAAAAGGTACTTGCAACTAAAACACGTTCACTAGGTGAACGGTTACGTTCCACTTCGTACGCTATTGTTTTATTTGCGGTAAACATTGAATTCCCGTGTCCAGTAGACTGTTGCGATTCGTAGAATTACAAATAACAACTTTTGAGGAAATGAGCGAACGTTTTTGTTCAAGTATCAAAATCATTTAGTCGTCAATAATTTTTTTATTTTCTGGCTGTTGAACTTTTACATATTGATGTGTTGGAGATGTACTCAATAATTGTTAAGTCTTGTGAAAAAGAATAAAATAATACATGGGTATTTTAATTTTTTGCATTTTGTTTGACCCCAATGGACCATTGTGATGCTAGAATCGATTTCTCTCGGCCTCGGCCTTCTGCACGCAGTTGTCTGTACGCGTTCATGTATCACGCAAAAATACGTATCTATTGATGCAGACTTTGTTAAAAAAAGACAACCCGTATTAGGATAGGGAACAAATTTGAGCGGAAAAAATGCAGCGCCCCGATGGAGGGACGCTGCGTTTTAACGCTCTTTCAGCATATATACCAAAAATGCCATATATAGGCGAAAAAAAACGCGCTTCCACTGTGACGTTGCTACGATCAGCAGAATAACGCGGGTGAAATTCTGCTATTTCTTTTAGAAATTGTTAAAAAAAAAAACCACTCCGGTATTTGTCCAGTCGTTCTAACTCTCAAGTTCCGAGTGCGCTCCGCGCGGTCAATGTTATCAAACATTCCATGAATTCCCACGGTTGGTTTCGATCATTGTGCTATGTAGACTATTATTACATCACGCCTCGTAATTACGTTATTGGCTACAAGTATGGGTTAACGACTTAACTACAATATATGGCGATGTAATACCGATGCTCTTAAAAGGCCGTCTAGTTCAATTCTTACCATGTTTGTAAGTAATTGGTTGAAGCTCCTCGTTGGTTTTGATTTGGATTTGTCTATTCTAGTAAATTCTACATTTAATTCTGTTTATATAGCGGTAACATCTCATGAATTATGTGCCATTACAAAAGTTGCATATATCAACCATAGCCCCTTTTGCTTGAATCTAAAGCTATTAAAGTATTTTCTTACACGAAAAATAAATCATGCTCTAGAAAATACTAGTTAGCTAAGCGGATACCATCAACAATCCACCAAGTGATTATGACCAAATCCCTTCGCAAACCCATTCTTTGTAACGGTATGTGAAGGAACCCCATACTCAGCACTTGTTTATGAGCTGTTTACTTGATTAATTCAACTGAACATCAACAGTTTTCAACATTCTAAGCGCTCATAATAGTGCTCATTGTGATACCGGATACATTTTTCATAATGCTCATTAGAAATGATTTGATTTATTAACTGTAATTAGTAATTACAGCGGGGTAATTGCGTAACACACTACCAGTAGGAATGGCTTTCATTTTGACAGTTCAACAACATTCATTGCGTTTTTTTAATTTATTTATTTATTAATAATCCCCTAGTGGGATATAAAGATATCCGTAGATGTGTCCGTGGTATCACAGCGGGCCCTATCAGAATAGTAGCGCTGCGGTACTTATTTTTTTAAATATCGCAGCATTATGCTGAGATAGGAGTCTTTTTGGCCTCACACAGGTTTTTTTACTTGTTTATTGTTTTTTTATTTTATTTTTGTTAATTTTGTTAGTTTTAAATGCTCCTTTTTTATTTTTTCTTTCTTTCTTTATTTACGTTGTTGAACAGACAAAGAACAATGAAAAGAAAAATAAAAAACGAAAAAAAGAAAAAAATAACATTTTTTTTTGCGTCTGCCCGTCTAACATACTCGTATGTATAAGTACAGAGTTTGAATTCCTAAACAGTTTTGTCTTCGGTTATACTTTTATAGGAACTCAGGAATGAAAGATATTCCAATTTGAAGTTCTAGAGGTTATGTCTTGTCAACAACAGACCCTAAACGAAAAATAAATATAAAAATACCTACTTACCACTTAAAATATAATTGATACAAATGCATTTTTTTGCAAAATAAACTACGGACTACGTCTTCAGAATTATAAGTCTAGCCACAGTTATTTGTTATGTTCGTAAATTATAATTTGCTTTGAACTGCAAACAGTTCTTCTATTGCGTAATAACCAACACTTCCCATAAGTACGCCCACAGTAGTTAAAATATGGCTGATGATAGAGACGTACCTTCTCCGTCATATATATAATTATGATTCATTATATGGTACGGGTAGTATAGAGGGTATAGAATAAAAAAACAATATATGTATTTTTTTAAATAAAGATTGCTCATCATCCCTAACCCCAATGTCATCAAGAAAACCTGCGGGTGCAAATTTTTATGGTTGATCTCTGGCTCAGCCTAGATACCATAACTACAGTCATTGTATGAGCGCAACATCCAACAGTTCGTCTTCCAACAAAACAACTACAACAGTAGGTACTCTATTATTCCTGGTCGACCCCTTGTACTTGGTCCAGGTTCTTCACTGCCAGAAACTTCTCTTTGTAACTTATTACTAACTGCAGCCATTGCAAGATCGCTGCTTCCCATCGTGGTAAATAAATCGATGCACACACAACAAAATCCAAGATATCAGGCAGGATCGTAATCCAGAGTCACAGAAAAATGTCTTCGTATAGGCAAATAATCAGAATCCTTAGGCAAGCACTAGTTAACAGTAAATCTCAGAGTCCATAAGCAGAAGCAGTCGATAAAGTAGAAAATCACGGCAAATCGATGGGAAACACAAAATAACGAGAAACACGCGCAAGCAACAAACGATAAGACACAAGTTGTCAGAAAAATGTACTCTGTGGTTGTCATTAGGCCGGCCGGTTGATTGACAGAAGAAATGTCATGTTTTTTTTGTTGGCGATGTTGCCATTCTCGAATTGTACTGCGATATCATTTCCGTGATGTCAAATGATGTCAAGTGAAATGATGACCGATTTATTCTAAGCACAAACAATTATGATTATTTTCATATTTATATTCTGATGCAGAAATGTATTTCCAAAGTATATAATGCAATACGTAAAGCAAAGCATTTTATGTAACTTGACCAATATTTTTATTACATGGCAACATTAAAAGTTCAGCTAGGCAAAAGTCATGAAGTCAAACCAGAAAACAAAACTAAGCCATGATATTTTTATCATCAACTAGCTGCGCCCAGCGGTTTCACCCGCACAAATCTCGCAACTTTCTTAATTTTTTCTTCCGTAAGAACCTTCTACACACTATTGGAGAACTATTTAAAAAAAGATTGATGAAATCGGCAGTCGTTCTCAACTTATGGCGTGACCAAGGGAAATAAGGATTCATTTTTATATAGAGAAACAAGTAACTAAGTTTTCATTAATGACGATTTTTTTGTCAGACTTCGATAAGCCAAAAGCTTGATTTGATAAAACTTAGTAAATTATTTCGTCGGTATCTATCACGGTGACATAAGTAGACGCTTACTAATTCTATCAACAATGTTCTCGCCATTGTTCTTTTCGAACATATGAAGTAATGAATTAGTAATAGGCTTCAAAATGATTCAGATTGTGATTGATAGTGTGTTACGCAATTAGGGTGCTGGAATCAATGCTTCTATCACACCAGTAATTTAAGATTAGTACTAATTAGAAGTAACTATTGTTTCGTACAAAACAGTTAAATGGATTACTTAAGTGAGTGGAAGAAGCTTTCAATATACGTAACTAACTTTCGAAGACATAAAATGGACATTGTTGACAAATCGATAACAAATAAATTGGTACGGTTATTATATTATGTGGAAATCAACTATGTAACACCATACCACCCGATGTTCAGTACTTCAATATTATCATAGCGTGTTTATGAAAACGGTAACTTTTCACGAAAATGTGTATAACATGGAAGATCAAAGAGTATTTATGTACGATATAAAGCTCCATAATAAATGTTTATTTTTAGCGAAATCTTCGCGCCTGCGGTTGTGGTATAGCATGTATAATGTTGTTTCATACAATTTGCGAGTGTACGTGCCCCGTCACACAGGATACTGGCGACAACACCTTGGCCGGCTTGCAGTTTCCGCTGCTTACTTTACAATCAACCATTTTATATTGCAACATCTATATACGACTGCGGCTTTAATACTCTTTTTGTTGGCCATTCCATCAGCTATGTTTAGTTTAGCCACATCAACAAATAGCCTAAATACGATTCCGTAATTTACGTATGCAATTTTGTTGCAATCACTTTTATTATTTTCTCGTCAGAGGTTCTGAAATAAACATGTAATCAATCAGGACGGATATTTCTAAATTGAATAGTAGAATTAATTGCCCGAAACGATAAGTTATTGTTATCGAACCTCGTTTTTGTGTATAGCAATTACCGCTTGGCGGTGAATCACCACTTGCCTGCGTAATATTTTTTTAGCAAAAGCGTTTTGTTGAGTAACTTACTCAGCAACTTACATTACCTTTGTGTGTGAATTTATGAATACCTAATTCCGTTGCGGCTCATTTAATGTACAAGCTACAAGCGTGATTTACTGGACCGTGAAGTAGTTCTATGTGATTAAGATACTGATTTAGATAAAACACATTTATTCTTCTCCATGTCTCTTTAAACAGTATTTGTAAAGGACTTGGTTAGGATCGAACCATGCCTTTTATTCCTACTTTATTTCCAAATTGTTTTTTTTTTTTCAAACCGTGTGAAATTCAAGCGTGAAAAATTGACTCTGTATTTTGAAACAATAAAATTGTAGTCTGAAATATATTTGACGAAACATGTGTAAGAAACACATGTTTCGTCAAATACATCTGACACCAACATACCGATATGTTTCGTAAATAAAAATACGTTTCACACAGTTTCTGTTATTAATGGCATTGCCGAGCTATCGAAATGAACAATTTAAATTTTGCCTGTCATTCGTCTGATCGTAAACTCTCGCGCGGATTTTGCAGTGGCTTTCGCCAATTAATGTATCAAATCCCTCACGGAGCGACTTTTGAGTGTGTTATTAATCTTATTGGGTGTAAACAAGCCCGTATGCGTCGCGGCGCCGTGGTGAGTCAGACAATCGCGATGTGGGCTGCCACAGGGCATTGTGCCGCGCTAGGCTGTGGGGCGCTTGCATTGTATGATTGTATGTAAAGGAGGCGCAGGCGGGCGCCCACCGACGCACTCCGTCTACGAGAAAGCACCGCTTGCTTGTCATTGTCAACCATTTGAAATCTACACCCAGCAAACTCATTGACAGATTTTCAATCAGTGTCAGTGCCAACAAACATTCTCTTCCCTAATACACTGGCCTTAAAAATTTTGTACCACACTTTTAAAATTGCAAAGAAGGTACATAAGATACATTTTCGAAATAAAAAGGATTACAAAAATATTTTTTTTATATACATATAATAGCTATAGTCGATAACCTTACTTTAAGGAATGGCTGAAAAAAACTTTACAAACAAAAACACCTTTTCAAATTGCTGTCTTACTTTTGACATTTTTGTTTCTGTTTTTGTTTTCACATTTATTTCTTGATCGATGAATTTTGATTCAAAAGCCAAGGCCTCTACAGCACGTAAACTTTACTTATCATGCCTCTTTCACATGAAGAATGTGCAAGAATCAAGGCTTTTCTGGAAATAGGCATCAGTATGCGTAGTCCTGCAAGAATAGAGAGTGTAACATTAAGAATGGTCGAGGGGTGAAGTGAAGGTACCAAGAAAATGGAAACCATCTGAGGAGACCTTGTAATAGCAGACCCAGGTGCACTGGTACCCGAGAAAACCGCTATAATGTCTCCATTGTGTTGAGAATTAGCCATCTCAATGCAGTTGCAAGTCCAGCAACAGCTTCTTCAGACCCGAAGAGACTATATTAGTGACAGCCATCAAGAAGTCCTGATCTCAACCCGATCGAGCACGCCTGGGATGAGCTCGAGAGGCTGGTCAGAAGTCGCACCCGGCTTGGTCCTAGCACCTTCAGGGCCCTAAAACAGGCCCTGATGAGAGAATGGGAGAATATTCCCCAACATCGCCTCCGAAACCTCGTCTTTAGTATGCCAAACCGGCTCGAAGCTGTAATCGGAGCCCGAGGAAGCAATACCATTTATTAAAATGTAAATAAGGCGTAAAACAAACTTATAAATGTTGTTTGAGATTTTTGCTTTTGCCAGTAAGTTAAAAATGGCAATTTTTTGGTTTTTATCGATTTTTAAGTTAAAAAAGTTACTAATGTGTAATAAACTATAATTTCAAAGAAAGTTGATGAAATTTGCTATGAATACTTTTTTTATTATACATAGTTTAGGAAAAATTGCAATTTTATAAGTGTGGTACCTACTAAATTTTGAAGGCCAGTGTATAATCCCATTGTTTCTATAACGTTCATTTCTCTAATCGATCGCTTCACTTTCATTCAATACACACGGTGTTGTTGTTTGTTTATCTGGTGGCTCGCGTCTTTCTCTCACGATTTCTGTCGTGATGAAGAGTCTCGCAGATCCACGAAACGATAACTTTCCTCCATTCGTGAGTAGATCTTAACATTTAAACTCCCGGACAAGAGTTAATGTTTATGTGTAATTAATTTTATTTTACTTACCTCTCATCTTCACGCTCTTCTTGCCTTATAGGGCGAATAGACAGAACTAAACATTATCACTAGGTATATCAGAAGACACTGATGCGGCCTCATACAAATAATTAGTTGTAGGTATTTATGTATGTAGAGAGCATAGGTTGTAATGAGATATCCTTGTTCTGGCTTATTTCAAGGCCAGCTACCAACAACGTAACGATTCACTGAATGTTCTCAAATCCCAACAGAGTTTTGGGACGCCATTCATGTGATAAATTGAAGACTTAATTCCTTATAATCAGGTTGATAGATACTCAAGCGCTGATGAAGATTTCGAAAACCAAGAAGTGGTAAAAAATGACTGATTTCTATGTCTTGGGACTAAACCAAATCAAAAATGGACATTCCATTTAGTGACCATTCCATTAATTTTCATTTTATTTCATATTGTTTCAAATGGGAAGGTTAAGCTAGTTATAGACCTAAAATCGGTGGCTTTAATGACCGCCGCGGATCGGGTAAGAAGTTAAGAAGCATGCAGCATAAAATAGCGTAATACCCTTGACCCGGCGTGGGAGGGAGACGCGGGTATTTTTAACCGAACAGGTCAACAACCGCCGGCCGGTGTTCCTCCTGCAAGGTTGCAAGATTGCAATTTGAAGACGGTAATTATAAATTATCGCTATCATCATCAGAAATATTAGCTGTTTCAGCTCAGTATCTTGATAAATACATCTGCTTATTTACACATATCCTACTCAAAATGTTTTTAGTACACAATGCAAACATGTTATTTATTTACGCAGCTGTCGACGGTGCTACACTTTAATTTGTGTGCTAATAAGCCGTAGGCGATATCTGGGATTGGCCAATCTTGTTACGAATACATAATCACACCGTATCTTAAGTAATAAATACTAATAAACTGTCGCAGTACAATGTTTAGGAAACAGGTACACGAATTCGCTGTCATCGGTCGTGACTCCAACGATGCGTATCCGTTTATTTCTAGACGATTTTTGTTTACCTGTCTTACGAGTGTTCTTTGTACATCATCAAAGTGATTTCGATAGAAAACCATCTCAGGCGCAACTATTTTGTTTTTTCTTTTCTCGGTACCTACCTATTAATAACTTTGTTTGGTACTGATATTTTTGTTTTGCACTTAGGTTTAATCAAGCTTAATGGTAATTAATTTTGAGATGCCATCAAAATGAGAGTCAATAGATCGATGTTGATAAACCACCCGTGGTGTTCAATATGGGTGCACTGTACTCTTTCCAATTCGACGTTTCTATTTATCTTTATAGAATCTTTAATTGTGATCAGGGTTGGGGAGTAGCCTGTAATTTGGTCGAGATAATTCGATAACCGGAGTGGATGTAGGATTCGGAAATTGCAATGATTGCGACGAAGCTAGGCTGAGGAGATGAAGAGACGCGCAGCATGCGCCGCCCGCCCGGCGCATGTTGCCGATATTCGCAATGCAATTACTGATAGGGCTGTCATTTTGACACGTGGATCGATGCACATCTGCATTTGCTATTGCAAACATTCCATAAACCCTGGAAGGTTTGGAGTTGCTATGTGATGTCATAATTAGCACAGTTTTATTAACGCTTAGGTATAAACGTACACCTTTTTGGGTAACCACTGAAAATCAGCGCTGTGCTGTGGGTCCCCCATAGCACAGCATCATGCTGAGTGGAAGCCTTCTTGTCACAGTCATGACGTGCAGCTGTAGACTATTTCTGTTTTGTGCTCGTGATTATAGATTTATTTTGTTTGTTTTATTTTTATTTTACATTGTTACCAGAGCAAATTATCTTTTTTGTATGCACGTGTATCTGTGACAAATAAACCTATTTTTCTTTCTTTCTTCTTTCTACCTACCTGCACTACCAGCTAGCAAAACTGAAAATCCAATGCTTATTTATAAGCTTACCTTCAAAACATTTCCGAATGTTGGATAAATATTTGCGGATTGATGAGGAGAGTGAAATATCGTGTCACTACGAAAATACGAGTAGTACACGTCACGATTGAATTGTCAACCCTGTCGGTCCCCGCCTCGCCTCGTCCACACCTCAACCCTGCTGGTTTGCTACGCCCTCACAAATATTTGCCGCGCTACAAGAATTTTGCATTAGCACCTACCGGACTGACCGCTTGTAGCGTTTATTGAACTGTACGTACTTTATCAATATTATACGTAATATGTACGTATCCGATAAATGGGCTGCGTACTCACTGTAGCGTTTACCTGTTGGAAAATTCAATCAGCTTTAATGGAAAACAATATGACTTTCGCTGTTGGAACATCTATAGAATCGCATATTAAAACGGGCTTAAATTGAACAGATAGCTGAATATGCGTTATCGCATTCACATGGATGAATCATACCTGACAAACAGAGATGACCTCGGCAAGCCATTCACACAAATTATCTCCTCGTACAACTAAGCATTCATTTAAGATTGCTCGTGCACATTGTGGAAATATTCTTCATAAGTTTTCGTATCGCAAAAGCAGAGCACACCACAAATGCTTATGAATTTAATTTCCTAAGTATTTATTTTCCGTATTTCGAATCTGGGATTAATTAAAGTACGTAAACACGGATAGTAGCAGCTGTTTCTTGGCACCTGTCACCTCGCTCGCACATTTAGGGCTGACTGCTGGAATGAACTTAATAATAACACCCTGTGGTGAAAGTTTGTGATCTGCTAACCTAATTTTGAAGAAATTGCCTTATTAACTCATTGTTTTTCGTAAAAGGAGATAAGTACCTACATCCATTATCAAAAAAAAAAGGTGCAGCAAAATGTTATTCAATGCAATATCGGATTGAATCCAGTCGGATTAAGTCTATCAACATCAGATAAGTTAGTTTCTGATATCGCAAATCGCGTTGAAAATAATAAATACAAAAGAATTATGATTTACAGATTTTCAGGTTTTCAAAAAGGTCAGTGGCCGACCACATCGACTCGTGATTAGACATTCGTGCACTTTTCTTTATACCGAGCTAGTGCGTGAGCACTTCAAATCTCTGTACTGTTATCTGATTCACTGAAACTTGGGGGAAACTGGGGGCTTGTGGGAATATTGCTTTTATTTTATTTTTTGGGTGGGAAATCATCAAATGACCTCTCCCGCTCTGGGCGGAGCGGAAGGGCGTGTCAGACTCTTACTGACTAAAACCCACCCGTGTTCCTTCAGTTGCCTATTCGCCAGGGCCACGGTAACTCTTTCGAACAATCCGCGACCCCGGCAGGGTGGCAATATTCTTACCACGCAGATCTGTTGTTTTGAAAAGTTAAGCTGTTCTTGCTGTGATTGTATCTTAGATGGTCTCCCAATTTTTCTAGATCCATTGGGGTTTCACGTTCAGCAGTTAGTTTTGGTCAGACCAGTCAGAAGTTCGAGAATCTAACTGCTAGTCCAAGACCTTATTTTTATTAACCTCTCTGTAATTAGGATGCGAATGCCGAAGCCTACTCGCTCCCTGCCAAGAAACTACCTTTCATTTAATTATATCCAGCCGCACCTGGTTAGCAAGAACTCAACCGTATCATATTAAGTAGTTACAAAAAGCCATTACAAGCCGGTGACATTATATCAAACAATTTCTGTACAGATGGATGTGAAATTGTTTTAAACTACATAGTATACAAAATGCCCGAGTATGTCCGTAGCGAGTGCATTGACACTTGGCGAGTGGCAGAACGTGGACGATGTAGAGCTGCTATTATTTTATCTGGTTATTAACCTGTAATGGGAATAAAGATGCGGAGGCAGCGTTATCAGATAACGACAATGCTTGTTTAATTACATAAACTAATTAGTTAGGTAGTTATGCCTTTTTTCTATTGTGTGGCGAAAATTTTTACCGCCATTAACACAGTATAACAAAAATATCCATAGGTGATTCAAAACAACTGATAAATCGCGCATTTACCCTTTGAAGTTTTCCGATAAATTTACCTGTTTATCGCTATTTATGTTTTGATTCACCTCATTTCTCGAAATAGCTCATACCCATGATAGGTAATATACATAAATAACAGCAGTGGCTAATTAAATAAGCAGGCGTTTGAATGGGACTACATCGGTAATATCGAGGGTGACAAGTGGTACTTGTTGCGTGGGACGAAACTTTTGCATATAAATGCGATATGCAGGCGTGATTTGTCGCTCCACAGCCTGGACCAGTCGCCTGCGCTAAATGCTAAACTGTGTAATAACTCGGAAAACAGCCCATAACATAACTTGTCCGGGAATAATACACGATCAATAATACGTACGTTTTACACAAGTAGGTACCTACGTAACCATAATGTAGGATTTATTCCAGTTCCCGTATTACGAACGTGCGTCATTTTTGCAGTTTGTAGCCCTAACAATTTAAACAGCTTCCCGGAACATTATATTCAGCTAATTCAGCAATTGACACGATTCTCATCTTTCACTGCAAGTCGGTAGGTACTTTACATGCACCGCACTGGTTTAATACCTAATTTGTCGGAGAAAAAGTTTTTTCGTATTTTATAGGTATAAAGTTGTAGTAAAGTCTCTTTGGCTATACTGTTTGTATCTGGCTGGTTTTGATACTATTAAATAGATGACATTTAAAAAAAGAAAAGTAAAATGGTAAAACGATTTCCCGCCCTTTTCAATTGTTTTTTCTGTCCGCCAAAATGAGTGAATCTAACGAAGAAATTCGATAATTTTGATGTTTTATTACAAAAAGAAAAGTATGTACGGTCGAATTGAGAAACCTCCACCTTTTTTGAAGTCGGTTAAAAAAGGGAAAAATGCGACACCAGCCGCGAAAAAAATATGTGACGTTTTATGGACTTAACGCAGTGTCAGTAAGAGTAGCACAAAGTTGGTTCTAGTGTTTTTAGGCTGAAAATTTTGATGTCAAAGATGCAGCTCGCGCTGGTCGCCCTGTTACGGATAAAGTCGATGGCATTTACAAAAAATTGGAGCATAATCGGCATATTAGTAGTTACGACTTATGACATAGCTGAAGAGTTAAGGCTCGTACACACTGGCGCGACGCAACGCCCGACACAGGCACCACGTGTCGCGCGACGAACGGCGCCTTTGTGTAGCGCTGTCGCGTGGCGCCTGTCTGTGGGAACCTTTAGGGTTTGAACAGTTTTGGCCCATTCGTAAAAGATGGTATACATAAAAGCTCGATATTTGGATGCCACATGAGCACTTAGTCTTGAATGTGTATATAAAATACGAAAGAACTTTTTGCCCGATCTAATATTTAGGTCGCTTTGTGTTTGAACGCACGCAGCCCTCTGATCCACATTTCCTCTGTACGATTAGTGAAATTATGCCACATGTGGACAGGATGCCTGGAAGTGCTTGCAAATGTTGCATCCTTGAATCGTTATATCTAGAGTTGTCTTCTTGTTCCATATTAAGCTTTGATTTTGAGGTGCCTCCACAAATAGAATTGTAAGCCCTTTTCCAAGAAATGCCTGATTTGGGAAAATAAATAATGTAAATGAATGTCAGACTTAATACACTACTACTTTACTCTACTCTCTACTTAATTTGTTTTAACCACGCAACGTTATAATATTTGTTCGTCTATCAATCTCTTCATCCGGTTAACCTCACTAATTGTGTAATACGTGCTAATGTTATTTTAATGGGATATTCTTTCTCCCCGTCGTCGTTTTTCAAAGGGTTCTCAGAATAACGTGGAAATCACGAGAGAACTTTAAAAGTTGTGATCATTAATCTATGATAACATTGTAGTTGTAATGTTAGCCTATTTAAATAAGAATCGGATTAAGATTCAATTTTGTTAACAAAAGTCTTGGAAAACCTTTAAGTGGTAAACGCGACGGGAGATTACATATGAAAGTGGTGTGTAGTGGCGAGAGAGTGGCGACATGGACTGCCCAGCAGCCTTCCAATTATGAGAGCATTCGAATCGGGTGCTGCGAGCGTTAATTAGAGGGATCCCCGGTGGCACGGCCACGTATAACTCCATATAACTCTTCGTGAAGCATGCCTGTAAACCAATTACCGGCCAACTGATGAACGTTGAGCGTGCACGAAAGTTCCCACTCAATTTCATTACGCTTGGCTGTGCGCACTAACAATTAGAGAGGTTTCTATAATCGCGATTTATTCATTGATTAGCAAAGAGGTGGCTTTAATAATGTATGCGTAAATCATTGCATATTAATTATTACGTGGAGTCTAAGAATACGTAGGTAAAAATCATTAAGGGGCTTACAACAGCTAAAGCGCGGTCACTGTCTGACTGCATAGAAAAGAAACAGAAGCGCGATGACACAACGCTGGTAATTTATTGCGAAATACGAAGCAATTATCTATTTACAAAAAATCTATTGATTGGATTAAAAAATTAAAACACTATTACGTTAGTATGTTGCTTGTAGAATAATCTGACAAAAATCAGAATGATTTAATGCATAGTAGTATGGTTTTTAATCGTTAAAAGAATTTTTTAGAGGTATCTTCGTGATTTTTTTCTATCGTATCAAATTAGTTGTATTATGTTTTCAACACACTATCTAATTAGCAAATATCCTGAAGAATAACATATATTTTCCTGATTTTGTTTACTGCAGTGGATCATATACTTTTAGGCGTTATAAAACTTACGTTTAGGTCCTGTAGTCCCCTTAAAGAAGACGAGTTATTTATTTTGTGCTCGAGAACAAAATGGCTGGTGCTCATAATATATCGTTAATTGTATCGACGCTCTATCAAAGCTTTTAGCGGCGATAGACGTCCGATGTTTGTCGTATGTCGCGCCGTCTCATCGGAGCAGATTATACAGACTGTATTTCCATTTCCAAAGTAGATCGTCTCTAAGTAGTTCTGTCAAGTTTGTTTGCCTGCCATCATGCTTGTGTAAATAATAGCCAGCATCCTCCCCTCGCTGCTTTAACACTCGACAAGCTTATTTACGTATACGTTTAATTAACACTTCAGCGGGAGTGGATCCAATGCCGCGTATTGGACTAAGCGGGCTTTGAGTAGCGCAGTTGCTGATATCTTCACAGGAGTTATCTAAAGTTGTGTGCAATGGTGGTATGTAGCATTATAGTAGTGATATGACACGTATCGACTGTACAGTTAGACCGCAGACGCCAGGGTTTGATTCCTGCACAATGCACTCACATTCCGTGCGCGCTGCTCGTATTCTTCATACTACAGAACGTTCTATACGATTTCTTTAATAATATCTTCTTGGAATCAGCTCTGTAATAAGAAATCTTTGTTCCCTATGTCCAACCGCTATGTATCATTCCTTAAATCAATATCTTTCTCAGAATAATGAATGTCAGTATGATGTTTTATATTCTTTGAACACTAATCGATTTTTATCAAACGCATCATTGTTATATTGAAACTGGCGTGTTATACGGCTTTCTGATAAAGAGCATACTAACAAAAGTAATTACATTTTGTATCTATAGTTGAATGCAGATTATTTTCTAAAGGCCCGTGGTAAAAAGCTGAATAAAATTGAAAGCTAGAATAGATTTCATTTTGTGCAGTCTACCTCCCCATGAAAGGGGGGATACCGGAGTTTTTTTGTTGAGGTTTCCCTCTGAAACATGTATACATAGTTCTGTTTAGCCGCTATATTAAATTGTGGGCGAAGCTTATAGTGCATCATAGAATAAAAAATACTACCTTGCTGAATTTTATTTTATGTTCAGCAAAGTATTAATCTTTCAGGTTTAAAGTTGAATAAATTATGACATTGGTGGCTTTTATTTCGTTTTTTAATATATATAGTGACACTATTTCTGTTTTCGAAGTGCTGCAGTTTAAACTGACTTGTTTGTTGTGAGCTGATTGCAAACATAACCTATTTTACTTCTGTTCCAAAAACGAAACGTTGCCAAAATCTTTAATGTTGTTTTGCTTGTATTGAAGCATTGCGGCAGCCAGCAGGGCCAGTAAGGTATTCCATAAATATTTAGATATGCAATCCGGAACCTAGAATGGTAATTTAGTTTTCAATGAGTACCAATAATAACTGTTTTTAACTGGGTCGTAATCATAATACAGGCTACATTTATTGTGTAGCCAGCGGACATGGAAATAATCTTTCCCCGTCTACCGTCTGCCGGTCGGCTTTGCACGCTGCGCCGAGCCTTGCTGGAAAATTGCACTTGATCCCTCCCACCGACCCACCCACCGCGCGTCTGCTCTCTCTGTTCTTTATATTTGATTTCCGACCTACTACAATTATCTATCTACATCGTGATACCATTAATATTCATGAGAATCTAGTTCCGCAAATACTATCTTGCTTCAGACAATACATTGCAGATTCGAATGTAAGGTAATCCTAAATCCCACAAACTAGCTTGCAAATAGATATTATTAATAACGGCTGCAATAATTATAAGAATTCCTCGATAACGTCAGCGGCGGTGGTTCGCGGTCGCGGGGCTTAGTATACGCCGATAGGCCGTGATCGGTTTTTGCTTCGAGTTGGTAGTGTAGGGAACAATGGCCGACGACGTGCATTCCATCCGCACCACCGTTAGTCGGCGGCAGTAATCGCCGCAATGATCACCTCGACCGCTGCGAGCTACTTGCGCCACGATCGACATGATACACCTAACTAATAAACATTTACCGCTTCCGCGCACCGTAAGAAAAACTCATTCCTCAAACAATACATAGTACCTACATATGTTTTACAACTTGGGACGAGGAAACTTATTTTATTAACATGCGAATTCTAAAACGTTCCAAACCGTTACAAACCTACGTAGTCCAAAGAGTTTTTATTATCCTAAAAAGCTCTTAAGGCATCTAAATATATTTTGGATCTATAAATCAAATTAACAACTTTCTACGGACTTGGATCGAAATAAGAGTAGACGGGGCGCGGTTGGCTTCGAGCCAGACCAAACAGGGTAAAAAGCAAGGGCGGCGGCGACGACCGCGCCCCGAAATAGCGAGCAAAGTCAAGGCGTGCGCTTAGACGACAAACTAACGGGCGGTTGAAGCACATCATTGCACGAATTGCTGCTACATGTTTTTAAATTCCAGTTAGACACACCCTGCGACAGGGCGCGCCTACTGGTGGAGTTACCTTCCACAGAAAAAAGAAACAACCCGTGTAAACTAATTAAATTATGTGTGCCTGTCATGATACCAACGCTTCAATAACTACTATAAAATATAACGACCTAAATGTAGCAAAAAACAAGGTGGAGCCCGTAATATATTCGCAGACATAGCGTAATGTCTGGCTGTTCTAAAATGACCTACAAAAATGTTTTCTATTAACGTGTTGACGCCGCCGCGGTGACAATGTTCTCCTGAGAATTTAACATAATACGTTCACAATTTATCACTCATATTTTCATAAAGATATAGAATATAATAGAAAACTGAATCCAAGGTCGGGCTCTCCGGTGAGTGCGGGCGGCGCGCATGAGCCGCGGGACATAGCCTGCGCCTTTCGGCGTCATTTTAATGTGGTGTCACCGCTCGGGTCTGCGTCTCAGATGCTCGCTGCTGAGGATTGCCCTGGGGATGTTAACGTCAGATTCTCCGCCAAAGATGTGGCTAGCGTTATAAAGAAGATGGTGAGAGGCAAGCCCCCGGGTTACGACAGTCTTAGCATCGAGCATTTGAAGTACGCGGGCGTACACCTGCCAAGAGTCCTTGCATTATTTTTGAACTTGTGTGTTAGTCATAATTATTTACCCGATGACTTAGTGCACACGATTGTAGTGCCAATCGGTAAGGATAAGACAGGTGACTCCTCAGATCTTGCTAATTACAGACCGATCTCGCATGCTACTGTCATAGCTAATGTGCTGGACAGTTTGCTTGACCGACAGTTGGAGAAGCACCTCCAATTGCATGACGCTCAGTTTGGTTTTAGACCAGGTTTGTCAACTGGGAGTGCTATAATCCTCTGTCTCGAGCAATCTGTTCAGTACTACACAGACAGAAGTACACCAGTATATGCATGCTATTTAGCTCTGTCAAACGCTTTTGATCTGGTGTGTTATGTACACAGACAACTTAGCCCCGTAGACACCTCATTAAGAACATTTTGTTCGAATATATTATCGCCAAAAGTCAGGGGGGGCCGAGGTGCAAAGAGAGCTGTGATTGGCTATTTCAATGTCACATGTCATACGTCAAATGACTCATAGGACGGCTTAGGGTTGGTATGAGACTCGATATTTTTATCGATAAGCAACATTTGTAAGTACTTAGATTTATTTATCTATTGAAAAAGGTACACCGATCAAATAAAATCTCACATTATAGCACAGAGATACTACGTATAGTAATTCGTTATACCTAGTATTTATATCTAGGTATACTTTATTCAGGAAATATTTTTTCAATCAAACAGAAAATAGTTTTGGAGAAGCACGTGCCACGTTTGCGCCAAATTCCATGCACTGAGTGTATCCATTATACACTCAGTAACACTCACTAATATTAAGTGCCAAAATATTTCGGGAATTAGGTAACTAAAGTCGATAATATCTGACAATATTGAAAAGTGACCCACCAACGTTGGTACAGCAGTAATAAATAAAATTCGTCGTTTCTTTTTGAGTTCAAAGCAATCCGTAGTAAAATGACGGGAACATATAACACTGTTTGTAGTGGGACAACAATTTTCTTCTCGTTTTGTAGCGCTTATACAAATTTTCTTTAATTCTAGGCATTTTGGAAACCTTTAAAACAAAATAATGATTATTTATTTATTTTATGTTTGTGGTAACATATCGATATTCTATTTGTAGATTTGTTATCGATTCAACATCACTAGTAAACTGTTACCGATGATAGAGCGAGATAGTAATATATAAATTAAAACGTGAAAGAAAGAGATTTTTCAAAAGACATCAACGAGCGCTACTGTACCTTTGCATTTGTTTCGTATTCAAATAATGTCGTTAAATTAAATTTTGTAATTATTTTAGGCTTTTAAATAACTTATCCGTGAAATGTAATGCCGTATTTGTGTAACCTCGAAGTTTTGCTACATTTTCCGCACCATTTCACTGCACAATACGGCATTTTGAACATTCTTTTCGATTTTTGAAACCTCAGAACAATAACTAAAACACGTCAACATTCAGTAACGGACTGACTGGCGCTTCCTAGACGAGTTGGGGGCGTGGCCATCACATATGAGGCCGTAGAGCTAATGCTTGGTGAGCGCGGTTGCCTTCCTATGCGGTGTCTACGGGGCTAAGTTGTCTGTGGTTATGTATGACAAGCTGTGGCAGAAGCTATAATTTAAAACGGATCTGCCACATGAGATTGTATCTTTATTCAGGTACTGGTACAATAAGCAGCTGAATAATGTCATATGGCCGGGTGCGCGGTCGGACTTGTAAATGTTGGATTGCGGAATGAGACAAGGCGGCTTATCCTCGCCTCGCCTCTTTAATCTGTATATGAACCGGCTGATCGGTGAGCTCAGCAGAACTAATATTGGGTGTTCTATAGATGGGGTCTGTATAAACAACATCAGCTACGCGGATGATATGGTGTTGCTGAGCCCATCGATCGGTGCGTTACGTAAACTTCTGCGCTTATGTGAGTCATATGCGGAGGCTCATGGGCAGTACAATGCAAAAAAGAGTGAATTTATGATTTTTAAAGCCGGTACCAAATGCTACTCATCTGTACCTCCTGTCACTCATTGTGGCATTCGTTTAAACAGGGTGAAGTAACTCAAGCATTTGGGCCACTGGGTCTCCGATGACCTGTGTGACAATAAAGATATTGAGAGGGAGCCCAGGGCGCTCTCTGTCCTATGTAATATTTTGTCTCGCAGGTTCGCACGATGCACTAGACCAGTAAAGGTGACTTTATTAAAGGCAAATTGTCAGTCGTTTTACACGTGCCGCCTGTGGACCAACTTTACGCAGCGCACTGCGCGTGCAGTACAACAGTGCTTTCAGGCTGCTGTTAGGGTTTCCACGGTGTTGTAGTGCCTCGACTATGTTTGCTGAGGCACTGATTGATGATTTTTTCGCGATCATAAGGAAACTGAGCGCTTCGCTACTAAGTCGCCTACAAAACAGCTCGAACAGCGTCCTGAAGGTATTGTCCGATCGGTGAGATCTGCCCCCGTTGCAGTGGTGGATGCACCTTCATAGTAACGCCTCCCCTCGTATTATGTAATAATTATGTGTTATGTGTTTTATTTTAATAGTTTTGGATAACATGTGTATGTAGTTTAATTTAATTTGTATTGAATGACATGTGTATATATTTTATATTTGATTTGATTTGAATGTTTGAGTATTATTTTATTATGTATGTGTGATTTTTAATGAGTATAAATTTTATGTTTTTAATGTAATGTATTGTAATGAAATTTGTCTGAAATAAAATGAATTATTATTACTATTAGGGGTTGGCAGAATACGTAACTCGGTTGAATCAAGGTCAATTTAATTATTCTACAGTACTTATGCCTCAATGCAAAATACCTAAAAGGAATGGCGCGGCGGCTTCATATCAACGAAGGCCTATTACGTACTGGTGTTATGGGGCACAATAGCGGTGCAGGGGCCAGTCAGGCAGTGACTCACGCGCACCAAGCTTGAGACAGAACAAGGACATCCTCACATACAGCCGGCGCTGTGGCAAATCGAAACATAAACATGGTTACTCCATATCCGTCGGTGCTATTCACCATTGTGCCGCAACAAATTGCAGACATAATAGACTTCGCAACACTTTAAGCTTTGTGCTAGATGACACATAGATATTTTAAGGATAATAACACTATTAAGAAATTCTGTCGGTCGTTAATGTGTTCTTTGTGGTGGAAATATGCCTAATAAGATTTTAATTGGTCGTTGTTTTTCTTTCACGATGGATAGTTTATATACTGTATCTTGAAAATGTGTTTTGTTTTGTGCAGATGACTTGAAGGCGGTGACGAAGCGTCTGATCCTGCAGGCCAAGCGGCAGGGCTCCGCTGATAATATCTCCATAATCGTGGTGTTCCTGAAGGACCCGCGTGACATTGCCGCAGACAACCGCCCGCCCATGGATCTTGGGTGAGCCTGATCGTTATAATATTCATTTTTGGTTTTAGTTATGAATGGCTAGGATATTCCTTCTTCTATATCCTGATTTTAATCGTGAGTCGTCTTTTAAGATCTTCGACACAATCGTAAGACAAGAAGAGCAGTAGGATTTATCTATTTTCTTAAAACATTACCCGTAATACCTCCTAACCTCTTATTAGTTGTATGTCTGAGTTACTCAAAAAATATTCCAAAAATTTCAACCATATCTTTATTTAAGACTGAAAGAATTTCGTCAGGGTCATGTTTTGCTGTAATAATAGAACGCAAAAGTAATGCTTCGAAAGTGCTCACTTTTCTTATCCATAGCCTGTAACTATTTTAGTTGCCTACTCGTAGTTTGAAAGACATAAACGATATGACTGATTGAGGACAATACCTGTTTTTAGAACTTTTGTAACGTGTTCTAATGGCGTTACCATACCACATGTCACGGGCGGATATTATTAATCCCTATTTTTAGTTCATGCTATCATTTTATGATGTCATTACTAAATGTTGGGTGCAGGCATCTACAATGTCAACAAATTAGCTAATAACGTCTACATTGTAAGTCTCCTGCCTAAATATTTCGTCAAAAATACCAGTTCTAGCGATATTCGGCCGTTAACCGGTTACAGTAATTCGTACATGTGGAGCTCGTATAAAAATGTAGACGTACGAATGAGATTATCTTGAACCTGACGACCTTGGATGTTGTCAGCCTATCTTCTAACACGAGTCTTGAAAATGAAAGTTTATGTCACTTTCGTTGAATAATTTATTTATTTTTGGCAATTTCCATAATCAGTGAATTATGTTTGTGTGAAGGATTAGTGGATAAGCCTGATTATAAGACTCCCAGATTGTAATTCTGGGAACGAGTGGCTTTAGTATTTCGTAGATCTTAAGTTAAGCAGTCCCTATCTACAACAGATTAATGAGATACCTATATGTATTTATAATGTAGTTTGGAGCTCCAATGTCAATATTTAAGCTATAAGAAACCTTGCCTGAGCAAAATACTTGCTTTATTTGATCACTTTACTAAAACTGAATTAAATGTAGGCTGGACAACGCGATGATGAACGCTCCGCCGTTCACCATCGAGACGGAGGCGTGCCGGCGGCAGGTGGACGCAGCTGCTGCCGCGGCCGCGGCCGCCGCAGATGCCGAGGCCGAAGAGTGTGCGGAGGCCGAAGCTGAGGCCGAGGCCGCGGACAATGGCGTGGACAACTCCGATAGCGACAGCGAGGACCTCGGCCCCGAGACCGCCGTCGATATTGACGCAGATGACGTAGACGCAGAAGCGAGGAATCAAGAACCACAACCACCTACCCCACCTGCACATGCTGGTAAGTCTCTTATCCCTGGTTTTAGTTCTGCCCCACTTTTTGTACGAGATAAGCCGGAGTACATATCTTTAATGTGGTTATATTATTTGTGACTTTGCTATTTTTCAAAGGTAAGCCAGTAGGAATCGAGTTGTATGGAACCTTCGCCACTGTGCCCTACATATCTCCATGTCATGCCATTCTAAAGAAAGACATCTAAATTAAAACACGCCGAAAAAATCCCCAAATACTCAAAATCCCTAAAATCCTCATTGGGAATCTTCATTTTTGTCAAGTTTTGTGACTGCAGAAGTAGCTATTTCGTTCTGTTTGTTTTAGCGATAAATACTGGCATCACAGGATAGGATAATGTTTCAATCTTTTATAGACGACACTGTAAGTGCGATAGCTGAACGATACCCTTTTGAAATACCAGGTTCTTTATCTGCGCGGAACATAGTCTAGACTCTAGATGATGTCCATGTGAGAGATTTGGGTATGTAAACGCACCCATAACAATAGAAAGTGTAAAAAATTACCAACTCCCCAATTCGGCGAATCTCACTGCAGTAATGTCGGCCCCTATCTCATCTGACCTAATTTCGGGACGGTCACGGGCGAACTGTCGACCTTCCCGCTAAACCCTTCAGCCATTACGAAATGATTTCCCGAATTTGGAGCCATGTCGATAGTGCCGGAACGTGACGGGTAAAGATCATGACTTGTTACTCTGGGCGAGTGACAGGTAGTCGCCTAGCCGGATAGCCTACGTTTCATAATAACCCACTTCCTCAAGCATGACTCGACTGAGTCACACTACGCAATATTGTGCGGGATGACAAACAGTTTGTTAATGCCTTTTACCCTAACATACGGGAATATTTTTCTTCAAACGTACCTACATTGTGAGTGAACACAAATAAATCAATTAATATTATTTAGATTAATGAATATAGTCTTAGAATTTTGTTAACATATAAGTAGCTCATCATCATCATGTGACTAGCCTTTTTCCAACTATGTTGGGGTCGGCTTCCAGTCAAACCGGATGCAGCTGAATACCAGTACTTTACATGGAGCGACTGCCTATCTTACCTCCACAGCCCAGTTACTGGGTAATACGATACCCTTTCGTTATAAGACCTGTTAATATTTTAAACTTCGAAAATAGAAATAAAAAATAAATATCGCTGTCGGTTACAATAAATATTGAACACACACAAAGTTGATATAAAATTCGCTATATGAAGCCAATCTCAAGTATTCTCAAGCCTCACACTCATGAGCCACATTTCAATAAGAGCAAAAGAAAAAGTAAAGAATCGTGTGTGTCACGCTTTATTGATTGGTACACAAATTCACCCACATCCATGCCGCGCTGCGTCCGTATGTAGCCAGTGTACACAGTGTACATTTTCTAGATGCGGTTGTATGCAGATGAATCGATCGCTGATTCAGATTAGATTACGAACTTGGAAGTTCGGAATGAGTGCTTTCGCCCGAAAGATGTAGGTATGAGGGTCGAAAACGTATTGTTTTGGTTTCTTGACAAATATGAGATACAAATATAATTTGAAATATAAAATTATGTCATAATTTCCATATATTTTTACTATTGATAATATAATTCGTGAAAAGCCACTCATTCACATTAAAATAGGTGAATAATGACTCCAACGCCGCGCCTGTAAGCTTTTAGGTAGGCCTACGTTAGGAAAATTGTATTTTCAAATGCCTACTATTTGAATAAAGCTAATTAGCAAGTTGTATAATTATTAGACTTCCATTATGATAATGATTGTGTACATAAAAAAAGGTGTTTTTACCTAAAAACTTACTTGCAAGTTGCCAGTGTTTACACATCACAAAATAAACACTATCTTGTTTGGCTTATTAAGCATCGCTAATGAGACACAATTGATTTTCTATTGTTATGGCCCTCTAGCGGGCCACCTGGGCCTGACTATTATAAAATGTTACCCATTCACTAAAATTCCTCGCTAAATAAAACCTAAAAACTTTTTTACCTTCAAAACCTACCTTGTTATAGGTACATACCTATATAAAACCCTTTTGAAAGTTCGTTGAATAATAATACCACGGGTGATGTTATTGTTTACGTTCATAATTATTAGAGTCTTACAAATAACAGTAATATAAATAAAGAACTGCTTATGATATCACCAGTTTTAATATTATGTATAAAACGAAAGCTAGGTAAATAATTATTATGTAAAGGAGAATAATAATAAAATGGGAATTATTATAAAATGACACGGCATTCCCTATCGGGTGCAAGCGGGCGCCCCGCGCGCCGCAGCCCCTTCGCCGTCGCGCCGCTGCCGTCCCGCTCGCTCGCCTCGTCCCTTTCGCAGTCGCTCATTGAACGTCCAACGGATCTGTGCTACTCTCGAAAGTCGCTGCTATTGTAATCGGGGGCTTTGTCTATATTTTTACGGCTCGAATATTACACCGCCAGTGAAGATAATAATCTGTGCAGTGAAATTACCGTTCACGGTATGTGGTTGTTAGCGAATGTTGTTGATTATTTTCACATACCGAACGGTTTGTGAAAGGTTATTTCTGTGTTGATTCATGCGGAGCGGTGTTCTGGAAATAGATCGGTTCGCCCGAAGGCGCATCCCTCGGTGGTCGGTGAGCGCAGGATTCCCGGAGGTTCACTCACATGTTCTCTATACTGTCCAAGTTCGATCTCGGGCGTGTCTCTGCTGGCCGTTCTCGTTCTCGAAATGGCGTCCGCGAATGTCTCGCGAGTTTGAAATCGCGACGACCGGTAAAATATCGTTGCTAGCACGCCGCTCGTAAACAACACCGGCGTTCATGATTTATTGCGGCTAGCTCAAAAGCTGATGTTTTTGTCTCCAATCGAACGAATGAGTTTTTTTCTGTCAAGGGTGTGTCACCTGTTGATATCAGGAATTGCGAGAGGAGGGGTGAATGTTGCGTGCTCGCCAGGTGTTCAGCTTATTCCTATTGTAGTGTTGTAAATATCATAAACACAGTGTGTTCTTGGTGTTGTGTGCAGTGGAGGAGGGCCACGTTGACGGTTCTGTGGCGGATAATGTAGCTGAGAGCGGCGAAGACTCCGAAGACGAGTGGAACTACTTCAAGGGCGAGGGCGAGCGTGAGAAGCATCCCAGCGAGGAGCCCGACGAGCAGCCGCGCTCCGAGACACCCTGCCAGGATAATGTGAGCTCATTTAAGCATATTACGACACTATTTAATCATTGAATGCGTGTTTTAACTCTAGACCACAATGTGTGTATTTACAGTGAAAGAAAGAACAAACATCTGCATTCCGAAACGGATGAATGAAACATTGACAGTTGTGTGTAATAAAATCCTAACAATAACTCTGTACAAGTAGTTTGTAGACTAAAGTTGTTGAGTATGTTCATACATTTTATTCCAACGACTTCCATAGCTTTAAACATGTGAGACATTATTCATGTTGACCTTCAAATCATGATTCAATCTGTATTACAAGTTGTGACTAAATTAGCAAGTAGAAATCATATTGTAGGTTATGTAGGGAGAGCATTACTAATTGATGTGTTGGTAAATGTTTCAGTCGGCTTGGGAAAGCAGCTCTGTAGACATGAACAGTTCACCACTGAACCCTGACGCCCCAGTGTTTATCCCTGGGAGCGTGACTGGTTCGGACGTCCTGCTCGCAGAGTCACCTCGCAAGCCAGTGCCGATGGATGACATAGAGCTCCCGGATGAGGCACAGTTCGACACAGGAGCTGAAGTGAGGCCAGCAGAATTATTAGACTTGGATAACTGTGATCAGCTTAATGGCCATCATGTGAGTATTCTTTTTAGTTAATTATTTATATTTTCTTGAGGTAACGTTCAAGGATAATATCCACCATGTGTAGCTAATGTAAATGTGACTAAAATGTAATGTGAACACTACAAAAGAGAAAGTTTTACAAACACCTAAATGCCTATTCAAGTGAGAGAGTGTGAGAACAATGGCTTGCCTAATTTATTTGTGAAATGGCTCTGTGTGCGATATGATATGAAACTATTACATAGCTTGCATAATTATATCAACACAGGTTATAATATCCTGTGTTCTGTACCTAAAACAGGTAGTCTCAGGGGCCACAACTTACCACTTTCATGAACACAAACTAGAATTTACTGTTAGTAATGACTTGCTTTAGTTAAAGTTTATGTATTTCTTATCAGCTATTGTATTATCGCATTTATGTGGAATTGTGGCCTATTAGTAAAAATAGATTATTTGACAGGAGTGTAATAATCTTTAGTGGAACAAAATTATAAACGTTATCAAGAAATGTTCAACAAAGTGTTAGTTACCAAAGTTAAAAGGAGTGCAAGGAAAATGGCCAAAACTGTGTTTAATTTGCAGTTTGATTGCTGAGAATTCATGGTCCTTGTTTACACAAATTCAATGAATGTTCAGATAAAATGTGTACTCAATTAAAGTCATTAGTTCTGAAACATGAGTGTCATGAGAACCATTGCAGTATATTACACAGAATAATGATAGATGAACTTTGTGTTTAATGTAAGTTTTTCCTCGAAATGTTTAAACAAGTTATTTATGTATGTAATCAGTTACATAGTGGTGACTAAATAAAATTATTTATGTGTATTGTAAATTGCAATATTAAACTTTGTAAAGTTGTATGGTAAATTAAGTATGAAAGTTGGTATTTCTAGAAATAGTTGACAACATCAGCTGTCTGCCCCATAGTTTGATTCAGTACTTTATCAATGTTGTCAGAAAGTATAGAAATATTTTGTCTGTAATTAGATTGTAATTTTCACTTGATTTCATATTGTTATGCAATAACACATACTGAGAGGAATGGGTTAGTTAGCCTGCATTCATTGGTTATATCCTTTTCTACGTTATTAGTAAGTGTGACAGGAACCAAAACAATACAGGCATCTGTGCATACAATAAATATTCTCAAAACACTATAATGTAGCAAGTTTCCTATGCATCAAGTTTAGTTATAATGATCAAACCAACTGATGAAGTAATGGCTCATAAAATAATGTTTTTTTCAGAATGTATCACTAGACGAAGCTGTTAAAGAACGCTTGAATGGAAATGATAAGTGTAACATGGACAGTTTGGGCTTTGGATTCAATGTTGGCATTGAACCTGATAAAGTCAAGGATAGTGGTCTCATACAAGTCTTTGAGAAAATACAGAAAGACACTACTGACTTTTGCAATATTCAGGTTTGTTTTTATTTCTTTCTTTTCGTGTTATTGTAGCCTAAAGTCTGAGCACGAGACAGATATTTGTAGTAAAATACGAGTAAGGCTTTTTATGGTAATTCTTTTGTGTATCTGCATTTAAAAATTACCAATCTCTTTTGCAAGCATGACAGTAAACTATACCAACCAATAAGGCTACCAATTTTCAAAGATATTCTCAGGAATAACTTTTCATTACCCTTTAACCCAAGTGATTATTTTAGTTTATTTATTGAAGTTTCTGTTTAGTTCTTGTTCAGCATAGTCAGAGAAATAGGAGTATAAGCAATGTGCAGTTGAAATAAACAAGTATTTATTTTATAATTTATTTAATTTTCAGGTATTCCAGACACACACAGAAACTAATCCTTTTGCAGTTGAAGGCAATGAGGAACTATTTGAAAGGCTGAAAAATAAAGAAAGAGATCCAATGAGTATGAGTTTCTACCAAGAAAAAGATGATGATACCTGTGAGAGACTCTCCAAAAATGAATCACATGTTGATCTCAATGCTGTCCAGCCCTTACCTGACAGTGATGATGAAGATATCCAGCCAAACGGTATCTATGAAAATGATAAAGAGAACATCTCTCCAGATCAACACACAGATTTGTCAGAACTAGAAAGAGATATTCTAGAACCAAACAATGACATCATCAGGTTTGAAGACAGGCCTGGCCTCCCACAAAATATCGGTAACTTCGATCAAGGAAATAATTTCGCAGATTATGTAACTAGCTCTCACAATATTGAAAGTTATTCAAATATTGAATTTGAATCAAACAACATCAATCAAGATACCGTGTTGCAAACAGATACCCCTGAATCTCACAAGTTGCTCTTTGAACAAATACCTGAAATACCTGATGGCAAGAGTTCAGAATTAGGATTTACAAATGATGAGACACAAGACCCCTCAGAGAGTGAGAAAGATGTCAGACCTTTCACACCTCAAGATGAAACATCACAAGACATTGAAATGGAAAGCAAACTTGAAGATTCACCCTGCCTTGAAACAGCACCACAGTTAAACCTAGATGACATGAAGGATGATGATCAAGTAGAATCTCACCATTTGCTCGAGTCTGAGCAAGTGGCCTCTCCTGTACCTACAGATATCCAACACGCACATTCTACTGAACAGCTTCCAGTATCTCCTGCACCACTCGAGGAATTAAAACCCGAAGAATCAAAATCACCAGAACCTGTTACAGATATTGATGAAATTGTTGCAGTGGAACTTGTAGATATTCAACAAATAGCTGAATCAGCGTGTGAACAAGTGTCCGTTTCAGTTGAAGACACTGAAATTGAAACAGCCACAAAAGTCAATGAGGAAACTGAAAATGTTGAACAAATTATTTCTGAGGTAGAAACAGCACTTGAAGCACCTGAAATTAAGCTCGACACTGACCACCTACCATCTGAAGTTTCCCATGCTATTGATGACGAGCTGGCAGCAGAGTCTCCTCTGCCGTCAAAGTCGCCTCTTCCAGCTGAAACTATTCTTCCCAGTGAGTCCCCATTGCCGACAGAGTCCCCTCTTCCAAGTGAGTCTTTGATTCCGAACGAGGCGCATTTACAAATGGAGGAGTCGCTACCACGTGAGTCCCCTCTGCCTGCGGATTTGACTCTGCCAACAGAGTCACCTCTACCGGAGGATACGTTGCTGCAGGCCGAGTCTGTGCAGGTTAGCGCGTCTCCGCTGCTAAGAGACTCTCCATCTCCATTACCGAGCGAAATCATTCCACCAAAGGAGTCTTCACTACCGATTGAGTCTGAAGCTACCAGAGAATCTCCGGTACCTGTCGAGAGCTTGCAGCCCACTGAGTCCCCGCTGCCTGCACACTCGCCGCTACCTGCACACTCGCCGCTACCTGCACACTCACCATTGCCTACAGAGTCTGATTTGTTGCGAGAATCACCACTACCGAGCAAATCCCCACTACCAAGTGAGTCCTTGTTGCTAAGTGAATCCTTGCTGCCGAGCGAGTCTGTGCTGCCGAGTGAATCTCCTCTACTGAGCGAGTCTCCGATGCCGAGTGAATCTCCTCTGCCGAGCGCCGTGGAGCCGCCGCAATCGATCGACACTGAAGCGTTCGAAGCATTCGAAACCATCGCCGACGCCGCGCCTGTGTCCTCCGAGCCTGCCGCCTCCCCGGCAGCCGAGCCCGCCACTTCCCCGGCTCCGGAGCCCGCCGCCTCTCCGCTACCGGCCGACGTGCCTCTGCCGCGCGAGTCCCCGCTGCCCGTGGACTCCCCCGTGCCAGTGGAGTTCCCGGTCTGCGTGGAGTCTCCCGCGCCCGTGGAGGCCCCCGCGCCCGCACAGTCCCCCGCGCCCCTGGAGCCCGTGCTGTCGCTGTCGCCCGCGCCCGCGGACGTCGCCAGCCCGCCGCCCTCCGCCCAGGCGCGCCTCGCCTCCCCCGCGCCGCAGGAGCGCGCGCCCTCCCCGCCCGCGCTCTCCGCGCCCGCGCCCGACCTGCTGCCCGACGAGCCCACGCCGTACTCGCGCCTCGAACTCGTCACCGACGTCGACATCGGTATTCCCGAGTCCAGAGCTCAGGAGATCTGCGTACCCGTCACTAGCGAGATCCAACTAGAAGAGGCCGTCCAGCCGCCGGCCGCGGCCACCCCGCCGCCCACGCCCGCCGTGGAGCCGGCCGCGCCCGCGCTCGGCGCCGCGCCGCTCAGCGACACGCCGATGGCCGCCGACAGCGCGGCCCACGGCGCCGACGTCGCGCTCGCAGCCGCTGCCGTCGCCGCGGCAGGTGCGGCCGCCGCTGCAGGCGTGGCTGCGGTCAAGGCTAAGCCGACCGCTGCGAAAAAGTCACCTACGACCCCGACCGCCAAATCAGACTCGCGTACGCCGAGGTCCGCTCCCAAATCTGCGACACCCGCGCGCACACCGACGGCTACAACTCCGGCGCCAATCAAAAGGCCCGGCACCGCGCCCGCCGCGCGCACGCCCACCGGCAAGGCTCCCGCGTCAGCCACTAGGGTGCCCTCTGCGACCAAGACCACGCTCGGGGCCAAGCCTGCCACCCCGGCCAGCAAGCCCGCCACGCCGAGCGCGCGCACCAGCACGCTGGCCGCGCGGCCCACCCCGCCGGCCGCTAAGGCGCCGATCCCCGCGAAGGCGGCCGCTCCCGCGCGCTCTTCGCTCACCAAGCCCGCGGCTGCTAAGCCCGCGCCTCTGGCCGCGCGTACGGCCAGCACGACACGCGCGGCCCCGGCGGCCCGGCCGGCGCCCCGGCCCGCGACGACGACCGCGCGGCCCACCGCTCTGAAGTCCGACGCGGCCGCCAAACCCGCCGCGCCGCGCGCCACGGCCCCGCGCCCCGCGCTGTCCGCGGCGAGGCCGCAGCCGAGACCTGCCGACAGGAAGCCGATCCCTAACGGCGACGCCAAGGACGCCAAACCAGCTGCGAAGCCCGCACCCCGCCCTGCGCCCATCACGCGGCCCGCGCCGCGCCCCACGCCCCGCGCGCCCTCCAGCACGGCTGCGCCCCCTGCCAGGTCAGTCACTCTAGCAACTAGTTATGAAGTTAGCTGTGTTTTGTTTATAGAATTACTAGAGATTCAGTGCAATCTACTGATGTGGCGACATGTCTAAGGCGCGAATTATACAGAAACGGCGTACGGTGAAGACGAGGCGCAGGCGCAGAGCAGGCGTGGAACAGATAAGGCACGGACGCGATTTAAATTATATCAAAGAAGCGAAGAGACGCCGCAACTAGTCTTAGTATAGTCGTAAAGAGCTGGATATTGTTCAATTATCTTGCAGAACTCACTATCGTCATGCATTTTTCTGCACCTACTTTATAAACAAAAGTCGTGCTGCTTGCGCGCCTCTCGCGCCTCTCCAGTCGCGACTGCTAGCGACGTGGAACAGGCGACGTAACGACGTGCCTGCGCCACGCCGCTTGAGTATAATTCACATCGTGTCGCCTACCTACATTTTGTATTGAAACGTTTTGAAGCGGCAAGATGCCTGCGCCGCGCCTTCACCTTATGCCGTTTCTGTATAATTTGAGCCTAAAGTTGCATAGTTTAGAACAGCGCGGTTACATAAGACAGACTCGAAAAGTTACTTTAATTTATAATATGTATAGATATTGAGAGAATAAATGGGTGTATTTTCCTTAGGCCTAGCGCACCGAAGCCGGCGCCGCGGGCTCCACTGGACAAGCAGAGCAAGGATCTCGCCAACAAACGCATCACAGCCAAGGCCGCGCCGCCCAGGACTGCTCTCCCGAAGGTGAGCCTAGAACACCCTTCCAATTGATATTGTGCCCATGCAAAAACTTTTCCCAACCATTGTTTGGTCAATTTGTTTATCCATCTGATCCTCCACGATACCTATTTCTACTTCTAAACATTTCAGGCATATATATCTTTGAACTTAATATGACGTATTTTATATAAAACTTGCGTGTAAACACCTACCCTACATGGATCGTTGTTCATTGCAGTCGGGTAACACAGGCCAGAAGAAGGCCGTGACAAAGAGAACAACAGACGCAGTGAAGAAGGAGGTGGTGTCGAACGGCCTGTCCAACGGCGACGCGCTCAGCAAGCCGCCGCCGAGCCCGCCGGCTGCGGACAACGCTCTGCTGCCTGACGTCATCGCGTAGGCACGACAACAAAAACGATTCCTATTATTTCCGCTTGAATTTTGTGATTTTCTATAAGTGTATGATAGTTTTAACGTCGTTCGAGGCGGCGAGTCGTTAGGTGCGGGAGTCTGCTCCCAATTTTATATTATAGAGTCGCTTTTTATAGACGTGTATGTTGCCGATTCGTTGTACGCGGAGCGGAGCGAGCGGCCGGACGAACGCGACCGCTCGCCCCGCTCCGGCTTTAAACGGTTATTATCCATTATAATGATTATAAGTCTGTTTTAGAATTTTATATTACCAACGAATGATTGATTAAATCTGGCTTTTAATTTATTTTCTTTGTATAACCGTATTATTTAAATAAAATGTGAGGAAGGACTGAGACATTGTTTTATTTATGAGTAAATATTTACTACCGGACACAGTGAATGATATTGAAACACAATTGGAATAAATGGCATTGTTTACTTATTGCTAGTGCTTTCTTAAGAAATTTTCAATATCCATGTATACTTAAAATATGGTGTTACAAAGAAAACTGGAACATAGTATATTACTGAAATAAATGTTTATCACCCTTTTATGTTCTTTTCTTTCTAAGCTAATATTTTAATTTAAAGTTTCATGTGTGGAAAGCGCAGGTCAGTATCTCGCAGATTGTCCTCTATCCATCGCTCGGCTTGTTGAGTCATCTCCTCATCGAAGTAGTCGCGCCAACCTCCTGCTTTGCCTAGAGAAAGAAAAAAATTGTCAACAACAACAAAAGTAAATAATAATTTGATGATTCTAACGAACACATAATGCCGGGATATCGACACGTTAACAGATACACTGGACACTACTGCACAATAAATGTTTTGAGTTTCAAGTGTTATACAACAAAAGTTAAATACAGTCTTGTAAGTTTTTATTCATAGAACGAGTTTTATCTCTTATAGAGAAAGTCAAGTTTCGGCTTCGTAGCGTACCTTTTCTGATAAAACCCTGTTCGCCAGGTATCTGTATCCCGACCATCGTCATGACGTCATAGTTGACAGACTTGTTGTTCTTGAAATTGTCGATGTACAAGTGCTCGCACAGGCGATCTATCTGTTCATCTGTGTACTCTTTGTCGAAAAACTTTGCTACACGGCGAATGGATGTCGGCAGGTCCTGAGAAAGAAATTATACACCTATATTCAAGGGTGGATCCAAGACTTATTTCTGGGCCCTGGCACATGGGCCAAACAGATAAGAAATGTCCCCCATATCTTACTAGATATTGGGGACATTTCTTATCTGTTTTGCATTACTATGCTGTTTTTGGGATTCTTTCTTTTTCAATGATATAGGTACAAATAAGAATAACTACAAAAAAATAATACGATTTTAGCACCCCGCCTCGGATAGGATAGACTTTCTTTAGACCATAGATACAGAAATAAGAGTTACTTTGTCAATAGAGGTAGTAAAGTTTAAGAATTAAGAGAATCTGTGCTACAAGAGCGAGCGAAGCGAGCTCAATAATTTTAGCACAACACCTCGTATTGGTTTGGTTAGTTTTCCTCTTGACCATTCACAGTATTAGCTAAATAATTTTCATAAGTTCAGGAAAGCTGTATAAATTTCGGACGCGCGAGGCCCCTCGGGCCGCGCTATCTATTTTGCATTATATTTATTTTTATGTTATCTTGAAATCCTCTTGCTGACTGAGGCTCTATGGGCCCGAGTACGAACTGACTGTACCACTTTCAACCTAAGTATTTACGTCACTGCTGCTGAAGATATAGTAGGTACTTCTTCAGCGTTCATCATTGAAGCAATGTGTTGATGGATATGCATTCAGGCCAGTCCATTTAGACGGTTCGATGATATAGTAGGTACTTCTTCAGCGTTCATCATTGAAGCAATGTCTTGATGGATATGCATTCAGGCCAATCCATTTAGACGTTTCGATTTTATTTGACTTAAACCGTTTAGAGGGACACGTACCCCTGTACGTGTCCCCCCTAAACGGTTTAAGTCCTCCCCCGATCCTCCCTTGCCTGTATTCTCCGAAAGGTTAGGCAGAAGTGTAAAGTACACTTACATCTTTCAGTTATGTTACGTCTTATGTAATAGGAGCGAGCCTATTGCCATTAACCGGGCACGCACTGTTCAGTCGGTCCTTTTTTGTTGAGAAAACCCAACACTGCCTGTCCTGGGAATCGAACCTACACTACGACCTCGCGTTCGTTGACCAGCAGTGATTTGTATTTGTTGTCAGTATGGTTAGTTTATTATCATTCTATGCTTCTGAAAAAATTACCAGGTTAATAAAACTTACCTTTGAAAGCTCTTCGTAGAATAAGAACAGCATATTAGGGTGGTCTCTCTTCTCCCAGGCTTCTTTTAGATGTTCAAAGAATGGTGTCCAGTGATCTAAAGCAACACGTTTGCATATAAATAGATGAATTGGTACCTTTATACTTGCTACAATGGGGTAAGCATATGCAATTACTAAATCAGCATCTACACTATTATATATAGAGAGAATCTGACTGACTGACTCATCAACGTGGAGACAAAACCCCTGAACCTAGAATGATGAAATTTGGACAATAGGTACTTTTTATTAACTAGATAAGTTATAAGCAGTGATCGGAGTAGGTAGATTGATTTTTAGTACTTGTATCATAAATGCACACAGAAAGAATAACATGGATAAGCCATTTTTCCGGAAAGTAATTCCGGTATTTCCGGATTCAATTAAATATTGTTAATGTTGGTAGTGATATTATTACTACTCAATTCAAAATTTAAAGTTTGTTCTGATTGGTCGTTGGGTTTTGTCAAATCGTGACAAAAAAAAAAATAGGAAGAATAATAAAGAATAAAATTGCTCATTTTATTACAATTCCTACCTTTTTTTTGAGGATGGCAAATCATCAAATGACTCCTTCCACTCTGGTAGAATACAATTCCTACACAAGTTCCGGTTTTTTTTTTAATAATCCACCAATTCCGGAGGAATGTCCATAGTAATGTATACGTTTCGGATAGTCCCCAGTTCAATCTACCTACTCCGATCACTGGTAATAAGAAAGGATTTTTGAAAATGTTACCCCTAAGTGTGTTAAATAGGGGTTGAAAGTTTGTATGTTTTTAATTTTTTGATTCGATTAACTTAAAATTTTGTATAAACACTCTAAAATGAAAAGTAATCAAACACGTATTTCAGGGTTTTTCAAGATTCAACCCCCATGGTGAAATATAAGGGTTGAGAGATTGAGAATTCACTAACTCATCAATAAAGAGGCAACGACTCTGTATTTTAGTTCCATCAATGTTTAATAGATTGAAAGTACCAAGCTTACCCGTGCGAAGCCGGGGTGGGCCCCTAGTATAACATAACACGCAAAATACCTATGCTGGATATATCGTATCCAACCGGCCCTCTTCTTTAGCCTTTATTATTCCGCGAGCATACTAATCAAATATATTTATTAATAATAATATTGGACGGTGACCCCCAAACTAGGTATTTGCCTATAGCTTGGGGTCAATCAACAATTACAGGGCTCCTTTTCTACATCACACACTTCCAATCTAGTTAATAGGATAATATTATTAAGATGTTAGAAAGTTTTTCACTGCATACCTAATAAACTTAGAATCGAACCCTGGACCGTCGCGCGTCGCGTTCTGCAGCTACGGTATATTGACCGCATAGTATTTATTTTAATTACGGATTTGAATAGTATCGATACCTAGTTATTTTGCTACGATGCGATGTAGTGATTAACTATTTCCTTGGAGCAGTCAATTATACCACACTAGGTGCAATAAATAAAACATGAACTCACGTAAGTCCTTTATAAAGAAGTTCCAATATGTTTTGAAATTTCCGGTGTACCCTAGAGTCCTCATCAGTCTGTTCAAATGATAAAACGACACGGCGACATCCCTCGGGTCACGGGCTACGTAGACCATTTTCGCCTCGTCGAGCAATGTGGGTGGCAGCAGAGATAAAGGCATGTGAGACTTGATGAACCTCGGAGATGGCATCCCAGCGAGCTGTTCAGTGCCTGGTTGACAGACCGCTTCCAGTAACTCCAGCTTCTCTTTGCTGTGACAGTTGGCTTCTATAAACTTCTTTTTGTTCTCAGGATGTATGCATATTGAAAACCTGGAAGAGTTACATAACGCTTATCTTTTTTTGACACTATAATCCCTAAAACAGTTTGACCAAACATTCCTAAGCCGTAGGTGCAATAGGCTTGATTTATAAAGAGAAAGCGTCAACGTTGTCTGTTCTAATAAATTGTTGAAATATTCAACTCGTTTATAGAATCCGATAGGTTGGTAGGTACCTACCTGCTTTACTTCCCGAAGTTAGAGACAAAACTAAAGAAACATAGCAAGTTGTCATCTTCAAGTATCATTTTCAGTACCTACCTACCTAGGATAGCCGTTTTTCGTAGCTGACTGTACTTAAATAGTTAACTTTAACCCTTATAGGATTAGTTTGTTGTCCGTTTGTCTGTCTGTCTGTCAGTCTTTTTCTCAGGAACGCTTAGAGGTATCAAGTTTAACTAAGGTATTAATATCAAATACGTAGGTCTACCGTCCCTAGGACCTCTAAAAAAAATGAAGCTTCTAAGTCAACGCAATAAAATAGTTATTTGTTACTCAAAAGTGCAAAGTTACTTTTTCACCGCGTGCTCAATTTTGATGACTGAGCTAGCGAAGGATTCTAAAATTGAATCACGAGCGCAGCGAGTGATTCAAAAATTAGAATCCTGAGCGTTAGCGAGGGAATCAAAAGAACACGAGGTGAAAAATCTATGCACTTGAGTGCAACACGTAACTTTTCATCCCACCTCAGCGAGGAAATGGCTAAATACTCGTACAAAAAAAGCATTTACAATCAAAAGATACTTTTATTTCAGTTTAGGTATTGATATTTATTAGATACTACATCATGATAAGTAAGTATTACAGAATAATCTTTAAATTATTTCCAATAATACTTAGGTATAATTGAGAAAAATTGAAAGTAACGTTGCTACAGTTACTTAAGTTGAGTGTAATATTTTTGATAGGTACTCGTACTGTAATGTTGGTGTTAGTGACTTGTGTACTGTTTTTCGGTAAATTATCTGTCATACTTAATAGTTGTTCCGATTCATCGGATTCCCTTGGCGTAAATGTTGGCGAGAGAGGGCGATGGTTAGGTGTTTCGTAACGGCTCATTTTTGATGTAGAAGGGCCAGTTCAAGGATCCGACTGAGGCTCTTTCAGTGTAAGGGCTCCTGTGATGTCTTTACATATTTTAGACTTATTTTGGATGGAATCCTCTATGTATCCCTCTACAATCGCATTAGACTTCCAGCCTCCATGGCGCTTAAGAGACAGGAGATTAGCTCCTGAATCGGCCAAAAGTGTGGCTGAAGTTCGTCGGAAACAATGACCCGTGTACAACAGGGGTTCTGGAAGTTCAAGAAATGTTGCTATTTCTCGTGGGATACTGCCAATTTTATTAGCACCCATAGGCTGTCTGACACACTTTCCGTTGCGATATTGCAGAAAAAATCGATTGATTGGAGTGTTAGGCGGGCGTAAGGCGTCCATGGCCCTTTACGGGGCACCGGTGTGGGCGCGTTCATTTAGGCTCCAACCAGCTCGCCGGTTGAACGCGGCCCAAAGGGTCATAGCCATCCAGCTGGTCTGGGGATACCGCACGGTCTCCTTTGAGGTGGCGAGCCTCCTTGCCGGATTGCCGCCGTGGGCTCTGGAGGCAAAAGTCCTCGCGCACATTTGGGAGTGGCGCGAGGAGGCAAAACGCCGGGGTGTAACTCCGCTGCCGCGAGAAATCGCGGCACAGCGGACAGAGCTCTGGCGGGATCTTATGGCGGCATAGAGAGTGCGACTGTCGCAACCCAGCGCAGGGCACGCCACAATTGCGGCGGTAAGTCCCTTCTTTGAGGAGTGGCTTGAGAGGCGCCACGGCGTCCTCACCTTCCGTCTGACGCAGGTCCTCACTGGACATCGCTATTTCGGGATGTTCCTGTTTCGAATAAGGCGGAAGGAAACGCCCGGGTGTTACCATTGTGTGGATCGACCGGAGGGCACGGTGGAGCGTACGGTGGAGGTCTGCCCGGCTTGGGTGGAGCACCGCCGTGTCCTCGTGGCGGCTATCGGTGGCGGCGACCTATCGCGTCCGGCCCTGGTTCAGGCCATGGTACGGAGCGAGAGGGAATGGGAAGCCGTCACCTCCTTATGCGAAGCAGTAATGCTCGCGAAGGAGGAGGCGGAGCGCGTGAGGGAGAGGCAATCGCTTCGCTCTCGCGCCCCTATTCGCCGCAGGAGGAGACACCCTGGGCGTCGGGAGTCGATTGCCGACTCCTGGCCACCGTAGGCGCGTGCTTGCGGACGGCGAGCAATGGGCAGCTTTCCGTCCGGTAAGGACCAGGCCCGGGTCGACGGCGAGTCGGGTTCCACGCGCGCGTTAAAGAGATGCCAGCACCATTGACGAGGTCCGATAGGGCCGATGCCTGCCAGGGTCGCGGATTGTTCGAAAGAGTTACCGTGGACCTGGCGCACAGGCAACTGAAGGAACACGGGTGGGTTTTAGTCAGTAAGGGTCTGACACGCCCTTCCGCTCCGCCCAGAGCGGGAGAGGTCATTTGATGATGTCCACCCAAAAAAAAAGGCGGGCTTAAGGCTTGATATTTCTCAACAATTGTTACGTATTCTTTGCGAATGACGAAGTTGCGGTCTCTTTTTGTCTTTGTATTAGGTAAATTAATTAATAGTAAGTCATCTGAATGTTTCTCAATGTTTTTGATATTAAGTTGTGTTAGTTCATTAGTTCGACATGCTCCGTTTATACCAATAATAAGGACAACCAACGACCGATTAACAACATACGTAAAGAGTATTGTAGTAGATAAATTAATAAAATTGATATGCATGCATAATAGGACCATGTTATGCAGAAAGCAGCCATATGGCACTTTTCCAAAAATGAGTTATAAATACAGCCATACTAATTTCGACTTACCAGATTTTTTGCAAAAACAGCCATGTCGATATTTTTATTTATCACGGAGATATTAGCCGTCAAATGCAGCCAAGTCTACAAATGTTTATTGTAAAATACAGTCATCTTCATGTAAAATGCCGCCAATTTTAACCAAAATTAAAATACCTATTTTGCAGAAGTCAGCCTAACTATATGGCCGCTTTTTACAAATTTCAAAATGTTAGGAGGTATCGGTGTTCGTGTTACGTAAAAAGGCAGCCACTCTATGATGGCTGTTGACTGTAAATTATTTATTTGTTGTTAATCGCAGTTGGCTTTTTTCAACACCATTCAGGCCGTTTTTGCCAATAATAATAAATAGGTACAACTTTTTGTCTTGTTATCTAATAATTAGATAGTAGGATAATAATTAGATAGGTAATTGTGGAGCAAGCCAATGAACCCGATGAGTCAATAGAAGGGAATGAATAGCAGTCTTCTAATTCGGGGAGACCACCTCGTGGTATCCTTTGTTTTTTTTTTTTTTTTGGTTGGGAAATCATCAAATGACCTCTCCCGCTCTGGGCGGAGCGGAAGGGCGTGTCAGACTCTTACTGACTAAAACCCACCCGTGTTCCTTCAGTTGCCTGTTCGCCAGGGCCACGGTAACTCTTTCGAACAATCCGCAGCCCCGGCAGGCATCGGTCCTATCGGACCCCGTCAATTTTGCTGACATCTCTTTGAGGCGCGCGTGGAACATGACGCGCCGTCGACCCGGGCCTGGTCCTTACCGGACGGCGAGCTGCCCATTGCTCGCCGTCCGCAAGCCCGCGCCTACGGTGGCCGGGAGTCGGCAATCGACTCCCGACGCCCAGGGTGTCTCCTCCTCCTGCGGCGGCTAGGGGCGCGAGGGCGCAGAGATTGCCTCTCCCTTTCGCGCTCCGCCTCCTCCTTCGCGAGCATTACTGCTTCGCAGAAGGAGGTGACGGCTTCCCATTCCCTCTCGCTCCGTACCATGGCCTGAACCAGGGCCGGACGCGAGAGGTCGCCGCCGCCGATCGCCGCCACGAGGACACGGCGGTGCTCCGCCCAAGCTGGGCAGACCTCCACCGTATGCTCCACCGTGTCCTCCGGTCGATCCACACAATGGTAACACCCGGGCGTTTCCTCCCGCCTTATCCGAAACAGGAACCTCCCGAAACAGCCATGTCCGGTGAGGACCTGCGTCAGGCGGAAGGTGAGGACGCCGTGGCGCCTCTCAAGCCACTCCTCAAAGAGGGGTCTTACCGCTGCAATTGTGGCGTGCCCTGCGCTGGGTTGCGACAGTCGCACTCTCCATGCCGCCATGAGATCCCGCCGGAGCTCTGTCCGCTGTGCCGCGATTACTCGCGGCAGCGGAGTTACGCCCCGGCGTTTCGCCTCCTCGCGCCACTCCCAAACGTGCGCGAGGACCTTTGCCTCCAGATCCCACGGCGGCAATCCGGCAAGGAGGCTCGCCGCCTTGCAGGAGACCGTGCGGTATC
This sequence comes from Dryobotodes eremita, assembly GCA_917490735.1. Lineage (NCBI taxonomy): Eukaryota > Metazoa > Arthropoda > Insecta > Lepidoptera > Noctuidae > Dryobotodes > Dryobotodes eremita. The sequence goes on from OU823255.1 coordinate 16,559,384, forward strand.
CCCGTACCATCCGGATGGCCATGACCCTTTGGGACGCGTTCAACCGGCGAGCTGGCCGTAGCCTCAATGAACGCGCCCACACCGGTGCCCCGTAAAGGGCCATGGACCGCACGACCCCCGCGAAGAGCCTCCGGCAGGAGGCGTTTGGCCCCCCCAGGTTGGGCAAGAGCCGCTTCAAAGCAGCCCCGGCCCGCTGCAGTCTGGGAGCCAAACGTCGGAAATGCTCCACGAAGTTCCACCGGCTGTCGAGGACGAGTCCCAGGTACCTCATCGTCGACTCGACGCCGATGTGAACCCCTCCTACCGTTATTTCGGAACCCGACAGTGGCGAGTTCCGAGGACCATGAAAACACATGGCCTCGGACTTGTGCAAGGCCACCTCGAGTCCCAATTGCCGGATCCTCTCGACGACTGTCGCAACCCCGGGTGTCATCAGTTCGGCCGCCGCCTGGTGCGACCTCCCCTGCGCCAGGACCAGCGTGTCGTCAGCGTAGCACACCACGCTGACGCCACTAGGGAGGTCGGCGCGCAGCACCCAGTCGTACCCGATGTCCCACAGATGCGGCCCCAAGACCGATCCCTGTGGGACACCGCACGACATCTCTCGCCGGTTCCATACTCCCTGGTGACCGGGGTAGATAACTGCTCTATCCGCCAAATAGGCCTCGACTACACGACAGAGATAGGTCGGCATCCGGTGATACCGGAATGCCTCCCGGATGCAACTCCAGGGCAGGGTATTGAAGGCATTGGCGATGTCTAGAGACACCGCCAAGACGACCCCACCCCGGGCCACAGCATCCCCCGTCGTGAGGGCTCGCACGCGCATGATGGCATCCACCGTGGAGCGCCCCCTGCGGAAACCAAACTGGCCCTCCGCCAAATCCGGCCCCACCCGCACCAGCTGCCCGACGAGGCGGTCTGCAATGACTCTTTCAAAGAGCTTGCCCACCTCGTCGAGCAGCGCGATGGGCCGGTAAGCGGACGGAGAGTCCGCCGGGCGCCCCGGTTTCTTAATGAGGACCAGTTTGCCCGTCTTCCAACGAAGTGGGAACTGGCCCTCCTCCAAGCATGCGCTTAGGAGCCCTCTTAGTCGAGGCCCGAGAGCCTCCGAGGCCAGGACCCAGGCTTTTCCCGGTAAGCCGTCGGGTCCTGGGGTGGTATTTTTGGCACTCAGCCTACGTACCGCCGCTCTCAACTCTACCTCGGTCACCTCAGGAGCAACGTCGTCATCGTCGGTCATGTGGTCCGCAGTTGGCACCGCAGGAGGCGGAGCCATGGGCGGAGGAGTATGCTCCCCCCGCGAATGGAACAGAGCGCTCACCACGCCCTCCACGAGCTGGGGCCGGAGACTCTGCGTCAGCGGGGGAGCCCATGGGCGCAGTTTCTCCCGCACCACCTTATATGGGCGTCCCCACGGGTCCCTGTTCAGAGTCCCCAGCGACTCCTCACGGGCCAGTCCCCTGGCCCGCACCTCGTGGTATCCTGCATAACACGGTCCAATTATGCCTATCAACATCTGCTAAGTACGTATTAGATTATGTTAAGTAGTTGATTGATATACTTAAGTTGATACTGAATGTGCAACTGACTTACTTTTGCCGCCAAATATACGGAATCAGGTGCTTCGTTAAGAAACTTTTCAATTTCAGATGCTGTGAAAACCTTCGATTTTTTTGGTTGATGACCTGATGAGGCTCTTTTTAAAAATGCCACTAATTTAGGATAGGTGTCGATATGCATGTCTTTTTTCATCTTTATTGTTGCTTTTAGCATTGAATAGGTACGTACTCCATAGAGTGCTTGATTTCTTGGTCTCGGATAATTTTATAAAATATGCCAGCAAAACGTTTTCTGAGAAAGTGTTGGTTCCTTTAGCTAGTCGCCCCGTGTTAAACATATCGTACTATTTCAAATACTTCTCGCGTGATTGTTGAGGGAGAAAGCTCATTTGCGCATTATTAAGAATATCAGTTAGTTCTGTTGGCGTCAAATAAACTTCCTCGTCGCTAGAATTACTCATTTTAGGTTTTTCACTTGTTTTCAAGTTTCTTATTTTTCATTATGAACAGTTTCAGTCAGTTCTGTTGGCGTCAAATAAACTTCCTCGTCGCTAGAATTACTCATTTCAGGTTTTGCACTTGTTTTCAAGTTTCTTGTTTTTAAGCTAAGGTTTTAATAATATGATGTGAAAAGAAAATGGCGCGCGCAAAGCAAATTAAAAAAAAATACACCAAGAAGGTTCCGAGTATGAGTTTTTAACAAATTAATAAAGGTTGTATGATAAATATGGCTCCATGGAGGTAGAAGTAAATAGGTTTAATGATGTTTTGAATTTACAAACTTAGTGAACACGATGTTCTAAATTCAATTTACTTTATCCTCTACCGGATAAAAATGGCTTTTTTCAAATATCGAAGGGCAAAGATACTCTTTCCGAGATGGAGGGATGAAAATATAATTATGGTCATTTATGCGACATGTTTTGATATTCGCAAATAAATCAAAACTTATAGGCATAGATTATACACTTCGGTATAGGATACCTACCTACTTCCCGTTGACCTAGAATCATGAAATTTGGCAAGAAGCAAGGTCTCACAGCACAATAGTAAAGAAAAAAGTCCGAAAATCGTTCATTTGTAGTCTTATCACATTTTTTTTTGCGATTGCTAACTTACTTTTGCAGTTAAAGAATTGACCGAGACGTATATAGATGTATGGGAGAACATGTTTTGCAACTACAATGTTAAGTTTGTTTTTGGGATATTTCATTCCAACTACGGAACCCTTCATTGTGCGTGGTCCGATACGCACTTGGCCGCTTTTATTTATTGATATGGCACTTCCACGACTTAAGTACTCACTAAAACATACACAAACAAATTTCACATACTTACAGTTGAGGTATTGTGAATTTGTCACTTACTGTAGACATGTTAGAATTTAATGATACGTAGTTTAAGTAATCATACTTGTTATTACTTACTCTAAAAAGGGATAACGTTCAGTCAGAGGCGTGGCGTTAGATTTTTCGTAATCCAAATCATTTGCTACCATCCAAACCAACTCTTGTGTCCATGTAGTTCCTAAAACATAATCGGATTGATAAAATCTTTCGTCTGAAGAATAATAATTTAAAGGGTCTGCGTTAATGGTGTAGGCATGCAGCTTTGGCTCTGGGTTGACAACGCACCTGCGATGCCTGTGCGAAGTAGATATTGGAGAGGTTCATATAGGTGGTGGTGCCCACTTGCATCAGTGCAAAATCTGTAAAAATCTTTTTTAAGTGGTAATACTCATGGTCTAAAAAACAAGGTCTGGCATTCCGGGAGTGACACATGCTTACGTCACTACCCAGTTGCCACTTTATTGCAACACAACACGAATTATGGAAACATTTTCAGTCACCATTCTGTTACAAAATATATATAAAGCATTTAAATTGTCGTTTCGTTTTACTTATCAAACGAAGCAATTCAATTTAAACATATACCAACGTAATTGTTAGTTAAAACCTCATTGTTTTATCGGATTTGCACAGGTAATAAAGGTGGTTGGGGAGTTATTATTACACAACTGGTAACACAGCGGTGATGACGTAGGCTTGTGTCACCCACGTGACCACTGTGTCTCGAAATGCTATACCTGGCGAAGTATATTATTATACTATGGTAATGCTTAGGTGAAGTGACAGTGCTCACTTTAAGCTCACTTCACCTAAGTACTCACGGTGAGATGTTCACAGAATAGACCGGCAGGTGAGTGGCCTGCTTGTTTACCACCCAAACACTTAAAAAGAATCTAGAACATTTATGGAAAATGCTTTGAATAGTCAATACCTGATCGTGGATAACTAGTGACGAAAACATCAGTTGGTCTCAGCGGCATGTTGTAGATTTTCGCAGCTTCTTGCTTGTATTTTTGAGGGAGGAAGTATTTCTTTGGGCCGACACGGACGAACCCTGTCATCTCGCCTGGATTTAGAAAAAAAAAAACATTGATTTGGAATGAAAAAAATATTTTCCGTATAGAAAGAAAGAAAGAAAGAAAAGAAAGAATATAGAACAAAAAAAAAGAAAAGAAAAAAAAACAGAAGAAAAGAATATAGAGTATGTGTTAGGTATATCACTTGGTTCATTAATGTTTCACCAAAACACCATTGACATTTTAGTTTACATCTAATGTTTCGTATACTATTTATTTCACATACAATTTATTCCGCAAATATTTTATTTTATAAACACTGTCTTTATAAACATTTATCTGGCAAATGCTTCTCTTTACAAATGTTTTGGAAGATATTTAATCATTTTTCATTTAATATTTAGATTCTTTTGGAAAAATCACTTTTATACTACCTAAATATCATTTTACGAGTATAATACGTTTTCTAAACCAGTAACACAATATTTGAAATGATTATGGAATATGGAGCAGAAAATAACGTAGTTTTTAAGCCAAGAGTTTGCATAATAGATTTTGAAAAAGCGGCTACCTTAAGCTTGCGACCAAATTTTGAAAACGTAATCATAAATGGTTCCAATTTCCATTTGAGTCAAATAATTTACAGGCAAGTATTGAAGTTCTTTAAACCTACTAAAATATATTTTTTCTATATAATCTAGTCGTTTCTGGTACACGCCGGCCGCTTCCGCGGCACCGCTCGCTTCGCTCGCTCGGCTCGTGCGTAGGGGGCCACGGTTTTAACCTAACTTAACCATTTAAAAAAATATATATTAAGGCGGAACCTTCAGGGTAGCTCGCGAAATTCAAATTTTCTTACGTTTTTTGCAATTTGCAGGTCACTGTCAGATTGTATTTTGATTAAAATATGATTCGCGACCGTAAAAAATATGGCTTTACAGAATTATAATCATTAGAATCAGCAATACATCTCTCTAAGTTCATATTACTGTATTGAATGACTATTTCATGAAATCATGACATTTGATGCCAATTCTAAAGGATTGTATTGCTGATTCTAATGATTATAATTCTGTAAAGCCATATTTGTTACGGTCGCGAATCATATTTTAATCAAAATACAACCTGACATTGACCTGCAAATTGCAAAAAATATAAGAAAATTTTAATTTCGCGGGCTACCCTTGCGCTTCCCCCTTAACCTAATCTAACTAGTTCGGTTCAGGGTAGCCTACTAAAAATAATCTCTTTTTTTCTATTAGCGCAAGTCGTTAGAATAGAATCGAATAGAATAATTTTATTTTTACAAAAATGGGTAGATGATACATCAATAGGTGTTAGTTCGTTTCTGGCATATAAATTTGTGCTTGTAGAAAACATACCCGGGCCTATATTTTTTAATCAAAAAATTAATTATAGAAACTATAAGCCATGCTAATGAGATTGAGCAAAAAATGTCAGATGCTCCTCCTGAAAAAAAAAACATATATCTCGAAAGATTAATGCATCGCGAGAATATTGATCAAAAAGTTTTTTTTTGGAAATTATTTTATTGAAATCTTTAGCAAGCAATTGTTAATGCTAATACAATTAATACTATTAATTAATTATTCATAAATACAATAAAAACACAATATATGATATATATAATATATCATATAATCAATCGTTTGACTTTTGCTAATCGGGACGCCAGCGCCACCAGGTGGCGCTCGACAGAGTCTATAACATAACGCTTGACCAGAGTAAAGGCAGAGTTTGTTGTGGGCGGTTAAGCAGTGAACAAGTTTAGAAACTGTCGCGCGTTCCTTATAGTTGTGTCGTGTACCTACAGTGTGTGATTCGCGAGTGTGATTAATTTGTTCGTAAAATTATAATTTTATTTGAACTGCAAACGGTTTTTCTATTGCGCAATAACCAACCTTACCCATGCTACGCCCACAGTAGTTACAATATGGCTGATAATAACGAGGGAGTCCTCCGTCATATATATAATAAAATAAAAATTAATTAATAAAAAAATAGAGTATTGTACAATATTTAACACAACTAACTATTTACACTAGGTACTAAATTAAATGACTAACTAACTTAACGCCTATTTTTACCTAAGTATTTAATGAGTTTCATTTTTAGGAAATTGCTTAATAATAAGTCACTATGTAAAACTTTTTTATTCCAAACGTGGTTTTATGAGATAATATGAAAAAAAAAGAATTGTTTGTCAAATTTATTTGGCAAACTTCTTGTTATATAAGGATGAAATGACAAATCATGTTTTTGCCAATCGTTGTTTGTCAAGTAAAAATTTGTAAATGAATTTTTGATAAACTGACAGGATACCATATCACTTACATAAATCTACCTCATGTCTGTATTCTATTTCTAAAGTAATTAAAACTTACTTGAATCTATATTCATCGAAAAAAGCTAAAATTTAAAATTGACTCTTGATTTTTTCTATTGGACCTTCAATACAATCATTCTGAATGAAAATATTACCTCCGGGGAAACCAAGTTAGTACACTTTATAGGCAGTTTCCGCAATGTAAGACGTGGTTCACATACTAGCTTCTGCTTGCGACTTTGTTCGCGTGAAAACGGTAAAACATCACAATTTACTAAAATAACAGTTACATTTTTATAAAACTTTCCTGTATACTACGTAGTATACAGGAAAGTTAAAACGCGGTACGTTTGAGTTTTGTTCTCAGCAGCAAAAATATGAAGAGAGTCGGGACTGGTGTCGCGGGAGCAAGTGACGTACAGTTGTCCGTGTGAGAAGCAGCTCGTCCTGAGTTTGCCACCCGCAGCCGTCAGTAGTAATTTCCCATTGCTTGCGAAGTTTTTCGTTTTTAGTGAATTAATGAACGCCTGCGTTCCTGTATACACTACCTAATGGCACAACACTGACATACTGACTGATTATTTCTTGCAGATTATTCCTGACGAACAGCTATCACTAAAATAACAATAGATTGTATATACATGGGATTTCTCATTAACGGTCACCTAACCATAAATTATACTTTATGTTTTTCTGTGTTCGTTTTACGAACTATCAAAATATACTAGTATAACGAAATGTAAAAAAAAGGAAGCACAAAAAATATCAATTGTTGGGAATCGAACATAGGTTTGCAAACCAGTCGTCGAACCGCGCTATTTGCTCTGTTGAAACTTGACTAAAATAGTCGTTCTTATATTATGTCACGTTTGATTCCATAACTCCGGGATAATACTCAATTAAATGTTTAAATCTGTAACTATTCGCTATATTCCGGTGCTATTGCTATAAGCTGCCGGATTCTGTAAACGCTTTTATACCGTAGACCACATTCACACGTTGCGGCAGGTTATACAAATGACCGAAGAGTGGGTATAACCTGCCTCTCTGCTTAGCGTTTGTGGACTTCAAGAATGCCTTTGATTCGATCGAGACTTGGGCTGTACTGCAGTCTTTCCTACGGTGTCAGATTGACTATTATATGACTACTACTACTCACTCCCTCCCTCCCTCTCTCTCTCTGCTACTCTTATTACTTTTTTTTTTTTTTTTTTTTTTTTTTTATGAGTGTGTTTAGTTTAGTATCTGATAATCCTGTGCGAGTCTCAATAAATACTTTTTCTTTCTTTCTTTATTATTGGTACATCGAGGTGTTGAAGTGTTTGTATTAAAACGCTACTATATCAGTCCGACTCAAGGACCGGATCTCGAAACCTATCCTTCTGCAGCGAGGGGCGAGACAAGGAGATGTAATCTCTCCGAAACTGTTTACCACTGCACTGGCGGCTTTCTTCAAAGTTCTGGACTGGAGAGGGGTTGGCATGAACATCAATGGCGAGTACATCATTCACCTTCGTTTTGTCGACGTTAGAGTAGTCCTAGCTCAGATTATGGAAGCTCGATGACATCAGAGCTTCCGAATTAGTAAGTCTGAAAATGAAAATGGACAAAAGGAAGGTTATGTCAAATGCCTACGTATCATATATCCTCATGAAGATAGTTTACCTAGGGCAAACTGACCAGTTAGGTAGGTTTAACTTCGCGAAAGAGGTCAATCGTCAAATCAGACTCGGTTGGGCAGCGTTAAACCTATCCTCTTTATAACAAATCTGCTTACAGGTGGATAACAGAGGGGATTCGATTTGTATTCCCACGAGTCTCTACACAATTTATTTACTATAGGATAGTTGTTCCCGTGTCTCGCTCACTTGTCTGAGCAATATTCTAGATTTATTGGGCACATTGCTCGCAGAACAGATGGCCGATGGCGCCGAAAGATTCTGGAGTGGCAACCGCGTACCGGAAGACGTAGCATTGGAAGGCCTCCAACAAGGTGGACCGATGACCTAGTGAAGGTTGCAGGAATCCGCTGAATGCGAGAAGCACAGAACCGGTCGAAGTAGCGGTGTTTGGGGTAGGCCCATGATCAGCAATGGACGTCTTTCGGCTGAAGTGATGATGATGATGATCTCTGACTGATGACTCAAATGGGATTTTACGTAGTTGCCAGTTTGGTTTCACGGAAGGTAGGTCGACGACTGACGCGGGAGTAAAACTCATTAGTCACATTTTAGAATCCTGGGAGAACTCCCAGGATGCAATTGGCATTTTCTGTGACCTCTCAAAAGCGTTTGACGGCGTTGACCACAAAACACTGATCTGTAAATTACACCACCACGGAATTCGTGGACAAGCTGCTAATCTTGTTCTTTTCTATCTATCAAACAGGCAGCAAAAAGTAAACATTAACGGGGTGAAGTCCTCGGGGTCTTTAGATAAGATGAGCGTGCGTCAAGGAGCAATTCTTGGCCCTTTACTATTTCTAGTTTATATTAATGACCTTTCTTACATGGTTGCTAACTTATCGGATATAATTTTATTCGCTGATGACACTTCTCTTATTTTTTAAATAGAAAGACAAGGTACGGATGTCTTACATGTCAACGATTGTCTGGCTGTTCTTTTGAAATGGTTCGCAGCTAATAATCTTTGATGCGAACAAAACTAAATGAATTAAGCTTTCACTACCAAATGTACCCCAAGTGGGTCTAAATTTAAAACTTGATGGCAGGAAACTAGATGCTATTACGGAAATTGTATGTCTAGGAATTACTTAAGATTCAAGATTGCAATGGGGCGCCCACATTAGAGCTCTTTCAGGTAGATTAAGTTAAGCTGCATATGCAGTACGAAAATTAGGCAGTTGTCTGACATTATCACTGCTACGTTTGTATTCTTTGTTTATTGCTACAGTATTATCTCCTATGCAGTTCTGCTGTGGGGATCGGCAGCTGACGTAGATTCAATTTTCATTAAAGAGGGCAATCCGCACGTTCTATAAAATGGGTCCTCGCGAGTCTCTTAGAAACAAATTAAAAGAAATTGATATACTAACTTTGCCTTCTCTTTATATCTTAAAAAGTATTTTGTATGTACGCAAAACTTAGGACTTTTCAAAATAAGAAGCGATTACCATAATATAAATACACGTAGTACAATTTATGTTGTGGTACCCAAAAGAGATCAACCACGTTTCAGGTTATCTAAAGTACATACTTCTTTTATGGGGTACTGTGTAAAATGTTATAATAAAATACCACTCGATATTCTTCAACTAAAGGCTCGTACACACTGGCGCGACGCGACGCCCGACACAAAGGCACCGCGCGTCGCGCGACGAGCGGCGCCTTTGTGTAGCGCTGTCGTGTCGCGCCTGTCTGTGGGAGCCTTAAATGAGAAGAAATTTAAAACATGCATTAAACGCACACTATGTAGACAAGCATATTACAAGTTCAATGACTATATAGTAGATAAAAATGCTTGGCTTAATGCTGGTCCTGCTCCACAGCCACTCGGGCGCACTAGTTAAAATTTGAATGTTTGGAAGAGATACTCCTTTCTTATTCCCCCTTTTATTTTTCTGACATTGCGAACTTAATGTTTGTTTATTTTTTATAAAATATGTTTTATTATTGAATAACTCAATAGATATTATAGTGACTCTTTTCTTTTATGTAGTAAAATAGCAAATACATAGCAAACTATAGTTTTGTATAATTTAGAAGCATTTTTCAATTTTGTAAATGTGAGTACCATGGATTCGTTTATTATATGATTATGTTGACTTGACAGCATAGCAGTTGAGACTATGTCATGCTCACTTAAATGTCTCACTGTTGGTGGCACGTGTGTTGGATCATTCGGTTCCCTACAAAATGGTTGAGCTGGATGGTGCTGATCCACGCGTCATGTTCGTGAACGGGCGCCGTCAGTTGAGACTGGTCATCTCTTAGCTGCCACGGCTTATTTTTATTATTAATCTTATATTTTGAATTATTTCTCTATATATTTTTTTCATTGTTCTCGCATATAGAAGCAACAAGAATAATGTACCCAGGATTTTGAAATATCTTGATTTAAAAAGAGTGTCCTTGGAGTTTCTTGCCCATTCTTCTCCATAGAGATCTACGTTTTGGAATGGGCAACTAGCTTCAACTTTCTGACTAACTGACCGACTCTTTGACAATTCAAAAGTGCCTGTAAATGGTTTAATTGAAATAAATACTTTGAGTTTGAGTTTGAGTTTGAAGATTAACCAAAACAAGCAAGTCATTTCTTATAAACAGAATCCGCTTTTATAACAAGTTGCAAAAGTCGGTTACAGAACTTAGCAATGGAAAGTTCAAAACCCACATCAAACGTGTCCTAATCAAAAAAGCATATTATAGGATTAAAGACAAGGAAGTTTAATAATTCCGCCTGCACATGTGGCTTCCCTGGTACTTCATTAACGGCATCACTGTGTAAATGTCTATTAACTGCTCCCAAATTACGATGTTTTTTTTTTACATATTTCTTTCAGATAATCTTCTCATTATTTGATATTAAAATGCCTGCAATTCTAACTTCACAGAATATAAATTCAGATTTGTTACAGTTGTAATGGCAATCGTGTCAAGGCTCCCACTGACAGGCGCGACGCGACAGCGCTACACAAAGGCGCCGCTCGTCGCGCAACACGCGGTGCCTTTGTGTCGGGCGTCGCGTCGCACCAGTGTGTACGAGCCTTCATTCGGTTTAAATAGGTTTTTGTTTTTATTATTTAAGTTATCTTTTATATACATTCTTTTGTATTGTGAGAACGTTGTAGGCCTTGTAGACTGTAGTTTTGTTGACCATTTTCTATTTTGTTAAGTACCTGATACCTACTTGTTGACGGGCCTACCCTGTCCTCCTACACCTATTAACACTTTAATTTGAAAACATTGTAAAAGCCAATTACTATTAAAAAAGTAACCGTAGAGTTTCATTCCAGCTCTTCTCCATAGAAAACGACTAATTGGAACCGTGCACCTAGCTTCTGATGTTTCCTGTGTGCCCATGTAGGTTTATGTGAAATAAAATATTTTTTCCGACCGTTTTCTTTTAGCGACAACGATTAAAGCACCTAAGGTAAGGTATTGCCCCATCTCAAAAATCCACCCTGTGTCATGATTGACTGCTTAGCTCCATAAAGGTAAAGCGAGATGATAATCATTTAAAAGGTTAATGCTAAATAAGTATCCGCAATATTTTAGCTCGTCTTTTTACAATTCGCGGTAAACTATAGAAGAATACGAACGAATTGCAATATTGCTCATCCCCCATAACAAATAGCGTGATAATTTATTGGACTAATCAGACTTATAGGAAATATCTATGCAAAATTTGAACAAATTCTATCCGGTACTTTTTTCGTGACGCTGGAGCATACATTCAGACAAACAGATAAACAGACAAAAATTCAAAAAAAAATATTTTCATCATTAGAATCGTTCCCAGACCACGCAAAAATTATACAGAAAAGCTTAAAAAAAAAGAACCAACAGACTTCAAAAAAAAAATACAAAATGAAAAATAACTTTAATTTCGAAAGTCCGCGTCTTTGGTTTTGTATTTTCGTGTTTTGCCACCGACTTCCGAAATTGAAGTTATTTTTCAATTTGTATTTTTTTTTGGAAGTCGGTTGTTTTTTGTTTTTGTAAACAAGTTTTTATTTTTCACGTTTTAGTTGTGGTTCCTACCCCACACAAATTCATGTACCACTACTTACTGTGTAATAAAATTTAATTGAAGTATTGTTTTTTTTTAAATTTCGCCTTTTTTTGTGGGTCGGTTTGTAGTTTATCTAAGTTACAATAGCCTAATGGTAACTGCTCAGATAAAAATATGATGCTTATACAAAATATTCCTTTTCCGGATGCAGGGACATTAATTGTTGAGCAGTTCTCCTAGTATTTCACCATCAGCTCTACTTCACCATATGCATTGTGACGAGCATAAATTGCTTAGCAACCATATTAAAATAATCGAATCGCAACCCGTGAAATACTTATTATTGAGTAGTTCCGGTGGCTTCGTCATCTATGGTCTTTATCACCAATTCCACTTCACAAAATGGTGCTTTCCAAGAGCAAATGCACGAGTTACTATAAAAAATACCCAAATCACTTTATGTGTGTGTTAGAGCATCAGTCCCACTGTTGGCTCAAGTTAACTCGGTGCAGTTTGTAGACAGTTAAGACATTAGCTATAAGTATTTTATCAGGCGTTAATTTAATTGTCCTTGCATTGTTTTTCAATGTCACGTGTGTCAATTATAAAGTAGTTCTCTGTGTACTAAGTTTTTTTATTCCATAAATTTCCTAAGAAGTTCCTTCATTTTTATACAGTGTGCCTATAATATTTGAAGAGTTCCCTCGATTTCTCCAGGATTCCATCATCAGAGCCTCACCTGAGGACAATGGGACCACCTAGAAAGTATACACTTTCAAACTAAAATATAATTTTTCAAATCGGTCCAGCCGTCTTCGAGTAATCGGGGAAAATACATAAGAAAAACTCCTTTTTTTTAATTCGGTTAAAAAAAACAATGTACAGTTTTGTTTCGATACGATTTTATTATAAGTATAGAAATGTAAAATAATATAATATTGCGCCTATTTATTGCACTAAACTATTTTCAAAGAATTGTTTCACATTTATAGTTTCTGTCATCAGTTTATCATTTTTCATTCTGCGAAAAATATCTATAAATGTTTGCAATGCAGGTAATAGAAACTGTCCTAGATATTTTTTCGCAGTAACTTTCTGCCATAGCTTTCGTCTGTGCGAAAGGAGTCATTCATTACGACGAACGAGACGCTGTAATGTTATGGTTACACAAAGTAGGCTAAAAATTACCAGTGTTCTATTGTCCCACTTTACGAATTATATTAAGTCAATTAACTGATAAAATACCAATGTTAGATTAGATTTCTGCTATAATAGGTAGGGCGTTACGTATTATGTCAATATTCGGTTATTTATCAAGTACCCAGTAATAATAAACCTGGAGTCTGCAGATACCTATGACAAAAGTTTCCGTTCCATATGTGCGGCAAAATCATACAAGCATGTTCCAGGCAAATAAAGGTAGAACTGAAAGGGGCCAAGGATAGCTCCTGGTGGAACCCATTGTTGTTGCCTTAGGTCAGCCCGCTGTTTATTCACCGAGAATCCTACCACTGTTCAACATGAGTCTAATTAAAATGAAAGGGCGACGCGTACTCTCGGGCATTAAGGTTTAAGGGGACTACAGGACCTAAACGTAAGTTTTATAATGCCTAAAAGTATATGATCAACTGCACTAAACAAAATCAGAAAAATATATGTTATTCTTCAGGATATTTGCTAATTAGATAGTGTGTTGAAAACATAATACAACTAATTTGATACGATAGAAAAAAATCACGAAGATACCTCTGAAAATTTATTTTAACGATTAAAAACCATACTACTATGCATTAAATCATTCAGATTTTTTGTTAGATTATTCTATAAGCAACATACTAACGTAATAGTGTTTTAATTTTTTAATCCAATCAATAGATTTTTTGTAAATAGATAATTGCTTCGTATTTTGCAAAAAAATACCAGCGTTGTGTCATCGCGCTTCTCTTTCTTTTCTATGCAGTCCGACAGTGACGGCGCTTTAGCTGTTGTAAGCCTCTTAAGGCCATAGCACACATATCAACTCGGAAAGTTTTTAAAATGAGTGTCTTTCAATGCCGTATGTTTTAGTACAGCTTAGCCATTTAAGAAATGTTGCAAACTCCTTGACCATACAATTTTAAGATTGCTAGTAAAATCATCTTTATGAGGTAGTAATAAGGTTGAATTTGAATTACATTAACTTGTTTAGATATTATTGTATTCTTGTGTGCATACTTAATTGGACGTAGTTAAACGAAAAGGATCCAACCCACAAATGGCAATAAATTAATAGTGTATACTAAAATACGTGTATTATCACGAAATTTTAATATCATGAAAACAATCCTGGTAAACGCAACATCATGTTGCGATAAATTTTACTTCGATTGTTTTCGTGACATTAAAGTTTTAACAATTCATTTTTGGCCATTTGTGGGTTGGATCCTTTTCGTTTCAACTACGTCCAATTATAAATCCTACACTGTTTAGATAATAATATGATCTTAAAGTTGTTCATATAATGATGTGCCTTTGGCTGTATACATATTACTGAGTAAAAGCAGTCAAATATTAATGAATCAAAATCTTGACCACAATTTAATGATGCTTATAGTTGTTGCAATGAATTTTTTGACGTTCATATATTTTTGAAGCCTGAAAGGGCCAATATATTAATGAACTCGACTGTACATATAATGCGTGTTGATAAATCCCTAACTGAGTAAATAAATAATTCTAATAAACTTTAGGTACTTAATTAGCAGATATACACGTTAGATCTGTGTTATAAAACTTAATTTTTAAAATAAATTATTATGTTTATTTATAGAAAATAAATAACAAAGCGTTTCTGAGTAACCATCGCATATCGTAATAAACGAGCTCCTAATGAAACTAGATTAAGTTATCGTCTAAAGTAACTGTAACTAAACCTTGGTCTCATTTGTATACGCAAAATAAATTCTTCCATACAAATTAGCTTACCAGTAAAACATTCCAACAATTCTTTCGTCAGTCCTGGCTCCACATCTTCTATTTCCAAAGGAAACTGATTTTCTGAATCCATTTCAACACTTTCTAATGATCAATTGAAATACGGTGTCTTTTAAAATATTACAAAACAAGAAAATCTTTTATATAAGCGTGTCGAAATGATTGTTCCGTTCCAAACGGTGCGATAAAGTGACAGTGCACACAAGCTGCTGCGCCTGAGACTGTGGGCTGCTATGTGCGCAGTACTGCGAGTTTCGAATCAAAAGTACAAACTCGTTTGTTTCCTTGTGTAGCTATCTCACTCAGTCCGCTTAGCCTCGGCTGCACCTACATACGTAGTGACGTGATCCGATATGCGAATTTGTCTTTGAATCTAGGTAATTAGCAATAAAAATGTCAAGGGGATTAAATTTTTAATTTTATTTGAAAAACGAAAAAGATTGTTTAAAAAATATTAATACAGAAAAATATGAAAGTAGGGCAATTAAAAAACCAAAATGCATGCATGCAAATGCATTTTTTTTTTAGATCAAATTGTAGTTAAATAGTTTAAAACATACACAATAAAGGAAACATAATACCGAACAATAATATAAGAATACAAAAAAGAAAAAGGAAAAAATTGCTACATGTTACTAAAACATAAGTACTTTTGGGAACAACCTGTATTAAGTGGAAAGCATTCCTCCACCACTTTCGTCGTGGTAGGGGTATACTTCTCCCCGAACCAAATTCTCGCCGAGTTCCACAACTCCCTTGCGGAGTTGAGAGTCGTCGTCGTCGGGTACCATACCGTCCCCGTGCTCGTACTCGGGGACTTCAATGCCAAGAACACGGCTTGGGGTTCCCGGTATACGGATACACGAGGCAGGATGGTGGAAGACTGGGCGCTGGAGACAGGCCTGGTCGTCCTAAACCGGGGTTCTGTCCCCACGTGTGTGCAGATGCGGGGTGAGTCAGTGGTGGACATCTCGTTCGCCAGCCCCGCTCTGTCGCCGCGTGTCATTGATTGGCGCGTCATCGAGGGGGTGGAGACGTATTCCGACCACCGGTATATCCGGTTTGACGTCTCCGCCCAGACCTCTAGCGCGCTGATCCGACAGGCCCCGAGTGGTCCGCGGTGGGCGCTGAAGCAAATCAAATCAAATCAAATCAAATCAAACTTTATTTGTGAACATAAGTACAAAAAGGTGTTATTTATACATTTTGGCTGATCTGTATGTTCGGCCAGGCAGCTGGACCTTGAGCTACTCTTGGAAGCCTCGATCGTGCAGGCCTGGGTGTCATCACCGGACAGGCCTGCTGAGACATTATCGACGAGGCGGAGTGGTTCCGGGAGGCCATGTCCGAGATATGTGACGTGGCAATGCCCCGGGTCCAGCCCGGACGTGCCTGGCGCCAGGTGTACTGGTGGTCGCCGGAGTTAACGTCTCTGCGCGAGGCGTGCGTTGCCGCGCGACGCCTGTACACCAGGCACCGCAGGCTCCGTATCCGCCCTCCGGATATGGAAGCCATTCAGGCGGAGCTGTACGAGGGTTACAGAGCGGCGATCCTGCGGGCCAGGGGACTGGCCCGTGAGGAGTCGCTGGGGACTCTGAACAGGGACCCGTGGGGGCGCCCATATAAGGTGGTGCGGGAAAAACTCCGCCCATGGGCTCCCCCGCTGACGCAGAGTCTCCGGCCCCAGCTCGTGAAGGGCGTGGTGAGCGCTCTGTTCCCTTCGCGGGGGGAGCATACACCCCCGCCCATGGCTCCGCCTCCTGCGGTGCCAATTGCAGACCACATGACCGACGATGACGACGTTGCTCCTGAGGTGACTGAGGTAGAGTCGAGAGCGGTACGTAGGCTGAGTGCCAAAAATACCGCCCCAGGACCCGACGGCTTACCTGGAAAAGCCTGGGTCCTGGCCTTGGAGGCTCTCGGGCCTCGACTAAGAGGCCTTCTAAGCGCATGCTTGGAGGGGGCCAGTTCCCACTTCGTTGGAAGACGGGGAAACTGGTCCTCATTAAGAAGCCGGGGCGCCCTGCGGACTCTCCGTCCGCTTACCGGCCCATCGTGCTGCTCGACGAGGTGGGCAAGCTCTTTGAAAGAGTCATTGCAGACCGCCTCGTCGGGCAGCTGGTGTGGGTGGGGCCGGATTTGGCGGAGAGCCAGTTTGGTTTCCGCAGGGGGCGCTCCACGGTGTATGCCTACATGCGCGTGCGAGCCCTCACGATGATGGATGCTGTGGCCCGGGGTGGGGTCGTCTTGGCGGTGTCTCTAGATATCGCCAACGCCTTCAATACCCTGCCCTGGAGTTGCATCGGGGAGGCACTCCGGTTTCACCGGATGCCGACCTACCTTTGTCGAGTGGTCGAGGCATATCTGGCAGACAGGGTCGTCATCTACCCCGGTCACCAGGGAGAATGGAACCGGCGAGAGATGTCGTGCGGTGTCCCACAGGGATCGGTCCTGGGGCCGCATCTGTGGGACATCGGGTACGACTGGGTGCTGCGCGCCGACCTCCCTAGCGGCGTCAGCGTAGTGTGCTACGCTGACGACAGGCTGGTCCTGGCGCAGGGGAGGTCGCACTAGGCGGCGGACGAACTAATGACACGCGGGGTTGCGGCAGGCGTTGAGAGGATCCGGCAATTGGGACTCCAGGTGGACTTGCACAAGTCCGAGGCCATGTGTTTTCATGGTCCTCAGGAGGGGTAGGAGGGGTTCACATCGGTGTCTAGTCGACGATGAAGTACCTGGGACTCGTCCTCGACAGCCGGTGGAACTTCGTCGAGCATTTCCGACGTTGGGCTCCCAGGCTGGAGCGGGTCGGGGCTGCCTTGAAGTGGCTCCTGCCCAATCTAGGGGGTCCAAACGCCTCCTGCCGGAGGCTCTACGCGGGGGTCGTGCGGTCCATGGCCCTTTACGGGGCGCCGGTGTGGGCGCGTTCATTTAGGCTCCGACCAGCCCGCCGGTTGAACGCGTCCCAAAGGGTCATGGCCATCCAGCTGGTCCGAGGATACTGCATGGTCTCCTGCGAGGCGGCGAGCCTCCTTGCCGGATTGCCGCCGTGGGATCTGGAGGCAAAAGTCCTCGCGCACGTTTGGGAGTGGCGCGAGGAGGCGAAACGTCAGGGCGTGACTCCGCTGCCGCGAGAAATCGCGGGACAGCGGACAGAGCTCCGGCGGGATCTCATGGCGGTATGGAGAGTGCGACTGTCGCATCCCAGCGCAGGGCACGCCACAATTGCGGCGGTTAGTCCCCTCTTTGAGGAGTGGCTTGAGACGCGCCACGGCGTCCTCACCTTCCGCCTGACGCAGGTCCTCACCGGACATGGCTGTTTCGGGAGGTTCCTGTTTCGGATAAGGCGAGAGGAAACGCCCGGGTGTTATCATTGTGTGGATCGACCGGAGGACACGGTGGAGCATACGGTGGAGGTCTGCCCGGCTTGGGCGGAGCACCGCCGTGTCCTCGTGGCGGCGATCGGCGGCGGCGACCTCTCGCGTCCGGCCCTGGTTCAGGCTATGGTACGGAGCGAGAGGGAATGGGAAGCCGTCACCTCCTTCTGCGAAGCAGTAATGCTCGCGAAGGAAGAGGTGGAGCGCGAGAGGGAGAGGCAATCGCTGCGCCCTCGCCCCCCTAGTCGCCGCAGGAGGAGACACCCTGGGCGTCGGGAGTCGATTGCCGACTCCTGGCCACCGTAGGCGCGGGCTTGCGGACAGCGAGCAATGGGCAGCTCGCCGTCCGGTAAGGACCAGGCCCGGGTCGACGGCGCGTCGTGTTCCACGCGCGCCTCAAAGAGATGTCAGCACCATTGACGCGGTCCGATAGGGCCGATGCCTGCCGGGGTCGCGGATTGTTCGAAAGGGTTACTGTGGCCCTGGCGCACAGGCAACTGAAGGAACACAGGTGGGTTTTAGTCAGTAAGAGTCAGACACACCCTTCCGCTCCGCCCAGAGCGGGAGAGGTGATTTGATGATTTTCAACCCAAAAAAAAAAGGTGGTTTTGATGCTCTAAATTATGTAGTCGATACCTTTGGTGCACGGTAAGAGTGTATGTTGGCACCAACTTAAATATATAATATGTATGTGTACCTACTACTCAATAAATAAATAAATAATATAGAATTTTAATCTGTATCAGACAAATAATCAAATTTCGAGTCACTGTTGCTGTCGTCGGAATCATCTTGCAAATGAATTATTAATTCGAAATCTAGGTTCAAATATTATAAATATTCTTTTTTGATTTTTTCGACATATTCACATGTTATATATATATATAGTAATATTAATAGTCCATTTATTTGTCAGAATATTGTTACAGAGATGTTACATAGTTTTTACAGTTCATAATATTCTGCCGTTTCCGGCGTTCAAATACATTTTCGGGTGTTGGTTAGATTCTCACATGTCACATTGAATTAAATGAATTAGGATAATATTCAAATTGCAAATTAGTCAAATGTTAGTAAAAGAAATGTCAAAAGGATTGAATTGAGTCAAAGAGATAATACGAAGAGAATAATACTGATAATTCCTAATATTTAAGTCTACTTTTCATTCATAAAATCATTAGTCGAGTAGAAGCATTTACTTATGAGATAATTGAATAATTTACATTTAAATGTCCCAAAGTTAAGAGTTTTAAAACAATCTGGTAGTTTATTATAAGCTTTGGTCGCCATACAAAATACATTATTAGAAAATAGTTTATTATTTCGTCTCGGTACACGAAGCATGTGAACTTTGCGGCTAGGTCTAGATACAAGATCATCATATCATGTTTCGACATGTTCCTATGTTTTATGCCATGTTTCGCTGCTAATATGATTCAAGCTTTCATTTATCAGCCTTTCAGTGCTAACGTTTGTTGAATACATTCTACGATGCAATATATTTGACGAAGAAGGTACGTCTCTCTCGTTATTATCAGCTATATTTTAACTACTCTGGGCGTACTATGGGTAGTGTTGGGGCCGCGCCGACCCCCCACTGCGCCTGTGTGCGAAACCTATGAAGCGCCTTCTTTTTTTCACGAATCTTAATGTTTCACCTTATTTTTATTTCTTATTTATTAATTTTGACCGAAATCCAGTCGCATGATGATTGAGATTGGCAGCGTCGTTTACTATCAAATTTAAGCTATGGCTAGCGCACGGTACCTACATAGAAAGCGCGGGGATTTAGATCCAGCAATCTTTTTTGAAGACCATTATTCTTACCGCGCTTATTTGATCCATTATCATAGCCATTGCCATTATCATAACAAAATTAATTTGGACATAAACAACTTAAGGGGACAGGCCCCTTAAGTTGTTTATGTCCAAATTAATTTTGTCTAGTTTTTCTATTATAAATGACGTTAATCCAGCGCCAGTTGTATCGATAATTGGACAGAAGGCTAGGAAATGCTCCCTTATTTCCAACTTTCTAGTTTCTGTGTTAAAATTGACAAATCCTATTATAATACTAATTTGCTCTACGTGTGAAACATCAGGAGTACAATTCAGTATTAATATAAAAATATTTATTAATTTTACATAAATTTAAAATAAATTGTTGAATTTGGTTACCCAGTATGTAAATGATTTCATTTTGGATCTTACCTCCAAGATAAGTCGGCATATTTTTGAAACCCGAATCATTCGTTACGCGTCATATATGTTCAGTCATTGAAAGTTCGAATTTTCCTAACATTTCAATACATTTAAAAAAATTACCATTGTTACGATCGTATAATTTTTTGCTTTGGCCACGAAAAGCCATATTTTGTGTACTTAGAAATTGGACCACATATATTATTCTTTTGATTACATCGTACCAGCGCTGCTTTTCAACCTCTAAAAGTTTTTGTTGTATACTATCAATGGTGTTTTTATTTTTAAACCACAAATGTGAATATTATCTTGAGACACTTGTACAATAAGCGCAATATTATGTTCTGTTGTTTACGAGGCATTTGTTGCGCCTATTATAATAATAATAATAATAGGTACATTGACATTTGTCGGGCATGCCACCGTCCAGGTGAATCAATCAGACACATTATCTCCGGATGTTCTAGTCTAGCTCACGAAGAATACTTGCATAGACACAACCTTGTAGCCAGGATTATCCATCAGCAACTTGCTCTCAAATACAGCCTTGTAGAATCGGAAGTGCCGTACTACAGGTATGTGTCCGACCCAGTTCTCGAAAATGGAAATATCACATTGTACTGGGATCGATCCATCATCACTGACAGGACTATTTTTGCCAATAAACCTGATATAGTGGTGGTGGATCGATTAGAGCGGCGTGCAATGATTGTTGACATAACGGTCCCACACGACGGGAACCTCGTGAAAGCCGAGAAAGATAAACAAATCAAATATCTTTACTTGGCTCGCGAGGTTGTCGACATGTGGGATGTGGACTCAGCGATCATTGTACCGATAGTCGTGACAGCCAATGGATTAATAGCCAAGAGCCTCGACCAACACCTGAGGAGGCTCTCGTTGGGTAGCTGGATCAAGGGCTTGATTCAGAAGGCGGTACTTTTGGACACGGCCCGCATTGTTAGGAGGTTTCTCTCTCTGGAGCCCTGACCGCCGGTAGCTTGGACCCTGTTCCCGATACCGATGGGCCACTATTTTTTATATTTTTAAATGTTTTTATATTTTTATATTCTAATATTTAAAAATATAATTTATATGTATATATCTAAGAAATAAAGGAAATAATAATACCATTTATTTCAGGCGACACAGGCCCATAGAAAAATACCTTAACCTAAACATACATATTTTTATATAAACAAAACTTGTGTTAATAAAAAGACTTAAAACTATGTTAGTAGGGCTTCACTTAGCACTATCTAGACTGTGCTGTCCAGTGGAACTTGTCCGCGGAAGCGACGGAACACCACGTCTTGCGGCCAAAAGTGTTCTTCCATGACGAGGGGCAGATAACAGTTCGGTATACGCACGATGAACGCCTTGAAGTTGACGTTCCGGTGCGATTCCAGTAACTGGACTCTTGGCGTGTACCTCGTCTTTTGGCGCACGTACTCCGCGATGTCCTCCACCTTAGTGGTGTAGTGCAGGCGGGAGATGTACAGCGGTGTGTTCGGCTTTGCGGTACGCAGGCTCACTTCGGGCTCCACAGGAGCTTTGCCACAGCGGTTCTGGTTCGTTCGCGTGGTGATTATCCCTACTTACTTATCGATACTCCACTATAAAGAAATATGTTGTTGTGTAAGTGTAACAAAAATAATTTCGATAGCGGCGCGGCGGCGCCCCTATTGTCTTGGCGCCTGTGTGCGCCGCACACTTCGCACACAGGGGCGGCGCGGCCCTGGGTTATTGCGCAATAGAAAAACCGTTTGCAGTTCAAATCAAATTATAATTTACGAAAAAATTAATCACACTAGCGAATCACACCCTGTAGGTACAGTCACCAAAAGAGATAAATAACCAGGGTCGTCGCATATACTTGAAGTTTAGTAAGAAACCGATGGATGTTTTTGAATGAAATTTAATTTAATTAATAGAAAACAAACAGGTTATTCATCAATATGGTACAAAACGGGGACAAGTTTTTTCATAAATGGTGTTCTGTCTATTTGTTGAGCCCAAGTGTTGTTTTGCACGTGGGTTGAATGTACATAGCTTTTATCCATGTACACGATTGGCCATCCTTGAGAACACTATTCGTTCATATTTTTTTTTTATTTTAAGCGCCACATCTGTATGTCATGAAATCATGAATCCTTGATGCTCGATCAGAACTTTACGGTGGCTATCTGTTTTACGCCATTTGTAGCCTAATTTCTGTAATATCTTGCGAGGAGTTTCGTGGCGACCGGCAAAGCCAATTTATCATTCAAAACCAATTATAATTTCTTTCTGGATGATATGAAAATTATGTATCGTGCTCTGAACATCATCTGCTGTGAAACTGTCGATACATGTCTTATTGTCTCTCTTACGTCTTTTTTTCATAGGAGAAGTAAATTTTGAAGAAGATGGTATTTCTTTCTCTTCTTTTAATATCCGTTGCACAGTTTTTGTACTAACCCCTGTAGCTCCAGCTGTGCGGTTTGAAATATTTCATAAAAGAGACAAATCACAGTTAGGCTCTGCATGTGATACGGTAAATTCATATTCGTTCTTCAGATAATGATAAACGCTAGCTATCATGCTTCGACCCTGTAACAAATCATTTTTTTTTATGTTAATAAAATAATATGTAAAGAAAGAAACGTTGTTTATTTTGTACAGACAAAAACGCAAATTAAAAACTAAAATGCCACAAGTATTCTAAAAAAGGAAACAAAAACGAGCTTCAGTAGTTATTTCCCATTGCTTGCGAAGTTTTTCGCTTTTAGTGAATTAATGAACGCCTGCGTTCCTGTATACACTGCCTAATGACACAACACTGATGCATTGACTGATGCTTTATTACAGATTATTCCTGACGAACAGCTTTCACTAAAATTACAGTAGATTGTAAACACACGAGATTTCTCTCATTAACAGTCACCGAACCATCGATACTTATTTATTATTTTAATTATAACCAAAGATGACAGAAGTGGCCTAAACTTTATGTTTTTCTGTGTACGTTTTACGAACTATTATAATATAATAGTATAAAAAAATGCAAAATAAAAGCAAGTACAAAATATTTTATGTGCTTGCTTTTTACAAATGATATTTCATTTGTTTAAAATCGAACATAGGTTTGCAAAGAACGAGCGGAGATCCTGCGAGCCAGGGGACTGGCCCGTGAGGAGTCGCTGGGGACTCTGAACAGGGACCCGTGGGGACGCCCATATAAGGTGGTGCGGGAGAAACTCCGCCCATGGGCTCCCCCGCTGACGCAGAGTCTCCGGCCCCAGCTCGTGAAGGGCGTGGTGAGCGCTTTGTTCCCTTCGCGGGGGGAGCATACTCCCCCGCCCATGGCTCCGCCTCCTGCGGTACCAACTGTGGACCACACAACCGACGACGACGACACTCCAGAGGTGACCGAGGTAGAACTGAGAGTGGCGGTACGTAGGCTGAGTGCCAAGAATACCGCCCCAGGACCCGACGGCTTACCTGGAAAAGCCTGGGTCCTGGCCTTGGAGGCTCTCGGGCCTCGACTAAGAGGGCTCCTAAGCGCATGCTTGGAGGAGGGCCAGTTCCCACTTCGTTGGAAGACGGGGAAACTGGTCCTCATTAAGAAACCAGGGCGCCCGGCGGACTCTCCGTCCGCTTACCGGCCCATCGTGCTGCTCGACGAGGTGGGCAAGCTCTTTGAAAGAGTCATTGCAGAACGCCTCGTCGGGCAGCTGGTGCGGGTGGGGCCGGATTTGGCGGAGAGCCAGTTTGGTTTCCGCAGGGGGCGCTCCACGGTGGACGCCATCATGCGCGTGCGAGCCCTCACGACGGAGGATGCTGTGGCCCGGGGTGGGGTCGTCTTGGCGGTGTCTCTAGACATCGCCAACGCCTTCAATACCCTGCCCTGGAGTTGCATCAGGGAGGCACTCCGGTATCACCGGATGCCGACCTACCTCTGTCGTGTAGTCGAGGCCTATTTGACGGATAGGGCGGTAATCTACCCCGGTCACCAAGGAGAATGGAACCGGCGAGAGATGTCGTGCGGTGTCCCACAGGGATCGGTCCTGGGGCCGCATCTGTGGGACATCGGGTACGACTGGGTGCTTCGCGCCGACCTCCCTAGCGGCGTCAGCGTGGTGTGCTACGCTGACGACACGCTGGTCCTGGCGCAGGGGAGGTCGCACCAGGCGGCGGCCGAACTGATGACACGCGGGGTTGCGACAGTCGTCGAGAGGATCCGGCAATTGGGACTCGAGGTGGCCTTGCACAAGTCCGAGGCCATGTGTTTTCATGGTCCTCGGAACGCGCCACTGTCGGGTTCCGAAATAACGGTAGGAGGGGTTCACATCGGCGTCGAGTCGACGATGAAGTACCTGGGACTCGTCCTCGACAGCCGGTGGAACTTCGTGGAGCATTTCCGACGTTTGGCTCCCAGACTGCAGCGGGCCGGGGCTGCTTTGAAGCGGCTCTTGCCCAAGCTGGGGGGGCCAAACGCCTCCTGCCGGAGGCTCTACGCGGGGGTCGTGCGGTCCATGGCCCTTTACGGGGCACCGGTGTGGGCGCGTTCCTTGAGGCTCCGGCCAGCTCGCCGGTTGAACGCGTCCCAAAGGGTCATGGCCACCCGGATGGTACGAGGATACCGCACGATCTCCTGCGAGGCGGCGAGCCTCCTTGCCGGATTACCGCCGTGGGATCTGGAGGCAAAGGTCCTCGCGCACGTTTGGGAGTGGCGCGAGGAGGCGAAACGCCGGGGCGTAACTCCGCTGCCGCGAGAAATCACGGCACAGCGGACAGAGCTCCGGCGGGATCTCATGGCGGCATGGAGAGTGCGACTGTCGCAACCCAGCGCAGGGCACGCCACAATTGCGGCGGTAAGACCCCTCTTTGAGGAGTGGCTTGAGAGGCGCCACGGCGTCCTCACCTTCCGCCTGACGCAGGTCCTCACCGGACATGGCTGTTTCGGGAGGTTCCTGTTTCGGATAAGGCGGGAGGAAACGCCCGGGTGTTACCATTGGGTGGATCGACCGGAGGACACGGTGGAGCATACGGTGGTGGTCTGCCCGGCTTGGGCGGAGCACCGCCGTGTCCTCGTGGCGGCGATCGGCGGCGGCGACCTCTCGCGTCCGGCACTGGTTCAGGCCATGGTACGGAGCGAGGGGGAATGGGAAGCCGTCACCTCCTTCTGCGAAGCAGTAATGCTCGCGAAGGAGGAGGCGGAGCGCGAAAGGGAGAGGCAATCTCTACGCCCCCGCGCCCCTAGCCGCCGCAGGAGGAGGAGACACCCTGGGCGTCGGGAGTCGATTGCCGACTCCCGGCCACCGTAGGCGCGGGCTTGCGGACGGCGAGCAATGGGCAGCTCGCCGTCCGGTAAGGACCAGGCCCGGGTCGACGGCGCGTCGTGTTCCACGCGCGCCTCAAAGAGATGTCAGCACCATTGACGGGGTCCGATAGGACCGATGCCTGCCGGGGTCGCGGATTGTTCGAAAGAGTTGCCGTGGCCCTGGCGCACAGGCAACTGAACAACTGAAGGAACACGGGTGGGTTTTAGTCAGTAAGAGTCTGACACGCCCTTCCGCTCCGCCCAGAGCGGGAGAGGTCATTTGATGATTTCCCACCCAAAAAAAAAAAATAAGGTTTGCAAAGAAGTCGTCGAACCGCTAAGCTCTTTGTTTTGTTGAAAGTTGACTAAAATAGTCGTTCTTATATTATGTTCTGGAATGATAATCATTTAAAAGGTTAAATTTGTAGTTGTTATCTGCTATATTCGTTCCCTATTTTGCACAGGTAATGGAATAAATTGACCGTTGACATACACTGGTATATTGTATTTTCTCTCATCTCAGACTCAATCCTAAGAAATTTTTAGGATTTTTTTGCGATTTCTGACTTTTCTAGTACTTAAACCTCAGTTGGTCACAGGTGGTTGTTTGGAAACAGGATAGATCAATTTTCATCAATCAATTCTCATATTTTTTTTGGATCAATTTTTTTTTGTTTTAAATTACATTTTTTCTTATTGACTGTATTTTTTTTTCAACATCTATGAGTGCTCATCAAAATGTCTTAAAAAATTAAGAACAGTTTTCTAAGACCGTTTTTTTTGTAGCGACAACGATTAAGGTACCTGCCCCTATTGCTTCAACTTTACAGACGTGATGGGTATGAATATCAACCCCAAAAAAAACAAAAGCTTTTTCGGGATCAAGACCTCTGGTTGAGAAAATCTGTGCAGTTTTGTTTTAAAGTATTAAAATAGTATTAAGATTTTTTTGAAACTGATATTTCAAGTGACTATACTAACTGCGGTCAGTGACCCCACAACATCATATTTTTTTTTTGTATCATATTTAGATATACTCATTACGTCTGCGGAGTTTCGCCAGCTAATTTAATTTGACCCTGTATATCAACATTGACTGTTTAGCTCCATAGGTATACGTGATGATTATCATTTAAAATGATAAAATTTGTAATTATCTGCAACAGCCCAACGTTTTGCCTCGTCTTTTTACAATTTGCGGTAAAGTATAGCCGAATACGAACAAATTGCAATATTGCTCATTGGTCATTGCATAGCAAATAGCGTGATAATTTCTAGTCTACAGACTGACCAGACTTATAGGGAATATCTATGCAAAAGAACAAAATCTATCCGGTAGTTTTGGCGTGATGCTGGAACACATTCAGACGAACGGACCAAAATTCAAAAAAATATTTGCAATAAATATCACTACTTGTACAAAAAACCAAGTCTCGCAACTCAGTTCTTCTATCGTAAAAAGTTGTGAGATCCGTGTATTATCAAGTCAGTCAATTTATTCAGTTCCCACTTAAGCGTCCTTTTGTCTAAAGTTATTACTGATGACTTGGCCATCGCATGAAAACACAATGTTTCTTTTATTTATTTCATTTATTAAAAACACAATTTATCTCACAAGTAATACATATTATATTAAATTAGATTGTTTAGTGCGATTGCCAAGTCAATCTATTTATTTAAAACATAAAAGATTTTTAATATTGATATGGTCACTATAAGATGTTGTTAGGTTAGCTAATTACGTAATAACTTAAGACAAAAGGACCCTTACGTAGGGACTGAATAAATTGACCGACATGGTGTTATATGGATTTCCCAACTTTTTACGATAGAAGAACTGAGTTGCGAGACTTGTTCTTTTTACAAGTTATGTTTTTGATGGCATCTCATTTCTTTTTGAAGATAGTCCTTTTCTTATTTTTGTATGTAGTCTTCCTCTTTTTCTTTTCCGGTACTAGTTCTTGAGTTTCAGCTACAGTTTTTCTCAAAGCCCACTCCCTGTCTCTATGGGCTTTTCTCGTAGGCTTTGATGTTACAATTTTTGACAAGTCTGGATGGTAAATGCTTCTTAGTTTCTTGTATTCACAAATTGAGGATTCCTGCGCTTTAATACTTCCAAAGTCGGCATTAATTAGATGTAAGCCGTCCAGACTTGTAACTCTCGAAAGTGCCACGTAAGCTTGACCGGATGTGAATAGTGTAGAACCGACATCCATCAGTGCATTATTTAGACTTAGGCCCTGACTTTTGTGTATAGTTATAGCATAGGCTATACATATGGGAAACTGTTCGCGATGAACATACATTCTATTAATGATTTCGAATTTAGTTTTGACCGAACTAAGCTCATAAAAATGTTCTTTATTAAATGTAATGTATATTTTCTTAATTATTTTTGTATTTTCCGGATCAACCTTTACTCTTTGCACTATACCAATAGAACCAGTAACTAAACCAAGACTCACGTCAATATTTCGCCTTAACATGACTTTTGCTCCTATTTTTATAATTATGTTCTCTTCCAGGCCCGCAGTCATAGAAGCATCGTCTTCATATTTTTTTATGAATTCACTAGATCTTTTTGTTAGGTATCAAGCAATGGGCAGCTCGCCGTCCGGTAAGGACCAGGCCCGGGTCGACGGCGCGTCGTGTTCCACGCACGCCTCAAAGAGATGTCAGCACCATTGACGGGGTCCGATAGGACCGATGCCTGCCGGGGTCGCGGATTGTTCGAAAGAGTTACCGTGGCCCTGGCGCACAGGCAACTGAACAACTGAAGGAACACGGGTGGGTTTTAGTCAGTAAGAGTCTGACACGCCCTTCCGCTCCGCCCAGAGCGGGAGAGGTCATTTGATGATTTCCCACCCAAAAAAAAAAAAAAAAAAGGTATCTCGGGCTATTTATGCTATCGACAGCTGTAAGTTTTCTTCGGGATGTGGGAGAGATTTAAGCATTGCAGTATTTAATTGTTGACACAGGTTTTTTGTAGGTAATAAGCTAACGGTACGAGTATCATCAGGAAGTTTCGAGAGGTGTTCAATTATTTCAATTAATCTGTTTTCATTTGAATTGTATTTGAGAGTCATTAATCTAGTCGAGAGTAAGTTGCGGTCTTTATGTGTAGTCATACCTTATCTTACTCTGTTTATCATTTCAACAAAGTCAGAATCATTGAGCTTTCGCATGTTAATTGTAAGTTCATCGTATATGCACAGTTCAATCCACAGATTCGGTATACTGAGGGAACCTAACCACTTGTTAGTTTCAGCAGTTGATAGTTTTTCAAATGGTGACTTTTCTTTCACCGGCGGAAGCTGTAAGAGGTCTTCGAAAACTACAAGATGTTTTTGTCCAAACCAATTCTGATCGTCGCTTGTGTAAAATATTTCAGATAAGCGTAAATGAATATCTAGCGGTATCTACATCACCACATGCGAGCTACACGTCACAATGACGTCACACAAGATCCTGCATCGCGCAAGCAGAGTTTACCGCGCAACTAGCATATATATAACATCCCGACATCAACCGTTGGGCAGTTGCCCACCAGACACAACACCCGTCTGGTCGGAGGATCCTCCCTTTTCAATAGAGTATGAGTGAGCTTTACACCCTGTTCCTCATACCTCTATACTGGTGACCCCGAAAATGAACGCCAGCGCAGCCTTCGTGCAAGTACATCAGCGTGACGTCCACATCACTTCCTTCAAGCTTTCGAGCGGCGAGTCACACAGCCAGCCAGCACCCACGGCTTCCATGGGTATTGTGACCACCAGCATGCAGCGACCACGCATACCTGGTCATCACCCTCAGCCTCATCAGCAACCTTGGCACAGCACACTGCACTCTCGGCCGGTCCACAAGCAGAGCCTTCAAACCCTCTCCTGGTCGACCCCAGCAGTCAGCCTCAACCCGGCACTGTACCACATCCAACGCACTGGAGCATAACGCAGTGCCACCCCGACTCACTGGGGTACCACCGCAGACAGTTCCGACTCACCGTGAACTATGCGGCACCCGGTTCCGACTCACTGGAACCGCACCTGGCCCTGGCAAGCATCACAAGATACAAGACTCAGCCCACTATCGACCTCCGGTCTCCGGGGGGGAATGATGTAGCGGCATCTACAAACGCCACATGCGAGCTACACATCACACTGACGTCACGCAAAATCCTGCATCGCGCAAGCAGAGTTTACCGCGCAACTAGCATATTATATATACAACGTCCCGACATCAATCGTCGGGCAGTTGCCCACCAGACACGACACCCGTCTGGTCGGAGGATCCTACCTTTTCTATAGAGTATGAGGGTCATACACAATATCGAGTCTCAAAAAGTTAAAAAAAATAAAAGTCAGTTAGCGATTTGAAATTTGGTATATATTTAAAAGTAATCATTAACAGCCTTACAAAAATATCATAATAGATCAGTCTTCATTAATTTCGACAAAAATCTCATTTTTGTATATTCTAGTCTAAGGTGAGATCGCTTAGTCTACAGAAAATAACAGAAATATACTTTAATTTAATATCTTATACTAAACAATCATGTAAAATTTGATTTGAATAACAATCATTAATACTTATTTTTCTTAATCATAATCATTCATAATATACCTAAGCAAAACAATCAAGTTAGGATCAATAAAAGAAAATCGAAGAATGTCCACATAAAAGACATATCCTCCTGTAGAAAAAATATTAATATATGGCTGCATCATTGGAATTATTCCATATTTTAGGAATTGGTCGCTTTTATCGGGGAAATGTTTCCATTGATGAATTAGTCTTCTGATTCTACGATTAGCCTTCTGATTCTACAGAAAAGATGTCTACAGGAGAGATATACACATAGTTAATAAAGGATAGCGGGCTAATTTTTGAAGTTAGAAATCCATGAAACGAGTATTTGCACATCACTCCCTAAAATATACATCGCCGGTATAATCAAACATTTTTAATCATTGTACTTACTTTTCAACACGTCACCAAGGAAAGACGCACTGAGGTTTGACAAAAACTTGTGTTATTGATTAAAAATATGTTTTTGTAATAATTTTCACACGCCGTTGTAAAACGTTTAATCGGTGACTGACAGAGACAAAAATGCTACCAACCTAACAAATAAAAACTTAAATACGTTCCTTTAAATGTAGATTTTTGACCTATTTTTTGCGTCCACAGGAAGAGACCAAGAAATTGAGAACACATGTTTATTAATTTTATTTCACTAATAAACACCTTGAATATTTTGATTAATAATTTAATGTAAATCTAAGTATATGTTGGAAATTGTACCAAGAAGACCTATGGAAAAACTAAATGTTAAATATTTTTAATTGCCACTGAAAGTCCAGTACTCATTATCCGAACATTCTACAGGAGGGGACTTTTTTCATTTAACATCGAATAAACATAATTTAAACGTAACGAAAACACCTTTATATTTGCATAGAATAATCCATTAATAATCAGTCTAAGAAAATAAATAGTTCAAGCGAGTAAATTTTTTATCAAAACGGTTTTACAACAAGCGAACACTTAATTTACAATGTTTGTGTATGACCCATGAGTGAACTTTACACCCTGTTCCTCATACCTCTATGAATATATGTTAAAGTAACATTGGATATCATCGACACTTCTTCTATGATAAACAACACTACTTCTTTCAAATCTCAGAACTTGGAGCACTTCATCAGAAAGTGGCTTGTACTTCGGTGTTTGCTTGTGTTCTACAGGCAGCTGCAATAGTCTATGTATAGTCAATCCATTCACATTGAATGCAGCTATTCCTGTTGGAGCACTAATTGCCACGTTTTTGTTTAAATACGTCTTAACCCAAACTTTCAGAGTTTTTATTAAAAAGATCTTTCCAGTGCCACCTGTTCCACTCACAAAACAGCGTAAAACGTCAGAGTTATTATCAGTTGTGTCCACTTTATTTGTGATCATATCGAAGACTATTTTTTGATCGACATTAAGTTTTGCGATCATACTTTGAAGATCAGTTTGCTCTTCTTCTACCAGATTGATTCTCTGAAAATCATGCATTGCGTTTGCAGCATCCACAGCTTCAAAGTCTAAAGGGTTTTCAGGACCATCGTCATCATCAACAATTTCCCTTTCTTCGTTTATCTCAGCAACTTTAGATTCTGTCATTTCAAATGCTTTTTGTATCTTATATCTTGACTCTATCATTAAATTACCATAATCGACTCCTTCTTTTAAATCTTCTTTCGCCAAATTAAAGACCTCCGTGTAAGTATCATACTCCATTTGAGTTCATCCAAGGAACGGTATGGCTTGAATACAAGAAGTAAAGAGAAGGAGAATTTTTCTGGTACTTGTTTTCCGTCGTAGAAATGGTGATTGCTCAAATATGGGTTAGCTCTTCTTTTCAGGAATTTTTTACCGTCATTTATCTCGTAGTACTCGAGTTTAGAGGAGACTGGGCGTGTTTTAACAATATCGTTATTTTGAGCGAAACTGTACAAGTTAGTAGTCTCTAACTCTTTAAGCTGTTTAGGATAGTGGTCATCAATCCAAGACTCGTAATAAATATCGGTGGGCTCCGGTTCTAGCATCATCATATCAGATTTAGATTTAACGCACCGGCTGCGAAAGATGTTGACGTCCAGCCATCGAATTGTTGTGGTAGGCATGCCAAGTAGAGTGTCATTGGCTTCCAAAGAACCGCACTCTCTACTAGATAAAACTCTAAGGCCAATGCTAAACATGCGGCTTCTTAAAAGTTTTGTAGATTTTATGTCTTGAAACATATCAGCAACGTGAGTTTTCTAGCTTTTGGTGGTATATTTAGTGACGTAATAATTTAAAATAGCTGTTTTTATTAAAACATCAAGCTTAACAGAGGATTAATTAAACTAATGTACGGCACTTACTGCCACACTCAAAGTTTTTTTTAATTTAATTTAATAAATTTGCTAACCCATTATTTGTCTATGTCCCATGTTATGTCCCATTCTTGCTTTTTCATTCCGTTGACCATTTTACAAGTTACCTTTGAACATAATTGTATCTAGGTACTTATCTACCCTTACTATTCCATTATCTGGGTATTATATACACTTATCATTCCATTATATTATATCTAGGTACCTATCTACACTTATTATTCCATTATTATTTATAAATATACAAGTACACTCAAATCAAGGAAAAACTAAAATATTTTGTAATTTCGGTACAGTTTTCTAGATACACCAACTGCATAAATAACTTTGTAATAAAATATAAATATAGGATTAATATATGGGATTACGAAATTATTTATGCAGTTGGTGTATCTAGAAAACTGGACCGAAATTGCAAAATATTTTAGTTTTTCCTTGATTTATACACTAAACACTAATTGTATTCTAAATTTGAAGCTTCTATGTCTGCTGGAAGTGCCTTAGACTTTTGATGATAGGTCAGTCAGTGAGTGAGTGACAAATTAACAAACTTTGACTAGTTATAATTTTTAAACTACTGGTTCAAATTGAATGAAATTTGAAATATACCGTGTTTATACAATGCCTTTACGGTTACTGAAGATTTAAGCTTCTAGTTTTATCTACAACGAAGTTATAGGGCGGTCGAAAATGGCCTGAACTGCTTCGAGAAAAGGATGGTACGGCCGTGCCGCTTGTTGTTGCTCGACTTGACGGGGGCACTACCGTGCCCCCAGATTTTTGCATTAGAATCGTTCCCAGACCTCGTAAAAACTACTTAAAAAAACAACAATGTGCAATTTTGACTTAGCTACGATTTTATTATATGTTTAAGGATGTATATATATTTAGATAAGTACGTGGGTAACTAATTACCTAATTAAGTCTGACTCGAGTGAAAATTCTCATGATGTCGAAATGATTGACGCATACACGGCATTGTAGGTAGTCACATAAGTTTGTCTACCGAATTCATTAGCAAACATCAATATTTACTAAGCCCAAAAATATAAACTTGAATGCTCTGAGTGATTAATACATTCTTAGACTCGCTCTTGACCAAGTCATGCTATCCGGATATCCGTCGTATATATTATCCGGATATCATTAGTCTTATTATCCGGATAAAACGAATAATACGGACAGTTCCTTTTTTATATTTTATTTCATCAAAATCAGTAATAATACAACATTTTACATTGTGTTATAGTAAAATAGGTATTCGCAATCGTGAAATTGTGAAAATTCATGCGATATCTTCAGTAACCCATCTCACGACACGATTAATAGATTGATCATAAAGATAGTGTGTTTTTGGGCCAAACCCCGGAGCTTGACTTTCGTTGACGACGGCGATGATTTTGAAGTAGTTCTCAGTGATTACCAGCAGCAGAGAGAAACTGAACAATCACTAACTTCAACAGAGCAAACAAGCAAAGAGATCGAAAGGAATAAAAAATAATAAATAATCTCGATGTTTTGTCAAGTCGTAAAAACCGTTCGAAGCAGAGGCGATTCGCTAGTTTTATAATATACTTACCTAATTAAGTTATAATTATTGTTTTCATTCTGTTATCAGTAGACATGCATGGCAACAGCTGGAGGATTTGTTGGATAGGATAGCCAACTGCAAATATATAGCTTTTGTTTATTTGCTGCCATAGCAGGCTTAAAGGCTGATCATGAATGACGGCAGTGAAAGAGTGACAGGTTGAATGATATGAGATAATATTAAGTGTAAGCAATATATTTGATCAGTGGAATTGTATACTCGTAGATGTTAAAAATAGGTTAATAATCGCTTAAATAAAGGATAAAGTGAAGGTCACGATGACTAGAGGAAGCTGGGAGGTGCTGCACCGGTCGAAGAAACATAGTTTATTATCATCTTAAGTTATGTTAAGTATAGTTTCAAACTACTATTATAAGTCTGTGCGGCAAAAAATTGACTGCTACTCTCTTACTGTTGCTGCTAAAAAGCCTTTATCGGACAGGAGCGGCCCTCATTAGATGAAATTTATTGCGATCACTAATCAGCGTCATTAGAATGATTCAATACATACTAACTAACTAACAAGGCAAGTAAAATAAAAGCTTGTAATAATAATAAAAAAGGACCTGTGCGAGGTCAAAAAATCTCTTATTTCAGCATAATGCTACGATATTAAAAAAATACCGTTTGTTTTATTGCAAATTCACCAACTAAAGAACAATGGCGAGAAAATTGTTCATAGAATTTACTAATTCTATCAACAATTTTCTCCTCTAATTATGTAACCGTGATAGATACCGACGAAATAATTTACTAATTTTTATAAATTCAATTTTTTGGTCTATCGAAGTCTGGCAAAAAAATCGTCATTAATGAAAACTTAGTTTACTAGTTTATTGATGATAAAAAATATTTTTCTGGCTTGTCTTCATGACTTGTGGCTAGCTGAACTTTTAATGTTACCATGTAATAAAAATCTTGGTCAAGTTACATAAAATGCTTTGCTTTACGTATTGGATTAATATACTTTGGACATACATTTCTGCATCAGAATATAAATATGAAAATAAAAATAATTGCCTGCGCTTAGAATAAATCGGTCATCATTTGACTTGACATAATTTGACATCAAGGAAATAATATCGTAGTACAGGCAACTTGCACAGAGTACAGCAACTTGTGTCTTGTCGTTCGTTGCTTGCGCGTGTGTCACGTTATTTTGTGTTTTCCATCGATTTGCCGTGATTTTCTACCTTATCGACTGCTTCTGCTTATGGACTCTGAGATTTATTGTTCACTGGGTGACTAGTGCTTGCCTAAGGATTCTGATTTATTTGCCTATACGACGACATTTTTCTGTGACTCTGGATTACGATTCTGCCTGATATCTTGGATTTTGTTGTGTGTGCATCGATTTGTTTACCACGATGGGAAGCAGAGATCTTGCAATGGCTGCAGTTAATAATAACTTACAAAGAGAAGTTTCTGGCAGTAAAGAAGCTGGACCAAGTACAAGGGGTCGAGCAGGAATAACAGAGTACCTACGATTGTAGTTGTTTTGTTGGAAGACGAACTGTTGGATGTTGTGCTTATACAATGACTGTAGTTATGGTATCTAGGATGGGCCAGACATCAACCAAATAGATTAGCACCCGCAGGTTTTCGTGATAACGTTGTGGTTAGGGATGATGAGCAATCTTTTTATAAAAAAATACATACATATTTTGTTTTTCAAACTCAAACTCAAAGTATTTATTTCCATTAAACCATTTACAGGCACTTTTGAATTGTCAAAGAGTCGGTCAGTTAGTCAGAATGTTGAAGCTAGTTGCCCATTCTAAAACGTAGATCTCTATGGAGAAGAACGGGCAAGAAACTCCAAGGACACTCTTTTTAAATCAAGATATTACAAAATCCTGGGTACATTATACTTGTTGCTTCTATATGCGAGAACAATGAAAAAAAAATATAAAGAAACAATTCAAAATATAAGATTAATAATAAAAATAAGCCGTGGCAGCTAAGAGATGACCAGTCTCAACTGACGGCGCCCGTTCACGAACATGACGCGTGGATCAGCACCATCCAGCTCAACCATTTTGTAGGGAACCGAATGATCCAACACACGCGCCACCAACAGTGAGACATTTAAGTGAGCATGACATAGTCTCAACTGCCATGCAGTCAAGTCAACATAATTATATAATAAAAGAATCCATGGTACTCACAATTACAAAATTGAAAAATGCTTCTAAATTATACAAAACTATAGTTTGCTATGTATTTGCTATTTTACTACATAAAAGAAAAGAGTCATTATAATATCTATTGAGTTATTCAATAATAAAACATATTTTATAAAAAATAAACAAACATTAAGTTCGCAATGTCAGAAAAATAAAAGGGGGAATAAGAAAGGAGTATCTCTTCCAAACATTCAAATTTTAACTAGTGCGCCCGAGTGGCTGTGGAGCAGGACCAGCATTAAGCCAAGCATTTTTATCTACTATATAGTCATTGAACTTGTAATATGCTTGTCTACATAGTGTGCGTTTAATGCATGTTTTAAATTTCTTCTCATTTAGTTGAAGAATATCGAGTGGTATTTTATTATAACATTTTACACAGTACCCCATAAAAGAAGTATGTACTTTAGATAACTTGAAACGTGGTTGATCTAATTTGTTCCTATTTCTAGTGTTGAAATTATGCCTGCCACTAATCTTAATAAAAAGATGCAGATTTTTTCGAACATACATAATGTTTTCATATATACATGTATATTGACAAGGTACCGTCACGATGTTAATTTTTTTAAACAGTTCCCTTAGAGATTCGCGTTTGCGGAGGTTGTAGATGGCTCTGACAGCCCTCTTTTGCAGAATAAAGATAGAATCAATATCCGCAGCCCGTCCCCACAGCAGAATACAGTAAGACATGATGCTATGAAAGTAACTAAAATATACTAGTCTCGCGGTATCCACGTCTGTTAATTGACGGATTTTCCAAACAGCGTAAGCGGCTGAACTTAGCCGCCCTGCAAGTGATGTTAAGTGAGGACCCCACTGTAGCTTTGAATCAAGCGTAATCCCCAGGAAAACCGGCTTTTCGACGAATTCTAGTATCTCCTTATTCAATACAACGTGACATTTACTACTTCTAACATTCGGTAACGCGAATCTTATGCATTTAGTTTTCTTCTCATTTAATACCAAATTATTTACAGTAAACCAATTATGAACCTTAAGCATGGCGTTATTTAAGTCGTCAAGCTCATGTGCATGTCTGTTTATTTTAAAAATCAGTGATGTATCATCAGCAAATAACACCATTTGAGGTCGGATTTTCAGTAAATGAGGTAAATCATTTATATATACTAAAAAGAGGAACGGACCCAATATTGAACCCTGCGGTACACCCATATTGACTTTTAAGCCCAATGAGTTTACACCGTTTATTTGAACTTGCTGCAGTCTATCATTCAAATATGATTTTACTAAGCTAAGCGCAAGTTTACCCAGTCCGTAATGCTCAAGTTTCAAGAACAGTGTTTTGTGATTCACGCAATCAAATGCCTTGGATAGGTCGCAGAAGATGCCTATTGCATCTTGTGCCTCCTCCCATGCGTTAAAAATATGTTTTAATAATGTAACACCGGCGTCGGTTGTACAACGTCCTTTGGTGAAACCATAGTGTTGATCGTGTAGGATGTTATTACGATTAAAATGATTGAGCATTTGATTTAACATTACTTTTTCAAACACCTTGCTGAAAACTGGCAAAACCGATACGGGTCTATAATTATTATTGTCTTTGCTGTTCCCAGATTTGAAAAGTGGAATTACTTTACTATACTTCATTGAATCTGGGAATACCCCTTGATCTACTCATAAATTAAATATTAAAGCTAAATAGGGTTGTTTTTTTTAAATTCCATAACCTCTGTACTACCCGAGAAAGTACGTCTCTATCATCAGCCATATTTTAACTACTGTGGGCGTACTATGGGAACTGTCGGTTATTGCGCAATAGAAGAACTGTTTGCAGTTCAAATCAAATTATAATTTACGAACAAATTAATCACACTACCGAATAACACACTGTAGGTACACGACACAACTATAGGTACAGAACGCCAAGGAGTAATAGTGTTCTGTGCATAACAAATAACTGTGGCTAGACTTATAATTCTGAAGACGTAGTCCGTAGTTTATTTTGCAAAAAAATTTTAAGTGGTAAATAGGTATTTCTATATTTATTTTTTGATTAGGGTTTGTTGTTGACAAGACATAACCTCTAGAACTGCGAACTGGAATATCTTTAATTCCTGACTTCCATTAAAAGTATAACTGAAGACAAAACTGTTTAGGAATTCAAACTCTGTACTTTTACAAATTTTTCGTAGGCCATGACCCTTTGGGACGCGTTCAACCAAACTGAGTCACCGCCAAATCCAGCCCCACCCGCACCAGCCGCCTGACGAGGTGGTCTGCAATGACTCTTTCAAAGAGCTTGCCCACCTCGTCAAGCAGCACGAGGGGCGGGTAAGCGGAAGGAAAGTCCGCAGGGCGCTCCGTCTTCTAAATGAGGACCAGTCCCCATCTTCCAACGAAGTGGGAACTGGCCCCCCTCCAAGCATGCGCTTAGGAGCCCTCTTAGTCGAGGCTCGAGAGCCTCCAAGGCCAGCACCCAGGCTTTTCCAGTAAGCCGTCGGGTCCTGGGGCGGTATTTTTGGCACTCAGTTTACGTACCGCCACTCTCAGCTCTACCTCGGTCACGTCAGGAGCATCGTCGTCGTCGTCGAATGTGTGGTCCTCAGTGGGCATTTCAAGAGGTGGAGCCATGGGTGGTGGAGTATTTTTCCCTCGCGAAGGGAACAGAGCGCTCACCACGCCCTCCACGAGCTGGAGCCGGAGACTGCGTCACCGGGTTAGCCCATGGGCGGAGTTTCTCCCGCACCATTTTGTTTGGGCGTCCCCACGGGTCCCTGTTCAGAGTCCCCAGCGACTCCTTGCGGGCCAGTCCCCTGGCCCGCAGGATCTCCGCTCGGAGGGCGGTCTTCCCTGCCCTGTAACCCTCGTACAGCTCCGCCTGAATGGCTTCCGTATCCGGATACGGAGCCTGCGGTGCCTTGTGTACATGCGTCGCGCAGCTACGCATGCCTCGCGCAGAGTCGTTCGCTCTGGCGACCACTAGTACAGCTGGCGCCAGGCGCGTCCAGGCTGGACCCGGGGCATTGCCACGTCACATATTTCGGACATGGCCTCCCGGAACCACTCCGCCTCGTCGTTTATGTCTGCAGGCCTGTCCGGTGGTGACACCCAGGCCTGCACAATCGAGGCTTCCAGGAGGAGCACCCGGTCCAGCTGCTTCAGCACCCACTGCGGACCACTTGGGGCCTGTCGGACCAGCGCACTCGAGGTCTGGGCGGAGACGTCAAACCGGATGTACCGGTGGTCGGAATACGTCTCCATCCCGTCCATGACGCATCAGTCAATGACACGCGGCGACAGAGCGGGGCTGGCGTACGAGATGTCCACCTCTGACTCACCCCGTATCCGCACACACGTGGGAACAGAACCCCAGTTTAGGACGACCAGGCCCGTCTCCAGAGCCCAGTCCTCCACCATCCTGCCCCGTGTGTCCGTATATCGGGATACCCCAAGCCGTGTTCTTGGCATTGAAGTTTCCGAGGACGAGCACGGGGAGGAAACGGTACTCGACGACGACGTCTCTCAACTCCGCAACTTTGAAACTCGGCGAGAGTTCGGTTCAGGGAGAAATATACCCGTACCACGACAATCTCCTCGAACCATGCTGCCACGCAACCCCGTCCGCGAGCGTTTGGCTACGACTGCTTATTGCCTATACGAATGAGTATTTGGATAGTGGTAAACTCGTCGGTTCCAGTCTCCCGAGTATTGCAAAACATTATTTGTTCAGGCCCTGCAATCTTGACAAATATAACGACAAAAATCGGTCGTTAAGTCTAATCGATGTCAAATTTCTTTAATAGTTGTTTAACCTTAGGCTTTCCAAATAAAGTTGAAAATCTATTAGAGGAATTTGACAACGATACGACTTAGCGACCGATTTTTGTCGCTGTCTAATGTCGAGACTGCAGGGGCAGGACAAGCTAACGATCAATAGATCGAAACACTATAGATTTGATAGTTTCACAAACGAATGAAGTTCGCCGTGTAATTTTCACAATCTCGTAACGCTCGCGAACGATAACCATATAAAAATATTTCAAATCTTCTGTAGAAACTTCTGGTACTTACATGGTATTGGTATTAATGACTTGTTATAATTATCAGGTAAAGCAGGACGTCACTACTTCGACGACGAGATGACACAACAAGCTGAGCCAGAATCACAGACTACTTGCAAGCTAACTGACCTGCGCGTCGCACATACAGGTTTACTGTCTAATAAAATTATGAGTAAGGATTTGAGTTACGGAAGCCTCGATTTTTATTTTCCGGTCCACATTATATTCTTGAATTACCTACCAGAAACTAACTCCAATGTCTCGTTCAACGAAGAAAAGAAGTGTCTTTGGGCATACTTTCGAGACGACTATGGCCGATATAGTCATCATAATAATGATGCTGTTTAGTGATCGCAATAAATGTCATCCGATGAGGGCCGCTCCTGTCCGATAAAGCCTTTTTAGCAGCTGTTGCAGAAAAAGAAAGAGAGACTTTTAATAGTAGTTTTGAAACTATCAATAACTTAAGTTGATAATAAACTATGTTTTTTCTATCGGAGCAGCACCTTCCAGCTTCCCTTTTTTCGTCGTGACCTCCACTTTCTCCTTTATTTAAGCGATTATTAGCCAATTTTTAGCATCTATAAAATTCGACTGATCAAGTTTATTTTGTTTACACTTAATATTATCTCACATCATTCAACCCGTCATTCTTTCACTGCTGTCATTTATGATCAGCCTTTAAGCCTGTTATGGCAGCAAATAAACAAAAGCTATATCTTTGCAGTTGGCTATCCTATCTTATCAAATCATCCAGCTCTTGCCATGGATGTCTACTGGTAACAGAATGAAAACAATAGTTACAAATGACTTAATTAGGTAAGTATATTTTAAAACTAGCGAGTCGCCTCTGCTTCGAACGATTTTTACGACTTGACAAAAAATCGAGATTTCTTTATTATATGTAAGTTTAATATTAATGTTTTATACACATAAACAAAGTGTACATAAATAATTAAATAAATAAACCTTCCGGAATAAATTTTCTAAATGATGGTGAAAACCGTATCAAAATCCGTTGCGTAATTTAGAAGAACACTGTGGTTTCACAGACATACTTGAAAAGCGACTTTGATTTTTTACTTTGATATAAATACCATAAAAAGACTATGCTCCACCTATAAAGAAAACGATTCTATGGCTCAGAAGCTTAGAAGGGTCTTAGTCACTTTTAGGGTGCCCGAGCGCACTTGAAGCAGCCAGTAAATACAAAACTAAGCCCTCAGCAACTACGTTAAACACAGTTCTTTGTTGTTAATTTGTTATCAGTACATTGAGATTACGTAGTTGGTACTTCGATATCTACAGATACTTGCGGTTGGCATATCGCATAGTTATCTATACGATATGCACTTATATTATACACATCTTTAAATATATAGATATTGTCATAGTCTTTACATATATTTCATTTCTTGAGGTTGTGTTGTGCCCAATACCAATGGAGGAACAAAAAGAATTGCCGTTTCCTTATGAATACAAGGAGCTGAAGCCTGAGGAAGAAGAATTAATTAAAACTACTTTTGGCTGTGAGTTATTTGTAATTTTACGTGTCTAGAAGGCCAAAGGTCAATTTTGCTTGAATCCAAGTTGCTGAAAAAAAAAATAGATGGACAACCTTCTTGTTGCCTGTGGTAATAAAGTTAGGTGAAGTGACACGGGTCGATTTGCAGGCCATGCAGGAATACCAACCACAGAGTATATTTTATATAGGGATACCAAATGCGGATGTTGGAAAAATAACGTCCATAAATAGTGAACACAGATCGGCCAGATTACATACGCAGAAGAAGCGGCTTACTTATGTCTGTCGGCTTTGAACAGAAATAACTAATAATGATAAAGAAAATAATTGTTTACACAAATCTCAGCCAGCAAGTAGTAACAAGAGCGTTTCAGAAGATACATTATACAATGTTTTTGCTGTCGTAAAAGACGTCAACGATATTATATCGAACTAGCAACTAGCACTGATGTAAAATGATTGTTCTATGTGTTTCCCCCAGCCATGCCTGCAACCTACATCCGTCTGGGTCCCAAAGGTTACTTAGTGTTCAAACCTTATAAGAAAGATGCTGCGAACATCTACAACATGCCCCTGAGACCTAGTGACGTGTTTGTCGCCAGTTATCAGAGATCTGGTGGGTACATAGTTAGAGTTACATCGAATTAGTTAGTCTAGTACTAAAAAAAACCGGCCAAGTGCGAGT
Organism: Dryobotodes eremita; assembly: GCA_917490735.1. NCBI lineage: Eukaryota > Metazoa > Arthropoda > Insecta > Lepidoptera > Noctuidae > Dryobotodes > Dryobotodes eremita. Next base: position 16,602,144 of record OU823255.1, read on the forward strand.
CGGACTCGCACATAAAGGGTTTCGTACCACAGTACAATATGAACACAATTTTTTCATTCGTTAAACAAAAACAATAGACGCAATATCAAAAAATTTAAAAAATTTAAAAATTAAAGGCCCCCTTTTAATTTTTAAATTTTTTAAATTTTTTGATATTGCGTCTATTGACACTGAAAAACACACACTGCAAATTTCAACTGTCTACCTATTACGGTTCATTAGATACAGCTCGCTGACAGACGGGCTGGCGGACTGACGAACGGATGGACGGATGGACGGACTGCGGAGCCTTAGTAATAGGGTTCTGTTGGGACCCTTTAGGTACGGTACCCTAACGAAAGGGAAATTAGTGATGTACTCGAATCTCCGTTCGGTTTCCTCAACAACATAATTCCCTTTTAGCATACAATTCCACTCTTAACTCAAATACGTATTTCTTATTGTAATTAAATGATTTTTCAGGAACTACATTGACCCAAGAACTAGTTTGGTTGATTGCAACCGATTTGAATTACGAAAAAGCGGCAGAGATACCCCTTACCCACCGATACCCTTTCTTGGAGTGAGTGCACAAATTAAAATTTTATTTTTATACACATATTGTAAGGTACTGTGCCAAATAAATATTTTTCTTTAATTCTTACAGATATATGTATGTATTTACTGAAGACGTAAGTTATATATTGCTAGACTTTAACCTTAAAATGATTGATTACAGCGGTTTTATGTTCTTTGACGAAGACACGCAAGAACAACACGTGGACGCAATCGCAAAAACAGAAGAAGTCTTTGACAGAGAGAAGTTTTGTGAATTATTGAGTCTCATGGCTAAGCCAGTGAGTCCATTGCTGGCCGCAGCTCCATTGACGGCTACTCGCTTCATCAAGACACACTTACCTATGACCCTGCTACCCCCCAAACTCCTGGGTACTGCGAAAATGGTATATGTGGCTCGGGACCCAAGAGACGTAGCTGTATCTTGCTATCATCACGCCAAATTGTTTAAGATGTCCGGCTACCGGGGAGACTTCAAAGACTTCTGGAATCTATTCCGTAAGGACCTATGTAAGTAGAGAAAATTTATGCAATTGTTGTGCAATTGTTCCTTATGATGACGTCCTGTCATTGGAATGATCAATGGAAGAAGTTTAGGATCTAATGGGACCTATTCGGTGTTAGGCTTGTTCTATTGGCCTCTACATGGCACGCGAAAACGCGGTAGACCTTGACGGAGATAGCGGGATGAGCTCGACTCTTTAGAAGTGTAGTCGTAGTGACGACCTTGCTTTCACATTTTCAGCTGCAGTGGTTAAAGCTATACGTTGATCAATCGGTTCAGTTATTATAGATTCTAAAACCCCCAATTCTTATGGAGAAGAAAGCATACAATTATAAAGATTTGTAATAATGTGTAAACGTGTAAATATTCATTCGCAGTTTCACTATTGCCCTATTTCGAGCACGTCAAAGAAGCTTGGGAGAAGCGAGATGACCCCAACATGCTGTTCTTGTTCTATGAAGATCTATCAAAGGTAATATATGTTTTATGGTTTCCCGAGTTAAGCAGAGCCATAAGATGATTAGATCTTTGATAACGTTATCATGGACGTGCGTCAGCGTCAAGTGAAATATCAGCAGTTGGTTGTCAACACAAAGAAGTGCACAGTCATCGTTTACACGTAATATTTTACAGTATGGCAACAAAATTATATTATAAATACACGCTTTTTGATCATTAATCGGTGGCCTATGATTCTTGACTTTGGCAGATTACCAATTCTTCCCATAAGAAGATTAGATCTTTGATAACGTTATCATGGACATGCGTCAGCGTCAAGTGAAATATCAGCAGTTGGTTGTCAACACAAGGAAGTGCACAGTCATCGTTTACACGTAATATTTTACAGTATGGCAACAAAATTATATTATAAATACACGTTTTTTGATAATTAATCGGTGGCCTACGATTCTTGACTTTGGCAGATTACCAATTCTTTTTCGTTATCTTCCTACCTTCCGTGGTAAAACGCAATCAAAATCTGTATATTTAAGGCTAATGCACCACCAACAGTGAAAGATAGGTTTGCGGCAATTTCATGACAACGAATCCCTACTAGTATTTTGGTAGGTGGTTTAAGAATAAGGACTTGACTGATCATGGTGGGCCTAGTTGAGATCACCTCAAAATGTCATGAGAAAAATTTAAAGCCATAAATAATCACATTAAATTATATTTCAGGACTTGCCGGCATCCATTCGGCGTGTCGCAGACTTCTTCGGCAAACAACTTAATGAAGAACAAATGAATCGCCTCTGCGATCACCTGAGCATCGAAAACTTTAAGAATAATAAGTCTGTGAACTTTGAAGATATGAGGGAATTAGGACTTCTTGCAAAGGACGAAACTTTTATAAGGAAAGGTAAGTCGTTTTTCCTGTACTGCTACTGAGCAGCACTATTAATTGTTTAAGTATGATACCAATGGTGATCACTGATCAATGCTCGTGCTCTCTCTGTATGACAAGAGTCTGTGGCGTTATTGTGCATTTGTGAGCGCACTGTATTATGTTTATTTAAGTATTTATAAGTTAGTCAGGAACGCACCCGTGTTAAGTGGCAACACTAAGCCACAATCCGGGGCGTTACCCACAACATTCCCGTTCACGCAAGTACCGCTCATGTTTATAAAAATATCTTGAACATTTTCTCGTGTTAGTCTAAGTAGCGTTTACATTTTTGTTTACTTATGTAGTCTTTACCCAATTAGCATTTTTTCTTTACTATTTCTATAATGTTTTTATCTTCTCAATTTACATATTTTTTTCTTTTAATGATTGCATATTAACATTGAATTCAAGTACTCTTTTTTTACATACGAGTATTCTATTTTTTTTAAGCTCGTTGAGTTTGTGTTTTTACGCTTAGATTAAGTTTTTTTGTTATTGCTTTTTTAAAGGTTATTCGTTCAGTTGCCCACCCACGGTTAACGATTATTATAACCGCTGCACATTTTGGTCTGGTGTTTATGTCTGCGTATTAGTTGTTTCATTCCTCATTCCTTACAATCGCGGATCTTTTCACACATTTAACCAACCTACTTCACAAAAGGCTGACTGACATAGCTGACGCACTTCAGGCACGTTTAACAGCGCTTGAAGCTGAAACCGTAGCTCTTCTCGCCCTACAAGAACAGTTTAAGCCTCATTTCACCACTGCTGCGGCAGTTTCTGTCAAGCTGCCACCCTTGTGGACTGATAGGATCGCGGTATGGTTTGCTCAAGCTGAAGCACAATTTCTTCTCGCTGGTATTTAAACGGATGCTACAAAACTTAGTCATATTTTCAGCCAAATAGATGAAATAGCAGCCGGTGAAATCGTGGGCATTGTCACCAACCCACCTGCTGAAGGCAAGTACTCGTTCTCGCAAGAATCGTTTATCAATTTCTGAAGAATAGCGAATTAAATGACTCCTTAGCGACGAAGAACTAAGACACAGAAAACTATCACAGTTCCTCCGTCACCTACGGACACTCGCAGGAAATACACTGACCGATAACAACATCTTGCGTCAGTTATGACTTCGCCACGTGCCGCAGCATGTGCAAGGCATCCTTGCAGTCCAGGGTAATTTCGGCCTTGACAGGATAGCGGACATCGCCAAAAAAATTTGTTCAGGCTCACCCAGGTCCTGCAACCATGTACGCAACAACAGCCTCACCTTCGTCCGTCCAAATGGTGAGCAGGAGAATAGAATTATTAACGTCCGAGCGATCGCGGTCTCGTAACAATTCCAGAACACGGAGCAAAAGTACATGCAGAGCCAATGATAGCGTGGCTGTTAAATACTGCTGGTACCACAAAATGTATGGCCCCAAGGCTTAAAAGTGCATTTCTCCGTGTAACTGGAAGTCGAGAAAACCCGACAAGCAGTAAGTAGTGGCGGCAACTGATTGTGACAGCTCACAACCTATCAGCCGCTGTCTTTTTATAACCGATCAAGAGACAAGATGTCAATTTTTGATTGACACCGGATTGGACTTATGCTGCTATCCTCATCGCTGGCTAAGGAAGTCCTCCGACTGTGAACTCTGCGCCGCTAATGGAAGTAGAATTAAAACATACGGCATGGTGACCTTAACGCTCAACTTCCGACTGTGTCTCCAATTCGTCTGGGCTTAGTCGTTGCGGATGTCAACAGCACCATCATTGGTGCGGATTTTCTAGCATACTACCATTTGCGGCCAGACTGCCGTACCAAACGTTTCATTGACAGCATTATAAGTCTATCATTTGTTGGTGTCACCGCTACATCACACCAACCGAATGTCAAGGCCGTCGCCCCGACGAATTCTGCTTCTGCACAAGTGCTCGCGGAGTTCTTGGAGATTACTCGTCTTCCTGGTTTACATATAATAATCAAACATAACACGGTAAATTTCATTAAAACAAGCAATGGGCCTCCAATTTCTTGCCGTGCTCGCCATCTGGCACCTCAAAAATGAGATCATACATAACATAACGTACAATCAGGACTGTAGGTATTCCCCGAAGGATTAGGCAGAGGTGTACCTACACCTATAGTAGGTACATTCACATTTCGTTATAGCATCGAAATATTAAAGAAAAACAGGGGTGGAGTCTATTGCCATCAACCGGTTACAAATCCAGATTTTGGGCTGCTACTTATGAATTCCTAATGGAAAAACCCAAAAACACTTTGCCTGACCTGGAAATCCAACTCAGAACCTTGTGCTCAACATTAGCGCTTGCAATCACCAGACAAACGAGGCAGAACGAACTTTATACCTACCTAAGTATTACTTAATTGGTCGTATGTTGATCGTGGAATTACCTTTTTTGTTCAGGTAAAACCGGAGGCTGGCGTGCATATTTCGACGAGGAGATGACGCAACAAGCTGATCGCTGGATCGAAGAGAATCTGCTAGATACTGATCTGCGCTTCCCACACATGAATTATTAACAAATGGAATTGTTTTATTTTTTTGCCCATTAATGTTAATATATTATTTTATTTGTGGCTTTACTATTACTGTTTTCCTGTAACACTGCTTATTAAAAAAACGAATTGTTTTAAGTTACTGCCCATTAAAGTAAATATTTTATTTTATATATTTATTACTATTAACGTTTTCCTGTAACTCTGCGTCTTACAGGAACACGTTCTGCACAGTTTTTTTTATTTCTTATTTTTACGAAATTCGAAGTAAATCGTCAGCGGTCAATCCGGCCGAAGGCCATTTCTGCCGATTCTCTTTGACGCAGACAGGCCCTTAATTAAATTATTTTTCAATACACTTCCTCGAAAACTGGTTCTTATCGCACTACGATTAGGTTTAACATGCAACGTATTTCATACGCGTGCGTTTTTTTTCATTTACCAACACGTGTGCGGAAATAAAAATTGCCACAGTTAACTAAACCTATATGTACTTAGTCCAAATTGGTTCAGTGCCTATAGTCAGCGGTGATTGCTTTTTTAAATCTCGGCAAGGAGATATGCGTCTTTACGGCGTTATTATTTTTTGAATATTTAAATTATGTCTATCTCTCTATATCATCTAAAACCATGATTATTACAAAAAAATACGTTTATGAAAAAATTAACATTTATTTGTGTTCTAAACTCAAAAATATTTGAATTTTCTATTTTTCATATTAGGCTGTTTAGCGGCTTTATACCTTTGCCTGTCCTTTAACCGGCGAAGGTAAAGTGCGGGAAAAAAAGCAAATTCAGTCTTATTTATTTATAGACAAAAATATTTTTCGTTTTTTTGTTTTATTTCTTCAAAAGTGTATTGAAAAATGTCGTTTGGTACACGTGGACATTTGTTATTGCAGGTCTCGGCTCCATAACACCCTCGCTTACGGCTCGTGTGTGTATTCCGCCTCTAATGCAATAACAAAAAATTTCTCCACTTGTATCAAAATGTACTATTTCAACACGGCCGAAAAGTGGCTTTAATTGCACCGCTCTTAGGTTCATAATGCAAAGAATTTTACACGTGTACTTTTTACTTTGCATTGCCGCTCTATTGCGCCACAGATACTTATAGATTTACTAGTCGAAGATGTGCGATTTTTTTGTAATCTCAGAAAAGAGCCTGCTTTGTTATGCTTATTTTTTTTGTAAATATACAGACATCAAAAGTTTGTCAGGATCAATCACGTTCCTGCCAGTTACAAAAAATCAGGTTTTTTAATTATATTTTTTGTAACTCCCATGGATAGTTTTTAGTTTCGTTCTTTAAAGAGGGAATAATTTTTTAATTTCGGCGAAAATATAAAATCTTCTGTCACGTCGTATTCCTATATAATCGGGCAATGGTTTGACGCCAAATCAGCAAAATTTCTGCTATACTTCTGAGTGTAGTCAATATAAAAGAACGTTATTATGGAGAGAAGACGTCATTACAGCCGAGAAGAAATGATCAGAAACCTGGGAATGTTGGAAGCTGGTTCTCGGCAACGTGCTGTGGCAATCGCTTTTGGCACTACGCAGTGTTATAAGTCGACTCCGGAAACGTTACCGCATCACTGGCAGCGTGGCAAAGCGACACGGATGACGCTTGGACACGCCGAAAATATCGCTCAACGAAATCGTACAATGACCGCGATGATGTCAACATCGTCCAGCTATGAAGCGTCGTAACCAATTACGAAGCTTCATCGCTCTTCTTCAGGTATGTGAATAAGCGATCAAACCATAAGAAACCGCTTGCATGAAGTCAATCTCTATTCCCGAAGGCCGCTACGTGTACCACCTATTGACCCACATAATCGCAGAGCCCGCTTACAATGCGCTCGTGAATACAGAAATTGGGCAGAAGAAGAGTGGCGTTTTGTGTGTTTTTCTGATGAATCTCGCTTTCATATGAGGCCAGATACTAGACGTACACGGTATTGGAAGATCCCTGGACGCCAAGAATGTTTAAAATCATGTCAGGAAGTCCATGCATAAAATGGAGGAACAATCATGATATGGGTGGGTATTTGGATCGGCGGAAGAACTGAACTGATTTGGATCAGAGGCAATGTCAATGTACAGATTTACGCTGAAACGATTCTATCAGATATTGTCATTCCTTTGCGGACCCAATTTGGTGCTTAATTTTTGCTTATGCATGATAAAGTACGTCCACACACTGCCAGAGTCGTTGCAAACACACTTGCCGCATCTAATATCAACGTCCTCCCACGGCCTGCTCAATCGCCAGATTTGAATTCCATTGAACCCGCATGGGATATGCTTCAAAGAATAGCTCTGCCAAATATGGATTTCGTATACACACCAGAAAATCTTTTTCGCCTGTTACAACTGACGTGGGCGGCCATTCCGCAATGTGATTTGGATGAACTCATATTGAGTATCCCGAATCGCTGCGATTGTGCTATACGCGTTAACGGCGGAAATACAGACTCTTAATTTTTTATTTTACGCAACAAAAACCACTAAAAACTTTTATTTTTATCTTTTTATCAATGTCAGGATTAACTAAGGTGAAAAATCCAGCATAAGTAAAAATCGCGAAAAGTCTTTATTAATGCAAAAGCAGACAGTACTTCGTCGATCTACATATACAAAAACATCTTATTTAATCAATCTAAATATACATTTTTGTTTAATTTAAATAGGGCAATGGTAAAATCATATCTTTTGACAATGTTACGGCGTTACTTTTCGCAGAAGACTCATGGGCTGGTGTCTACCATTAGGTACACAGAAAAAGGCTTTGATACGGTTTTGGCTTGGTTATAAAATAATGTCCTTACCCTTAACGTCGACACTAAGTATAAAGCTTTCTCTTTCACTAACAAACGCAAGAATTGCTGTCCCATTTCCACATTAAAGCGCGCTCTTGCGTTGACACAAAATTTGATACCTATTCCTGTCCCGTTTTCCCGTTTTTGGCAATGTGTCAGTCTCATCAGACATATTGCATAGCATTATGAGGTGGTGCTCCAAAATCGAACATCTTAAAATTGGAAAGAGCCCAACGGGTGGTTTTATATTTGTATCAAACTGTAGATCTTTACAAACACTTCCAAGTCGTGTCAGTGAAGCAACTTTTTGTTTTATAGACTGTTCTCAAGAAGCACTCTTCCGGGGCGCCCAGTGTCGCGCCGACAAAAAATGTTCCAGGACAATCTTCTCAAGGTCACGCAGGGTACCGGGGCAATCCAGTGGATATAATACAATAAATCGTTTTACCACGATCTATAACCTAACAACAAAGGCTTGTAAAAGTGCTCTAGTTGAATGACTCCATAACTTAGATTATAAAGCAACTGAGGAATTACTAACTCATCCAATATAGGTCCATCCTACTAATTTCCCTACACATAATAGATCACCCCTTTTTTCCACTTACTTCGCTTTAGTTTTATAGTTTTTAATCTGTGAGTTTATCACTGATTTTTAAGTTATCCCTTCACATTTACTAAATAACTGATTAAATTTACATACTGTGTGGTGGGACCCTGGTGATCTGCTAGACAGGTATTCCTAGCGAAGACACCGGTCTCTCACAAACTAGTGTCACATAGTTTTTAAGCTCCTCTAAATTAATATGATGCCATTATTTGTGAAGAGAAAATAAAGAAGAATGGTCAAAAACAAAAAAAAATTACCCAGAGCGAACAGATACAGAATGTAGCTCAGAATTTTAGTGATATTTAGTGATATCTTTCTGTAAATATTTCACTTTAAGATTCGATGGCTAAATGTGTGATATTGTGCTATTTGTTTTTCATCAGGGGTGATTATTTTTCTTTAATATATCTTCGATTTGGGTATACTCGACGATATAAATATATACATACATACATATAATCACGCCCATAATCCCATAGGACTAGGCAGAGACTGCAGATTGTCTAAATCAACTATTCACAGCCCACTTTTCACCGCTTTTCTGCGAGACTCAGCGTGATGAGTGGCGACCTCTGTTGCCGACGTTCAAATTTGTCTTAAGTCTCATCTAAGTCTCTTACGACTTAGTCGACTTTTACGACACGCCGAGAAGAAGGCGTTGGTGATATTCGTAATCAACTCCACACGGCTTAAATAAATAAATACACACATATACAATAAATACACGATTTAAATACATTATTCAATAGTGTTATTACACTTTCATGATTACACTTTTATGAATTTGAATTGCAAACTATGATGGAAAAGCTAGCCGCTAAACAACCGAGATTGGTGGTTGGATTATGTTATCTTTTTAATATTTTTTTATTATTATTAACGCCTGTTAAGCAGAGCACCTGTCATCTTATCTCTACACCACCCTTGGTTGACTGGTAGAGAATGCCTAAGGCATTAAGTCCGCCTTTGTATGTATGTTATTGTGTGCGAGAAGTTTAAATAAATAAATAAATAAATTGGTCAATTGCTCTAGCCCACTGCTGCTTCAGGACAACTCTAGACCACACACTGCACTACAAACTGACGCTAAATTAGAGGAACTGCGATTGGAATGTCGCCGACAACCACCATACTCCCCGGACCTTGCTCCAACAGATTACCATTTTTTACGGAATTTACACAATTTCTTGCAAGGAAAAAAATATCCATTCCGATGAGGCAGTCAAAACCGCCTTCACAATTTTTCAGTCAATGAACTACCTATAAAATGGCGAAAGTGCTTAGATAACAATGGTACATGTATACACTTTGATTGGGGTGCGTCTCATATCATTTCCCGTTTCTTTTTTAATACAAAAATATTAACTAATCTAATCTATGTTCGTCAAAAATAATTTACATAAATTTGCTCGCGTAACTAGTCAGCGCCGTTGTGATCGGTTACAAACAGTCGGATCTAGAACTGCACTATCTGTATACTGTTTCTGTGAAACAGTATTTTTGTAATGGCTCCGAAGGTCTATAATAAATTACCAAAATGTATAAGGAGTGAAAATAGTGTTTGCAAATTCAAAAGTAAATTGTATTTATTTCTAATAGATAAGACGTATTACTCCATCGAACAATTTTTAAATGATAAAATATGACATTACCAGCTCTAATGTAATTTACCATTGACATGCATGTAAAAACTAAATTTTTATTTGAATTCATTAGCAAATAAATATCAATATTTACTTATACAGAAAATATTAACTTGAATATTCCGAGTGATATCTTGAATATTCTTTTGACTAGGGCATGCTATCTGGATATCCGTCGATTACATTATCCAGATATCATTCGTTTTACTATCCGGATAAAATGAATAATACGGGTAGTTCCTTTTATATATTTAATTTACCAAAATCGTTATAATACGAGGGCGGCACTGAAAATTTCGGGAATCAAGGAAGTGACACAACATTACTATTTAAAAATGTATTTATTGCTTTTCGAAGTATTCTCCGCGAAATTTGACACATTTTTCCATACGATGGAACCAATCATTGAAGCAACCATTCCATTCGGAAGTTGGGGTCTCCAAAATAGCCGTTTTGTAGGCGTCCACAGCTTCTTCAGGTGATGAAAATCTCTGTCCACGCAATTTATTCTTTATTTTAGGGAAAGTATAGAAATCATTAGGGCTTAGGTCGGGGCTGTACGGCGGATGGTCTAACAATTCTATGTTTTCTTGCTCTAAAAACTCTTTTGTTCTGTGCGCGGTGTGAGAACTCGCATTGTCGTGATGGAGGATGATGCGGCGGTTGCAGTTCTCTTTACGGAGTTCAGAAACGACCTGTGGCAAAAAAATGCTAGCATACCATTCTGCATTAACCGTTCTTTGTCCCTCAAGAGGAATAGTCGTAACATGGCCGGTTTTGGAGACAAACGTGGCCACCATTTTTTTTGCAACACTCCGTGAACGAACAATTTTTGTTGGCTTTAACTCATTTTCGAACACCCAAACTCGTGACTGGTTTTTTGTTTCGGGTTCGTACGCGTATATCCAGGATTCGTCACCTGATACGATGTTGTATACAGCATTTGAGGATCCTGCGTGGAATCTTTCGAGAGTTCTGACGCACCAAGTAACGCGAGCCGCTTTTTGCTCTTCACAGAGCGAATGCGGTATCCATCGGGAAAGCAACTTTTTTACATCTAATTTTTCATGCAAGATTATTTGTATTTGACTCATGCCAATGTCTAAAGTTGCCTGAATTTCGCTTTATGTCACATGTCGATCTTCCTCAATCAGCTTACGCACAGCATCAACGTTTTCTTGGGTGACTGCAATTTTTGGACGACCTTGACGGGGATCATCACTGAGCTTGACACGTCCACGTTGAAATTCAGCAAACCAGCGATAAATTGTGGTTTTGGATGGGGCTTCATCACCAAATGCAGAAATCATCCGGTCAACACACTGTTTTTGTGTTAAACCACTTCGAAAGTCATAATAAATCATCGCTCTTGAATTTTCTCATTTTCTCAACGACTAAACAAGTTTGACAAAACCTTGTGACAAGACCGAGAAACTTTTTTTAAATAAATAAATGGTATTCGATTTTTAAAACCAAGGAGTTTTCAATTAAAAAGATTTTAATATGACAGGAACAGTGGAAATATTCCATTCCCGATACTTTTAGTGCAGCCCTCGTATAACATTTATTTGTGTTTTAGTAAAATAGGTATTCGTAATTGTGAAATTGTGTAAATTCTTGCGATATCTTCAGTAATCTATCTAATGACAATGACTAGATTGATCATAAAGATCATTCAAAAATGTATTTAAAAGCCCAGAGCTCGCATTTCGATGACGACGGCGGTGATGATGACGTAGTACTCAGTGATTACCAGCAGCAGAGAGAAACTGAACAATCTAATGATTGTTCAGTTCAGTGTAATGAGAGTCATCTTTGAACTTGTCTGTGACGTATTTTATATAAAACTTACATGTAACACCTACCCTACATGGATCGTTGTTCATTTCAGTTGGGTAACACAGGCCAGAAGAAGGCCGTGACAAAGAGAACAACAGACGCAGTGAAGAAGGAGGTGGTGTCGAACGTCTCGTCCAACGGCAACACGCTCAGCAAGCCGCCACTTGGCCCGCCGGTTGCGGACAACGCTCTGCTGCCTGACGTCATCGCGTGGAACGACACAACAAAAACGATTCCTATTATTTCCGCTTGAATTTTGTGATTTTCTATAAGTGTATGATAGTTTTAACGTCGTTCGAGGGGGCGAGTCGTTAGGTGCTCGTTGGGGAGTCTGCTCCCAATTTTACAAACTTATTTAAATTGCAATGTTTGTATGTATGTAAGTATGATTGTTCTGGTCAAATCTTGCAAGCTAAATTAAAAATCTCTTCCTCTTGTCCTACGGAGTTGAAATTTCACACGTTGATTCTGTTCCGAAGACAATGCATTTTTATTATGCATGACCTGATTCTACACCCAGGATTGGCTCCAGAAGAAGGAACTCCTTAACGGTCAATGGTGCAGGAAATTTCACACGTTGATTCTGTTCCGAAGACAATGCATGACCTGATTCTACACCCAGGATTGGCTCCAGACGAAGGAACTTTTTAACGGTCAACGGTACAGACACGAAAATTTTAATATATCTACGTATTTAATTATGGTAGTTTCTCCTTAAGTCCACCATGACCTAGCTGCTGCACCCAGGATTGGCTTCAGTCGACGGAACTCGTCAACGGTCAATAGCAGAGACACAAAATTTTGTATACGCATAAAATTATGATAGCTCGTTCTAAAATATACCATGATCTGGCTGCTGCACCAAGGGTTGGCTCCATACGAGAGATCTCCTCATCGGTCAACAGCACAGGCCTGAAATTTTCTTTAAGTACTCATTAAATTATGATGATAGCTCGTTCTAAAGTATGGCATTACTTGGATAGTGCAATTCGGATGGCTTCACACCATGACTTGTGTAAAGGCGTATTTGGGTTCGTTGGATTTGTCTTAACAAGTACCTTTCAAGAGAAGGTGATGGAAGGGATATTTAAACAAATTCTAATGCTAAAAAGTACAAAATAAAATGTAAGAAAAAACGTTTTTAAAAATAAACTTTAATGCACTAAAAAGTACTAAATAAAACTTACGTTAACATTGAACTTTAATATTTTCTTAAAAGCTTGAGGCGTGAACGTTCTTCTTACACTTTAAGATTCGCCGCAAGCTTACTTACATTTACATTAGCATTGTTTAATTAATGCTAGGGCTTTCTTAAGAAGTTTTTAATATCCATGTATACTTAAAATATGGTGTTACAAAGAAAACTGGAACATAGTATATTACTGAAATAAATGTTTATCACCCTTTTATGTCAAAGCTAAAATTTTAATTTAAAGTTTCATCTGTGGAAAGCGCATGTCAGTATCTCGCAGATTGTCCTCTATCCATCGCTCGGCTTGTTGAGTCATCTCCTTATCGAAGTAGTCGCGCCAACCTCCCGCTATGCCTAGCGAAAGAAAAAGTTCGTCAACAACAACAAAAGTAAATAATAATTTGATGATTCTAACGAACACTGGACGCTTAGATATCAACACGTTAACTGATACACTGGACACTACTGCACAATAAATGTGTTCAGTTTCAAGTGTTGCACATACAACAAAAGTTAAATACACGCTATTTTTTATTCATAGAACTAGTTTATCTCCTAAAGAGAAAGTCAAGGTTCCGCTTTGTAGCGTACCTTTTCTGATAAAACCTTGTTCGCCGGGTATCTGAAGCCCGAGCACCTTCATGACGTCAAAGTTGACAGACTTGTTGTTCTTGAAATTGTCGATGTACAGGTGGTCGCACAGGCGATCTATTTGTTCATCTGTGTACTCTTTATCGAAGAACTTGACTACACGGCGAACAGATGTTGACAAGTCCTGAGAAAGAAATAACACACCTTTTATTAAATAACAACACATTACACCTGTATTCAAGGGCGGATACAGGATTTATTTTTGGGCCCTGCACATGGGCCAAACAGATAAGCAATGACCCCCAAAGTTGCCAGCTGAGAGAAAGACGATTGGTCAGCGTCCTTTTCGCTAATTGACTCTCGAAGGACAACGAGTGATACATTTTGGGAATATTGTTTTTGCTATAAAAACCCACTTTTAATACATATGATGTAGCGTCATATATAGGTGTATATACGTATATACAACGTGTCCCAGAAATCAACGTCAAGCCGAAAACGGGCAATAGGCCAAGTTGTGACAACTGTCAACTATTAGAAAAATAAAAAAATTAATCTTGGTCGTGTACTTTTCAAATTTTATGGATTCAAAAATAAATCTCAAAAAGTGACACAGTATTTTTTATTTTTTTTTTTGTTTGGGAAATCATCAAATGACCTCTCCCGCTCTGGGCTGAGCGGAAGGGCGTGTCAGACTCTTACTGACTAAAACCCACCCGTGTTCCTTCAGTTGCCTGTGCGCCAGGGCCACGGTAACTCTTTCGAACAATCCGCAGCCCCGGCAGGAAAAAGTGACACCCTGTGATGATCTTTCAAGTCCTGTGACTACAAATATTAACGTTTCGTCAGTTTTTTTTTCTGTGGCGTAACCATGAATAACCCTTCTGAAAATTACAGTTAAAAGTTATAACATAACTACCTCAGTTTTAAATAAAATGTTAGATTTTTGCCCAACATTAAATTCAAAATTATTACATCACCCAACTTTAACCGCGTGTAGTGTAAAAAAAATGTACTACACTATTTTGGAAAGTAACTTTAAAAGATGGCGCGTTTAGTCTGAATTCCAAAATGGTATGCCACTTACTAATTGCTACTTCTTAATTGAGGAAAAAAGTTATTTGTTAGTTTTAGGTGCGTTTGAAATAAAATTCAGTTGTTGGATTTCTTTAGTTATAATTTTTATTAAATCAGATTTACCAAGTTTATATTAATTGTTCGAACTGTCTGCCTTCAGCTGCAATGCAAGCTCTACATCTCTTTAAAAATGATCGCGTAATAAGACTGGCGTATCTTCTCGAGTTGATGTATTCAGCGGCTTCTGCAATTCTTTGGTGCAGCTCGTATAAATTTTGAACTCGTTTAGAGTACACGATATCCTTTATCGTACCCCAGTAAAAGAAATCTACACGACCAAGATTTTTTTTATATTTTTCTAATAACTGTCACGACTTGGCCTATTGCCCGTTTTCGGCTTGACGTTGATTTCTGGGACAAGTTGTATGTCTATGACCAGCCCTAGAATGAAATATTAAATTTGCTGTGAGTACTAATTTAAAATACACGTTGTTACATAAGACGTGGTGATATTTCATAAGCTCAAATATTTCAACATGATTTTCTATTTGTTGGCAGGGTTTTTTTAAATACTTTTAATTTAGTTAACGACTCATATTATGGGATCCATATAAACATTTAAACAGAAGAAAATGATTTTCTCAATATAATGAGCGGTGGATGCCTATTTTTTCTTCATACACATGGCATAAAGTATTGGTGACTCAGCTCTGGAAAGCAATAGGTTCCGTATACAATCTAACGGGATTTGGCGTTGGACCTTAAGTTATCATACATAAGCGATACTGCATGTGGAAGGCAAATCTCTAAAGATTTATGTAAACGGGTAATGTCAACCCGAACTTAAGTAAGTCTACCTACTAACTATTATGCTTAAGGAAGAACAAGCCATCCTGAAACCTTACATTAAAGTTTGTTTAGAAGATCAATAGTGTGTATACTTATTTCAGTCTAAACCTCATGCGAATTAACCCTTTAGTCTCAAGCAAACAGTTACCCTGTGTTAGTCGGTGAGTAGTAAAAACCATCGCTACAAAGTACACTTACATTTTTTCAGTTATGTTACATCTTATGTAATAGGAGCGAGCCTATTGTCATTAACCGGGCACGCACTGTTCAGTCGGTCCTTTTTTGTTGAAAAAACCCAACACTGCTTGTCCTGGGAATCGAACCTACGGCCTCGCGTTCGTTGAGCAGCAGTGATTTGTTTTTGATGTCAGTATGTTTAGTTTATTATCATTCTATGCTTCTGAAAAAATAACCAGGTTAATAAAACTTACCTTTGAAAGCTCTTCGTAGAATAAGAACAGCATATTAGGGTGGTCTCTCTTCTCCCAGGCTTCTTTTAGATGTTCAAAGAATGGTGTCCAGTGATCTAAAGCAAAACGCTTGGATATAAATAGATGAATTGGTACCTTTATACTACCAAGGGGTAGGCAGATGCAATGACAGTTCTGGATAAAGCGGGAGGAAACCCCCGGGTGTTACTATTGTATGGATCGCCCGGAGGACACGGTGGAGCATGCGGTGGAGGTCTGCCCGACTTGGGCCTAGCACCGCCGTGTCCACGTGGCGGCGATCGGCGGCGGCGATCTCTTGCGTCCGACCTTGGTTCAGGCCATGGTACGGAGCGAGAGGGAATGGGAAGCCGTCACCTCCTTATGCAAAGCAGTAATGCTCGCGAAGAAGGAGGTGGAGTGCGTGAGGGAGAGGCAACCGTTGCCCCATCACGCCCCTAGTCGCTGCAGGAGACGCCCTGGGCATCGGGAATCGCAAGCCGATTCTCTGCCACCGTGGGCGTGGGCTTGCGGACGGCGAGCAATGGGTAGCTCGCCGTCCAGTAAGGACCAAGCCCGGGTAATCGTCGACGGCGCGTTGAGTTCCACGCGCGCCTCAAAGAGATGTCGGCACCATTTGACGGGTTAAGCGTTGGTCGCTTATTTGTGAGGAAGGTCTACTGTCAGGAACTCTTATCGTCGTTAATAAAACTACTCGGACTAATTGTCTGAAGTGAACTGTGTATTTTTGAAAACACCCAACTTATCTATACATTAACATGATACCTCAGGGCACTAGCATGGTACTATAATTTACAGTCCGTCGACCAATAGCGATGCGCC
Organism: Dryobotodes eremita; assembly: GCA_917490735.1. Classification (NCBI taxonomy): domain Eukaryota; kingdom Metazoa; phylum Arthropoda; class Insecta; order Lepidoptera; family Noctuidae; genus Dryobotodes; species Dryobotodes eremita. The sequence goes on from OU823255.1 coordinate 16,618,998, forward strand.
GTAGGGCGAGACGGGCGCGGGGTGCGGAGCGCTGCGTTGCGCACGGCAATATTCGTCGCGAATAAATATGAGTCGCGTACCGAGCGCGGTCGCCCACCCCCACCCCCTGGGGGGTACGAGTCGTACCCCGCAAGAGGTGCCCTTAGCGTGTTGTCGCCTAGTTTGTAAGTGTTTTAAGCCCTGGCTGGGTGCCTTAATTTATTAGGGCAACCACAGGCATGATCGGTTAAGCAGCCGAAAACTTCCAAGGTTGACCTGCGAGAAGCCAATCACAAAAAAAAGCGCTATCCTTTTCGCCTGGGGTCGTCATCGAGTGAAGACTGAAGATACCTACGGAGGGTGCAGGTGCTTTGCTTGCTCTGCTTCCGCTTACAAACCGCTTCTTTTGAAGCGATCCCGGAGCGTGTGCGGTATAGATGGGTCGTCGACGTATTTGGCGAGAACGAAACTAGACCGTCTAAGTTCATTCATCGACTAGTCGATAAACTAGTTAAATTCGTCGAATAGTTTACGCTTTAACTTGGATAAACTATGCGACAAAGTCTACGGCGACGACGATAATATTATTAGGATGTTAGAAAGTTTTTCACTCCATCATAAACTTAGAATCGAACTTTGGACTGTCGCGTTCTGCAGTTACGGTATAATGACCGCATCGTAATTTATTTTAGTTACGGATATGAATTATATCGATAGTTATTTTGCTCCGATATAATGATTAACTATTTCCTTGGAGTAGTCAATTATACAACACTAGGTGTAATAATAAAACATGAACTCACGTAAGTCCTTTATAAAGAAGTTCCAATATGTTTTGAAGTTTCCGGTGTACCCTAGTGTCCTCATCAGTCTGTTCAAATGATAAAACGACACGGCGACGTCCCTCGGGTCACGGGCTACGTAGACCATTTTGGCCTCGTCGAGCAATGTGGGTGGCCAGCCAGCCAGAGCCATGAGCGGGGGAGCATACTCCCCCGCTCATGGCTCCGCCTCCTGCAGTGCTCGATGCGAACCACACTGACGACGACGACGATGCTCCGGAAGTGACCGAGGTAGAATTGAGAGTGGTGGTACGTAGGCGGTGTCTCTAGACATCGGCAATACCTTCAATACCCTGCCCTGGAGTTGCATCAGGGAGGCACTTCGGTATCACCGGATGCCGACCAACCTTTGTCGTGTGGTCGAAGCCTATCTGACGGACAGGGCCGTCATCTACCCCGGTCACCAGGGAGAATGGAACCGGCGAGAGATGTCGTGCGGTGTCCCACAGGGATCGGTCCTGGGGCCGCATCTGTGGGACATCGGGTACGACTGGGTGCTGCGCGCCGACCTCCCTCGCGGCGTCAGCATGGTGTGCTACGCTGACAACACGTGGAGCATTTCCGACGTTTGGCTTCCAGACTGGAGCGGGCCGAGGCTGTCTTGAAGCGGCTCCTGCCCAATCTAGGGGGTCCAAACGCCTCCTCCCGGAGGCTCTACGCGGGGGTCGTGCGGTCCATGGCCCTTTACGGGGCACCGGTGTGGGCGTGTTCATTGAGGCGCCGGCCAGCCCGCCGGTTGAACGCGTCCCAGAGGGTCAGGGCAATCCGGCTAGTCCGGGAATACCGCACGGTCTCCTGCGAGGCGTCGAGCCTCCTTGCCGGATTGCCGCCATGGGATCTGGAGGACAAGGTCCTCGCGCACATTTGGGTGTGGCGCGAGGAGGCGAAACGCCGGGGCATAACTCCGCTGACGAGAAATCGCGGCACAACGGACAGAGCTCCGGCGGGATGTCATGGCGGCATGGAGAGTGCGACTGTCGCAACCCAGCGCAGGGCACGCCACAATTGCGGCGGTAAGTCCCCTCTTTCAGGAGTGGCTTGAGAGGCGCCACGGCGTTCTCACCTTCCGCTTGACGCAGGTCCTCACCGGACATAGCTGTTTCGGGAGGTTATCTTATCATTATCCGAAACAGGAACCTGTTTCGGATAAGGCGGGAGGAAACGCCCGGGTGTTATCATTGTGTGGATCGACCGGAGGACACGGTGGAGCATACGGTGGAGGTCTGCCCGGCTTGGGCGGAGCACTGCCATGTCCTAGTGCCGGCGATCGGCGGCGGCGACCTCTCGCGTCCGGCCCTGGTTCAGGCCATGGTACGGAGCGAGCGGGAATGGGAAGCCGTCACCTCATTCTGCGAAGCAGTAATGCTCGCGAAGGAGGAGGTGGAACGCGTGAGGGAGAGGCAATCGTTGCGCCCTCATGCCCCCAGTCACCGCGGGAGGCGACACTCTGGGCGTCGGGAGTAGATTGCCGATTCCCGGCCACCGTAGGCGCGGGCTTGCGGATGATGAGCACTGGGCAGCTCGCCGTACAGTTAGGACCAGGCCCGGGTCAAAGGCGCGCCGTGATCCACGCGCGCCTCAAAGAGATGTCAGCATAATTGACGGGGTTCGATAGGGCCGATGCCTGCCGGAGTCGTGGATTGTTCGAAAGAGTTACCGTGGCCCTGGCGCACAGTCAACTGAAAGAACACGGGTGGGTTTTAGTCAGTAAAAGTCTGACAAGCCCTTCCGCTCCGCCCAGAGCAGGAGAGGTCATTTGATGATTTCCTACCCAGTTTAAGTAATCATACTTGTTGTTACTTACTCTAAAAAGGGAAAACGTTCAGTCAGTGGCGTGGCGTTAGATTTTTCGTAATCCAAACATTTGCTACCATCCAAACCAACTCTTGTGTCCATGTAGTTCCTAAAACATAATCGGATTGATAAAATATTTCGTCTGACGAATAATACTCGTAAATTAAAGGGCCTGCGTTAACGGCATGCAGCTTTGTCTCTGGGTTGAAAACGCACCTGCGATACCTGTGCGAAGTAGGCATTGTAGAGGTTCATGTAGGTAGTGGTCCCACTTGCATCAGTGATTTTCTATAAAAATCCATCCGTGAAAACTTAGCTGAAGTGGCAGTGACTTGATGTTAGGGATTGACACTATTGACAGCTCATTTTTAGCTCACTTCACCTAAGTATTCACGGTGAGATTTTCACAGAATAGACCGGCAGGTGAGTGGCCTGCTTGTTTACCACCTAAACATTTAAAAAGAAACTAGAATATTTATAAAAATGCTTTGAATAGTTAATACCTGATCGTGGATAACTAGTGACGAAAACATCAGTAGGTCTTAGCGGCATGTTGTACATTTTCGCAGCCTCTTGCTTGTATTTTTGAGGGAAGAAGTATTTCTTTGGGCCGACGCGGACGAACCCTGTCATCTCGGCTGGATTTAGAAAAATAACACTCATTCAGCCACACAAATGAAAAAAAATGTTTTCCGTATACGTTGGGTATATCACCTACACAAATGTATCTCATGTCGGTATTATTTTCTAAAGTAATTAAAACTAACTTGATTCTATACTTATCGAACAAAGCTAAAAATATTACTTATTGATTTGTGATATTGGACCTTCAATAATAATAATAATAATAACATTTATTCAAGTATAAAATAAAATTATGATTTACATTAATTACAATCGAGGAAAATTTAAATTCTAACTTAATGTAGACCTGCCTAATCTAGGTTTATAAAACCTGTGTTTCAGGCCGTCAATTTACATCAAGCATTTAGAAAGATGCCAACAATTTTATTAGAAGCTTAATTGAAAGTAGAAAATAATATTTTCAATGACTTAAAGAGTAACTAATTGCATGTATTATTATAAAACTAGATTATGTAACATATATTATGTTTAAATAAATTAACAAATAATATTAAAGTTGATAAAGTGGAGACTATTATAAATTAGGTAAAAGAAGAGACTTACATTAGAGTAGGTAGATAGAAATTTTATATTAAAAACTCTAGTAGTTTTTCCGTGTCTGCATAATTAAGTTTTGCCAAATATTCCTGTACTAGTAAATTACACCTATTATAAGTTAAACTAGGTATAAATCTTTAGCACTGTTAAAGTGGTTGTACAAGTAGGGTCCTAAAAATAAATAAAATCGACTAGCAAAAGCATGTTTAGTCTGAGAGTTATCACAAACCAAATCTTTTCTTCTCCTATCTGAAGGTACTGGGTTAAAATAAAGTTCAGTGTGTTGGAATAAAACAACATTCAAAACAAATAAATTGACGTACTGTTAGCACCTTACATGCCATATAAAGCTGGTGTATGCAAATCTAAATGGACGAAAAGTAGCAACCTTTAAAACTGCTCTTTGGGCACGTTCAAGGTGCAGTAAAGCTGATTTAGCGGCACCACCCCAGGACGTTATGCAATAGGTAATAATAGATTGACACAAAGCCAAATAAACCTGTCTAATTAATTTAAAGTCGGCAATGTTACGTAAATTTAAAAACAAATATAACAATTTACGCACTCTGGTGCAGAATAAATCGATGTGTTTGTGGAAGTTCAGGTTTGTGTCAATCGTGACGCCTAGATAGTTAATATGGTCGGCTTTAGCTAAAGTGGGACAAGTGCAAGCAATGTCAGCATAATGTAAATTACTATTGTTATGCGCTTGAATGTCTAGATTAGTAAGCGTTGGATTAGTGTTTCTCATTGTAAATAATAAGTACTTGGTTTTATCTGTATTTAATGTTAAGAGTTTTTCATGAAGCCAATTAGACACAGTATTAAAACCATTATATGCTACCTCATAGACCTCGGCCTTTCATTTAGCTGCGAACAATAGAGCTGTGTCATCCGCATATGAAATAATTTCATCCTTTTGGAGTGTCAAATTGCACAGGTCATTTATATAGATTAAAAAAAAAGTGGGACCCAGAATACTGCCTTGTGGGATTCCATAACAGCTATTCTTGAGTTCAGAACTCATGGACTGACCTATTTTTACACTCTGATGGCGGTCGATAAGGTAATCAGATAACAGTTGCAATTGTATTCCCCGTATTCCGAGCATTTCCAGCTTGTGCAAAAGCAAAGTACAAGAAATTGTATCAAAAGCCTTGGCAAGGTCTAAAAATATCCCTATGGTGTGCATGCCGTTATCCAGGTTTGTGCTTATAAAATTTGTCAGATGGTGAACAGCTTGGCTTGTTGATCTTTTAGGACTAACACCAAATTGATGATCAGAGAGTGATTTATTACTTTCAAGATATTTTACTAATCTACTGTTTATAATTTTTTCCAAAATCTTTGAGAGGCCTGTTAAGACTGAAATTGGCCTGTAGTTATCTACACAATTTTTGTCTCCAGCTTTAAACACAGGGGTGACTGCGGCTTTTTTAAGCTATTTTGGAACTATTCCTTTTGTTAAACATAACTGAAAAATATAAGTCAAGGGAGGGGCAATTACGTATTTAAATCTTTTTTCAATACAATCACTGTGAATGAAAATATTACCTCCGAGGAAACCAATTTAGTAGACTTTATAGGCAGTTTCCGCAATGTAAGTCGTGGTTCAAATACTAGCTTCTGCTTGCGACTTTGTTCGCGTGAAAATCGTAAAACATCACAATTTACTAAAATAACAGTCACATTTATATAAAACTTTCCTGTATACTACGTAGTATACAGGAAAGTTAAAATGCGGTACGTTATTAGTTTTGGTCTCAGCAGCCAAAATATGAAGAGAGTCAGGACTGGTGTCGCGGGAGCAAGCGACGTATAGTTGTCGGTTGTCCGTGTGAGAAGCAGCTCGTCCTGAGGCCGACATCCGCAGCCTTTAGTAGTAATTTCCCATTGCTTGCGAAGTTTTTCGTTTTTAGTGAATTAATGAACGCCTGCGTTCCTGTATACACTACCTTTTTTTTTATTAATATATATATAATATATATATATATTTTTTTTTTTTTCCAGTCCAAGTACTGAACTGAATCTTTTAACATCAAAGTACACTCATGTGATAAACTTTCAAATAATAACTGTAGTTGTCCTGCAATTAATAAAGTCTCACAAACTAAATATTTGGGCGTCATAATTGACCAAAAATTATCATGGTATACTCATATTGAGCATGTTACGGGAAGAGTTAGGAAACTGGGATGGATATTTAAAACATTACGACATGTCATCCCCACAAATATAAATAAAAAAGTAGGCCCTCTTAGAAATCTCCTTAATGAAGTTTATGTGGCGCTTGTCCAATCTGTCATAGTTTACTGTATCCCCATATGGGGCGGTGCGGCGAAAACAAGATTTATAGATGTAGAACGCTCACAACGTGCATTAATAAAAATAATGTACTTTAAAAAGATAAGATACCCCACTGACAGTCTTTACCAGATTAGTGGTCTGCTTTCTGTTAGAAAACTGTAAATAACATATACAGTCCTAAATAAACATAAGACACTTCCTTATAATGCAAACACATTATCAAAGAGACGGAAAGATATGATTGCTCAAACTCCTCATACTAAAACAAAATTCGCTGCTATGCAATACAAAACACGTTCTGCTCAGCTTTATAATAGGGTAAACAAGGAGATATACATATACACAAAAATACCACATAAATGTAAAAAAATGTTAACAAATTGGATAAAATCTCTTACTTATGAAGATACTGAGGCGCTCTTGCAACACATAGTTTAACCTCAGATAATATTATAATACGTAGGTTAAACTGACCCATTTCTCTCTACACACACACTCACCTACACACACACTCACTCACGCACAAAATACACACAAACCCTCCCCATCCCCATCCCCATACACATATTTACTATCATGTGAATAACCCTATTTTTGTTCTTTTATGTTAAAATTATTTTGCTGTGGAAGAGTGGAGTCTCCTAATACAGGCATTGTTTGCTTAAAAGGAGGCTCCAATCACCTACCTGTTGTCATGTTTTTTGGTTCAGAAATAAACATATTTTTAATTTTAATTTAATTAATTTAATCTGTAAATTACACCACTACGGAATTCGTGGACAAGCTGCTGATCTTATTCTTTTCTATCTATCAAACAGGCAGCAAAAAGTAATCGTTAACGAGGCGACATCCTTGGGATCTTTAGTTAAGATGGGCGTGCCTCAAGGTTTAATTCTTGGCCCTTTCTTATTTATAATTTATATTAATAACCTTTCTTACATGATGGCTAACTTATCGGATATAATTTTATTCACTGACGGACACTTCTCTTATTTTTAAAATAGAAAGAAAAGATACGGATGTCTTACATGTCAATGATAGTCTGGCTGTTCTTTCGAAATGGTCTGCAGTTTAATCTTTAATGCGAACAAAACTAAATGTCTTTATTTTTTCACTGCCTAATGTACCCCAAGTGAGTCTAAATTTAAAACTTGATGGTAAGAAACACTAAATGCTATTACGGAAATTGTATTTCTAGGAATTACTTTAGATTCAAAATTGCAATGGGGCGCCCACATTAGAGCTCTTTTAGCTGTATTATTCCTTATCCAATTAAATACATTAGATACGTTGTGCATTTAATGTAAATCAAAATTGTCCTGTACAGCATATCATTATAATTAATATCTTAGACGATATCAGAGATTTAAAATGCGGGGGCAGAACGGCCGCCAGGCTGTAGGGTCCGTCCCGGTTGGCAGCGCGCAGCGGCCGGCGGGCGCGGCGCGTGCATATAAATCAATCCAGTATGTTACTTATTAGTAACATAATATTATTTATCACTCCACACTGACACATTAGTGTCTACATTGCACCCGTCCGAAGCCGGAGCGGGTCGCTAGTTTCTTATAAACAGTATCCGCTTTTATAACAAGTTGCAAAAGTCGGTTACAGAACTTAGCGATGGAAAGTTCAAAACCCACATCAAACGTGTCCTTATCAAAAAAGCATAGGTATTACAAGATTAAAGGCAACGCTGAAGACAAGGAAGTTTGGAAATAATGCGTTCTGCACATGTGGCTTCCCTAGTACCTCATTAACGGCATCACTATGTAAATGTCTATTAACTGCTCCCAAATTACGATGTTTTTTTTTACATCTTTGACATAATCTTCTCATTATTTGTCATTAAATACCTACAATTCTAACTTCACAGAATATAAATTTAGATTTGTTACAGTTGTAATGGCAATCGTATCATTCGGTTTAAATAGGTTTTTATTTTTATTATTTATCTTTTATATACATTCTTTTGTATTGTGAGAACGTTGTAGGCCTTGTAGACTGTAGTTTTGTTGACCATTTTCTATTTTGTTAAGTACCTGATACCTACTTGTTGACAGGCCTACACTGTCCTCCTACACCTATTAACACTTTAATTTGAAAACATTGTACAAGCCAATTACTATTAAAAGAGTAACCGTGGAGTTTCTTGCCGGCTCTTCTCCATAGAAAACGACTAATTGGAATCGTGCACCTAGCTTCTGATGTTTCATAAGTGCCCATGTAGGTTTATGTGAAATATTTAATTTTTATTTTGATCTGCTTTATTCATTCCCTATTCAGCCCGATAAAGTAATGGAATTACTCGACCGTTCTTATACACTGGTATAAATATTATGTTCTCTCTCATCTCAGCCTCATTTCCTATGAAATTTATAGGAAGTTTTTTGCAATTTCTGACTTTTCTAGTGCTCAAACCTCAGTTGTTCCGATAGAGAGTTTTGATCGTTATAAGAAACAGGTCAATTATTTGTTGGTGAAAATTTACCTTTTTCTTGGTGACTGTATTTTTCTTTCGAAATCTGTGAATGAAGACAAAATGTTTCAAAATGTTAAGAACAGTCTTCTAAGACTGGTTTCTTGTAGCGACAGCGATTAAGGTACCTGCCCTTAATGCCCCATCTCAAAAATCCACCCTGGGTCATGATGGACTGCTTAGCTCCATAAAGGTAAAGCGAGATGATAATCATTTAAAAGGTTAATGCTATATAACATCCGCACTATTTTAGCTCGTGTTTTTACAATTTGCGGTAAACTATAGAAGAATTCGAACGAATTGCATTATTGCTCATCACCCATAGCAAATAGCGTGATAATTTATAGGACTAACCGGACATAGGAAATATCAATGCAAAATTTTAACAAAATCTATTCGGTAGTTTTTTGTGATGCTGAAACATATTAGGTCCTTACATATGAAATTGATGTTTTATAGAACTGGCCACTTTGATCTCAAAAAGCCGGCGTTTGGTTAAGAATTCCAAATTCAAATTTATTTCAATTTAAAGCGTGTCTATTTGTGTTTCGAATGTAATCATTCATTTGTTTTCGCGCCATTTAATTTTGCTTTGACATCATTCTGTGCTCATTATGGAAAACATAAAATATCGCATTATTTTCGAATACGAATTCCATCGTGGCACTAGCGCTGCAGAAACAGCTCGAAGGATTAATAATGTGTACGGAGAAGCCATTGTAAAAGAAAACACAGTACGTTTTTGGTTCCAACGCTTTCGTTCTGGAAATTTTGACCTCCAGAACAAACCTCGTGGACGGCCGGAGACCAGAGATAGTTGTCAATGAGGAATTGAAAGTGATCGTGGAAGCGGATCCATCTCAAACCACGTCAGAGTTAGCTGCAGGCTTCGGTGTGAGTGATAAAACCATTTTGAATCATTTGAAACAAATTGGAAAAGTGAAAAAGCTTGAAAAATGGGTACCGCATGAACTAAGTGAAGCAAACCAACAAACACGAGTCGACTGCTGCGTCACGTTACTCAACCGTCACAATAACGAGGGGATTTTGAATCGTATCAATACTTGTGATGAAAAATGGATCCTATACGATAATCGGAAACGCTCATCACAGTGGTTAACTCCAGGAGAACCGGCTAAATCCTGCCCGAAGCGAAAGTTGACTCAAAAAAAGGTACTGGTTAGTGTCTGGTGGACCAGCGTTGGTGTCATCCACTACAGCTTCCTAAAGTCTGGTCAGACGATTACGGCAGATCTGTATTGCCGACAATTGGAAACCATGATGGAAAATCTAGCCGTTAAACAGCTGAGATTGGTCAACCGATCTAGCCCACTGCTGCTTCAGGACAACGCCAGATCACACACTGCACAACAGACGGTGGCGAAACTAGAGGAGCTAGGATTGGAATGTCTCCGTCACCCACCATACTCCCCGGACCTTGCTCCAACCGATTACCACTTTTTTCGGATTTTGGATTATTTCTTAATTGGAAAAAAATTCAATTCAGATGAGGCAGTCCAAAATACCTTCAAAGATTTAGTTGATTCTAGCTCCCGAATTTTTTTCAGCAAAGGAATTAATGAACTCCCTATAAAATGGCAAAAGTGCATAGATCACAACGGTACCTACTTTGATTGATTAAATAAAAAAATGTATAAAAAAAAATTGTTTTGATTTTTCCACATAAAACATCAATTTCATATGTAAGGACCTAATACATTCTGCAGCGTAGAGCTGACTGCTAACACGCCGGGGAGTCGAACCCCGGCGTGAGGTAGCTAAAATCAAACTCACGCAGCGAATACACGTAAAATTTATTATTATAATAAAAATCATCCGAAATAAAGAAGAATAATAAATAGACAAAAAAAAAAAATCTGTCGTTGGAATTTTAAAAAGCTAATAGCCACCAAAAAAAATACCACAACAAGATTTTCGGAGAAAAACTTATGATGTTACCAAATATTTAGGATCTTAAGTATTCTGACGAATTTAAATTCGATTGCAATCGTACGAAATTCGTGCCGCTCTATAAATTGTTTAACACAAATAAGCATAAGATTAAGGTTTTTCTTTACATAATTCGTTAAGATAACTTTTAAAGAGTATATGAACTGATGTGGAGAATTTAGGAAAACACCTTAAAAATAGAATGTCACACGTCGGTGTAGCACAGAACACTTCGATTAAACTGATGGTTGGGCGTTATTGCGCCACACAAATGACTTATTTATCACCTGATGTCCAAGCTACTGAACCTGTGTCGTCGACCTTGCTCGGCAACGATCCTGCGCTTCTCTCCGCAAGCTCGCTCGGACTTCGGCAGCCGGTAGACGATGGAAGAAGACAGGCGAACAATAAATGGCAGGGTAAGGCCAAAAAATGTGGCCTTTCAAACAATCTAAGGAAAAGGAAATCTTCTTAGATTAAAGAAGAAGGCACAATTAACAAGACTACGGAACCTATAAAGGGATTACTCACCAAAAGAAAAAGTGACGAGAAATTCCAGGGAACGTACAGTCGATTGTATCCGCTGAATACTCACATATCGTGGTTAAACATTAAAAATTTCAAATTCACATTCGAAGAAAGATATTATTGAAAAAATATCACAATTCAGTTGGAATTCCAACGACAGAATGCCTTAAATTTTTTTCATCTTGACATTGTTCAGAACAATTTTCAATTTTTGAATATTCAAAAAAAAAAACACGAAATAGTAAAAAGCTGACCGAATGACTCGTAAAAAGAATTTAATCGACATGACTACAAAAAGTATGTAATTGCAGGAATTATACTGCAATTCAGACAAACAGATAAAAAGACAAAAACTCATTAAGGCTTCCGCAGACAGGCGCGACGCGACAGCGCTACACAAAGGCGCCGCTCGTCGCGCGACACGCGGTGCCTTTGTGTCGGTCGTCGCGTCGCGCCAGTGCGTACGAGCCTTTAGAATCGTTCCCAGACCTCGCAAAAATTATACAAAAATAAACATTTTTCCAAAAAAAAAAAACGACTGACTTCTTAAAAAAGAGACTACATAGTGAAAAATAACTTTGATTTCGAAAGTCGGTGTCTTCGGTTTTTTATTTTCCTTTTAGCCACCGACTTCCGAAATCAAAGTTATTTTTCAATTTGTAGTGTTTTTTTTTGTAAACAAGTTTTTATTTTTCACTTTTTAGTTGTGGTGCCTACCCCACACAAATTCATATACCACTACTTGCTGTGTAATAAAATTTAATTTAAGTATTTCTTTTATTTATTTTTTTGTGGGTCGGTTTGAGTTTATTTAAGTTACAATAGCCTAATGGCAACTGCTCATAGCCTTATACAAAATATTCCTTTTCCGGATGCAGGGACATTAATTATTGAGCAGTTCTCCTAGTACTTAACCATCCGCTCTACTTCATCATTTGCATTGTGACGAGCATAAATTGCTTAGCAACCATATTAAAGTAATCGAATCGCAATCTTGAAATACTTATTATTGAGTAGTTCTGGTGGCTTCACGGAACAGATTTATCTGTTCCGTGGGTGGCTTCGTCATCTATGGTCTTCATCATAAATTCCACTTCACCAAATGGTGCTTTCCAAGAGCAAATGCACGAGTTACTATAAAAAAAAAAACCAAATCACTATAAGTGTGCCTACAATATTTGGAGAGTTCTCTCGATTTCTCCAGGATTCCATCATCAGAGCCTAACCTGATGACAATAGGACCACCTAGAAAGTATACCCTTTCAAACTCAAAAAATATTTTTCAAATCGGTCCAGCCGTCTTTGAGTAATCGGGGAACATATATTAAAAAAACTCCTCCGGTTTTTGAAGTCGTTTAAAAACAATGTACAGTTTTGTTTCGATACGATTTTATTTATAAGTATAGAAATGCAATACAATATAATATTGCGCCTATTTATTGCACTGAACTAAAATCAAAGACTTGTTTAACATTTATAGTTTCTGTCATCAATTTGTATCATTATTGATTCTGCGAATAATGTCTATAAATATTTTTACTGTAGATCCTACTAATATTAGGTCTTTACCTATGAAATTGCCGTTCTGCAGTACTGGCCATTTCAAATCAAAATAATTTTTGTTTGGCTATGAATTCTAATTTCAAATTAATTTTATTTTAAAAACATGGATTTTTTTTTCTAAAAGTAGTCATTTCTTTATTGATTAGTGTTACATTTTCATCGCATTTCAATCTTTTTCGTCATCATGGATACGTTAAAAATTCGAGTAATTATGGAATATGAGTACCGTCGTGGCAGCAACGCGGCACAAGCGGCACGCAACATCAACGACGTTTACGGAGCTAACTCTACAAACCAACGCACCACCTGTTATTGGTTTGCTCGCTTCCGTTCTGGAAATTTCGACCTGAAAAATGAACCTCGCGGTCGTCCGAAGACTTTGGTCGACAATGACGAATTAAAGGCGATTGTGGAAGCTGATGATACACAATCTACGGCTGAATTAGCAGCAGCTTTCGACGTTAGCGTCAAAACAATATTGGTCCATTTGCGTCAAATTGGCAAGGTAAAAAAGCTTGACAAATGGGTGCCCCACGAACTCAATGATCGCCAGCGCGAAGTACGCGTCGAGACGTGCCTTGCACTGCTCAACAGACACACAAATGAAGGAATTTTGAACCGCATTGTTACCTGCGATGAAAAATGGATTCTGTTTGATAACCGTAAGCGCTCAGCAAGTTGGTTGGATCCTGGTTCAGCACCTAAACAATGCCCTAAACGAAAACTTACCCCTAGAAAAGTGATGGTCACTGTTTGGTGGTCTAGCGCCGGTGTGATTCATCACAGCTTCTTACCAAACGGGGTGAGCATTACTGCAGATGTGTACTGTGAAGAACTGAACACAATGATGGAGAAGCTGGCGCATCTCCAACCAGCATTGGTCAATCGCTCGTCTCCGCTGCTCCTGCACGACAACGCGCGACCTCATACTGCACAGCAGACGGTCTCCAAGTTGCAAGAACTGGGGTTGGAAGCTCTCCGTCATCCGCCCTACTCACCAGACCTTGCGCCTACAGACTACTACTTTTTCCAGAATTTGGATAACTTCTTGGCGGGAAAAAAATTTAATACCCGAGAGGCAGTACAAAATGCCTTTGAAGAATTTGTTGCCTCCCGTCCAGCTGATTTCTTTAAGAAGGGCATCAATAAACTGCCACTGCGATGGCAAAGATGCATTGATTGCATGGGTGATTACTTCGATTAATACAAATAAAAAATTCATGAAAAAAATTCGTTTAAATTTTTTCATACAAAACGGCAATTTCATAGGTAAAGACCTATTATTATAAATGTGAAAGTGTGGATGTTTGTTACTCAATCACGCTAAAACAGCGGAACGGTTTGGGATAAAATATGGCACATGGATAGACTATGACCTGGATTAGGACATAGGATACTTTTTATCCCGATATTCCCACGGGATCGAGATTTCTGCGGGTGAAACCGCGGGGCGCAGCTAGTAATTTATAATTATTAGAAACTGTCCTAGATATTTTTTTTGCACTAACTTGCTGCCATAGGTTTCTTTTGTGCGAAATTACTCATTCATTACGATGAACGAGACGCTGTAATGCTGTAATGTAACTTTGTAATGTACGCTGTAATGTAACCTTAAGGTTACACCAGTAGACTAAAAATTACCAGTGTTCTATAGGGCGTTACCTATTATGTCAATATTAGGTTATTTATCAAGTATCCAGTAATAATAGACCTGGGGGTCTGCAGGTACCTATGACAAAAGTTTCCGTTCCATATGTGCGGCAAAATCGTTCAAGCATGTTCCAGGCAAATAAAGTTAGAACTGAAAGGGGCCAAGGATAGCTCCTTGTGGAACCCATTGTTTTTGCCTTCGATCAGCCTGCTGTTTATTCACTGACCACTATTCAACTTGAGTCTAATTAAAATGAAAGGGCGACGCGTATTCTCGGTTACTTTAAGGTAAGCAAAGCAAGCATGCCGTAAGTTAAGCACGCATATCAACTCGGAATGGGATCGTCTCCGTATCGCCTTTGGCCTCGCCGTCAAACAAACGTCAACCCAACATAAGCACGTAACCAAAAGCGGATCAGCAGCTCCGATACTTCGACTCGGCTACGGCTAGGTGACACCGCGCTTACGGCTCGCTGACCGAATGACAGCATGTGTGGCAACAGGAGTGTGCTACAGGCAGGCCGCGGGAGGGATGAGAGGGGCAAGGGTGGGCGATGAGACGAGCTCGGGTACGGAGTGACGTACGCGCCGGGACGACGCGCGACGAGCCGTAAGCGCGGGAACTGCAAGTTGACCACGCACCGCGCCGCGGTTCGTGAGTTTGTCCCGAGGCGTGGCGATTACGGTACGATTCCGATTAGGGTGCGTTGCAGTAGGGACTTTCATACAAAGAATACTGAATGGCTCGAGTTGATACGGTGACGATCCCTTTCCGATTTGATATGTGCGCTATGTCCTTTAGGTGGGTAATTTATGTACATATAATGCGTGTTAATAAATAAGAACCTAGAAACCAAATCCCTAACTGAGTAAATAAATAATTCTAATAAACTTTAGGTACTTAATTAGCAGATATACAAGCTAGATCTGTGTTATAAACGTTAACTTTAAAAATTAATTATTATGTTTATTTATAGAAAATAAATAACAAAGCGTATCTGAGTAACCATCGCATATCGTAATAAACAAGCTCCTAATGAAACTAGATTAAGTTATCGTCTAAAGTAACTGTAACTAAACCTTGGTCTCATTTGTATACGCAAAATAAATTCTTCCATACAAATTAGCTTACCAGTAAAACATTCCAACAATTCTTTTGTCAGTCCTGGCTCCACATCTTCTATTTCCAAAGGAAACTGGTTTTCTGAATCCATTTGAACACTTTCTAATGATCAATTGAAATACGTTGTTTTTTAAAATATTACAATACAAGAAAATCTTTGTGTAAATAATTTTTCCGTTCCAAATGGCGCGATAAAGCGACAGTGCACACAAGCTGCTGCGCCTGAGACTGTGGGCTGCTATGTGTGCCGTACTGCGAGTGCGAGTGCTGCGAGTTTCGAATCAAAAGTACAAACACGTTTGTTTTCTTGTGTAGCTATCTCACGAAGGTCTCGATTGTACCTACGTATATAGTGATGTGACCTGACGATATGACTATTTGTTTGTGAATCTAGGTAACTACCTATAATTACCTACCACACATAGCTGAGCAATTGCTCAGCTATGTGTGTCAATGTGAGCAATCGGACATTCAAGAGCTGCCTGTAACAAAATTTAAGAAAAAGCTTAAGAGCGGGTAGTAACCAAAATTGCCTATCTTCAATTAAATTTTTCATGAAATTTAAAAGATTTAGGTATAAAATAAAAATAATATGAGTAACTACATGATATTTTCAAACTTTTTGTGCAACAGAAACACAAAATATTAAAATTTTCTCGATAAAATAACATCACGAAATTACCCCTAATTTTCACGTTTTTTCATTTTGTACTTAATATGCTAATGACTAATAGGATAATTTTTTAATGATTATTTGAGTTAAGACAAGGCGAAAAAAAAGTGGAAGCATTTTTTGGAATTCCTTTTATTTTTGTTTTTATTACGACTACAAGCTTTAAGCACTTACGACGTTTTTAGTTCGTGGAAGAAGTCATCTTCTGTCACACGTTACGGGAACTTCAAGCATATTTTTGTTTCACAAATCAGTCGCCGTCGCTCTGTTGATACGAGGGGACTGCGCTTGAATTTTCTGCTGCTCTGGGATTTAATTTATTTGCGTAAATAATATTTTCGTAATTTATCACATTGTAGGAAAGAAACTGTGAAATAGAAAACATGAAAATATCACTAAAACCACTTCCGAAACGATTATTAAAATCGTTAATAATTGATAAACTAAATAAATACCGCGGCTAAACTATAAAATAAAAATATTATAATAATTCAGTGTTGATATTTGAAAACTCAAGATGACATCAATTATTTGACAGATTTTTGATTGGTATAGTACAACTAGCGCCATTGTTCTGCACTTTGGTCAATTTTCTTGCGGAGAAAATTTACAACATAGAGGTCGTGCTGGAGATTTTAGATCTTATTACTATAAAGTAAAGAACCAAATTCGTTTACTCCCATTTTCGTTGGCAAACTTCGTATAAAGTTACCCTTAGACGAACCATTTCGAACGATTTTTGACCAACCCCCGAATCAAGTTGAAACTCGAAATTTAACATATAGGTATTGGTATAATAATATTATTGGAGTTTACAAAATAAATAAATCGGAAACTAAAATAGGTAATGGGTTTATTGCGGACACAAGTACGAAACGGTGTGCACGGGACATTACATTTTTCATACGGATAGTGTTCTCGTGACTAGATCCCTTTTTATGGTGGGGATGAGTAAAGATTGTGACGGATCACAATGTTTGGGACTGTCAGGTTGCTTTTCAAAGCTAGTTTCAACAGTTACAAAAGAGGGACCTAATAAACTTTCGACTTTCTTTAGCACGCATATAAATATTTGTTCCGAAATTGGCCTGTTTTTCACAAATGTTTTCAGCGAGGACTTTTTTCTACTCGCGCTCCGCGCAGGATAGCTTTTCATGACACATGCCATTTGACTTTGCACAATACAGTGCAAAATCCACCATACCAATATTATTTTTTACTTGATAACACTGTTGCTAATTGACTTTGCACGATCCTGCAAAGCAATTTCCACGATATACCATTATATTTTTTTACTTGGTTAACACTGGTTTCCACAAAGACGTCGTGAGTTTTAACTTGTACGGGGTGCTAGGACAGGAAACCTCCCCGTGTGTCCGTGGCCTGGAGTTTGTCTTGGATGCGTCTGGGGGAAAGGCCAGTCTCCGGGACGGTGCACCCTGGGGTGCGGGCAATAACTCTCCATTAGGTACTGTGTGCCTCAGGGGTCTTGTTGTCCGTACGCTAATATTCTGTCGGAGGAACGCTGCAACGTGTGTCTCTCTGTTAAGCAGAGACGCACTGCAGCGGAGTAAGAGCGGGCTCGGTGTGCACTAACCCTGCCGCCGGGCAGGCAGGAAGGAGTCTGCTCCT
The DNA here is from genome assembly GCA_917490735.1 of Dryobotodes eremita. Taxonomy (NCBI): domain Eukaryota; kingdom Metazoa; phylum Arthropoda; class Insecta; order Lepidoptera; family Noctuidae; genus Dryobotodes; species Dryobotodes eremita. The sequence goes on from OU823255.1 coordinate 16,636,700, forward strand.
TCTGCCACCGTTAGTCTCGTAGCCCCGAAGATTGTCGACGTCATGTCTCTGACTTTTGACGGGGGTCGAGTATCTTGGTTTAACCGCCCGGGCCGCGAGGAAGATAACCTCTATAAAAAATTCCTCTAATATCAAGTTCTGGTGCGCGGCGAGGGTATAAATGGCTGAGGAGTAGTGTCATCTACAACTTTCCAGTTGTAGGTGGCGCATCAGTCGCTAGCGCACCCCCAGCTAGAGTACCAGTGGACCCTCTGGTTGGGTTATAAATGTACACTTGCCTAGGGACAGGGGGTGAACCTAGGATGGACGTTATACATCCCCCACACTCGTGGGAACAAATATGGAAAAAGTTAATAAAACAACACAAAAAGGGAGCAGTGGAGAGGAGAGGACCGATGCGGGATCGGAGTCCGATGCTGCGTCGCACGCGAGGGGCTCTTTCTAGAGCCCGGAGCGCGTGGTCATGGGAGATAATGGGAAGAACCGAAGGCTCTTCCAGAAGCGCCCCAAACCAGGGGATGGCCAGGGGTCGTCCTCTGATGGCGGAAGAAGCGTCGCCCGCAGAAAAATTACTCGGCGGGGTGGAGTACACGAGCGGAGTTCAGGCAAAGGGCACACCACCGAGGAGGACAGCGAGCCGAGCCGAGTCAGCCCAGCCGAGCCGCCCCAGCCAGCTGAGAGGCTCGCCACGGAGGGGCACGACCCTGGAGGGGCCAGTCGCAGGGCGGAACTATCCGAGTCGTCAGGCGGTGAGCCGGACGCCGCTGGCGGCTCCAAGTCAGAGCGACTGGCCAGGTTGGAGGCGGCCGTGGTAGCTGCGCTAAAGGGTGTGGCCTTGAAGAGGATTCAGTCCTCTAAAGACAAGGCCATACCCGCTGCCGCGGCTTCCATTATGTAGGCAGTGAAGGCCATTCAATTCGGGCCTCAATCGGACGGGATGTCCGAGATGCGGGCGGAGGTCACCCGCTTGATAGCCACTATGGAGCTTCTCTGAAAGGAGAACGAGGAGCTCCGAGCGGACCTGGCCGGCCCCCGAGCAGCCGCCCCCCGCGAAGTGCCGCAGGAAGGGGATAGGCAAGGCCGAGCGGTGCCAGTGCCTGCAGAGGACCGGGTTTTGGCCCTGGTGCGGCGGGAGCTGGCTGCCTTCCAAAGCCGGTTTTCCGCTCTGGAGGTCGTTGTTCTGCAACCCCCGCTAGCGGCGAGCCGGCAGGTATCGTTTGCCGCCGCTGGGGCCAAGCCAGTAATGGCAGGGCGGTCCAAAGGCGGGCCAGCACCAGATCCCGCGAAGCCGCCCTAGGCTAAGTCGGCACCGCCCAAGCCCAAGAAGGGTGGGGTGGCTACGCAGGCGGCGAGGGCCCCAGCCCCGGCGGCGCGATGTCCGCCCCTCCGCCTCCTAATGCTCCTCCGGCCGACGCCGAATGGCAAGTGGCCAGAGAGAAGAGGAAGGCGGGTAAGGCTTCTAGGGCGGCCAAAAGGAAGGAGAGGCGGCAGCGGCGCAAGGAGCGAAGCGTCGCGGCTAGGCTCCGCGTCCCGAAGTCCGCAGCTGTAGTGATTACACTACAGCCGGAAGCGAAGAAGAAGGGCGTGTCCTACCGCGACGTGCTCACCAAGGCGAGGGCGGCGGTGAACCTATAGGAGCTAGGCGTCACCAATGGCATCCGGGTGAGGGTCGAGGCCCCACCGCTGACGCTCTGGCCGAAAGGCTCAGGGCGTCCCTAAATGCGGACGAGGCCTGAGTGTCCAGGCCTACCAAGTGCAGCGACATGCGCATTCTGGGCCTGGACGACTGTGTGACGGAGGCTGAGGTGGTGGCCGCCGTCGTCAGGATTGGGGGTTGCTCTGCCGAGCAGGTGAGAGCGGGCACCATTCGTCCTGACCACACGGGGTGCGAGCCGTTACGGTGAGCTGCCCCGTGTCGGCGGCCAGGAAAGTTGCCGGGGAGGGCCGAAGGCTCCTGGTGGGCTGGGTTTCCGTTGTTAAACTGGGTTGGGTGCTGGGTTCCAGCAGTTTAACCCGTTGTTAAACTGCTGGAACCCAGACCTCAGAGGTGCTTCCGCTGCTAGGTGGGCAACCACGTGGGAGTGCAATGCACCTCGGAGGTGGACCACAGTGATCATTGCTTCCGCTGTGGTCAGCCCGGTCATAAGGCCGGCTCGTGCAATGCCACGCTGCACTGCTTTTTATGTGCGGCAGCTGGCAAGCCGGCCGATCACCGGGCTGGGAGTAAGGCCTGCGCTCCACCCGCCAAAGCCAGGGGCAGGGGTGTAATGTTGGGGTTCCTAAAAGGTGGTTTCAAGGAAACGACCACATTTGTTAAGTACTATTTGACCATTATTGTTGGTGTAATTGTCTGGTTTCGGAATAAAAGGCTTTATTATAATTAAAATATATACATGTAAGTGTTATCACATAGTTATATTATTAAATTTGCTATTCATCATATCACACTGTATGATATATGTATTTTGATGGTCATGAGGTACTAAGGCTCCAGGATCTAAACAGGATCTAAATGAATCAGGTTAACTATATATTTATTATCCGCTTGCTTCTCATGTTATTGATTTATTATATAGTTAATAGTTAATCGATTTACAAAAATGTATTTACCATTTTGCAGATAATTTAACGGAGATTAAAAAAAGTTAATCTATACTAATAATAAAGCTGAAGAGTTTGTTTGTTTGTTTGCTTGAACGCGCTAATCTCAGGAACTGCTGGTCCGATTTGAAATATTCTTTCAGTGTTAGATAGCTCATTTATCGAAGAAGGCTATATATCATCACGCTTAGCCCAAAAGGGACGGAGCACCAATCAGCAATGTTTCAAAAACGTGGGTTTTTTTTCCTTTTGAGAGCTTCCGCTGCGTGCGCTTGTGACGTTGCAAAATCAATAAATAACGCAACAAGTAGCGACATCTCGTGTCAGGCATTGGCATGGCTGTCAGCGTGTTCTTTATAACACTAGAGAAGTTATGTCATGTAAATTATATACAAGAGTATTAGTTAATTTAAATAAATAAACATACAGACATAATTTCCCACATTTAATTTAAAACAATGCCTAAGAAATGGAAAATAACCAATAGATAAGAATTCTATTTAGTCTATGGTAGTGGAAGCTTCTCGTAGGTTTGTGACATTGATCCGGCATGGGGAAGACCCGCAACGTGTGTGACACGGTACGAATAGGATTTGGAATAGGGACTTAGTTCTGGAGGAACAGACTGTGTCCAAATAACCCGATGGGTTTCCAATAAGTCCCATTCGAAGCTGAATCCGGTGAGTGTTCAACCGTATTCTTTGTTCATGCGGGATGGCGTGGCTCGTACATGTGATTTCTGACACGAGTGTATTGTTACAGGTCTGGCTGTTTATGCTAGCCTTTTTTTCTCTTGTATCTCTGATACATAATTGAGACGTGATGCTTTGGAGTAGCCCCGTGGTCTGATGATTGGAATGGATCCGGGTGCAGGCAACCTTTGAGGTGTGGTCATCCGTTTGACAGGAAGGCTTTACTTAACCGATATCGGTGATGAGGGAAGTTCGCCGCTCCAGGTAACGAAGCGTCATTATAATACCCGTAGGCCACGTAACGTGCGAACACAGGGGTATCCTGTGTTTGATGCCAAGGGTCGTAGTCCTGTCAAGTGAAGGGATTAGTACTGAGAGATCACTGAGAATAATCGGTAAGGTAGCGATTTAGTCTGTGAGAGAGTTAGGCCTATTGTATGGACTGGGTGAAGAGACCAGTTGCCATAAAGTGTTGTGTCGCGGATTGCTTAGCATAATCTTATGTTCCCGTTGTTAGCACAACCTTGATAGGTAGGTACTTGTATGATTGAGCTAGTATCTATTAAGTGGTTCACCTCACGGATTCGCTATAGCGACTCTGAGTTATTGTAATAGTCTCATTGCAGGTGAACACACCAATACAACTAGACCCAAGACTGGTTGTACTGGTGTGGAAGCCCAGGTGTATGGGGGAAGGTATGTGGCCAGCCACATTCAATATTGTGAACCTTCAATAGTGTGTTATTGTAATAAACATTGCATTGTGTAAGAAGGTACTTGTTTAATTGAATCTTTCCCTAGAAGCTTATTATACCCTACAAATTTACTTTAGCACGGTGGTGAGTAGTACAACACCGAAGGAGACCATCAACATCCAGTCTCCTAACCAATTCTGTACAACTCCGAGGGCCGGGTTACACGCTGCGTAAACGGTTAAAGTTTCGCAAAAGTCATGTATTACAGAATTGTTCCCCTTTAAATTTTCAAAAAAAAAGTCTGGGACAGCTTATGTCTATCTTTTAAGGTTGGCTCACTATAAACTTTTTTATGCTAACCAAATTTGTTCTAAAATAATGCATTATTTGCGAAGGTGTTTTTATAAACATGATATTAATCCTTATCCAAATAAATAAGTTATTCATCACAAGTATCTAATTTAAAACAAAATTGCCCTTTACATTCAATTTTCACTTTTCTTTTGATTTCAATGAATATCTTAGGAGATATCGCAGTTTTAAAATAATATCGCAGCAAAATAATGTTGCAAGGCCGGCGGGCGGTCATGAGGGGGAAGGGTGGTGGCCCCAGTTATCTCTGCGAGATACCATGCTGGAAGGAAACAAAACTAAAACGCAGAAGCTGTACGCTGTACGCAGAAGTACTTTAAAATAACATTAGTTTTGAGTTTTTTTTGAGAATAACCCACAATCTACATGATATAAGATTATAAGACCCACTTTTTACTTAACGTTTTAAAGTTCCACTCTTACACGGAGAAAAGATTTCTTGAAATATTCCAGCAGGCTTAGCACGAGCACCGTTTTGTTGACGGGAAAATAGACAAAAATGTCGGTCAGTACCCCAGTAAATTTTTTATCGGTAACCCAGTAAAGTTTCTAAGAATTTTTTTTTTGTCCTAGGATTTGTACTGGGTAACCCGGTAAATTTTCTTGGGATTGCGCATATGGTCCCGCGTTACTGCAGAGCCCCAGTAAAAATTCATAAACTCCCCAGGAATATTTAAGAAATCTTTTCTCCGTGTACTGATAAAAGCGTGATGTAGGTACTTAACACAGCTCATTAACGTACGTATTATTTAAATATATTTTCACCCTCTACGTAAACGAAGTCACGGGTTAAAGTTAACGTTAGCCCAAAGTAACTATTCGACGCGGACGAAGTCGCGGGCAGAAGCTAGTTAATATATATATGAAAAAATGGTACAAAGCTCCCCACAATTTTTCAATAATTTGTCAAATATATTTTTTTCATTATTTTTATTCAACCTCTATTAAAAATTATTTTGCACTCCTCATTTCAATGTGCTATAATAGCATGTTTTTCAGTTTTTTTTTTAAATTTATTTAAACGTTGAAATTATTATCAGTCATGGAGGTCGCCATGTTTTTTTACAAATGGCATCTATGTAAAAAAGCATGGTGGTCTTCATGACTGATGTCCTCCTACTGTTCCCCTTGAATAGTTTACTACAATGTAATATAAAAAGAACCTTAGCCACAGCAACGCGTGGCCGGGTCTGCTATAATATTATAAAGAGAAAAGATATGATTGTTTGTTTGTATTGAATAGGCTCCGAAACTACTGCACCGATTTCAAAAATTCTTTTACTGTTGGGAAGCTACACTATCTCCGGGTGACATAGGCTATATTATATTATGCTTTGCTACCCGGGCGAAGCCGGGGCGGGTCGCTATAATATTATAAACAGAAAAGATATGATTGTTTGTTTGTATTAAATAGGCTCCGAAACTACTGAACCGATTTCAAAAATTCTTTCACTGTTGGGAAGTTACGCTATCTCCGGGTGACATGGACTATATTATATTATGCTTTGCTACCCGGGCGAAGCCGGGGTGGGTCGCTAGTATATGTATAAATGCTCAGGTTAATTAATAAATAAATAAAATATGACAGAGTTGGATGAAACAAATATGCTAATTTGTCTAGAGTAATCTAAGTAGCTAATGTTAAATCCCTATCGAAATAAATTTGCTCAGCGTCAGAGGAATTGTATGTAAATAAAAATTGCATTTTACACCAAATTATTTGGATGAATATGAGATGAATAGTTTAGAATTTCACGAACGTGTTTTTGATCGCGGGACGCACGATAAAGACTTTCAGTGATAGACTGAAATCTACGTGGGCGAAGCCGTGAGCAGAAGCTAGTAGGTATAGGTATATTTTGTTCCTTCAATCGGGCGTCAATCGCATCGGAAAAGATAGATACTCACCTAATAAGTACCTGTGTACCTTCAAGGAAGTTCTGCTCGCTACGCTTCAATAAATATAGAAATACCTACATAATATAAATAAACTAAAACTAAAAATAATGGTTACAACTTTTTTTTCCAAAAAAAAACTGGTTTGACAACATATTGATGAATTCAAAGAGCCTTACACTGAACAATACAGTCGATAACTTCGTGCTATATTTTACGTAAATATACATATATATATATATGTGCATAGCGCGTTAATAAGACAGTCGTCGCGGGACACCTGGCAGATGTGAAACATCGAAACTATTTTGTATAGAAAATATAGCATGCATCGTCGCCACGTTAACAATCGGTTTTACCCGCGACTATAGATGTTTCACATCAAAATAGTATTGGGTGCTGTATGTTCTAAAAAGATGATAAAAATATTTTAAAATTAGTTGCCTGTGTTTCTAGAGCTATAAATAGTGCTGAAATTAATTATAGTCAAACTGAGAAAGAGCTATTAGCTATTTATTATGGTACACAAAAATTTCGTAAGTATGTATATGGTTGTAATTCTTTATGTGTCCAAACTGACCATAAGCCTTTGTTCCCAATTATGTCAAAACAGATTAGTAAGATTGGTTCACCTAAATTAAGACGTTTAAGATTTAAATTACTAAAATACAGTTTAAATCTTGTACATGTTCCTGGGAAATTGATACATTTTGCTGATATGCTATCAAGGAATATTAGAAAATTAATTGAGAGAGATGTTGAGATGTTGGAAATGATACATTTACCTATGAGTCCAGAAAGGAAAATTTAATTTCGATTAGCTACTAGTAATTGACAGAGATAACTAAGTATTACTTTAGTGGATTGTCTGATGAATCTAGGGTTTCCTCGGAATGCAAACCATATTATAAATTTAAAGATGATATTTATGTTGAGACAGGATTAGTGTTTGTTGGTTCTAAAATAATTGTACCAGAATTTTTGAGATTTTATGTGCTAAATTTAATTCACTAAGGTCACCCTGGGGTAAATAAAAGTATTAGTAGAGCTAGACAGCAATTTTATTGGACAGGTATGTCTGAGAATATTAAAAACTTAATTGATAAATGTAGAACATGTGAAAAATTTAGACTTAAGAATTATTATGAGCCTATGTTATGTCATATGATACCTAAGCAGAGATTTAGTAAAGTAAGGACAGATATATTAGAGTTTGCTAGTAAATCATATTTAGTGATAATTGATTACCTGTCACATTCGCTTGAAGTAATTCCTTTGTCAGATAAGAGTTCTAAATCCATAATTAATGCAATGCAAGAAGTATTTACTAGATTTGGTTCCCCGGAGACTGTAGTAGCTGATAATAATCCGTTTTTGCCACATGAGTGTAAACAGTATTATAGGCCTAAAGATATACAAATTGTAACTAGTAGTCCGCATTAACATAGGAGTAATGGGTTAGCAGAGAAGTCTGTTCATATTGCTAAAACTTTGTTAAAGAAATCGAATGATGAAAACATTGATTATAGAAATTCCATTTTACATTATAACTAGCGACCCGCCCCGGCGTCGCCCAGGTAGCAAAGCATAATATAATATATCCTATGTCACCCGGAGATAGTGTAGCTTCCCAACAGTGAAAGAATTTTTGAAATCGGTTCAGTAGTTTCGGAGCCTATTCAATACAAACAAACAATCATATCTTTTCTGTTTATAATATTATAGCGACCCACCCCGGCATCGCCCGGGTAGCAAAGCATAATATAATATAGCCTATGTCAGCCAGAGATAGTGTAGCTTCCCAACGGTGAAAGAATTTTTGAAATCGGTTCACTAGTTTCGGAGCCTATTCAATACAAACAAACAATCATATCTGTTCTCTTTAAAATATTATAGCAGACCCGGCCACGGGTTGCTGTGGCTAAATTTCTTGTTATATTACATTGTAGTAAACTATTCAAGGGGAACAGTAGTAGGACATCAGTCATGAAGACCACCATGCTTTTTTACATAGATGCCATTTGTAAAAAAACATGGCGACCTCCATGATTGATTTTCTACTGCCGTTACCCCTTAATACAATGAAATTATTATTTACGAACGAAGACGGAAACGTTAGCTGGTATAAGAATCCACTGGATTGGGATTTGAAAGGGAAGGACTTTGAACACGATTGATCATAATTTTCGTACAGCCGATATTAAGCAAAAATTAATACAAAAGAATTAATTTTAAAATTTATATTTTTTTTTATTCCAGTTTGTAACAAATGAGTATATTACAAAGTTGTTAGTAAATACGAGTAACATGTGACACTTAAACTTATAAATGAGGTAGGTAGGGCAGATAGTTTTAAATCTTTAACAATAATATTTATTATTTTGAATTATAAATACTTTTAATTTCAATTGAATTTAGCACTAATTGGTGCAGAATATTTTTGTTAATCCGTCTTTAGCTAACACAAATAGATTCGACGGTTTTCCTACACGTGAACATGTAACATATAGTTAGTTGCCCATGAGAAAAACATGGATTTTCCAAATCTAAACCACAAATGGACATTGTTTGGCCTTGACACTTATTTATAGTCATGGCAAAAGCTAAATGAACTGGAAACTGTAGCCTTCTGAAGGGTATCGTAGAATTTGACGGTATCATTGGAATACGTGGCAACAGGACCACTTCTAAATTATAGCTTATATGAAACGTTTCTATTTTTAACGTAGCGCCCTCTATTGAATACTTACTCAATCCAGTCAACAGATATCGCCATCTGATAGAATCGTTTGGAGCTAACAGATAATTGTGACTGTCAAATAATAGACAAATAATTTGCAATAAAATAATATTGCGACTATAAATTGAGATGTCCTATCTTTCAAGTTGGATCAAATTGCACACGGTGTGCAAATCAAATTTAAAATCGGTTCAGTAGTTTAGGAGTCCATCGCGGACAAACAACGTGTCACGTAATTTTTATATATATAAAGATAATACGCCTTTAGCTGGCTTACAGGTTTCATCATCACAAATTTTACATAGTAGACGCCTATGAACTAACTTACATACTACCAGTATAGCTTTAGAACCAAAGATAGAGAAAAATGTTGATATTTTGTTGAATATGAGAAAGTATGTAACTAAAAACTTTCATGATAGGAAAGCTAGAAGAAAGGAACAAAGTTTTGAGATAGGGGAACAGATAATATACAAAACCGATAAGGAAAACATTTGGGAAAACGGAATAGTATTAAATAAAGCAAAAGAACCTAGATCTTACATAGTAAGCGGTAATTCTAAACCAGTAAGACGAAATTCTTATCACATGAAAAAGTCTCAAACAAATGTAAGTTATAGTCTTAAACATATGTTTATAGATTTAAGCGATAATGATTGTCATTTAAGTTTACCTAGCTGTTCACAAAGTGTTTCACCTGACGCGATAAATAAAAATAGATTTAATGAAATTACAGATAATAGTTCAAGTTTGCACCAGACTAGATCTGACAGAATTATTAAGCCTACACAGACTTTAGATTGGTAATGACCAATGTTGGTTAGACTGAATTATGTTTAATTGTTTAATGTTGAGTGGTGTAATTAATGTTCAAAATTATAATAATGCATAAGGGGGAGGTGTTGTAGAATAGTACCTAAGATTATCTGTGGTATTTGATATTATCTATGATAGGGTTGGACTATGGCAGAGCTCATTTATAGTCATGTCATGTAATGAGGTGTCGTGAAGAAAGTGGCTCTATGTATTAGCGTCGTGGCGCGTCTACAGAAAAACAAATAGCAATCACTCACATGAGTGTGCGTCGCTACGCGCACCCAATAAGCCGCAAGCCACTGTTGCGCACACTATGAGGGGCCCGTATTTACGAGTCCCAAAGATGACGCCGCGCCCGGAGGGCATAACGCCCTGGCACCGCACGCCACGCCCCCTTGCGGGGGCGTCGCGATTTCCCAATACTAAGTTGAATCTGTTTAATTCTAATAAAGTATAATATCTAATGATCAATCTATCTTTAATTATTATAAAACACACGCCACCCCTATGACTGCGCATCTACTGATAAGAAAACCGGTGTGGACGTGTATTCGACATAAACAAATTAAGTCACGGTAGTGGTGTGGAATATTTTTGCATGTAGGTACCTACAAAAACGTCTTATTTGATAATATTTTACAATACAATAGTGTTTACGCCTGCACGTTAATCGTGTAGGCGTTCAGTGTTTGTGTGTCGTGTTTGTTATTTTAAAAGGCCAGGCGCCGTACGGATTTAAATTTTGCTTGTCTAATTATGCAAAATAAAAATCCGTACGGCGGGTTGGACTACAAAAATATTTGTAGTGACGATACCGTCACATATTAAATTTTTAGTCCAAAATTTTCATCTTCGTCGTGACCTTATACGCTCCGCATAGTTTTATTGTTAAATACAGTTTATACCCAATTAAATAACCATACCTTGGTACTGTGACGTTGCAAAATCAATAAATAACGCAACAAGTAGCGACATCTTGTGTCAGGCTTTGGCATGGCTGTCAGCGTGTTCTCTGTAACACTAGAGAAATTATGTCATGTAAATTATATACAAGAGTATTAGTTAATTTAAATAAATAAACATACAGACATAATTTCCCACATTTAATTTAAAACAATGCCTAAGAAATGGAAAATAACCAATAGACAAGAATTCTATTTAGTCTATGGTGGTTGAAGCTTCTCGAAGGTTTGTGACATTGATCCGGCAAGGGGAAGACCCGCAACGTGTGTGACACGATACGAATAGGATTTGGAATAGGGACTTAGTTCTGGAGGAACAGACTGTACCCAAATAACCCGATGGGTTTCCAATAAGTCCCATTCGAAGCTGAATCCGGTGAGTGTTCAACCGTATTCTTTGTTCATGCGGGGTGGCGTGGCTCGTACATGTGATTTCTGACACGAGTGTATTGTTACAGGTCTGGCTGTTTGTGCTAGCCTTTTTTCTTGTATGATCCGCTCTGATACATAATTGAGACGTGATGCTTTGGAGTAGCCCCGTGGTCTGATGATTGGAATGGATCCGGGTGCAGGCAACCTTTGAGGTGTGGTCAATCGTTTGACAGGAAGGCTTTACTTAGCCGATACCGGTGATAAGGGAAGTTCGCCGCTCCAGGTAACGAAGCGTCATTATTATACCCGTAGGCCACGTAACGTGCAAACACAGGGGTATACTGTGTTTGATGCCAAGGATCGTAGTCCTATCAAGTGAAGGGATTAGTACTGAGAGATCACCGAGAATAATCGGTAAGGTAGCGATTTAGTCTATGAGAGAGTTAGGCCTATTGTATGGACTGGACGATGAGACCAGTTGCCATAAAGTGTTGTGTCGCGGATTGCTTAGCATAATCTTATGTTCCCGTTGTTAGCACAACCTTGATAGGTAGGTATTTGTATGATTGAGCTAGTATCTATTAAGTGGTTCACCTCACGGACTCGCTATAGCGACTGAGTTATTGTAATAGTCTCATTGCAGGTCAACACACCAATACAACTAGACCCGAGACTGGTTGTACTGGTGTGGAAGCCCAGGTGTATGGGGGAAGGTATGTGGCCAGCCACATTCAATATTGTGAACCTTCAATAGTGAGTTATTGTAATAAACATTGCATTGTGTAAGAAGGTACTTGTTTAATTGAATCTTTCCCTAGCAGCTTATTATACCCTACAAATTTACTTTATCACGGTGGTGAGTAGTACAACACCGAAGGAGACCATCAATATACAGTCTCCTAATCAATTATGTACAACACCAAGGGCCGGGTTACAGTTGGCGCCCAAAGGTATATAATTGTTTAATTGTATAAGGTGAACAAATTAATAGCAGGTATCTCTCTCTCAATTCTCTCAGTCTTTCACTGGGCGGGATTATGTATTAGATTAAGACTAGTTTTTTTAAGTTTGAATGTAAAGTGGTCAATGCACCAAAATATAACAATTTCTCTTGTTTGGACATACATTATCATACATTATCATCACCTAGTTGTGTCTGTATTATTCCATGATCAAACCTACTTGGAATCAGTTTTTTTATTCAATCCGCTTTAACTTTTACAATATTGGCAAAGTTTGAGTTTACAATGAGTAAAGGTTGTAGAGGTGAATCTTGCACAAACAATCCTCAAGAATTACAGGATCTTTTAGTGAAACGTAGTTCCATAAAAGGTCAAATCATAAAAATATACTTTTTATGAAATGTTTTTTATTTTTAGTATTATTAAATAGGAACAACAAACAGCTACATTATGTAATATTACATACAGAAATACTTATATAACTTAAGTAATAATGTAGCCCACAGCGCTCTTCACTGATTACTATAAATAAATGAAACCTTAAAGTCACTAGGAGGTGAACTGTTTATGCATGACAGTTACACTTATATTATAAAAACAACTTTAAAAAAAAACAGAAATAGAATTTTAAAAAACAACAACAAAAATGTTTTTGTCCACTAATGCAAGTGTTTCATACAAAAGGCTACGAAACCTTTTCAAGGAGCATGTAAATATATCAATCTGTTCGAATGCTTCATTGTAGGTAGCTGCCATTCGCCGAACTGGTGAACGTAGACCAGCACCCTAATTAGGTAACACACTATCTATCACAATCTGAATCATTTTGAAGCCTATTGCTAATCCATTGCTTCATACGTTCGAAAAAATGATCTGCTCAGCAACGTAAATAACGCAATGAATGTTGTTGAACTGTCAAAATGAAACCCATTCCTACTGATAGTGTGTTACGTAATTACCCCGCAGTGTTAGATCGGCAGGTACCTACTGCAAAGAGTTTGCCCTGCCGTCTATGGACAGTTCTGGGGACTGCATAGCACAGTACATTATTTAAATCTATATAGTCAAAATTGCCATTAACAATGTTATACAATGTCATTGCTTCTAATTGTTTACGTCTACAGCTGAGCGCCAAAAGCTTGTATTTACTGAGCAACTGGTTATAATGTAGATATGTTTTGTGACACGTGTAGTGCATGGCACGAAGAAATTTACGTTGGACCTTTTCTATCATATACATATGTCAATGTATTTGCCTTAGTAAGGATTCCAGATGGATACGGCATATTCAAGCCGGTGGCTTGAATATAATTATAATGTAATATAATAATAATGTAATATAATTAGTTATATTATTAATTTATATTAATTAATTAATTAATATAAATATTAGGCCACATATGCTCCAACCCATTAGATGCCAGCAACATAATTATCAATCCATAAAGCCACTGCAAGTTTTTCCATTTATGATGAACATAAATGCTCGAATTCTTTGCAACACAGTGTATAATCATATTTTATTTTATTTCCTGAGCCCAAGTCTTGTCGGATTGCCCTCCCATCCAAATTCGTTTTTCGTTTCTCATAAAAAGCACTATCTATTGATATATTACTTATGGCTATTGGGGGCCAAGAACATACAATAATAATTGGCAAAAGTCGTGTTAGTAGCAAAGGTTTTACTTGCAAAGTTCTTTTCATTGATGTATATCTAATGGCTATTGGGCGCCAAGAATTCCTTAACTTCGGTGCCTAAATTGTCACCTATTTATGAATGAAGGAATGAAATGCACCGACCCCAGCGATGGTTTCAGCAGACCCGATTAATCGAATGAACCCCAACATTTGCACTAGCCCCTGAAGCCTCATCTATCATGGAGTTACAGAGACCATTGCATAGAAGGATTTGCGATCCGTACCGGATATGCATCCTAGAGTAGGCAATAGACTAGTGAAGAGATGAATGATATTTATCTATGGCTGGGCATCTTTTAACGACCTCGTCGCCGCCAGGTTGGTTCAGATCGAGCTTTGCCGGTGAAACTTTTGGCGGGGTTCATCTGCTTTCTTGGCACTTTTCTATGTCATTGCTCTGCTGTGTTAAATGTTGCTGTTTTTAAAGTCTTTGTCTGAGTTCTCGCTACTATCCGTTTCTGGTTTTTGTAAATCTTACCAGCTTTCTTAATCTTATATCTGTCTTCCGCTGTGTCCATCCAAAACTTGATTCCCTTGTCGAAGTATTTCATGTCCTGTTTGAGCTATCGTCCGAGTGTCAAAATCTCGGTGCCCAAGTTGTCACCTATTTACGTCATTAACTCCGAACTGACTGACAATTGGCAAAAGTCGTGTTAGTAGCAAAGGTCCTACTTGACAAGTTCTTTCCATTGGTATATATCTTATGGCTATTGGGCTTCAGGGCAGAAAACCATAGTTCGGTAACCATTCTCCTTTTCAAAGATGTTTTTATTCTTACATGCTTTTGTTAATTCCTAATACCAGCCTATGCCCATTGTTGTCCGTGTGAGTGCCTGCACTGGGACAATAATAGGCTGGTCAAACAAAAATAAGCTACAAATAAAAGTAATTTTTTCTCTCTATAGTAATTATCAGACCTAAAAAGCTTTTGCTTGTAGCATTGAATTATAATGGCTGTTGTAGTAAGTTATATAATATTTATATAATAATCTCAAACAGGGAAAGTGGAGCTAGAGAATCTCCCCGTGAAGAAAGATGCCCTCCGACACCTGGGCCTTCCAGTGGAGATCAAGTCGGGCTTCATCGGGAAAGTCCAACTCCAAGTACCAGTGCGGCAGATCCGGTCAGCCCCCTGGCTGATAGCCATCGAGAAGCTGTACTTAGTCGCCGCACCAGTCAATTTGGATGAGGTAAGTGAAGAAAATAAGGATTTAATTAGTAATGGTGAAAAACTTGCCATAGGGCAACTACTTCAGATATCCAGATACAAGTTTTTTGTATGATAATCCTGGGCGTACTCTATCTGTGTGTCAAATTTTATTTTAATCTGTTGAGCTGTATATGTTTGATTGATTATCGAACATCAACTTACAAAATTGGAGACAATCATGGTCCTACTCCAAGAGGATGGCGTCCTACCCGTATGTTTTAGGCTTAGACGCATTACAAGGCTCTTCCCAGGACAAGATGGGGTTTCAAAAGTAGCCGACATTGACACTATTAGAGGAATTATACGGCATCCTTTAGTTCGCATCTGCCCCTAAATTTTTTGAGGCGAAGGATGTTTACGCTTGCACGTTAATTGTGTAGGCGTTCAGTGTTTGTGTGTGTCGTGTTTTGCTATATTAAAAGGCCAGGAGCCATACTGATTTTTATTTTGCTTATACCGTCACAAGTTATATTTTTAGTCCAAAATTTTCATCATCGTCGCGAACTTGTACGCTCCTTATATTTTTATTGTTAAATACAGTTTATACCCAATTAAATAACCTCGATACGGGAGTTCCATTGAAGATCACTGAAGCCCCAACAAATAGTAATACTAAGCCTTCTAGCTATACATCTTATTTTTTCACACAATTTTGAAAGAAGTGTATAACTCTGCAACTAGTGGGTTGATAAAAAAGTCATATATCATAAAAAGATTTTGTTAGTATGCAGATTTCAAAAATGTACATATGAATCCTTAAGTCCGTACTTCACGAATTCAGCCCACCGTGCGACGGCTTTGGTGTCAAAAAATCAATTACTTTAACAGAACACGTCCACTACAACTAAATGAGTTGCAGTAGACGTCGATGGTGTATTTGGCATGGACCTTTCGATCTTCTTGCTTATTTGCTCTGTTAAAGTTAAGGATTATTCAGTTTCTCTCTGCTGCTGGTAATCACTAAGTGAGTGAAAGTCGAGCTCCGGGTTTTGGCTCTAAAATATACTTTTGAATTATCTTTATGATCAATCTAGCAATTGTGTCATTAGATGGATTACTGAAGATATCGCATGAATTTTTACAATTTCACGATTGCGAATACCCATTTTAATAAACACAATGTAGAATGTTATATTATTACTGATATTGATGAAATAAAATATATAAAGGAACTATCCGCATTATTCGTTTTATCCGGATAGTAAAAGTAATGATATCCGGATAATATATTCAAAGGATATTCGGATAGCATGCCCTAATCAAGAGCGAGTGTAGGAATTTATTAATCACTCAGAACATTCAAGTTTATATTTTCTAAATAAATATTAATGTTTGCTAATGAATTCAGTAGAAAAACTTCAATGACTACCTACTATTCCGTGTGTTCGTCAATCATTTCGACATCATGAGAATTTTCACTCGAGACAGGCGTAATTAGGTACCCATGTGCTTAGCTAAATACCTATACATCCTTAAAAATAATATATTAAAATCGTAGCGAAGTCACAACTATACATTGTTTTCTTTTTAAGTTATTTTTGCGAGGTCTGGGAACGATTCTAATGGCAAAAATGTTTATTTTGGAATTTCCGTTTGTTTGTCTGAATAATTATGTTCCAGCATCACGCAAAAACTACTGGATAAATTTTGTTCAAATTTTGCATAGATATTTTGCATATAATTTTAATCATTTATAGCGTACAGACTGACCAGACTTATAGGACTCCCTATAAGTCTGGTCAGTCTGTACGCTATTCGTAAAACGTACACAGAAAAACATAAAGTTTAGGTCTCTTCTGTCATCTTTGTATAAATTTTTTTTTTTTGTAATGTATGATTCCATAGCACATGTGTGAGCACTATGTATCTACTATAAAACTACCATTTACTAGGATCATCTTTCATTGACTTGAATGTGCCCTAGCGGCTGAGAGTATGTCATGCTCACTCAAATGTCTCGCTGGTGGTGGCGTGTGTGTTGGATCATTAAGTTCCCTTCAAAATGGTTGAGCTGAATGGTGCTGATCCATACGTCGTGTTCGTGAACGGGCGCCGTCAGTAAGGACTGGTCGTCTCTTAGCTGCCACGGCTTATTTTAATTTGAACTGTTATTTTTTTTTGTGGGTTTTTATTACGGATGCTTTTAACGTGCACGTCTTTTTACATCGTTCTCACATGTATAATTTCAACATGAATGATGTAACCAAATTTATTTTTTGGAATTTTATGTTGATTTAAAATAGTGTCCATGGAGCTTCTTGCCCATTCTCCTCCACAGGCACCTACTACGCTTTGGAATGGGCAATTGGCTTCATTTTTCTGACTAACTGACCCCTTCACAATTCAAAAGTGTCTATAATTGGTTTATACTCGTATGAAATAAATGCTTTGAGTTTTGGTTATAATTAAAATAAATGAACTGTATTGTACTGTACTGTACGGTTAGGTAACTGTTAATGAGAAGTTCCGTGTGGTTACAATCTACTATTTAAATATTATTACAGTGATAGCTGTTCGTCAGGAATAATCTGTAAGAAAGCATCAGTCAGCATATCAGTCTTCTGATACACTGACTTCGTGTATACTACCTAGTTAGTATACACGCAGGCGTTCATTAATTATTATTAAAAACGAAAAACTTAGCAAGTAATGACAAATTACTATTGAAGGCTGCAGGTGTCGACCTCAGGACGAGCTTCTTCTAACACGGATAACTGTACGTCGCTTGCTCCCGCGTCACCAGTTCTGACTCTTTTCATATGATTTTAGCCATTCCATAGATTTTTTCTGATGTTAGCCTAGTTTACAATACTGCTGACGCTAATTTGGCTTTATCGTACTTAATAAAACATGTGCAACAAGCAATATTACGTAACACGACAGTTTCTACAGTAAACAAGAAACTTTATAATATTAAACCATGGATTGCTCCCGGACTAATTCGGTGTATAAGACACAGAGATAAACTTCATCAGAAAACCAAGAGGTACCCTGATAGTGTAATAATTCTAACCATATATAAAAGATACAGGAATTTCTGTAACGATCTCCTAAAGAATATTAAAAACAATTACGATAAAAACGAATTAAATAGAGCAGGTACAAATAGCAAACAACTTTGGAAACATATTAAAAATGTCACCAATATGTCTAAACAGCGTGAATCAAATTCGAGTTTACTGCTTACTAATCCTTCACCAATCTTATCAGCTAACAAAGTAAATAACTTTTTTGTAAATATTGGAAAAATCCTTGCCGAACAGATTCCGAAATATTGCGACCAACTACTTTTTCAAAATTCAGACAATAGCTGTTACCCGAAATCTTTTGCTATGTTGGACACTGATGAAGATGAAATAACCCGAATCATTTCTGGGCTAAAGGATGACTGTGCAGTTGGATGGGATAATATAAGCAATAAGATCCTTAAACTCTTTAAGCATATTTTGGTACCTCCCTTAACGCATATATTTCGAATTTGTCTTTCCGAAGGAATTTTCCCTAGTTGTCTAAAAAAGGCAGTTGTAATCCCTATCTTTAAATCTGGAAGTAAAGACGCAGTTAGTAATTACAGGCCAATATCCTTACTCCCCTCAATGTCAAAAATACTAGAGAAAATCATAAACAGTAGACTAGTTAATTACCTAGAAAAAAACAACATCTTATCCCCTGCGCAATTTGGTTTTAGAGCCAAACTATCGACAGCCGATGCGGTGCATAGCCTTACTGATTATATTTCAAAAGAACTCGGTAAAGGAAACCAGACCCTGGGAATCTTTCTCGATTTGGCCAAGGCCTTCGACACGGTGTCTGTTTCTGTTCTTCTGAATAAATTAGAGACCATAGGAATAAGGGGAACGCCGCTGAAACTTTTTACTGACTATCTAAACGGCAGGTACCAATGTGTTAGAATAGATAATATTACAAGTGCTGGACAGAAAAATACTGGTTTTGGTGTTCCTCAGGGAAGTATTCTAGGCCCCACCCTATTCCTGATTTATATTAATGATTTGTGTAATTTAAATATTAAAGACGGCAAAATTATATCATATGCCGACGACACGGCGTTAATATTTACCGCTAAATCCAGTAGCGAACTGTTTGAAA
Organism: Dryobotodes eremita; assembly: GCA_917490735.1. Lineage (NCBI taxonomy): Eukaryota > Metazoa > Arthropoda > Insecta > Lepidoptera > Noctuidae > Dryobotodes > Dryobotodes eremita. The sequence continues at coordinate 16,655,823 of OU823255.1, forward strand.
TCGCTCAACTAGGTTTTAATACTGTGACTAATTGGCTTCAAAGCAATTTACTAACATTAAATGCCGACAAGACAAAATATATTAACTTCTCCATGCGCAAGCCTCAACAAAACATTACTATATCCTCATCTATATGCCCATCAATGTGGAAACCGTACAGGCAACATGTGTATTTGTCCTTTTATCCTCAAAACGAGGAACATAAAATACCTGGGGGTAATAATGGACGACACACTTTCTTTTAGAAAACATATTGAAAGCCTAGTTAAAAGAGTGCGCAAACTAATATATGTTTTTAAGAAATTGCGAACATTAGCAGATTCAAAATTAATCACACAAGTTTATTTGGCCCTATGTCAATCTATAATTCAATACTGTATCACTTCTTGGGGTGGCGCACCAAAAACTAATTTGCTTCCTCTTGAAAGAGCTCAGAGAGCTATTTTAAAGGTAGCAAACTTCCATCCCTTCTTCTTTCCCACAGATCAGCTCTATAAATCCTGCAACGTACTGACAGGTCGCCAGCTTTTCATAATGCACTTGGTATTAAAACAGCACACCATGCTTACCTACAATGCTGACAATACTAACAAGAGACGGAATGATATAGTATGCATATCTAATGCCCCCTCAAAACATGTCTTTGTTGAAAGATTTTTCACATTCTTAGGCCCATTTCTGTACAATAGATTAAATAAAAAACTAAGTATCTATAAATTAAATTACTATAGCTGTAAAAACATTATACTTAAGTATTTACTAACCATCAATTATGCACAGACAGAAGATCTACTTGTTGCCTGCAAATAGAAACGCTAACATACAATTTTACTTTTATTTACCTAAGTTTTATTTTAGTTGTAACTTTATACTCATTGTTAATTTATTACATTATGTATTTATGCACTTTCTAGCCTGAAGCACAGGTTCAACCTAGTTCAGGCAAATTAGCAACTGTGCTCTATTTTAATTGTAAAGGTATTTATTGTAAATGTGTCCCTCTTATAAATAAACGATTTTATTATTATTATATTATTATTATTATATTTTGGCTGCTAAGACCAAAAATACAAACGTAGTAGATAAACAGAAAAGTTTTATAAAAATGTGGCTGTTATTTTAGTATTTTGTGGTGTCTTACGAATTCCACGCGAACAAAGTTGCGGGCAGAAGCTGGTAATAAATAAAAAAGTCTTTTACTTCATGCATTAAATGATTAACTTTACATCTTACAAGTGTATAGTCAGTAATTCAGTAGAATGATTAGAAAGGTATGTCACTCATTTGGAGAAACAACGACGTAACTACTGCTTTTAAAATTTTATAGGAAAGAGAATTAAAGTCGTTTTTTTATTTTTTTTATCTGTTATCGTCTCGTTCTGAAATGTTGATAAATCCGAAAACCATATTAAATATTTCACGCCTCTGCTCCTCTGAAAATTTTTTCGAGCACAATATAATATCTACTACTCATTTTGGGAAAAATTACATTTACGTCGTTCTATCTCCAAATGAGCGATATGTGAAAGATGCTATGGTTAGAAAAGGAGGGTCTACTGCCTAGAGATGACGACTAATAGAGAAGAATGGAAGTAAAAGACATGCTGCGCCGACCGGCAATGGATGGGAATATTAGCAGGAGAATGATGATGATGATGTTGATGATTAGAAAGATCAAGACATCGTTTATTACTACATTTCTTACATTTCACTGTTCAATAAATTATTTAATACATATAGGCATACTAAATTACATGTTTTTATTATGCCCATACAATCAAAAATTTGTTAACTACGAACAATTTTTGTTACAAAGTGATTTGTAAATAAAATAATAACTTTTGTAATAACAGCACACCAGCAGGCTTAGCACGAGCACCGTCTTGTCGACGGAAGAATAGACAAAAATGACGTTCCGTGAAGACAGTACGACTACTTATTATACTGACTGACTTCTTATTATTATTATTACTGACAACTGACAAAGGAAAAAGAAAGTGAAAAAGAAGAAAAAAGAAAGAAGAAAAAGAAAGTGAGAAAGTTTCTTCTGAAATAGTCTAGATATAACAGGACTTAGACAACGATCTTTAGAAACGAAAGACAAAATGACGGATTGTAGAAGGATTTTTACGGTGCGATGTCAAAAATGGAGAAACGAAATGTCACTTTGTATAGAAATAGCTATGTCTTGTCTTCCAAGAAATAGAAAGCGTCATGCTACGCCTGCAGTACAAACTTATAGATTCCATTACACCATACTACAAATACAATCTAGAAACTGTATTAGAAAACCCCTCAACAAAACTATATTTTAACCGCACCATTCTTACCGATCGAATAATCCATTTCAATAGACCAGATATTACACTTATTAATAAGATAAACAAAACTGGATATTTAATAGATATTGCTATACCAAATACACATAACATGCAGACAACAATAGCAGAAAAACTGAGCAAATACTCTGAATTAAAAGATGAAGTAGCCCGACTTTGGCATCTGTAAAAAGTTACAACAGTACCAATAGTATTGTCTACAACAGGAGTAACACCGAAACAACTTCACCAGTCCCATAATTCCCTTAACTTACCTCCAAATACCTACCATCTGCTGCAGAAGGCAGCAATACTAAACACATGCAGACTCGTGAGAAAGTTTCTGCAATGTGAATCAGAAAACCCATACCAAAACACAAATACGCAACCATCTTCCGTGCTATCTTCTGCACGTGACCGTACTTAATCCAACTGATAATCAATTGGCTTAGGCCCGTGTTATCAGCTCTTTCCGGCTAGCCGAGAAAATAAAATAAATCTCAAAATAATACTTGTAATACTGCTGCAAGCAATGAACAAAAGCAATAAATGGAACTATAGGTCAACTAAAGTTGCTTTGAAGTCAGAAGTGAGGGTCAACTCAAGGAAGTAGGTAGGTCGTTCCAATACAATCGAAAATGACGCGTGCGCCAATCTAGCACCTTGAGATGTATATTAAAATATAACCGGCTGCAATGCAGAGCCAGTTTTTTCTATTTCACAAAATCCGTTTGAGTATCTTTGTAGTTGTACATGCACATGCACATTGTTTTAGTGTGCGTAAGCTCAGGAGTGCTCTGTCGTGCGTGACCGTGACGCGGTCTAGTGCCACAGTATAATAAAGTAAAAAGTATTACGTCTTCATACAAATTAGCCGAAACGACGTGCTTCAAAATCTCGGTGTACACCAGTATTCAACAGTAGCGCGTACGCGTTAATTACGTAAGGACACGGATGTTACGAGACGCTCCGCACATATTATATTTACGTGGAATAAGGCACGAAGTAATTGACTGTATTGTTCAGTGTATGAAAGACTATTTGATTTCATCAATATCGATACCAGTTGTTTTTCTTATTACCAACTCTGTCGGCAAGTTAAGCCTATAAAAGTAAAATAATTTTTAGTTTTTATTTATTTATATTATGTAGGTATTTCTATATTCATTGAAGCGTAGCGAGCATAACTTGACAAGTACTTATTAGGTGAGTATCTCTCTTTTTCGATGCGATTGTTGCCCGATTGAAGGAACAAAATATACCTATACTTACTACCTTTAGCTTGCGGCTTCACCCGCGTGGATTTCAGTCTATCACAGAAAGTCTTTATCGTGCGTCCCGCGATCAAAAACACGTTCGTGAAATCTAAACTATTCATCCTATATTCATCCAAATGATTAGGTGCAAAATGACATTTTTATTTATATATAATTTCTCTGACGATAAGCAAATTTATTTCGATAGGGATTTACGTTACCTACTTAAATTACTCAAGACAAATTATCATCATTGTCATCGCGGACTTTTTATAGGCCTTTTTATAGGACTATTTATGTAACTTTAGTTGAACCCGAATAAATGGATAATATCTTTTTTTTTATCGGACTATCCGAATGGCTTCGGCTGTTGTGCCGAGATGATTTAACAAACAAACTTCATACCACAAGCTACTGGATTTATGAAACACATTACAGTGTACTGGGCATACGAGTACTACCATCAACAAATCGCAAGGTTTTAAACAAGAATGCTCTCCTATAATTAAATTTGTCGGACTTATAAAGTACAGTTACAACCCAGGAGACATAGACAGTGGGCAACCCTAGTGCGTGTTTATCTACTGAGTGGCCTTAAACAATATTTCAAGGACACTGCCGAAATGTAATACTGCTTACTTTATTATACTGTGCTAATGCTTATTGTGTTCACGTTATACCGAGTACCGTCAGCATGGAAACTAAGCGAAGACGAGTTGTTCATAGTGAGGTCAGATGACATACCTACGTCAACAGACCATTTTTGTTTTTTTTTGTTTTGCCTTTTTAAAATACTTTCGGCATTTTAGTTTTTAATGTGCGTTTTTGTCTGTACAAAATAAACAACTTTTCTTTCTTTCTGTTATTTTATTAACACTAAAAATATATTGGCTACAGGATCGAAGCATGATAGCTAGCGTTTATCATTATCTGAAGAACGAATATGAATGTACCGTATCACATTTATCTCATTTAAGAAATATTTTGCAGCGCACCGCTGCAGTTACAGGGGTTAGTACGAGTATAAATACTGTGCAACGGATATTAAAATAAGAGAAAGAATTACCTTCTTCTTCAAAATTCACTTCTCCTATGAAAAAATGACGTAAGAGAGACAATAAGACCAAGACATCGATAGTTTCACAGCAGATGATGTTCAGAGCACGATACTCGTACATAGTTTTCATAACGTCCAGAAAGAAATCATGATTGGTTTTAAATGAAAAAATCACGTCTCGAAACACTTCGCAAGTTATTGCAGAAATTAGGCTACAAGTGACGTAAAACAGATAACAACCGTAAAGTTCTGAATGAGCGTCATTCATGACATACAGATGTGGCGTTTGAAATATTTAAAAAAAGATGACAGAATATCGTTCGCAAAGCCGACCAATCGTATACATAGATGAAAGCTAGTTACATTCAACCCACTTGCGAAACAACACTTGGACTGAGCAAAAAGACCCTACACTATTTATGAAAAAACTTAGTACTCTCTTCTCTCACTCGTTTTATGCGTTCGTTTTACACACTAAAGAAGGATTTATTCCAAATGCTGACCTAGTGTGTAAGGCTAATTCGACTGCTGGAGATTATTTGTGATCTCGGAGTTTTTTTTCGACCTTTCTTCTCAGAGTAGTCAGTAAGGAAACGCCGACCTCATCAAGTTTTTAAAATATGATTGACGTGTAAAAGTGTTCGTTCAAACCTACTTACAGAAATAAAATCATTTATCATTCTAACATGAGTTATGATAATTATGTGAAATGGCTCGACGGAAGTTGTTGCACTGCACGTGTAGTCGCTTCTTATCATAACACAAGAGCGGGAAACATACCAACCTCGGCATCAAAAAAAGAAGAAATGCAACAATGGCTCTCGGATAAGGGCATAGCGGTCAAGGAATCCTTTTTCAAGGTGGAGTTGTACGATATCATAGAAAAAAAACAAAGACATCACATATAAAATTGATGGTTTTATTAGGAACAAAGGGTTTGAAATTCTGCGCCTTCCTCCCTATCACACGGGATTGAATGCAAATTAAAATATTTGGGGAATTGCAAAAAATTGTATTGCATGGTAGAATACATATATTCAACAAGATCTCATTAGCATTGAAAAGCTGATTAGTGAAAGCTTGAATCATATTAGCAGCGAAACACGGAATGAAACATGCGAACATGTAAAAACATATCATAAAACATTTGAACATGTCGAAAACTCAAAAAATAATATTTAAAATATTAGGACCTAGATTTCGAATTAATAAGATGATTCCGACGAAAGCAACAGCGACTCGGAATTTGATTATTTATCAGATACAAATTAAAATACAAATTAATTTGCATTTTTGTTTTTTAATACCCTACTTTCATATTTTTCTCCATTAATATATTTTAAACAATCAATTTCGTTCTTCAAATAAATTAAATATTAAATCCAAGTGATAGTTTTATTGCTAACTACCTAGGTTCACACACACACATACGCATATCAGGAAACGACACTACGTACAACCGAGGCTGAGCGGACAGAGCGAGATAGCTACACAAGCAAACAAATTTTTAAGGGCAAACAACCTTTGATTCGAAACTCGCACTTGTAGTACTGCGCCCACAGTCTCAGGCGCAGCAGCTTGTGTGCACTCTCACTTTATCGCGCCGTTTAGAACGGAACAATTATTTCGACACGCGTAAATAAATATTTTCTTGTTTTGTAATATTCTAAAAGACAACGTAAATTGATCATTGATCATAATAAAGAGTATTCTATTATATTATTAGAAAGTGTTGAAATGGATTCAGAAAACCAGTTTCCTTTGGAAATAGAAGATGTGGAGCCAGGACTGACGAAAGAATTGTTGGAATGTTTTACTGGTAAGCTAATTTGTGTAGAATAAATTATATTGTGTATAAAAATGAGACCATGGTTTAGTTACAGTTAGTTTAGACGATAACTTAATCTAGTTTAATAAAGTAGATAGGTACACAACTGCTTAAGTCGTCAGCTCGTTTATTACGATATGCAATATTTACTCAGAAACGCTTTGTTATTTATTTTCTAATAAATAAAAATAATAATTTATTTTGAAAGTTAACGTTTATAACACAGATCTAGCTTGTATATCTGCTAATTAAGTACCTAAAGTTTGTTAGAGTTATTTATTTATTCAGTTAGGGATCTGGTTTAGTTCTTGTTTATCAACACGCATTATACATTAATTACCCACCCAAAGTGTAATGACCGAGAGTACGCGTCGTCCTTCCAATTTTAATTAGACTCAAGTTGAATAGTGGTAGGTTATAGAAGTATCAACAGCAGGCTGATCTAAGGCGAAAACAATGGGTTCCACAGTTAGCTATCCTTGGCCCTTTTCAGTTTTGTCTTTATTTGCTTGAAACATGCTTGAACGATTTTGCCGGATTTATGGAATGGAAACTTTTGTCATAGGTACCTGCAGACCCCCAGGTCTATTATTACTGGGTACTTAATAAATAACCGTGTATTGACATAATACCTAACTTCATAACCATTGTAGCCGAAGTGTAATCTAACATTAGTATTTTATCAGTTCATTGACTTGTTAGACATAATACCTAACTTCATAACCATTGTAGCCGAAATATAATCTAACATTAGTATTTTATCAGTTCATTGACTTGTTACAATTCGTAAAGTGGGACAATAGAACACTGGTCATTTTTAGTCTACTTTGTGTGACCATAACATTACAGCGTCTTGTTCGTCGTAATGAATGAGTTATTTCACACAGAAGAAAGCTATGGCAGAAAGTTACTGCGAAAAAATATCTAGGACAGTTTCTATTATGTAATTATAAATATTTTTCGCAGAATGAAAAATGATACAAACTGATGACAGAAACTATAAATGTAAAACAAATCTTTGATATGAGTTTAATGAATATTATATTGCATTTCTATACTTATAATAGAATCGTAGCGAAGTCAAAACTGTACAGTTTTTTAGGATTCCGTAGTCAACAAGGAATCCTTAAAGTTTCGCCATGTCCGTCCGTCTGTCCGCAGCTTAGCTCGGAGACTTTAAGTACTAAAAAACTGTAATTTGGCATGGATATACATATTAGTCATGCCGACAGTGGAGGTACCCTAAAAAAAATGTTGTAGGGTACATCCTCTACACTTAAAGTGGGAATGTTTTTTTTTTCTCGTCGACACCTCGTGTCGGCTGTCGTTGAATAAGTTTTTCAAAAATATTGCGGGTTTGCGAAAACAATTTTTCGAATAAGGGATCCGTTTGTAAAATATTAATTTTAAAGTGCTAATTTTTGCTCGAGTCGTGTGTATGTTGATATGTCTCTCCCCCGCCAGATAAGTGGTCGTTTTTGGATATGTGAAAAAATTCACGGTAGTAGTATATACTTATAACGAAGTTAAAAGGAAAACTATCTCAGCTATGTAAGCTTTACAAGTTAACGAGTAATTAATAGTCGACCAACTAACATTTTCAGTTGGAACGTATGGGAGAACACGTTTTTCAACTATAATGTTAAGTTTGTTCTTGGGATAAATTCATCCCAACTACGGAACCCTTTATTGAGCGTAGTCTGACACGCACTTGGCCGGTTTTTCATATAATTTTTGCGAGGTCTGGGAACGATTCTAATGACGAAAATATAATTTTTAGAATTTTTGTCTGTTTGAATGAATGTGTGATAAATGATAAATGATAAATGATAAATGATTTTATTTCTGTAAGTAGGTTTGTACAAACACTTTTACACGTCAATCATGTTTTTTAAACTAGATGAGGTCGGCGTTTCCTATCTGACTACTCTGAGAAGAAAGGCCGAAACAAACTCAGAGGTCACAGTCTCTTTTAAAGTCCAGACATAATCTTGGTCAGGTCATGCGAAGACCATGCAGATTGGTATCTGAAATGGTCTTTTGAGGAAAGAACCACACAGTTTGAGTGGACCTGTCCAGTCAGTGCACGCATTTGTCAGTAATCGTGCAGCTCGACTCAGGAAGTCAGGACTTAAGGAGCTCAACGATTCGACGAACAATACCAAAGAAAGGACATTTGGGTAGGCCGCATAAATTACTCAAACTGCCAGATCATAATTAAAATTAAATTAGAAAAAAAAAAAAAAGCAATTACCCACATAGTCTTCACATTCACAAAATTAAAATAATATAATACTTTACAAGTAAATACTCATGTCATTGTATATATAAAATTTATCAATGTCAATGTGTATATATAAATTCGGCAATAATGTTTGAAGATCATGTAGATCGGTGTCTGAAATGGTCTTTTGAGGAAAGAACCACACAGATTAAGTCGACCTGTCCAGTCAGTGCACGCATTTGTCAGTAACCGTGCAGCTCAACTCAGAACTTAAGGAGCTCAACGATTCGACGAACAATACCAAAGAAAGGACATTTGGGTAGGCCGCATAAACTACTTAAACTGCCAGATCAAGAATAAAACTGAAAAAAAAAAAATGACCCACATAGTCCTCATATTCACAATAATGAAAATAACATAATACTTTTTATAGTAAATATTCATGTCTAAAAAGAGTTAGCAAACTAAAATCAACATTCACTGTGTAAATTTATTGGAGCAGCTCAATCCCAAGCCTTTTTGTCTTCAATATAGTCTTTCACATTATAGTAGGCTTTTTGGCATAATTTCCGCTTTATAAAAGATTTGAATTTATTAAAGCTTAGATCTTGAATGTGGCTAGGAAGTTTATTATAAAAACGTATACATTGGCATCTAAAGGAGCCACCAATTTTTTTGAGCCTGGTTGTAGGAACAAGAAATTTGTGTTTGTTCCTGGTATTTATATTGTGGATATCACTGTATTTTTTAAACAGATTAATATTTTTATGTGCATACAAAAGATTTTCATAAATATACTGAGAAGGCACAGTAACAATATTAATCTCTTTAAATTTATCTCTGAGGGAGTGTCTGGGACTTAATTTATAAATTGAACGAATTGCCCTTTTTTGTAAAACAAAAATTGTCTGTATATCGGCGGCATTTCCCCACAACAGAATACCGTACGACATCACACTATGAAAATAACTAAAGTATACTAAACGGGCAGTCTCTAAATCTGTTAAATTACGAATTTTTCTAACGGCGTATGCTGCAGAGCTAAGCTTTTTCGACAATTTGTCTATATGGGGGCCCCATTGAAGCTTGGCATCCAAAGTTATGCCTAAGAATACTGTGGTATCTTCGGGTTTCAACACTTCACCCTTTATGAGAACACTAGTTTCTACTTGTCTAACATGAGGTATCGTGAACTTAATACATTTAGTTTTTTTCTCGTTAAGAAGTAGGTTATTAACATTAAACCAGTTAACTACTAATGCGAGAGCGCTATTTACATTGTCAGTAACCAGCTGCTGACGTTTGAGTTTAAATAAAAGTGAAGTGTCGTCTGCAAACAACACTATATCATGTTTATCCTTTATGAGGTAAGGCAAGTCATTTATATAAATAAGAAATAAAAATGGGCCAAGAATTGAGCCCTGGGGGACCCCCATTCTTACTACAGATCCGGGTGAACGTTTTCCGTTAACATCAACTCTCTGAATCCTATCACTTAAGTAAGAAGTAAGAAGATCCAGAGAGGCGTTTCGGATTCCGTAGTGGTGCAGTTTCCTGATTAATGTTTCATGAAGAACACAATCGAATGCCTTGGACAAATCGCAAAAGATTCCCAAAGCATCGCATTTGTCCTCCCATGCATTATAAACATGTCCTAAAAGTTCAACTCCGGCATCAGTAGTCGAACGACCCCTTGTAAAACCGAACTGTTTGTTATGCAGTAATTTGTGTTTATTAAAAAATCTTTGCATTTGATTCAAAATAAGTTTTTCAAAAATTTTACTAAAAGTAGGTAGCACTGAAATGGGTCTATAATTAGTAGGATCTGATGTACTACCTGATTTAAACAACGGTATTATTTTACTGTTTTTCATAAGATCAGGAAACTCACCACAGTCAACACACTTATTAAAAATACCAGCTAAAGTAGGTGATACAATGTTTATAATCGACTTTGCAACGTCCACAGAATTGCCCCATAGATCTGCGGTCTTTTTAACATTTAACCATGTGTTCCAGCATCATGCAAAAACAACCGTTAAAAAAATTTTGCATAGATATTCCCTATAAATCTGGTCAGTCTGTAGGCTAATTATCACGCTATTTGCTATGAGGGATAAGCAATATTGCAATTTGTTCGTATTCTTCTATAGTTTACCGCAAATTGTAAGAAGACGAGCAGAGGTTAAGGCGAACAGAATTAAACTTTTAAATGATTATCATCACGCCATACCTTTATGGAGCTAAGCAGTCAATCATGACATATACAGGGTGGATTTTTGAGATGAGGCAATAAGGGCAGGTACCTTAATCGTTGTCGGTAAAAGATAACGGTCTAAAAAGACTGTTTTTAACTTTTTGAAGCATTTTGAGCTGCATTCACAGATCTTGAAAAAAAAATGACAGTCTGCAAGAAAATGGGTAATCTTCACACAAAAAATATTATGCTATCTATCCAGCGGGGTAATTACGTAACACACTAACAGTAGGAATGGGTTTCATTTTGACAGTTCAACAACATTCATTGCGTTATTTACGTTGTTGAGCAGACAAATTTTTCGAACATATGAAGCAGTGGATTAGCAATAGGCTTCAAAATGATTCAGATTGTGATAGATAGTGTGTTACGTAATTAGGGTGCTGTTTCTTACTAAACTCTATTTTTTATATAGATATATTTCAAACTTCCCATAAATTTCGTAGGAAATGAGCCTAAGATGACATAGAACATAATATTTATATCAGTGTATGACAACAGTCGAATTATTCCATTACTGCATCGGGCTGAATAGGAAACGAATATAGCAGATCAAAATGAAAATATTTTATTTCACATAAAAATACATGGGAAACAAAACATAAAAACACTACCACACTAGGTGCACGGTTCCAATTGGTCGTTTCCTATGGAGACGAACCGGCAAGAAACTCCACGGTTACTCTTTTAAAAATAATTGGCTTTTATTATATTTTAAAATTACAGTGTTCATAGGTATGGGAGGACAGTGTACGCCTGTCAATACGTACCAGGTATATAACAAAATAAAAAATGGTCCATAAATTTAGTTTACAAGGCCTACAACGCTCTCACAATAAAAAATAATCTATATAAAAGATAAATTATATAATAAAAATAAAAACCTATATAAACCAAATGTCATGATTGCTATTACAACTGTAACAAATCTGAATGTATATATCCTGTCCACAAAAGCCACGGATAAAGAGTTGAAGTTAGAATTGTAGGTATTTAATGTCTAATAATAAGAAGATTATGGCAAAGAAGTTTTATTGATTTGTTTGTTTGATTTTATAGACCGCGCGGATTGCCTTCTTTTGTAAAATGAAAATTGAATCTACGTCAGCTGCCAATCCCCATAGCAGAACTCCATAAGACAATACTGTGGAAGTAAGCAAAGTATACTAACGTAGCAGTGGTATTGTCAGTCAACTGCCTTATTTTTCTTACTGTATATGCAGCTGAACTTAATTTACCTGAAAGGGCTCTAATGTGGGCGCCCCATTGCAATGTTGAATCTAAAGTAATTCCTAGAAATACAATTTCCTTAATAGTATCTACTTTCTTGCCATCATATTTTAAATTTAGATCCACTTGAGTTATATTTGGTAGTGAGAACTTAAGACATTTCGTTTTGTTCGCATTAAGTAAAAGATTATTAGCTGCGAACTATTTCGAAAGAACAGCCAGACTATCGTTGACATGTAAGACATCCGTATATTTTCTATCTTTAAAAAAATAAGAGAAGTATCATCAGCGAATAAAATTATATCCGAAATTAGGCATCATGTTAGAAAGGTCATTAATATAAAATAGAAATAGGAAAGGGCCAAGAATTGAAACTTGAGTAGCGTAACATAGTAGCGTTTTCATACAAACACTTCAGCACCTCGATGTACCGATACTCAATTTAGAACCGTAGGAGAGACTGCAGTACAGCCCAAGTCTCGATCGAATCGAAGACTTTCTCGAAGTCCACAGACGCTAAATGATAAATGATTTATTTCTGTAAGTAGGTTTGTACGAACACTTTTACATGACAACCATATTTTAAAAACTAGATGATGTCGGCATTTCCTATCTGACTACTCTGAAAAGAAAGGCCGAAAAAAACTCAGAGATCAGTCTCTTTTGAAGTCTAGTCTTTTGAGGAAAAACCACAGAGATTGAGTGGACCTGTCCAGTCAGTGCACGCATTTGTCAGTAAACGTGCAGCTCAACCCATAACTTAAGGAGCTCAACGATTCGACGAACAACACCAAAGAAAGGACATTTAGGTAGGCCGCATAAATTACTCAAACTGCCAGACCATCAATGACCCACATAGTCTTCACATTCACAATATTAAAATAATATAATATTTTACAAAGTAAATATTCATGTCAATGTATATGTATATAAAATTCATCAATGTCAATGTGCAGACATATAAAAATCCGGAAATAATCTTGACCAAATAATTTGTAGACCATGTAGATTAGTGTCTGAAATGGTCAGCAGCAAGCAAGCAGAGAGCTAAGTAGAGAGGCAGGTTATACTCTTCGGTCTTCTGTATAACCTGCCGCAGCGTATGAATGTGGTCTACGGTGCTAAAGCTTTTACGGAATCCGGTACCAATAGCAACGGAATATTTATCAGATAGTTACAGATTTAACCTTTTAAATGATTATTATTCCGGAGCTATGCAGTCAATCATGACATAATAATTATAAGAGCGACTATTGTCAACTTTCAACAGAGCAACTAACTTCGCGGTTCGACAACTGCTTTGCAAACCTATGTTTGATTGCTAACAATTGATATTTTTGTGCTTCGTAAAACGTGTACAGGAAAACATGAAGTATATGGTTAGGTGACTATTATAATGAGAAATCCCGTGTGTTTACAATCTATTGTTATATCATTTTAGTGATAGCTATTCGTCAGGAATAATCTGTAAGAAAACATCAGTCAGTATATCAGTGTTGTGAAATTAGGTAGTGTATACAGGAACGCAGGCGTTCAATCATTCACTTAAAACGAAAACTTCACAAAGAATGGGAAATTACTACTAAAGGCTGCTGGTGTCGACCTTAGGACGAGCTGCTTTTCACACGGACAACTGTACGTCACTTGCTCCCGCGACACCAGTCCTGACCCTCTTCATATTTTGGCTGCTGAGACCAAAACGACAAACGTACCGCGTTTTAACTTTCCTTTATACTAAGTAGTATATAGAAATTTTTATAAAAATGTAACTGTTATTTTAGCAAATTGTGGTGTCTTACGACATTCACGCGAACGAAGTCGCGGACGGAAGCTAGTATTCAATAAATACAATTTATTCAATAAATTAATTGAACCACGTCTTAAATTGCGGAAACTGCTTGCAAGGTCTACTAAATTGGTTTCCTCGGAGGTAATATTTTCATACACAGTGATTGTATCAAGGTCCAATAGAACAAATCAATAAGTCAATTTTATAGTTTTAGCTTTGTTCGATGAATATAGAATCAATTAAGTTTTAATTACTTTAGACATAAAATAACGACATGAGGTAGATTTATGTAGGTGATATACCTAACATTACGGTATTTTTTTGCATTTGTGTGGCTGAATCAGTGTTTTTTTCTAAATCCAGGCGAGATGACAGGATTCGTCCGCGTCGGCCCAAAGAAATACTTCTTCCCTCAAAAATACAAGCAAGAGGCTGCGAAAATCTACAACATGCCGCTAAGACCTACTGATGTTTTCGTCACTAGTTATCCACGATCAGGTATTGACAATTCAAAGCATTTTTCATAAATATTCTAGTTTGTGTTTTTAAGTGTTTGGGTGGTAAACAAGCAGGCCACTCACCTGCCGGTCTATTCTGTGAACATCTCACCGTGAGTACTTAGGTGAAGTGAGCTTAAAGTGAGCTGTGAATAGTGTCAATCCCTATCATCAAGTCACTGTCACTTCGCCTAAAGTTGACCAGCTAAGAGATTTTTGTAGAATATCACTGATGCAATATGAACCTCTACAATACCTACTTCGCACAGGCATCGCAGGTGCGTTGTCAACCCAGTGACAAAGCTGCATGCCTACACCGTTAACGCAGACCCTTTACATGATTATTCGTGAGACGAAAGATTTCATTAATCCGATTGTTTTAGGAACTACATGGACACAAGAGTTGGTTTGGATGGTAGCAAATGATTTGGATTACGAAAAATCTAACGCCACGCCACTGACTGAACGTTATCCCTTCTTAGAGTAAGTAACAACAAGTATGATTACTTAAACTACCTATCATTCAGTTCTAACATGTCTACAGTAAGTGACGAATTCACAATATCTGAAACTGTATGTGAAATTTGCTTGTGTATGTTTTAGTGAGTACTTAAGTCGTGGAAATGCCATATCAATAAATACAAACCGGCCAAGTGCGTATCGGACCACGCACAATGAAGGGTTCCGTAGTTGGAATGAATTTATCCCAATAACAAACTTAATATTGTAGTTGAAAAACATGTTCTCTCATACATCTTAACAAGTCACGGTCAATTCTCCAACTGCAAATGTAAGTTTGTAATCGCGAAAAAGAATGTTATAAAACTACAAATTAACTATTTTCGGACATTTTCCTTTACTTGTGCTATGAGACTTGCTTCCTGCCAAATTTTATGTTTCTAGTTCAACGGGAAGTAGGTAACCTATCCTATTAGGTTTTGATTTACCTATTTGCGAGTATCGAAATATGTCGCGTATATGGCCGTATTGTTTTATTGCGTTGGCTTAGAAGCTTGATTTTTTTTAGAGCTCCAAGGGACGGTAGACCTACGTATTTGATATTAATTTAAACTTGATACCTCTACGCGTTCCTGAGTAAAAAGGATCTTGACAGACTGACAGACAATGGCGTGATCCTAAAAGGGTTCCGACTTTCCTTTTGAGGGACGCAACTTTAAAAAATAAACGTGCAATATCCATTAGCTCGTTGGAAGGGCTGCAAAAAGTGAACTATTTAAGTACAGTCAGCAACGAAAAACGGTTATCCTAAGGTAGGTACGTACTGAAACTGATACTTGAAGAAGACAACTTGCTATCTTTCTTTAGTTTTGTCTCTAACTTCGGGAAGTAAAGCAGGTAGGTACCTACCAACCTATCGGATTCTATGAACGAGTTGAATATTTCAACAATTTATTAGAACAGACAACGTTGACGCTTTCTCTTTATAAATCAAGCGCATTGTAAGTACGGCTTAGGAATGTTTGGTCAAACTGTTGAGGTATTCCATGAAGCACACCCAAACGAAGCACACCCAGACGAAGCACACCTAAAGTATTCCACTTAGCACACCCGTAGGTGGGCTTCAAATTAAAATTTAAATTAATTAATTTCCTATTCCACGAAGCACACCTACGAATATCACTCGCATAGTGCGGGGACTAAGAAATAAAAATGTCGATAGGAGAAAATATTTATTATTTAAAAGACTAACTTAAATATCTAACATCTTTCAGTTTCATTATAATAATGTGATACAATACTTGTCATTTTCATAGTGTTCATATATAAATCCCATAGATAAGACGTATACATGATGCGCTAATAGTCAACGCGTGCGCCCACCACTGAATTCCCGAGCCAACCCGAATTTAGCCGAGCGTTTCCGGAACTTGTTTACATGCTTAGTTCTCATTACACTATCGCGACGTCACGGGCTAGAGTGTATGCAATTGTGCGCCGGTCTTGTTATTGTTATTTTTTCTGTTTTTCGTGCAATTTATTCAAACAAAATAATGGAGCCGATGGCAGGTCCAAGTCGTAGAAATTTTAACCCATCTATTAATTATGTATAGATCTCTATAGAAAACTATATTTACAATGTTTTTGATATTTGTCCAAGTTTTTATTGCATAATTATGAAACAATCTGTGATTTTATTAAGAACACAAAAAAGGGACATAATAGAAAAATAGTTAAAAAAATAAAAAATAATATTTTTTTTGGAAAGATAATTATGAAACAATCTGTGATTTTAAATAGTAAGATTACAAAAATGTCAAATATTGTGTCACATTATTATAATGAAACTGAATGATGTTAGAAATTTAAGTTAGTCTTTTAAATAATAAATATTTTCTCCTATCGACATTTTTATTTCTTAGTCCCCGCACTATGCGAGTGATATTCGTAGGTGTGCTTCGTGGAATAGAAAATTAATTATTTTAAATTTTAATTTGAAGCCCACCTACGGGTGTGCTAAGTGGACTACTTTAGGTGTGCTTCGTCTGGGTGTGCTTCGTTTGGGTGTGCTTCATGGAATACCTCAAACTGTTTTTGTGATTATAGTGGCAAAAAAAGATAAGCGTTACGTAACTCTTCCAGGTTTTCGATATGCGTACATCCTGAAAACAAAAAGAAGTTTATACAAGAGAACAGTCACAGCAAAGAGAACCTGGAGTTACTGGAAGCGGTTTGTCAACCTGGCACTGAACAGCTCGCTGCGACGCCATCTCCGAGGTTCATCAAGTCTCACATGCCTTTATCTCTGCTGCCACCCACATTGCTCGACGAGACGAAAATGGTGTACGTAGCCCGTGACCCGAGGGATGTCGTCGTTTCGTTTTATCATTTGAACAGACTGATGAGGACTCAAGGATACACCGGAGACTTCAAAACATATTGGAACTTCTTTATAAAGGACTTACGTGAGTTCATGTTGCATCTAGTGTTTATTAAACGGGGTAGTCATTCGGGGCAAAAAGACGCACTTTTTCTTATTTGGCTTCACTGAGCCGAAACGATTACAATATTAGGATCGCTTTTTTGTGCTATCTGTAGCATAACTATTAGGCTCCTAAAACGCAACAAATATTCGACGATAGATTAAATAGTCTTATTAAGCTAAAATGTGGCTTGGTCAGGCTGCGTACTTTTCCCCAAGTTGTGGGTAAAAATACGCGGTAATATGGGTAAAAGCATGCATGTAGGAAAAATGTACACATTTGGGTATAATAAAAGAAAAATAAAATCTGCTGCTTATAGTTTACTTGTTCTCTCTTTTATTAGTGTTTTTGCAGCAATCATTTTCTCCTCCGAAACCAACTTTCTCCCTTAAGTTTTTATATTATATTTGCGTGGAATTATGTTGCATTCTGAAACAAATAAATACTTATAATATATAAAAAAAATAGCAACGTTATGAAGAAAAGAAGTACTTACACTTTATTTTTGATTATAATTATTGTTTTTTTTAATTCCGATGATTTTAAATTTGCAGACCTGACGTGCATACACACGTACTTGCAATAACTATTGCCCTCGTACTTTAACCCCATTCGGCTGTTACAACAAAAATTCTTATAAGCTCAAATTCCTGTGAAGTTAGGTTAAAAAAATATTATTGAGTAAAACGTTGAGTAAGTACATTTACAAAAATAATTACTTACCTTCCCTTTAAAAGCACGAATGCTCCACTTCCACAAACTTTTCCCAGTAGAGAAAAACTACTGAACTTAATGGTGCTTTAAATTTTTCCACCGTATGACGCAAACGCGACACTCACCACTACGCGGCAATATGGCGGCCCTTGCGCACATATTATTTATGATCCAGGGCCCCCACCCTTTCCACCCCTCAGAGAAAACAGCACTGCGTACTTTTTTCCACTGCGCCCTTTTACCCCGAATTACTCTATATGGTATAATTTACTGCCAGAAGGAAATAGTGAATCACTACATCGTAACAAAATAACTATCGACATTATTCATACCCATAATTAAAATAAATTACTATGCGCTCATTATACCGTAGCTGCAGAACGCTGCGGTCCAGAGTTCGATTCTAAGTTAATGATGGAGTGAAAAACTTTCTAACATCCTAATAATATTATCCTATTGACTAGATTGGAAGTGTGCGATGTAGAAAAGGAGCCCTGTAATTGTTGATTGACCCAAGATATAGGCAAATGCCTAGTTTGGGGGTTACTGCCCAATATTATTATTAATAAATATATTTGATTTAATTTGATTGGCATGCTCGCGGAATAATAAAGGCTTAAGAAGAGGGCCGGCTGGATACGATATATCCAGCATAGGTCTTTTGCGTTTTACGTAATATTTAGT
Source organism: Dryobotodes eremita (assembly GCA_917490735.1). Taxonomy (NCBI): domain Eukaryota; kingdom Metazoa; phylum Arthropoda; class Insecta; order Lepidoptera; family Noctuidae; genus Dryobotodes; species Dryobotodes eremita. Next base: position 16,674,619 of record OU823255.1, read on the forward strand.
CATTGCAGATGCCTACCCCTTTGCAGTTTATAGGTACCAATTCATCTATTTATATCCAAACGTTTTGCTTTAGATCACTGGACACCATTCTTTGAACATCTAAAAGAAGCCTGGGAGAAGAGAGACCACCCTAATATGCTGTTCTTATTCTACGAAGAGCTTTCAAAGGTAAGTTTTATTAACCTGGTTATTTTTCAGAAGCATAGAATGATAATAAACTAAACATACTGACATCAAAAACAAATTACTGCTGCTCAACGAACGGGAGGCCGTAGGTTCGATTCCCAGGACAGGCAGTGTTGGGTTTTTTCAACAAAAAAGGACCGACTGATCAGTGCATTCTCGGTAAATGACAATAGGCTCGTTCCTATTATATAAGACGTAACATATCTGAAAAACTGTAAGTGTACTTTACACTTCTGCATAACTTTTCGGGGAATACAGACGCTGAAGAAGTACCTACTATAACTTCAGCAGCGGTGGCGTAACTACTTAGGTTGAAAGTGGTACAGTCAGTTCGTGCTCGGGCCCAAAGGTCTGCTAAGCCAACAATGAACCGGCCCAGAGTCTCAGTCGGCAGGAGGATTTCAGGATAACATAAAAAATATAATGCAAAAAAGGTAGCACATTCCGAGGGGCCTCGCGCGTGCGAAGTTTATACAGCTTTCCTGAACTCATGAAAATTATTTAGCTAAATGGTCAAAAGGAAAACTAACCAAACGAATTCGAGGTGGGGTGCTAAAATTATTGAGCTCGCTTCGCTCGCTCTTGCAGCACAGGTTCTCATAAATATTAAACTATACTACCTCTGTCGACAAAGTAACTCTTATTTCTGTATCTATGGTCTAAAGAAAGTATTACGTTTTGTAGTTTTTCTTATAGGAACCTATATCACTGAAAAATCATGAATCCCAAAAACAGCATAGTGCCATACTAGATATGGGGGACAGTTCTTATCTGTTTGGCCTATGTGCCAGGGCCCGGAAATAATTCCTGGATCCACCCTTGAATACAGGTGTGATATTTGTTATTTAATAAAAGGTGTATTATTTCTTTCTCAGGACCTGCCAACATCCGTTCGCCGTGTAGCCAAGTTCTTCGACAAAGAGTACACAGATGACCAGATAGATCGCCTGTGCGACCACCTCTGCATCGACAATTTCAAGAACAACAAGTCTGTTAACTATGACGTCATGAAAGTGCTCGGGATACAGATACCCGGCGAACAGGGTTTTATCAGAAAAGGTACGCTACGAAGTCGAACCTTGACTTTCTCTTTAGGAGATAAACTTGTTCTATGAATGAATAACTACGAGTCGGACTCACCCACGAAGGGTTCCGTACTACCGTACAACATTTAACAATATATTCTAAAAACGCTGATAAAACAAGTTTCTGGTGTGGGGGCCCCACTTTTTTTCTTTTTTTTTATAGCCGCCCACACTGAAAATTCCAAGTGTCTATCTATTATGGTTCAAAAGTCACAGAATGACTGACAGACGGACGGGCGAACAGCGGTGCCTTGTCCAAAGGGTCCCATCGGCACCCTTTGGGTATGGAACTATAAACAAAAACATTTCATGTAAAATAGGTTGCCAGGACCTACATAACACTTTCTCTGTTACAAAATTATCAGATCTAATGTAGAGCCAAACCCCTAGCTCTGGAAGGCGCAACTCTAAAAACCTTACATCTTGGTCAAAACGTACGGCTTGGTCGATTCGCGGCTGTCGCAAAGACACTCCTATGGACTTATGGTAAGAAATTAAGTCACTGGTCTTTAATGATGAGTCATGCAATAGTTTAATGGAACGGCCAAGCCACTCATTTTGAGCAAGATGTAAGATTTGTAGAGTAAGGCCCCGTAGAGTTAGGGCCTTGGTTCTACATTAGATCTGTTAACTTGTTAACAGTGAAAGCGTTATGTAAGGCCTGCAAACCTACTTTACATGAAATGTTTTTGGTGGGATTAAAATTATTTTTGTAAGGTGCTCTATTTCTTTTTATTTTGGCGGTGGTACTCTTATTACACAGACATGTTTAAGTCATAAGCATAGCCCTCAGTTCTAGCATAGTCCGGTAAAAAAGCATTTCTTGCACGCCTGAAAGAAAGAAAGAAAGAAAGAAAATACATTTATTTGCGGTAAACATGACGCAAAGAAAAAACACACAAATACAAAAAAATAACGAGTTGGGGAAAAATATGCGTCACATACACGCAAAACGGCAATCGCTCAGCATAATGCTACGACCCTATGCGAGACAGAGCCCCAGCGCTGGTTTTCAGCGATAGCCGGCGCTGACGTGATGACGTCAATCAGTGCAGCATACGAAAATTAAAAATAAACATTAAAATAAGAAATAAAATAAATACACTATAACCTAGTTCAAAAAGTATATAAACATAATATTTATAACGTGGTAAATTCCGGGGAAACGACTCATGCGCCGCCGGGCTTTAATGATCTGTGCGCGCAGCTGTCATAAAACTGTAGGTTTGACATTTTGACTTATTGATAAAGCAATAAATATTATAAAACATGGCGCATTATGTAATGAATGTTATGATAGAATTTGCCTGCCTGTTTATTTGCCTGCAGTTACTTTCTTCATAGCCAAGGAAAAGAGTTTCTTCTTTGTTGTTTATGTGCATGCTTATCTAGCTTTCTTAACAAATGGAATTAGGTATACCGATTATCCGTAACAAATACGGACTTGTACCTCACTTTAAGGGAATTGGAGGTTAGAAGTAACAAACTTCTTATTTTTTTTGTTGTTTGTGTGCAAGTCCTAGCCTGCATACCAAATTTCAGCTTTCTAAGATTTCAGGATGTACCCTAGAGGTTTTATTTTGTATACAGATCTGCACCCCCTATTTCGAAAATTGGGGGGTATAAGTAATAAACTTATTTAAAAAAATTAGTTGTAAATTGTGTGAAAATCCTAGCCTACATACCAAATTTCAGCTTGTTAGGACTTCGGGAAGTGCTCTAGAGGTTTTAATGAGCGAGTGAGTGAATCAGTCAGTGACGAAATCGACGTATTTTAGATATTATTAAAATCGAAATCATAAAAGCTAGACACATGAAACTGAGTGTGTTTGATAAGTCTGCTAACTACGTTTTATCCTGAGAATTTTAGCTCTTTAGCATTATCCAGGTCGAAACTATGAGGGTATGAAAAAACGACGAAACACTTCCAGAAAAGGTAGTGCCCTGTTTTTTTTTTTGGCTCGTCTTGGTTGGGCTTTTACCATGACCCCAGATCCGAAGAACAAACTTGCATTATAGTTATAAAACATGTTCTCCCATACATTCCAACTCCAATTTTATTCTAAAACACGTTGCATAATTAAGCCTGGTCTGTCCGTAAAAGGAAACAGTCATTTGTTTACTATCGGTTCATAGAAATGTTTTGTTTACAAGTCGTGTATAAGTGTCTAAACACAATATGCGGAAGATCCGCGATGAAAGTTCCGCGGCTGATTTTAAAACATTTAGCGACATTCAAAAACATGTTTTTAAATGTTTTTTTTTTAAGTCGATCGACGTGTATGCTATAACGCAACGTCATTTTGGCATAATGTGTCGTCAGTAATTCGACATAATTCAAATAGCATTACAGGCGTAATCATGCCGAACTTCCGTCGCGGATCTTCCGCATAGTGTGTTTAGACACTAAGTTCCGGGGCGCCCTGTGGCGCGCCGACAAAAAATACACCGGGACAATTCAGTGGTTATACGAGTAAGTTTTCCTGTAATCTGTTAGTAAAGAACTAATTTCTGTATTTATTTAAAATTTTAGGCTCAGTAGTTTCGGAGATAAGGGGGGAATGGTAAATTTTCTTATATTTTATTAAATAAGTTCAAAACTCTTTATTTTAAAATTATACAAAAAATATATTTGAGACTAGTTTGAGACCCTCACAACAAGTCCTTTCATTCGATGTGTCACACGGTACAGATCGCAAAACTTTTGTTTTTAATTTTCTAGCTTTTTTCTCCCAAAAGTGACCCACATATTCAAAATTCATTTATTTACGTGAAAACCGTGTTTGGGTCACAGAAATTCATGTGTACCAAATTTCAACTTAATAAGTCCAGTAGATTCGGAACAAATTGACTGTGACAGATGGACAGACAGTTAGACACACGAGTGATCCTACAAGGGTTCCGTTTTTTCATTAGGACGTACAGAATCCCTTAAAGTATTTGTTAACATAGGTGTTTATAAAATACAGATCTTAGCTTAGATGAAATAGAGCGCTATGTTATGCCATGAGGCGTACAAACATAGTGTTCAAATTTCAATTAGTAGTAGTAGTTATTAGTATTAGTAGTGTGTGTTTTAATTTTCCCCCAACTCGTTCTTTATTGTGTTTGTGTGTTTTTTCTATGCGTCATGTTTACCGCAAATAAATGAATTTTCTTTTTTACTTTTCTTTCTTTCTTTACAAATTGATTAAAAATTATTTCAATAAAAATGTAAATTTAAAAATAGGTATGATTAATGACAATTATTTTAAGTCACTCTAATAGATCGGTATTTAATGAAAAAGACAAAATATAAAACAATATATGCCATTCCAGATTAATTTGTCATCTAAGTATTCGTCAACAGCACAATAATATTTATCAACGAGTAGTCATTTTTTTTTTTTGTTGAAATGTGTTAAATTTAATGTTTTATGTCGTCGGGAATTTTATTGTAAATACGTGGGGACATACCCAGAACACTATTTTTTATTAATGCAGTTTTAAATTTACTATTACATAAGGAATTTTTGTATTGACTACGAATGGGAACATCTCGTATCGTTGATATTTTTTCTAAGAGGTTTAGATTTAGTTGGTAAGTTTAGTTTTAGGTTTTGACGAAAATATTAGTTTCTAATATGTACAACGAATGTAAGAATTATCAAGAATTTAAAGTGAGGTGCACAGCTATCATCTGTTTTCAGACCACACATGGCTCATATACATCTTTTTGTGAACTAAATATTAATATTTTATCGGAAGAATTGCCTGAAAATATAATTCCGTATCGTAGAATCGAAGCTACTAGACCGTGATAGGCAACCATTAACGCATTTCTGTTTACTTTTTTCGATAGTTGGAAGAGTGCATAGGCAGTTTTTTTAACTTTTTGTTCTATATGTGTTATTCAATTAAGGTGGTTACCAATATGGATACCTAAAAACACAGTTACTTTTACCTCTTCTATTTCGTTGTCGGCATAGTTAACACAATTTTTGGTGTATTTACTTTCTTATGAAAATGCATTACTTTGTTTTTCTTACGGTTAATTAATAAATTATTCATATTAAGCCCATTAATTATGTCAGTAAGTGTATTGTTAATGACAAATTGATATGTATTTTTTTTTTCATTTTACTATGGTAGTGCTATCATCTGCAAACAAAATTATTTGTTGTTATGTCACTTCTGGAAAATCGTTAATGTAAATGAGAAATAGAGGTGGCCCAAGCACGCTACCTTGCAGTACTCCATATTTTATAGTCCTGAATTTGGACAGATATGTTCGTTCTAATTTTGTCTTTGAGCACACTCTTGTGATTTTAGCACACTGTAATCTGTTGCATAGATATGATTCCAGTAATCTTAAAATGTTACCTCTGATGCCGTAGCTGTGTAATTTATCTAAAAGTATTTTATGATCCACATAGTCAAAGGCTTTAGTCATGTCGGTGTAAATGGCGCAGATGGGAGTCTTTTTTAACTTTTGTTGTATGTGTAACACTTGAAACTGAACACATTTATTGTGCAGTAGTGTCCAGTGTATCAGTTAACGTGTTGATATCTAGGCGTTCAGTGTTCGTTAGAATCATCAAATTATTATTTACTTTTGTTGTTTACAATTTTGTTTCTTTCTCTAGGCAAAGCGGGAGGTTGGCGCGACCACTTTGATGAGGAGATGACTCAACAAGCCGAGCGATGGATAGAGAACAATCTGCGAGATACTGACCTGCGCTTTCCACACATGAAACTTTAAATTAAAATATTAGCTTAGAAATAAAATAACATAAAAGGGTGATAAACATTTATTCAAGTAATATACTATGTTCCAGTTTTCTTTGTAACACCATATATTAAGTATACATGGATATTGAAAATTTTATAAGAAAGCACTAGTAATAAGTAAACTATGCTATGTATTCTAATTGTTTCAATACCATCCACTGTGTCCGGTATTAAAAATTTACCCATATATAGAACAACGTCTCAGTCCTTCGTCGCATTTTATTTAAATAATACGATTATACAAAGTAAATAAATTAAAAGTATGATTTAATCAATAATTCGTTGGTAATATAAAATTCTAAAACAGACTTATAATCATTATAACGGATAATAACCGTTTAAAGCCGGATCGGGGCGAGCGGTCGCGTTCGTCCGACCGCTCGCTCCGCTCCGCGTACAACGAATCGGCAACGTACTTACACGTCCATAAAAAGGGAATCTACCAATAATATAAAATTGAAAGCAGACTCCCGCACTTAATGACTCGCCGCCTCAAACGACGTTAAAACTGTCATACACATAAATAAAATCACAAAATTGAAGCGGAAATAATAGGAAGCGTTTTTGTTGCGTCGTGCCTACGCGATGAAGTCAGGCATCAGAGCGTTGTCCGCAGCCGGTGGGCTCGGCGGCGGCTTGCTGAGCGCGTCGACGTTGGACAGGCCGTTCGCCACCACCTCCTTCTTCACTGCGTCTGCGGTACTCTTTGTCACCGCTGTCTTCTGGCCTGTGTTACATGACTGAAATGAACAACGATCCATGTAGGGTAGGTGATAAACGCAAGTATTATATAAAATACGTCACAGACAAGCTCAAAGATATCATATACCTGAAATGTTCAGAACCAGAAACAGGCATGGTGGAGGATCAGATGGAAAAACAAATTGACCAAACGATGGTTGGGAAAAGTTTTTGCATAGGCGTAATATCAATTGGAAGAGTATTCTAGGCTCACCTTTGGGAGAGCAGACCTGGGCGACGCGGCCTTGACTGTGATGCGTTTGTTGGCGAGATCCTTGCTCTGAATGTCCAGTAGATCGTGCCGCTGGCATCAGTTTAAAAAAATCTGTTACTTTAACAGCACCACGTCCACAGCAACTGCAATCAATTGCAGTGGACTTCGATGGTGTACTTGGCATGGTCCTTTCGATCTCTTTGCTTGTTTGCTCTGTTAAAGTTAATGATTGTTCAGTTTTTCTCTGCTGCTGGTAATCCTGAGTACTACGTCATCATCATCGCCGTCGTCAATGAAAGTCGAGCTTTGGGCTTTGGCCCTAAAATATACTTTTGAATTAGTTATAAAATAATTATATACTTTATTTTTCTCAACTCAATTACTCTGTTAGTTTTATAACATAATATATACTTCACATAAATATTAATCTATAACTACAGTACTGTCATATTATTGATTAATTAGCTAATAAAACAGGCTCATTTATCCATTTATCCATAGCGATTTTTTGCAATCGACGTCTTCTCAGTTCGTCAGCCGCAACCATATCAGTCTTGTCTAGGTAGGACTGCTCCATCGTCAAAGCCGAATAACTTGGCTATTGGTTTAAATTTATGCCTTGTGCCGCGAATGCACATGCTAGTGGCACGGATTATTGAGATGATGATTCTTGATCTTAGCCAACCCATCACTACGCTAAAGGACCTATTCCAGCGGTCAGCGATTGCAGCTCCAAGATGTTTTGCGAAGGTAGAAATTGTGGAGCGAAGACTCCATAAACGAATGCAACAAGGGGGTGAATGTCGCATGTCGCATTTCACAAGCGTTTGAATATTTACTTATTTTTTCTTCTTCGACGGATTTTAGTACAAAGGCGAAAGGGCGTGAAACATAAGAAGGAGCGTCAGTGTCTACGACACGAATATTAAATAACGTCTAGGTACCTCTGAGCATCCCAAACGCCCCGGCAAGAAAGGTCTCCACGTAGTCCGCGTAGTCCACGTAGTCTCATTACATTTCCCCATGCATGTTGACATAAGTCACAAAATAAATTTCTAGTTTAATTATGACGACGTTTTATTAGACCAACCTTTTTTACAACATGGAGCATGATCAACGGTGAATTCATCGAAGCCTCAGCCGTCACATGATTTTGGCATAGAGAGTAATCTGTGATAACGTAATGCAAGTGCGTCTCTGAACTCTAATAGGGATAAATCGAATTGGTCTTTCTTAGTCGGTACGATATATAGCCAGTTTGAGGATTTTGTTCAAATTTTTATCGAAATTGATCATTCAAACTTTTCAATTATCTATACGAGCAATCTAGTAATTGTGTCATTTGATGAGTTACTGAAGATATCACAAGAATTTTCGCAATTTCGCGATTTCGAATACCTATTTTAATAAAACACAATGTAAAATGTTATATTATTACTGATTTTGATTAAATAAAATATAAAAAAGGAATTATTTGTTTTATCCGGATAGTAAAACTAAACACAGGGTGCGTCTCATATCATATAAAGTTATTAGGTATTTTTTCATTTCAATAACGTTCACAAGAATATAATAAACGTGAGATATGCCAACTCTTGATATAATTTCTTTACATATAACATTTATATACTCTAAAACTTATTTCGTATAACGTTATTGGATATAACGATTTTAATCAAAAATCATTAGGTCAATCGTTTAAAATATATATCGATACCATCATTATGGTCAACACCCTGATTCAGAGCAATCCGACTCGGATAGGTTAGGTGAGAAGGCTAAGGCGGGAGCGGAGCGGAGCTCTCGCTTTAGCTTTCGTGGTAATTTTTTTATAACTTCCTCTGTCAAGCTATCTTGGCAGGTGGTAATCAGTTACTAGGTGTATTTACTCAGGCTACTAACTATGATAGAAATTACAACAATTTTTTTTTTAAATTATTTATTATACAAAAAGCTTGCTCAGTTAAATAAATTATTATTTAACTGAGCAAGATTATGTACACAAAGTGACAACTAACAATGATATTTGTACAAAGGCTACAACTTATCAATAAAATTAGACTAAGATATAATGTGTATATCTTCAATTTTGCTTTTTGTTTTCAACTAGGCGTTTTTATCATATTCGTTTATACTGCCGTCCACTAACTAAAAGGCCGTTAAGCCACAGTTGGTCGTTTTTCACTTTGTAGTGTAGTCTTATACAACTTTCGATGCTCTATCTTTTGGTGTAAGAATAATTTTTCTATGATTTATAGTTTTAGAGATACAATAAATACTATAAAGCAGTTAAGGTATGGTTAGCGGCCTTATAGTGCAGTATATTATGTAAAAATGAAAAAAATTGCTTAGCTAAAAGTTAGAAAATGAATTTAAATAAAATGTGATTAATATAAATGAATGAAATATATCACATATTGTGCAAAAAGACTATGCCTACGTATATAACTTGCAACCTTGTTCCTAGGTAGCATACTTTTCAAAAGACATCAATTCCCACTTATTTTTGCGTTTTCTCGAAAACTACTTTTTGCACTTAGCTGCCTTTTAGTTGGTGGACGGCAGTATATAGGTTTTATGTTTTTAGAGTGGTACATCAAACGATTTTATATTCAATGTATGTTATGCTTATTAAAATTTGCTATTTTAAAATTATATCAATCATTTATTATATTAACTGATCACTATAACAAATAAAATTATAGATTCAGTTGTTTTAACTTGTAAATATTAAGATTTTGTAATTATATCATATATTACTTACCCCTAAAGATATCTGGATATTATATTTGATGGATATACGGATAGCATGCCCTAGTCAAGAGCGAGTCTAGGAATGTATTAATCACTCAGCACATTCAAGTTTATATTTTCTGTCTAAGTAAATATTGATGTTTGCTAATGAATTCAGTAGACAAACATGTGTGACTACATATTTACCGTGTCTGCGCCAATCAAGTCGACATCATGTTAATCTTTACTCGAGACAGACGTAATTAGGTTATTAGTTCCCCATTTACTTAGTTAAATAATAATAAATAAAAAATCCTTTTATTTCAATCTTTAAACAATTAACTTTACATCTTACCAGTGTATTTTCAGTAATTAAGTGTAATTTTTAGAAAGATATGTCTATTTAAATCAAACTCAAAATCAAAATATTTTATTTCACATAAACCAACATGGGCACTTATGAAACGTCAGAAGCTAGATGCACTACTAGGTGACAGGTGTCTATAAGATGCTATTGGTAGAAATAGAAAGGCCTACTGAGATGTCGACTAATAGAGAAGTGTGGAACAAAAAGACATGCCGCGCCGACCTCCAATGAATGGGGATAAGAGTAGGAGAATGATGATGATGATGTTGATTAGAAAGATCAAGACATCTTTTATAACTGCATTCCTTACATTTCACAATTCTAAAAATTATGTAATATAACCATAATAAATTACATTTTTGAAAAGTCTTTTTAAAACAAAATGTTGACTAATACTTCCTAACAGATTATTCCTGACGAACAGCTATCACTGTAATAATATAACAGTAGATTGTAAACACACGGGATATCGAAGTGGGGGTATGCGCCATAGATAATGTAGAAACAGGGGTTGGCGAATAGTCATAGTCATAGTCATAGTCATTTATTCATGAACAATTATTTGTATCTGAATTTACACATTTTAAATAATAATAGCTTTAATTTGCTTTTTCCATAAAAAGCAACACATTTTTTTTTAAATAAAATTATTTTAATCATTTGATCAATGAATGTACATGTACCATTGTTATCTATGCACTTTCGCCATTTTACATGTAGTTCATTGATTCCTTTGTTGAAAAAATTGTGAAGGCGGTTTTGACTGCCACATCGGAATGTTTTTTTTTTTTTGCCTTGCAAGAAATTGTCCAAATTCCTGAAAAAGTGGTAATCTGTTGGAGCAACTTCCGGGGAGTATGGTGGTTGTTAGAGACATTCCAATCGCAGTTCCTCTAATTTAGCTACCGTATGCAATGTATTTATTTAATTAACTATATAATTTATCTAACTTGCAATATTTGTATGTATGTATGTATGTTCGGGCCAAATCTTGCAAGCTGAATTAAAACCACTTCCTGTTGTCCTACGGAGTTGAAATTTCACACGTTGATTCTGTTTCGAAGACAATGCATTGCTGATTCTACACCCAGGATTGGCTTCAGACGAAGGAACTCCTTAACGGTCAACGGTACAGACACGAAAATGTAATATACCTACGTATTTAATTATGGTAGTTCCTTCTTAAGTCCATCATAATCTGGCTGCTGCACACAGGATTGGCTCCAGTCGAGGGAACCTTTAACGGTCAACAGCAGAGACACAAAATTTTATATACGCATACAATTATGATAGCTCGTTATAAAGTTCATCATGATCTGACTGCTGCACCCAGGATTGGCTTCATATGAGAGATCGCCTCAGCTGTCAACATCACAGGTACGAAATTTTGTATAAGTACTCATTAAATTATGATGATAGCCCGTTCTAATTATGGCATGACTTGGATAGTGCAACTCAAATGGCTTCACACCATGACTTTTGTAAAGACGTGTTTGGGTTCGTTGAATTTGTTTTTACAAGTACGTTTTAAGAAAAGGTGATAGAACGGATATTTAAACAAATTCCAATACTAAAAAGTACAAAATAAAATGTAAGTATAAACCTTTTTTAAAACAAGCTGTTAATTAACTAAAAAGTACTAAATAAAACTTAGGTTAACATAGAACTTTAATATTTTCTTAAATGCTTGAGGCATGAACGTCCTTCTTACACTTTAAGATAAGCCGCAAGATTTCAAAAAAGAAGTTTTAGTTAATTAAAAACAAGCTTTTAATTAACTAAAACTTCTTTTTTATAAAAAGAAAAAATTTGTGAAAAGATAGGCGCATTGACGTAAAGACGAACGCTCAGAATAAACATAATAATTAATTTATAACGTGTTTCTCTCTGCTACGTCCCAATCATCATTACAGTACTTACAAAAATGTTTCTTTCCTGTAAATTCTTTCTTTTTTTCTTAATTTGGTTAATTTTTGTCATTTGATGGTTTGTTCTTTCAACGTTTTAAATTTTAAATTAATGAATAATAGTCTAAGTCCCAATTGATAAAATTAATTGTCACAAATATCCATGTATTTTTTTGTTATGCTATACCATTTTTGTTGCTCTCCTCTTTTATCTGAGTGTATTTGCATGTAGTTATGTTTATGCATTCTGCAGTTAGCCATAAAATCGAATAAAGGCTCTTTCTAGGCTCTTGTAGAACAATTTCCATGAAATTTTCATATAAATTGTTCTACTAGAGTCGCGTCGTGCCTGTCTCCAGAAACCTTAAAAACGAGTTAAGCTCGGTGAAGTTCTAATGGGGGCTGGTATGATCAAGGTTCAAGTTTTACAAGGACAACGTTTTGGAATCTTTAGTACCTAGGATCCCAAGAAGGTGACCCTCACAGATCATCCAGAAACTAAATTAAAAAATTAACATGTGGTATTTAGATGATGGAACGCTAGGCATGTAGACACCGTTTTGAAAGACCTACAACTTCGAACTTAGTTTCAGGAACTAACATCTCTGTCACCTGTGATGTGTCCACAAGCAAGCCTCGCTCCTATCTTACCCCTTCCTTTCGAAGAGGTGCTTTTAACAAAATCCACAAACTTAGTCATCCCGATGCACGAGCTGGCACCCGCTTAGTGATCAAGTGGGCATGAACTTCGAGGCGTGTCAACGCGCCAAATTATCGCGTCATAATTTTTCCCCAATCGGTAATTTTGAACTACCATCTGGTAGCTTCAAACATGTCCATATTGACGTCATCGGCCCCCTGCCGATTTGCAGCGACTATCGATATTGTTTTACAGCTATTGATAGAGTTACTAGATGCCTGAGCATCTCTAGCCAATGCAAACTATCACTCTGGAGGAGGTAGCAGAAACCTGTACACGAGAATGGGTTCCCGTTTCGGTATACCGTCTGTCATTACGATTGAGTGTCTCACATTGAGTGTCTTGACACTCAATGTGAGTCTGATCTGTTCCGCCGAGTGACGACGCACTTCTTCACTAAGCGAATTAGAACAACGGCATACCATCCCTGCGCCAACAGCACGATTGAGCGTGTTCATTGCCAACTCAAGGCTGATCTCATGTGTCACCAAGATTCCTGGATACGTGCTCTGCCTTTTGACCTTCTTGGCATGTGATCTGCTTTCAAAGAAAACGTGAAAGCTACAGTTATTGAATTGGTTTACGGAGGAACACTTCGGTTGCCCGGCGAAATGCTTATTCCAGTTTCCGAAACTGACACTATGAACAATCCTGCAGACTTTGTCGTAAAACTTTGAAATAAATCTCGACTGTACGACCAATCCCTGCATATTGTCATACTCAACCATCATCTTTTATCTTCAAAGATCTCTCGTCAGCAACTCACGTTTTTTTTTCGTGACTATACGTCAGACGCCCCTTACAACTACCATACACAGGTCCATACCAAGTCATTGATCGCGCCAGTGATGGCAAAACAATGACTTTGGTCATTATGGGTAAAAACGTCGCATTAAGCTTTGATCGCGTCATGCCGGCTTACATGGAACACGCCAGTCCTACAGCTCATAATCCTCCGAGGAAAACAACAAAACCCACTCACACATCCACATTAAAAGCAAAACAGCTAGATCCATCTCCAAATGCAGTTGCCAATACAACAACCACTACAAAACTGCCATGTACCACTCGGTCTGTTAGACGAGTCAAATTCAAGGATTTCTCCGATTTCTGTTAAATCGGTTCATCTGTGATTCAAAAATTACTACACTCGCTCTTGACAAAGGACATGCTATCCGGATATTCGTCGAATATATTATCCGGATATCATTAATTTTACTATCCGGATAAAAACGAATTAGACGGGTATTTGCTTTTTTATATATTTTTTTTCATCAAAATCATTAATTTACATTAACAATTAAATTAACATTTTAAATTAACATTAATTAATTTAATTTAAATTAACATTTTAAATTGTGTTTTAGTAAAATAGGTATTCGCAATCGTGAAATTTTGTAATTTATTGCGATATCTTCAGTAATCTATCTAATGACACAGTTACTAGATTTATCATAAAGATAATAATACAATAATAATAATAAGGCTAGGTTAGTTTTGAGTACAAATAAGTTAAGCATTTGTAGCCGAACTAGGCAAAACCTGTATTTCGCTATCAGCGCCAATACCCTTTTTTTTGCCCTAATAAATTAAGACCACCAGCTAGGGCTGAGAAAACTTACGAACTAGGCGACAACACACTAAGGGCACGACCTGCGGGGTACGAGCCTCGGCTTAGGGCGTCACTGGGAGAGGGCAGCAAGGGACAGGCTGGATCAGAATTATTATTATTAGGCGACGAATTTAAAGCTACAGGCTCAGGGGCGCGGGCTAGGACACGCCACAATTGCGGCGGTAAGTCCCCTCTTTGAGGAGCGGTTTGAGAGGCGCCACGGCGTCCTCACCTTCTGCCTGACGCAGGTCCTCACCGGACATGGTTGTTTCGGGAGGTTCCTGTTTCGAATAAGGCGGGAGGAAACGCCCGGGTGTTACCATTGTATGGATCGACCGGAGGACATGGTGGAGCATACGGTGGAGGTCTGGCCGGCTTGGGCGGAACACCGCCTTGTCCTCGTGGCGGCGACCGGCGGCGGCGACCACCCGCGTCCGGCACTGGTTCAGGCCATGGTATGGAGCGAGAGGGAATGGGAAGCCGTCACCTCCTTCTGCGAAGCAGTAATGCTCGCGAAGGAGGAGGCGGAGCGTGAGAGGGAGAGGTAATCGCTGCGCCCTCGCGCCCTAGTCACCGCAGGAGACGCCCTGGCCGGAGGTGGCCGGGAGTCGATTGCCGACTCTCGGCCACCGTAGGCGTGGGCTCGCGGACGGCAAGCAATGGGCAGCTCGCCGTCCGGTAAGGACCAGGCCCGAGTCGACGGCGCATCGTGTTCCACGCGCGCCTCAAAGAGATGTCAGCACCATTGACGGGGTCCGATAAGGCCGATGCTTGCTGGGGTCGCGGATTGTTCGAAAGATTTACCGTGGCCCTGGCACACAGGTAACTGAAAGAACACGGGTGGGTATAAGTTAGTAAGAGTCTGACACGCCCTTTCGCTCCGCCCAGAGCGGGAGAGATCATTTGATGATTTCCCACCCAAAAAAAAAAAAGGAGCGCGGGCTGGCTCGAGCAAGGTTCGGGGCGGAGCTCCAATCCCCTCGGATAATTTTACATTTATCATAGCCTAACATTTATTTTTACAGGATAATTAACAGTAGTGTTATTTTACACATATTATTATATGTTATTATAATATGTAGAGTATGAATGCATGATCTCTCACTGTGTGCAATGAAGTGAAAATCGTTTAAATCGTACAAAGAAACATAAAAAAGCTTCAAGTCTCTCTCAGCCCGATTAAAGCACATAATAAATTTCACAAAGAAAGCCCAAAACAACCAGTTTATACAGACAGCTCACAATAAGTGCAAGGCAACGTGGAAAGTTATTAAAAATTCAACAGTAAATCTACCTAAAAGTGAAATTAAAAAATAAGCATTGATGGCAAAAATGTTATTGATAATCCCTTAACTATAGCAAATTTATTTAACGACTTCTTTATTGATGGCCTGAAAGGACATACTTTAAATAAAGACACAAATATACAAATACCTCGCAATCAAAACTCTATATTCATGAGTCCGACCAGCCCAAGTGAAATTCAAGGAATAATAAATAATATGAAAAATACTAGCAGCACCGGATATGACCAGATTTCAACACAAATATAAGCTGGTTTCTCTTAAAATTTCTGACATACTGTGTCATATTTTAAACTTAGCAATATTTAACGGAGTATTTCCGGATAAACTGAAGACTACATTAAAAAAAAACAAATTTAAAAAAAGACAATAAACTTTCAATGTCTTGTTACCGTCCCATAGCTTTAGTTCCAGTATTATCTAAAGTACTTGAGAAAGTAATTCATAACAAATTATACAATTCTTTTGAATCTCAACATCTTCTAACCGAGGAGCAAACTGGGTTCCGTAAAAAGAAAACCATAAACACAGCAGTTTATAAATTCCTCCAGAATGTAATGATCAATATTGATAACCAAACCCCAGTTTGTGCACTCTACATGGATCTCAGCAAAGTATTTGATTGTGTTAATCATAAAATACTTTTGCAAAAATTTGCCATGTAGGGAGTTCGTGGTAATGTTCTTAAACTTTTTGAATCATACCTAAGCAATAGAAAACAGTATACCCAAATCACTCGAATATACCCAAACATCAACAAAGAGGTTCATTTTACATCAGAAAACAGGTATGTGAACTTAGGAGTCCCACAAGGAAGTCTTTTGGGATCATTGTTATTTATTATTTACATCAATGATTTACCATTGTATTCAAAGGTAAAAACGGAATGTGACTTGAAAAAGATATTAATGATGCCATCGAAAAAATTATAGAATGGACTACATCTAAAAATTAAATTTCGATAAAACTAACTTAATGATATTTCGCACAGTTTAGTGACATTAACATCAAATACTCAAATAAAAAAGTCACGCACGTTGACACTACACAATTTTTGGGTCTAAAAATTGACTGCAGTTTAAATTGGAAAACACATATTGAGAATTTATGTTTAAAATTAAATCAACAATTGTATGTGTCGCAAAGGGTCTGACATCTTAAATGAAATTCAGAAATATCGCAGTAATCAACTTTTATTCCAACAGCTTGTTAATTATTGATTAAATAAATACTAGAATAATTCTAAGCGCTACAATATGTGCACCGGGCCGAGCCTGCGACAAGAATGATCCCCACCTCAGTGCGCGCTCGCTTATATAGAGCGGCTTGAGTAGTGGGGAGAGTGGGGAGGCGTAAGTGACGCATAGCACTGCGTAACTCGGCCCGCTGCACGTGCTGTTTACAATGGTGACGCCGTCACGGCCATACTGACGTGCGGACGTCCTCGTGCGAGTAATCTCATCAAGCAGTATCTAAAAAGACAACGATATTATTCATGTTCGTTCATCCTGACTAGCAATCTGGGCCGGTTCACCCATTCAGAGAAAGCTTTTAATTCGGGACTGCGCATTATTGAGCCTTCAGGACTTAAGCAGTCTGGTCCGGTTAACCCCTTCAGAGTAAGCTTTTCATTCTGGACCGCTCGTTATTGAGCCTTCAGGACTTTAGCTATCTGGTCCGGTTAACCCCTTCAGAATAAGCTTTTACTTCTGGACCGCTCGTTATTGAGCCTTCAGGAATTTAGCAATCTTGTCCGGTTCACCCCTTCAGAGTTTGCCACTAATTCTGTACCGCTCGTTATTGAGCCTTCAGAACTCCTCCTATATTTTCTCCCTTTTTTTTTTTTCTCTTTAGTTTTTTTTTCTCTATTTTTTTTCCTCTTATTTTTCTCTTTCCTCTTTTTTTTTTCTTTCTCTTTTTATTATTATTTTTTTTTCTTGCTCACTTTTTATTCCCCTTTTATTATTATTTTTTTTATTCCAGCCATTTATCACTTAATGACCCTGCAAAACTATTATCCCCAGGACCAGTTATTGCTGACTCTACAGGGTCACCTCTTTTGCTAATTATTATGGCTACTTTAGTAACAATAGTAATTGAATCTGGATTAAAAGCCTGTTGATCTTCTTCTTCTTCGTGTCGCTGGCACGACTTTTCATCATCGGTGGCAGCGCAGAGGTCACTTTGACTGCAAGTTTTGGGACACAGAGGGCAAGATAGAAGGTGAAGCATAGTTTGCGACATAGCTCCACATCCACATCCAGCTGCCATTCCATCGAGGTAGCTTCACTTTACTAGGTTGGGATTACATCTTCCCACTTGTGTCCGAAGACGGTTCAGGGACTTCCAAGTGAACCACGAAAGGTTACACCCTGCAGGAAGTTGCTCCTTTGGTGGTAGATAGTAAATGGGAGGGGGAATAGTGCCTTGCCACAGTTTGCAACGGGCGTCGGCCGGTTTTCCTGGTAGAGATACTGTCGATTTCAGGAAGCTGTGCCTGCTTTTAAGCCGTTGCGTTGGTAGTTGTGAGCCTGAGCAAGTTGTTACGGGAGCAGACTTTTTTCTTAGTTTTGAGGCAATGGTTAGTTTTGAGGCAAGTAGGTAGGGTTACTGCAGTGTTCAACGGTGACACATTGCCAATTGATATTCAGGGTGCGTCTTGCCGAATGGTTGCGGAGATGGAAAGTGCATGCCTGTGTTTTTGTGGGGTTTGGTCTGAGAGCGTTCTCAGTATAATACTTTCCAAGAACTTCTAGGCCTGCCTCTAAGATGTTTTCAGCGTCCCCAAATGTATTTGTTTGGGTAGCCAGGGCAAGGTCATCTGCGTATAGGAACCTCTCGCAATGTTCAACAGTAGGTTGGTCGTTGGTATAGATGTTGAAGAGAGAGGGCGCCATAACACTTCCCTGGGGCAGGCCATTCTTCTGTGATCTCCATCTACTTCTTTCTGAGTTTAAAAGGACTTGGTAACGTCGATTACGTAGCATCTCACCCAGTATCCGAATAAAACCCTGGTCTAAAAGACTGTTGATACAAAATTTTAACCAAGATGTTTAACACTTTCACTGGTAGGTGTTAAACGTGAGTCAGCAGACATTGTATCACTATCAATCGATATAATATCACTATTCACGGACATGGTATCTCTATTTGCCAAAGTTATATTGCTGTTAGGCATGGTTCTCGTGACTTGTTTCGTGTATCAGGGTACCGTCATCATCACTACCCGCCGTCACGTCATCATAATTTTCCACGATATCTACCAGAACATTTTGACCATGAGATACTTCACGTAAATTTTTATGAGAATATTTTATAGACCCTATTAGCCCCATTAATATATCTCAACTCGTTATGGTCACATCTGTATTATCATACGAATGCCCGTGATCAGCAATTACTCGTTTCGGCGCGCCAAACAAATGAACTGGATTTTAACTGCTTTAAGCCTTAGGGCAAAACGAACGCATGACTAAATGATAACAGCCGCACGGGTACATCGAAGGTTAAGCTACGCTTGCCACGGTCGGTTCGTGGATGGGTGATTATCCATTACATATCGAAACCCCTCCGTGCCTCGGAACGCACATTAAGTCGTTGGTACCGGCAGACATTCGTAGATCTTTGACAGTCGTTACGGGTAGTAAAAAGCCCAAAAGTCTGACAACCACTTACCAAGGGGTATCGTGTTACCCAGTCATTAGGTTGAGGGGTCTCATAGGCAGTCGCTCCATGTAAAATACTGGTCTTTTGCTGAATTTGGTTAGACTGGAAGCCGACCCCAACATAGTTTGGAAAAGGCTAGGCAAATGAAGAGGGCAGAAACGAAATTTGTACAGCGCTTGTAACCACCAGACTAGTCTAACTTTAAGGTCGATTTTATCAAAGCTATTATATGAATGATCCCTTATGAACGCGTTTACCTTAAACAGGCACAGCATACTAACGCGACCACCAACATGAATTTAGCCAATATGATCGCTTGTGGTGCCAAGTAATAGTGGTTTCATTAATTATAAACCAACCACAAATGGTGTTATTTGCTGACGAAACTTATTTAAATTAATAGACGTGCATCAAATCTTGACGACGTACATAACGCCCTACTGCAGATCCAAAATTGGTTCACAGCTAATATTTTAGTATTTAATGGGAAAAAAAACGAATTGTATAAGATTTACTTTACCAAATGTCAAAAGTACTAATTGTGAGATAGTATTGAATCAAGAGAAACTAGAATTTGCCGATAAAAGTGATTTCTTGGGATCACGCTCGACTCAAGACTTCAATGGGGTCCTTATTTAACATCCCTTGCAGGACGGCTAAGTTCAGAAGCATATGCTGTGAGAAAAATCCGTCAATTTACTGAAGTAGGTACCGCGAGGCTAGTCTATTTTAGTTACTTTAATAGTATCATGTGTAGTATTTTACTCTGGAGACTCGCTGCAGACGTCGAATATTTTTTTTTTCTGCAGAAAAGAGCCATCAGAGTCATATATGGCCTCCGCAGGCGCGACTCTCTAAGGGAAATGTTTAAAGATAACATCATGACGGTATCTTGTCAATACATCTATGAAAACATCTTATGCGTAAGGAAAAATCTACATCTTTTTAGTAAAAGTGGTGAAAGACACAATTAAATCACTAGAAATAGGGACCAATATTTCAACCAGGTTTCAGGCTGGCTAAAGTAGACTCATCTTTCATGGGGTACTGTTTAAAATGTTACTGCTGTGCTATGGCTAAACTTGATGAGATGATAAGCCAAGGAGTTTGAATTTTGAAGAATTGGAAATACATTTTCGAACGTATGTAGCTAAACCAATAATTTGTGTAACTTTAACTCAAATTCCGTGTTCTAAAATATTACGACCAAATTTTTCTACTAAGTCATTCAACCGGCCATACAACGTGATTTATTTGAAGCAAGTGGTTATGTACCATGGTTGCACATTTAATTTGTAATATGCGCGCTACTTTTATTCACACCTATACCTTTTAGGATCACTTGTTCATGAAATTGCTCAATATTAACGAGATTTCAATTACTATACAAGGATACTTGAGCTTCTGAACCAAACTCAAATTATAATAGGGAGATCTGTACCACTTATCTATCATCTTACTCCACGAGCTGCTCTGGAGCAGAAGTTCACGTCCTTGGTGCTGGTGCTAGGTATGGAGTCTTCCTTCTTCCAGCGCTTGGGGCAGGCGTTGGCCGTATGTCCCAGCTCACTGCGAACTGCTTTTCTGGCCAATTTACTTGGTATCTTCTCAATGAGTTGCCACAGACGAATATCCGCTTCAGCTGCAGTTTCTTCATCACGGGTTGGGAGAACTTGGAAAACAGCATGTGCTTGATTGTTGCCCATGAGATCTTGTCAGGTTATATCTCGGTAAGATACACAGCGGCACGGCCCTTCAGGGTATGTGTAGGCGCCAAAATCGGTCTATACCCTTTTTACTATCATTAGTGGACGGTGGATCCAATCCCACTTCTGATGTCGCAAAGGGTCTGACATCTTAAATGAAATTCAGAAATATCGCAGTAATCAACTTTTATTCCAACAGCTTGTTAATTATTGATTAAATAAATACTAGAATAATTCTAAGCGCTACAATATGTGCACCGGGCCGAGCCTGCGACAAGAATGATCCCCACCTCAGTGCGCGCTCGCTTATATAGAGCGGCTTGAGTAGTGGGGAGAGTGGGGAGGCGTAAGTGACGCATAGCACTGCGTAACTCGGCCCGCTGCACGTGCTGTTTACAATGGTGACGCCGTCATATGCTTTACATATACTTTCCAAAATGGCCGATATATCGACTGTACGGTCTGCATACCACGGTTATGTGGGATCCATAATAAGATATGGAATAATGTTCTGGGGACATTCTGTACATAAGGATGATGCTTTTAAGGCTCAGAAGAGATGTGTCCGATCAATCTGTAAACTTAAACAAACAGATAGTTGTAAAGAATATTTTAAAAATCTTAAACTACTGATACTTCCATTCATATATTTATGAAATTATTAATTTTGTAAGATCTAACATTACTTTCTTTGAAAAATATAAAAGTAAACGACATACTTATTGGTAAACTTTTTTGCCCTAATAATAAAACAACTCTATTAAATAATAGTATATTTTGCATGGCTCCCCGAGTATACAATCTTCCTAAATATTTAATGGAGGCATTATCGCCTAATATGTTAAATAAAAAAATAAAAAGCTTTTTGATAAATAAAGCATATTACAGTGTATCTCAATATTTGCAGGATAAACTATAGAATTTATTTTCATACTTTATTTTTAAACTAGTTTTTAGTTTTTTTTTGTGTTTTCTTTCTCTGTACTTTAGATGCCGAAAGGTTGGCCCTTTACGGGGCACCGGTGTGGGCGCGTTCATTGAGGCTCCGGCCAGCCCGCCGGTTGAACGCGTCCCAAAGGGTCATGGCCATCCGGATGGTACGGGGATAACGCACGGTCTCCTGCGAGGCGGCGAGCCTCCTTGCCGGATTACCGCCGTGGGATCTGGAGGCAAAAGTCCTCGCGCACGTTTGGGAGTGGTGCGAGGAGGCGAAACGCCGGGGCGTAACTCCGTTGCCGTGACAAATCGCGGCACAGCGGACAGAGCTCCGGCGGGATCTCATGGCGGCATGGAGAGTGCGACTGTCGCAACCCAGCGCAGGGCACGCCACAATTGCGGCGGTACGACCCCTCTTTGAGGAGTGGCTTGAGAGGCGCCACGGCGTCCTCACCTTCCGCCTGACACAGGTCCTCACCGGACGTAGCTGTTTCGGGAGGTTCCTGTTTTGGATAAGGCGGGAGGAAACGCCCGGGTGTTGCCATTGTGTGGATCGACCGGAGGACACGGTGGAGCATACGGTGGAGGTCTGCCCGGCTTGGGCGGAGCACCGCCGTGTCCTCGTGGCGGCGATCGGCGGCGGCGACCTCTCGCGTCCGGCCCTGGTTCAGGCCATGGTACGGAGCGAGAGGGAATGGGAAGCCGTCACCTCCTTCTGCGAAGCAGTAATGCTCACGAAGGAGGAGGCGGAGCGCAAGAGGGAGAGGCAATCACTGCGCCCCCGCGCCCCTAGTCGCCGCAGAAGGAGACACCCTGGGCGTCGGGAGTCGATTGCCGACTCCCGGCCACCGTAGGCGCGGGCTTGCGGACGGCGAGCAATGGGCAGCTCGCCGTCCGGTAAGGACCAGGCCCGGGTCGACGGCGCGTCGTGTTCCACGCGCGCCTCAAAGAGATGTCAGCACCATTGACGGGGTCCGATAGGACCGATGCCTGCCGGGGCTGCGGATTGTTTGAAAGAGTTACCGTGGCCCTGGCGCACAGGCAACTGAAGGAACACGGGTGGGTTTTAGTCAGTAAGAGTCTGACACGCCCTTCCGCTCCGCCCAGAGCGGGAGAGGTCATTTGATGATTTCCCACCCAAAAATAAAAAAATAAAAAGATGCCAAAAGATAAAATATGGTGATACCAAGACTGTGTTATACAAATATTACATGAATGTAAGACATCTGCATATTGTTTACCCATATTTGCAAGTAAATGATTTTGAATTTTGGATTTGAATTTGAAGTGTGAGTGTGTGAATAGAGAGAGGGTGTGTGAGGATGTGTGTAGTTCATGAGAAGTTAAATATTTGGAAGTTCATGCCACACGCATGAACTTTCAAATATTCCAAATATTTAATATCTGTGTAAATTTTGTAAGTATCAATCAAACAAGTTAATGCTAAAGATATTAATGATAATGATGATGATAAATAATTCAAACTACCAGACCATGATTAAAAATAAATGAGAAGAAAAAAATAAAGCAATGACCCATATAGTCTTTACATACACAATAATTAAAATAATATACTATTTTACAAAATATTCATGTCAATGTATTTATAAAATTCATCAATATCAATGTCAATGTCTCTGCTGCCTGACATTATCGAAAAGACACGACACAACAAAAACGATTCCTATTATTTCCGCTTGAAATTTGTGATTTTCTATAAGTATATGATAATTTTAACGTCATTCGAGGCGGCGAGTCGTTAGATTCGGGAGTCTACTCCCAATGTTATATTATAGAGTCACTTTTTATGGACGTGTCCGTTGCCGATTCGTTGGACGTGGAGCGGGGCGAGCGGTCGGACGAACGCGACCGCTCTCCCCACTCCGGCTTTAAACGGTTATTATCCATTATAATGATTATAAGTCTGTTTTAGGATTTTATATTACCAACGAATTATTGATTAAATCTGGCTTTTAATTTATTTTCTTTGTATAACCGTATTATTATAATAAAAAGTGAGAAAGGACTGACACATTGTTGTATTATGAGTAAATTTTAACTACCGGACACAGTGAATTATATTGAAACACAATTGGAATAGAAAAGAAAGAAAGAAAGAAAGAAAAAGTATTTATTGAGACTCGCACAGAATTATCAGATACTAAACTAAACACACTCATAAAAATAAAATAAAAATAATGAAATAAAAACAAAATGTAAAATGAAAATAACAACAGTAAGTCCTGTACGAGGCCAAAAGGCCCCTATCTCAGCATGATGCTGCGACATTTAGGAAAAATAAATGTCGCAGCGCTGGTATTCTGATAGGGCCCGCTCGTAGACAGAGTATTCTATCTGTCTACGGGCCCGCTGCTGTGATGTCACGGACAGATACAGAAATAAATAATAAATTT
Source organism: Dryobotodes eremita (assembly GCA_917490735.1). NCBI lineage: Eukaryota > Metazoa > Arthropoda > Insecta > Lepidoptera > Noctuidae > Dryobotodes > Dryobotodes eremita. The sequence goes on from OU823255.1 coordinate 16,698,960, forward strand.
AAATAAAATAATCAATTTAAATAAAATAAAACTTGCTATTTATTTATAATCCGCATGTCAGCACCCGACGTAACATCAATTACTTGTCTGTGCATTTAGTGTCTGTGGCACTCAAATGGCATCGCTGTGACACTGACAAGTAAAGAGACGCAGGCGCCGGCGCTCGGCAAATAAAATTAAAAAACATTATGGCGAGACGAAAAGATTGTTAATTGATTAAATAGCATTGTTTGCTTATTGCTAGGGGTTTCATATGAAAGTTCAATATCTATGTATACTTAAAATATGGTGTTACAAAGAAAACTGGAACATAGTATATTACTTAAATAAATGTTTATCACACTTTTATGTTCTTTTCTTTCAAAGCAAATATTTTAATTTAATGTTTCATCTGTGGAAAGCGCAGGTCAGTATCTCGCAGATTGTCCTCTATCCATTGCTCGGCTTGTTTAGTCATCTCCTCATCGAAGTGGTCGCGCCATCCTCCCACTTTTCCTACAAAAAGAAAAAAGTCAACATCATAAATAAATAGGTATCCAGACCTACCGCACGTATGTTAAGTACGGATCCCTAATGGATATCGCCGACTTCGCAATTCCTTCAGTTTACGCCGAGCGCATAGAAACTGCATCGATGACGTCTGTCCAGCCACGAGCCGCCGACGCAGCGAAATTCGACATTAGCAATTAGTTATTTCAATACATATTTTTGTCATTCCATATTCTAGCATCGAATAGATTTCACCAATTTAAATTGTAATAATTTCCTTTAAAATAAATTAGTTTTAAAATTACTTTAGCTTTTTTTCGGTCCACCGTCTGCAGTTTACCTAATTCGTATATCAACACGTTAACAGATATAATGTAAACTACTTACTGCACAGTGAATGTGTTTAGTTTCAAGTGTTATACGTACAACAAAAGTTAAATACACTAGTTTTTATTCATAGAACGAGGTAGGCCTGAATTTATCTCCTAAAGAGAAAGTCAAGGTTCGGTTTTGTAGCGTACCTTTTCTGATAAAACCCTGTTCACCGGGTATCTGAATCCCGAGCACCTTCATGACGTCAGCGTTGACAGATTTGTTGTTCTTGAAATTCTCGAAGTTGAGATGGTCGCACAGGCGGTCTATCTGGTCATCTGTGTACTCTTTGCCGAAGAACTTGGCTACACGGCGAATGGATGTCGGCAGGTCCTGAGAAATAAATAATACATCTTTATTAATAACAAAACATCACGCATGTTTTTCCCAAAAGTATAGTTATAGCTCAAGAATCTTTTGGTGCTTGGCGTAAATCGAAAATAACGCCGCCATCTTGTTTTTCAACACATTTTAGGTAACATTGCACTAAATGTTTACCAATAGCGCCACCATGTCCGCTCCAAACGATACTTGTAACATTGTACGTCGCCTTACGTAGGTACGTTCAAGTCCCGTGTAATAGGGGGCGAGCCTATTGTGAATAACCGGGCACAAGCCACAGACAGCCTTTTTCTACTGAAAACGCTCAATAATCAGACCAGCCTGTTCCTGGAATCGAACCTAGGGCTTCGCGTTAGTTAAGCAGCAGTGATTTTGTTTGTTGTCAGCACGTGGAATAACATTATCAAACTTACCTTTGAAAGCTCTTCGTAGAATAAGAACAGCATATTAGGGTGGTCTCTCTTCTCCCAGGCTTCTTTTAGATGTTCAAAGAATGGTGCCCCGTTTTCTAAAGCAAAATGCTTGGTTATAAATAGTTGAATTGGTACCTTCATACTACAAAGAGTTAGGCAGACGCAATGACTAAATATTACAAGCCCTACGCTGCACGGGATAGGCGTAGCTAGCCCTAAGATCTTTAGCCTTTATTAATCTGCGAGCATGCCAATCAAATTTATTAAAAATAAAATAATAACAAGAACAGATTGGACGGTGACCCCCAAACTAGGCATTTGCATATATCTTGGGGTCAATAAACGATTACAGAACTCCTTTTCGAAATCACACACTTCTAAACTAGCTCATATGATTATAATATTAAGACGTCGCGTTCTGCAGCTACAGTATAATGAGCGCATAGTAATTTATTTTAATTATGGATATAAATAATATCGATAGTTTTTTTGTTCGGACGGCTTTTAGTATTTACATGCGTACACCGTGTGATCAGCAAATTCCTTGCTTAAATAATTTTTGTTATACCTTGCAATCAGTAAATTATAACTAAATAATTTGCATAATTGTCATCACGTACCCATGATTATTGTGTGCTAAGTTTATGTTGCTAGCAGTTAATACTACACATCTGTCATAAGCTTTGAAAGCCTCATAAAGTGCCTCAATGGGGGCTATAGTTTTTGTGCTCACCATTTGGCGCCACTGTCGAGTAAGATCCAGTTGCAGTACTTTTATTTGATGTTATGGATATTTTTAATTAATAGTACCTATGTTTATTTTATTACATTTTGAAAAATAAAATGAATATTTAGATTATAATGTTCCTAAAATTCCTTCTCAGGGTAGTCAGATAGGAAACGTCGACCTCATCTAGTTTTTAAAATATGATTGACGTGTAAAAGTGTTTGTTCAAACCTACTAACAGAAACAAAATCGTTTATCATTTATTGGCAAGCATGAAGCAGACAAATCTTATTCTTCCTTCAAGTGCTACCAAATTAGATCCTAACTTTTTACTTATATCTTAAGCCATAATTAATCAAGAATGGCACAAACATTACAGCTGCTATGAATCATTCGTTAAAATCCATGATAAAAAATCCCGCAAGCAGTGAACGTTCAGTACATATTTTGACATCTAGAGACCTTACTCTACACTAGCGCCTCTAGTGGCGAACTCAGCGCGATAGCCCTCATTATAAGGAGTTAATGTAACATAGGATAAGTGCATCTTGTCAAATAAATATATTTGAAAATGAAATGAACGATAGTTATTTTGCTACGATGTAGTGATTACCTATTTTTTTGTAGCAATAAATTATAACATACCTCATTTAATAAACACTACGCAATAATAAAATATGAACTCACGCAAGTCCTTTATAAAGAAGTTCCAATATGCTTTGAAGTCTCCTTTGTACCCTTGCGTTCTCAACAGCCTGTTGAGATGGTAAAACGACACAACGACATCCCTGGGGTCACGGGCTACGTACACCATTTTCGCCTCGTCGAGTAATGTAGGAGGCAGCAGTGATAAAGGCATGTGGGACTTGATGAACCTCGGAGATGGTGTTGTAGCGAGCAGTTCAGTGCCTGGTTGACAAACTGCTTCCAGTAACTCAAGGTTCTCTTTGCTGTGACTGTTCTCTTCTATGAACTTCACTTTGTTTTTAGGATGGACGGTTATTGAAAACCTGTAAGAGTTACATAACGTTTACCATTTTATGACACTTTCTAATCACCAAGACTGTTTTTTTTTTGTTTTCTTTTTACCAAACCTTGCCGTACTAGCCGCCGAACGCCTTGATTTTTAAAGTGAAACCGTCAACGTTATCCGTTGTTAAAAATATCGTCTAGTTACAGAAAAACTGGAAAGGTAGGTACTAAATTTTTCGAAGTTAGAGACTAAACCCGAAAGACAGCAAGTTCAGCAAATTGTCTTGATCAAGTATATGTATTTATTTATTTAAACTTCTCGCAGATAATAAGGTACAAAGGCGGACTTAAAGCCTTAGGTATTCTCTACGAGGTTAGTCCAAAGATAATATGACAGGTCCTCTGTTTAACAGGAATGAATAATAATAAAAAATTATTAAAAAGATAAAATAATTAAGTATACATAAAATAAGTATATAAGTACATAACTACATTTTGTCATAGTATTTCAATGGGTTAACCGTCTTTCGTTGCTGACCGTACATAAATAGGTAACTGTCCGTATACATGGATAGCTACAAGGCGCGGGCGAGTTTGGACTAGGGATCAGTATGGACGAAGCCAATTATAAATCGTCTGTAGCGGTCTCTACATCACCACATGCGAGCTACACGTCACTCTGACGTCACGCAAAATCCTACATCGCGTAAGCAGAGTTTACCGCGCAACTAGCATATATACAACATCCCGACATCAATCGTCGGGCAGTTGCCCACCAGACACGACACCCGTCTGGTCGAAGGATCCTCCCTTTTCTATAGAGTATGAGTGAACTTTACACCCTGTTCCTCATACCCCTATACGTCTAATGGACATGCTTGAATGATACTTTAGTAATCACACTTGTTTGCTACTTACTCTAAAAAGGGGTAACGTTTAGTCAGTGGCGTGGCGTACGATTTTTCGTAATCCAAATCATTTGCTACCATCCAAACCAACTCTTGCGTCCATGTAGTTCCTAAAACAGAAAGGGAAATAATGATATCTTTCGTCCTTAGTACCTACGAATTTCGAGAGAGATTTTAGATTTTACGAGGTTCAGAGAGTTATCTAGGGTGCTGGCGGTGACGGGCACATAATGCGTTTCAGTTTGTCTCCTGCAGATGTAGGCTACATCTGAAACGCCTTATGTTCCCGTCACCGCTGCGTATGCCTATGCCTACATCATGTACGGATAGATAGACAGCGGTGACCATTTACCATCAAGCGGGTTACCTGCTTATTTGCCACCCCATAATTACACAAGCAAAAAAAAAACCGGGCATGTGCGGGTTGAACGCGTGGAGAGGATTCAGTACGATGAACATGTTACCCACGAAAACCATTTCATGTAAAGTAGTAGACTAACATAAAGGTTTTACTGTTAAAAAGTTGTCAGATCTAATGTGGAGCCAAGCTCCGAACCCTACAAGGCTCAATTCTACAAACCTTCATCTTAGTCAAAATGTACGACTAGGCCGTTTCGCGGCCGTCGCACTGACACTCCTATGAGCTTATGGTAAGAAATTACGCACTTGGTCCTTAATGTTGGGTAATGCAATAGTTCAATGGAACGAACAAGCCTTACATTTTGACCAAAATGTAAGGTTTGTAGAGTTAGGGGCTCGGCACTTCATTAGATCTAATAGGTGGGATTTAATTTAGTTTTGTAGGGTGCTCTATTTATTTTTATTTTAGTGCTGATATTGTACTGATATTACGCAGACGTGTTAAAATCATAACCCTTATTTCTAGCATAGTCGGGTAAAAAACGTATTTCTTGCACGCCAGCAGTTACTTTCTTCGTAGCCAACGAAAACGAGTTTCTTATTTGTGGTCTATGTATACATGCTAATCTAGCTTTCATAAAAAATGGAAGTAGGTATACCGATTATTATCTGTAAGAAATACAAAGAACAATGGCGAGGAAATTGTTGATAGAATTAGTAAGCGTCTACTTATGTGACCGTGATAGATACCGACGAAATAATTTACTAAGTTTTATCAAATCAATCTTTTGGCCTATCGAATTCTGGAAAAAAAATCGTCATTAATGAATACTTAGTTGACTAGTTTCTTAATGATTAAAATAATCATGGCTTAGTTTTCTTTTTCTGGCTTGACTTCATGACTTTTGACTTAGCTGAACTTTTAATGTTGCCATGTAATAAAAATCTAGGTCAAGTTACATAAAATGCTTTGCTTTACGTATTGCATTATACTCAGGAAATACATTTCTGCATCAGAATATAAATATGAAAATAAGAATAATTATTTATGCTTAGAATAAAGAGGTCATCATTTGACTTGACATCATTTGACATCACGGAAATGAGTGCAATTCGAGTATGGCAGCATCGCCAACAAAAAAAACATGACATTTCTTCTGTCAATCAACCGGCCGACATAATGACAACCACAGAGTACAATTTTCTGACAACTTGTCGTTTGTTGCTTGCGCGTGTTTCTCGTTATTTTGTGTTTCCCATCGATTTCCCGTGATTTTCTACTTTATCGACTGCTTCTGCTTATGGACTCTGAGATTTACTGTTAACTAGTGCTTGCCTAAGGATTCTGATTATTTGCCTATACGACGACATTTTTCTGTGGCTCTGGATTACGATTCTGCCTGATATCTTGGATTTTGTTGTGTGTGCATCTATTTGTTTACCACGATGGGAAGCCGTGTAAGGCCTGCAAGCCTAAACTCATCATGTGTGTCAACTGCAACATTATGTGTAAATAAATTGCGCCGATACCCGACATTGGCACTTACACGATAGTCGCTGCTTTAATCTGCAGCTGGGTATACCCTCAAATTGTAAGTATTTCTGGCGACTAGTCGTTACAAGATAGTGATTATCTTCATTGCATAAAACTGTGTAACAAGTATAGTACAAAATTATTTACCCTAGTTGAAAACATTGTTTGATTTCTGTTAGTGGCTAACTATTAAAAATCATGATTTTAAATGAAATATGTAGCCGTTTAAAGCTTTGTAATAAATAAAGGTCAAAGGAGTGGTTTTTTTTAATACGAGTAACGTGTTTTGCTTTTACCATAAATATCTTGAATTACAATTAACAAGTTTTTAATTACTTATAAGTACGTCTGTGACATTGGCAAGAAATATTAATAAATGATTCTAACGTATTAAGAGTATTATCGTTTATGTTTTGTAGATTTTGCAAGATTTGGGGGCACGGTAGTGCCCCCGCCAAGACGAGCCAAGCGAAGCGCAAGGGCACTACCTCCCTTTTCTCGAAGTGTTTCGTCGTTTTTTTGAACCCTCATAGAGTTGGTTTTCGATGTACTAGATAGTTCATATTCTCAGGATACGATATCAATAATAAACTAATTAAACATACAAAGTCTCAATTGAATAGCTCTAATACTTTAGATTTTATTGATATCTAAAATACACCGATTTCGTCACTGACACACTGATGGTCATCAAAATATTTGGCTACTTCCTGAAGTGCTAGAAAGCTGAAATTTGGTATGTAATCTAAGTTTAGTATACAACCAACAAAAAAATTCATAAACTTATAACTTTCACCCCCCATCTCCTAAAATGGAGGGGTGGAAGTTTGTATGACACTTCAAAATGTTAGGGTACTTCCTGAAGTGCTAGAAAGCCGAAATTTGGTATGTAAGTTCAGTATACAAAAAAACACTACCGTGCCCCCAGATAAACTTATAACTTTTCACCCCCCATCCCCTAATATTGGGGGGGGGGGTGGAAGTTTGAATGAGACTTTCACCAATTTTATGAATTAGGACATGAAAGTTCACACGGGACTGTAGACAGTAACTAAAAAACCTATTAATAAGTACTTACAAGAACCTCCGCCTTAATATAGAGTCTCATGGTAGGTCTCAGTTATTTACGCCCTTTGACGACGAGGTGCGCAAATCGACTGTAAGTAATTAATTAATACGATAAGATATAATACTAAAGTTACGTATATAATTAAAATAGTTTGATTAACCGGCACTTCTGATGTGCAAGAAATACACCCCAAAAAAAGAAGAAAAAAATAAACACTAAAAAGACTGCCTAGCAACTTACAAAAAGAACTGAAATCCCTTCAAAAATATTTTATGTAAAATGTTGCCAAGACGACCACATCAGGTTTGCCCTGTGAAAAAGACATCAGATCTCATGTAGAGCCAAGCTTCTGAATCTACACGGCCTAACTCTACCGACCCTAACTTCACAAATTCTACATTTCAGTAGAAATTTATGGCTTGGCTGTTTCGTTACTTATTTCAGAAACTAAATATTCGCATCACCTCCACGACGGTAGCGAAACGGCGAAGACAGACTCTTACTGACTAAAACCCACCCGTGTTCCTTCAGTTGCCTGTGCGCCAGGGCCACGGTAACTCTTTTGAACAATCCGCGACCCCGACAGGCATCGGCCCTATCGGACCCCGTCAATGGTACTGACATCTCTTTGAGGCGCGCGTGGAACATGATGCACCGTCGACCCGGGCCTGGTCCTTACCGGACGGCGAGCTGCTCATTGCTCGCCGTCCGCAAGCCCACGCCTACGGTGGCTGGGAGTCGGCATTCGAATCCCGACGCCCAGGGTGTCTCCTCCTGCGGCGACTAGGGGCGCGAGGGCGCATTGAATGCCCCTCCCTCTCGTGCTCCGCCTCCTCCTTCGCGAGCATTACTGCTTCGCAAAAGGAGGTGACGGCTTGCCTCTCGCTCCGTACCATGGCCTGAACCAGGGCCGGACGCGAGAGGTCGCCGCCGCCGATCGCCGCCACGAGGACACGGCGGTGCTCCGCCCAAGCCGGGCAGACCTCCACCGTATGCTCCACCGTGTCCTCCGGTCGATCCACAAAATGATAACACCCGGGCGTTTCCTCCCACCTTATCCGAAACAGGAACCTCCCGAAACAGCCATGTCCGGTGAGGACCTGCGTCAGGCGGAAGGTGAGGACGCCGTGGCGCCTCTCAAGCCACTCCTTAAAGAGGGGACTTACCGCCGCAATTGTGGCGTGCCCTTAGGTAGTACCCCTACTTTTTGTTTTTGGCTCGTCTCAGTGGGGGTACTGCGGTGCCCACAGATCCCAAGAACAAAATTAACATTGTAGTTGAAAAAAATGTTCTCTCAAACATTCCAACTGCAATTTATTGTAAGCTTGTACGCAAACTATTGAAATATTTACCATGTTGTTTTAAGGCCCTAGACTTCTTATATGTTTTCCTGTTATCTGTAAGTAAATAACTTTTCTGGTTTTTTTCAACATTTTTGACTAAGTAGTTTCGGAGATAAGGGGGGGGGGGGAATAGTAAATTTTCACATATTTTCTTAAATAACTTCAAAACTATTTATTTTAAAAAATTACAGCAAATAAATTTGAGACCCTCACCACAACCCCTTTCATTTGATATGTCACACGGTACAGTTTGGGAAACATTCGTTTTTAATTTTCTAGTTTGCCACCAAAAGTGACCCCCATTTTCAAAATTAATTTATTTACGTTACACGTCCGTGTTTGGGTCATAGAAATTCATATGTATACCAAATTTCAACCCAATCAGTCCAGTAGATTTAGAGCAAATTGGCTGTGATGGGCGGACAGACAGACACACGAGTGATCCTATAAGAGTTCCGTTTTTACATCCGGACGTACGGAACCCTAAAATTATGTTATTCAGTACTTACCTGACCGTGGATAACTAGTGACGAAAACATCAGTTGATCTTAGCGGCATGTTGTAGATTTTCGCAGCCTCTTGCTTGTACTTTTGAGGGAAGAAGTATTTCTTCGGGCCGACGCGGACGAATCCTGTCATCTCGCCTGGATTTAGAAAATATGACAAGCATTAGCTAAACACTAGTAGACCTTGCAGTCGGTTTTCGCAATTTGAGACGTGCTTCAAATAATTTAATAAAAAAATTGCATTTATCTACATATTGCGCCCATATTTCATTAAACAGAAAGCAAAGAGAACTATTTCACATTTCATCAGTTTGTTTAATTTTTCCTTCTGCGAGAATATCTATAAATATTTCTATTATAGATAATAGTAACTGACCTAGGTGTTTTTTCGCAGTAACTTTCTGCCATAGCATTCATCTATGTGAAATAACTCATTCATTACGACGAACGAGACGCTGTAATGTTATGGTCACACAAAGTAAACTAAAAATGACCAGTGTTCTATTGTCCCACTTTACGAATTGTAACAAGTCAATGAACTGGTAAAATACTAATGTTAGTTTACATTTCTGCCAAGATTCTGTTATTTATCAAGTTCTCAGTGGTACCTAGAAAGTACCTGGGAGGTCTGCAGGTACTTATGACAAAAGTTTCCGTTCCATATGTGCGGCAAAATTGTTCAAGCATGTTCCAAGCAAATAAAGACAGAACTGAAATGGGCCAAGGATAACTCCCTGTGGAACCCATTGTTTTTGCCTTAGATCAGCCTGCTGTTGATACTACTATAACCTACCACTATTCAACTCGAGTCTAAATAAAATGAAAGGGCAATGCGTACTCTCGGGCTTTACACTTTAGGTGGGTAATTTGCAACAATAACTAAACCAATTCCCTAACTAAGAAAATAAATTACTCTAATAATAAACACTATGTTGTAAACGTTAACTTTGTAGGTATCTATTGAAATAAAGTATTGTGTTTATTTATAGAAAATAAATAAGAAAGCGTTTCTGAGTAACCATCGTAATAAACGACCTGACTACTTAAGGTTACACTAGTCAGTCCTTCTTCCATACTAACGTCTTATGGAGTTTACTGCACTGTTTGACAGTGTACATTAAATATTATATCTATTTGTCTCGTCATTATCTAGCCCTGTATGAACACAGAATAAAAAAATTGGTTTGTAAATTATGAACGTTGAAACTTCCATATTTCAATGCATCTTTGGACGTAAATAAATAACTCCTGGATGATGAAAATGGCAAAATTGTTACTGTACAAGGATACATAATTTATTCAAGATTTCAAATAACGTTATTTTGAATAAATACATCTAACAATTTTTTCATAATGTCTTTACGCCCAAAGGTCTGTTCGTAAAATTTTACGCTCGTTTTCGTTATAAATCATCGTCTATTTCACTAAATAAATAAAAACTAAATAGATAATACTAAATAAATAAAACTTAATTAATAGATAAATACACTAAATAGTATGCATATTGGCCACACCCACCAAAGAGTTCGAGCCGTCGCCGTCGCGTCGACTAGGCTCCGACCTTAAGGCTCCGTGTACGAAAAAAAACCCTTTTTTAACCGACTTCAAAAAACGAGGAGATTTTGTCAACTTCTTATCTAATTGTGAGAAAGCTTGAAACAATTGAAACATTATGTCTGTGTGAATATAAAAGTACAGTTTTCGGGGCGCTAAACCATTTGTGTCAATCACATAACCTGTTAATAGTTTCATCACTTTTGCGTTCTTGTACTCGTAAATATAGTTAATTTTGCCTTTGATTTCCTTAATGAAGATATTGTATTGTCATAAAAGGTTATAATTTTATTTTAAAAATAGCTGAAGATTGATGAGTGATTTTTAAATTCCTTGAAACGGGATGTTTAATAATAGGAAAAAAATACATTACTGACTGGTTTTTTTTTCTAAAAATAAGTTTTTTCAACATAATTTTTCTGCAATATTTTGTATCGAAGTGGAACAAAATTGATCCAACCACGTGCAACTAGACCATATAATATATTTGTAGTGTATCTATTTAATCAACAACACACACACATTTTTTATTTATTTTGGACAATTAGCTAGTGAAGTGAAGTGTTACTAACATAGTTTTAAGTAATAATTATTAACACAAGTTTCAGTTTTATTATGTATTAGTTTGTATTTTGTGTATTTTATCTATGGGCTTCAGTTGCCTGACAATAAAGGAATTATTATTATTATTAATATATATGTAAACACTGTCTCATTCACACAAGCGGGGTCGTTGCTGTCAGTAATGTCATCTGCCAGTCACGAGGAATGGCGGGAAACAGACGAAGTGAGCAGGGTCGGCACGAAAAAGCTTCGTGTGTTAGAGAGACAGTGGAAGTGATATTATTCAACTTAAACACGGAATCAACAGAATTCTACAATATTAATGATATTTTTAATGATCAAAATCAAACGTAGTTTCTAGTAAAAAAAAAAATATCAAACGTCAGTCTCGCGTCATTTTTTGGAAAATTTGTTGCGTACATTAGTGATTTTCCATGAATACTTCATTTATTTGGAACTCCCTTTCAGCCACACGCAAAACAAAAACTTCACTATTCAAATCACAAATAATTTTGTTTGAATTCTTTTTCCCTTTCTTACAAATAATGCATAAAGGAGGTCAACAAAAGCCCAGACAACTTTGCCCAAACATGTACCTCGAGGTACACGTGCACCAAATCGTAGAGAAGAAATAGAGGAATTCGAAAATAATTGTATTTTTATCCTTAAATAATTTAAAAGTACTTACATAATAAATATTTGTTATGCATGTACAATTGCGTTACATTTGGTTGACACTCGGGTTGACATTATTTCGTAATTGTCATTCACATGTTATTCCGTTCGTTCGTGAAACAACAGTGGCTGAAGCCGACGGCAGACAGCTGTCAACTTGACAATATTTTTTTTAATAAGTAAGTTAGTTGTGCTTGTGCCGATGATAAAGAGCCAAAATGGCGTGCTTTTTATTGTATTAAAACTAATTTTATTCTCGTTCCCGGGTAACCACATCAAAAATATATAAATGCAATATTATTCAGTGTAATCTATGCCACTAAGTGTACCTCGTTTCTTCGTTTGGGCAGGTTTTGATGACATCCGGTGATCAAAATCAGTCGATTTCGTGCACGGCTCCTCCCTTAAGCAGTCGTGTACCTACCTTCTTAATGAAACTAGTTAAGTTATCGTAAATTAAACTAACTGTCACTCAATTATGGTCTCATTTGTATACGCAAAATATTTTTTCCATACAAATTAGCTTACCGGTAAAACATTCCAACAATTCTTTCGTCAGTCCTGGCTCCAGATCTTCTATTTTCAAAGGAAACTGATTTTCTGAATCCATTTCAACACTTTCTAATGCTCAATTTACGTTGTCTTTTGTTATTATTACAAACCAAGAAAATATTTATTTACTCGTATCAAAATAATTGTTCCGTTCCAAATGGCGGGATAAAGTGAGAGTGCACACAAGCTGCTGCACCTAAAACTGTGGGCGCAGTACTGCGAGATTCGAATCAATAGCACTTTTATACAAGCTTTCGAAACTGCAGTACTACCCCTACAGTCTCAGGCGCAACTTTTGATTCGAATCTCGCAGTACTACGCTCGCATTCTCAGGCGCAGCTTGTGTGCACTCTCACTTTATCGCGCCATTTGGAAAGGAACAATTATTTTGATCCGCCTAAATAAATAATTTATTGTTTTGTAATTTGACAAAAGACATCGTAAATTGCTTATTAGAAAGTGTTAAAATGGATTCAGAAAACCAGTTTCCCTCGGAGATAGAAGATTTGGAGCCAGGACTGACTAATAAATTAGTTGGAATATTTTACTGGTTAGCTAATTTAAATGATGCATTTCTTCTGCGTATACAAATGAGACCATGCCACAGTTGCCTAAAGTTAGTTTGATTTATGATATTTTAACTAATTTTATTAAGTAGGTACAAATAACTGCTTTAGTCATCACGTTTATTACAATAGTTACTTAGAAACACTTTGTTATTTATTTTCTATAAATAAACATAAATAGTTTAAGAAAAGAGATAATTTATTTGTCCAAACATGAGTATACACACAATAACATGTCATGCAAGATTTTACATTTTAAATTTATCACAGTCATGTTTTGCCTCAACGGCGTACAAATATGAATAGGTAAACATCAAATAATTACAAATTTATCCATTATTCAAAGCATTACAAATTAGTATACACACAATAACATGTCATGCAAGATTTTACATTTTAAATTTATCACAGTCATGTTTTGCCTCAACGGCGTACAAATATGAATAGGTAAACATCAAATAATTACAAATTTATTCATTATTCAAAGCATTACAAATTAGAACATAAAAATTTAAATATACTACATCAAGTGTCATCAAATCAACTCATTATAGAAAATGTACAATAAAATAGCAATTAAATGTCAAAGTAAATAGGAACAAAATCTAGATTTCACACAAGTCTGAATAATTTATCAGTCAGAAATTCGTCAGTGCCGTAATAGGCTTTCTCTAATAGACGGCTTTCTTTTCTTTATTTCAATATGTACCTATAAAGTTAACGTTTATAATTATAACACAGATCTAGCTTGTATATCTGCGAATGAAGTACCTAACGTTTACTGTAGTAATTTATTTTCTTTATTAGGGATTTGGTTTAGTTATTGTGTTTATCAACACGCATTATAAATAAATTACCCACCTAAAGTGTAATGACCGAGAGTACGCATCGCCCTTTCATTTTAATTAGACTCGAGTTGAATAGTGGTAGGATTCTTTGTGAATAAACAGCAGGCTGATCGCAGGCAAAAACAATGGGTTCCACAGGGAATGTTCTTGGGCCCCTTTCAGTTCTGTCTTTATTTGCCTGGAACATGCTTGAACGATTTTGCCACACATATGGGACGGAAACCTTTGTCAGAGGTACCTGCAGACACTCCAGGTCTATTATCACGGGGTACTTGATAAATAACCGAATATTGACATAATAACGCCATAACCATTCTAGTCAAAATGTAATCTTACATTAGAATTTTACCAGTTCATTGACTTGTTACAATTCGTAAAGTTGGACAATAGAACACTGGCTATTTATAGTTTACTTTGTGTAACCATAACATTACAGCGTCTCGTTCGTTGTAATGAATGAGTTATTTCACACAAAAGAAAGCTGATGAAGCTGAATTACATGTTTTGTGTTATTTTAAATATGGTTTGCTAGACGTAAATAGGGGGTTGAATAGCATCAACACAAATCTCTATCCAGGGCAGAGTAATTTGGCCAATGCTAACCTGGATTTATCTGCTTATTCCTTTTTGAAATTGGAGGCCAATTCTTGCAGGAGTCCGCTCGATTATGTTGATGTAGATTTACGAAAACGTGTTATTATACGCGATTCGCTAGCTAATGGTTATTTAGCAATCCTTTAAAAGGATTGAAACAAATTACTTTTTAAGTATGAGCTCGCACGAAGTGCTAGGAGAGAAGGTCTGAGTGACTGTTTTGGAACTGCTGTTTTGGAGTGCTGATTTGGAAATGAGCTTCCTCCGTCGTTCAAAATGGCAGGTAGCTCCGATATATGTCGAGTACGAACCTTCCCACCACTGAACTTAGACGAAGTGGCGTGAGCATCCTCCCGCCTTTGAAAATCCGTAAGGTTTTCGAAAGAAGGAAAAACGGAAACAATAACGGAAGTATGTTAAGTTAAAGCGGGAAGGAATCATAAATTGACTTAAATAAAATATAATGCGTATAAATTGTAGTATATTAAATATATATGTATAATATAAATGCGGTTGTGACTGTGTTAATTATTAAGTTGAATTACTGAGATGACAGAGGGCACAACTTAATGACGGGACGTTTAAAAGTTCCAGAAGCCGTATGTACTATAGTTGCACGCAGGACTCCATCCCTTCCACCCTTCCAGGATATACTTGTTAAATAACGCCGGTAGGCCAACGAAGAGGTGGTGACCCATCTTGAAGAATGAGAACAAATGTACCTGGCAGAATAGGTACGTCAGGGTTATTCCATTTCTTCCATAGGTGAAGGATGTGTAAACAATCCACATGCTATTTCTTCCAAAAACTTTGCACCAAACTATGTAACAGGTTTTTCTTTTTATGAAGGCTCACGGATGAATCAACCACATAGGCAGGCACCGACTGTAAAGAAGTTGTATTGAGAAAGTGCGCAGGCGTTAGACTTGTGTGTGGCTGGTCGAACAGCAAACACAATGGACGCGAATTCAGAATACACTCAATCTGAATCAGCACTGTCAGCAATTCTTCATAAAACAGTAGTTTTGCCCAATTCAACGATGTAAATGAGTTTTTATACAGTTTATGTGCGTTCCCATATTCCTTACTAGTGGGGTGCGCGTACGCCATGTAATTTTATGGTTATTTAATGCCGTTTGGAAGGCGGTAGAATCTGACTAAAGCTACGGACACGAAGTCAGCAGGCGCGGCGCGGTGGCGGCGTTTTTGCATACGCGGGTCAACACTCGCCGTGCTGCCGCCGCCGCAGCGCCGCAATCGCTGACTTCGAGACCGAGGCCTTAGAAGAAAGAAAGGTGTATAACTCGTCCAATTGACGCTTTGCACCTATTTACCCTTTGCACCTTTGACACCATTTCCAAGAATAACAATGAATTGAAAAAGAAACAAGCCAAAATAATGATTATGTCTCTATCAATACCAATGAACACAGACTGTACTATCTTGAGGGTTTCATTTACAAGTTGTCATTAATTCAGTAAACGGTTTTCTAGGACTTACTTCGGTCGATGTGCCAATAGATGCTTTCACTGGAGATGAAGATACAAACTGTGTAGATGTACTGGGAACTGATTCATCGTCTTTTTCTACAAAAGCTCTCTTAAAATGTGCCCAAACTATTTCTGATTCTAACCATTCGCTGTAATTACTTTGAAATACTTGTTCCACAATTCCTATCTCCATTAATATTATAGCAATACTTTTTTTGTACAGAACTCCTTTAGTTTTATCATTATCATCGTTTAAATCAGATATTTTTGTATTAATGGCATTGTATTTTCTTTTTTTATCTTTCATGTTGCCAAATACTTTTAATTTCACAAACAAATTAAGATTAGTGACTAAATCACGAAACATTTTCACAAAAAACTCCTAAATCATAACTTCACAAAAATCTAATTAGGGGTACCTAGTGCGTATGTAAAGATAGGTAACTACGAACTAAGGTTATCGTTTGACATTTTCTACCCTCTCAATGACCACATACCTGCAAATTTACTGCGCTCTGATTGGTGCACGTCACCAATAACTGTGCGTCTACTGATAAGCAAACCGGTTTGGACGTGTATTATGACGACACAAATAAAATAAGCCACGGGAGTGGTGTGGAATATTTTGGAACGTACACACGGCTACATATCAAGCTATACATTTTCAGTATAAGCTGACCTCTCATTGTACAGAAATCCTATACAATGCGAGAACAGCTTATACTGGAAATGTATAGCTTGATATGTAGCCGTGTGTACCTACAAAAACGTCTTATTTGACAATAGAATAGAATAGAATATAATAGAATACTCTTTATTATGTAAACCATAAAAATTACAGATATAAATGTAGACATTTTACACAGGGTGACAATGGGCGGTCTTATCGCTAAAAGCGATAAGACCGCCCAATATTACAACAACAATACAACAATATACAATGCAATATACAATACAATATACAATACAATATAACAATACAATATTTTACAATACAATAGTGTTTACTCCTGCACGTTAATTGTGTAGGCGTTCAGTGTTTGTGTGTGTCGTGTTTGCTATTTGAAAGGGCCAGGCGACGTACGGATTTTTATTTTGCTTGACAAAAAGAACAAATGAATAAAGATCCTGGTAATGAGGGGGCTACCGCGCTTGAGTTCGCCGCTAGAGGCGCTAGTGTAGAGTAAGGTCTCTAGATGTCAAAATATGTACTGAACGTTCACTGTTAGCGGGATTTTTTATCACGGATTTTAGATAATGATTCATAATTGTTGTAATGGTTGTGCCTTTCCTGATTAATTATGACTTAAGATTTTAAGTAAAAAGTTAGGATCTAATTTGGTAGCACTTGAAGGAAGAATAAGATTTTTCTGCTTCCATGCTTGTCAATTTTAGGAATATTATAATCTAAATATTCATTTGAAGTTTTAAAATGAAATAAAATAAACAAAATATGAATATAAGGGTACTTAAACATATCCAAAACATCAAATAACTGCAACAGGACCTTACTCGACAGTGGCGCCAACTGGTAAGCACAAAAACGATAGCCCCCATTATGACAACATGACTAATACAGGAAAAAGATTACTCTCTTTGTAATATGTGATCTGTTTTGAAGTACCTAATATGCTATTATTATGGATTTGTATTAATCATAAGTAGGTAGGTTCCATGGTTGTAATTAATTTTCTATCGATATAGTCAGAAGTCCAGAAAAATCCCTAATTCCATGGAATCACGGGTAAATTAAATTACGCATGGACCCGGTAATGGGTCGACCCACCGCCGGGACCACGGGTAAAGTGTGAAATAAAAATCCGTACGGCGCCGCGGCGGGTTGGACAAAATAAATTTAATTTGTGACGATCGATACCGTCTCAAATTACACTTTTAGTCCAAAATTTGGTCGATCGAGTTTGGTGGGTCGTCTTATCATCATCGTCGCGAACTTGTACGCTCCGCATATTTTTATTGGTAAATACAGCTTTTATACCCAATTAAATAACCATACCTCGATACGGGAGTTCCATTGAAGATTACTGAAGCCCCAACATTTGACGACCTACGACAAAACCTGCATTTTTTGCGAAAAACAAAAGCAATCATTGCGACCACGCGCTGCCGGTGTTAGCCATTGCGCCGCGGCTACTTTTCATCTAAATCAAGCATCATACTAGGGTTCCCTGGATGACCAGCCATTGCTGCTGCGATCAGCATTCAGCATCGTACCGCAGCCTCGGCCAATGCAGCTAAGTGCCCATTTTTCCTTGTGAATTCCCTGTTACCTACTTACCTACCCTTACCTTTTATACCCTAACTTTTAATAAATCTATCCAATACCTATTTAAAATAGCTTCTATGAGTGCATTGGTGTCTGTAGTCATTGCAGTATCTTATAATAATAACATCAATACACCATACGTAGTTCATTAAAGTAAATTCACAGTGGTGCCGATTCTCTTGTCACAAAATACTATAAACTAGACTAAAAATAACTAATTTAATTTATTCCTGTCAAACGACGATTTCTCAATCTGAAATAGACTAAAGTGACACAACTTAACTAAAGTTTAGTTTGACAGCACTAAGATGGCACTGAGTTAGTAATTTAGCGAAAATGGCAATTTTGCTATTCTGAATTTGACGTTTGTCACCTAAAGTTTTGGTTGTCTAACAAAATCTGACTATTTTTAATCGCTATTAAAAGTTAAAATACAATTAGTTGTGATGAACTAAAATTCACTACAACAACACCTCGACTTAAAATTCACTACAACAACACCTCGACTTAAAATTCACTACAACAACACCTCGACTTCAGGTGCAAAAACAGTACTGTATCTTTTTTAATTTATTTTGCTTATATCTTGAAAATGGTGTGTCCTATCGCAAAAATAATGAAAATTTCGACCCCCTTTGAGAAACTCTTGATTTTGTGTTGAACAACAGTGGACATACATTGATACTGAGTTGTTAGGTATTAGTTCGGATACCTACACTTTTATTAATGATGATTATGGATCGCAAAGGTGAAAAGAAAGAAAGAAAGAAAATACATTTATTTAAGGTAAACATGACGAAAAGAAAACACGCACAAACACTAAAAAGAACGAGTTGGAGAAAAATATGTGTCACCATTCACACACGAACGCACACACCCACGCACAAGTGCACACGCGCACGCACACGTGCACACGCACAGGTGTGCTTCATCATTGTTTAGTCACGAAGGCGGCTGTGCCTACTGTTATACATTATCTTGTAAAGTGTGACGTGCAGTAGTCTGACCACTTTCCTTTAGTGATTATGTGTGACCTTAGTTTAATTTAAGCGTTTTTTGTTTTAATAATACTTTTTATTTAAAAAAAGACAACATTTCGTTTTGGCACATATGTTGTTTTATTCCGAGCACACACACATTATCGCCATCCCTTCTTTTGAAGTATTCCCGTTGGAGCACCTATTTTGAGGGCACTTATGCATTGAGCACCATAGGTATTCCCATTTGAGCACCAATCAATATAATAGCTTGGTGCTCAATGGTCAACAATAAAAAATATTCAACTTTATTGCCTTTTGAGCACCTACGGTGCGGTAGTTTCTAGTGATGGGGTGTATAATAAAACATATCGATACAAATTGGCAGTATTTTTTTATTAACACATTAATTTTAGGAAACTAAGTAATTATTATTATTAATATCACAATCAGCCTTATGTTATTTTCTCGGTACCTCACTTATCTAAGATAAATAGAAGAAATCACATTCCTCATAACAATAGTATAGTCTTTATGCTTATCTATTCTCTTGTCTATTTTCGTATGTTATAATTGGCCCACCTCTTTTACTGGTAGTGTAGCTTAATTATGACTGCATTTATATTACTTAGACCAGGTTTGGGCACAATTGTTTACATTAATTGGTCACTAACGTATTGCGCTCGGTAAAATTTTCGACACAAAAAATCTTATCACTCTATACGGCACGTCGGAATACACAACCGTTAGATAATAATAGAAAATATTTGCAAACAATACGAGTTAAGACGTAAACAAGTTCCGGAACAGTTCGGTTTCATAAGTCATATTTCGGATTACTCGAGATATCCCGACGAACGGTAAGGGCGGCGCGCACGCCGCCACCCTTTTACCGCCCCTTTCAACTTAACTACTCTTCATTATAATATGAAAACACAGATTTCTTTTGTTAGTGTTAGGGCCTTTCTTTTTTTTGGTGGTGTATCATCAAAAGAGCGCGAAAGACTTTTACTGACTAAAACCCACCCGTGTTTCTTCAGTTGCCTGTGTGTCAGGGCCACGGTAACTCTTTCGAACAATCCGCGACCCCGGCAGGCATCGGCCCTATCGGACCCCGTCAATGATGCTGACATCTCTTTGAGGCGCGCGTGGAACACGACGCGCCGTCGACCCGGGCCTGGGGGTCTACTCTCTAACTCCGTCAACGACGAGACGGGCCCGTCCGAAGGTAGTCCGATACGATGCAGTAAACCCTACTCCCTATTGATTTCGGACTATTAGGTTTCTAACGGAATCATAGACACTATTCGTGAACGAATGGCGCATGACGATAGAGTTGCGCTATTTTACCGGTCGATTACCGGTTTACTTACTTTGTGGTTTTCAAGCTTAATAAACAAAAAATAATATTGTTATCGTTATAAAATTACCACATGTTTAACAATAAACTGTTTATTATGTTTCCAAATATAGAACTGAACTATTTTAGCCATTTTTGTCCGGATTGTAGCTTTACCCTGTTAATACCTTTGCCTTTTTTCTTTTTGACGGCAATTTTCAAATGAAATGTCATGTCAGTGTTTATTATTATTTACAACTACACTAAATAATTGCATCAATTCGCAATTTATTAACACGACGCGGGATGTTTTCGTTATTAAATATTAATTAATGTTGTAAAATGGCCCCAATCGCTCCAGCAGCAACTCACGCGCAAATAGAGGCCCTCCTTAATTTCATGAGTGAGAATAATGAGTTGGCACGCGGACTATTGAGGGGTGCCGACGAAAGAATTCGTTCAAAAGGCTGTGGGAAAACCTGTGCAACTCCCTTAATTCAATGGGAAGTTGCACAAAGTCTGTGGAGCAGTGGCAAAGGGTGAGTATAATATGTACATTACTCGTCAATATTAATTTGATTTTTAAGTCTTGTCATCAGTAAAGTGCATACAATGATAATCAGTCATCCTCCAAATGATTATCTGTAGGAGTATACTGGCTTGTATATCGTTTTTTATGTAATTAAAATTAACCAACTTTTAGGTGCGGGCTGATAAAAAAAAAATTGCCAATAAAGCTGCTGAAGCTGCCAGACGTTCAGCATGTGCTACAGGTGAAGTCCCATCGGTAGCAACAACCCTCTCCACAGTGGAATTGAGGATACTATTAATTATGGGAGAGAGTTTTGGACAGCCACAAGCCAAGGCAAGAGTGCCAGCTTTTCCATCGGTAAGTAATAATTAAATTTATAATTTATGATAGTATGTTTGAATGGTAAAAACAACAGCATTAATGCTTTTATAATGCTGTTGCATGGAGTCTTTGCCATGACTTTAAAAAAATTCAATAACAATAAATAACAAACACATAATTATATATTTGTTGTACCCGTCAATGATATTTTGGTTTTTGTTGTAGGTCCACCTGTAAGACAAGACCCAGCAGCCATCACACCCACCCAAATATCTGCTGCTACACCTTCCAACCCACTTTCCCAAGAGCAACCCTCAATATTCACTGATGCACTGGAGCGGGAGCTGCCAATGCAAAATTAGTGAAGTAAGTATTATTGTTTAGTAGAAAAGAGATTATGTAAGTCATGTTTCAGAAAATTACTTAAAACTGACTGAGATTTATTTTAATTTGTTTACAGCATTAAATTCTCGTCGTGCACATTCACGAGTTCGGCAACACCTCACTGCCGACTCAGCAAGAAGTCGAAGTATTGAGGTGGAAGAACAAAGACTACTAATTGAATCCGGGAGAAATGTGGTGCCTGATGAAATAAGGGTTGTCATTGTGGAACTTTGTAACTTAGTACATAACTAGAAACATTTAAATTGCTAGCTATACATATAACTCTTGAAAGTCACAGGGAGAGGCCTTTGCCCAGCAGTTGGATGATGCAGGCAGTAACATTTTTTTTTTTCTCCGTTGCTCTATAATTGCAACATTGTTCACAATGTTGCAACATTTATTTCCCGAGCTCCTCATCTCTTTTGTTGCTTGGAGTCTGGTCTTCCAACTCAATAATTCACTGAATGAAAGCTTGTCTGTTACCAGCAATTATTTAAGATTAAATTATACAAGTAATAGAAAATGGTATGTGTTGATTGGTTAAAAAAAATCTTTTGATTGTATAATGTTGATTCTTAATTTGAGATTAGTCTAGGATAAAAGCAAATCTATGTATTGTTGATTGTTAATTTTATTCAGATATTAGGTATTTGAGACTGAAATAGACAAGTAAGAGAAACTAAGCTCCTAGTAATAAATTAAGACTTCAATAGATACATAAAAGAAAATCTGTGTTATCATTGTTATAGTGTATTGTTGGTTGTTAATTTTATTCAGATATTAGGTATTTGATATTGAAGTAGACTAGTAAGAGAAACTAAGTTCCTAGTAATCATTTAAGACTTCAATAGATAAATAAAAGAAAACATATAGTGTATTGTTGATTGTTAATTTTATTCAGATATTAGGTATTTGATATTGAAGTAGACTAGTAAGAGAAACTAAGTTCCTAGGAATAATTTAAGACTACATAGATAAATAAAAGAAAATCTATGTTTTGATTGTTACATTGTGTTGTTGAATGTATTTTTTTTTTCAAATTGATTGGTGCTAAATAAAAAGAAAACATTTTGTTTATAAAAACAATACTTTTATTGTGGAAATCTTTTTCTTATGTCAGAATCGTCCCGCGCCAGTCCCAACACCCATTATGTCCTGAAAACAAAATAAACAGTTTGTAAAATAAATACTCAAATCAATATTATAAATACAAATATCCTATGTATTCATGTATTTATTGAGATATTTTATTAGTAGAGTAGTTTTCTTGTGAGACTGCATAAGTACCTATTTCTATCCAGCAATTCCGGTAATCTGTCTCTCGCTCTTTGCCCTTGCTGAAGAGCTTGATGAGCGGGCATAGACTCATATCGCTATCCTCCCTGTCTACTGCACTCTAATTGTAGGTCTTCCTCAGAGAGTCAGAGAGGCAAGTTGCTTCTAAACCTGCCCGATTACACATATTGCGTAAGACAGCAGGCAATGACAATTTTACCTGCAAAAATAATATTTGCTCTGAAATTTATGAAAAAAATACTGTTTACCTGTTCAATGCATTATAAGGAAAAATATAGAATTGTGACAAATACCTGCTGTGATGGGTTTATAAAGCAGCTCTCTAGCTGCAAAGAGGCATCTCCATCAGCCTTTTAAAATGTAAGTCTGCTAAGGCCCACTGCACCTTGGTACCTCCCCCGAGCATAAAAGTTGATTGCAGCAAGGATCTAAAAGTAAACAAAATCACCAGTAAATACAACTCAATTACACTTCACACACTTACACTTCATTCTTATATCAAACAATTACCTTCATTATTGGATCCACACCATTTCTTCGTATTTGTTGAGGCAAAAGAGGTACTATATGCTCACACAAGTCTTCAAATAATTCCAGCCTTTAGTTCTTTAAGAACTTAACGTCGGGAATACTCGCCAACCGAAAGTTTTGGCGCAAATATAATCGGCATCGCCGCCGCTCTTCGTGTAGAGCTTCATCGAGCATTCAAAAATGCAGCCATAGGTTCAAGTTTTTGGCAAATTTTAACTTTCGTAGGCAGCACGATAACTATTTTGATGTCGTATCAAATGACATAATGATCCGTCTATACAAGTGTCAAATTCAACTTTTCGGACGGGCAAAAACACATCGGGAGTAGGGTCAACAGTCAAATCGTGTTGTCATTCGTTCTTAGTTCGGGTTCGGGACTAATCGTAAGTCCGTAGGTGATACGGAGTAGGAAACGCCCGTAACGAAGGCCGAAGCTACGGACTTCGTGCTTAGAGAGTAGGCCCCCTGGTCCTTACCGGATGGCGAGCTGCCCATTGCTCGCCGTCCGCAAGCCCGCGCCTACGGGCCCATGATCGCTAACCCCACAATTATTGAAATAAAAAGAAAGTTAAAAACTAAAACCCAACTACGACAAAATCCTGAACTAAAAAGTTTTAAACAAGACATAGTAGGGTCATAATCAAAATTGAAGTTTAGTTTTTTGTAAAAATAAAAGTCGTCAGATTGCATGCAAAATCAACTTTTAATTACAAAATATTCAAAATAACGTAATCACATGTCAGAAAAAGATCGTTTTTAATTAGTTTTGTAAATATTGCTACTATTTACTTTTTTATGGGCCACAGAAAATATTAATTTGACCACAGAAATGAATGAAATCAACTTTTACATCAATGGTGTAAATCTTAATAAAAAACAAATAACTTGTAATGATTAAATGTATCCAGCGTTATACAACAAACATCTTTTTTTTTAATTCAGTCTTTAGAAAATCAATAAAAAAAAATTAACTGTGACATTCCACAGGAAATATTTTAGTCGTCCACAGAAGAGACAAATATTATCATTTTACGTTATACTTCTATGATTTACACAACAATAAAAAAATATTTTCGTCACTATCACTACCATTGAAATCATCATCAGTCTCTTGGTTCTGTGAAGCGGTACAACAAAATCATCAGAATCATCTGAATAAACATCTTCAAAGTGCAATCTCTTTCTTGAAGCTGCTGGAGAATGTATTTCTATTGATCCTTTAGATGTGGCAGAGTTGCTAAAAGCAGTATCAGTAGAGGCAGTCGGAGTTACCATTCTCGAGACAGGTCTAGAGCTGAAAGTAATTGGCATTGCTGCACTATGTGGCGAACTGGGTTCTTTCGGTGATGAACCTAACAAATCTGTCTGTACTTCAATTTGTCCAATCTCATAATGGCTGCATTTAATATAAGCTGCGAAAACTATGCAACTTAACCGTCTTGCATGAAGTATATTTGGTTGCTTTTAGGACCAGGAGATTTGGTGAATTTTAAATGTACCTTTAAAAGGGCGAATGGTATTTGATGCTTCAATTTCTTCGATTTTTGCCACATGAAAATCATCTATGCCAATCGCTTCAATACCTTTACATTTACCTTTCACACAAGTTAACAATGAATTAAAATCTGATATATCTGATCCAGTTGCAACTGTCTGGTCACATGTACGCTTAATACAACCTCCCACACCATCGGGAGCTCCTTTACCATGACCTGCTTCACTATAATGCTATGTTATAGTCTCTCCGTGAAAGGTATCATAAGAAAAAGGAGAAAGGATTACCTTTCCCCTTTTTCTTATGATACCTTTGACGATCTTTTCTCCTTCTTTCTTCAATCGCTGCGTCATCTAATTGTGCCCGAGCACGACGCATGCTTTGCTTTTTTTGTTCTCGACGTCTTCTCTTCTTTTCTTCCTCAGTCATTTTTTTTCTTGTAGGCATAGTTGCTAAAACAAAATAAGCTAGATAGGTACATGACAAGCAATATTTGAGTCCGTAACCAAAAATGAAACACGTATTTAAAAAAAAATCGTTGGTGTATTTCCCACACAAATAAACAAAAATACACACAAAACGTGCCAAACGTGTGTACATTGAGCAATAGGTAACTATATTGAAAAGGTAATACAAAGAAAACAGCCACAAACATAGCATAACTCCGTAGAAAAAAGTTATTAGTACTAATATTATACATTCTGTTGACAATCATCCCTTCGGTGGACATAGAAACACAGAAAAGAATTCCACAGAAGGGACTGCCTTGTACAAAATCCAATTTACAGTCATGTTTTTTTAGGTTAGAAAAGCAATAATGTAAAATTCATAAAAAAGTTCAATTGACGCAACCAGTAGAGTTTTTCATGTTAATTAAGTGCACACTTACCAGAATATTTAACACAAAGGAAAGACACACGATCTTTGACAATAAACATGTTTAGCACAGTTTTGTAATCGTTACAACACACGCACCGTACAAATCTTCTCAGCACAATGACAAATGTCAGCTACACACAGTTACCAGCGTCAAAAAATAAAATATCGATTTGAAATTTGTGAAATCGATTCTAGACTTCGAGTTTTTCTATTCCACAGGATGGATACGAATTCTGTAACGAGTTGTTTAATCTCTTTTTTCTTAAAGATAAGTGAGATTAATTTTAGAAATGTCAGGAATATATAAGTTCATTATATTAGTTACTCATTATACAAAGTCTGACTATGGTAGGAAGAATAGTTGATTTTTCATAACCACGCAAAGCTACGAACTCCTAGTAGTAACAAGTCCACAGAAAGATATTTTATCATACTGTGTGCAAAAAAAAAACACTTTTAACTAATAAAATATTTGATATTCTACATCGCGTACATAGCTCAGTTCACAATCCGTGCCTGTGCCCTAAAAAATACTTACTAAGTTTCCTAAACATGGAAAAAATATGTGATAACACTTTTTTTGCGAGTTTTGATTATGACCCAGTAACAAAGTAACATCGTTTCGGTTTTCGTATATCCGAAGTAACGTAACGTAATTTCTAAAATATATTATCGTTAATTTGCGAGAAGGTTGACATAATTCAAAAAGAGCAATTTTTGGATATGATGATTTAAAAATTCAATGGTAGTGGAAAGAGTGCGACAAATCATAAACTCACATCTTTCTAGCTCCCTCATTTCTAGGCCTTAGCGTAACGTCGCACAGTGTTGTTTTTGCCTCGAAAAACGGACATCCTCTTTTCATCAACTTATCCGATAGAGCAGGTTATTTTAAGAGTAAGAGTAAAATACCCGTGTGCCAATTTTACACCAAACACGAGTAAAAAAATGTTTAATTTATTTTTAAACTTTTCTAAATTAATTAATTACAAAAACACTACGCATTATTTTACCCTTTTCTTTATTATGTATAATAAAACTATATAAAAGCTATTTAAAAAAAAATACAAAAGAGTACTAACTAGTACAGATGTAAAGAAATATGCTTTTTTTGTGTTTTTAGATTTTGATTTTTCATGGTTGTATCTTTGCTTAGTTGGATTCAATATTTATTGTAAATTATACTCAGATCCCAACCAATCACTAAAAAAAAAAACACATCCATATCTCGCGGTATCTAGGAGTAATTCACTTCTAAAGTTTTTTCTGATAATTTTGATTTTAGGGTCATCATTTCACAAAAAATAATAATTTTTGTTTATAGGTTTAAATTTTATGTTGGATTCAATTTAACATAGAATAATACTTATCTACGTATACATATTACCACCCACTCTCATAAATTTTACAAATAATGTTCCTATATATTTTTATTATTTTTACATCAAACTAAACATACAACTAAAGTAAAGTAATTATTTATACTTATGTTTTTTCATGCTTTATTACATGTCAAGCCAAGTTCAGAGATGAACAGGGTGAAGCACACCTTACACGAACTATTTCGAGCTACTTTCCACCACCTAAATCTATTAGACCTACGAAAATATCTCTAAATTTAAAAATAATTTTGACGCAATTAAAATTTAATTTGACAATCGCGACCCCACGTGGTACTTGTTTGCCCTAGCCCGTGATTTTTTTTAAATGCCGGAGGCGCGCATTGGGGCAGCCTCGACGTGTTTTATATGGAATTTTCCACTTTTTGTATGGAAAATATGAAAAATAATAACCTACATGTAAAGTTTTAGGGGTGTATTTGTTTCGTAGTTCGAAATTTTCATCAGTTTTGCGATAGGACACACCATTTTCGAGATATAAGCAAAATATAAGAAAAAAGTGATACATTACTGTTTTTGCACTTGCAGGCGTTAAAAAAAAGGCGTAGCATGACGCTTTCTATTTCTTGGAAGACAAGACATAGCTATTTCCATACAAAGTGACATTTCGTTTCTCTATTTTTGACATCGCACCGAAAAAATCCTTCTAAAATCCGTAATTTTGTCTTTTATTTTACCGATCGTTGTCTAGGTCTTTTTATATGTAGACTATTTCAGAAGAAAGTGTTCTATCCCAAACGTCAAAATCACACTGGCAACTGTCAGTTGTCTAAGGTAGTGAAGACAATTTGATTTTGTAATCGCCATGCTAAAGACTGTAGAAAAATTTTTACTCGACGGCCGCAAAGTATAAAAATGGAATGGAAAAATGGAATTTTTCACTTTTTGTATGGAAAATGTGAAAAAGTATTACCTACAAGTTTAGATTTAGGGGTTTAAGGGTTTCATAAAGGGGGTCGAAATTTTCATTATTTTTGCGATCGGACACACCATTTTCGAGATATAAGCAAAATAAAAGAAAAACGTGAATAAACTACTGAATTTCGTAAAAAGTGCAGTTGACTCTTTCTACTTTGCTGCCGTCGTACTGTCTTCACGGATCGTCATTTTTGTCTATTCTTCCGTCGACAAAACCCGTTTCTATAATGGTCATGCTACGCGTGCTGAAGTCGAGGTGTTGTGGTGAATTTTAGTTCATGACAACTAATTTTATTCCACACCTTTTATTCGCGATTAAAAATAGTCAGATATAGTTAGGTAACCAAAATTATAGGTGAAAAATGTCAAATTCAGAATAGCAAAAAGGCTTGTACACACTGGCGCGACGCGACGCCCGACACAAAGGCACCGCGTGGCGCGCGACGAGCGGCGCCTTTGTGTAGCGCTGTCGCGTCGCGCCTATCTGTGGGAGCCTAAATTGCCACTTTCACTAAATTACTAACTCAGTGCCATCTTAGTGATGTCAAACTTATAGTTAAGTTGTGTCACTTTAGTCTACTTCAGAATGGGAAATCGTCGTTTGACAGGAATAAACAAAATTTTTGTGATTTTTAGTCTAGTTTAGAGTATTTTGTGACAAGAGAATCGGCACCATTAGTAAACTAATAAATATCCAAACAAATATCTAAAAGGCTAAAAAAATTTACATTTATAAAACTAGTAGGATTACTAGCATTATAATTCTGTTTATTCATTTTAATTTAATTTGTTTTTAATTATTTATAAAATAATATAAAAATAGTTGGATTTATCATTAACAATGTGAAAATCAATGATATTGTAACATCTTTCAGATAACCATGTTATTATGTCCTTTATTTATTTTTAAACATATTATTATACATTTTAAACATTTCTTAAAAATAAATACATATAAACAATTTAAAAATATTAAAAAATAGTAGCCCATCGGTATCGGGAACAGGGCCCCATTATCATGTTGTTTTTTTTTTTCAATAATAAAACATTTTTTTAAATACGACTTGTGTCAACCCTAGCGCCAAAATTTCAAAATCCTGTAAATTCTAGATACCATAAGATATGGATATGATATTTTAAATAGGTACTTCTTAGTGCTAAAGCAACAGCTTGTCTTGATATTGAATCCAGATTCCATGAAATAAGCCCATAAAAAAATAAAATCGATGATATGTAAAATTTGATGTTACTCACTTCCGGTTAACGATAAAAAATTAGAGTTTGCTTGATAATTTACTTAATATAAAGCATCAAGTAATTGCAATCAAAGATATAACAAAAACCGATTGGATCTAAAGTTATTGCGATTTCTATGGTTTTTATGGAAACCATAGAAAAAAAATTAAAAAAATTATATCTTCAGATTGGGGCAAAATTGTCACACGGGTGTTCTAGTCTTGCTTTTAAAATTACCTGTTTTATCGGATAAGCTAATAAAATGGGGATGTCCGTTTTTTGAAGCAAAAGCAATACTGTGCGTCGTTTGTGTAACAAAAAGAATATAATTTGCTACGTACACCTGTATACTTAACTCAAAATTGCAGTTTTTTTTAGTTATGTAACCCTTGTTGCCAATGAGCGATATGTCATGTAATTAGGGCATACATCATACAGATTACCACTGCCATACGAAATCGAACTTGACGAAAATGTGAATAACTTCCATTTCAGTTCATGTGCAAAGAGCTATTAAGCTAACATAGAGCCTGGCATAAGTAGCAATTTCGTTTTTACTTTTTTTTTTCAAGTGTAGGTACTAAACTTTCTGGAGTACCTGGGACATTCTTTGATCGGAATATATTTTGGCCGGTTTTTGACGAAAGCTAATAAACCTTTTGGCAAAGCAATTATTTTGTGCTTATATCATTACTTGATTCATAATAAGGAAATCTATGTAAGAAGCACCATTGTAATGTTGTTATTTTGGGAATATATCAAGGTTTTTCAAAAATGCCTGTTGAGAATAATGACCATGTGTTGATGAAAATGATAATACATTGAGGATAAATGACTAATGTTATGAACAATGACTTCTAATGTTAATTGCGGTGGTAAAAAACGTCCAAATAAATAAATCAACACAAAATTAACAATCAACATAATTTTAATAGTAAAATCACAGTTTGTTCAATTACATGCAATGTTTGATTCACATAACTTTTTGACTTTTTATATAAACCTATATTTATACTTGACTTATTGCACAAGATTTAACAATGATCGTTTGATATATATGTCAGCCTAGTACATTTTATGTAAGTATGTCAAAATTTAAATAGTTTGATATAAATTGTACGTAGATACATATGTCAAAAGACCATTATTAAATATATTATTCTCGCCCGCTAGTAACACAAAATTATAGATTATACTTTGAATACAAATAAACATTCTTGTCTCACAATACCAATTACAACAATAACAATTACAACAATTGTGGCAAACATTTTAAATAAATCAACACTCAACAGTCTTCCTATTATTTCAACGAATAATATATCTAAGGATTTTTTCCACTTAGTAAGATTATATAAATATACTGTCTTTTTATAAATTGTAAATAAAAAACAAACAGTTATTGGGTAGTTTTTAAATCAGGTACCTACCTAAAAAAATGTTAATTGTAGTAGCCTTTCTTATTATTTATTCATAAACATATCTTTTCTATCAGTCATAATATTTTCGGTTACACACGCCCTCACATGAACCTTTTTTTTTTTTTTTTTTTTTTTTTGTTCCGGGGTGGAAAATCCTCATGGACGTCCCCCGCCCTGGGGGGGCGGAGGGGTCTGTCAGACTCGTACTGACTAAAAACCACCCCGGTGTTCCGTCTCACACCTACGCCGGGGGTCGCGGGAACGTACAAATCTTCCGCAACCCCCGGCCGGTGCCGGCCCGCCTCTGCGGGCCCCGTCCGGTCGAGCGGGGGGAGTGAGGTGTTTGACTCCCCCCGCGACGTCTAAGAGGGGCGCGCGTGGAACACTACGCGCCGCCACCTCGGGTCCTGATGTATAGGGGGCGACGGACGTCCCCGAGTCCGTCGCCCCTGGACCCATTTAGGGGGGCTGGAAGAGGGCGTTGTCCGCCCTCCGCCGACGCCCGGTGCGCCTGCTGCGGGCCGGGTGAGAGGATGAGATCTCTCGCTCCCTTTCCGCAGCCTCCTTCTGCGAGATCACTGTTTCGCAGAAGGATACCACCGCGTCCCAGGACTCCTCGCCGCCGACCATCGCATTCACAACGGCCGGCAGCGAGAGGTCACTGCCTACTCCTGAGATGAGGGCACGGCGCGGCTCCTCCCAAGCGGCACACTCTGCCAGCGTATGCCGCGCCGTGTCCTCCCGACAGTCGACGCAGTGGTGACACCGGGCGTCCGGCTCCCTGTTTATGCGACACAGGTACTTCCCGAAGCAACCGTGCCCCGAGAGCACCTGCGTCACCCGAAACGACAGGGAGCCGTGCCTCCTCCCGAGCCAGTGGTCGAGCACCGGCCGGACCGCCTCGATGGTGACGAGGCCGGCGGTAGGGCGTGAGAGCCTGTCCCGCCATTCCGCCACCAGGACCTCGCGGAGCTGCGACCGACGCTGCTCCATTTGTCGCTGCATCGGTCGCTCGCCCCGCGCCCGCGCTTCCTCGCGCCACTGGTACAGTGACGCGAGCACCTTCGCCTCCAGGTCCCAGGGCGGGGATCCGGCCAGTGCACAAGCCGCCTCGTAAGAGATCGTGCGGTACCCCCTTATGACTCTGACGGCCATTGCTCCCTGCGGCTTTCGCAATACAGCAATGCTGCCGGCCGTCAGGTCAGCCGCCCAGATCGGGGCCCCGTAAAGGGCCATCGACCGCACGATCCCCACGTAGAGCCGCCTACAAGCGGCGCTCGGGCCCCCCAGATTGGGAAGCAGCGTTGACAGCGCCCCGGCCGCACCCAACAACTTGGGCGCCAGCTGCCGGAAGTGGGGGCCGAAATCCCACCGGCTGTCGAGCACCAACCCCCCTCACATGAACCTACCCCAATCTGTCTTTCCCTAACAAACATGAATATTACTTGTTTTTTTATTAAAATCATATTTTATGGAAAAAAAACACAACAAAACAACTAATCTTACTTGTAAATCTGCTACAGAAAATTGACAGATGGGGGTAAGTTGATGTGTTGGCGTCTGCACAATCACAGCTAGTTTTACATAATTATTAATAAAACATAAACATAATTAATAGAAAAAAAATCAAAACATCTTTGATGTTGATGGTTTAGGGTTTTTGAAAGGATCGATAACTGTGTTACCGTCTTTTATTGTTACATCAGAAAGGATGTTTATTTTTTTTTTATTATAAGTGTGATGATTGGCCTTGGACATCGGAGCAACATAATCAGGATCAATATTTTCAACAAATTCATGATTATTATTTGTGATACGACCTAAATCATACCCATGAATACATTTTTTATCAGCATTACAATCAAAGCAACTTAGTGTTCTTAAAACTGTTTGTGGGACTGTTACAT
Source organism: Dryobotodes eremita (assembly GCA_917490735.1). Classification (NCBI taxonomy): domain Eukaryota; kingdom Metazoa; phylum Arthropoda; class Insecta; order Lepidoptera; family Noctuidae; genus Dryobotodes; species Dryobotodes eremita. The sequence continues at coordinate 16,731,758 of OU823255.1, forward strand.
CCCAAAGGACCTGATACACGGAAAGGGTGCCCTTAAATGGTTTCAAGTTAGTTGGAATCAAGTTTTCTTTTGTTAGGATCTCACTTTCATCCACTTTTTTAATAGTAATATTTTCAACTGTGTTTATTAACATGTCATAAAATTGATCATAATGTGCCAATATCTTGACCATAAAGAACCATGCGGTCGGCAGTCCTTTTAAGGACTGCTCCCACGCCATCCGGAGCACCCTTTCCATGTCCAGCTTCGGAATAGTTCCATGTTATTTTAACGATTTGAGGAAAATCCTTACGTATTTGACTTATTATAAAGAACATGTATTTGTTCCTGTATTGGGACGACGGAGAATCGGATAAGAAGTGTAACGTGTCTATAAAGGGATTTATATTAAGAACGTGCTGTAATAAGGGCACCAAATGAGCCCAAATAGCTGGTGCGTCATGACGCAAACAATCACTGATTGTGCATGCTGATATAGGAGTTACAAAGCCTGAACTAAAATTGTGGGTATACATAACCGAAGTGTGTAGGGAAACTTGCTGGCGACTGCCCCCGAAATGGAACGACTGTACTTCAGCAGCAAATTTCAAGGAATAATTTTCCGAAAAATCTACATGAAGACAAGCATCCTGAAGCGTAAGGTTCTGTTTAAGCGTTTTAATGGAATTATATTGTGAAACTATTTTAAAAACGTGATTATAAAAAGGTATCAAATCTGCTTCAAGTTTCTTTATAGCTGCTGAAATACTAATCGTATCTTTAAATTTTTGTGTTAGCTGTTGTTTTTTTTTGCTTCCGTTTTTAAGTATAACTTCTTTTACTGATTTTTTCCATTCGTAAAAGGTAACATTGCCACCAGAAATGTTAAAATATTCGAGTTTATTTAATGCGCAAATATTACAGGTTCTATTTAAACAAGCCGATCGCCTAGGGTCACAGCATAGCTTGGATAGTACCTCATCACTAGATTTTACATTTATTATGCCAGCTTTATGAAGTGCTTTTATCAATAAATCTATATTACAATGACGAGAACATAAACAGGTATCCCTATTTATCGGTTTTGGAAACACTGTCCAAAAAGGCCTCAATTTGCAGAAATAGGAGTAACTTATTCTTATGTTGCTCTCAGATCGAAATTTGGAATAAAGTGTTTTTAAAGGTGCATTAAGATATCGTTTCTGCATCTTTATTTTGTTTTTCGTCACAAATTCTTTCTTACCGGCAGCGATACTGCTATTTGCGTCATCAGTGTAGAATTGTCTAACTTTTTCCACATACCATTTCACTTCCGCTTCTATGCCAACTTTAGTTTTTGACTTACACAAAACTGGCGTAAAATAATTGTCGTCATTTGTTTGTTGCATATTGAGAGTTTTATTTAATCTGTGTATAGTTTTTCTTTGGTTTTCAATTTTCTTTTTATATTTATTAATAATGCTAATCAGTTGACTTTTCTTTTTACGTTCTTTGTTCCTAATTTTTCTTACCGCCTCCTTCAGGGCTGAAGAATATTCATGTAAAGGATCTTCTTTCTGTTCTGTAACATCAACACTAGACTCTTCTGCTGTTATTGCTTCTATAGCTACAGCATCAAATGTAGGTTCCTTCTCTTTTTCTCCCTTTTTACGTAGTCTGTATCTAAAACAATGCATAGTGCTCATGTACCTATATGTGTTTACTGATTATGTAATGTTATATGAATGTATGTTTTGTTTGATGTCAAGAACATAATACAAGATATAAAATGTATGTACCTACCTCTTAGAATTCTCCTTCCATTTTTTTCTCTGCTCGCGTTGGGTACGAGGAGTTAATTTGGTAATTGGTTTCAGTTTACCCTCTTCTTTTCTTCTTTTATATTTGGTGCGCCTTTTTTCCTGTTCTATAGCCAAAAGCTCTGGATCATTTTTAATTTCTTGATATCTGCGCTTCTGACAGAATCTCTGTTTTGCTTTACGACTTTCTTCAGATTGCTTCCTAGGCATGTCGATGTCTTATCTAAAATATTAAAATTAAGTAAGTAGTAAGTAAAGAACAGCTGAAATAGGTAGGTACTCAAAGCAAGTCATGTAAAAATATTGTAAAATATGGTCACATTTTGGTACTTTACGTCTATATTTACGTACGAGTTAGTAATACCTACCCAATAATTATACACTGCCAACTTGTCTTTTGAACTTTTTTAGGTAAAGAAGTGGTTGAAACTTAATTAAATGTGATGTTTACAACAATATCAATACCCCGCGTCATTAACCTAATAAGTTGTCATTGTTAAAGACACGGACGTCATTAATCTAACCCATCCGTCATTATACTTTACATACGTTTTCAGGATAATGATATTAACAATAATGACGATCACAAGAAAACATGTCGTAACTTGTCGAAAATGAAACGATCTTGCTTAAAACACCTCAAGAGGGATTTAAACCCTTTAACGATATATAATGAAAGCAGAAATTATGATAAGCACAATAGTTAATTGCTACGATATGCTAAAAAAGGATAATGACTTTGAAAAAACACATTTTGGAGAACCAAATTCAATCTTACCTTTCAGAGAAATCCGACACGTGCTGTCCGTTCAAAGTGTGTGGCTCAACTGAGGGGCGCCGAGGGGAAGCCCGTAGGCACTGAATTGACTTTGTTTGAGTTTTCGGGACGTAGATAAATTGCAAACATATTTTGTTTTAATAATGATGATTTTTTTGTAACAATTTTTAACAGGCAGATTTTTAAATTTGTTTATGAAGTGAAAAGTTTAAAATTATTAGGATTGAAGATATTAGATCTTTGAAGTCAACTTCGCATTTAAAACAAATATTTTTATTTGTATTTGAATATTTTATGTGACCTAATAGCCGGAAACAGGCGTGTGGGACACAGGAGTTAATGACGATTCGAGTGAATTTTTGCATATAAATGTAATTAAAATATATTTTTTTTTTTTTTTTGTCAGTGGATAGTTGCACTAGTAGTAAAAGTATCGGAAATCATTCGGTTTTCTCCTATTGTAGTTTTATTAGTCAGGGTACTTGGACCAGAATCGTTTTATCCTCAACATTGGAGAATGTCCCTACCTTACGCCGGAAGATATTTTATCTATTTATTACACCGAATGGAATTACTATGTACTTTATAGTTCAACTGGAATGCTTACAAGCACGTAAAAGTCGGTCTTGAAAGTGAAAACTGAACAACTAATGTGTCCTTTTTTAGTAAGGTGAACATACATTTAAACGATGGAAAAGTTAGGAGTTAACGTTATTGACGGAATGTGTGTAATAATAGGTAAGTGAAAAAAAAAAGAAGTTATTTATCAAGCCAGTGTATGGTGATCGTGAAACTGGTGTTGGAGTTTATCAATCTCAATATAGAAGATTAATTAACAATTTTTAATTTCATGTTGTATAATATAAGTAATACAATAAATAATTTGGATATTGATTAAATATTTTGTATTATTTGTCTACTCCAAAGATGCATAGTGCGAAAATTTCATAGACCGAGATAAATTAACGTTACTTAGCACGCACATTTTTTTTCTTAGATATTGTCCGTCTTTATCTTGCACTTTTAGATTGACAGTTGTGCGACAGTGACAAAAATAATGCTTAGCCAAAGCCCATACTAAGTAAGGAACATTTTTAAATTCTGATCAGTAATTTTGTTAATTCAACTTTTGGCCACTGGTTCAGGATCAGATACGTTTGTAGCAGCGACGCGACGGCGACGTGGCGACCGATCACCGAATATAGAACCGCCATTCCCCGCGTGCGAGGGAAATAAGCCACGCCCATCAAACTATTATTTATTTTCAAGGTAGGGCTTTAACTTTACCTACCTACTTAAATTACTCAAGACAAATTAGCATATATTATTTTGTTTCATACAACTCTGTCATATTTTATGAACCTGCACATTTACATAATATGTATTCGTGGACTTTTTATAGGCCCTTATGTAACTTTAGTTGAACCCGAATAAATAGTTTCTTTTTAATCTGCCTTTCCGAATGCCTTCGTCTTTTGTCCGAGATAATTTAACTAACAAACCTCACACCAGAAGCTACCGGATTTGTGAAAAACATTTCAATGTATAGGGCATACTATCTTTTATTCTTTTTTTATACTATCTTTTATCCATCAAGGTTTTAAACAAGAATGCTCTCCCATATTTTTTGCCGGACCTATAAAGTACAGTTACAACCCAAGAGACAGTCAGTGGACAACCCTAGTGCTTATTTATCTATCGAGTAGCGGTAGGCAATTATTTCAAGGACACTGCCGAGACGTAATATTGCTTACTTTATTATACTGTGCTAATGCTTATTGTGTTCACATCAGGGGGCCTACTCTCTAAGCACGAAGTCCGTAGCTTCGGCCTTCGTTACGGGCGTTTCCTACTCCGTATCACCTACGGACTTACGATTAGTCCCGAACCCGAACTAAGAACGAATGACAACACGATTTGACTGTTGACCCTACTCCCGATGTGTTTTTGCCCGTCCGAAAAGTTGAATTTGACACTTGTATAGACGGATCATTATGTCATTTGATACGACATCAAAATAGTTATCGTGCTGCCTACGAAAGTTAAAATTTGCCAAAAACTTGAACCTATGGCTGCATTTTTGAATGCTCGATGAAGCTCTACACGAAGAGCGGAGGCGATGCCGATTATATTTGAGCCAAAATTTTCGGTTGGCGAGTATTCCCGACGTTAAGTTCTTAAAGAACTAAAGGCTGGAATTATTTGAAGACTTGTGTGAGCATATAGTACCTCTTTTGCCTCAACAAATACGAAGAAATGGTGTGGATCCAATAATGAAGGTAATTGTTTGATATAAGAATGAAGGACTAAAGCTAAGGTTATACTTATTTATTGAAGATTCTGCAATTAATTGAGTTGTATTTACTGGTGATTTTGTTTACTTTTAGATCCTTGCTGCACTCAACTTTTATGCTCGGGGGAGGTACCAAGGTGCAGTGGGCCTTAGCAGACTTACATTTGGAATTTTAAAAGGCTGATGGAGATGCCTCTTAGCAGCTAGAGAGCTGCTTTATAAACCCATCACAGCAGGTATTTGTCACAATTCTATATTTTTCCTTATAATGCATTGAACAGGTGAACAGTATTTTTTTCATAAATTTCAGAGCAAATATTATTTTTGCAGGTAAAATTGTCATTGCCTGCTGTCTTACGCAATATGTGTAATCGGGCAGGTTTAGAAGCAACTTCCCTCTCTGACTCTCTGAGGAAGACCTACAATTAGAGTGCAGTAGACAGGGAGGATAGCGATATGAGTCTATGCCTGCTCATCAAGCTCTTCAGCAAGGGCAAAGAGCGAGAGACAGATTACCGGAATTGCTGGACAGAAATAGGTACTTATGCAGTCTCACAAGAAAACTACTCTACTAATAAAATATGTCAATAAATACATGAATACATAGGATGTTTGTATTTATAATATTGATTTGAGTATTTATTTTACAAACTGTTTATTTTGTTTTCAGAACATAATGGGTGTTGGGACTGGCGCGGGACGATTCTGACATAAGAAAAAGATTTCCACAATAAAAGTATTGTTTTATAAACAAAATGTTTTCTTTTTATTTAGCACCAATCAATTTGAAAAAAAAAATACATTCAACAACACAATGTAACAATCAAAACATAGATTTTCTTTTATTTATCTATGTAGTCTTAAATTTTTCCTAGGAACTTAGTTTATCTTACTTGTCTATTTCAGTCTCAAATACCTAATATCTGAATAAAATTAACAATCAACAATACATAGATTTTCTTTTATTCTAGACTAATCTCAAATTAAGAATCAACATTATACAATCAAAAGATTTTTTTTAACCAATCAACACATACCATTTTCTATTACTTGTATAATTTAATCTTAAATAATTACTGGTAACAGACAAGCTTTCATTCAGTGAATTATTGAGTTGGAAGACCAGACTCCAAGCAACAAAAGAGATGAGGAGCTCGGGAAATAAATGTTGCAACATTGTGAACAATGTTGCAATTATAGAGCAACGGAGAAAAAGAATATATGTTACTGCCTGCATCATCCAACTGCTGGGCAAAGGCCTCTCCCTGTGACTTTCAAGAGTTATATGTATAGCTAGCAATTTAAATGTTTCTAGTTATGTACTAAGTTACAAAGTTCCACAATGACAACCCTTATTTCATCAGGCACCACATTTCTCCCGGATTCAATTAGTAGTCTTTGTTCTTCCACCTCAATACTTCGACTTCTTGCTGAGTCGGCAGTGAGGTGTTGCCGAACTCGTGAATGTGCACGACGAGAATTTAATGCTGTAAACAAATTAAAATAAATCTCAGTCAGTTTTAAGTAATTTTCTGAAACATGACTTACATAATCTCTTTTCTACTAAACAATAATACTTACTTCACTAATTTTGCATTGGCAGCTCCCGCTCCAGTGCATCAGTGAATATTGAGGGTTGCTCTTGGGAAAGTGGGTTGGCAGGTGTAGCAGCAGATATTTGGGTAGGAGTGATGGCTGCTGGGTCTTGTCTTACAGGTGGACCTACAACAAAAACCAAAATATCATTGACGGGTACAACAAATATATAATTATGTGTTTGTTATTTATTGTTATTGAATTTTTTTAAAGTCATGGCAAAGACTCCATGCAACAGAATTATAAAAGCATTAATGCTGTTGTTTTCACCATTCAAACATACTATCATAAATTATAAATTTAATTATTACTTACCGATGGAAAAGCTGGCACTCTTGCCTTGGCTTGTGGCTGTTCAAAACCCTCTCCCATAATTAATAGTATCCTCAATTCCACTTGGGAGAGGGTTGTTGCTACCGATGGGACTTCACCGGTAGCACATGCTGAACGTCTGGCAGCTTCAGCAGCTTTATTGGCTAAATTATTTTTATCAGCCCGCACCTAAAATTTGGTTAATTTTAATTACATAAAAAACGATATACAAGCCAGTATACTCCTACAGATAATCATTTGGAGGATGACTGATTATCATTGTATGCACTTTACTGATGACAAGACTTAAAAATCAAATTAATATTGACGAGTAATGTATTATACTCACCCTTTGCCACTGCTCCACAGACTTTGTGCAACTTCCCATTGAATTAAGGGAGTTGCACAGGTTTTCCCACAGCCTTTTGAACGAACTCTTTCGTCGGCACCCCTCAATAGTCCGCGTGCCAACTCATTATTCTCACTCATGAAATTAAGGAGGGCCTCTATTTGCGCGTGAGTTGCTGCTGGAGCGATTGGGGCCATTTTACAACATTAATTAATATTTAATAACGAAAACATCCCACGTCGTGTTAATAAATTGCGAATTGATGCAATTATTTAGTGTGGTTGTAAATAATAATAAACACTGACATGACATTTCATTTGAAAATTGCCGTCAAAAAGAAAAAAGGCAAAGGTATTAACAGGGTAAAGCTACAATCCGGACAAAAATGGCTAAAATAGTTCAGTTCTATATTTGGAAACATAATAAACAGTTTATTGTTAAACATGTGGTAATTTTATAACGATAACAATATTATTTTTTGTTTATTAAGCTTGAAAACCACAAAGTAAGTAAACCGGTAATCGACCGGTAAAATAGCGCAACTCTATCGTCATGCGCCATTCGTTCACGAATAGTGTCTATGATTCCGTTAGAAACCTAATAGTCCGAAATCAATAGAGAGTAGGGTTTACTGCATCGTATCGGACTACCTTCGGACGGGCCCGTCTCGTCGTTGACGGAGTTAGAGAGTAGACCCCCAGATGTTTACACCGAGTACCGTCTGCATGGAAACTAAGCGAAGACGAGTTGTTCATAGTGAGGTAAGATGGCATACCTACGTAAACAGACAAATTAAAAAAAATGTTTTATTGTTTTGCTTTTTAAAAATACTTTTGGCATTTTAGTTTTTATTTGCATTTTTGTATGTACAAAATAAACAACATTTATTTCTTTCTGTCTTATTTAATCAACAATAAAAATAAAAATTGTTGCATGGTTCAAGCGTGATAGCTAGCGTGTATCATTATCTGAAGAACGGATATGAATTTACCGTAAGACATGCAGAGCCTAACTGTGATTTGTCTCATTTCGCAGCGTATAGCTGAAACTACAGGGGTTAGTACAAAAACTGTGCAACGGATACTAAAAGAAGGTAAAGAATTACCATCTTCTTCAAAATTCACTGCTTCTATAAAAAAAGACGTAAGAGACACAATAAGACATGTATCGATAGTTTCACAGCAGATGATGTTCAGGGGGCCTACTCCCTAAGCACGAAGTCCGTAGCTTCGGCCTTCGTTACGGGCGTTTCCTACTCCGTATCACCTACGGACTTACGATTAGTCCCGAACCCGAACTAAGAACGAATGACAACACGATTTGACTGTTGACCCTACTCCCGATGTGTTTTTGCCCGTCCGAAAAGTTGAATTTGACACTTGTATAGACGGATCATTATGTCATTTGATACGACATCAAAATAGTTATCGTGCTGCCTACGAAAGTTAAAATTTGCCAAAAACTTGAACCTATGGCTGCATTTTTGAATGCTCGATGAAGCTCTACACGAAGAGCGGAGGCGATACCGATTATATTTGCGCCAAAATTTTCGGTTGGCGAGTATTCCCGACGTTAAGTTCTTAAAGAACTAAAGGCTGGAATTATTTAAAGACTTGTGTGAGCATATAGTACCTCTTTTGCCTCAACAAATACGAAGAAATGGTGTGGATCCAATAATGAAGGTAATTGTTTGATATAAGAATGAAGGATTAAAGCTAAGGTTATACTTATTTATTGAAGATTCTGCAATTAATTGAGTTGTATTTACTGGTGATTTTGTTTACTTTTAGATCCTTGCTGCACTCAACTTTTATGCTCGGGGGAGGTACCAAGGTGCAGTGGGCCTTAGCAGACTTACATTTGGAATTTTAAAAGGCTGATGGAGATGCCTCTTAGCAGCTAGAGAGCTGCTTTATAAACCCATCACAGCAGGTATTTGTCACAATTCTATATTTTTCCTTATAATGCATTGAACAGGTGAACAGTATTTTTTTCATAAATTTCAGAGCAAATATTATTTTTGCAGGTAAAATTGTCATTGCCTGCTGTCTTATGCAATATGTGTAATCGGGCACGTTTAGAAGCAATTTCCCTCTCTGAGTCTCTGAAGAAGACCTACAATTAGAGTGCAGTAGACAGGGAGGATAGCGATATGAGTCTATGCCCGCTCATAAAGCTCTTCAGCAAGGAGGCAAAGAGCGAGAGACAGATTACCGGAATTGCTGGACAGAAATAGGTACTTATGCAGTCTCACAAGAAAACTACTCTACTAATAAAATATGTCAATAAATACATAAATACATAGGATGTTTGTATTTATAATATTGATTTGAGTATTTATTTTACAAACTGTTTATTTTGTTTTCAGGACATAATGGGTGTTGGGACTGGCGCGGGACGATTCTGACATAAGAAAAAGATTTCCACAATAAAAGTATTGTTTTTATAAACAAAATGTTTTCTTTTTATTTAGCACCAATCAATTTGAAAAAAAAATACATTCAACAACACAATGTAACAATCAAAACATAGATTTTCTTTTATTTATCTATGTAGTCTTAAATTATTCCTAGGAACTTAGTTTCTATTACTAGTCTACTTCAATATCAAATACCTAATATCTGAATAAAATTAACAATCAACAATACACTATAACAATGATAACACAGATTTTCTGTTATGTATCTATTGAAGTCTTAATTTATTACTAGGAACTTAGTTTCTCTTACTTGTCTATTTCAGTCTCAAATACCTAATATCTGAATAAAATTAACAATCAACAATACACTATATGTTTGCTTTTATTTATCTAATGAAGTCTTAAATGATTACTAGGAGCTTAGTTTCTCTTACTAGTCTACTTCAATATCAAATACCTAATATCTGAATAAAATTAACAATCAACAATACACTATAACAATGATAACACAGATTTTCTTTTATGTATCTATTGAAGTCTTAATTTATTACTAGGAACTTAGTTTCTCTTACTTGTCTATTTCAGTCTCAAATACCTAATATCTGAATAAAATTAACAATCAACAATACATAGATTTTCTTTTATCCTAGACTAATCTCAAATTAAGAATCAACATTATACAATCAAAAGATTTTTTTTAACCAATCAACACATACCATTTTCTATTACTTGTATAATTTAATCTTAAATAATTGCTGGTAACATACAAGCTTTCATTCAGTGAATTATTTAGTTGGAAGACCAGACTCCAAGCAACAAAAGAGGAGGAGCTCGGGAAATAAATGTTGCAACATTGTTCACAATGTTGCAATTATAGAGCAACGGAGAAAAAAAAAATATTTTACTGCCTGCATCATCCAACTGCTGGGCAAAGGCCTCTCCCTGTGACTTTCAAGAGTTATATGTATAGCTAGCAATTTAAATGTTTCTAGTTATTTACTAAGTTACAAAGTACCACAATGACAACCCTTATTTCATCAGGCACCACATTTCTCCCGGATTCAATTAGTAGTCTTTGTTCTTCCACCTCAATACTTCAACTTCTTGCTGAGTCGGCAGTGAGGTGTTGCCGAACTCGTGGATGTGCACGACGAGAATTTAATGCTGTAAACAAATTAAAATAAATCTCAGTCAGTTTTAAGTAATTTTCTGAAACATGACTTACATAATCTGTTTTCTACTAAACAATAATACTTACTTCACTAATTTTGCATTGGCAGCTCCCGCTCCAGTGCATCAGTGAATATTGAGGGTTGCTCTTGGGAAAGTGGGTTGGCAGGTGCAGCAGCAGATATTTGGGTGGGTGTGATGGCTGCTGGGTCTTGTCTTACAGGTGGACCTACAACAAAAACCAAAATATCATGGACGGGTACAACAAATATATAATTATGTGTTTGTTATTTATTGTTATTGAATTTTTTTAAAGTCATGGCAAAGACTCCATGCAACAGCATTATAAAAGCATTAATGCTGTTGTTTTTACCATTCAAACATACTATCATAAATTATAAATTTAATTATTACTTACCGATGGAAAAGCTGGCACTCTTGCCTTGGCTTGGGGCTGTCCAAAACACTCTCCCATAATTAATAGTATCCTCAATTCCACTTGGGAGAGGGTTGTTGCTACCGATGGGACTTCACCTGTAGCACATGCTGAACGTCTGGCAGCTTCAGCAGCTTTATTGGCTAAATTTTTTTTATCAGCCCGCACCTAAAAGTTGGTTAATTTTAATTACATAAAAAACGATATACAAGCCAGTATACTCCTACAGATAATCATTTGGAGGATGACTGATTATCATTGTATGCACTTTACTGATGACAAGACTTAAAAATCAAATTAATATTGACGAGTAATGTATTATACTCACCCTTTGCCACTGCTCCACAGACTTTGTGCAACTTCCCATTGAATTAAGGGAGTTGCACAGGTTTTCCCACAGCCTTTTGAACGAATTCTTTCGTCGGCACCCCTCAATAGTCCGCGTGCCAACTCATTATTCTCGCTCATGAAATTAAGGAGGGCCTCTATTTGCGCGTGAGTTGCTGCTGGAGCGATTGGCGCCAGTTTACAACCACAGAACATATATACCCTGACGGGTTTACAACATTCATTAATATTTAATAACGAAAACATCCCGCGTCATGTTAATAAATTGCGAATTGATGCAATTATTTAATGTGGTTGTAAATAATAATAAACACTGACATGACATTTCATTTGAAAATTGCCGTCAAAAAGAAAAAAGGCAAAGGTATTAACAGGGTAAAGCTACAATCCGGACAAAAATGGCTAAAATAGTTCAGTTCTATATTTGGAAACATAATAAACAGTTTATTGTTAAAAATGTGGTAATTTTATAACGATAACAATATTATTTTTTGTTTATTAAGCTTGAAAACCACAAAGTAAGTAAACCGGTAATCGACCGGTAAAATAGCGCAACTCTATCGTCATGCGCCATTCGTTCACGAATAGTGTCTATGATTCCGTTAGAAACCTAATAGTCCGAAATCAATAGGGAGTAGGGTTTACTGCATCGTATCGGACTACCTTCGGACGGGCCCGTCTCGTCGTTGACGGAGTTAGAGAGTAGACCCCCAGAGCACGATACTCGTACATAATTTTCATATCGTCCAGAAAGAAATCATAATTGGTTTTGAATGAAAAAATCGACTTTACCGGCCGTCTCGAATAACTTCACAAGTTATTGCCGAAATTAGGTTACAAGTGGCGTAAAACAGATATCAACTTGATATTGACCGTAAAGTTCTGAATGAGCGTCATTCATGACATACAGGCAGATGTGGCGCTTGAAATATTTAAAAAAAGATTACAGAATATCGTTCGCAAAGTCGACCAATCGTGTACATAGATGAAAGCTAATTAGGTACATACAACCTACTTGCGAAACAACACTTGGGCTTAACAAAAATACCCTACACTATTAATGAAAAAACTTAGTACATACTTTTGCACACTTCTTTAGTGTACACACTAAAGAAGGATTTATTCCAAAGAAGGTTAATTCGACTGCTGGGGATTATCATTCTAACATGAGTTATGATAATTAAGTGAAATGGCTCGACGGAAGTTGTAGCCAAATTTATCTGCACGCGCAGTCGCTTCTTATCTTAACAGAAGCGCTGGACAAATACCAACCTCAGCATCAAAAATAGAAAAAACGCAACAATGGCTCTCGGATAAGGGAATAGCGTTCAAGGAATCCTTTCGCAAGGCGGAGTTGTACGATATCATAAAAAAAAACAAAGACAATTACATTACATGTAAAATTAATGGTTTTATTAGGAACAAAGAGTTTGAAATTCTGCACATTCCTCCCTATCAGCCGGAATTTAATGCAATTGAAAATATTTGGGGCATTACAAAAAATTATACTGCATCGTAGAACATATGTGTCGTAATGGGAGATGGCTTATGCTGTTTTCTACGAGTTTCCATTGTCACGGATCTGATTGTCAGGGAAGACACTTGTGTAGGCGAAAGTAACATGCACCAATAAGATGGAAAATTGTAATTTGTAGTCTTAAAGTATTATAACATGAATTAACACACTAAGTTTTAGTTACGTTTAAATGTGAGAAGAGGCGTTCACGAGTTCACGGGGCTTAGAACATCGGGAAATACATCCGTGTGAGCTAATAGTTCGTCTAGCGACCGTATGGTTCACTTGCCAAAAATAGAAGGTCCAATACCTTTGCCTTTGAGCCTGGGGCCCTACTTCCCGCCCTTCGCCCCGTGACCACGTTCAGCAGCAAAAAAATGCACGCCCGCCTCTGCACGCTTGCCTAAGTATTTCTAGAAACTAACGTTTACAAAAACAACATGAGAGGTAATAAAGATGTAACTTTTTTGGCTAGTTTATGAGGTGCTGTGGGAAAGGAACAAATTATCGTTTCATCATTTAAACTGATTGACGAAACTTAACCAAGATAACGTTATGAGATTCATGATGACATTTTTACTCTTAATCTAACATTGGTGAATTTTACAAAGTAAATAGCATGTGAGTAATAATCATGCTTCAAATATCTGCAGGCATTGTTTAGGCTACGGTGGTTCGCGCCCTGGCCTTTTTTTTTTGTGTGGGAAATCATCAAAGGACCTCTCCCGCTCTAGGCGGAACGGAAGGGCGTGTCAGACTCTTACTGACCCACCCGTGTTCCTTCAGTTGCCTGTGCTCCAGGGCCACGGGAACTCTTTCGAACAAACCGCGACCCCGGCAGGAATCGGCCCTTTCGGACCCCGTCAATGATGCTGAAATCTCATTGAGGCGCACGTGGAACACGACGCGCCGTCGCACAGTGGATCGTCCCCATACAAGAGGTCGGACGTAGAATTAAAAATTGAAAAAGTATTTAATTGAAAAAAATGAAATATACAGTTGCATTGCTCTATTATGGAACTACAAAAAATGTTACTACAATTTTTTTATTTCACCAGTACTTTATGAGCAATTCGATGAAAACTGTTATTTTTCTATGGAAATGGTCACAAAAATGTCTGTATCTCATGATTCCCTCCTTGTTTCGATTTGCGGTTTTCACTACTGTTATTTACCCATTTTATGCCACATTTTCTTCAAGGACACATGGTGCCCCCAGCGACCCCCTTCCGAGATATTTTGCTTTTAGTAACTATACTTTTTATTGTATAACTGATGAAATGGAGGTACATTAAGTATATTCATTACTGAGAATAAGTCATCCCTAAGTAGTTCCTTAAATAACAGGTGCATTTGCGATTACATTAATGACTTATGAACGCTTCTGTTGCCATACAACAAAAGCGTTAATGAGTCCTTACGTAAAGATTACCAGTACTTGCTTAATCTAATTAGTTATTGTAATTACTATGTTAACAGCCCTTAATCTCTGCATTGTGATTGGATAATGTCATCATTAGCTTAGTAATGACTGAGTCGAATTTACAATAACACATCGAAAAGAAATAGAGTTTTATGATCAATAAGAAAATATGTAGGTATAAAAATATTTTTTATTTAAATAATATAACACTGTAAAAATAATTTAAAAATAAAACAACTATGTACCCTAAAACAAAATAAAAAATTAAACAACTACTAAGAACTAAATTATAATAGGAAATTAATTAATTAACACGACCATTTAGTTACTAACAACAATAGAAAAGAAAGAAAAAAAAAAACATTTATTGGCCGATGGGTGGCATAACACAAAACAAAAAAAGAACAGAATAAAAAAAAAATACACAAAAAAAAGAAATTAACAAAGAAACTGCTTGTTAATAATAATATTAGGTACTATAAGACTTAAACTATATTTTCTTCATCTTCATCAATAACGACATCATGATCATTATTATCGTCATCATCTTCTTCAACGTCACTACATGCAGCAAGTGTATCAGTTGAAACGTCAATGAACTCCAATTCACTCTGATCAACTATGAGTAAATCGTCTAGTTCACTGAATGAAGACTTTTTGGCTTTATTTGTCATCTTCGGTCGTAAGCTGGTGAGAAGAGGATCGGAAGATAATAGCAGATTATGAAGAATGTCTTCATTAGTGGCGATGCTACTATGCTTTCGTGTATGATATTCTCTAAATTTACGAAAATCCTTGTTTCTTGCTTCAGATGCTTCTTCAGACAAAAAACCTATAGGTACTACTGATAAGTGGTCCACTATCTGTGATCCATGAATCAGCAATTTGTGTAAACTTGCTGGCATGTTATACCATGGATATAATTCCACGAATAAATTTGCTGTTTCATCACAATATAATTTAAATTTTTGGACTTGAATTTTTTCGCCTGAGGAAATGCATTGCAAAATAACGGCGAGTCTTCTAATTAAATTAACGTCTAATTTAGTAATTTCCGCAGTCGTTTCAGGGTTTGCAAAAAACCTTCTTGCAGCATTTCCAGTGTTTGTATTGCCACTACCCTGCTTAACAACGTCTAGAAGTAAGCCTGTGCTTCTTCGGAAAGCTTCTTGAATGGCTTCTTTCTTATCTTTAACTTTTTTTTTATTTTCGTCACCTTTTGCTTGCCATGATTTTATGTCCATTCTGTAAGCAATGTGTAATAAACACTCCATAGACCGAATCCAAGCATGCAATGAACTAAATCCATGCTTGTATAAATCTGTATTCACGGGTTTAGCTCTCACTTCTTCCAAGTTATTCATTTCGCTTGGGCGAGCTTTGCACAAATCACACACTGCTGCCGATGTACCAGATATGATTGAATGTACCTTACCATCAATCATGGTTAGCCATAGATTGTGAGTAACAGTAGCATTGCCGCAATCAGTCGGGTCCAGTTCACGAATCTCGGTCTCAAATATTTCCATTTCAGCCTTAACATTCGCTTCCGTTTCTTTCATAAATGTAAATGAAATCGGACGACAATATGTGTTTGACGATGGCCGATCATTCTGCCACACTATACTTCCACTAGAGGTCACTAACTTAAGCGGTACAAGACTTGCCATAAATACACTGGATAAGTCTTGTTCACTTGTTGTTGTCGTTTGATGGTAAATGCTTTGACTTGAAGCTCCATCAAAACCCCATTTACTGTGAAGCACAAGTGGTTCACCAGCATCAAAATTTGATTCAAGTGAATCGATCAGCCTCCTAACTGTGAGATCAAGGAGGGCTTGGATCCGTATCTTTGCGGAAGTTTCAGTCACAGTTATGTCTTCTTTTGCCGGGTAGCATTTAAGCTTTTCTTTAACTAACAAGTAGTAGCTTGGGTATTTCGCATGACCTTCTTTTAAACTAAAGTCCCGAAGTGTGATGTAACGCCACTTGGATAACTGCAAGTAAACGTAAAGAGCAAGTGCTTTGTGAGTAGGAACTTCACGAAGCGAAGGATTCTGCTTAGTTTCCAGGACATTTAAAACTGTTGAGACGTGTTCAGGATTTTCCAGCAAATTTTTCATTATTCTGGCCATATCATTTTTTCCGGCAGACTTAAGTATACTTTCAACAGTATGCAAAAGCTCATCCGGACGACTGCAACTAGCAACATTTTCATTAACACGTCTTCTTTTGTGTCTAGTCGATAAATCTTCAAAGCGTTTGCGAGGAGATGTATATGTTGAAGTTGATGCATCTGATTTTGATGGACTGACTACCTCTTCTGCCTCATTTTCATTTGCTTCTTCAGTGTCAACAACATTTTCTTTAAAGCAATCTGGCCAAACGATATCGGAATTTAACCACTCTCCGTTCTTGTTAATGAACCTGTCGACTGTCCTTCTTGATTGCACCCATTTGGTGTAAACCCTATAGCAAAATCGTCGACACCAGTTCTTGAGATCCGTCACATCACTTTCACTTAACTGGACGTTAGTACTCAACTTCAATGTGTTAAATAAATTGTCATAGTCACGAAGATCTTTATGATTACGAAGAGCAACGTAAAGATCTAGATAAGTAGAAAACCCACGGAAAGCCATAATGACAACACTTGATAGAAGTTATAATTACAACTGAATTACATTTGCTAAACACACTCAAATATATAGGGCAGCAAGTAGGCAACTAGCAATGAATTTGATAAGCTAATGATGACATTAGACAATCACAATGCAGAGATTAAGGGCTGTTAACATAGTAATTACAATAACTAATTAGATTAAGCAAGTACTGGTAATCTTTACTTAAGGACTCATTAACGCTTTTGTTGTGTGGCAACAGAAGCGTTCATAAGTCATTAAAGTAATCGCAAATGCACCTGTTATTTAAGGAACTACTTAGGGATGACTTATTCTCAGTAATGAATATACTTAATGTACCTCCATTTCATCAGTTATACAATAAAAAGTATAGTTACTAAAAGCAAAATATCTCGGAAGGGGGTCGCTGGGGGCACCATGTGTCCTTGAAGAAAATGTGGCATAAAATGGGTAAATAACAGTAGTGAAAACCGCAAATCGAAACAAGGAGGGAATCATGAGATACAGACATTTTTGTGACCATTTCCATAGAAAAATAACAGTTTTCATCGAATTGCTCATAAAGTACTGGTCAAATAAAAAAATTGTAGGAACATTTTTTGTAGTTCCATAATAGAGCAATGCAACTGTATATTTCATTTTTTTCAATTAAATACTTTTTCAATTTTTAATTCTATGTCCGACCTCTTGTATGGGGACGATCCACTGTGCGTCGACCCGGGCCTGGTCGCTTACCAGACGGCGAGCTGCCCATAGCTCGCCGTCCGCAAGCCCACGCCTACGGTGGCCGGGAGTCGGCATTCGAATCCCAACGCCCAGGGTGTCTCCTCCTGCGGCGACTAGGGGCGCGAGGGCGCATTGAATGCCCCTTCCTCTCGTGCTCCGCCTCCTCCTTCGCGAGCATTACTGCTTCGCAGAAGGAGGTGCCGGCTTCCCATTCCCTCTCGCTCCGTACCATGGCCTGAACCATGGCCGGACGCGAGAGATCGCCCCCACGAGGACACGGCGGTGCTCCGCCCAAGCCGGGCAGACATCCACCGTAAGCCATGCTGCCATGAGATCCCGCCGGAGCTCTGTCCGCTGTGCTGCGATTTCTCGTGGCAGCGGAGTTACAACCCGGCGTTTCGCCTCCTCGCGCCACTTCCAAATGTGTGCGAGGACTTTTGCCTCCAGATCCCATGGCTCCCTGGCCTTGCACCGACATATTCAACAAAATCTCGTTAACCCTGTAAAGCTCATTATTGAAAACTTGAATCACTTTAGCAGCGAAACATAGCATAAAACATGGGAATATATCGAACCATGGCATAAAATATATGAATATGTCGAAGAATTCAAAAAAGAATATTTATAATATTTGGATCTCGATAACGAATTAATAATTCATTTGCAAAATAATTCCGACGACAGGCAACAGCGACCCAGACTTCGATTATTTATCAGATGCAGATTAAAATACTATATTAGATTGCATTTTTGTTTTTTAATAGCTTCATTCACAGATAACTATATACTGCATTGCGTCCGCAGTCTCAGGTGTAGCAGCTTGTGCGCACTCTCACTTTATCGCGCCGTTTGTAATGGAACAATTATTTCGACACGAAAAATAAATATTTTCTTGTTTTGTAATATTTTAAAAGACAAAGTATTTCAATTGATCATTAGAAAGTGTTGAAATGGATTCAGAAAGCCAGTTTCCTTTAGAAATAGAAGATGTGGAGCCAGGACTGACGAAAGAATTGTTGGAATGTTTTACTGGTAAGCTAATTTCTTTTGCGTATAAAAATGTGACCATGATTTAGTTATAGTTAGTTTAGACGAAAACTTAATCTAGTTTCGTTAAGTCGGTAGGTACATAACTGCTTAAGTCGTCACCTCGTTTATTACAATAAGCGATAGTTACTCTGAAACACATTTTTATTTATTTTCTATAGATGGACATAATAATTTATAGTTAAAGTTTATAACACAGATCTAGCTTGTATATATCTGCTCATTAAGTACCTAACGTTTATTAGAATGATTTATTTACTAAGTTAGAGATTTGGTTTAGTTATTGTTTATGGTTACTCATTATATATAAATTACCCACCTAAAGTGTAATGACCGAGAGTAAGCGTCGCCTTTTCATTTTAATTAGACTCAAGTTGAATAGTGGTAAGATTCTCGGTGAATAAACAGCAGGCTGATCGAAGGCAAAAACAATGGTTCCATAAGGCGTTATACTTGGCCCATTTCAGTTCTGTCTTTATTTGCCTAGAACATGCTTGAACGATTTTGCCGCACATATGGAACGGACACTTTTTTCATAGGTACCTGCAGACCTTCCAAGTCTATTATCACTAGGTACTTGATAAAAAACCGATTATTGACATAGTAACGCTATTGTAATCATTATAGGCGAAATATAATCTAACATTAGTATTTTATCAGTGTAATCTACTTTTATATAAATAAGATTCGAGACAACTATAATGAAATGGTTTAATTTTTATTTTACAATATTGGTAGGTACAAGAAAATAACAATCAATGACACTAAGTATGATGATAGTGAACTATCCAAAATCCGAAGCCCAAGAGACCGCTCCGCTTGTGCTTCGCCGTTATAAAGCCTCTGGTGCCCCCACTCCAGGAACCTCAGCAATATGAAACTGTCTTCGTTGATGTCAGTTTCTTCGCTGTCGTTCACAGATGGCGCTCCAGATGCAATGTTGCCAACATCAGTTAATTGACTTGTTACGAATAGTAAAATGGGACAATTGAACACTGGTAATTTTTAGTTTACTTTGTGTAAGTAACCATAAAATTACGGCGGCGCCTCGTTCGTCTTAATAATAATAATAATAATAAATCGCTCAGCTCCGCCTCGCCGCCGCCGGTACCCAGCCTCACTGTGAGTGCTGTGACGACACCGGCTGCGGTAGTTGCGTCGAGCTCGAGCGACGAGTATTTCTCCCCGCCCACGACGCCACCACCTGTTCGTCGACGTGGAGGACACCGGCCGCCGGACGGCTTAGGACCTCGAGGCCCACTGGCCTCTGACAGGGTCCCAGCTCCCGGCGGAAGTGTGCAGCGCATGAGATGGACACGATCCAACAATGAAAACGTCATGCGCTCATACTATGGGGCTACAGAGGGGGGAAACAATCTGACCGCGTACCGTGTCCGGATGCTCTCTCTTTTTCAGGTGCTTGAGCCAGCTATCAACGTTTCGGCACAACGACTGTCGGATCAGGTGCGGGTCATCCAACGTAATCATATGTTGGATGACACTGTACTTGATCGCCTGCGAAATGAAATGCAGAGTAGTCATGTTATCGCCCCCTCGTCTCAGACTGTTGTGATACTACCACAGTCTAACACGAATCAAGTAGACGAGGAGAGTGATGACAGGGCTACAAACGTAAGTACCCAGTGCAATGAGGAATTGAGGAGTGCTTTGGAGGATGCGATTCGAGAATATCGGTTCATATCGCCCGAACTTAGACCACGCTTACCTCGTTTGCCCATGCATAATAAAAATAGGGCGCTGGTGGCGGTCCTGGATGCGCAGTTATCAAATTATTTTGATGACTGCGTAGACCTCACCGATACTCATTCGATTCTGTACTGCGCGGCTGTAGCGGCATGTCGTGTAGCTCACGTCAAATTTGCTACTGATTCTAGAGCTACACGACCGAAACCAGCCGTACCAACTTGGCAGTGCAGAATTGAACGTCGTATTGGTGGGGCCAGAGCGCTCATCGGCAAACTAATTTGCTTCAGGGAGGGCAATACTCGCCCTAGAGTGATGCGCTTTGTGAGACGCGCGTTCGCAGGGACTGATATCAGCCCTCAGGATTATATGTCCTGTGTCACAGAGCGCATCGACTTCCTGAAGCAGAAAGTGTATGCATGGGCGAACCGTATTCGGAGGTATAAGCGGCGAGTGGAGCGATACACTCAGAATCGCACCTTCCAACGCGATCAAAGGTGGGTTTATAGGGGTTGGGAGCGACCGGATCAAGATGTGGCTGACACGTGCCTACCAGATGATGACGCCATGTGTTCTTTCTGGCGCAATATCTGGTCGGTGCCTGTCAGTCACACCGAAGGCGATTGGGTACAGAGAGTCGAGCGAGCCTGCGATCCAATACCAGAAATGGGGGCTATTACCATCTGCCCCCAAGATGTAACTCGTGTAGTCCGTCCGCTGCCTAACTGGAAGTCTCCAGGACCAGACGGACTGCACAACTTTTGGATCAAATGGTTTGTTGGGTCGCACGCTCGCTTGGCGGCTCAGTACCAGACTGCTTTGGAGTCTGGTTCGCTACCCCAGTTTCTAACAACAGGAGTTACCCACTTGCTCCATAAGTCAGGTAGCACTGCGGAACCCAAAAATTATAGACCGATCACGTGTTTACCGACGGTCTATAAAGTTCTTACATCCATTTTGAGAGCTAAAATTAACAAACATATAGACACCAACTCTATCATGTCTCCTTCTCAAAATGGATGTAGGAACGGGTCCCGTGGTACTAAGGAGCTACTCCTCATTGATATGGCCATTAGCCAACAAGTTCGTCGTTCCCGAAAGGATCTGTCGACATGTTGGATAGATTACAAGAAGGCCTATGACTCGGTGCCACATACATGGCTTATGAGGGTGCTGGAGTTGTATAAAGTAGATGCAACTCTGCGCACCTTCCTGATGTCATGTATGGGGCAATGGAGAACGGTCCTTCACTATCCAGGATGTCGAAATGTCCAAAGGAATAGCGAACCGATAAGGATCGAGCGAGGCATATTTCAGGGTGATAGTTTGAGTCCGCTTTGGTTCTGCTTAGCCTTGAATCCTCTAAGCACACTGCTGGAAGATTCAGGTCTAGGCTATCGGCTGAGGAGAGGTGGTCAGGTTATATCTCACCTCCTTTACATGGATGACCTAAAACTCTTTGCCCTCAACAATTTGCAACTGATGGAGCTACTGAAAGTAACTGAAATGTTCAGTAGTGCCATCAGAATGGAATTTGGTGTGGACAAATGTGCGGTCATGCATGTAAAGCGAGGGGAGATTGTGGAATCCGTCGGAATCCAACTCTCGGATTCCATAAACCTTAGAACCCTCTCTGCATCCGAAACCTATAAGTATTTGGGTATGTCGGAAGCATTGGGCATCAATGGTACTGACATGAAGCAATCGTTAAAGGAACGCTTCTTTGGCCGCCTGAAAAAAGTATTTAATAGTCTTCTATCAGGCGGAAATAAGGTACGCGCCTTTAACGGTTGGGTCATGCCGGTTTTGATGTACTCTTTTGGCATACTCAAATGGACTCAGACCGAACTCGACGCCCTGGATAGGAAGGTCCGTACACTGCTGACTGCAAATCGAATGCATCACCCACGGTCATCGGTAATGAGGCTGTATATCCCGCGAAAATGTGGAGGTCGAGGCTTTTTAAATGCTAAGACCCTCCACAATCGCGAGATATGCAGTCTCAGGGATTATTTCTTAGAGGCCGACGTGGGGATGCATCGAGATGTGGTCAAAGTGGACAAGGGCCTCACCCCGCTCTCCTTGGCTAAAGAGAACTGGCGCAAGCCAGTAGTGCTTGACACTAATGATCGCATGGAAGTATGGCAGAGTAAGGAGCTTCACGGACGCTTTTTTCGGGCCCTACATGGACCCGATATAGATCAACTAGCGTCCGTAGCCTGGCTGCGTTTCGGTGACCTCTTTGGAGAAACCGAAGGTTTTGTCTGTGCAATTATGGACGAAGTTATGATGACAAACAACTACCGGAGATTTATTGTGAAAGACGGCACGGTTGACATTTGTCGGGCATGCCACCGTCCGGGTGAATCAATCAGACACATTATCTCCGGATGTTCTAGTCTAGCTAACGAAGAGTACTTGCATAGACACAACCTTGTAGCCAGGATTATCCATCAGCAACTAGCTCTCAAATACAGCCTTGTAGAATCGGAAGTGCCGTACTACAGGTATGTGCCCGACCCAGTTCTCGAAAATGGAAATATCACATTGTACTGGGATCGATCCATCATCACTGACAGGACTATTGTTGCCAATAAGCCTGATATAGTGGTGGTGGATCGATTAGAGCGGCGTGCAATGATTGTTGACATAACGGTCCCACATGACGGGAACCTCGTGAAAGCCGAGAAAGATAAACAAATCAAATATCTTGACTTGGCTCGCGAGGTTGTCGACATGTGGGATGTGGACTCAGCGATCATTGTACCGATAGTCGTGACAGCCAATGGATTAATAGCCAAGAGCCTCGACCAACACCTGAGGAGGCTCTCGTTGGGTAGCTGGATCAAGGGCTTGATTCAGAAGGCGGTACTTTTGGACACGGCCCGCATTGTTAGGAGGTTTCTCTCTCTGGAGCCCTGACCGCCGGTAGCTTGGACCCTGTTCCCGATACCGGTGGGCCACTATTTTTTATATTTTTAAATGTTTTTATATTTTTATATTCTAATATTTAAAAATATAATTTATATGTATATATATATGAAATAAAGGAAATAATAATAAAGACTTAGCACACGAGGCTGTTGACATGTGGAATGTGAGCTCGGCTATCATTGTGCCGATTGACGTATCGGCCAATGGCCTGATGGCCGAAAGCCTCGACCAGCATCTCTCGAGGTTCTCGTTAGGCGGTTGGATCAAGGGCCTGATCCAGAAGGCAGTACTCCTCGATACGGCTCGCATCGTGAGGAGGTTCCTGTCTCTGGAACCCTAACCACCGGTAGCTTGGACCATGCTCCCGATACCAGCGGACCACTATTTTTTATAGTTTTAAATGTTTTTATAAAAATATTTAAAAATGTATCTAATAAGAATAAGAAGAATAAGAATATTTTTATTGTATAAGAAATTACAGTCGAATGCGTTGATTCCTGGAACTAACACTAGGATTCCCTGTGTCGTGAGATCCAGGCTCCTTCGTTCCGTTTACATTTATAAGTTTAATAGGTATGCGTTACAGTGAATTTCAATTTCATGCACTATACAATAAAAACTAATTGCCAAAAGAAAAATAATTAAGACTAATGCTAATCACGACCAAGTATGTATGTATGCTGTGTGTGATTGTAATGATGTGTGTGATATGGTGTATTTGTGTGGGTGAATGATTTAAGATCGTTGTGTTGGTGATGAGAGTGTGTCTGAATGAGGTATCTGAGGATGTATATAATAATTTGGATGTTTTTTGATACAGAATAATAAATAATACTAATAATACATAATAAAATAAAAATAGAATAATAAATGTAATATAAAATAATACAGTAAGTAATAGAGATATGAATTAGTACTTTTTCTTTTTGTTTTAGATTAAGAAGTTTTCAGTCATATCATAGTCAATAGTGAGAAGCCATTTTGTAACCGTAATTTTGCATTTATTTTGAGTAAGTTATAGAATTTTCAGTTGAATTTTGTATAAAACCGTACGACGTTCTACCGATTGATTTACGACATCGAACCTTTTCCCATTGTACCCTTCGACTTGAGAGGATACAAGTGCACATGGAGGTTTTGTCAAATCTTAGAGTGACTGATAGGATGTAAGTAATAAGTATCAAAATAAATAATATAATGCAGAGACACAATCTAATGGCTAGGATTATCCACCATCAACTTGCCTTGCAGTACAACCTTGTGGAATCCGAAGTTCCATACTACAGGTATGTGCCCGACCCAGTTCTCGAAAATGGTGACACCACATTGTACTGGGATCGATCTATCATCACTGACAGGATTATTGTAGCTAATAAGCCGACGGGAGCGTCGTGTAATGATTGTTGATATCGCTGTCCCTCATGAAGAGAATCTCGTGAAAGCTGAGAAAGATAAAAAAATCAAGTATCTTGACTTAGCACACGAGGTTGTCAACATGTGGGACGTGGACTCTGCAATCATTGTACCGATAATCGTAACAGTAAATGGCCTAATAGCGGAGAGCCTCGACCAACACCTCAGGCGGCTCTCATTGCGCAGCTGGGTCAAGGGCTTGATTCAGAGAGCAGTACATCTGGACACGGCTCGCATTGTTGGGAGGTTCCTCTCTTTGGAGCCCTGACCGCCGGTAGCTTGGACCCTGATCCCGATACCGGTGGGCTACTATTTTTTATATTTTTAAATATTTTTATATTCTAATATTTAAAAATATAATTTATATGTATAGAATGAAATAAAGTATAATAATAATAATAATAACTTTATTTCGGAACATCCATAACAGGTCATACATAATTGTATTAGAAAATACTTAGTAAACCACAAAAACAAAACTAAATCAAATAGACACGCCATATAGTCCGGTCAAATTAGACCTAAAAATAGTAGTGAAGCTACAAAAATTCGCATACAACTAAAAATTGGTAGGAATGTTCGGAGCACCATTATATTATGTGAAATCTGAAAGTCCCCATCGATCCTGTCCCTGGAAAAAAAAATATTCAAAGTCAAAGGTCACAAAATTGGGTTTTTCGCATTTTTCAGCAAAATGGTAAGTTTTATCAAAAAAGTTGTTCAGACAGAAATTGTAGATCATAAAATTATCTATAAATATTTTTATAGATAATTTTATGATTTTTTTCCCCGCCTGTGGGGTATCGTTGAATAGGTCTTCTAAAATGACGTGGGGGTTGCTGAAATTATTTTTCGATTAAATGCTCCATTTACGAAATATTAAACTTTAAAATGCAAATGTTTGTTCCAGTAGAGCGTCCCCCCCTCTAAAAGCTAAACTGCTGGCTTGAAAAATCTGAAAAAAATTCACGATGATAGTGCATTTCATGAACTTTAAAACAAAATTATAGCGGTTAAGATGACTTTATTAGTTTAGCAGTAATAGTCATTGAACTTGGGTGTTGGATAATTTTGTACCAAATACAAAATAATTTGCATTAATCCTTTAAAGTGACTAAGATAAAGTAGTTGCTTATTTATAACAGGTAAAGACTTGCATTGAGAAACAAAATATGAAATAATTTTTTTAAAAAACATAATAAATTATCATAAGTTTCACAATACTGCCGCTAGATGGCGCTGTACCAACGGTTTACGTTTTCATTCGAGTACTTATAGAAGTCACAAACGAACTTTGTTTAATTTTCGAATTACAATTTTGTGAATTGAAATAATAACTTGGCAGCAATCGTACTCTTATTTGTTAGCTTTAGCAGGAAGGAAGTGGTTATTATTAGTTAATGTCTAATGTGATTAAATAATTATTTTTGAAAATCAACATTAGTTTAGTATCGCTATTCGATAACAGATGGCGTTGTACCCTGACGACACTTTTGTAGATCGCGGTGTTAAGATTTTCTTGCAAGGTATGATCTACGTGGTTACGTGTTAAAGTTTTGTTTTACTCAGGACACCCTTGTTGTTGTTATTATAACCATTAACTCCTAATATCTTTACCATTACTTATATTCAGAATAAAGAACAACAGAATCGTACTATATTGTGATAACAGGCTACTACGGAACCCTACACCATGAGTGGCCCGACACGCACTTGGTTAGTGCGTATTAGTCTACAAAAAAAATATTATTTTTTTAAAACCAGGAAAAGGGCAACGTCAGTCGGAAATGTCTTCATCTGAAAGTTTATCTGCTTTTGCAAAATGTGTGTTTTTAAAAAGAGTAAGCCAACTCCGCCAGCAGTTATGACCAACGGAATTCGTTTTCTTCTTTCCATGTACGGAGCTCCTAAAAAAACTACCTGTTTAGATAAGCTTCGATACTCATGTTTTGTTAAAAATGCTCGCAATAAAAAACGGGTAAAATTAGCTTGTCTTCCTCCAACCTCTGCTTCTGCTCATCAACATCTATTTCAGGTATATTCAACTAGACCCAAAAGACTGGGGTTGGAAGTTGATCGACAATACATTGGAACCAGTCCAGACTTTACTCCCACCTGCGCCGGAGAAACTCCTCAAAACAATTATTTGCAACTGTAAAAAGGGATGTAGTGCTAAATGCGGCTGCAAAAAATTTGGATTGTTTTATTTTTTAGCATGTACTAGATGTCAAAGCAAGTCGCGTTCCAATGTTGAATCACCAACAGCACAGGATTCGAATGATATCGACGAGGAGACATGTGATGCATCGCTATTGAGGCAATTTACTTGCACCCAGCAAAAAGATGAAGAAGGACAAGAACAAGAAAAAGAACAGGGACCGGATAAACGAGAAGAAGAACATGAAGAAGAGGAAGCAGAAGTAATAATAATAATAATAATCTTTGCTAAACAAGAAAGTGGTTACAAAATAGTGTGAAGTCCCTAACTCCTATGCTAGGTGATATACCTGTATTACAAGAGCCAGTGCCCTCTCCCAGTAGGAGATATTACAGAATCTTATGCAATAAGATTAACAAAAATAAAAAGAATATGGTAACAATAAAAAAGGAAAATAAACTAAAAACGGTTAAAAAATCCTGTATTGAGTTTGCGAGTGTTTGTGTCTCAGTGTGAGCGTGTGTGTGTGTGTGTTTGTGTGTGGGTGGGTGAGTGTATATTTGTATGTGTCAATGAAGAATTAGGAGGGGTTTTAATGTTAAGAAATAGATATGATGATTTTCTCTTTTCGATTTCTGAAGTATTAGACGATTATGATTCTGACGAATAATTTTCCCCAGTTTTCAAAAGTTACACCGCTTACAGCATTTTTAATACTACTTTATTTATTATTCACTATTTTTCAATTAAACAGGATCACTATAGACCGTGGAATAGGTCTAGCGTGGAAACCACATTAAATATAAAGCGCTAAGTGCACTACCTCACAGGTGGCGTGGAAACGTGTGCATATTATGAAAATTACAACTTTTTCAACTGTTTGAACCGTTATATCTCATAAACGGTGACTCTTAGGAAAAAAGTATTGAAACATTTTTAATAGATAATTTTATTTTCTACAATATTTTCTCAAGTATTTTTTTAATAAAACTTACCATTTTGATAAAAAATGCGATAAACCCGTTTTTGTGACATTTGGCCTTGAATATGTTTTTTTCCAGGTACGGGATCGATAGGGACTTTTCATATTTTACATATAATGGTGTTCCCAACATTCGTACGAATTTTCAGCTCTATGCGAATTATTTTAACCTTGAATGTCTATTTTGACCGGACTAGTAGAATGCGATCCAGTGTCTTTGAAATGGACCGTCTAACCGGTCCGCTATTACTTTCAGAATGCTGTTGGAGCTGCCTTTGATACGGTGTAATATGGAGGCCGCTCTCTTTCTCATAACGGCATGACAGCCATCAATAAGAATAATAAATATACCCGACGCACTATAGTATCTCGCCAGCCCTAACAACATCCTAAAAGCATTATTATATTGTACTCGAAGAGCATTGAGTGCCCGCTGAGTACTGCTGACCCACAGGGAGCACGAGTAAAACGATTGGCAGTATACCCTGAACATAGTGCACTTCGCCTCATCCGGGCACCGTTTAAACCTGCGAGCCAGCATGTTCCCACGGACAGCCAACGCCCTTCGTTCCCTCTCAACGTCCACGTCATCAGCGAAGTCCTCCGTGGCCCAGTGACCCAAGTACTTAACCTGTGTCGCTCTGTTAAGTGGTACACTATGCAGTGTAACAGATGGGATAGTTATGACCTTGACATTATATAATATACCACAATATCGACTTGTTTACTGAATATTCTCACGTAGTCCATCGAACGGGTGATAGACTTGCAACTAAAACTAAAAAATTTACTGCTTAGCTGGCTGACCATGTTGTATAAATATGGTTTGCTTATTCACGCCATGAGCTTGTAAACCGGTTAGTTTATCACCCAGATTTATATATATTCTAAATTTTATTCCAGACGGCCACAAGTTATCATTAAAAAAAAACACCTATTTTGTGTAAAATAACAGATATTTTATAAGAATTGCAATTTTTGTTTTTTTCGTCTTTATTTTCACAGGCGATACTTTCTCTTTAGTATTCTTATGAATATAATCCACACTATCAGATTCCATAACATCTTTGTGTACGTTAGATACAAATAACGGTATTTTGGTTGCTGCTGCTTTAAATTTACAACTTGGATCTAAATCGGCCTTACCTTTATTTCCAATAAATTTATTTCTGAGCCGTTTATTGTGTACTACAATCCATCCATCGTTATTTTTTGCTTTCGACTACTCATCTTTATTCCCTGCCATTTCGGCAATGGAAATCTTTCTAGGCGCAGTACCCTCAGCAGTTTGTTTACATATAAACGAACGCGCCTCTGTCGAAGTTGTCGTCCCGCACGCACCGATAATGATAGTTGTGTTATCCTTATCACACACAATACCCAAAGTACGTTCCAAGTCGTGGTCATGACGTTCCGATAGAAAATCCGGAGCGCATCCAAAAGTTCTCACCAATGGCTTCGCGTCGACTTGCATGTTGTTTTGCCGAGGTGATGACGTCACACTACTTGAGCAAACCATTAACGGTGTG
This sequence comes from Dryobotodes eremita, assembly GCA_917490735.1. Lineage (NCBI taxonomy): Eukaryota > Metazoa > Arthropoda > Insecta > Lepidoptera > Noctuidae > Dryobotodes > Dryobotodes eremita. The sequence continues at coordinate 16,761,311 of OU823255.1, forward strand.
TCACTAGGAATTTCGTAACAAACATCCATGACGAACTTATTAGGGGACAGTGGGTTGACCGGTAATTGTAACAACAAATGGCTTTCAACGTGACCTTAAATAGTGTCAGCTGTTCTTTGAGTACTATAAATGTTGGGTGATAATATTTCTACCGCTCCAATGTCCAAGTACCCTCCACTTTTTATAATACTCGAGTTTATAAATCTATTTTCTAATTCTTCCACTAATTTAGTCGTAGCATAAGATTGTTTTATCTCCTGAACAACTGATTTCAGTCTGACAATATTTTTTAATAATGCTGATAAGTCTAACTGATCGAACGTCACGGGTGGGAGCTTATTCAATTCTCTCTCCACGAAAATCGGGACTGTATCAGGATCCTTATCTTTAAAAACTGCTATAATATCCTCCAGATTTCTTTGAATTTTCCCATGCTTTCTTCTTGATATATTGTGCGTGTTTGTTTTTATCTTGTCGAAAAGCAAAGCTTTCGCCTTTTCAACTTCGGCCACGGTAAACGCAGACACACATATTCGCACCATACTTTCACTATCCATAGTTTCAATTTTATTTTGCATGTAGCACAGCAATTCACTGATGACAATACTGCAACTTGAATATTTCACTGTTGTCGAATTTGTCGACTTTTTCACTACGATCGGTCACTGACCTCGCGCACGCACACTCGAGACCGCGGGTGCGCGCAGACGAATTAATGAATTATTTCACACAGAAAAAGCTATGGCAGCAAGTTACTGTGAAAAAAATCTATTCCATACAGTAAAAATATTTATAGATATTTTTCGCAGAAGGAAAAATGATACAAACTGATGACAGAAACTATAAATGTGAAACAAATCTTTGATTTGAGTTTAGTGGAATAATAGGCGTAATATTATATTGTATTGCATTTCTATGCTTAAAATAAAATCGTAGCGAAGTCAGAACCGTACATTGTTTTTCTACGGTTCCGCAGTCAACAAAGAATCCTTACAATTTCGCCATGTCCATCCATCTGTCCGTCCGCAGCTTAGCTCGGAGACTCTTAGTATTAGAAACCTCTAATTTGGCATGCATATAAATAATTATTAGTCACGCCGACAAAGTGGTAAATAAAATCTTGTTTTTTGTTACCTAGCTCCTTTCGCAAGGTGGAGTTGTACGATATCATAAAAAAAACAAAGACAATTACATCACATCATCATCATCATAAAATTGATGGTTTTATTAGGAACAAAGGGTTTGTAATTCTGCGCATTCCTCCCTATTAGCCGGAATTTAATGCAATTGAAAATATTTGGGGCATTGTATAAAATTATACTGCATCGTAGAACATATGTCGTAATGGGAGATGGCTTATAATAATAATTCATTTAATTCAGACATAGTCCATACATTAATTATAAAAATAAAATGATAAAACACATTACATTAAAGTAATCAAAAACAAATTAAACAAAATTACACATACACATTAGAATTGAAAGAAAGAAAGAAATGCACATTGAAACAATCAAATAATAAAATTAGACATACACAATTATAATTATAAACAACTGTCAAATAATGCGAGGAGTAGCGCTAACATGAAGCTGCATCCACCTCTGTATCAGGGGGGGAGAGTGCTGTTTTCTACGAGTTTCCATTGTCAGAGAAGACACTTGCACAATTCCCGCCAACCGTTGGCGCGCGTAACTGTAATTGTCGGGCAACTGCGGGTCGTCTCCACGCCACAACAGAACTACTTCCCAAACGCCGCTCTCTGTTTGACGGCTAGTGGAATCAAAAATAGCGTTAGCTCCGTCAATATCTTGTTGCGTTCGAAGCACCTCTGACATTCTAACAGCTTCTAACTCTAATTGTTTCTTGACTAATTTATGTAAGTCGATGGTTGACTCTACCAGACAATTTATCGATTCTTCGCTAGTATGCACATTACCTACAGGCCCATGCACTACCCACCCTAATCTGGTCAAAGAGGCAACCGGCTTACGAGACTTCTCTCGGCGGGTCTCCTGGCTGACAAGCAACTCCCACTTGTCCTGTCCCAGCAATAGCAGCGGCTTGGCTCCCCTCATCTCCTCGCAACCCAAGTGGCGAATGTGGGCGTGCTCCGCCATCACTGCGGAGGCAATGTCTGCGCGGGTAGGCCCAGACTCTTCACTTCACATTATGTGGTTGCCCGCTTGGCCCACGCACTGATACACTTATCACACGTGAGATTTCATCCACTAAACCATCAACGTTTTTACATTTGTGTGGCTGAATCAATGTTTTTTTCTAAATCCAGGCGAGATGACAGGATTCGTCCGCGTTGGCCCAAAGAAATACTTCTTCCCTCAAAAATACAAGCAAGAGGCTGCGAAAATCTACAACATGCCGCTAAGACCTACTGATGTTTTCGTCACTAGTTATCCACGATCAGGTATTAACTATTCAAAGCATATTTCATAAATATTCTAGTTTCTTTTTAAGTGTTTGGGTAGTAAACAAGCAGGCCACTCACCTGCCGCTCTATTCTGTGAACATCTCACCGTGAGTACTTAGGTGAAATGAGCTTAAAGTGAGCTGTCAATAGTGTCAATCCCTAGCATCAAGTCACTGTCACTTCACCTAAGGTTTACCACTTAAGAGATTTTTACTGAATGTCAGGATCCAATGAGAAAACAATCGTCACTAGATTTATCATGGATCTGGCCCATGGATCTTCTGAGATTGAACAGATGCAAGTGGGCACCACCACCTATAAGAACCTCTACAATACCTACTTCGCACAGGCATCGCAGGTGCGTTGTCAACCCAAAGACAAAGCTGCATGCCTACACCGTTAACGCAGACCATTTAAATTATTATTCGTCAGACGAAAGATTCCATCAATCCGATTGTTTTAGGAACTACATGGACACAAGAGTTGGTTTGGATGGTAGCAAATGATTTGGATTACGAAAAATCTAACGCCACGCCACTGACTGAACGTTATCCCTTCTTAGAGTAAGTAACAACAAGTATGATTACTTAAACTACCTATCATTCAATTCTAACATGTCTACAGTAAGTGACGAATTCACAATACCTGAAACTGTATGTGAAATTTGTTTGTGTATGTTTTAGTGAGTACTTAAGTCGTGGAAATGCCATATCAATAAATACAAACCGGCCAAGGGCGTATCGGACCACGCACAATGAAGAGTTCCGTAGTTGGAATGAAATTATCCCAAAAACAAACTTAATATTGTAGTTGAAAAACATGTTCTCTCATACATCTTAACAAGTCACGGTCCGGTATCCAGCATAGGTCTTTTGCGTTTTACGTAATATTTAGTCATTGCAGATGCCTACCCCTTTGCAGTTTATAGGTACCAATTCATCTATTTATATCCAAACGTTATGCTTTAGATCACTGGACACCATTCTTTGAACATCTAAAAGAAGCCTGGGAGAAGAGAGACCACCCTAATATGCTGTTCTTATTCTACGAAGAGCTTTCAAAGGTAAGTTTTATTAACCTGGTTATTTTTCAGAAGCATAGAATGATAATAAACTAAATATACTGACATCAAAAACAAATCACTGCTGCTCAACGAACGCGAGGCCGTAGGTTCGATTCCCAGGACAGGCAGTGTTGGGTTTTTTCAACAAAAAAGGACCGACTGATCAGTGCATTCTCGGTGAATGACAATAGGCTCGTTCCTATTATATAAGACGTAACATATCTGAAAAACTGTAAGTGTACTTTACACTTCTGCATAACTTTTCGGGGAATACAGACGCTGAAGAAGTACCTACTGTAACTTCAGCAGCGGTGGCGTAACTACTTAGGTTGAAAGTGGTACAGTCAGTTCGTGCTCGGGCCCAAAGGTCTGCTAAGCCAACAATGAACCGGCCCAGAGTCTCAGTCGGCAGGAGGATTTTAGGATAACATAAAAAATATAATGCTAAAAAGATAGCACATTCCGAGGGGCCTCGCGCGTCCGAAGTTTATACAGCTTTCCTGAACTCATGAAAATTATTTGGCTAAATGGTCAAAAGGAAATCTAACCAAACGAATTCGAGATGTTGTGCTAAAATTATTCAAGCTCACTTTTCTCGCTCTTGCAGCACAGGTTCTCTTAAATATTAAACTTTACTACCTCTGTCGACAAAGTAACTCTTATTTCTGTATCTATGGTCTAAAGAAAATCTATCCCATCAGTGGTGGGGTGCTAAAATTGTATTATGTTTTGTAGTTATTCTTATAGGAACCTATATCACTGAAAAATCATGAATCCCAAAAACAGCATAGTTCCATACTAGATATGGGGGACAGTTCTTATCTGTTTAGCCTATGTGCCAGGGCCCGGAAATAATTCCTGGATCCACCCTTGAATACAGGTGTGATGTTTGTTATTTAGTAAAAGGTGTATTATTTCTTTCTCAGGACCTGCCAACATCCGTTCGCCGTGTAGCCAAGTTCTTCGACAAAGAGTACACAGATGACCAGATAGATCGCCTGTGCGACCACCTCTGCATCGACAATTTTAAGAACAACAAGTCTGTCAACTATGACGTCATGAAAGTGCTCGGGATACAGATACCCGGCGAACAGGGTTTTATCAGAAAAGGTACGCTACGAAGTCGAACCTTGACTTTCTCTTTAGGAGATAACCTTGTTCTATGAATAAATAAGTACGACTCGGACTCACCCACGAAGGGTTCCGTACTACCGTACAACATTTAATAATATATTCTAAAAACGCTGAAAAAACAAGTTTCTTGTATGGGGGACCCACTTTTTTTTATTTTTTTTATAGCCGCCCACACTGAAAATTGCAAGTGTCTATCTATTATGGTCCAAAAGTCACAGACGCCCTGTGATTGACAGACGGACGGGCGAACAGCGGAGCCTTACCCAAAGGGTCACGTCGGCACCCTTTGGGTATGGAACCATAAACAAAAACATTTCATGTAAAATAGGTTGCCAGGACTTACATAACACTTTCACTGTTACAAAATTATCAGATCTAATGTAGACCCGAACCCCTAGCTCTAGAAGGCGCTACTCTAAAAACCTTACATCTTGGTCCAAAAAATACGGCTTGGCCGATTTGCGGCTATCGCAAAGACACTCCTATGGACTTATGGTATGAAATTAAGTCACTAGTCTTTAATGATGAGTCATGCAATAGTTTAATGGAACGGCCAAGCCACTCATTTTGAGCAAGATGTAAGATTTGTAGAGTAAGGCCCCGTAGAGTTAGGGCCTTGGTTCTACATTAGATCTGTTAACTTGTTAACAGTGAAAGCGTTATGTAAGGCCTGCAAACCTACTTTACATGAAATGTTTTTGGTGGGATTAAAATTATTTTTGTAAGGTGCTCTATTTCTTTTTATTTTGGCGGTGGTACTCTTATTACACAGACATGTTAAAGTCATAAGCATAGCTCGCAGTTCTAGCATAGTCCGGTAAAAAAGCATTTCTTGCACGCCTGAAAGAAAGAAAGAAAGAAAGAAAATACATTTATTTGCGGTAAACATGACGCAAAGAAAAAACACACAAATACAAAAAATAACGAGTTGGGGAAAAATATGCGTCACATACACGCCAAACGGCAACCGCTCAGCATAATGCTACGACCCTATGCGAGACAGAGCCCCAGCGCTGGTTTTCAGCGATAGCCGGCGCTGACGTGATGACGTCAATCAGTGCAGCATACGAAAATTAAAAATAAACATTAAAATAAGAAATAAAATAAATACACTATAACCTAGTTCAAAAAGTATATAAACATAATATTTATAACGTGGTAAATTCCGGGGAAACGACTCATGCGCCGCCGGGCTTTAATGATCTGTGCGCGCAGCTGTCATAAAACTGTAGGTTTGACATTTTGACTTATTGATTAAGCAATAAATATTATAAAACATGGCGCATTATGTAATGAATGTTATGATAGAATTTGCCTGCCTGTTTATTTGCCTGCAGTTACTTTCTTCATAGCCAAGGAAAAGAGTTTCTTCTTTGTTGTTTATGTGCATGCTTATCTAGCTTTCTTAACAAATGGAATTAGGTATACCGATTATCCGTAACAAATACGGACTTGTACCTCACTTTAAGGGAATTGGAGGTTAGAAGTAACAAACTTCTTATTTTTTGTTGTTTGTGTGCAAGTCCTAGCCTGCATACCAAATTTCAGCTTTCTAAGATTTCAGGATGTACCCTAGAGGTTTTATTTTGTATACAGATCTGCACCCCCTATTTCGAAAATTGGGGGGTATAAGTAATAAACTTATTTAAAAAAATTAGTTGTAAATTGTGTGAAAATCCTAGCCTACATACCAAATTTCAGCTTGTTAGGACTTCGGGAAGTGCTCTAGAGGTTTTGATGAGCGAGTAAGTGACTCAGTCAGTGACGAAATTGACTTATTTTATATATTATTAAAATCGAAACCATAAAAGTTAGATACATGAAACTAAGTGTGTTTGATAAGTCTGCTAACTACGTTTTATCCTGAGAATTTGAGCTCTTTAGCATTATCCAGGCCGAAACTATGAGGGTATGAAAAAACGACGAAACACTTCCAGAAAAGGTAGTGCCCTGCTTTTGTTTTGGCTCGTCTTGGTCGGGCTTTTACCATGACCCCAGATCCGAAGAACAAACTTGCATTATAGTTATAAAACATGTTCTCCCATACATTCCAACTCCAATTTTATTCTAAAACACGTTGCATAATTAGGCCTGGTCTGTCCGTAAAAGGAAACAGTCATTTGTTTACTATCGGTTCATAAAAATCTTTTGTTTACAAGTCGTGTATAAGTGTCTAAACACACTATGCGGAAGATCCGCGACGAAAGACCCGCGGCTGATTTTAAAACATTTAGCGACATTCAAAAACATGTTTTTAAATGTTTTTTTTTTTTTAAGTCGATCGACGTGTACGCTATAACGCAACGTAGTTTTGGCATAATGTATCGTCAGTAATTCAAATAGCATTGCAGGCGTAATCATGCCGAACTTCCGTCGCGGATCTTTTCCGCATAGTGTGTTTAGACACTAAGTTCCGGGGCGCCCCGTGGCGCGCCGACAAACAATATACCGGGACAATTCAGTGGTTATAAGTTTTCCTGTAATCTGTTAGTAAAGAACTAATTTCTGTATTTATTTAAAATTTTAGGCTCAGTAGTTTCGGAGATAAGGGGGGAATGGTAAATTTTCTTATATTTTATTAAATAAGTTCAAAATTGTTTATTTTAAAATTATACAAAAAATATATTTGAGACTAGTTTGAGACCCTCACAACAAGTCCTTTCATTCGATATGTCACAAGGTACAGATCGCAAAACTTTTGTTTTTAATTTTTTAGCTTGCCTCCCAAAAGTGACCCACATATTCAAAATTCATTTATTTACGTGAAAACCGTGTTTAGGTCACAGAAATTCATGTGTACCAAATTTCAACTTAATAAGTCCAGTAGATTCGGAACAAATTGACTGTGACAGATGGACAGACAGTTAGACACACGAGTGATCCTACAAGGGTTCCGTTTTTTCATTAGGACGTACAGAATCCCTTAAACTATTTGTTAACATAGGTGTTTATAAAATACAGATCTTAGCTTAGATGAAATAGAGCGCTATGTTATGCCATGAGGCGTACAAACATAGTGTTCAAATTTCAATTAGTAGTAGTAGTTATTAGTAGTAGTTATTAGTATTAGTAGTGTGTGTTTTAATTTTCCCCCAACTCGTTCTTTATTGTGTTTGTGTGTTTTTTCTATGCGTCATGTTTACCGCAAATAAATGAATTTTCTTTTTTACTTTTCTTTCTTTCTTTACAAATTGATTAAAAATTATTTCAATAAAAATGTAAATTTAAAAATAGGTACGATTAATGACAATTATTTTAAGTCACTCTAATAGATCGGTATTTAATGAAAAAGACAAAATATAAAACAATATATGCCATTCCAAATTAATTTGTCATCTAAGTATTCGTCAACAGCACAATAACATTTATCAACAAGTAGTTTTTTTTTTTTTTTTGTTTAATGTATTAAATTTAATGTTTTATGTCGTCGGGAATTTTATTGTAAATACGTGGGGACATACCCAGAACACTATTTTTTATTAATGCAGTTTTAAATTTACTATTATATAAGGAATTTTTGTATTGACTACGAATGGGAACATCTCGTATCGTTGATATTTTTTCTAAGAGGTTTAGATTTAGTTGGTAAGTTTAGTTTTAGGTTTTGACGAAAATATTAGTTTCTAATATGTAGTTCAACGAATGTAAGAATTATCAAGAATTTAAAGTGAGGTGCACAGCTATCATCTGTTTTCAGACCACACATGGCTCATATACATCTTTTTTGTGCCCTAAATATTAATAATTTATCGGAAGAATTGCCTGAAAATATAATTCCGTATCGTAGACTCGAAGCTACTAGACCGTGATAGGCAACCATTAACGCATTTCTGTTTACTTTTTTCGATAGTTGGAAGAGTGCATAGGCAGTTTTTTTTACTTTTTGTTCTATATGTGTTATTCAATTAAGGTGGTTATCAATATGGATACCTAAAAACACAGTTATTTTTACCTATTCTATTTCGTTGTCGGTATAGTTAACACAATGTTTGGTATATTTACTTTCTTGTGAAAATGCATTACTTTGTTTCTCTTACGGTTAATTAATAAATTATTCATATTAAGCCCATTAATTATGTCAGTAAGTGTATTGTTAATGTCAAATTGATATGTATTTAATTTTTTTTCATTTACTATGGCAGTGCTATCATCTGCAAACAAAATCATTTGTTGTTATGTCACTTGTGGAAACTCGTTAATGTAAATGAGAAATAGACGTGGCCCAAGCACGCAACGTTGCGGTACTCCATATTTTATAGTCCTGAATTTGGACAGATATGTTCGTTCTAATTTTGTCTTTGAGCACACTCTTGTGATTTCAGCACATTGTAATCTGTTGCATAGATATGATTCCAGTAATCTTAAAAAGTTACCTCTGATGCCGTAGCTGTGTAATTTATCTAAAATTATTTCGTGATCCACATAGTCAAAGGCTTTAGTCATGTCTGTGTAAATGGCGCAGATGGGAGTCTTTTTTTTACTTTTGTTGCATGTGTAACACTTGAAACTGAACACATTTATTGTGCAGTAGTGTTCAGTTAACGTGTTGATATCTAGGCGTGCAGTGTTCGTTAGAATCATCAAATTATTATTTACTTTTGTTGTTTACAATTTTGTTTCTTTCTCTAGGCAAAGCGGGAGGTTGGCGCGACCACTTTGATGAGGAGATGACTCAACAAGCCGAGCGATGGATAGAGAACAATCTGCGAGATACTGACCTGCGCTTTCCACACATGAAACTTTAAATTAAAATATTAGCTTAGAAATAAAATAACATAAAAGGGTGATAAACATTTATTTAAGTAATATACTATGTTCCAGTTTTCTTTGTAACACCATATATTAAGTATACATGGATATTGAAAATTTTATAAGAAAGCACTAGTAATAAGTAAACTATGCTATGTATTCTAATTGTTTCAATACCATTCACTGTGTCCGGTAATAAAAATTTACCCATATATAGAACAACGTCTCAGTCCTTCGTCGCATTTTATTTAAATAATACGATTATACAAAGTAAATAAATTAAAAGTATGATTTAATCAATCATTCGTTGGTAATATAAAATTCTAAAACAGACTTATAATCATTATAACGGATAATAACCGTTTAAAGCCGGATCGGGGCGAGCGGTCGCGTTCGTCCGACCGCTCGCTCCGCTCCGCGTACAACGAATCGGCAACATACTACACGTCCATAAAAAGGGAATCTACCAATAATATAAAATTGAAAGCAGACTCCCGCACTTAATGACTCGCCGCCTCAAACGACGTTAAAACTGTCATACACATAAATAAAATCACAAAATTGAAGCGGAAATAATAGGAAGCGTTTTTGTTGCGTCGTGCCTACGCGATGAAGTCAGGCAGCAGAGCGTTGTCCGCAGCCGGCGGGCTCGGCGGCGGCTTGCTGAGCGCGTCGACGTTGGACAGGCCGTACGCCACCACCTCCTTCTTCACTGCGTCTGCGGTACTCTTTGTCACCGCTGTCTTCTGGCCTGTGTTACATGACTGAAATGAACAACGATCCATGTAGGGTAGGTGATAAACGCAAGTATTATATAAAATACGTCACAGACAAGCTCAAAGATATCATATACCTGAAATGTTCAGAACCAGAAATAGGCATGGTGGAGGATCAGATGGAAAAACAAATTGACCAAACGATGGTTGGGAAAAGTTTTTGCATAGGCGTAATATCAATTGGAAGAGTATTCTAGGCTCACCTTCGGGAGAGCAGACCTGGGCGACGCGGCCTTGACTGTGATGCGTTTGTTGGCGAGATCCTTGCTCTGAATGTCCAGTAGATCGTGCCGCCGGCATCAGTTTAAAAAAATCTATTACTTTAACAGCACCACGTCCACAGCAACTACAATCAATTGCAGTGGACTTCGATGGTGTACTTGGCATGGTCCTTTCGATCTCTTTGCTTGTTTGCTCTGTTAAAGTTAATGATTGTTCAGTTTCTCTCTGCTGCTGGTAATCCTGAGTACTACGTCATCATCATCGCCGTCGTCAATGAAAGTCGAGCTTTGGGCTTTGGCCCTAAAATATACTTTTGAATTAGTTATAAAATAATTATATACTTTATTTTTCTCAACTCAATTACTCTGTTAGTTTTATAACATAATATATTAATCTATAACTACAGTACTGTCATATTATTGATTAATTAGCTAATAAAACAGGCTCATTTATCCATTTATCCATAGCGATTTTTTGCAATCGACGTCTTCTCAGTTCGTCAGCCGCAACCATATCAGTCTTGTCTAGGTAGGACTGCTCCATCGTCAAAGCCGAATAACTTGGCTATTGGTTTAAATTTATGCCTTGTGCCGCGAATGCACATGCTAGTGGCACGGATTATTGAGATGATGATTCTTGATCTTAGCCAACCCATCACTACGCTAAAGGACCTATTCCAGCGGTCAGCGATTGCAGCTCCAAGATGTTTTGCGAAGGTAGAAATTGTGGAGCGAAGACTCCATCAACGAATGCAACAAGGGGGTGAATGTCGCATGTCGCATTTCACAAGCGTTTGAATATTTACTTATTTTTTCTTCTTCGACGGATTTTAGTACAAAGGCGAAAGGGCGTGAAACATAAGAAGGAGCGTCAGTGTCTACGACACGAATATTAAATAACGTCTAGGTACCTCTGAGCATCCCAAACGCCCCGGCAAGAAAGGTCTCCACGTAGTCCGCGTAGTCCACGTAGTCTCATTACATTTCCCCATGCATGTTGACATAAGTCACAAAATAAATTTCTAGTTTAATTATGACGACGTTTTATTAGACCAACCTTTTTTACAACATGGAGCATGATCAACGGTGAATTCATCGAAGCCTCAGCCGTCACATGATTTTGGCATAGAGAGTAATCTGTGATAACGTAATGCAAGTGCGTCTCTGAACTCTAATAGGGATAAATCGAATTGGTCTTTCTTAGTCGGTACGATAGATAGCCAGTTTGAGGATTTTGTTCAAATTTTTATCGAAATTGATCATTCAAACTTTTTAGTTATCTATACGAGCAATCTAGTAATTGTGTCATTTGATGAGTTACTGAAGATATCACAAGAATTTTCGCAATTTCGCGATTTCGAATACCTATTTTAATAAAACACAATGTAAAATGTTATATTATTACTGATTTTGATTAAATAAAATATAAAAAAGGAATTATTTGTTTTATCCGGATAGTGAAACTAAACACAGGGTGCGTCTCATGACCGGGTTCTGACCCTGGTGCGGCAGGAGCTGGCTGCCTTCCAGAGCCGATTTTCCGCTCTGGAGGCCGTTGTCCTGCGCCCCCCGCTAGCGGCGAGCCGGCAGGTATCGTTTGCCGCCGCTGCGGCCAAGCCAGGAACGGCAGGGCGGTCGAAAGGCGGGCCAGCATCAGATCCCGCGAAGCCGCCCCTGGCTAAGTCGGCACCGCCCAAACCCAAGAAGGGTGGGGTGGCTACGCAGGCGGCGAGGGCCCCAGCCCCGGCGGCGAGGGCTCCAGCTCCGGCGGCGAGACGGCCGCCCCCCCCGCCTCCTAATGCTCCTCCGGCTGACGCCGAATGGCAAGTGGCCGGGGAGAAGAGGAAGGCGGGTAAGGCATCTAGGGCGGCCAAAAGGAGGGAGAGGCGGCAGCGGCGCAAGGAGCGAAGCGTCGCGGCTAGGCTCCGCGCCCCGAAGTCCGCAGCTGTAGTGATTACACTACAGCCGGAAGCGGAAAAGAAGGGCGTGTCCTACCGCGACGTGCTCACGAAGGCGAGGGCGGCGGTGAACCTGCAGGAGCTGGGCGTCACCAATGGCATCCGGGTGAGGGTCACTGCGACCGGGGCCCGGATGCTAGAGGTGCCCGGTGCGGCGAGCGGCCCGACCGCTGACGCCCTGGCCGAAAGGCTCAGGGCGTCCCTAAATGCGGACGAGGCCCGAGTGTCCAGGCCCACCAAGTGCATCGATATGCGCATTCTGGGCCTGGACGACTGTGTGACGGAGGCTGAAGTGGTGGCCGCCGTCGTCAGGACTGGGGGTTGCTCTGCCGAACAGGTGAGAGCGGGCACCATCCGTCCTGACCACAAGGGGATGCGAGCCGTTACGGTGAGCTGCCCCGTGGCGGCGGCCAGGAAAGTCGCCGGGGAGGGCCAAAGGCTCATGGTGGGCTGGGTTTCCGCGCAGCTGAAACTGCTTGAACCCAGACCTCTGAGGTGCTTCCGCTGCCAAGTGGGCAACCACGTGGGAGTGCAATGCACCTCGGAGGTGGACCGCAGCGATCATTGCTTCCGCTGCGGTCAGCCCGGTCACAAGGCCGGCTCGTGCAACGCCACGCCGCACTGCTTTTTATGTGCGGCAGCTGGCAAGCCGGCCGATCACCGGGCTGGAAGTAAGGCCTGCGCTCCACCCGCCAAAGCCAGGGGCAGGGGCAAGCCCTCCGCCACCGCCGTCACTGCCGCACCCGCCGCCACTGCCGCCGCCGCTGCCGCCCCAATCGTCGTAGCCGCCGCAAGCACAGCGGCAGGGCCCTCACAGGGGGCTCGGGAGGGGGCTGATATGGAGTGCCAATAATGGCCCCATTACGCCTCCTCCAGGCGAACATCAACCACTGCGCCGCTGCTCAGGATCTGTTGCTCCAGAGCATGGCGCAGTGGTCGATCAACATCGCCGTGGTCGCTGAGCCGTACTTTGTCCCGCCCAGGGATGACTGGGTGGAGGACCTGAGCGGCTCAGTGACCCTCATTTCGTCGGCCGCCGCCGGTACCCCGTCGCTTGAGGCAGTCAAGAGGGGACGGGGTTGCGTGGCAGCACGGTTCGGGGAGATTGTTGTGGTAGGGGTATACTTCTCCCCGAACCGAACTCTCGCCGAGTTCCACAACTCCCTTGCGGAGTTGAGAGTCGTCGTCGTCGGGTACCATACCCTGCCCGTGCTCGTACTCGGGGACTTCAATGCCAAGAACACGGCTTGGGGTTCCCGGTACACGGACACACGGGGCAGGATGGTGGAGGACTGGGCTCTGGAGACAGGCCTGGTCGTCCTAAACCGGGGTTCTGTCCCCACGTGTGTGCGGATGCGGGGCGAGTCAGTGGTGGACATCTCGTTCGCCAGCCCCGCTCTGTCACCGCGTGTCATTGACTGGCGCGTTATGGAGGGGGTGGAGACGTACTCCGACCACCGGTACATCCGGTTTGACGTCTCCGCCCAAACCTCGAGCGCGCTGGTCCGACAGGCCCCGAGTGGTCCGCGGTGGGCGCTGAAGAAGCTGGACCGGGAGCTCCTCCTGGAAGCCTCGATCGTGCAGGCCTGGGTGTCACCACCGGACAGGCCTGCAGACATCAACGTCGAGGCGGAGTGGTTCCGGGAGGCCATGTCCGAGATTTGTGACGTGGCAATGCCCCGGGTCCAGCCCGGACGTGCCTGGCGCCAGGTGTACTGGTGGTCGCCGGAACTGACGTCTCTGCGCGAGGCGTGCGTTGCCGCGCGACGCTTGTACACCAGGCACCGCAGGCTCCGTATCCGCCCTTCGGATACGGAAGCCATTCAGGCGGAGCTGTACGAGGGTTACTGAGCGGCGAAGACCGCCCTCCGAGCGGAGATCCTGCGGGCCAGGGGACTGGCCCGTGAGGAGTCGCTGGGGACTCTGAACAGGGACCCGTGGGGACGCCCATATAAGGTGGTGCGGGAGAAACTCCGCCCATGGGCTCCCCCGCTGACGCAGAGTCTCCGGCCCCAGCTCGTGGAGGGCGTGGTGAGCGCTTTGTTCCCTTCGCGGGGGGAGCATACTCCCCCGCCCATGGCTCCGCCTCCTGCGGTGCCAACTGCGGACCACATGACCGACGATGACGACGTTGCTCCTGAGGTGACCGAGGTAGAGTTGAGAGCGGCGGTACGCAGGCTGAGTGCCAAAAATACCGCCCCAGGACCCGACGGCTTACCGGGAAAAGCCTGGGTCCTGGCCTCGGAGGCTCTCGGGCCTCGACTAAGAGGGCTCCTAAGCGCATGCTTGGAGGAGGGCCAGTTCCCACTTCGTTGGAAGACGGGGAAACTGGTCCTCATTAAGAAACCGGGGCGCCCGGCGGACTCTCCGTCCGCTTACCGGCCCATCGTGCTGCTCGACGAGGTGGGCAAGCTCTTTGAAAGAGTAATTGCAGACCGCCTCGTCGGGCAGCTGGTGCGGGTGGGGCCGGATTTGGCGGAGAGCCAGTTTGGTTTCCGCAGGGGGCGCTCCACGGTGGATGCCATCATGCGCGTGCGAGCCCTCACGACGGGGGATGCTGTGGCCCGGGGTGGGGTCGTCTTGGCGGTGTCTCTAGACATCGCCAATGCCTTCAATACCCTGCCCTGGAGTTGCATCCGGGAGGCATTCCGGTATCACCGGATGCCGACCTATCTCTGTCGTGTAGTCGAGGCCTATTTGGCGGATAGAGCAATTATCTACCCCGGTCACCAGGGAGAATGGAACCGGCGAGAGATGTCGTGCGGTGTCCCACAGAGATCGGTCTTGGGGCCGCATCTGTGGGACATCGGGTACGACTGGGTGCTGCGCGCCGACCTCCCTAGCGGCGTCAGCGTGGTGTGCTACGCTGACGACACGCTGGTCCTGGCGCAGGGGAGGTCGCACCAGGCGGCGGCCGAACTAATGACACGCGGGGTTGCGACAGTCGTTGAGAGGATCCGGCAGTTGGGACTCGAGGTGGCCTTGCACAAGTCCGAGGCCATGTGTTTTCATGGTCCTCGGAACGCGCCACTGTCGGGTTCCCAAATAACGGTAGGAGGGGTTCACATCGGCGTCGAGTCGACGATGAAGTACCTGGGACTCGTCCTCGACAGCCGGTGGAACTTTGTCGAGCACTTCCGACGTTTGGCTCCCAGACTGCAGCGGGCCGGGGCTGCTTTGAAGCGGCTCTTGCCCAATCTGGGGGGGCGAAACGCCTCCTGCCGGAGGCTCTACGCGGAGGTCGTGCGGTCCATGGCCCTTTACGGGGCACCGGTGTGGGCGGGTTCGCTAAGGCTCCGGCCAGCCCGCCGGTTGAAAGCGTCCCAAAGGGTCATGGCCATCCGGATGGTACGGGGATACCGCACGGTCTCCTGCGAGGCGGCGAGCCTCCTTGCCGGATTGCCGCCGTGGGATCTGGAGGCAAAGGTCTTCGCGCACGTTTGGGAGTGGCGCGAGGAGGCGAAACGCCGGGGCGTAACTCCGCTGCCGCGAGAAATCACGGCACAGCGGACAGAGCTCCGGCGGGTTCTCATGGCGGCATGGGGAGTGCGACTGTCGCAACCCAGCGCAGGGCACGCCACAATTGCGGCGGTAAGACCCCTCTTTGAGGAGTGGCTTGAGAGGCGCCACGGCGTCCTCACCTTCCGCCTGACGCAGGTCCTCACCGGACATGGCTGTTTCGGGAGGTTCCTGTTTCGGATAAGGCGGGAGGAAACGCCCGGGTGTTATCATTGCGTGGATCGACCGGAGGACACGGTGGAGCATACGGTGGAGGTCTGCCCGGCTTGGGCGGAGCACCGCCGTGTCCTCGTGGCGGCGATCGGCGGCGGCGACCTCTCGCGTCCGGCCCTGGTTCAGGCCATGGTACGGAGCGAGAGGGAATGGGAAGCCGTCACCTCCTTCTGCGAAGCAGTAATGCTCGCGAAGGAGGAGGCGGAGCGCGAGAGAGAGAGGCAATCTCTGCGCCCTCGCGCCCCTAGCCGCCGCAGGAGGAGGAGACACCCTGGGCGTCGGGAGTCGATTGCCGACTCCCGGCCACCGTAGGCGCGGGCTTGCGGACGGCGAGCAATGGGCAGCTCGCCGTCCGGTAAGGACCAGGCCCGGGTCGACGGCGCGTCGTGTTCCACGCGCGCCTCAAAGAGATGTCAGCACCATTGACGGGGTCCGATAGGACCGATGCCTGCCGGGGCTGCGGATTGTTCGAAAGAGTTACCGTGGCCCTGGCGCACAGGCAACTGAAGGAACACGGGTGGGTTTTAGTCAGTAAGAGTCTGACACGCCCTTCCGCTCCGCCCAGAGCGGGAGACGTCATTTGATGATTTAGCACCCAAAAAAAAAAAAAAAAAAAAGGGTGCGTCTCATATCATATAAAGTTATTTGGTATTTTCTCATTTCAATAACGTTCACAAGAATATAATAAACGTGAGATATGCCAACTCTTGATATAATTTCTTTACATATAACATTTATATACTCTAAAACTTATTTCGTATAACGTTATTGGATATAACGATTTTAATCAAAAATCATTAGGTCAATCGTTTAAAATATATATCGATACCATCATTATGGTCAACACCCTAATTCAGAGCAATCCGACTCGGATAGGTTAGGTGAGAAGGCTAAGGCGGGAGCGGAGCGGAGCTCTCGCCTTAGCTTTCGTGGTAATTTTTTTTATAACTTCCTCTGTCAAGCTATCTTGGCAGGTGGTAATCAGTTACTAGGTGAATCTACTCAGGCTACTAACTATGATAGAAATTACAACAAAAAAAAACTTTAAATTATTTATTATACAAAAAGCTTGCTCAGTTAAATAAATTATTATTTAACTGAGCAAGATTATGCACACAAAGTGACAACTAACAATGATATTTGTACAAAGGCTACAACTTATCAATAAAATTAGACTAAGTTATAATGTGTATATATTCAATTTTGCTTTGTGTTTTTAACTAGGCGTTTTTATCATATTCGTTTATAGGTTTTATGTTTTTTGAGTGGTACATCAAACGATTTTATATTCAATGTATGTTATGCTTATTAAAATTTGCTATTTTAAAATTATATCAATCATTTATTATATTAACTGATCACTATAATAAATAAAATTATAGATTCAGTTGTTTTAACTTGTAAATATTACGATTTTGTAATTATATTATATATTACTTACCCCTAAAGATATCTGGATATTATATTTGATGGATATCCGGATAGCATGCCCTAGTCAAGTGCGAGTCTAGGAATGTATTAATCACTCAGCACATTCAAGTTTATATTTTCTGTCTAAGTAAATATTGATGTTTGCTAATGAATTCAGTAGACAAACATGTGTGACTACATATTTACCGTGTCTGCGCCAATCAAGTCGACATCATGTTAATCTTTACTCGAGACAGACGTAATTAGGTTATTAGTTCCCCATTTACTTAGTTAAATAATAATAAATAAAAAATCCATTTATTTCAATCTTTAAACAATTAATTTTACATCTTACCAGTGTATTTTCAGTAATTAAGTGTAATTTTTAGAAAGATATGTCTATAAGATGCTATGGGAAGAAAGGGAGGGCCTATTGAGATGTCGACTAATAGAGAAGTGTGCAACAAAAAGACATGCCGACCCCAAATGAATTGGGATAAGAGCAGGAGAATGTTGATGATGATGTTGATTAGAAAGATCAAGACATCGTTTATTTCATACATATTCATTTTGCATTCCTTACATTTCACAATTCTAAAACTTATGTAATATAACCATGATAAATTACATTTTTGAAAAGTCTTTATAAAACAAAATTTTGACTAATACTTCCTAACAGACTATTCCTGACGAACAACTATCACTGTAATAATATAACAGTAGATTGTAACACACGGGATATCGAAGTGGGGGTATGCGCCATAGATAATGTAGAAACAGTGATTGGCGAATCTAATATAGTCAACAATTTTGGACTTGACCATATCCAGAAAACAATTCAAAGTCAAATCAAAGTCAAATCATTTATTTCAAATAGGCACATAAAAGGCACTTTTGAACGTCAAAATTTACAAAAAAATAGAATTGATTCTAGTTGCCCCTTCCAAAAGGTAGTTTCGTATGGAGAAGAATGGGCAAGAAACTCCACCGTTACTCTTTTAAAATATTTTACAATATTATGTAAGTTTACATTAATTATGTAATCATATGTGAACACGATGCACCTAGAATAAAATTACTATACCACAATAGGTAAAAAGAATTAAACATAATGCAAAGGCAGGTAAATTAATTATGTGATAGATACATGGTGCTCACATATTTACAAATATTGAAAAGTAGATGATGTTTCCAAAATTTTAACAAGTAATAATTTAGTGTGTGAGTTAAAGTAGTTAAGTACATAATGTAACAATCAATGTCATAAAAATTATAAATTATACAATTAAAATAGCAACCAGTTTGATTTTGTCTAGTAGTCTAATTGTTTTTATTGTTGTAGTTATTTTTGTTTAACCTATTTATATAATATACATTATATATTACTTATTATTATGACCTTACATATGAAATTGGCGGTTTATCCATATAAAAAATGTGTTGCTTTTTCCATAAAAAGCAACACATTTTTTTTTAAATAAATTTATTTTAATTATTTAATCAATGAATGTACATGTACCATTGTTATCTATGCACTTTCGCCATTTTACATGTAGTTCAATGATTCCTTTGTTGAAAAAATTGTGAAGGGGGTTTTGACTGCCACATCGGAATGTTTTTTTTTTTTGCCTTGCAAGAAATTGTCCAAGTTCCTGAAAAAGTGGTAATCTGTTGGAGCAAGTACCGGGGAGTATGGTGGTTGTTCGACACATTCCAATCGCAGTTCCTCTAATTTAGCGACCGTATGCAATGTATTTATTTAATTAACTATATAATTTATTTAACTTGTAATATTTGTATGTATGTATGTACTCGTATGTTCGGGCCAAATCTTTCAAGCTGAATTTAAACCACTTCCTCTTGTCCTACGGAGTTGAAATTTCACACGTTGATTCTGTATCGAAGACAATGCATTTTTATGATGCATGAACTGATTCTACACCCAGGATTGGCATCAGACGAAGGAACTCCTTAACGGACAACGGTACAGATACCAAAATTTAATATACCTACGTATTTAATTATGGTAGTTCCTTCTTAAGTCCACCATAACCTGGCTGCTGCACACAGGATTGGCTCCAGTCGAGGGAACTTCTCAACGATCAACAGCAGAGACACAAAATTTTATATACGCATACAATTATGATAGCTCGTTCTAAAGTTCATCATGATCTGGCTGCTGCACCCAGGATTGGCTTCATATGAGAGATGTCCTCAACTGTCAACAGCACAGGTACGAAATTTTGTATAAGTACTCATTACATTATGATAATAGCCCGTTCTAAGTATGGCATGACTTGGACATGACTTGGTAGGCAGAGAGGTTGTGCTGTTGCGCCTGAAAGTAAATTTAAAGCGGCTGATATAAAAGTTCCACTGTTTATCTCAAATGTTAGTAAAGATACGTGTGAAAATGACATTATTAACTACATTAAGGAAAAAACAAATGTTATTGTATCTCTAAAAAAGATAAACATGATGCAGACTAAAAGGTATAATGCCTATAAATTGTATGTCTCCAAGTATAATTTAGAATTATTCTTGGATGATAATTTTTGGCCTAACGGAATAACGTTCAGGCGTTTCGTGCATTTTATGTACAAAACAAAAACGGGAGCAAGTTAATTAGTGTACCAGTATGGATTTAAATCTTAAACAGTATCTTAATTTGATTAATTTTAATTGTAAATCAGTCAAGAGGTCTATTGACAATATAAGAGACATTTGTGAAATGGGTGATCTGGTGGCACTCCAGGAGACGTGGTTGCTTCCCCATGACATATCATTATTGAGAACTATTTCGAATAATTTTGAATACACAGGTAAGTCTGCTGTAGACACTTCTGTGGGCTTGCTGAAGGGGAGACCTCATGGGGGAGTTGCCATACTCTGGAGAAAGGGTATGTTTGATAGTGTTACTGTGGTGCCGTGTGCCAGCACTCGACTGACAGCTATACGAGCTAGTGTTGACGGTCGCTCTATTATTGTTTTTTCTGCGTATATGCCTACTGACTCACCGGATAATCTGCCAATTATGACTGAGGTTTTGGGTGAAATAAGTGCAATAGCTAGTGAGAACTGTGAACCCTTGTTTATTTTAGGTGATTTTAATGCTCACCCTTACGAATTATTTTATAATGAAATGATTAACTTTTGTTCAGATCAGGCCTGGATCTGTGTGGACTTGGAAAAGTTAGGCTAGGTTAGGTTAGGTTAGGCTCACAGAATAATACTTACACTTTTGTTAGCGAGGCTCATGGCTGTAGGCGATGGCTGGACCACTGTGTCGTATCATTGTCGGCCTGGCGAACCGTAGTTGAGGTACATGTCATTGAAGATGTTTACTTGTCGTCAATCATTTACCTTTACTTGTTAGTTGTGACATAACTGTGGTAAGGCCTAGGTTGTTGACAAGCGACTTGCGGCGTGACTCGGTTGTATGGGGGGGGAGACATGAAACACAGATAAAAACTTACCATGACCTATGTAACAATGCTTTTAGAGTCATTGATTTTCCCACTGAATTCACGGAATGCAGTCGTGGGTCATGCAGCTTGGATGACCACAAAATTATCTTGGATGGGTTATATACCAATATTGTGGAAACCCTGAGCAATGCCGCTGTTGGGTCTAGCGGGAAGCGTGTCCCTAAATTAAATAAAAGTAGGCATTTGTGTGGCTGGAATAAGCATGTCCGTGAAGCTCATAGAGTGGCCAGGCTTAAGTTCGAAACGTGGATAGCTTGCAACCGGCCCTCCTCTGGCATTATTTATGACGAAATGCTCGAGTCACGTAAAATATTCGAAAGTCGCTTAAAGTGGTGCCAGAATAATCAGGAGCAGCTTAAGATGGACATTCTGGCTGAACACAGATCGGCAAAGGACTTTTCTAAGTTTTGGAAAGCTACTGAAAAGTTTGAAATTAAGCCTGGCCTCCCGGTGAGCGTGAACGGAAAAAGCGAAGCAGTCCAGATTGCGAATATGTTCAGGGAACATTTTATGGTCCGCTCCCCGCTGGGCCCTTCAGGGTCATTTGTTAGCTCTGAGCCCGGATATGAGGGGGAGGAGTCGCCTGTACATTTTACCGCTAGTCAAGTGAGATGTGTTTTAAAGACAATGACAGGCGGGAAATCTCCTGGGCACGATGGGCTTAGTGTGGAGCTCCCTTCTCGCAGGTGAGCGCTAATTATATGCAATAGTTTTGATAATGTGAAGGGGTAAAGGGATCGTTACGCTTGCACTTACATTAATCGTTTATAGCTACGTTAATTTATGTGTTTACAATGTACCCACTTTAGTGAGACCGGGAACCGTTTTACAACGTCTGCTTCATTGTACGTGTCCTGCGAAACCTAACGCATAGAACCTCTGCGGACACTAGTACGATTCCAATAGAACACGTTCCCTATGCACTAAATAAATGTCTTACTCAATCCTAAAGACAGAGTACTGCGAAGTCCAACTGCCATTGAGTGAGACAAGTGTTGATTAGTTCTAAACGCGTACTAATGTTATTGACACCCTTACGGCGGCCTAGCCCTCTTTTTACTAAGATAATAGAAAACTAGTACAAGCGTACTGTAGACTCAGTCGTGTTTCGTCGTGTTTCGAAGTGGTATTTCGTCACTTCACATTTCCTTAATCTTCCCCATTGAGAGAATGTAGTGCGGTTTTCACCGCAAAAGCATCCATATTGACGTGTCTCGATAAATAGTGTCGATTTAGTAAATGGCATACCATAGTCGGTTGTAGATTTTTATCGAGATACGGTCCCTAGCGTTCTTAGAACGACTACTAATCCAGGTTGTGATTCTGGGTGAAGCCTACCGCCCCTCCCTGGATAAGTGCATGTACCAAGCCTCACGCAAAGTGTTCTGTGGCCAGACCATTTTGGAAGCAGTAATCATCACTAACATTTGATTAATTCATAATGTAATTAGAGATCGGCTTTATAGCCTAGTTTGGTTTAGATTAACTGTATTTACGGTTCTGCCTCCCATAATTATGTGGTGCGTCGGTTAAGAGTCAACAATTGTCAAGAGTTCGGAGCGTTGGTGCTCATTGTCAAGTTTGGCGGTAGGCTTTCTCAGTTTCCCTATAACCAAACGCAAGTGACAAAATCTGTCAAGGTACGGATTAGGAGGTGGTCACTTAATACAAGAGAAAACAGCATTAATTATAAACTACGATACTAAATATTAAAGTTGACACTTACCAAATATCACCTTAGAGGGAATTATACTTACGGAATACTGCACGTATTACCAATTTCACCTCGGGCACAACTCACTGAACTCAATTGTCTAGCGTACACTACGTCGTTCGCTACCTAACGTGGTCTTTAACCCACTATCTACTTAATAAATAATGCTCGGACCCTTACTGTCGTAATGGACTGGCATTCCTTAAGTCTCCTAACTTAACTACCCTGGACTCTAGTGTCTGTCGCCTCTCACGATCTTGATTCAAACTCCTAGACTATCGTGTCTATCACTTCTCGCAATCCTAGCCGAACTGCCATCCCATTCGTTTCTTTCCATCTTCTAATATCCCCACGCGAGCCTCCTGTTTTTTTGTAACATAAACCCAAAATCTCGCAAGTTCGCAGAATATGTTTCTGTAGAATTCCTCCATTGTTTTAAGGGTTCGTTTGGATATCAACTTAGGGCGGCCAGATGTGGATAACCGCCTTGTTTCTTTAGAAATTGTTGAATTATTGCATTCTAACTGACATCAAATATTGCCCTTCGACTAATGGCTGGCATAAGTGGCACCCATTATACAATTTCAAGTTAATAAGTGTTTTTTTATTAATTAGGGTAACATGTCAAACTGACAGATCATAAAATAGAGATTTCATGTGTCTTTAAGAGTCCCGAAATCGTGGGAAAGTTTTAAAACAAATATAATATTTTGTTATTACTTAGGAATAGGTGACAGACAGTCACACCGGCTTACATGGAACACGCCAGTCCTACAGCTCATAATCCTCCGACGAAAACAACAAAACCCAATCACACATCCACATTAAAACCAAAACAGCCAGATCCATCTCCAAATGCAAACGCCAATATAACAACCATTACAAAACTGCCATATACCACTCGGTCTGTCAGACGAGTCAAATTCAAGGATTTCTCCGATTTCTGTTAAATCGATTCATCCTTCTCCGTGGGAGGGTGGTGTGGCGTCGCGTATTGTGTATTTGTGAGTGCACGTTAGAATACGTGGCGTCGCCTGTATTATGTTTATTTAAGTACTTATAAGTTAGGCAGGAACGCACCCTTGTTAAGTGGCAACACTAAGCCAAAATCTGGGGCGCTACCCAAAGCGTTCCTTTGCTTGTCTACTGTTGCGGGACACGGACTAGATTTTAAGTCATTCGTTTATTTTCTCCCTATTAGTTTAATTAGTTATATGGCTGTGCTAAATAGTGTACCCAACTTTAAACTGTAACACGTGTGTGGCAATTATAATATTATTAACTGCAAGTTGGAGTTTTACTTCCGCTCTTCGATCACAAATTCACCTCCAATACGCGTAAGAGGAGACAGGTAACTGCTTTCCACCTATGTCTCCAAACATTTTTCAAAAATGTAATTTATTATGGCTATATTAAATAATAAATACAGCAAGAAACGATGTCTTTCTTTCTAATCAACATCATCATCATCATTCGCCTACTCTTATCCCAATTCATTGCCGGTCGGCGCAACATGTCGTTTTCTTGCATACTTCTCTATTAATCGTCATCTCAGTAGGCCCTCCGTTTCTAGCCATAGCATCTTTCACACATCTTGCTAATCATTATACTGAATTACTAAAAATACACGTTTGTAAGATGTAAAGTTAATTTTTGAATGAATGAAATAAACCACTTTCATATTAATTATATTTAGCTTCATATGTAACTAATTACCTAATTACAATACGTCTGTCTCAAGTGAAGATTCTCATGATGTCAAACTAAATTACGCACACATGACAAGTAGGTAGTCACACGAGTTTGTCTACTGAATTCATTAACAAACATCAATATTTACTTACACAGAAAATATGAATTTGAATGTTCTGAGTGATAAAAAATGTCTACACTCGTTCTTGACAAAGGGCATGCTATCCGGATATTCGTCGAATATATTATCCGGATATCATTAGTTTTACTATCCGGATAAAATCGAATAAAACGGGTATTTGCTTTTTTATATATATTTTTTCATCAAAATGATATAACATTTAAAATAATTAATTTTTGAAATAATATAACATTTTAAATTGTGTTTTAGTAAAATAGGTATTCGCAATCGTGAAATTGTGTAAATTATTGCGATATCTTTAGTAATCTATCTAATGACAGAATTACTAGATTTATCATAAAGATAATAATACAATAATAATAATAAGGCCAGGCTAGTTTTGAGTAAAAATGAGTTAAGCATTTGTAGCCGAACTAGGCAAAACCTGTATTTCGGCTATCAGAGCCAATACCCTTTTTTTTGTCCTAATAAATTAAGGCCCCCAGCTAGGGCTAATAAAACTTACAAACTAGGCGACAACACGCTTATGGCACCTCCTGCGGGGTACGAGCCTCGGCTTAGGGCGTCACTGGGAGAGGGCAGCAAGGGACAGGCTGGATCAGAATTATTATTATTAGGCGACGAATTTAAAGCTACAGGCTCAGGGGCGCGGGCTAGGGCACGCCACAATTGCGGCGGTAAGTCCCCTCTTTAAGGAGTGGCTTGAGAGGCACCACGGCGTCCTCACCTTCCGCCTGACGCAGGTCCTCACCGTACATGGTTGTTTCGGGAGGTTCCTGTTTCGAATAAGGCGGGAGGAAACGCCCGGATGTTACCATTGTGTGGATCGACCGGAGGACACGGTGGAGCATACGGTGGAGGTCTGCCCGGCTTGGGCGGAGCACCGCCGTGTCCTCGTGGCGGCGATCGGCGGCGGCGGCCTCTCGCGTCCGGCGCTGGTTCAGGCCATGGTACGGAGCGAGAGCGAATGGGAAGCCGTCACCTCCTTCTGCGAAGCAGTAATGCTCGCGAAGGAGGAGGTGGAGCGTGAGAGGGAGAGGCAATCGCTGCGCCCTCGCGCCCCTAGTCACCGCAGGAGGAGACACCCTGGGCGTCGGGAGTCGATTGCCGACTCCCGGCCACCGTAGGCGCGGGCTTTTGGAAGGCGAGCAATGGGCAGCTCGCCATCCGGTAAGGACCAGACCTGGGTTAACGGCACGTCGTGTTCCACGCGCGCCTCTAAGAGATGTCAGCACCATTGACGGGGTCAGATAGGGCCGATGCCTGCTGGGGTCGTGGATTGTTCGAAAGAGTTACCGTGGCCCTGGCACACAGGCAACTGAAGGAACACGGGTGGGTTTTAGTCAGTAAGAGTCTGACACGCCCTTCCGCTCCGCCCAGAGCAGGAGAGGTCATTGATGAATTCCCAATCAAAAAAAAAGGGGGCGCGGGCTGGCTCGAGCAAGGTTCGGGGCGGAGCGCCAATCCCGTCGGATCATTTTACATTTATCATAGCCTTATCATTTAGTTTTACAGGATAATTAACAGTAGTGTTATTTTACACATATTATTATATTTTAATTATAATATGTAGAGTATGAATAATAATAATAATAATAAAAAATAATAAAAATTATATTCAAAAATATAAGGTATAAGGTTAAATACAGTTTTCCTTAAATTTATGTCAAGTTCATCCATAATTTGTGCCTGAACTAGGTAATCCTGTGTTTCAGGTGATTGTAGGTAACATTAATTGATTAAATAATCACATATCATATTAGTCTTATTGGTAAATAAATGTAAAAAAGTAGTGTTATAGTATCTTAACTAACTAATTAAAAAATAACAATAATACAAACAATATTTACTTTAGCACTAGTAATAACTTCTCTGTATCTTCATAGGACATTGTTTGAAGAGTTTCCTTAAGGATTTTCTTGCAGTTACTATAATTTAAAGAGTAGACGTTTCCTTTTTCATTTAGCCTGTTATAGAGTAGCGGTCCGAGGTACATATAAAATTTGGCCGTGAAAGTATGTTTTGTACTTTTTTGAGGGCAAACTATATCTTTCCGTCTCCTTTTAGTAAATTCAGTGCTGTATGGAAGTGCTGTGTGTTGTTTTAGTACAGTGCTCATTATAAATAACTGTCGAACTGTTAGTACTTCACAATATTTATACAGGAGGTTAGTGGGGAATAGGAAAGGGCGACAAGTAGCCACCTTAAGAATAGCTCTTTGAGCTCTTTCAATGGGCAATAACAAAGTTTTACTTGCCCCACCCCATGAAGTAATACAGTAAGTCAAAATTGACTGACAAAGGGCAAAGTATACTTGCCTAATTATTTTTGGATTTGCAATAAATCGTAACTTTTTGAATACGTATATCAGCTTACAAATTCTATTATTTAGAGCTTCCATATGTGGTTTGAAGGAAAGGGTTTCATCTATTATTATACCTAGGTATTTTTTTTTATCTGTCGTGATCTCTCACTATGTGGAATGAAGTGGAAATCGTTTAAATCGTACAAAGGCAAATAAAAAAGCTTCAAGTCTCTCTCAGCCCGATTAAAGCACATAATAAATTCCACAAAGAAAGCCCAAAACAACCATTTTATACAGTACGTTATATAACTGTTCACGTTGCGTACAAGGCGACGTGAACAGTTATTAAAAATTCAACAGTAAATCTACCTAAAAGTGAAATTAAAAAATAAGCATCGATGACAAAAATGTTATTGATAATCCCTTAACTATACCAAATTTATTTAACGACTTCTTTATTGATGGCCTGAAAGGACATACTTTAAATAAAAACACAAATATACAAATACCTCGCAATCAAAACTCTATATTCATGAGTCCGACCTGCCCAAGTAAAATTCAATGAATAATAAATAATATGAAAAATACTAGCAGCACCGGATATGACCAGATTTCAACACAAATATTGAAGGTGGTTTCTCTTAAAATTTCTAACATATTGTGTCATATTATAAACTTAGCAATATTTAACGGAGTATTACCGGATAAACTGAAGACTACATTAAAAAAAAAAAAAATTAAAAAAAGACAATAAACTTTCAATGTCTTGTTATCGTCCCATAGCTTTAGTTCCAATATTATCTAAAGTACTTGAGAAAGTAATCCACAACAAATTATACAATTGCTCTGAATCGCAACATCTTCTAACCGAGGAGCAAACTAGGTTCCGTAAAAATAAAACCATAAAGACAGCAGTTTATAACTTCCTCCAGAATGTAATGATTAGTATTGATAACAAAACCCCAGTTTGTGCACTCTACATGGATCTCAGCAAAGCATTTGATTGTGTTAATCATAAAATACTTTTGCAAAAATTAGCCATGTAGGGAGTTCGTGGTAACGTTTTTAAACTTTTTGACTCATACCTAAGCAATAGAAAACAGTATACCCAAATCACTCGAATATACCCAAACATCAACAAAGAGGTTAACATGTATGTGAACTTAGGATTCCCACAAGGAAGTGTTTTGGGACCATTGTTATTTATTATTTACATCAATGATTTACCATTGTATTCAAAGGTAAAAACAGAATGTGACTTGAAAAAGATATTAATGATGCCATCGAAAAAATTATAGAATGGACTACATCTAACATTTTAAAATTAAATTTCGATAAAACTAACTTAATGATATTTCGCACAGTTTAGTGACATTAACATCAAATACTCAAATAAAAAAGTCATATTATAGTCATTCATATTATATTTATGAAATTATTAATTTTGTAAGATCTAACATTATTTTCTTTGAAAAATATACAAGTAAACGACATATTGGTAAAATTTGTTGTCCTAATAATAAAACAACTCTATTAAATAATAGTATATTTTGCACGGCTCCCCATGTATAAAATCACCTTCCTAAATATTTAATGGATGAGGAGGATGGAGGCATCATCGCCTATGTTAAATAAAAAAAATAAAAAGTTTTTTTGATAAATAAAGCATATTACAGTATATCTGAATATTTGCAGTATAAACTATAGAATTTATTTTCATGCTTTATTTTTAAACCAGTTTTATTGATCCGATTTTTTATTTTATTTTGTTTAGTTTCATTTTTTTGTGTTTTCTTTCTATGTACTTTGCATGCCGAAAGGTAAAATCTGGTAATATCAAGACTGTTATACAAATATTACATGAATGTAAAACATCTGCATATTGTTTACCCATATTTGCAAGTAAATGATTTTGAAATTTGGATTTGAATTTGAAGTGTGAGTGTGTGAATAGAAAGAGGGTGTGTGAGGATGTGTGTAGTCCATGAGAAGTTAAATATTTGGAAGTTCATGCCACACGCATGAACTTTCAAATATTCCAAATATTTAATATCTGTGTAAATTTTGTAAGTATCAATCAAACAAGTTAATGCTAAAGATATAAATGATAATGATGATGATAAATATAGATGATAATTCAAACTGCCAGACCATGATTAAAACTAAATGAGAAGAAAAAAAGAAAGCAATGACCCATATAGTCTTTACATACACAATAATTAAAATAATATACTATTTTACAAAATATTCATGTCAATGTATTTATAAAATTCATCAATATCAATGTCAATGTCTCTGCTGCCTGACATTATCGAAAAGACACGACACAACAAAAACGATTCCTATTATTTCCGCTTGAAATTTGTGATTTTCTATAAGTATATGATAATTTTAACGTCATTCGAGGCGGCGAGTCGTTAGATTCGGGAGTCTGCTCCCAATGTTATATTATAGAGTCACTTTTCATGGACGTGTCCGTTGCCGATTCGTTGTACGTGGAGCGGGGCGAGCGGTCGGACGAACGCGACCGCTCTCCCCACTCCGGCTTTAAACGGTTATTATCCATTATAATGATTATA
Organism: Dryobotodes eremita; assembly: GCA_917490735.1. Lineage (NCBI taxonomy): Eukaryota > Metazoa > Arthropoda > Insecta > Lepidoptera > Noctuidae > Dryobotodes > Dryobotodes eremita. The sequence continues at coordinate 16,790,702 of OU823255.1, forward strand.
AGTCTGTTTTAGGATTTTATATTACCAACGAATTATTGATTAAATCTGGCTTTTAATTTATTTTCTTTGTATAACCGTATTATTTAAATAAAATGTGAGAAAGGACTGAGACATTGTTTTATTTATGAGTAAATTTTAACTACCGGACACAGTGAATTATATTGAAACACAATTAGAATAAATAGCATTGTTTGCTTACTGCTAGTGGTTTCATATGAAAGTTCAATATCCATGTATACTTAAAATATGGTGTTACAAAGAAAACTGGAACATAGTATATTACTTAAATAAATGTTTATCACACTTTTATGTTCTTTTCTTTCAAAGCAAATATTTTAATTTAATGTTTCATCTGTGGAAAGCGCAGGTCAGTATCTCGCAGATTGTCCTCTATCCATTGATCGGCTTGTTTAGTCATCTCCTCATCGAAGTGGTCACGCCATCCTCCCACTTTTCCTACAAAAATAAAAAAAGTCAACATCATAAATTAATAGGTATCCAGACCTACCGTACCTATGTTAAGTACGGATCCCTAATGGATATCGCCGACCTCGCAATTCCTTCAGTTTACGCCGAGCGCATAGAAACTGCATCGATGACGTCTGTCCAGCCACGAGCCGCCGACGCATCGAAATTCGACATTAGCAATTAGTTGTTTCAATACATATTTTTGTCATTCCATATTCTAGCATCGAATAGGTTTCACCAATTTAAATTGTAATAATTTCCTTTAAAATAAATTAGTTTTAAAATTACTTTGGCTTTTTTCGGTCCACCGTCTGCAGTTTATCTAATTCGTATATCAACACGTTAACAGATACAATGTAAACTACTTACTGCACAGTGAATGTGTTTAGTTTCAAGTGTTACACGTACAACAAAAGTTAAATACACTCTAGTTTTTATTCATAGAACGAGGTAGGCCTAAATTTATCTCCTAAAGAGAAAGTCAAGTTTCGGTTTTGTAGCGTACCTTTTCTGATAAAACCCTGTTCACCGGGTATCTGAATCCCGAGCACCTTCATGACGTCAGCGTTGACAGATTTGTTGTTCTTGAAATTCTCGAAGTTGAGGTGGTCGCACAGGCGGTCTATCTGGTCATCTGTGTACTCTTTGCCGAAGAACTTGGCTACACGGCGAATGGATGTCGGCAGGTCCTGAGAAATAAATAATACATCTTTATTAATAACAAAACATCACGCATGTATTTCCCGAAGGTACAGTTATAGCTCAAGAATCTTTTGGCGCTTGGCGTAAATCGGAACTAACGCCGCCATCTTGTTTTTCAACATATTTTAGGACACATTGCACTAAATGTTTACCAATAGCGCCACCATGTCAGCTCCAAGCGATACTTGTAACATTGTACGTCGCCTTACGTAGGTACGTTCAAGTCCCGTGTAATAGGGGGCGAGCCTATTGTGAATAACCGGGCACAAGCCACAGACAGCCTTTTTCTACTAAAAACGCTCAATAATCAGACCAGCCTGTTCCTGGAATCGAACCCAGGGCTTCGCGTTAGTTAAGCAGCAGTGATTTTGTTTGTTGTCAGCACGTTGAATAACATTATCAAACTTACTTTTGAAAGCTCTTCGTAGAATAAGAACAGCATATTAGGGTGGTCTCTCTTCTGCCAGGCTTCTTTTAGATGTTCAAAGAATGGTGCCCCGTTTTCTAAAGTTTGAAATGCTTGGTTATAAATAGTTGAGTTGGTACCTTTATACTACAAAGATTTAGGTAGAAGCAATGATTAAATATTACAAGCCCTATGCTGCACGGGATAGGCGTAGCCTAGCCCTAAGATCTTTAGCTTATATTAATCCGCGAGCATGCCAATCAAATTTATTAAAAATAAAATAATAACAAGAATAGATTGGACGGTGACCCCCAAACTAGGCATTTGCATATATCTTGGGGTCAATAAACGATTACAAAACTCCTTTTCGAAATCAAACACTTCTAAACTAGCTCATATGATTATAATATTAAGATGTCGCGTTCTGCAGCTACAGTATAATGAGCGCATAGTAATTTATTTTAATTATGGATATAAATAATATCGATAGTTTTTTTGTTCGGACGGCTTTTAGTATTTACATGCGTACACCGTGTGATCAGCAAATTCCTTGCTTAAATAATTTTTGTTATACCTTGCAATCAGTAAATTATAACTAAATAATTTGCATAATTGTCATCACGTACCCATGATTATTGTGTGCTAAGTTTATGTTGCTAGCAGTTAATACTACACATCTGTCATAAGCTTTGAAAGCCTCATAAAGTGCCTCAATGGGGGCTATAGTTTTTGTGCTCACCATTTGGCGCTACTGTCGAGTAAGATCCAGTTGCAGTACTTTTATTTGATGTTATGGATATTTTTAATTAATAGTACCTATGTTTATTTTATTACATTTTGAAAAATAAAATGAATATTTAGATTATAATGTTCCTAAAATTCCTTCTCAGGGTAGTCAGATAGGAAACGTCGACCTCATCTAGTTTTTAAAATATGATTGACGTGTAAAAGTGTTTGTTCAAACCTACTAACAGAAACAAAATCGTTTATCATTTATTGGCAAGCATGAAGCAGACAAATCTTATTCTTCCTTCAAGTGCTACCAAATTAGATCCTAACTTTTTACTTATATCTTAAGCCATAATTAATCAAGAATGGCACAAACATTACAGCTATTATGAATCATTCGTTAAAATCCATGATAAAAAATCCCGCAAGCAGTGAACGTTCAGTACATATTTTGACATCTAGATACCTTACTCTACACTAGCGCCTCTAGTGGCGAACTCAGCGCGATAGCCCTCATTATAAGGAATTAATGTAACATAGGATAAGTGCATCTTGTTAAATAAAGATATTTGAAAATAAAATGAACGATAGTTATTTTGCTACGATGTAGTGATTACCTATTTTTTTGTAGCAATAAATTAGAACATACCTCATTTAATAAACACTACGCAATAATAAAATATGAACTCACGCAAGTCCTTTATAAAGAAGTTCCAATATGCTTTGAAGTCTCCTTTGTACCCTTGCGTTCTCAACAGCCTGTTGAGATGGTAAAACGACACAACGACATCCCTGGGGTCACGGGCTACGTAGACCATTTTCGCCTCGTCGAGTAATGTAGGAGGCAGCAGTGATAAAGGCATGTGGGACTTGATGAACCTCGGAGATGGTGTTGTAGCGAGCAGTTCAGTGCCTGGTTGACAAACCACTTCCAGTAACTCAAGGTTCTCTTTGCTGTGACTGTTCTCTTCTATGAACTTCGCTTTGTTTTTAGGATGGACGGTTATTGAAAACCTGTAAGAGTTACATAACGTTTACCATTTTATGACATTTTCTAATCACCAAGACTGTTTTTTTTTTGTTTTCTTTTTTCCAAACCTTGCCGTACTAGCCGCCGAACGCCTTGATTTTTAAAGTGAAACCGTCAACGTTATCCGTTGTTAAAAATATCGTCTAGTTACAGAAAAACTGGAAAGGTAGGTACTAAATTTTTCGAAGTTAGAGACTAAACCAGAAAGACAGCAAGCTCAGCAAATTGTCTTGATCAAGTATCTGTATTTATTTATTTAAACTTCTCGCAGATAATAAGGTACAAAGGCGGACTTAAAGCCTTAGGTATTCTCTACCAGTCAACCAAGGTTAATCTAAAGATAATATGGCAGGTCCTCTGTTTAACAGGAATGAATAATAATAAAAAATTATTAAAAAGATAAAATAATTAAGTATACATAAAATAAGTATATAAGTACATAAATACATTTTGTCATAGTATTTCAATGGGTTAACCGTCTTTCGTTGCTGACCGTACATAAATAGGTAACTGTTCCATACTGATTCCTAGTCCCAACTCGCCCGGTCTGTATACATGGATAGCTACAAGGCGCGGGCGAGTTGGGACTAGGGATCAGTTATGGACGAAGCCAATTATAAATCGTCTGTAGCGGTCTCTACATCACCACATGCGAGCTACACGTCACTCTGACGTCACGCAAAATCCTACATCGCGCAAGCAGAGTCTACCACGCAACTAGCATATATACAACGTCCCGACATCAATCGTCGGGCAGTTGCCCACCAGACACGACACCCGTCTGGTCGAAGGATCCTCCCTTTTCTATAGAGTATGAGTGAACTTTACACCCTGTTCCTCATACCCCTATACGTCTAATGGACATGCTTGAATGATACTTTAGTAATCACACTTGTTGTTACTTACTCTAAAAAGGGGTAACGTTTAGTCAGTGGCGTGGCGTACGATTTTTCGTAATCCAAATCATTTGCTACCATCCAAACCAACTCTTGTGTCCATGTAGTTCCTAAAACAGAAAGGGAAATAATGATATCTTTCGTCCTTAGTACCTACGAATTTCGAGAGAGATTTTAGATTTTACGAGGTTCAGAGAGTTATCTAGGGTGCTGGCGGTGACGGGCACATAATGCGTTTCAGTTTCGTCTCCTGCAGATGTAGGCCACATCTGAAACGCCTTATGTTCCCGTTACTATGCCTACATCATACGGATAGATAGACAGCGGTGACCATTTACCATCAAGCGGGTTACCTGCTTGTTTTCACCCCATAATTACACAAGCAAAAAAGAAAAACCGGGCATGTGTGAGTTGAACGCGTGGAGAGGATTCAGTACGATGAACATGTTACCCACGAAAACCATTTCATGTAAAGTAGTAGACTAACATAAAGGTTTTACTGTTAAAAAGTTGTCAGATCTAATGTGGAGCCAAGCTCCGAACCCTACAAGGCTCAATTCTACAAACCTTCATCTTAGTCAAAATGTACGACTAGGCCGTTTCGCGGCCGTCGCACTGACACTCCTATGAGCTTATGGTAAGAAATTACGCACTTGGTCCTTAATGTTGGGTAATGCAATAGTTCAATGGAACGAACAAGCCTTACATTTTGACCAAAATGTAAGGTTTGTAGAGTTAGGGGCTCGGCACTTCATTAGATCTAATAGGTGGGATTTAATTTAGTTTTGTAGGGTGCTCTATTTCTTTTTATTTTAGCGCTGATATTGTACTGATATTACGCAGACGTGTTAAAATCATAACCCTTATTTCTAGCATAGTCGGGTAAAAAACGTATTTCTTGCACGCCAGCAGTTACTTTCTTCGTAGCCAACGAAAACGGGTTTCTTATTTGTGGTTTATGTATACATGCTAATCTAGCTTCCATAAAAAATGGAAGTAATACCGATTATTATCTGTAAGAAATACAAAGAATAATGGCGAGGAAATTGTTGATAGAATTAGTAAGCATCTACTTATGTAACCGTGATAGATACCGACGAAATAATTTACTAAGTTTTATCAAATCAATCTTTTGGCCTATCGAAGTCTGGCAAAAAAATCGTCATTAATGAATACTTAGTTGACTAGTTTCTTAATGATTAAAATAATCATGGCTTAGTTTTCTTTTTCTGGCTTGACTTCATGACTTTTGGCTTAGCTGAACTTTTAATGTTGCCATGTAGTAAAAATCTAGGTCAAGTTACATAAAATGCTTTGCTTTACGTATTGCATTATACTCAGGAAATACTTTCTGCATCAGAATATAAATATGAAAATAAGAATAATTATTTATGCTTAGAATAAAGAGGTCATCATTTGACTTGACATCATTTGACATCACGGAAATGAGTTCAATTCGAGTATGGCAGCATCGCCAACAAAAAAAACATGACATTTCTTCTGTCAATCAACCGGCCGACATAATGACAACCACAGAGTACAATTTTCTGACAAATTGTCGTTTGTTGCTTGCGCGTGTTTCTCGTTATTTTGTGTTTCCCATCGATTTCCCGTGATTTTCTACTTTATCGCCTGCTTCTGCTTATGGACTCTGAGATTTACTGTTAACTAGTGCTTGCCTAAGGATTCTGATTATTTGCCTATACGACGACATTTTTCTGTGGCTCTGGATTACGATTCTGCCTGATATCTTGGATTTTGTTGTGTGTGCATCTATTTGTTTACCACGATGGGAAGCCGTGTAAGGCCTACAAGCCTAAACTCATCATGTGTGTCAACTGCAACATTATGTGTAAATAAATTGCGCCGATACCCGACATTGGCACTTACACGATAGTCGCTGCTTTAATCTGCAGCTGGGTATACCCTCAAATTGTAAGTATTTCTGGCGACTAATTGTTAAAAGATAGTGATTATCTTCATTGCATAAAACTGTGTAACAAGTATAGCACAAGATTATTTACCCTAGTTGAAAACATTGTTTGATTTCTGTTAGTGGCTAACTATTAAAAATCATGATTTTAAATGAAATATGTAGCCGTTTAAAGCTTTGTAATAAATAAAGGTCAAAGGAGTGTTTTTTTTTAATACGAGTAACGTGTTTTGCTTTTACCATAAATATCTTGAATTACAATTGTCAAGTTTTTAATTACTTATACGTACGTCTGTGACATTGGCAAGAAATATTAATAAATCATTCTAACGTATTAAGAGTATTATCGTTTATGTTTTGTAGATTTTGCAAGATCTGGGGGCACGGTAGTGCCCCCGCCAAGACGAGCCAAGCGAAGCACAAGGGCACTACCTCCCTCTTCTCGAAGTGTTTCGTCGTTTTTTTGAACCGTCATAGAGTTGGTTTCCGATGTACTAGATAGTTCATATTCTTAGGATATGATATCAATAATAGACTAATTAAACATACAAAGTCTCAATTGAATAGCTCTAATACTTAGATTTTATTGATATCTAAAATACACCGATTTCGTCACTGACACACTGATACACTGACACACTGATGATCATCAAAATGTTTGGGTACTTCCTGAAGTGCTAGAAAGCTGATTTTTTTTTAATGTAATCTAAGTTTAGTATACAACCAACAAAAAAATTCATAAAGTTATAACTTTCGCCCCCCATCCCCTAAAATGGAGGGGTGGAAGTTTGTATGAGACTTCAAAATGTTAGGGTACTTCCTGAAGTGCTAGAAAGCCGAAATTTGGTATGTAAGTTCAGTATACAAAAAAACACTACCGTGCCCCCAGATAAACTTATAACTTTTCACCACCCATCCCCTAAAATTGGGGGGGGGGGGTGGAAGTTTGAATGAGACTTTCACCAATTTTATGAATTAGGACATGAAAGTTCACACGGGACTGTAGACAGTAACTAAAAAACCTATTAATAAGTACTTACAAGAACCTCCGCCTTAATATAGAGTCTCCTGGTAGGTCTCAGTTATTTACGCCCTTTGACGACGAGGTGAGCAAATCGACTGTAAGTACTTAATTAATACGATAAGATATAATACTAAAGTTACGTATATAATTAAAATAATTTGATTAACCGGCACTTCTGATGTGCAAGAAATACACCCCAAAAACAGAAGAAAAATATAAACACTAAAAAGACTGCCTAGCAACTTACAAAAAGAACTGAAATCCCTTCAAAAATATTTTATGTAAAATGTTGCCAAGACGACCACATAAGGTTTGCCCTGTGAAAAAGACATCAGATCTCATGTAGAGCCAAGCTTCTGAATCTACACGGCCTAACTCTACCGACCCTAACTTCACAAATTCTACATTTCAGTAGAAATTTATGGCTTGGCTGTTTCGTTACTTATTTCAGAAACTAAATATTCGCATCACCTCCACGACGGTAGCGAAACGGCGAAGACAGACTCTTACTGACTAAAACCCACCCGTGTTCCTTCAGTTGCCTGTGCGCCAGGGCCACGGTAACTCTTTCGAACAATCTGCGACCCCGGCAGGCATCGGCCCTATCGGACCCCGTCAATGGTACTGACATCTCTTTGAGGCGCGCGTGGAACATGATGCACCGTCGACCCGGGCCTGGTCCTTACCGGACGGCGAGCTGCTCATTGCTCGCCGTCCGCAAGCCCACGCCTACGGTAGAAGGGAGTCGGCATTCGAATCCCGACGCCCAGGGTGTCTCCTCCTGCAGCGACTAGGGGCGCGAGGGCGCATTGAATGCCTCTCCCTCTCGTGCTCCGCCTCCTCCTTCGCGAGCATTACTGTTTCGCAGAAGGAGGTGACGGCTTGCCTCTCGCTCCGTACCATGGCCTGACCCAGGGCCGGACGCGAGAAGTCGCCGCCGCCGATCGCCGCCACGAGGACACGGCGGTGCTCCGCCCAAGCCGGGCAGACCTCCACCGTATGATCCACCGTGTCCTCCGGTCGATCCACAAAATGATAACACCCGGGCGTTTCCTCCCACCTTATCCGAAACAGGAACCTCCCGAAACAGCCATGCCCGGTGAGGACCTGCGTCAGGCGGAAGGTGAGGACGCCGTGGCGCCTCTCAAGCCACTCCTTAAAGAGGGGACTTACCGCCGCAATTGTGGCGTGCCTTTAGGTAGTACCCCTACTTTTTGTTTTTGGCTCGTCTCAGTGGGGGTACTGCGGTGCCCACAGATCCCAAGAACAAAATTAACATTGTAGTTGAAAAAAATGTTCTCTCAAACATTCCAACTGCAATTTATTGTAAGCTTGTACGCAAACTATTGAAATATTTACCATGTTGTTTTAAGACCCTAGACTTCTTATATGTTTTCCTGTTATCTGTAAGTAAATAACTTTTCTGGTTTTTTTCAACATTTTTGACTAAGTAGTTTCGGAGATAAGGGGGGGGAATAGTAAATTTTCACATATTTTCTTAAATAACTTCAAAACTGTTTATTTTAAAAAATTACAGCAAATAAATTTGAGACACTCACCACAACATCTTTCATTTGATATGTCACACGGTACAGTTTGCGAAACATTCGTTTTTAATTTTCTAGTTTGCCACCAAAAGTGACCCCCATTTTCAAAATTAATTTATTTACGTTACACGTCCGTGTTTGGGTCATAGAAACTCATATGTATACCAAATTTCAACCTAATCAGTCCAGTAGATTCAGAGCAAATTGGCTGTGATGGGCGGACAGACAGACACACGAGTGATCCTATAAGAGTTCCGTTTTTACATCCGGACGTACGGAACCCTAAAATTATGTTATTCAGTACTTACCTGACCGTGGATAACTAGTGACGAAAACATCAGTTGATCTTAGCGGCATGTTGTAGATTTTCGCAGCCTCTTGCTTGTACTTTTGAGGGAAGAAGTATTTCTTCGGGCCGACGCGGACGAATCCTGTCATCTCGCCTGGATTTAGAAAATATGACAAGCATTAGTTAAACACTAGTAGACCTTGCAGTCGGTTTTCGCAATTGAAGACGTGCTTCAAATAATTTAATAAAAAAATTGCATTTATCTACATATTGCGCCCATATTTCATTAAACAGAAAGCAAAGAGAACTATTTCACATTTCATCAGTTTGTTTAATTTTTCCTTCTGCGAGAATATCTATAAATATTTCTATTATAGATAATAGTAACTGACCTAGGTGTTTTTTCGCAGTAACTTTCTGCCATAGCATTCATCTGTGTGAAATAACTCATTCATTACGACGAACGAGACGCTGTAATGTTATGGTCACACAAAGTAAACTAAAAATGACCAGTGTTCTATTGTCCCACTTTACGAATTGTAACAAGTCAATGAACTGGTAAAATACTAATGTTAGTTTACATTTCTGCCAAGATTCTGTTATTTATCAAGTTCTCAGTGGTACCTAGAAAGTACCTGGGAGGTCTGCAGGTACTTATGACAAAAGTTTCCGTTCCATATGTGCGGCAAAATTGTTCAAGCATGTTCCAAGCAAATAAAGACAGAACTGAAATGGGCCAAGGATAACTCCCTGTGGAACCCATTGTTTTTGCCTTAGATCAGCCTGCTGTTGATACTTCTATAACCTACCACTATTCAACTCGAGTCTAAATAAAATGAAAGGGCAATGCGTACTCTCGGGCTTTACACTTTAGGTGGGTAATTTGTGGGGTGCTAGGACAGGAAACCTCCCCGTGTGTCCGTGGGCTGGAGTTTCCCTTGGATGCGTCTGGGGGAAAGGCCAGTCTCCGGGACGGTGCACCCTGGGGTACGGGCAATAACTCTCCATTAGGTACTCTGTGCCTAAGGAGTCTTGTTGCCCGTACGCTAATATCCTGTCGGAGGAACGCTCCAACGTGTGTCTCTCTGTTAAGCAGAGACGCACAGCGGCGGAGTAAGAGCGGGCTCGGCGTGCACTAACCCTGCCGTCGGGCAGGCAGGAAGGAGTCTGCTCCTTCTGCCACCGTTAGTCTCGTAGCCCCGAAGATCGTCAACGTCATGTCTCTGACTTTTGACGGGGGTCGAGGGTCTTGGCTTAACCGCCCGGGCCGCGAGCAAGATAACCTCTATAAAAAATTCCTCTAATATCAAGTTCTGGTGCGCGGCGAGGGTATGAATGGCTGAGGAGTAGTGTCATCTACAACTTTCCAGTTGTAGGTGGCGCATCAGTCGTTAGCGCACCCCCAGCCAGAGTACCAGTGGACCCTCTGGTTGGGTTATAAATTTACACTTGCCTAGGGACAGGGGGTGAACCTAGGATGGACGTTTTACATCCCCCACACTCGTGGGATTAATTATGGAAAATTCTTACAAACAAAACCAAAAACGTAGTGGAGAGGAGGGGAGTGATGCGGGGTCGGATTCCGACGCTGCATCGGGCGCGAAGGGCTCATTTAAGAGCCCGGAGCGTGAAGTGATGGAGGTTGCTGAGAAGAACCGAAGGCTCTTCCAGAAGCGCCCCAAACCAGGGGATGGCCAGGGGTCGTCCTCTGATGGCGGGAGGAGCGTCGTCCGCAGAAAAATTACTCGGCGGGGTGGAGTACACGAGCGGAGTACGGGCAAAGGGCGCACAACTGAGGAGGACAGTGAGCCGAGTCTAGTCAGCCCAGCCGAGCCGGCCCAGCCAGCCGAGAGGCGCGCCACGGAGGGGCACGACCCTGGAGGGGAACACTCCGAGTCGTCAGGCGGTGAGCCGGACGCCGCTGGCGGCTCCAAGTCGGAGCGTCTGGCCAGGCTGGAGGCGGCCGTGGTAGCTGCGCTAAAGGGTGTGGCCTTGAAGAGGATTCAGTCCTCTAAAGACAAGGCCATACCCGCTGCCGCGGCTTCCATAATGGAGGCAGTGAAGGCCATTCAAGTCGGGCCTCAATCGGACGGGTTGTCCGAGATGCGGGCGGAGATCACCCGCTTGACAGCCACTATGGAGCTCCTCCGAAAGGAGAACGAGGAGCTCCGAGCGGATCTGGCCAGCCTCCGAGCAGCCGGCCCCCGGGAAGTGCCACAGGAGAAGGTGCAGCACGGGAAAGGCCGGCCGGTGCCGGTGCCTGCTGAGGACCGGGTACTGACCCTGGTGCGGCAGGAACTGGCCTCTTTCCACAGTCGGTTTTCCGCTCTGGAGGCCATTGTGCTGCGCCCCCCGCTAGCGGCGAGCCGGCAGGTCTCATTTGCCGCCGCTGCGGCCAAGCCAGGATCAGCGGGGCAATCGAAAGGCGGGCCCGTGCCGGCACCCGCGGGGCCGCCCTCGGCGAAGTCGGCGCCTCCCAAGCCCAAGAAAGGCGGGGGGCCTACGCAGGCGTCAAGGGCCCCAGTTCCGGCGGCGAAACGGCCGCCCCTCCCGCCTCCTAATGCCCCTCTGGCCGACGCCGAATGGCAAGTAGCCGGAGAGAAAAGGAAGGCGGGCAAGGCTTCAAGGGCGGCCAAACGGAAGGAGAGGCGGCAGCGGCGCAAGGAGCGAAGCGTTGCGGCTAGGCTCCGCGCCCCGAAGTCCGCAGCTGTAGTGATTACACTACAGCCGGCAGCGGAAAAGAAGGGCGTGTCCTACCGCGACGTGCTCACGAAGGCGAGGGCGGCGGTGAACCTGCAAGAGCTGGGCGTCACCAATGGCATCCGGGTGAGGGTCACTGCGACCGGGGCCCGGATGCTAGAGGTGCCCGGTGCGGCGAGCGGCCCGACCGCTGACGCTCTGGCCGAAAGGCTTAGGGCGTCCCTAAATGCGGACGAGGCCCGAGTGTCCAGGCCCACCAAGTGCATCGACATGCGCATTCTGGGCCTGGACGACTGTGTGACGGAGGCTGAAGTGGTGGCCGCCGTCGTCAGGACTGGGGGTTGCTCTGCCGAACAGGTGAGAGCGGGCATCATCCGTCCTGACCACAAGGGGATGCGAGCCGTTACGGTGAGCTGCCCCGTGGCGGCGGCCAGGAAAGTCGCCGGGGAGGGCCAAAGGCTCCTGGTGGGCTGGGTTTCCGCGCAGGTGAAGCTGCTGGAACCCAGACCTCTGAGGTGCTTCCGCTGCCAAGTGGGCAACCACGTGGGAGTGCAATGCACCTCGGAGGTGGACCGCAGCGATCATTGCTTCCGCTGCGGTCAGCCCGGTCACAAGGCCGGCTCGTGCAACGCCACGCCGCACTGCTTTTTATGTGCGGCAGCTGGCAAGCCGGCCGATCACCGGGCTGGGAGTAAGGCCTGCGCTCCACCCGCCAAAGCCAGGGGCAGGGGCAAGCCCTCCGCCACCGCCGTCACCGCCGCACCCGCCGCCACTGCCGCCGCCGCTGCCGCCCCTACTGTCGTAGCTGCCGCAACCACCGCGGCAGGGCCCTCACAGGGGGCTCGGGAGGGGGCTGATATGGAGTGCCAATAATGGCCCCATTACGCCTCCTCCAGGCGAACATCAACCACTGCGCCGCTGCTCAGGATCTGTTGCTCCAGAGCATGGCGCAGTGGTCGATCAACATCGCCGTGGTCGCTGAGCCGTACTTTGTCCCGCCCAGGGATGACTGGGTGGAGGACCTGAGCGGCTCAGTGACCCTCATTTCGTCGGCCGCCGCCGGTACCCCGTCGCTTGAGGCAGTCAAGAGGGGACGGGGTTGCGTGGCAGCACGGTTCGGGGAGATTGTTGTGGTAGGGGTTTACTTCTCCCCGAACCGAACTCTCGCCGAGTTCCACAACTCCCTTGCGGAGTTGAGAGTCGTCGTCGTCGGGTACCATACCCTGCCCGTGCTCGTACTCGGGGACTTCAATGCCAAGAACACGGCTTGGGGTTCCCGGTACACGGACACACGGGGCAGGATGGTGGAGGACTGGGCTCTGGAGACAGGCCTGGTCGTCCTAAACCGGGGTTCTGTCCCCACGTGTGTGCGGATGCGGGGCGAGTCAGTGGTGGACATCTCGTTCGCCAGCCCCGCTCTGTCACCGCGTGTCATTGACTGGCGCGTCATGGAGGGGGTGGAGACGTACTCCGACCACCGGTACATCCGGTTTGACGTCTCCGCCCAGACCTCGAGCGCGCTGGTCCGACAGGCCCCGAGTGGTCCGCGGTGGGCGCTGAAGAAGCTGGACCGGGAGCTCCTCCTGGAAGCCTCGATCGTGCAGGCCTGGGTGTCACCACCGGACAGGCCTGCAGACATCAATGTCGAGGCGGAGTGGTTCCGGGAGGCCATGTCCGAGATTTGTGACATGGCAATGCCCCGGGTCCAGCCCGGACGTGCCTGGCGCCAGGTGTACTGGTGGTCGCCGGAATTAACGTCTCTGCGCGAGGCGTGCGTTGCCGCGCGACGCCTGTACACCAGGCACCGCAGGCTCCGTATCCGCCCTTCGGATACGGAAGCCATTCAGGCGGAGCTGTACGAGGGTTACAGAGCGGCGAAGACCGCCCTCCGAGCGGAGATCCTGCGGGCCAGGGGACTGGCCCGTGAGGAGTCGCTGGGGACTCTGAACAGGGACCCGTGGGGACGCCCATATAAGGTGGTGCGGGAGAAACTCCGCCCATGGGCTCCCCCGCTGACGCAGAGTCTCCGGCCCCAGCTCGTGGAGGGCGTGGTGAGCGCTTTGTTCCCTTCGCGGGGGGAGCATACTCCCCCGCCCATGGCTCCGCCTCCTGCGGTGCCAACTGCGGACCACATGACCGACGATGACGACGTTGCTCCTGAGGTGACCGAGGTAGAGTTGAGAGCGGCGGTACGTAGGCTGAGTGCCAAAAATACCGCCCCAGGACCCGACGGCTTACCAGGAAAAGCTTGGGTCCTGGCCTCGGAGGCTCTCGGGCCTCGACTAAGAGGGCTCCTAAGCGCATGCTTGGAGGAGGGCCAGTTCCCACTTCGTTGGAAGACGGGGAAACTGGTCCTCATTAAGAAACCGGGGCGCCCGGCGGACTCTCCGTCCGCTTACCGGCCCATCGTGCTGCTCGACGAGGTGGGCAAGCTCTTTGAAAGAGTCATTGCAGACCGCCTCGTCGGGCAGCTGGTGCGGGTGGGGCCGGATTTGGCGGAGAGCCAGTTTGGTTTCCGCAGGGGGCGCTCCACGGTGGACGCCATCATGCGCGTGCGAGCCCTCACGACGGGGGATGCTGTGGCCCGGGGTGGGGTCGTCTTGGCGGTGTCTCTAGACATCGCCAACGCCTTCAATACCCTGCCCTGGAGTTGCATCAGGGAGGCACTCCGGTATCACCGGATGCCGACCTACCTCTGTCGTTTAGTCGAGGCCTATTTGACGGATAGGGCGGTAATCTACCCCGGTCACCAGGGAGAATGGAACCGGCGAGAGATGTCGTGCGGTGTCCCACAGGGATCGGTCCTGGGGCCGCATCTGTGGGACATCGGTTACGACTGGGTGCTGCGCGCCGACCTCCCTAGCGGCGTCAGCGTAGTGTGCTACGCTGACGACACGCTGGTCCTGGCGCAGGGGAGGTCGCACCAGGCGGCGGCCGAACTCATGACACGCGGGGTTGCGACAGTCGTTGAGAGGATCCGGCAATTGGGACTCGAAGTGGCCTTGCACAAGTCCGAGGCCATGTGTTTTCATGGTCCTCGGAACGCGCCACTGTCGGGCTCCCAAATAACGGTAGGAGGGGTTCACATCGGCGTCGAGTCGACGATGAAGTACCTGGGACTCGTCCTCGACAGCCGGTGGAACTTCGTCGAGCACTTCCGACGTTTGGCTCCCAGACTGCAGCGGGCCGGGGCTGCTTTGAAGCGGCTCTTGCCCAATCTGGGGGGGCCAAACGCCTCCTGCCGGAGGCTCTACGCGGGGGTCGTGCGGTCCATGGCCCTTTACGGGGCACCGGTGTGGGCGCGTTCGTTGAGGCTCCGGCCAGCCCGCCGGTTGAAAGCGTCCCAAAGGGTCATGGCCATCCGGATGGTACGGGGATACCGCACGGTCTCCTGCGAGGCGGCGAGCCTCCTTGCCGGATTGCCGCCGTGGGATCTGGAGGCAAAGGTCCTCGCGCATGTTTGGGAGTGGCGCGAGGAGGCGAAACGCCGGGGCGTAACTCCGCTGCCGCGAGAAATCACGGCACAGCGGACAGAGCTCCGGCGGGATCTCATGGCGGCATGGAGAGTGCGACTGTTGCAACCCAGCGCAGGGCACGCCACAATTGCGGCGGTAAGACCCCTCTTTGAGGAGTGGCTTGAGAGGCGCCACGGCGTCCTCACCTTCCGCCTGACGCAGGTCCTCACCGGACATGGCTGTTTCGGGAGGTTCCTGTTTCGGATAAGGCGGGAGGAAACGCCCGGGTGTTACCATTGTGTGGATCGACCGGAGGACACGGTGGAGCATACGGTGGAGGTCTGCCCGGCTTGGGCGGAGCACCGCCGTGTCCTCGTGGCGGCGATCGGCGGCGGCGACCTCTCGCGTCCGGCCCTGGTTCAGGCCATGGTACGGAGCGAGAGGGAATGGGAAGCCGTCACCTCCTTCTGCGAAGCAGTAATGCTCGCGAAGGAGGAGGCGGAGCGCGAGAGGGAGAGGCAATCTCTACGCCCTCGCGCCCCTAGCCGCCGCAGGAGGAGGAGACACCCTGGGCGTCGGGAGTCGATTGCCGACTCCCGGCCACCGTAGGCGTGGGCTTGCGGACGGCGAGCAATGGGCAGCTCGCCACGGGGTCCGATAGGACCGATGCCTGCCGGGGTCGCGGATTGTTCGAAAGAGTTACCGTGGCCCTGGCGCACAGGCAACTGAAGGAACACGGGTGGGTTTTAGTCAGTAAGAGTCTGACACGCCCTTCCGCTCCGCCCAGAGCGGGAGAGGTCATTTGATGATTTCCCAACCAAAAAAAAAAAAAAAAAAAAAAAAAACAAAAAAAAGGTGGGTAATTTGCAACAATAACTAAACCAATTCCCTAACTAAGAAAATAAATTACTCTAATAATAAACACTATGTTGTAAACGTTAACTTTGTAGGTATCTATTGAAATAAATTATTGTGTTTATTTATAGAAAATAAATAAGAAAGCGTTTCTGAGTAACCATCGTAATAAACGACCTGACTACTTAAGGTTACACTAGTCAGTCCTTCTTCCATACTAACGTCTTATGGAGTTTACTGCACTGTTTGACAGTGTACATTAAATATTATATCTATTTGTCTCGTCATTATCTAGCCCTGTATGAACACAGAATAAAAAAATTGGTTTGTAAATTATGAACGTTGAAACTTCCATATTTCAATGCATCTTTGGACGTAAATAAATAACTCCTGGATGATGAAAATGGCAAAATTGTTACTGTACAAGGATACATAATTTATTCAAGATTTCAAATAACGTTATTTTTAATAAATACATCTAACAATTTTTTCATAATGTCTTTACGCCCAAAGGTCTGTTCGTAAAATTTTACGCTCGTTTTCGTTATAAATCGTCGTCTATTTCACTAAATAAATAAAAACTAAATAGACAATACTAAATAAATAAAACTTAATTAATAGATGCACACTAAATAGTATGCATATTGGCCACACCCACCAAAGAGTTCGAGCCGTCGCGTCGACTAGGCTCCGACCTTAAGGCTCCGTGTACGAAAAAAAACCCTTTTTTAACCGACTTCAAAAAAGGAGGAGATTTTGTCAACTTCTTATCTAATTGTGAGAAAGCTTGAAACAATTGAAACATTATGTCTGTGTGAATATAAAAGTACAGTTTTCGGGGCGCTAAACCATTTGTGTCAATCACATAACCTGTTAATAGTTTCATCACTTTTGCGCTCTTGTACTCGTAAATATAGTTAATTTTACCTTTGATTTCCTTAATGAAGATATTGTATTGTCATAAAAGGTTATAGTTTTATTTTAAAAATAGCTGAAGATTGATGAGTGATTTTTAAATTCCTTGAAACGGGATGTTTAATAATAGGAAAAAAATACATTACGGACTGGTTTTTTTTTTCCTAAAAATAAGGTTTTTCAACATAATTTTTCTGCAATATTTTGTATCGAAGTGGAACAAAATTGATCCAACCACGTGCAACTAGACCATGTAATATATTGTAGTGTATCTATTTAATCAACAACACACACACATTTTTTATTTATTTTGGACAATTAGCTAGTGAAGTGAAGTGTTACTAACATAGTTTTAAGTAATAATTATTAACACAAGTTTCAGTTTTATTATGTATTAGTTTGTTATTTTGTATTTTGTGTATTTTATCTATGGGCTTCAGTTGCCTGACAATAAAGGAATTATTATTATTATTAATAGATATGTAAACACTGTCTCATTCACACAAGCGGGGTCGTTGCTGTCAGTAATGTCATCTGCCAGTCACGAGGAATGGCGGGAAACAGACGAAGTGAGCAGGGTCGGCACGAAAAAGCTTCGTGTGTTAGAGAGACAGTGGAAGTGGTTTTATTCAACTTAAACACGGAATCAACAGGATTCTACAATATTAATGATATTTTTAATGATCAAAATCAAACGTAGTTTCTAGTAAAAAAAAAAAATATCAAACGTCAGTCTCGCGTCATTTTTTGGAAAATTTGTTGCGTACATTAGTGATTTTCCATGAATACTTCATTTATTTTGGAACTCCCTTTCAGCCACACGCAAAACAAAAACTTCACTATTCAAATCACAAATAATTTTGTTTGAATTCTTTTTCCCTTTCTTACAAATAATGCATAAAGGAGGTCAACAAAAGCCCATACAACTTTGCCCAAACATGTACCTCGAGGTACACGTGCACAAAATCGTAGAGAAGAAATAGAGGAATTCGAAAATAATTGTATTTTTATCCTTAAATAATTTAAAAGTACTTACATAATAAATATTTGTTATGCATGTACAATTGCGTTACATTTGGTTGACACTCGGGTTGACATTATTTCGTAATTGTCATTCACATGTTATTCCGTTCGTTCGTGAAACAACAGTGGCTGAAGCCGACGGCAGACAGCTGTCAACTTGACAATATTTTTTTTAATAAGTAAGTTAGTTGTGCTTGTGCCGATGATAAAGAGCCAAAACGGCGTGCTTTTTATTATATTAAAACTAATTTTATTCTCGTTCCCGGGTAACCACATCAAAAATATATAAATGCAATATTATTCAGTGTAATCTATGCCACTAAGTGTACCTCGTTTCTTCGTTTGGGCAGGTTTTGATGACTTCCGGTGATCAAAATCAGTCGATTTCGTGCACGGCTCCTCCCTTAAGCAGTCGTGTACCTACCTTCTTAATGAAACTAGTTAAGTTATCGTAAATTAAACTGTCACTGAACTATGGTCTCATTTGTATACGCAAAATATTTTTTCCATACAAATTAGCTTACCGGTAAAACATTCCAACAATTCTTTCGTCAGTCCTGGCTCCAGATCTTCTATTTTCAAAGGAAACTGATTTTCTGAATCCATTTTAACACTTTCTAATGCTCAATTTACGTTGTCTTTTGTTATTATTACAAACCAAGAAAATATTTATTTACTCGTATCAAAATAATTGTTCCGTTCCAAATGGCGGGATAAAGTGAGAGTGCACACAAGCTGCTGCACCTAAAACTGTGGGCGCAGTACTGCGAGATTCGAATCAATAGCACTTTTATACAAGCTTTCGAAACTGCAGTACTACCCCTACAGTCTCAGGCGCAACTTTTGATTCGAATCTCGCAGTACTACGCCCGCAGTCTCAGGCGCAGCTTGTGTGCACTCTCATTTCATCGCGTCATTTGGAAAGGAACAATTATTTTGATCCGCCTAAATAAATAATTTATTGTTTTGTAATTTGACAAAAGACATCGTAAATTGCTGATTAGAAAGTGTTAAAATGGATTCAGAAAACCAGTTTCCCTCGGAGATAGAAGATTTGGAGCCAGGACTGACTAATAAATTAGTTGGAATATTTTACTGGTTAGCTAATTTAAATGATGCATTTCTTCTGCGTATACAAATGAGACCATGCCACAGTTGCCTAAAGTTAGTTTGATTTATGATATTTTAACTAATTTTATTAAGTAGGTACAAATAACTGCTTTAGTCATCACGTTTATTACAATAGTTACTTAGAAACACTTTGTTATTTATTTTCTATAAATAAACATAAATAGTTTAAGAAAAGAGATAATTTATTTGTCCAAACATGAGTATACACACAATAACATGTCATGCAAGATTTTACATTTTAAATTTATCACAGTCATGTTTTGCCTCAACGGCGTACAAATATGAATAGGTAAACATCAAATAATTACAAATTTATCCATTATTCAAAGCATTACAAATTAGTATACACACAATAACATGTCATGCAAGATTTTACATTTTAAATTTATCACAGTCATGTTTTGCCTCAACGGCGTACAAATATGAATAGGTAAACATCAAATAATTACAAATTTATTCATTATTCAAAGCATTACAAATTAGAACATAAAAATTTAAATATACTACATCAAGTGTCATCAAATCAACTCATTATAGAAAATGTACAATAAAATAGCAATTAAATGTCAAAGTAAATAGGAACAAAATCTAGATTTCACACAAGTCTGAATAATTTATCAGTCAGAAATTCGTCAGTGCCGTAATAGGCTTTCTCTAATAGACGGCTTTCTTTTCTTTATTTCAATATGTACCTATAAAGTTAACGTTTATAATTATAACACAGATCTAGCTTGTATATCTGCGAATGAAGTACCTAACGTTTACTGTAGTAATTTATTTTCTTTATTAGGGATTTGGTTTAGTTATTGTGTTTATCAACACGCATTATAAATAAATTACCCACCTAAAGTGTAATGACCGAGAGTACGCATCGCCCTTTCATTTTAATTAGACTCGAGTTGAATAGTGGTAGGATTCTTTGTGAATAAACAGCAGGCTGATCGCAGGCAAAAACAATGGGTTCCACAGGGAATGTTCTTGGGCCCCTTTCAGTTCTGTCTTTATTTGCCTGGAACATGCTTGAACGATTTTGCCACACATATGGGACGGAAACCTTTGTCAGAGGTACCTGCAGACACTCCAGGTCTATTATCACGGGGTACTTGATAAATAACCGAATATTGACATAATAACGCCATAACCATTCTAGTCAAAATGTAATCTTACATTAGAATTTTACCAGTTCATTGACTTGTTACAATTCGTAAAGTTGGACAATAGAACACTGGCTATTTATAGTTTACTTTGTGTAACCATAACATTACAGCGTCTCGTTCGTTGTAATGAATGAGTTATTTCACACAAAAGAAAGCTGATGAAGCTGAATTACATGTTTTGTGTTATTTTAAATATGGTTTGCTAGACGTAAATAGGGGGTTGAATAGCATCAACACAAATCTCTATCCAGGGCAGAGTAATTTGGCCAATGCTAACCTGGATTTATCTGCTTATTCCTTTTTGAAATTGGAGGCCAATTCTTGCAGGAGTCCGCTCGATTATGTTGATGTAGATTTACGAAAACGTGTTATTATACGCGATTCGCTAGCTAATGGTTATTTAGCAATCCTTTAAAAGGATTGAAACAAATTACTTTTTAAGTATGAGCTCGCACGAAGTGCTAGGAGAGAAGGTCTGAGTGACTGTTTTGGAACTGCTGTTTTGGAGTGCTGATTTGGAAATGAGCTTCCTCCGTCGTTCAAAATGGCAGGTAGCTCCGATATATGTCGAGTACGAACCTTCCCACCACTGAACTTAGACGAAGTGGCGTGAGCATCCTCCCGCCTTTGAAAATCCGTAAGGTTTTCGAAAGAAGGAAAAACGGAAACAATAACGGAAGTATGTTAAGTTAAAGCGGGAAGGAATCATAAATTGACTTAAATAAAATATAATGCGTATAAATTGTAGTATATTAAATATATATGTATAATATAAATGCGGTTGTGACTGTGTTAATTATTAAGTTGAATTACTGAGATGACAGAGGGCACAACTTAATGACGGGACGTTTAAAAGTTCCAGAAGCCGTATGTACTATAGTTGCACGCAGGACTCCATCCCTTCCACCCTTCCAGGATATACTTGTTAAATAACGCCGGTAGGCCAACGAAGAGGTGGTGACCCATCTTGAAGAATGAGAACAAATGTACCTGGCAGAATAGGTACGTCAGGGGTATTCCATTTCTTCCATAGTTGAAGGATGTGTAAATAATCCACATGCCATTTCTTCCAAAAACTTTGCACCAAACTATGTAACAGGTTTTTCTTTTTACGAAGGCTCACGGATGAATCAACCACATAGGCAGGCAACGACTGTAAAGAAGTTGTATTGAGAAAGTGCGCAGGCGTTAGACTAGTGTGTGGCTGGTCGAACAGCAAACACAATGGACGCGAATTCAGAACACACTCAATCTGAATCAGCACTGTCAGCAATTCTTCATAACACAGTAGTTTTGCCCAATTCAACGATGTAAATGAGTTTTTATACAGTTTATGTGCGTTCCCATTGTAAGATAAGCGGGAGTCTGGTGTTGTAGGCGGAGGTGACGGTGTTCCCTTGACGAAGGTTATGTAATGAAACCACGTTAATAGGCGAAATCACACTTGTATCACCAAGTCGCGACTTGTACCTAGGGCAGTAAAGTACTATAGGGTATCTAACAGTGCATTGTATTACCTAACTGTATATGTGCGTGTATTGTCCTGCTGAAACTGTTGTGTACTTCGCCGTGTAAAAGTGTTTGTGTTACGATAGCCGCCTCACGGTTTTATAATTTACTGATTACTGTTCATTTTCGTGTATTTACTTGCAATACAAGTGTGATTTCGCCTATTAACGTGGTTTCATTACATAACCTTCGTCAAGGGAACACCGTCACCCCCGCCTACAACACCAGACTCTCGTTTTTCTTACATTTTGGTCCTTCGAGACGGATAAGGTTCAACTAGAAGGTGGAACCATGAGTCAGAGGAGCGAAATAACCACACACAGTAAATTACGCAAAATGAACAAAGATTTAAATGCACGTCGAGTTGATGATGTCGTGTCCGACTCCGGGTTGCCATCAGAAAGGGCACCAGGGTCACCGTCTGTTGCACCGACAATAGCATCGACGTCTGCTCTCAACATCCCACTGACGGGTGGTCGGGTTATCGACTACAGTCGAGGTACGCCAGCGGGACCACAGGGAGGGCAGGCAGTCACGAAAGATCACCATACATCGCCGCGAAGCAAAGTTTCGTCGAGAAATAGCCGCAAAAGCGTGGATTACCTGCGAAAGCGGATCGAGTACGAAGCAGAGCGGGATTTGGTGCAGCTAAAGGAGAATCTTCTTAAGAAACGAATGGAAGCAGACATCGCCCAAATAGAGGCGGCTGCTGAAAGCGATGACTCCCGCTCAGATGTGAGTACGACACAGCGCGTGGAAGAGTGGGTGCATACAACACCCCAAGGTGCTCAATTGCCAGAAGTATTGGGCACACTGGCTGTGTCAGGCGTGCCTGAAGAAGTGGCTGCGCCCCGTGAAGCATCTGAAAGACACGATCAAAACGTGAGTAAAGTGATTCGTGATCTTAAAACTAGTGAATACCGTGTACCGTCCGTGTCGTACGATAGAGATGTGTCGCGTGTATTAGGGGCATCAGAGTCAGTCCCGTTACCTAACCTAACGGTACCAGTTACGCCCATATACACGCCAGTGTCGTCAGGTGTGAGATTCCGTCTACCCGACAACTTTCCCGTCTTTACCACTCCGGTCGCGAGTGTACCTCGAGTATCTACACTCGAGTCGGATACACAGCGGCAGAAGAATTACGGAGAGGATGAAAAAGAAAGACGGCGACAATCATCGGGGGATAGAGACAGTAAGATCGACCGACTGGCAGACGCGATCACAAGCATGGCACGCCCGCGACCGGTACCGAGACAGGCATACGAATTGCCGTATTTTAGTGGAGACCCAGCCGATTGGATATCGTATCGGAATATGTACTGGGATACAACTCGACTATACGAATTTAAGGCACATGAAAACATAGCGCGATTAAAAACCTCACTACAAGGTGACGCAAAAATATCAGTAGAAGATTTGCTCAGAACGTCAACAGACCCCGCTGATATAATGCGAGCATTAGAGGACGAGTTCGGTCATCCGACCCTAGTGCTACAATGTGCCCTAAAAAGGTGCAAGATTTACCCAGAGTGACGGAGAATTGCCGGGAGCTGGAAAAATTCTCGTCTACCTAAATAACCCACAGCTGATAAGTGACCTGCTGAGCAAGCTGACACCAGTACAACGATCGCAGTATGGTGACTTTGCGATGGGCCTGGATAACTCGCAGGGGGTGGACCTAAGAGTGTCGCCAAACCTAGAAATATTGTCTCATTTCCTGATACATTTAGCGCGCTCGACATCGTACTACGTGCAACCGAGCATGTATGAGCCGAGTCCATCCAAACCCCCTAGCAAGCAGCAGAAGTATGGTACCGGGCAAAGCCGACCAGGGAATGCTGCACGCCCCGCCGCCAGCAGGCCACCATTCGCTCAACGTGTGAATACACAGAGCGACGAATCAGTCACACCAACGGAATGTGTGAAATGCCAACAGAAACACGCCATTGAAGAATGCGCACAATTTAAGAAACTGAGTGTGCAACAGCGTTGGAACACGATAAAGGAGAAGAATACGTGTTTCAAATGCCTGATCAGGAAGCACCCCAAGAGGTTCTGTCGCGCAAATAGATGCGAAAAGTGCGGCTTCGGGCATCACCTACTACTACACGCGGACAAACAGAGGAAGGAGGATAATCCGCAGAAATAAAGTAAGACGGAAAGTGTTACCAACATAGGAGAATGGCGAGCTACTGCACTACTAAAGATATTACCAGTAACAATGAGTGACAATAAAAAGTGTTATGCGTTATTGGACGATGGAGCGACCGTATCGCTCATAGACAGTTCGCTCGCCACCAACCTAGCGGGTCCGTGTGTACCCCTCTCGCTAAAGACCGCAGGTGGCTACGGAGTGACAGACTCAACGTCGCGAGTGGTACAAGTGAGTGTGAGAGGACCGAATGGCCAGAGCCATAACATTAAGTGTCGTACGATGGTAGACATAAACCTACCAACACAAACAGTGTCCGCCTCAGTGATGGGCGACAACGCCCACCTAAGCGACTTGGGTTGCGTGGAGATGAGGGAAGCGAAGCGGCTGCTGCTACTCGGCCAGGACAACTGGGAGCTACTCGTCAGTCGGGACATCCGCCAGGGACGATCCGGTAAGCCAGTTGCCTCACTTACAGAGTTAGGTTGGGTCATACATGGACCATTTAGTAGTAAAAGTAGCGACGAGTTAGTAAATAATATGACCATCTCTCTCCCCGACCTGCATGACCTAGTAAAGTCACAGTTCGACCTAGAGGCAATAGGTATCTCACAGAATGTCCCCAAGCATAAGGATATCGAGAGGGCATTAGATGTGTTGGACAGCACTAGCCATCGTACTCCTGACAAGTCGCAGTGGGAAGTAGGATTATTATGGAAGCATAATAATACTCAGTTGCCTAACAATTATAACCAGGCACGGCAAAGGCTGTACGGTATCGAGAAACGTATGCGCAAAGACGCTA
The DNA here is from genome assembly GCA_917490735.1 of Dryobotodes eremita. Classification (NCBI taxonomy): domain Eukaryota; kingdom Metazoa; phylum Arthropoda; class Insecta; order Lepidoptera; family Noctuidae; genus Dryobotodes; species Dryobotodes eremita. Next base: position 16,815,431 of record OU823255.1, read on the forward strand.
GTTTCGCCGAGGCATACTCGAAACAAATAAGTAGGTTAGTGGACGAAGGGTACGCGCGCGAGATAGATAGGCTGTCAGACCGAGGCAACTGGCGCTGGGTTCCCTCCGAGGACAACCCAGCTGATAGGGCGACCAGGTTGTGTTGGCCTGAGAACCACGCGGAGTGGCTCTCGGGCCCCTCTTTTTTGCGTGATCCACAGGAGCAGTGGCCGTCGTGTCGCGATCCTGAGGCGGCAGAGACAGACCTCGAGCGCGTCCAGTGGGTCCACACGACAGCAGCGCCTATGGCGCCACTCCTAAAGTACAAGCGCTACTCGTCGTGGACGCGCATACAGCGCGTTATGGCGCACGTACTCATCTTCGTCGGCCGATGTCGCAAACGTCGGTCGAGCACGGAGCTGAACCTGCACGACCTGGAAGAAGCACACAACTACCTTATAAAGTTGTGCCAAGAAGACAGCTTCCAGCGCGAACAGGCCGCCATCCTAAAAGGCTTGCCCGTTCCAAATAACAGCAGCATCAAGGCGTTAGACCCGATGATGAACGACGACGGGCTGCTACGAGTAAGGGGACCACTGGGTGCCTGTGAAGTACTCACATTCAGTGAGAGACACCCGATAATTTTGGAGGGCCGTCACCCTCTGACTAGAAAGCTAATCGCACACTACCATGCGATGGCTTTGCACGCGAACCACGAGACCGTCGTGAACAACCTACGAGAGAGATACTGGATCACCAAGGTCAGAACTTCAGTGAAGTCGGTGGTCGCAAATTGCCAGCTTTGTCGCAACTGCAGAGCCAAACCCGCCCCACCAAAGATGGGCGACCTCCCACTCGCAAGGTAGAACCTTCAAGAAGAGCCTTTGTTCGAGTGGGCGTCGACTACTTCGGCCCGATGGAAGTGTCCATTGGGCGACGGCGCGAAAAGAGGTGGAGAGCCCTTTTCACCTGCCTCACTACGCGCGCCGTCCACCTAGAGTTGGCCGCCTCATTGAGCGCCGACTCCGCCATACTAGCCTTGCGGCGCCTTATAGCGCGCCGCGGGTAGCCAGCACACCTGTACTCTGACCAGGGTACCAATTTCATCGGGGCCAACACCGAGCTTCGGGCAGCCCTGAAAGACCTGAACCAAGGTCAGATAAGGGACGAGGCCATCAACCGAGGCATCGAGTGGCACTTCAATCCCCCAGCAGCCCCACACATGGGCGGCTGCTGGGAACGCCTGGTGAGATCCATACAGAACGCGCTTCGCAGCACGCTCAAGGAGCGAGCCCCTCGTGAGGAGGTACTCTACACCCTCCTCACTGAGACCGAGCTGATTGTGAACAGCCGGCCGCTGAGCTACGTGTACGACGACCACAACCAGCCTGTGGTCCTGACTCCGAATCATCTGCTCCTGGGCACTGCGTCCGGGAGTACTCCGTTTGCACCGAGCGACACCGAAGACGTCGATTCCCGCAAGCAGTGGCGACGTGTGAATGCGCTCGCCGATATGTTCTGGCGGCGCTGGCTGCGGGAATATCTCCCGACTCTACAGCGTCGTGAAAAGTGGGCAAACAATGTGCCTAATGTGCGGGTCAGTGACGTAGTAGTGATCGTAGACAATAACAAAGACCGAAGTGCTTGGACAAAGGGCATTATAAAGTCCGTGTACCACGGCAGTGACGGAATAATCCGTGTAGTAGACGTAAGGACGATGAATGGGGTCCTGCGTCGGCCCGTAGCTAAGATTATTGTGCTTCCTACCGATCAGGATGTAATGCGGTTGGACCCTGTTACAGGGGGTGGAATGTAAGCGAAGCACCATAATAAGAGCTGGTGAAATTATTGTATGATTATATAAATTCAAATAGATTTTGACCAGCTCTTATTATGGTGCTTCGCTTACACCCATATTCCTTACTAGTGGGGTGCGCGTGCGCCATGTAATTTTATGGTTGTTTAATTCCGTTTGGAAGGCGGTAGAATCTGACTAAAGCTACGGACACGAAGTCAGCAGGCGCGGCGCGGTGGCGGCGTTTTTGCATACGCGCGTCAACACTCGCCGTGCTGCCGCCGCCGCAGCGCCGCAAGCGCTGACTTCGAGACCGAGGCCTTAGAAGAAAGAAAGGTGTATAACTCGTCCAATTGACGCTTTGCACCTATTTACCCTTTGCACCTTTGACACCATTTCCAAGAATAACAATGAATTGAAAAAGAAACAAGCCAAAATAATGATTATGTCTCTATCAATACCAATGAACACAGACTGTACTATCTTGAGGGTTTCATTTACAAGTTGTCATTAATTCAGTAAACGGTTTTCTAGGACTTACTTCGGTCGATGTGGCAATAGATGCTTTCACTGGAGATGAAGTTACAAACTGTGTAGATGTACTGGGAACTGATTCATCGTCTTTTTCTACAAAAGCTCTCTTAAAATGTGCCCAAACTATTTCTGATTCTAACCATTCACTGTAATTACTTTGGAATACTTGTTCCTTACGATGAACACTTTCCCATTTCCATTAATATTATAGCAATACTTTTTTTGTACAGAACTTCTTTAGTTTTATCATTATGATCGTTTAAATCAGATATTTTTGTCTTAATGGCATTGTATTTTTTTTTGTCTTTCATATTGCCAGATACTTTTAATTTCACAAACAAATCAAGATTAGTGACTAAATCACGAAACATTTTCACAAAAAACTCGTAAATCATAACTTCACAAAAGTCTAATTAGGGGTATGTAATGGTAGGTAACTACGAACTGGGGTGCTAGGACAGGAAACCTCCCCGTGTGTCCGTGGGCTGGAGTTTCCCTTGGATGCGTCTGGGGGAAAGGCCAGTCTCCGGGACGTTGCAACCTGGGGTGCGGGCAATAACTCTCCATTAGGTACTGTGTGCCTAAGGGGTCTTATTGCCCGTACGCTAATATCATGTTGGAGGAACGCTCCAACGTGTGTCACTCTGTTGAGCAGAGACGCACAGCGGCGGAGTAAGAGCGGGCTCGGTGTGCACTAACCCTGCCGCCGGGCAGGCAGGAAGGAGTCTACTCCTTCTGCCACCGTTAGTCTCGTAGCCCCGAAGATTGTCAACGTCATGTCTCTGACTTTTGATGGGGGTCGAGGGTATTGGCTTAACCGCCCGGACCGCGAGGAAGATAACCTCTATAAAAAATTCCTCTAATATCAAGTTCTGGTGCGCGGCGAGGGTATGAATGGCTGAGGAGTAGTGTCATCTACAACTTTCTAGTTGTAGGTGGCGCTACAGTCGCTAGCGCACCCCCAGCCAGAGTACCAGTGTACCCTCTGGTTGGGTAACAAATGAACACTTGCCTAGGGACAGGAGTGAATCTAGGATGGACCTTTTATATCCCCCACACTCGTGGGAACAAAATGGAAAAAATGTATAAAACAACAACGGAAAAGAGTAGTGGAGAGGAGAGGAGCGACGGGGGGTCAAAAAAAAAAAAAAAAAGGTCGGTCGAAAGGCGGGCCAGCACCAGATTCAGCGAAGCCGCCCCTAGCTAAGTCGGCACCGCCCAAGCCCATGAAGGGTGGGGTAGCTTCACAGGCGGCGAGGGCCCCGGCCCCGGCGGCGAGACGGCCGCCCCCCCCCTCCCGCCTCCTAATGCTCCTCCGGCCGACGCCGAATGGCAAGTGGCCGTAGAGAAGAGGAAGGCGAGTAAGGCATCTAGGGCGACCAAAAGGAAGGAGAGGTGGCAGCGGTGCAAGGAGCGAAGCGTCGCGGCAAGGCTCCACGCCCCGAAGTCCGCAGCTGTAGTGATTACACTACAGCCGGAAGCGGAGAAGAAGGGCGTGTCCTACCGCGACGTGCTCACCAAGGCGAGGGCGGCGGTGAACCTGCAGGAGCTAGGCGTCACCAATGGCATCCGGGTGAGTGTCACTGCGACCGGGGCCCGGATGCTGGAGGTGCCCGGTGTGGCGAGCAGCCCGACCGCTGACGCTCTGGCCGAAAGGCTCAGAGCGTCCCTAAATGCGGACGAGGCCCGAGTGTCCAGGCCCACCATTTGCATCGACATGCGCATTCTGGGCCTGGACGACTGTGTGACGGAGGCTGAGGTGGTGGCCGGCGTCGTTAGGACTGGGGGTTGCTCTGCCGAGCAGGTGGGAGCGGACACCATTCATCCTGAGCACACGGGGATGCCAGCCGTTACGGTGAGCTGCCCCGTGTCGGCGGCCAGGAAAGCTGGGGGGGGGCCAAACGCCTCCTGGCGGAGGCTCTACGCGGGGGTCGTGCGGTCCATGGCCCTTTATGGGCCCTTTATGGGACAAATCTGGACAATTCAGTAGAGGATTCAGAAATGTCAAGCGGAGATTGGAGCATTCTACGCAAAGACAGAGTGACTCTAGGTGGCGGCGTGTTGCTTGCTGCGCGCCCCGGCATCACTGCGAAGAGGAGGCATGCTCTCGAGACTGACCGTGGCGAAGATTTATGGGTTACGATCACAATTTACGGCTTTAATATATCTGTTTGTGTTGTCTACATAAAGCCCACTGCAACGGACGACGAATATATGACGTGGTTCTGCAAGGTTGAGAGCATCATCTCCAATTTGAACGGAATGATAATGATTTTAGGTGACCTTAACTTAAAAAGTGCATCTGTAAATGTTAATAATTATTACTGTTATTTCTTAAGTTTTTGTAGTCTGGTTGAGATGAATGAAGTGGTGAATATGCGTGGGAGTAAGTTAGACGTAGTGTTGGTTCGGGAGGGTACCGAAGTAAACTGCGAGCATGTCATAGGTACAGAGCTGGTTCCAATCGACTTGTATCACCCTCCGTTAGATATTGCGATTTCCATCTCACCGCTTATGGATAGTGAAAAATTGGACCCCAGCAACATTGATCGCAGTAGAGATTGGAACTTCGTAAAAGGGGACTACGCACTTTTAAGCGACCTTATTCGTTCTGCTCCATGGCAAGACGTTCTTCGCTGCAATGATGCACACTCCGCTGCTGGTACTTTTTACGGAATAATGTATAATTTATTTGACTCTTCCATTCCAAAGAAGAAGAGAATGATCGCTGGAAATAGGCGGTATCCAGTCTGGTTTACTAAAGATATTATAAACGATACTCAGCATAAAACCAAGCTACATAAGAAATGGAAACTTTCACGTTGTGATCTTACTTACGCGCAGTTTAGTGCTCTGCGATTAGATCTTAAAGTAAGAACCCAGGACGCCTACAGATTGTACTGTAATAATTTAGAAAATAACATAGGTAAAAATCCGCGACAGTTCTGGCAGCATGTATCTAGCCTGCGATCAAAGGGCGGCTTCGAACCAAACGTGGTGTACAATGGTGAGACTTGTTCGGGTGTCAAAGCTGCCGAGGCATTTGCTCAGTATTTTGCTAGCGTGTTTCTGCCTGATACACCTGAGTTGGACCCTAGAAAATTAAATGTGAGTAGTGAGGGAGGTAGCATTCCTCTTCCCTTTTTAACCCCACCGGATGTAGTTAAGGCTATTGCTAAACTCAAACCCTGTAGCTCGGTTGGCCCTGACAACATTCCAGCTTTTACTCTTAAGGGATGTCATGATGTTTTGGCAGCCCCTCTATGTCATGTCTTTAACCTAGCCCTCCGGTCCGGAATATACCCTGAACAATTGAAAACTTCGCGAGTTACTCCCATTCCTAAAACTAGTGACAAAACATCAGTAGAGGAACACAGACCCATCGCTATCCTGCCAACGATTGCCAAGGTTTTCGAACATATACTTCACGCTTTCATTTACAAACACATAAATATATCCTTATCTGATGCCCAACACGGTTTTCGGCCGGGTCGCTCCGTGAATTCGAATTTACTGATTCACGTAGACTACATATCCCGTTGCTTGGACATCGGTGGGCAGGTTGACGTTCTATATTTCGATTTCCGGAAAGCATTCGACAGAGTTGACAACGATGTGCTTTTGACAAAGCTGGGGGCCATCGGTTTCTCGTCCGGTCTTCTTAACTTCTTTTCAGATTATCTGCGCGATCGCAAGCAGTTTGTAAGACATGGCTGCTTCGAGTCCAAGCCTTACAATACACGCTCGGGCGTAAGTCAAGGATCCGTGTTAGGGCCGCCTCTTTTCCTGATCATGATCAATGACCTCATAACTAGTGTTAAGTTTGCCAAGTGCCTGCTATATGCCGATGACCTTAAGCTAGTCGCACAAATCCGAACGGACGAGGATTGCAAGCTCCTTCAGAGGGATATTGACGCCATCTATGAGTGGAGCATTGTGAACAAGCTATTATTTAATAAAAACAAGTGCTACGTCATGACATATGGTAGGAGGTTACGACCAATACATCATGACTATAATTTGGGAGGTGAAGTAATCACTCGTGTTACCAACATAAAGGACTTGGGAGTGACTTTCGACCGCTGTCTGTCTTTTAAAGATCACGTTTCTGCCCTTGCGAGGGAATCTTTCAGGCGCTTGGGATTTGTTTTGAGAAATGCGCGTGACTTTCGCAATTCAAATGTTATTAGGCTGTTGTACACTGCTCTGGTTCGAAGCAAACTCGAGTCCAGTGCCTGTGTTTGGCACCCCTATACCGCGACCCAAACACTTATGCTGGAAAAGGTTCAGAAAACATTCCTAAGATGCCTCTTCCAAAGGTTATACCATTTCTTTCCGTACATGTACCCTACCAACTATCTTTTAGGGATGTTAGGCTTTAACTCGTTGGAGGTAAGAAGAGGTCTTGATCAGCTCACGGTAGCCTGTAAGACTTTACGGGGACGTATCGACTGTCCAGAGCTCCATGGCCTTTTCTGTCGATTATTTGTGCCCGACAAATACATTGGACACCGTCACAGCCGCCGACACAATTTGTTTGCGCAACTATCATGCAAAACTGTAGCCAGAGCCGAATCCCCAGTCTGTCGTACCCTAAAAATGCTAAATGCCCTTCTGACTGCCAACCCTGAATGTGATGTGTTTGCGGATGAATGGAGTAAAATTATGCGTATATGTCTGGTGTTCTGTGAGAGAAAGTATGCTAGGGAGTCCACTGTTCCATGTTAGTTTTAAATTTAATTAATGTCAAGATTGTAATTGTTTCTATGTTAATTAATGTAATTGGTGTTGTGCCGTTTTAATTAACTATAAATAAATAAAATAAAATAAAAAAAAATAAATGGGGCACCGGTATGGGCGCGTTCATTTAGGCTCCGGCCAGCCCGCTGGTTGAACGCGTCCCAAAGGGTCATGGCCATCCGGCTGGTCCGGGGTTACCGCACGGTCTCCTGCGAGGCGGCGAGCCTCCTTGCCGGATTGCCGCCGTGGGATCTGGAGGCAAAAGTCCTCGCGCACGTTTGGGAGTGGCGCGAGGAGGCGAAACGCCGGGGCGTAACTCCGCTGCCGCGAGAAATCGCAGCACAGCGGACAGAGCTCCGGCGGGATCTCATGGCGGCATGGAGAGTGCGACTGTCGCAACCCAGCGCAGGCCACGCCACAATTGCGGCGGTAAGTCCCCTTTTTGAGGAGTGGCTTGAGAGGCGCCACGGCGTCCTCACCTTCCGCCTGACGCAGGTCCTCACCGGACATGGCTGTTTCGACAGGTTCCTGTTTTGGATAAGGCGGGAGGAAACGCCCGGGTGTTATCATTGTGTGGATCGACAGAAGGACACGGTGGAGCATACGGTGGAGGTCTGCCCGGCTTGGGCGGGGCACCGCCGTGTCCTCGTGACGGCGATCGGCGGCGGCGACCTCTCGCGTCCGGCCCTGGTTCAAGCCATGGTACGGAGCGAGAGGGAATGGGAAGCCGTCACCTCCTTCTGCGAAGCAGTAATGCTCGCGAAGGAGGTGGCGGAGCGCGAGAGGGAGAGGCAATCTCTGCGCCCTCGCGCCCCTAATCGCCGCAGGAGGAGACACCCTGGACGTCGGGAGTCGATTGCCGACTCCCGGCCACCATAGGCGCGGGCTTGCGGACGGCGAGCAATGGGCAGCTCGCCGTCCGTTAAGGACCAGGCCCGGGTCGACGGTGCGTCGTGTTCCACGCGCGCCTCAAAGAGATGTCAGCACCATTGACGAAGTCCGATAGGGCCGATGCCAGCCGGGGTCGCGGATTGTTCGAAAGAGTTACCGTGGCCCTAGCGCACAGGCAACTGAAGGAACACGGGTGGGTTTTAGTCAGTAAGAGTCTGACACGCCCTTCCGCTCCGCCGAGAGCGGGAGAGGTCTTTTGATGATTTCCCACCCAAAAAAAAAGGTAACTACGAACTAAGGTCATCGTTTGACATTTTCCACCCTCCCGATGACCACCTACCTGCAAATTTACTGCGCTCTGATTGGTGCACGTCACCAATGACTGCGCGTCTACTGATAAGCAAACCGGTTTGGACGTGTATTATGACGACACAAATAAAATAACCCACGGGAGTGGTGCGGAATATTTTGGCACGTACACACGGCTACATATCAAGCTATACATTTTCAGTATAAGCTAACCTCTCATTGTACAGAAATCCTATACAATGCGAGATCAGCTTATACTGGAAATGTATAGCTTGATATTTAGCCGCGTGTACCTACAAAAACGTCTAATTTGACAATATTTTACAATACAATAATGTTTACTCCTACACGTTAATTGTGTAGGCGTTGTGTTTGTGTGTATCGTGTTTGCTATTTTAAAGGGCCAGGCGCCGTACGGATTTTTATTTTGCTTGACAAAAAGAACAAATTAATAAAGATCCTGCTAATGAGGGCTACCGCGCTTGAGTTCGCCGCTAGAGGCGCTAGTGTAGAGTAAGGTCTCTAGATGTCAAAATATGTACTGAAAGTTCACTGTTTGCGGGATGTTTTATCACGGATTTTATCGAATGATTTATAATAACTGTAATGGTTGTGCCATTCTTGATTAATTATGGCTTAAGACTTTAAGTAAAAAGTTAGGATCTAATTTGGTAGCACTGGAAGGAAGAATAAGATTTTTCTGCTTCATGCTTGCCAATTTTAGGAATATTATAATCTAAATATTCATTTGAAGTTTTAAAATGAAATAAAATAAACAAAATATGAATATAAGGGTACTTAAACATATCCAAAACATCAAATAACTGCAACAGGACCTTACTCGACAGTGGCGCCAACTGGTGAGCACAAAAACGATAGCCCCCATTATGACAACATGACTAATACAGGAAAAAGATTACTCTCTTTGTAATATGTGATCTGTTTTGAAGTACCTAATATGCTATTATTATGGATTTGTATTAATCATAAGTAGGTAGGTTCCATGGTTGTAATTAATTTTCTATCGATATAGTCAGAAGTCCAAGAAAAATCCCTAATTCCATGGAACCACGGGTAAATTAAATTACGCATGGACCCGGTAATGGGTCGACCCACCGCCGGGACCACGGGTAACGTGTGAAATAAAAATCCGTACGGCGGCGCACGGTGGATCGAAAATCGGCTGTAGAAGACATAGGATCTCGATTTCTTAAATGTTATTTTTTTTGCTGGAAATGACTTCTGCTGATCATTACTGTTCTATAAAATGTCATATGAAGTAAATGTGTGCACAAATGGAAGAGTTATAATTTTTATAAGAAAAAAATGTATGGAGCTAGTATGAAAAATCGAATTATCTCCTAAACGGCATGTTTAACCGTAATATCCTTGGAGGTGGTCATAGTGCTAATTATTTATAATTTTTTGGTTGCGGATTTGACGAAAAATTTCATGTCGTTTTTTTTAAAAATCGTCAAAATATTTTCATTTGTTTTTTCATATGAAACGATTCCTTTTAGTGTTTATGTTGAAGAACACGGACTTTTAACTACACGTAACATAAAATAACATCACTCCTATATTTCCGAAGGAGTTGGCAGAGGTTTATAGTACACCCACACGGACAACTATGCTTGAGCTAGATATTTATCAACACATCATGAGTTTTAAAACTTTTCATACAACCAAATTACCAATTGTTTACTCTTCTAATGAGTCCGAAAAGAAGTGATTAAGTAACTACACTGATTAGGTCTTCTAATGAGTCTTTATAGGTGATTTAATGATTTTCAATATCTCACGACAATACCAACTATGGATTACATTCAACTTTTCCTGATAAGTAAGCTAATTTGTTAATTAGCAGTGCTATGAGTTCTAAGAATAGTTAGTGACAATTATAAATTTTCATTAGCTAATGAGAAGATAACTAATGAGGGTAGTTACCTAATTATTGGCGTTTTTCAATAAAAGGGCTAAAGTTTAGTTTTATAATTTAGTTTGTTCACAACTGTGTAGCTGCTAACACTAAATCTGCGACTATAAAATCTTAGAATGGAAAGTTTAATCACGAATTTAGACTTGTTTGTTCTTCTACGAAGTGAGAGTACTTCATTTGATCATGAAGTATTGTTCAGTGCAGTTGTATCCCGCATAGGCGATTGCCTGTCTGACGAAGATCGTGTTGTTCTCAAAGAATTTTGTCGGAGATTTACGCGAGCCGCTTTACAAAGGTGGCAGAAATCCAACCGATTCCTTGATAATTTCAGGAGAAAGTACGAGAATTGGTTGGGAGCAAATATTGATTGGCCGAGTTTTGTGCAAACTTTAGTTAATCAAGAACCAAGTGTTGATGAGATACCAAGAGCGCCCTCAGTCTCTCCAGAACCGTCGACATCAACGTCCATTGGAACAATGACGAAAAGATCCCGTAAACCATTCGAAGATCTGGGAAGTAAACAAAAAAAGAGAAGATCTGATGAACACACAGGCGAAGATTCCAGTGAATTGGCATATGCAGCTGCAGCACGTTTAAAAGAAGTTTAAAAAAAACTTTATATGTTACTTAAATAAGAGTTTGATAATCTTTTTTTATTTAAATTAATAAAAATGTGTCAAAAAACAGCAATTTATTTATTTAATTTTTCTTGTTTTGTGTGTTCTTAATATTTGGGTTAATAACATATCGAACTTTTTAACTTGGACACTAAAAGGGATCGTTTTACATGTAAAAATAAATAAAAATATTTTGACGATTTTAAAAAAAAGACGGCATTAAATTTTTCGTCAAATCGGCAACCAAAAAATCATAAATAATTAGCACTATGACCATCTCCAAGGATATTACGGTTAAACATGCCGTTTAGGAGATAATTCGATTTTTCATACTAGCTTCATACAAATTTTTCGTAAAAAAAATATATTTCCTTCGTTTTTGGGCAGAATTAACTCGGGTGTCATTTTTGTACATAGTAATGATCAGCAGAAGTCATTTCCAGCAAAAAAAATAACATTTAAGAAATCGAGATCCTATGTCTTCTACAGCCGATTTTCGATCCACCGTGCGGCGCCGCGGCGGGTTGGACAAAATAAATTAAATTTGTGACGATCGATACCGTCTCAAATTACACTTTTAGTCCAAAATTTGGTCGATCGAGTTTGGTGGGACGTCTTGTCATCATCGTCGCGAACTTGTACGCTCCGCATATTTTTATTGTTAAATACAGCTTATACCCAATTAAATAACCATACCTCGATACGGGAGTTCCATTGAAGATCACTGAAGCCCCAACATTTGACGACCTTCGACAAAACCTGCAATTTTTGCGAAAAACAAAATCAATTATTGCGACCACGCGCTGCCGGTGTTAGCCATTGCGCCGCGGCTACTTTTCATCTAAATCAAGCATCATACTTGGGTTCCCTGGATGACCAGCCATTGCTGCTGCGAGCAGCATTCAGCATCGTACCGCAGCCTCGGCCAATGCAGCTAAGTGCCCATTTTTCCTTGTCAATTCCCTGTTACCTACTTACCTACCCTTACCTTTTATACCCTAACTCTTAATAAATCTATCCAATACCTATTTAAAATAGCTTCTATGAGTGCATTGGTGTCTGTAGTCATTGCAGTATCTTATAATAATAACATCAATACACCATACGTAGTTCATTAAAGTAAATTCACAGTGGTGCCGATTCTCTTGTCACAAAATACTATAAACTAGACTAAAAATAACTAAAATTGAATTTATTCCTGTCAAACGACGATTTCTCAATCTGAAATAGACTAAAGTGACACAACTTAACCATATTTTAGTTTGACAGCACTAAGATGGCACTGAGTTAGTAATTTAGTGAAAATGGCAATTTTGCTATTCTGAATTTGACGTTTTTCACCTAAAGTTTTGGTTGTCTAACTAAATCTGGCTATTTTTAATCGCGATTAAAAAGGTAAAATACAATTAGTTGTGATGAACTAAAATTCACTACAACAACACCCCGACTTCAGGTGCAAAAACAGTACTGTATCTTTTTTAATTTATTTTGCTTATATCTTGAAAATGGTGTGTTCTATAGCAAAAATAATGAAAATTTCGAACCCCTTTATGAAACTCTTGATTTTGTGTTGAACAACAGTGGACATACATTGATAGGGATCCCTTCTTTTCGCATAATGTTCCGTGTCCTAATATACTTCGGCATAACGATTTTGGCACAATTTGTTTTGGCATAATAATACTTTGGCATAATTTTTGAGGCATACATTTTATGTTGGCATAATCAGCTTAAAGACTAATTTGTTTTGGCATAAATTTGATTCGCATAACGTTAGTAGGCCTAATGACTATTAGCATAATATTGTTGGTTAAAAATTTAATATGCTGTGCAACAAAAGTTAGTGACCGAATTGCTGCAAAACCGACTCCACGTAGTCTTGTTTGTCCTACACCTAGAGTGTAATTTAAAATCGCGTAGGCGCGTAGGGGCGAGGCGGCCCGTGGGCTGAGGAGCAGGCGGCTGCGAGCGAGCCACCGCGGCCGAGGCTGGCCGGCGGAGCCGGCCAACAAGCCGAAGCTGCGGTGGTGAGCGAAAGCCGTCTGCGACGATTAGCATGCGTGGGGCCGCCGGAGGCCCGCAGCGCCGGATCCGTGACAGAAACACTGCCTGCTGCATGCTGCATGCTTGCTTGCATGCTGCATGCTTGCTTGTTTGCTGCATGCTTGCTTGCATGCTTGCTTGCATGCTTGCTTGCATGCTGTATGCTTGCTTGCATGCTGTATGCTTGCTTGCTTCATGCTTCCTACAGCGAAAAAAAAAACCCACAAAATTGTTCATAAAAAAGTTTAGAAAGCTTTAGAACTTTATGCTTAATAAATTTATGCTTTAGAATATTATGCTTAATCATTATTATGGTTAGAGAAATTGTGCTTAAAAAATTTATGCGTAAGCTGTTATGCGTAATTATATTATGCGAAAATATAATTATGCCAAACAAAATTATGCTAAGTTATATTAGGTCTTAAAATTGTATGCAAATGGATAGGGAACCACATTGATACTGAGTTGTTAGGTATTAGTTCGGATACCTACACTTTTATTAGTGATGCTTATGGATCGCAAAGGTGAAAAGAAAAATAAAGAAAATACATTTATTTGAGGTAAACATGACGCAAAGAAAAAACACACAAACACTAGAAAGAACGAGTTGGGGGAAAATATGTGTCACCATTCACACACGAACGCACACGCGCACGCACACGTGCACACGCGCACGTGTGCTTCATCATTGTTTAGTCACGAAGGCGGCTGTGCCTACTGTTATACATTCTCTTGTAAAGTGTGACGTGCAGTGGTCTGACCACTTTCCTTTAGTGATTATGTGTGACCATAGTTTAAGTAAAGCAGTTTTTGTTTTAATAATACTTTTTATTTAAAAAAGACAACATTTCGTTTTGGCACATACGTTGTTTTATTCCGAGCACACACACATTATCGCCATCCCTTCTTTTGAAGTATTCCCGTTGGAGCACCTATTTTGAGGGCACTTATGCATTGAGCACCATAGGTATTCCCATTTGAGCACCAATCAATATAATAGCTTGGTGCTCAATGGTCAACAATAAAAAATATTCAACTTTATTCCGTTTTGAGCACCTACGGTGCGGTAGTTTCTAGTGATGGGGTGTATAATAAAACATATCGATACAAATTGGCAGTATTTTTTTATTAACACATTAATTTTAGGAAACTAAGTTATTATTATTATTAATATCACAATCAGCCTTATGTTATTTTCTCGGTACCTCACTTATCTAAGATAAATAGAAGAAATCACATTACTCATAACAATAGTATAGTCTTTATGCTTATCTATTCTCTTGTCTATTTAATTATAACAAAAAGCTATTTATTTATTATAAAAATTATTGTCGTAGGTATATTATAATTGGCCCACCTCTTTTACTGGTAGTGTAGCTTAATTATGACTGCATTTATGTTACTTAGACCAGCACCCTAATTACGTAACACACTATCTATCGCAATCTGAATCATTTTGAAGCCTATTGCTAATCCATTGCTTCATATGTCCGAAAAATTAGTCTGCTCAACAACGTAAATAACGCAATGAATATTGTTGAACTGTCAAAATGAAACCCATTCCTACTGTTAGTGTGTTACGTAATTACCCCGCAGGTTTGGGCACAATTGTTAACATTAATTGGTCACTAACGTATTGCGCTCGGTAAAATTTTCGACACGAAAAATCTTATCACTCTATACGGCACGTCGGAATACACCACCGCTAGATAATAATAGAAAATATTTGCAAACAATACGAGTTAAGACGTAAACAAGTTCCGGAACAGTTCGGTTTCATAAGTCATATTTCGGATTACTCGAGATATCCCGACGAACGGTAAAGCGGCGCGCACGCGGCCCCCTTTTACCGCCCCTTTCTACTTAACTACTCTTCATTATAATATGAAAACACAGATTTATTTTGTTAGTGTTAGGGCCTTTCTTTTTTTTGGTGGTGTATCATCAAAAGAGCGCGACAGACTTTTACTGACTAAAACCCACCCGTGTTTCTTCAGTTGCCTGTGTGTCAGGGCCACGGTAACTCTTATGAACAATCCGCGACCCTAGCAGGCATCGGCCCTATCGGACCCCGTCAATTAGTGCTGACATCTCATTGAGGCGCGCGTGGAACACGATGCGCCGTCGATGGGCCTGGTCCTTACCGGACGGCGAGCTGCCCATTGCTCGCCGTCCGCAAGCCCGCGCCTACGGGCCCATGATCGCTAACCCCACAATTATTGAAATAAAAAGAAAGTTAAAAACTAAAACCCAACTACGACAAAATCCTGAACTAAAAAGTTATAAACAAGACAGTAACAAAATAACATCGTTTCGGTTTTCGTATATCCGAAGTAACGTAACGTAATTTCTAAAATATAATATCGTTAATTTGCGAGAAGGTTGGCATAATTCAAAAAGAGCAATTTTTGGATATGATGATTTAAAAATTCAATGGTAGTGTAAAGAGTGCGACAAATCATAAACTCACATCTTTCTAGCTCCCTCATTTCTAGGCCTTAGCGTAACGTCGTTTGTGTAACAAAAAGAATATAATTTGCTACGTACACCTGTATACTTAACTCAAAATTGCAGATTTTTTAGTTATGTAACCCTTGTTGCCAATGAGCGATATGTCATGTAATTAGGGTATAAATCATACAGATTACCACTGCTATACGAAATCGAACTTGAAGAAAATGTGAATAACTTCCATTTTAGTTCATGTACAATGAGCTATTAAGCTAACATAGAGCCTGGCATAAGTAGCAATTTCGTTTTTACTTTTAAGCTATTGCATAGCTTTTATCGCGGGCTTTGAGCGCGGCGACCGAATCAAGAAATTCCGTAACGCAAATAAAACCTAACACCCCCCACTCCGCCTACCATGTAGCTCGGCCGAGCGTTCGCTTAACGTGTATGTATATGGTACGACTGTACTTGAATTAATATCAAAGAAAAAAAAATTCTGCATAAATAAAAAATAAATAAATAATTATAATTGCATAAGTTGATAAAAAATGCTATGTAGCTTACCGCTGCAGTCCCCGAGTGCCACAAGTGTTTTTTTTTTTCAGGTGTAGGTACTAAACTTTCTGGAGTACCTACCTTACGCCGGAAGATATTTTATCTATTTATTACACTGAATAGAATTATAGTTCAACTGGAATGTTTACAAGCACGTAAAAGTCGGTCTTGAAAGTGAAAACTGAACAGCTAATGTGTCCTTTTTTAGTAAGTTGAACATACATTTACACGATGGAAAAGTTAAGAGTTAACGTTATTGACGGAATGTGTGTAATAATAGGTAAGTGAAAAAAAAAAGTTATTTATCAAGCCAGTGTATGGTGATCGTGAAACTGGTGTTGGAGTTTATCAATCTCAATATAGAAGATTAATTAACAATTTTTAATTTCATGTTGTATAATATAAGTAATACAATAAATAATTTGGATATTGATTAAATATTTTGTATTATTTGTCTACTCCAAAGATGCATAGTGCGAAAATTTCATAGATCGAGATAAATTAACGTTACTTAGCACGCACATTTTTCTTAGATATTGTCCGTCTTTATCTTGCACTTTTAGATTGACAGTTGTGCGACAGTGACAAAAATAATGCTTAGCCAAAGCCCATGCTAAGTAAGGAACCTTTTTAAATTCTGGTCAGTAATTTTGTTAATTCAACTTTTGGCCACTGGTTCAGGATCAGATACGTTTGTAGCAGCGACGCGACGTGGCGACCGATCACCAAATATAGAACCGCCATTCCCCGCGTGCGAGGGAAATAAGCCACGCCCATCAAACTATTATTTATTTTCAAGGAAGGCGTTTAACTTTACCTACCTACTTAAATTACTCAAGACAAATTAGCATATATTATTTTGTTTCATACAACTCTGTCATATTTTATGAACCTGAACATTTACATAATATGTATTCGCTGTCCTTTTAGTAAGGCCCTTATGTAACTTTAGTTGAACCCGAATAAATAGGTTTTTTTATCTGCCTTTCCGAATGCCTTCGTCTTTTGTCCGAGATAATTTAACTAACAAACCTCACACCAGAAACTACCGGATTGGTGAAAGCATTTCAATGTATAGGGCATACTATCTTCAACAAATCGCAAGGTTTTAAACAAGAATGCTCTCCCATAATTTTTGAAGAGTTACAACCCAAGAGACAGTCAGTGGACAACCCTAGTGCGTATTTATCTATCGAGTAGCGGTAGGCAATTATTTCAAGGACACTGCCGAGACGTAATATTGCTTACTTTATTATACTGTGCTAATGCTTATTGTGTTCACATCAGATGTTTACACCGAGTACCGTCTGCATGGAAACTAAGCGAAGACGAGTTGTTCATAGTGAGGTAAGATGGCATACCTACGTCAACAGACAAATTAAAAAAAAATGTTTTATTGTTTTGCTTTTTAAAAATACTTTTGGCATTTTAGTTTTTATTTGCATTTTTATATGTACAAAATAAACAACATTTATTTCTTTCTGTCTTATTTAATCAACAATAAAAATAAAAATTGTTGCATGGTTCAAGCGTGATAGTTAGCGTGTATCATTATCTGAAGAACGGATATGAATTTACCGTAAGACATGCAGAACCTAACTGTGATTTGTCTCATTTCGCAGCGTACAGCTGAAACTACAGGGGTTAGTACAAAAACTGTGCAACGGATACTAAAAGAAGGTAAAGAATTACCATCTTCTTCAAAATTCACTGCTTCTATAAAAAAGACGTAAGAGAGATAATAAGACATGTATCGATAGTTTCACAGCAGATGATGTTCAGAGCACTATACTCGTACTTACATAATTTTCATATCGTCCAGAAAGAAATCATAATTGGTTTTGAATGAAAAAATCGACTTTTCCGGCCGTCTCGAATAACTTCACAAGTTATTGCCGAAATTAGGTTACAAGTGGCGAAAAACAGATATCAACTTGATATTGACCGTAAAGTTCTGAATGAGCGTCATTCATGACATACAGGAAGATGTGGCGCTTGAAATATTTAAAAAAAGATGACAGAATATCGTTCGCAAAATCGACCAATCGTGTACATAGATGAAAGCTAATTAGGTACATACAACCTACTTGCGAAACAACACTTGGGCTTAACAAAAATACCCTACACTATTAATGAAAAAACTTAGTACATACTTTTGCACAATTTTTTAGTGTACACACTAAAGAAGGATTTATTCCAAAGAAGGTTAATTCGACTGCTGGGGATTATCATTCTAACATGTATTATGATAATTAAGTGAAATGGCTCGACGGAAGTTGTAGCCATCGCTTCTTATCTTAACAGAAGCGCTGGACAAATACCAACCTCAGCATCAAAAATAGAAGAAACGCAACAATGGCTCTCGGATAAGGGAATAGGGTTCAAGGAATCCTTTCGCAAGGCGGAGTGGTACGATATCATAAAAAAAAAAACAAAGACAATTACATTACATGTAAAATTAATGGTTTTATTAGGAACAAAGAGTTTGAAATTCTGCACATTCCTCCCTATCAGCCGGAATTTAATGCAATTGAAAATATTTGGGGCATTACAAAAAATTATACTGCATCGTAGAACATATGTGTCGTAATGGGAGATGGCTTATGCTGTTTTCTACGAGTTTCCATTGTCACGGATCTGATTGTCAGGGAAGACACTTGTGTAGGCGAAAGTAACATGCACCAATAAGATGGAAAATTGTAATTTGTAGTCTTAAAGTATTACATGAATTAACACACTAAGTTTTAGTTACGTTTAAATGTGAGAAGAGGCGTTCACGAGTTCACGGGGCTTAGAACATCGGGAAATACATCCGTGTGAGCTAATAGTTCGTCTAGCGACCGTATGGTTCACTTGCCAAAAATAGAAGGTCCAATACCTTTGCCTTTGAGCCTGGGGCCCTACTTCCCGCCCTTCGCCCCGTGACCACGTTCAGCAGCAAAAAAATGCACGCCCTCCTCTGCACGTTTGCCTGAGTATTTCTAAAAACTAAAGTTTACAAAAACAACATGAGAGGTAATAAAGATGTTACTTTTTTGGCTAGTTTATGAGGTGCTGTGGGAAAGGAGCAAATTATCGTTTCATCATTTAAACTGATTGACAAAACTTAACCAAGATAACGTTATGAGATTCATGATGACATTTTTACTCTTAATCTAACATTGGTGAATTTTACAAAGTAAATAGCATGTGAGTAATAATCATGCTTCAAATATCTGCAGGCATTGTTTAGGCTACGGTGATTCGCGCCCTGGCCTTTCTTTTTTTGTGTGGGAAATCATCAAATGACCTCTCCCGCTCTGGGCGGAACGGATCGGCGTGTCAGACTCTTACTGACTAAAACCCACCCGTGTTCCTTCAATTGCCTGTGCTCCAGGGCCACGGGAACTCTTTCGAACAAACCGCGACCCCGGCAGGAATCGGCCCTTTCGGACCCCGTCAATGATGCTGACATCTCATTGAGGCGCACGTGGAACACGACGCGCCGTCGACCCGGGCCTGGTCGCTTACCAGACGGCGAGCTGCCCATAGCTCGCCGTCCGCAAGCCCACGCCTACGGTGGCCGGGAGTCGGCATTCGAATCCCGACGCCCAGGGTGTCTCCTCCTGCGGCGACTAGGGGCGCGAGGGCGCATTGAATGCCCCTCCCTCTCGTGCTCCGCCTCCTCCTTCGCGAGCATTACTGCTTCGCAGAAGGAGGTGCCGGCTTCCCATTCCCTCTCGCTCCGTACCATGGCCTGAACCATGGCCGGACGCGAGAGATCGCCGCCACGAGGACACGGCGGTGCTCCGCCCAAGCCGGGCAGACATCCATCGTAAGCCATGCTGCCATGAGATCCCACCGGAGCTCTGTCCGCTGTGCTGCGATTTCTCGTGGCAGCGGAGTTACAACCCGGCGTTTCGCCTCCTCGCGCCACTCCCAAATGTGTGCGAGGACTTTTGCCTCCAGATCCCATGGCTTCCTGGCCTTGCACCGACATATTCAACAAAATCTCGTTAGCCCTGTAAAGCTGATTATTGAAAACATGAATCACTTTAGCAGCGAAACATAGCATAAAACATGGGAATATATCAAACCATGGCATAAAATATATGAATATGTCGAAGAATTCAAAAAAGAATATTTAAAATATTTGAACCTCGATTACGAATTAATAATTCATTTGCAAAATAATTCCGACGACAGGTAACAGCGACCCAGAATTCGATTATTTTTCAGATGCAGATTAAAATACTATATTAGATTGCATTTTTGTTTTTTAATAGTTTCATTCAAAGATAACTGTATACTTCATTGCGCCCGCAGTCTCAGGTGTAGCAGCTTGTGCGCACTCTCACTTTATCGCGCCGTTTGTAATGGAACAATTATTTCGACACGAAAAATAAATATTTTCTTGTTTTGTAATATTTTAAAAGACAAAGTATTTCAATTGATCTTTAGAAAGTGTTGAAATGGATTCAGAAAGCCAGTTTCCTTTAGAAATAGAAGATGTGGAGCCAGGACTGACGAAAGAATTGTTGGAATGTTTTACTGGTAAGCTAATTTCTTTTGCGTATAAAAATGTGACCATGATTTAGTTATAGTTAGTTTAGACGAAAACTTAATCTAGTTTCGTTAAGTCGGTAGGTACATAACTGCTTAAGTCGTCACCTCGTTTATTACAATAAGCGATAGTTACTCTGAAACACATTTTTATTTATTTTCTATAAATGGACATAATAATTTATAGTTAAAGTTTATAACACAGATCTAGCTTGTATATATCTGCTCATTAAGTACCTAACGTTTATTAGAATGATTTATTTACTAAGTTAGAGATTTGGTTTAGTTATTGTTTATGGTTACTCATTATATATAAATTACCCACCTAAAGTGTAATGACCGAGAGTAAGCGTCGCCTTTTCATTTTAATTAGACTCAAGTTGAATAGTGGTAAGATTCTCGGTGAATAAACAGCAGGCTGATCGAAGGCAAAAACAATGGTTCCATAAGGCGTTATACTTGGCCCATTTCAGTTCTGTCTTTATTTGCCTAGAACATGCTTGAACGATTTTGCCGCACATATGGAACGGACACTTTTTTCATAGGTACCTGCAGACCTTCCAAGTCTATTATCACTAGGTACTTGATAAAAAACCGATTATTGACATAGTAACGCTATTGTAATCATTATAGGCGAAATATAATCTAACATTAGTATTTTATCAGTGTAATCTACTTTTATATAAATAAGATTCGAGACAACTATAATGAAATGGTTTAATTTTTATTTTACAATATTGGTAGGTACAAGAAAATAACAATCAATGACACTAAGTATGATGATAGTGAACTATCCAAAATCCGAAGCCCAAGAGACCGCTCCGCTTGTGCTTCGCCTTTATAAAGCCTCTGGTGCCCCCACTCCAGGATCCTCAGCAATATGAAACTGTCTTCGTTGATGTCAGTTTCTTCGCTGTCGTTCACAGATGGCGCTCCAGATGCAATGTTGCCAACATCAGTTAATTGACTTGTTACGAATAGTAAAATGGGACAATTGAACACTGGTAATTTTTAGTTTACTTTGTGTAAGTAACCATAAAATTACGGCGGCGCCTCGTTCGTCTTAATAATAATAATAACGACTTAGCACACGAGGCTGTTGACATGTGGAATGTGAGCTCGGCTATCATTGTGCCGATTGACGTATCGGCCAATGGCCTGATGGCCGAAAGCCTCGACCAGCATCTCTCGAGGTTCTCGTTAGGCGGTTGGATCAAGGGCCTGATCCAGAAGGCAGTACTCCTCGATACGGCTTGCATCGTGAGGAGGTTCCTGTCTCTGGAACCCTAACCACTGGTAGCTTGGACCATGCTCCCGATACCGGCGGACCACTATTTTTTATAGTTTTAAATGTTTTTATAAAAATATTTAAAAATGTATCTAATAAGAATAAGAAGAATAAGAATATTTTTATTGTATAAGAAATTACAGTCGAATGCGTTGATTCCTGGAACTAACACTAGGATTCCCTATGTCGTGGGATCCAGGCTCCTTCGTTCCGTTTACATTTATAAGTTTAATAGGTATTCGTTACAGTGAATTTCAATTTCATACACTATACAATAAAAACTAATTGAGAAAAGAAAAATAATTAAGACTAATGCTAATCACGACCAAGTATGTATGTATGTTGTGTGTGATTGTGATGATGTGTGTGATATGGTGTATTTGTGTGGGTGAATGATACTCGTATAAGATCGTTGTGTTGGTGATGAGAGTGTGTCTGAATGAGGTATCTGAGGATGTATATAATAATTTGGATGTTTTGTGATACAGAATAATAAATAATACTAATAATACATAATAAAATAAAAATAGAATAATAAATGTAATATAAAATAATACAGTAAGTAATAGAGATATGAATTAGTACTTTTTCTTTTTGTTTTAGATTAAGAAGTTTTCAGTCATATCATAGTCAATAGTGAGAAGCCATTTTGTAACCGTAATTTTGCATTTATTTTGAGTAAGTTATAGAATTTTGAGTTGAATTTTGTATAAAACCGTACGACGTTCTACCGATTGATTTACGACATCGAACCTTTTCCCATTGTACCCTTCGACTTGAGAGGATACAAGTGCACATGGAGGTTTTGTCAAATCTTAGAGTGACTGATAGGATGTAAGTAATAAGTATCAAAATAAATAATATAATGCAGAGACACAATCTAATGGCTAGGATTATCCACCATCAACTTGCCTTGCAGTACAACCTTGTGGAATCCGAAGTTCCATACTACAGGTATGTGCCCGACCCAGTTCTCGAAAATGGTTACACCACATTGTACTGGGATCGATCTATCATCACTGACAGGATTATTGTAGCTAATAAGCCGACGGGAGCGTCGTGTAATGATTGTTGATATCGCTGTCCCTCATGAAGAGAATCTCGTGAAAGCTGAGAAAGATAAAAAAATCAAGTATCTTGACTTAGCACACGAGGTTGTCAACATGTGGGACGTGGACTCTGCAATCATTGTACCGATAATTGTAACAGTAAATGGCCTAATAGCGGAGAGCCTCGACCAACACCTCAGGCGGCTCTCATTGCGCAGCTGGGTCAAGGGCTTGATTCAGAGAGCAGTACTTCTGGACACGGCTCGCATTGTTGGGAGGTTCCTCTCTTTGGAGCCCTGACCGCCGGTAGCTTGGACCCTGTTCCCGATACCGGTGGGCTACTATTTTTTATATTTTTAAATATTTTTATATTCTAATATTTAAAAATATAATTTATATGTATAGAATGAAATAAAGTATAATAATAATAATAATAACTTTATTTCGGAACATCCATAACAGGTCATCCATAATTGTATTAGAAAATACTTAAGAACTATGTTAGTAAACCACAAAAACAAAACTAAATCAAATAGACACGCCGTATAGTCCGGTCAAATTAGACCTAAAAATAGTAGTGAAGCTACAAAAATTCGCATACAGCTAAAAATTGGTAGGAATGTTCGGAGCACCATTATATTATGTGAAATCTGAAAGTCCCCATCGATCCCGTCCCTGGAAAAAAAAATATTCAAGGTCAAAGGTCACAAAATTGGGTTTTTCGCATTTTTCAGCAAAATGGTAAGTTTTATCAAAAAAGTTGTTCAGACAGAAATTGTAGATCATAAAATTATCTATAAATATTTTTATAGATAATTTTTTGATTTTTTTCCCCGCCTGTGGGGTATCGTTGAATAGGTCTTCTAAAATGACGTGGGGGTTGCTGAAATTATTTTTCGATTAAATGCTCCATTTACGAAATATTAAACTTTAAAATGCAAATGTTTGTTCCAGTAGAGCGTCCCCCCCTCTAAAAGCTAAACTGCTGGCTTGAAAAATCTGAAAAAAATTCACGATGATAGTGCATTTCATGAACTATAAACAAAATTATAGCGGTTAAGATGACTTTATTAGTTTAGCAGTAATAGTCATTGAACTTGGGTGTTGGATAATTTTGTACCAAATACAAAATAATTAGCATTAATCCTTTAAAGTGACTAAGATAAAGTAGTTGCTTATTTATAACGGGTAAAGACTTGCATTGAGAAACAAAATATGAAATATTTTTTTTAAAAAACATAATAAATTATCATAAGTTTCACAATACTGCCGCTAGATGGCGCTGTACCAACGGTTTACGTTTTCATTCGAGTACCTATAGAAGTCACAAACGAACTTTGTTTAATTTTCGAATTACAATTTTGTGAATTGAAATAATAACTTGGCAGCAATCGTACTCTTATTTGTTAGCTTTAGCAGGAAGGAAGTGGTTATTATTAGTTAATGTCAAATGTGATTAAATAATTATTTTTGAAAATCAACATTAGTTTAGTATCGCTATTCGATAACAGATGGTGTTGTACCCTGACGACACTTTTGTAGATCGCGGTGTTAAGATTTTCTTGCAAGGTATGATCTACGTGGTTACGTGTTAAAGTTTTGTTTTACTCAGGACACCCTTGTTGTTGTTATTATAACCATTAACTCCTAATATCTTTACCATTACTTATATTCAGAATAAAGAACAACAGAATCGTACTATATTGTGATAACAGGCTACTACGGAACCCTACACCATGAGTGGCCCGACACGCACTTGGTTAGTGCGTATTAGTCTACAAAAAAATATTATTTTTTTAAAACCAGGAAAAGGGCAACGTCAGTCGGAAATGTCTTCATCTGAAAGTTTATCTGCTTTTGCAAAATGTGTGTTTTTAAAAAGAGTAAGCCAACTCCGCCAGCAGTTATGACCAACGGAATTCGTTTTCTTCTTTCAATGTACGGAGCTCCTAAAAAAACTACCTGTTTAGATAAGCTTCGATACTCATGTTTTGTTAAAAATGCTCGCAATAAAAAACGGGTAAAATTAGCTTGTCTTCCTCCAACCTCTGCTTCTGCTCATCAACATCTATTTCAGGTATATTCAACTAGACCCAAAAGACTGGGGTTGAAGTTGATCGACAATACATTGGAACCAGTCCAGACTTTACTCCCACCTGCGCCGGAGAAACTCCTCAAAACAATTATTTGCAACTGTAAAAAGGGATGTAGTGCTAAATGCGGCTGCAAAAAATTTGGATTGTTTTATTTTTTAGCATGTACTAGATGTCAAAGCAAGTCGCGTTCCAATGTTGAATCACCAACAGCACAGGATTCGAATGGTATCGACGAGGAGACATGTGATGCATCGCTATTGAGGCAATTTACTTGCACCCAGCAAAAAGAAGAAGAAGGACAAGAATACGAAAAAGAACAGGGACCGGATAAACGAGAAGAAGAACATGAAGAAGAGGAAGCAGAAGTAATAATAATAATAATAATCTTTGCTAAACAAGAAAGTGGTTACAAAATAGTGTGAAGTCCCTAACTCCTGTGCTAGGTGATATACCTGTATTACAAGAGCCAGTGCCCTCTCCCAGTAGGAGATATTACAGAATCTTATGCAATAAGATTAACAAAAATAAAAAGACATATTCTTTTTATTTTTGTAACAATAAAAAAGGAAAATAAACTAAAAACGGTTAAAAAATCCTGTATTGAGTTTGCGAGTGTTTGTGTGTATGTTTGTGTCTCAGTGTGAGCGTGTGTGTGTGTGTTTGTGTGTGGGTGGGTGAGTGTATATTTGTATGTGTCAATGAAGAATTAGGAGGGGTTTTAATGTTAAGAAATAGATATGATGATTTTCTCTTTTCGATTTCTGAAGTATTAGACGATTATGATTCTGACGAATAATTTTCCCCAGTTTTCAAAAGTTACACCGCTTACAGCATTTTTAATACTACTTTATTTATTATTCACTATTTTTCAATTAAACAGGATCACTATAGACCGTGGAATAGGTCTAGCGTGGAAACCACATTAAATATAAAGCGCTAAGTGCACTACCTCACAGGTAGCGTGGAAACGTGTGCATATTATGAAAATTACAACTTTTTCAACTGTTTGAACCGTTATATCTCATAAACGGTGACTCTTAGGAAAAAAGTATTGAAACATTTTTAATAGATAACTTTATTTTCTATAATATTTTCTCAAGTATTTTTTTAATAAAACTTACCATTTTGATAAAAAATGCGATAAACCCGTTTTTGTGACATTTGGTCTTGAATATGTTTTTTTCCAGGTACGGGATCGATAGGGACTTTTCATATTTCACATATAATGGTGTTCTCAACATTCGTACGAATTTTCAGCTCTATGCGAATTATTGTAACCTTGAATGTCTATTTTGACCGGACTAGTACAGTGCGATCCAGTGTCTTTGAAATGGACCGTCTAACCGATCCGCTATTACTTTCAGAATGCTGTAGGAGCTGCCTTTGATACGGTGTAATATGGAGGCCGCTCTCTTTCTCATAACGGCATGACAGCCATCAAAATCCGAGCCTCCATAAACACACCCGATGCACTATAGTATCTCGCCAGCCCTAACAACATCCTAAAAGCATTATTATATTGTACTCGAAGAGCATTGAGTGCCCGCTGAGTACTGCTGACCCACAGGGAGCACGAGTAAAACGATTGGCAGTATACCCTGAACATAGTGCACTTCGCCTCATCCGGGCACCGTTTAAACCTGCGAGCCAGCATGTTCCCACGGACAGCCAACGCCCTTCGTTCCCTCTCAACGTCCACGTCATCAGCGAAGTCCTCCGTGGCCCAGTGACCCAAGTACTTAACCTGTGTCGCTCTGTTAGGCGATACACTATGCAGTTTAACAGATGGGATAGTTATGACCTTGACATTGTATAATATACCACAATATCGACTTGTTTACTGAATATTCTCACGTAGTCCATCGAACGGGTGATAGACTTGCAACTAAAACTAAAAAATTTACTGCTTAGCTGGCTGACCATGTTGTATAAATATGGTTTGCTTATTCACGCCATGAGCTTGTAAACCGGTTAGTTTATCACCCAGATTTATATATATTCTAAATTTTATTCCAGACGGCCACAAGTTATCATTAAAAAAAAACACCTATTTTGTGTAAAATAACAGATATTTTATAAGAATTGCAATTTTTGTTTTTTTCGTCTTTATTTTCACAGGCGATACTTTCTCTTTAGTATTCTTATAAATATAATCCACACTATCAGATTCCATAACATCTTTGTGTACGTTAGATACAAATAACGGTATTTTGGTTGCTGCTGCTTTAAATTTACAACTTGGATCTAAATCGGCCTTACCTTTATTTCCAATAAATTTATTTCTGAGCCGTTTATTAAAAAAAATATATAGATATTTTTAAATAAAAATATTTATAGATATTTTTCGCAGAAGGAAAAATGATACAAACTTATGACAGAAACTATAAATGTGAAACAAGTGTCAAACAAGAACAACAAGAGTTTAGTGGAATAATAGGCGCGATATTATATTGTATTGCATTTCTATGCTTAAAATAAAATGGTAGCGAAGTCAGAACCGTACATTGTTTTTTACGGTTCCGTAGTCAACAAGGAATCCTTACAATTTCGCCATGTCCGTCCATCCGTCTGTCCGCAGCTTACCTCGGAGACTCTTAGTATTAGAAACCTCTAATTTGGCATACATATACATAATTATTAGTCACGCCGACAAAGTGGTAAAATAAAATCTTGTTTTTTGTTACCTAGCTCCTTTCGCAAGGTGGAGTTGTACGATATCATAAAAAAAAACAAAGACAATTACATCACATCATCATCATCATAAAATTGATGGTGTTATTAGAAACAAAGGGTTTGTAATTCTGCACATTCCTTCCTATTAGCCGGAATTTAATGCAATTGAAAATATTTGGGGCATTGCAAAAAATTATACTGCATCGTAAAACATATGTCGTAATGGGAGATGGCTTATAATAATAATTCATTTAATTCAGACATAGTCCATACATTAATTATAAAAATAAAATGATAAAACACATTACATTAAATAATAATAATAATATAATAATAAATAATAAAAATTTATTTCAGACCATAAGTCCATAAACAACACACATTACAATTTTATACACAAAACATACATACATACATGAAAACACATACCTATACAAAAAATACAATAAAACAACTTATTTTAAATAATGGAATGACGCACGATGAGTGGTCATCCATTGCCACATAATTGGACTGTCCATCCTGTCGGCTACTATAGCTACCAAGTTGTTGGAGCTGTCGCGCACTCGCCGCATCAGGGAGGCTATCCGTGTCCGCATCAGTGCGTAAAAATCTGGCACGCCATTCTCCGCGAACATCCCCGATGCACTGCAAAAGCGCGGCAGCCCCAACATAACTCTGAAGGCATTATTGTATTGGACTCGCAGAGCATTGTACGAGCTTTTTGTATAGTTGACCCATAGGGCACACGTGTACATAGATTGGCAATACGCTCTAAAGAGTGTAATTTTCACCTCCCTAGTACAACGTGCAAACCTACGAGCCAGCATGTTACATCGAACTGCCAATGCTCTGCGTTCCCTCTCCACGTCCGCATCGTCGGACAGACTATCGGTGACCCAATGCCCCAGGTACTTGAACTTCGTGACCCTGGAAAGCTGAGCGCCCCCCAAGGTGACTGGTGGGACAGTATTATAACATTTGTTACCCGCTTTGAAAACCAGTAGCTCGCTCTTAGTCGCATTATACCTGAGGCCGTGAGCCACCGCATAGTCCTCACAGATGCGAAGAAGCCTCCTAAGTGCACTAATCGATGGGCTCAGCAATACCATATCATCCGCGTAGCTGATGTTATTGACGCAGTGCCCGTTAATGGAGCACCCGATATTGGTATTGCTGAGCTCACAGATCAGCTCGTTTACATACAGGTTGAATAACTTGGGTGAGCTGATTCCGCCCTGCCTCACACCGCACTCCAACCCGTATGCATCCGACAGGACACCCGCCCACTTAACATAATTGTATTGGTTTTTATACCAATACTTTAGCATCCTAATGATATCGCTTGGGAGGTTCTCAACATTTGACAGTTTACTCCATAGGCAGTCATAAGATACGAGGTCGAAGGCCCTGGAGAGGTCCAGAAAACATGCATACACAGGTGTTTTCCTACTTGCATAGTATTGAACAGTCTGTTTGAGGCATAGTATAGCTGTTTCCGTGGATAAACGTGGCTTAAACCCAAACTGCGCGTCGTTGAGTGTTAAGTGCTTATCCAGCTGCTGATCAATCAGACTGTCCAACACCTTTGCAATGATGGTAGCCAGGGATATAGGCCTGTAGTTGCTCTTGTCACTCGCATCTCCAGTCTTATTTTTAACAATGGGCACAACAATAGTTTTGAGTAAATCAAGTGGAAGATACGAGTGACTCAGGCACAAGCTAAAAAACATTGCTAGCACTCGCGGTAAGTGCTTACCAGCATAAAGTAAATGCTCTATACTTAGGCTGTCGTGACCCGGCGACTTGCCTCTCTTTAAGTTGCGTATGACAGTAGCTACCTCCCTGGCCGCAAACCTAATAGGCATGTCCTTGGACCCCCCCAACACCTCCGGCCCGCCAGACGACGTACCTAGGGGAGACCCAACTTTAAAAGCTCTGCTGAATAGGTTGGCGATATCGTTAGGATCACTAAGGCCCTCAATACTCACAGGCAGACCCGACCTGGGATTCAACCTGTTCGTGGCTTTCCAAAAACTACCAAAATTCTTTGCGTCATGATGACTTGCAATGATGTTCATTTTTATTTGGTCCTTATTATTTTGACACCATTTCAATTTACTTTTAAAAACCCTTCTACTTTCCACCATTTTTTCATACAAATCACCATGTTTCGGCCTACCAAACAACGTCCAGGCTTGAAAATCAAGCCGAGCCTGTCCGTGTGCGTCCTTTACATGTTTATTCCAGCCCGTTATGTAACGCTTTTTGCGCTGTATTCCGTTCTTACAGTTACTGGTGATTGCACCTTCACAGAGAATACGCACAATTTCCGCATACATATTATCTAAAATGGTTTCATGTTCCTTAATTCTACAACTACTTTTACTACATTCAGTAAATTGTAAGGGAAAGTCTAAATTTTTCAAGAGATCATTACAATAATTGCTATATAACTCAGTCTGCTGCAAGTCTCTGTCACCCCATGCTACTTTGTTACATTTAGGTAGTCCAGGTGCAACTTTTGGCCTTAATAAATTAAGATCACACATTACAATTAGAGGTAAATGGTCCGACCAAGACACGTCATAGAGCACACTAGCGTCTCTAATAGTGCTCCACGCCGCGTCTGTCACTACGCAATGGTCTAACCAACTAGTAGAACCATGTACATCACTTACATAGGTATACGTGTCCGACTCACCACCGAGCAGGCAAACGTCAGCGCACCGCCACTGTACTTCAGCCGAAAAACTCAATAGTTCTTCACCGAATAGACTATTCGGTTGAGCATTAAAATCCCCCAGAATATAGACTGCGTCTACACCACTACTTTCTATCACTGCGTGAATCTCACTTAAACACTCGACAAATTCACTAAGATTATCCATCGACTCTGTCGGCATGTAAACCGAGAACACTAAAAGAGATTTACCGCCTGCCGTTATTTTGATAGCAACAAGACGCACACTTTTGCACTGCACGAAAGACACATTTTCAAAGGCGCTCTTGCGCCACAGTATAGCAACTCCGCCATAAGGTCGCCCTCGTAGGATGCCCGACGACGTATCTACCGCTGATTTTCCCACGAAGTCGAACTGAGGGTCTATGCTGCTCAGAAAAGGAATGTCGTGAGGCAGCAACCAGGTTTCTTGCAATGCGATTATATCAGATGTTTGACATAATAGTCTGACATAATCCACCGATCTAGTAATAGATTTACAATTAAAACTCACAAATGTACTTGCTTTTGAATTAGTATCGTTATTGTCGCAATCCATTGTTGATATTTTTGTGAGATCCTTCGGCTCCTTCTTTAAAGTCTATGTATCTACGAAAAGAAATTCCTTCTGGCCATAAGTTGTCATCTAAAAATAAATGCAATTTATGCCTTCGTACAAAAACTTTGTAAGCATCGTAGTTTTTCTGTTTTCTCATATTAATTTTTTCAATTTGCACACTAGTTTTTGTTTTTTCCATTATGTACGTATGTATGTCGTTAGCAGACGCATTCTGATCAACGTTATTGATGAATAACGGTATTTTGATGTCAGCTGCTTTAAACTTTGTAATATTATCTAGCTTCGCACGACCTTGATTTCCTATAAATCTGTCCCTCAGCCTCTTTTTCTTTTGCGCTAAGATCCACCCTTCATTTCGTTCATCATCCTTCTTTGTTTCTAAATTAGTTATTGTATTTATTGTTCGTGGTGTTGATATTGCTAGCCGCGCCGCGGCGGCATAAGAAGTAGGTGTCCCTATCCCTTCCACAATCTCGCTGCACGCGCCGTTGAGGCCCACCGCGGCCCGCGCACGCACCTGACGCTCCCCACCCGCTTCCGCGTTCGAAACCGCGGTACCATCAACGTTTTTGCATTAGTGTGGCTGAATCAATGTTTTTTTCTAAATCCAGGCGAGATGACAGGATTCGTCCGCGTCGGCCCAAAGAAATACTTCTTCCCTCAAAAATACAAGCAAGAGGCTGCGAAAATCTACAACATGCCGCTAAGACCTACTGATGTTTTCGTCACTAGTTATCCACGATCAGGTATTAACTATTCAAAGCATATTTCATAAATATTCTAGTTTCTTTTTAAGTGTTTGGGTAGTAAACAAGCAGGCCACTCACCTGCCGGTCTATTCTGTGAACATCTCACCGTGAGTACTTAGGTGAAGTGAGCTTAAAGTGAGCTGTCAATAGTGTCAATCCCTAGCATCAAGTCACTGTCACTTCACCTAAGGTTTACCACTTAAGAGATTTTTACGGAATGTCAGGATCCAATGAGAAAACAATCGTCACTAGATTCATCATGGATCTGGCCCATGGATCTTCTGAGATTGAACAGATGCAAGTGGGCACCACCACCTATAAGAACCTCTACAATACCTACTTCGCACAGGCATCGCAGGTGCGTTGTCAACCCAAAGACAAAGCTGCATGCCTACACCGTTAACGCAGACCCTTTAAATTATTATTCGTCAGACGAAAGATTCCATCAATCCGATTGTTTTAGGAACTACATGGACACAAGAGTTGGTTTGGATGGTAGCAAATGATTTGGATTACGAAAAATGTAACGCCACGCCACTGAATAAACGTTTCACCTTCTTAGAGTAAGTAGCAACAAGTAATTACTTAAACTACCTATCATTCAATTCTAACATGTCTTCTGTAAGTGACGAATTCACAATACCTGAAACTGTAAGTATGTGAAATTTGTTTGTGTATATTTTAGTGAGTACTTAAGTCGTGGAAATGCCATATCAATAAATAAAATACCGGCCAAATGCGTATCAGACCCCACGTTGGGCGCCAATGTGACGGAAGAGGTCTACGTGGTCTATATTAAAATGATAAAACCACGTACCTTGTGAACATAAAAGTATATTTAAAAAAAACTAACTAACTAACTTCCCTTGGGAGTAGCACAGTACTCTCCTGGCTCAGCCTGGTGTGATATAACCCGCAGCGGTGTGCACGCTGCAGACGCCAGGGAAGGTGACGGTCGGCAGTTGGTCTTGCCAGACCCTCGGAGCGTGCTCGACGCGGCCACGCGGGTAAAAGAGTACCCGGTGCGGAGCTCGTTCCTGCGCAGGTACGCCGGAAGGTGGTGGCCCGGCGCTTCGCGCCCGGATTCCTCCGTTAAATCCGGATGAAGTTGAAGTTGGTAGCCGGAACTTTGGACAATGGAATTAACGTCCTGCGTGTCACAAAGATAGCCATCTTTGTGATGTGAATGGGTCATCTCGGCTGATTGTGACACCAAGGCATAAGCAAAGCGAGATGTACTAGTGCGCTAATGAAGGCGATGTGTGGTTGACACCATCAGTACGGAGTTTGAAAAATGTAGGTGAGAAGCACATGATAACTTGCACATTTTACAAGGTATGGAACATTCCATAAAATGCACAGCGATGAAGTCGAAAAGTTTGCTTAGCAAATATTTAAGCGGAAGGCATACTTATTAATATCAGCAGAGGTTGTGAGCAAAAAGGCACACGCCATATGATTACCTAGATAGGTAGGTACACAAAATATAAAAGCGACATTGTTCAACACTTACCCAATATGGGGTTTAAACTGAGTTTAATAGACTCATAATTGTATAAAAAAACAAACGGCGACCACCGTGGCTGTTTCGGAGGACACACGTATGAAGGTCGCGCCGCTGAGAATGAGCGACGCGAACATGTGCCCCCGAAGCCAGCATATGACGGTCTGACGACTCGGCGCGCACAATTGACGGCCGGGCCTGCCAGGTCTGCCGGGGCGGTGACGGGGAGAGGGAACAGGGGTCCGCTATCCGAACACGATCTCCTGTGACGACCCCAAGGTCACGCGCATTGCGTTACACATAGACGTTGGCAATTTGGTTTTTATTAAAAAGTAAACAAATGCTTAAAAGAAGCCTATTTTAACGGTTTTAATTGTTAATCGTCATTTATAATAAATTAAAAGAAACGGAAAGTTACAACGGTACAATGAAGGTTTCCGTAGTTGGAATGAATTTACCCCAAAAAAAGAAATTGTAGTTTAAAAACATGTTCTCTAATACATCTTTATAAATCACGGTCAATTCTCCAACTGCAAATGTAAGTTTGCAAACGCAAAAAAAAGTATGATAATGAACGAATTCGGACATTATCCTTTATTTGTGCTATGAGGCCTTGCATCTTGCCAAATTTTATGTTTCTAGTTCAACGGGAAGTAGGTAACCTATCCTATTAGGTTTTGATTTACTTCTTTGCTATTTGATTTATTTGATCTATTTAGGTACGGTCAGCAACGAAAAACGGTTATCCTAAGGTAGGTAGGTACTGAAAATGATACTTAAAGAAGACAACTTGCTATCTTTCTTTAGTTTTGTCTCTAACTTCGGGAAGTAAAGTAGAATCTGATTTTATGAATTAGTTGAATATTTCAACAATTTATTAGAAGAGACAACGTTGACGCTTTCTCTTTATAAACCAAACATTCCTAAGCCGTAGGTACAATAGGCTTCTATTTTACCTACGGCTTAGGAATGTTTGGTCAAACTGTTTTTGTGCTTATAGTGTAAAAAAAAGATAAGCGTTATGTAACTCTTCCAGGTTTTCAATATCCGTACATCCTGAAAACAAAGCGAACTTTATGGAAGAGAACAGTCACAGCAAAGAGAACCTAGAGTTACTGGAAGCGATCTGTCAACCTGGTACCGAACGGCTCGCTGGGATGCCATCTCCAAGGTTCATCAAGTCTCACATGCCTTTATCTCTGCTGCCACCCACATTGCTCGACGAGGCCAAAATGGTCTACGTAGCCCGTGACCCGCGGGATGTCGCC
This sequence comes from Dryobotodes eremita, assembly GCA_917490735.1. Lineage (NCBI taxonomy): Eukaryota > Metazoa > Arthropoda > Insecta > Lepidoptera > Noctuidae > Dryobotodes > Dryobotodes eremita. Next base: position 16,849,755 of record OU823255.1, read on the forward strand.
GTATCGTTTTATCATTTGAACAGACTGATGAGGACTCAAGGATACACCGGAGACTTCAAAGCATATTGGAACTTCTTTATAAAGGACTTACGTGAGTTCATGTTGTGTTATTGCACCTAGTGTTTATTAAACGGATTTATTCTTCGTTCGTCCTGAAGTTTTGTCCCACATTCCAAAAAAATCTTAGTTTGTCCCATTTCACTATTGAAGATGTGTTTCGTCCTAAATTACAAGTACTTTAAAGGTACAATCAACAAAAAAAAAATGTACTTATTTGAAAATTTTGAACAATAATTCAATAATAAAAAAATTCTTCAATATCATAATCAAAATCACAGAAATGGTATAATAATCATCTTGCCATTACTATAGTTTAAATATCCAGAACAGTCAGATCTGTAATAAACAATATTTAAGACATGATATTTTTTATTACTGAAAAATTTACCAAGCAACAATTAAATGAGAGGTTCACCTCTTCTAGATTCTATAAATGAGCTCGGCCTCCGTGAGGTAGATGGTAAACTAAGATTTGGTTCCATTGTAGAACAACTGAAAATAAAGCATAAATAATTTATTTGCCCATACATATAATCATATGATTTGTAACTTAAATAGGATTATTATCTTAACATAATTGATTTATTAATTAGTATTATTTAAATATAAGAACAATTATTTGGTATTTAACTTCTAATTTATCAATAATACTTCTGATAAAAATATCAACTTACCTATGACAAACTCGATCAATTCTCAATCTCACTTTACACACACTTTAACCGGGTGACGAATGAGTTGAATGCACTGTGCATTACGGGAGCTAACGTGAAGCCCGTTTTGCTGATAACGGAAAGTAATGCTTTTGGCCAAATGAGTCAATATAAGCAAACAAACAAAGGACGCAATAAAAAAGGGGTGGACATTTTTTACCTGCTCTACTAAACAGATTCCAGTGACGTCAGCTCTATACGTATAACTTGCTCACTAAGAGCGGCTAAAGAGTGTTATTATAAAATAATACGGGTAAATTTTCTCTCGCGGAGAAGACAGAGAGGAGCGGTTGTTTTAAATAATTGGTCGATGGTAAATATTTAATAATGCGTAACCCTTTTTTGCCGATTGTACAAATAAGTGAGTTAAGCATATACAAAAAAATATGGGCCGTAGAAGGAATATAAAATAGGACGAACAGGGAATAAAATAATTAAAATTATATTTTGGGACGAAGGAAGCATATTGTTTGGGATGACCCAGGATTTTTTTATGTAGGACAAAACTCAGTGGGCCAAACGAAGAATTAATCATTAAACGGGGTAGTCATTCGGGGCAAAAAGACGCACTTTTTCTTATTTGGCGCCACTGACCCGAAAGGATTAAAATATTAGGATGTTTATTTGTGCTATCTGTAGCATAACTATTAGACTCCTAAAACGCTACAAATATTCGACGATAGATTAAAAATAGTATTTTATATATTAAGCTAAAATGTGGCTTAGTCAGGCTGCGTACTTTTCCATAAGTTGTGGGTAAAAATACGTGGTAATTTGGGTAAAAGGCATGCTTTTACCTATATGTAGGAAAAAAGTACACATTTAGGTATATTAAAAGAAAAATAAAATCCGGTGTTTATAGTTTCCTTCTTCTCTCTTTTATTGGTGTTTTTGCAGCAATCATTGTCTCCTCCGAAACCAACTTTCGCCCTTACGTTACTCGTATAATATATTTGCGTTGAATTATGTCGCTTTCTGAAACAAATAAATGTCTCTCTCGTTATTATCAGCCATATGTTAACTACTGTAGGCGTACTATGGGAAGTGTTGGTTATTGCGCAATATAAAAACCGTTTGTAGTTCAAATCAAATTATAATTTACAAACAAATCAATCACACTAGCGAATCACACACTGTAGGTACACGACACAACTATACGGAACGCGCGACAGTTTCTAAACGTGTTCACTACTCAACCGTCAACAACCAACTCTGCTTTTACTCTGGTCAAGCGTTATGTTATGGACTCTGTCGAGCACCACCTGGCAGCGCTGGCATCCCGGTTAGTCAAAGTCAAACGATCGACATATGTAATAATAAATAAATATAATAGGAACGTTATGAAGAAAGGAAGTAGGTACTTATACTTAATTTTTGATTCTAATTATTGTTTTTTTTTTTTAATTCCTTGTTAAGTTCGCAGACCTAAGGTGCATACGCACGTACTTGCAATAACTATTTCCCCCGTACTTGTACAGCATTTGTCCGTTACAACAAACATTCTTATGTGCTCAAATTCCAGTGAAGTTAGGTTAAAAAATATTATTGAGTAAAACGTTGAGTAAGTACATTTACAAAAATAATTACTGGCCTACCTTTAAAAGCACGAATGCTCCACTTCCACAAACTTTTCCCTGTAGAGAAAAGCTACTGAACTTAATGGTGATTTAATTTTTTTGCACCTTGTGTCGCAAACGCGACAAACTCAAACTCAATTCAAACTCAAAGCATTTATTTCAAATAAACCAATTACAGGCACTTTTGAATTGTCAAAGGGTCGATCAGTCAGAAAGATGAAGCTAGTTGCCCATTCCAAAGCGTAGTAGGTACCTATGGAGAAGAACGGGCAAGAAACTCCACGGACACTCTTTTAAATCAAAATATGGTTACAAATTATTGGTTACATCATTCATGTTGAAATTATGCATGTGAGAACGATGCAGAACGTTAAAAGCGTCCGTAATAAAGAGACGACAACAATTCCAATATTAAATTAAAATAAGCCGTGGCAGCCAAGAGATGACCAGTCCCCACTGACGGCGCCCGTTCACGAACATGACGTATGGATCAGCACCATTTAGCTCAACCATTTTGAAGGGAACTTAATGATCCAACACACACGCCACCACCAGCGAGACATTTGAGTGAGCATGACATACTCTCAGCCGCCAGGGCTCATTCAAGTCAATGAAAGACAAAACTAGAAAATAGTAGCTTTATAGTAGGTACATGCACCACTACGCGGCTTATGACACAATATGGCGGCCCTTGCGCACACATTATTTATGATCCCAGGGACCCCACCCGTTCCACCCCTCATAGAAAACAGCACTGCCTACTTTTGTCCACTGCGCCCTTTTAACCCGAATGACTCTATATGGTATAATTTACTGCCACAAGGAAATAGTAAATCACTACATCGTAACAAAATAACTATCGATATTATTAATATCCGTAATTAAAATAAATTACTATACGCTCATTATACCGTAGCTGCAGAACGCGGCGGTCCAGAGTTCGATTTTAAGTTTATGATGGATTGAAAAACTTTCTAACATCCTAATAATATAATCCTACGAGTATTAACTAGATTGGAAGTGTGCGATGTAGAAAAGGAGCCCTGTAATTGTTTATTGACCCCAAGATATAGGCAAATGCCTAGTTTGAGGGTTACTGCCCAATATTATTATTAATAAATATATTTGATTTAATTTGATTGGCATGCTCGCGGAATAATAAAGGCTTAAGAAGAGGGCCGGCTGGATACGATATATCCAGCATAGGTGTTTTGCGTTTTACGTAATATTTAGTCATTGCATCTGCATACGCCTTTGCAGTTTATAGGTACCTATTCATCTATTTATATCCAAACGTTTTGCTTTAGATCACTGGACACCATTCTTTGAACATCTAAAAGAAGCCTGGGAGAAGAGAGACCACCCTAATATGCTGTTCTTATTCTACGAAGAGCTTTCAAAGGTAAGTTTTATTAACCTGTTTTTTTTTTCAGTAGCATAGAATGATAATACACTTAACATACTGACATCAAAAACAAATCACTGCTGCTCAACGAACGCGAGGCCGTAGGTTCGATTCCCAGGACAGACAGTGTTGGGTTTTTTCAACAAAAAAGGACCGACCGAACAGTGCGTGCCCGGTGAATGACAATAGGCTCGCCCCCTATTAAATGAGACGTAACATATCTGCAAGATGTAAGTGTACCTTACACTTCTGCTTAACCTTTCGGTGAATACAAACAAGGGCGGATCCAGCCCCCCCTCCCTCTCTAATGGTTTAGGTAAAATATAATCGAATGGACTGGCCTAAATACATATTCATCAAGACATTGCTTCAATGATGAACGCTGAAGAAGTAACTACTATAACTTCAGCAGCGGTGGCGTAACTACTTAGGTTGAAAGTGGTACTGTCAGTTCGTGCTCAGGACCAAAGGTCTGCTAAGCCAACAATGAACCGGCCCAGAGTCTCAGTCGGCTGGAGGATTTCAGGATAACATAAAAAATATAATGCTAAAAAGATAGCACCATAGATATCCGTGGACAGCACGGTCCTCAAACTCACGCGTCCAAAGTGTATACAGCTTTCCTAAACTCATGAAAATTACACTGGATCGCACAAATTCCGGGTCGCTAATAAATGGCGTGAAAGTTTCTTAAATACATAAGACAAATTTGCGAAACTATAGTATATTGTAGATGACTGATTAAGATATATAAAAAAATGTGTAACACGTTTTGTACACTATCTAACGTTAATCTTTATATGTATATATAAAAATTACGTGTCACGTTGTTTGTCCGCGATGGACTCCTAAACTACTGAACCGATTGTAAATTTGATTTACACACCGTGTGCAATTTGATCCAACTTGAAAGATAGGATAGCTTACATCTCAATTTATCATCATCTCATCTCATCTTTATCTCATCTTTCACTGTTGGGAAGCTACACTATCTCCGGGTGACATAGGCTATATTATATTATGCTTTACTACCCGGGCGAAGCCGGGGCGGGTTGCTAGTTAAATACTAAAAAGTAAGAAAATTTCGCTTCTAAATCTTAAAAAATTAAAGAATTTTTGGCATTTTAATATTTTTTATTTCCTCCACGAGCCCGTATCACTTCATTAAGACGATGTGGCATGCTGTAAGACAATTTTTTTGTACAATTTTGGTCTATGTTTGCCCATTCTTCCACTAGCGCATTCCTTAACTAATGTAAGGTAACGGGAGCAGGAGAGCGTTGTCTCACGCATCTCCCGAGCTCGTCCCATGCATGTTCTATGGGATTTAAATCTGAGCTGCGAGCTGGCCACTCCATGCAGGTAATACCGACGTCTTGAATATACATATTGACTAAACGGGCAGTATGTGGTTGCGCATTATCGTGCATAAAAATGGAATTTGCACCCATATTCACTAATAAAGGACCAGCATGCTCCTTTAAAACCTCTTCTACGTATCTGACAGCAGTCAGAGAACAGTCTTCTATGATCAATAACTCCGTGCGATCCTCTGAAGATATCCCAGCCCAAACCATCATTGATCCTCCACCGAATGGCACCTTTTCTTCAAAACTCGCTTTATGATACCGTTCTCCTGGTCGTCTAAATACTCTTCGTCTCCCGTCGTGCTTAATAAGCAAAATCTGGACTCATCGAAAAATATAACCTTGGACCAATCTTCATCTGTCCATCGGATGTGTTCTCGAGCAAACCGTAACCTGGCAACTCGATGTTCTCTGAGTAGTTTGGGGCCGTTTGCTGGTCTATAAGGCTTTATATCAGCTTTACGAAGACGTCGCAGAATCGTATCAGAGCTCACATTGTTGTGATGAATTTCTTGAAGACTGTTTCAGACGTGAACAGCCGTGAGATGTCGATTTCTTAACATAGTGCTCACGATGAATCAGTCTTATCGTGTAGTTGTGCACCTTGGCCTGCCATTTCGTGGTCTCTTGATGTTCATGCCGGTCTCTTGAAATCACTGGAGTACTCTTTGGACCGTTGATAAAGATACTCCTACTGTTCTAGCAGTGCTACGCTGACTTCTTCCTTCTTGTACCATGGTAATATCCGTGTACATTCTTCAGGTGTTAACGACATGATATTGCACTGAATACTCTGATTGATCAGAGTGTTTGGTTCCTCTGGAAAATGGTTCCTTGGATTGATCCAAGGAACCATTTATAATGACAGCTCAGTTTGAAACAAAAGCAGAAAAAATATTCTTTTCCGAATTTTAAATTTTCAAAATTTTCAAATTGCTGTTTTTTTTTTAAATCTATAACTTGTACAAATGAAACCTTTTTAGAGATTTAGAACAAGCATTAGTAACCTGCTTACTACATATTATTGATTCTAGCGATCTAGGTATATTTTTTTGGAGATATCACGGTTTTTAATAGCGACCCGGAATTTTTGCGATCCAGTGTATTTAGCTAATACTGTGAATGGTCAAAAGGAAAACTAATCAAACCAATTCGAGGTGGGGTGGTAAAATTATTGAACTCGCTTCGCTCGCTCTTGCAGCACAGGTTCTCTTAATTCTTAAGCTTTACTACCTCTGTCGACAAAGTAACTCCTATTTCTGTATCTATGGTCTAAAGAAAATCTATCCCATCAGTGGTGGGGTGCTAAAATAGTATTATGTTTTGTAGTTATTCTTAAAGGAACCTATATCAGTGAAAAATTATGAATCCCAAAAACAGCGTAGTGCCATACTACATATGTAGATATGGGGGACAGTTCTTATCTGTTTTGCTTATGTGCCAGGGCCCTAAAATAAATCTTGGATCCACCCTTGAATATTGTGTATGATGTTTTGTTATTTAATAAATGGTGTGTTATTTCTTTCTCAGGACCTGCCGACATCTGTTCGCCGTGTAGTCAAGTTCTTCGACAAAGAGTACACAGATGAACAGATAGATCGCCTGTGCGACCACCTGTACATCGACAATTTCAAGAACAGCAAGTCTGTCAACCGTGACGTCATGAAGGTTCTCGGGATTCAGATACCCAGCGAACAGGGTTTTATCAGACAAGGTACGCTACAAAGCCGAACCTTGACTTTCTCTTTAGGACCACGGTTCCTAACCTAGAGGTAATTACCCCTACGTGGATAAAACTGGTATTCTGCGGGGGTAATAAGCTGGTAACATATAACAAAAATTAGACCAATAAGACCGAATTTAGCTCGCCAGTGGTCCATTAAGACCCTAGCTGTGTAATGTGTCGGATAAGGCGGGAGGAAACGCCCAGGTGTTATCATTGTGTGGATCGACCGGAGGACACGGTGGAGCATACGGTGGAGGGCTGCCCGGCTTGGGCGGAGCACCGCCGTGTCCTCGTGGCGGCGATCGGCGGCGGCGACCTCTCGCGTCCGGCCCTGGTTCAGGCCGTGGTACGGAGCGAGAGGGAATTAGAAGCCGTCACCTTCTTCTGCGAAGCAGTAATGCTCGCGAAGGAGGAGGCGGAGTGCGTGAGGGAGAGGCAAACGCTGCGCCCTCGCGCCCCTAGTCGCCGCAGGAGGAGACACCCTGGGCGTCGGGAGACGATTGCCGACTCCCGGCCACCGTAGGCGCGGGCTTGCGGACGGCGAGCAATGGGCAGCTCGCCGTCCGGTAAGGACCAGGCCCGGGTCGATGGCGCGCCGTGTTTCACGCGTGCCTCAAAGAGATGTCAGCAAAATTGACGGGGTCCGATAGGACCGATGCCTGCCGGGGCTGCGGATTGTTCGAAAGAGTTACCGTGGCCCTGGCGCACAGGCAACTGAAGGAACACGGGTGGGTTTTAGTCAGTAAGAGTCTGACACGCCCTTCCGCTCCGCCCAGAGCGGGAGAGGTCATTTGATGATTTCCCACCCAAAAAAAAAGGAGTGTCTTTGCGACGGCCGCGAAACGGCAAAGCTGTACAGGTTGTTAGAGTTAAGCCTTCTAGAGCTAGTGGTTTAGTTTTGCATTAAATCTGATAACATTTTAACAGTGAAAACTTTATGTAAGTCTTGGCAACCTAGTTTACATGAAATGTTTTTGTTTATGGTTCCGTACCCAAAGGGTACCCACACAATGTTTATGCAAATCCTAGCCTACATACCAAATTTCAGCTTGCTAGGACTCCGGGAAGTGCCCTAGAGGTTTTAATGAGCGAGTGAGTGAATCAGTCAGTAACGAAATCGACGTATTTTAGATATTATGAGTAATAAAATCCAAAGCATAAAAGCTTGACACATGAAACTTGGTGAGTTTTATTAGTCTGCTAACTTCGTTTTATCCTGAGAATTTAAGCATTCTAGCATTATCCAGGCCGAAGCTTTAAGGGTATGAACATACGACGAAACGCCTCCAGACAAGGTAGGCAGTGACCCTGCTTTTTGTTTTTGGCTCGTCTTGGCGAAGGTACTACCATGTCCCTAGATCCCAAGAACAAATTTGACATTGTAGTTATAAAACATTTTCTCCCATACATTCCAAATGCAATTGTTAGTAGTACGCACATTATTGAAAGATTTACCATGTAGACTATAAGACCATAGACTTCTTATAAGTTTTCCTGTAATCTGTAGGTAAAAAAAATAATTTCTGGATTATTTTCAAAATTTTAGGCTCAGTAGTTTCGGAGATAAGGGAGGGGATGATAAAATTTCATATATTTTATTAAATAAGTTCAAAACTGTTTATTTTAAAATTATACAAACAATATTTGAAATCCTTACAACAAGTCCTTTCATTTCATATGTCACATTTTCTAGTTTGCCCCGCAAAAGTGACCCCCATATTCAAAATTAATTTATTTACGTGAAAACCGTGTTTGGGTCACAGAAATTCATATGTGTACCAAGTTTCAACTTAATCAGTCCAGTAGATTTGGAACAAATTGGCTGTGACGGCCGGACAGACAGACACAAGAGTGATCCTATAAGGGTTCCGTTTTTTCATTAGGACGCACGGGACCCCATAAACTAGTGTATATTTAACTTTTGTTGTATATGTAACACTTGAAACTGAACACGTTTATTGTGCAGTAGTGTCCAGTGTATCAGTTAACGTGTTGATATCTAGGCGTTCAGTGAACGTTAGAATCATCAAACTATTATTTACTTTTGTTGTTTACAATTTCTTTTCTTTCTCTAGGCAAAGCGGGAGGTTGGCACGACCACTTCGATGAGGAGATGACTCAACAAGCCGAGCGATGGATAGAAGGCAATCTGCGAGATACTGACCTGCGCTTTCCACATATGAAATTTTAAATTAAAATATTAGATTAGAAAGAAAAGAACATAAAAGGGTGATAAACATTTATTTCAGTAATATAGTATGATCCAGTTTTCTATGTAACACCATATTTTAAGTATACATGGATATTGTAAATTTCTTAAGAAAGCACTAGCAATAAGTTAACAATGCTATTTATTAACAGACTTCAAAAAAAGGAGGAGGTTCTCAATTCGACTGTATTTTTTTTTATGTGTGTTAGCTCAGAACTTTTTTCTGGGTGAACCGATTTGGATGATTCTTTTTTTATTTGAAAGCTGGTACTTCACATGTGGTCCCATTTAAATTTGATCAAGTACTGACCCGTAGTTTTTGAGTTATCTTTAATAGTGCGTATTTTTTCCACTTAATTTATATTGATGATGTTATAATAATTTCCTGTCACGGTTATTTACATATCAAGTAGTGGTATACGAATGTGTGTGGAGTAGGTACCACAACTAAAAGTGAAAAATAAAATATTTTTTTACAAAAAAATAACAGACTTCCAAAAAAGAACACTAAAAAAAGTGAAGAATCACTTTAATTTCGGAAGTCGGTGCCCAAAAACGAAAATGCACAACCAAAGACACCGACTTCGGGAATTTAAGTTATTTTTCACGTTTTTTGGTGTTCTTTTTTGGAAGTTGGTTGTTTTTTTGTAAAAAAGATTCTTTTGTTTTAATACCATTCACTGTGTCCAGTAATAAAAATTTACTCATAAATAAAACCTTCCAATCTACGTAGTATACCCACCTAATATCCTCCGCGTCAGCTTCGTGACGAAGATTTTTGAAAAGAAAGATTAATTTGCAAATTCTCGATATCAGGCTGTCTATTTATGGTTTAAAGCTTAAATTGTTATCTAATATAATTCTAAGGTACTTAATCGAGGTAGTCTTTTGGAGAACGGGACAGAAAGAGGTGTCAGATTGTGAGTCAAAGTACGAGTGCGCTTTAATGTGGAAATAGCAATTCATTGCGTTTGTTAGTGAGGGAGAAGGCTATATACTTGGTTTCATCGACGTTAAGAGTAAGGACATTAATTTTAACCAAGCCAGGACTCTATCGAATTTTGTGCGTAGTGGTAGACACCAGTTCATGAGTCTGCTGTGAAAAGTAGTGGCATATCATCGGCGCAAAATATATGATTTTACCATGGGGTAACTGTAGGTTACCCAGATCATTAATACAGGCAAGGAAGAGGGAGGGCCCGATCACACTTCCGTGAGCTAAAACACAAAAGTGACAAGTAAATCATCACTAACATAGTATCCTATTTTAACCCTCTGGAACCAATCAGATAAGAAGTCCTGGAAGAGTTTTAACGGTAGATCCCTGATTCCCACGTTATCTAGTTTGTTTAGTACGTTGGGTACAGAGACTGTGTCAAACGCTTTCGCCAGATCAAGGAATATAACAAGTGCCTTCTTTTACTCTCAAGACCATTAACAAGATGATCTGTCAGCTCATGAACAGCGTCTGCACAAGATTTCCCAGCCCTGAACCCAAATTGACCCTGTGAAATAAGGTTATTACGTTCAAGGTATCCGGTAAGTCTGCTGTTCATGAGGCGTTGTAATAATTTGGAAAGAGTGGGTAGAATGGAGATAGGCCGGTAATTGTTAACGCAGCCTATTACCAGCCTTGTGGATAGGAAGTAAGAGTGATTTTTTTAAAGGTAACGGAAATGTGCCTATCTAAAATGCTAGATTAAATAATTGGGCAAGTGGGGAAACCAACTAGTTCTTGTAATGCTTAAGGAATGAGCTGAAATGGGGTCAACAGTTTCAGAGCAGGTGTTTTTAAGGTTACAAATGAGGGAGTCGACCTCATTTTCATCTGTGGGAAGAAAAACCTTTGAAGAGAAATGACATTAGTTAAAATATCTGTCAGATAAGTAGTTGCTAAATTGGCGTCGCTCATGGCTTACTACAGTCACTACAGTCAATTACTTTTGTGATTTTATTTGGGTGCATAGGTCGAGTTGACAAATTCAGAAAAAGAGAGGTACTGTCATGGTCAGTCACTGAGAAATGCTTTACAAAGCAAAGCGCGTTCCTTTTGGTTTTTTAAATTACATGGTCAAGGCAGGTACGTCCATGTGTGGAAAAGTTGTGGGCTGATAGTAGTCCGTGAGACGCCATTAAATTAAGGTAACTATGAGATCGAGAGTCAGAATTATTTTCTGTAATATCAATATTGAACAATATTGAATACTCATCTACTAAAAATATCGTGTTGCTTGGTGACACCAAGCAACGCGATATTTTTAGTAGATGAGTATTTAAAGAGTTCGTTTAAAGAGTAAGGAAAAACCTACATAGTTTTAGTAAAAGAGGTGAAAGACACAATTATATCACTAGAAATAGGGATCAATTAGTTCAACCAGGTTTCAGGCTGGCGAAAGTAGACTCTTCTTTCATGGGGTACTGTTTAAAATGTTACAACAAATACCTCCCCATATACTTCAATTGAATGAAACGAAATTTAAATCCTGTATAAAACGCACACTATGCAGTCAAGCATATTATAAGTTGGGGGATTACATGGCTGATAAAAATGCTTGGCTCAACGCTGGTCCTGCTCCACAAGGGCGCATTAACTAATTGATTAGCATTTGGAACTACTGAAGATTGTAAAAACTGTCTTTACATTGTATAAATTCAATCTTGTAGTATTGTATAATTGCATAGCACATGTGTGAGTACTATGTACCTACTATAAAGCTACCATTTTCTAGGTTTGTCTTTCATTGACTTGAATGTGCCCTGGCGGCTGAGAGTATGTCATGCTCACTCAAATGTCTCGCTGGTAGTGGCGTGTGTGTTGGATCATTAAGTTCCCTTCAAAATGGTTGAGCTGAATGGTGCTGATCCGTACGTCATGTTCGTGAACGGGCGCCGTCAGAGGGGACTGGTCATCTCTTGGCTGCCACGGCTTATTTTTATTTAATATTGGAATTGTTGTCGTCTCTTTATTACGGACGCTTTTAACGTTCTGCATCGTTCTCACATGCATAATTTCAACATGAATGATGTAACCAATAATTTTTAACCATATTTTGATTTAAAAGAGTGTCCATGGAGTTTCTTGCCCGTTCTTCTCCATAGGTACCTACTACGCTTTGGAATGGGCAACTGGCTTCATCTTTCTGACTGACCGACCCCTTGACAATTCAAAAGTGCCTGTAATTGGTTTATTTGAAATAAATGCTTTGAGTTTGAGTTTGAGTAAAAAACCAGAGATATTTTTCTGCGCAGGAGGACGGTAAATTGCTATTATAACAGTGTCTATATTTATTTTTACTAAAAGACAGTTTGCATCAAGCAGTAAAGGGTCTTCAACAGATAATTTCATGCTACAATTAGGATATCGCCACCACAACGGAGTGATTTTACTAGTACTATAGATGAACCAAACAAACATATGAAAAATGAAGAGTCGCAGAAATTGTTCTCATGTATCGTGGCCGCTACAACTGATCTCGATAAAGCTATGATACCGATTAAAATAAACAGATTATTTGAAGCCAGAGCATTGATTGATACCGGGAGTATTGCTAGTTTTATAGACAGTCGACTAGTTTGTAAATATAATATACAAAAGAGCCCATGCTACCAACATGTCAGCATGGCAACTTCAAATCTAAAAACAAAGGTAGATGAATTGTGCTCCGTCAATATCTTTCTGCAAGGTCATAGTTATCAAATGAACTTATTAATAATGGAGAAGTTATGTACGGATGTCATAATTGGCCATGATATTCTTATGAGACATAATACATTAGAAATGCATTTCGACGGATCTGGAGGGCCATTGAAATTATGTGCACTATCTCAAGCCAATGTGAATCCAATCTGTTTGTTCGCAAATCTCTCACAAGGCTGCTAGCCAATAGCTGTTAAGTCACGAAGATACTCAGATAGTGACATGCAATTTATTCGTACTGAAGTAAGGAAATTACTGGCTGAAGGGATTATGGAACCTAGCTCGTCACCATGGAGAGCACAAGTACTTGTAACTACAAATCAAAATCATAAAAAAAGGATGTGTGTGACTCCTCTCAGACAGTAAACAGAAACACGCAACTGGACGCTTACCCATTACCAAGTATTGAACAAATGGTCTATAAGGTAGCCAAACATAGTGTCTACAGCAAAATTGACTTAAAAAGTGCGTACCATCAGACTCCGATTCTGGAAACAGAAAAACCTTATTCAGCATTTGAAGCAGAAGGTAATTTACACCAATTTCGACGAATACCTTTCGGTTTAACCAACGGAGTAGCGGCTTTTCAAAAAACTGTCAATAATATAATTGTAAAAGAGGAACTTAATGGAGTATACGCATATTTGGATGATATAACAGTCTGCGGGACAACCCAAGCTGACCACGATCAAAAACTGCAGCGTTTTCTTGATATTACCAAACTATATAACCTTACACTGAATCTTGAAAAGAGTAAATTTTCATTGAAATAGATAAGTATTCTAGGATATAATATAAACAGTGGAGTCATTAAACCCGACCCGGATCGTTTACGCCATTGGATACGTCATACGGATCGTTTACGGCATCGCTTCGGCGAGCGTTGGGATTATTTGCTCACTATTCTAAATATATGCAAAGATTTTCTAATACAATTCAGTCCCTGGTTTCACAAGGCACATTCCCGCTCGATTCTGAGGCAGTAAACGCTTTTAACGCTCTAAAGCATGAGATAGCTAGATCAGCAGTAAACGCGATTGATGACAATATACTAGGGCTTTCAATCCGGAGTTCCGGAGTTTCGTAACTCCGGAGTTTCGGAGCGATTTTAAGCTTTTTTTAAATCCGGAGTTGAAATAGAACACCGGAGTTGAAACCGGTATTCAAAAACCATGTAAACATTATTTACAAAACGACGAAAAACGCATCTTAATTCTTGAGTGTATCCCGTTATTTGATTCCTTCTTAAGAAGGACTTAAGTCCTTAGCACAACACTTCGGTATTATTCGGAAAATACCTTTCAGAAGCGTACCACTATCTGCTGTGTGTCTTGCCGACGAGCGTGGAGTCAGAACGAGCATTCTCGGCAGCAGGCTTTTTCTGCACGAAGCTTAGAAGTTCTCTTTCTGACTCATCTTTAAATGCCTTATCGTTACTCAAAACATATTACCAAGAACTTCGATCTCAAAAAAAGTAGATTTTTTAGGTACCTATAAGTTCATGATTATTATTTTATTGTAACTTACCAAACAAATGTTTATTTTTTATGATTGTTGATTGTTTTAATATTTTATAATGCGTATTAGTTGTCTATTATAACGTCTGTCTGTCAGACAGTAAATTTTTAAACAAAAAAACTGATTCTTGCTAAACAAATGTATATTTTTTAAGATTGTTGATTGTTTTAAAATTTTATAATGCGTATTAGTTGCCTATTATAACTTCTGTCTGTCAGACAGTAAAATTTTAAACAAAAACACTGATTCCTTACCAAATAAAACTTCTAATGATTAAAATAAAGGGCCTTTTTATTAATTTCTAAAAAAGCTGTCAACTCCGGAGCCAACTCCGGAGTTCCGGATTTGATTGCTCAACATCGTAACTAGCTCCGGAGTTGATAACTATCCGAGTTTGAATGCCCTACAATATACCGTTTGTTGTTGAAACAGACGCTTCAGACTATGCTATCGCGGGAACTCTGTCACAAGAAGGCAGGAATGTTGCGTTTTTCTCGAGAAGCCTTCACAGTGGCGAGCGGTATCACCCAGCCATGGAGAAGGAGGCCGCGGCTATAGTCGAATGTCTTCGGAAATGGAGACAATTCCTCATCAGACGACAATTTAAATTGATAACTGACCAAAAATCGGTCGCATTCATGTTCAATCAGCAGCTTTCGTCAAGAATTAAAAATGACAAAATATAAACGTTGGCGATTGGAACTTTCCGAATACAATTTTGACATAGTTTATCGCCCTGGAAAGGAGAATATAGCAGCTGATGCTTTATCAAGAGCTAATGCGCCAATAGTAGCCTCTGTACACAATTCAGAAAATGCACTCAAAGAACTGCATAAAACTTTGTGTCATCCTGGAGTAACAAGAATGCTTCATTGGGTTCGAAGCAAGAATTTAGCCTACTCCGCTGAAGACATAAAACGTATAACCGCAAATTATTCTATATGTGCAGAAGTAAAGCCTCGTTTTCAAAAAAACATGGGAAAACTTATAAAAGCGATGGCCCCATTCGAAAGAATATCGATAGATTTTAAAGGTCCTCTTCCCTCAGATGGCACTAGGAACAATCGATATATGCTTACGACTGTGGACGAATATTCTCGATTCCCATTTGCATATCCCTGCCCAGACTTGAGTACTAACACGGTAATTAATAAACTGACTGACTTATTTTCTCTATTTGGAATGCCAACTTACGTACACTCAGATCGAGGTACTACTTTTCTTTCAAAAGAAATGAAAGAGTGTCTTCACGAGAAGGGCATTGCAACGAGCTACACTACACCATACAACCCTCAGGGTAATGGACAAATGGAGAGATTTAATGGAGTCATTTGGCGTACAGTACAATTGGCTCTGAAAAACCATGATCTGCCTATAACCCAATGGGATTCAGTTTTAACTCAGGCTCTACATTCTGTAAGATCACTTCTTTGCACGACTACAAACAGTACGCCCCATAAACGGATGTTCTCTCACGCCTTGTGATCCTCAACTGGTCAGTCGATACCTACATGGCTAAACGTCCCAGGAAAAGTACTAATGTGATACCATAATCGAACTAGCAAATATGATCCACAGGTTGCAGAAGTAGAGATTCTGGAAAGTAATCCACAACATTCTCATTCTCGTGTGCGTTTCAGCAGTGGAAGAGAAGTTGTCGTATCTAATCGACACCTAGCTCCTGCTGGGGAATCTTCGTTAGAAAGTGATGAAGCTGATTCCAATGATGACGACGAGTTCATGGATGCAGTCGCTGATCGTATCACAGATGACCAGCGAGATTACTAGAATGAGATGGTCCACCCACAGAACATCACGACAGAGACTCTGCGTCGTTCTCAAAAAGTACGACGTCCGCCTGCTTATCTAACTGACTACGTGGCACACACAATAAATTGGCCCAGGAGAAAGTGGTAATAAATTACAAAAAACCGTGGTCAATATTGAACGCCATAAGTAAAGAAACAAACTACGTGGTCTGGATTAATTATGCCATGGAATGAATATGTTGAATTTTATTAAATAAAACCATTAATTACGGGTATATTCTTTACTACAAATCCCTAGTGTAACGAAGGATTCTAGTGTTATGTTGGATACTCCCGAGTTGGGCGAGTTTTGAGTTAAGACAAGAATCCTGAATGCAGCGGGGGATTCAAGCTCGCCCAAGACGAAGGCACGTTAATCCCCTAGGAGTACACTCTACTTTACATACCATAAACGAGACAATAAAAAGCAATAGTAGATACTAGGCTTTGATCCAGCGATCAGCTTGTTGCGTCATCTCCTCGTCGAAATATGCCCGCCAGCCTCCGGTTTTACCTGAACAAAAAGGTAATTCTACGATCAACATACGACCAATTAAGTAATACTTAGGTAGGTATAAAATTCGTTCTGCCTCATTTGTCTAGTGTTCGCGAGAGCTGCTACTGACCATGAGATTCTGGGTTGGATTACCGGGTTTGGCAAAGTGTTTTTGGGTTTTCCATTACGAATTCATAAGTAGCAGCCCAGAATCTGGATTTGTGCCCGGTTGATGGCAATAGACTCTACCCCTGTTTTTTATATTTCTATGCTCGATCACTATTACGAAATGTGGATGTACCTACTATAGGTGTAGGAACACCTCTGCCTAAACCTTCGGGGAATACCTACTGTCCTGATGGTACGTTATGTTATGTATAAACCTATGCTGTTAATACTTCGGTAGCATACTTAATAAAACAACCCTATTATTGTACCCCTGAAGGGCAAAGGCTTCTTATCATACAGAGAAGGCATGAGCATTGATCAGTGATCACCATTGGTATCATTAAACAATTAATAGTGCTTCTCGGTAGCTGTGCAGCACAAAACGACTTACGAGTACCTTTCCTTATAAAAGTTTTGTCCTTTGCAAGAACACCTAATTCCCTCAAATCTTTATAGTTCACAGACTTATTATTCTTGAATTTTTCGATGCTCAGGTGATCGCAGAGGCAATTAATTTGTTCTTCATTAAGTTGTTTGCCACAGAAGTCTGCGACACGCCGAATGGATGCATGGACTTGCGGCATCTTTTTTGTTTAGGAAATCAACAAATAACTTTACCCGCTCTGGGCGGAGCGGGAAACGTGTCAGACTTTTACTGACTAAAACCCACCCGTGTTCCTTCAGTTGCCTGTACGCCAGGGCCACGGTAACTTTTTCGAACAATCCACGACCCCGGCAGGCATCGGCCCTATAGGACCCCGTCAATGGTGCTGACATCTCTTTGGGGCGCGTGCGGAACACAACGCGCCGTCGACCCGGGCCTGGTCCTTACTGGAAGTCAAGCTACCCATTGCTCGCCGTCCGCAAGCCCGCGCCTACGGTGACCGGGAATAGGCTATCGACTCCCGATGCCCAGGGTGTCTTCTCCTGCGGCGATTAGGGGTGTGAGGGCGCAACGTTTGCCTCACCCTCACGTGCTCCGTCTCCTCCTTCGCAAGCATTACTGCTTTACAGAAGGAGGTGACGGCTTCGCCGCCACCGATCACCGCATAAGGACATGGTGGTGCTCCGCCCAAGCCAGGCAGACCTCCACCGTATGCTCCATCGTGTCCTCCGAGCGATCCACACAATGGTAACACCCGGGAGTTTCCTCCCGCCTTATCCGAAACAGAAACCTCCCGAAACAGCTATGTCCGGTGAGGACCTGCGTCAGGCGGAAGGTGAGAACGCCGTGGCGCCTCTCAAGCCTCTCCTCAAAGAGGGGACTTACCGCCGCAATTGTGGCGTGCCCAGCAATGGGTTGCGACAGTCGCACTCTCCATGCCACCATGAAATCCCGCTGGAGCTCTGTACACTGTGCCGCGATTTCTCGCGGCAGTGGAGTTGCGCCCCGGTGTTTCGCCTCCTCGCGCCGCTCCCAAATGTGCGCGAGGACTTTTGCCTCCAGATCCCATGGCGGCAATCTGGCACGGAGGCTCACCGTCTCGTAGGAGACCGTGCGTTATCACCGGACTAGCTTGATGGCCATGACCTTCTGGGACGCATTCAACCGGCGGGCTGGTCAGCGCCTCAATGAACGCGCCCACACCGGTGCCCTGTAAAGGGCCATGGACCGCACGACCCCCGCGTATAGCCTCCGGCAGGAGGCGCTTGGACCCCTGGATTGGGCAGGAGCCCCTTTAAGGCAGCCCCGGCCCGCTCCAGTCTGGGAGCCAAACGTCAGAAATGCTCAATGAAGTTCCACCGGCTGTCGAGGACAAGTCCCAGGGACTTCATCGTTGACTCCATGCCGATGTGAACCTCTCCTACCGTTATTTGGGAACCCGACAGTGGTGCGTTCCGAGGACCATGAAAACACATGGCCTCGGACTTGTGCAAGTCCACCTCGAGTCCCAATTGCCAGATCCTCTCGACGACTGTCACAACCCCGCGTGTCATCAGTTCGGCCGCCGTCTGGTGCGACCTCCTCTGCGCCAGGACCAGCATGTCGTTAGCGTAGTACACCACGCTGACGCCGCTAGGGAGGTCGGCGCGCAGCACCCAGTCATACCCGATGTCCCACAGATGCGGCCACAGGACCGATCCCTGTGGGACACCGCACGACATCTCTCACCGGTTTCATTCTCCCTGGTGACCGAGGTAGATTACGGCCCTGTCCGTCAGATAGGCCTCGATCACACGACAGAGACCGGCATCCGGTGATACCAGAGTGCCTCGCTGATGCAACTCCAGGGCAGGGTATTGAAGGCATTGGCAATGTCTAGAGACACCGCCAAGACGACCCCACCCCGGGCCACAGCATCCTCCGTCGTGAGGGCTCACACGCGCATGATGGCGTCCACTGTAGAGCGCCCCCGGCGGAAACCAAACTGGCTCTTCGCCAAATCCGGCCCCACCCGCACCAGCCGCCCGGCGAGGCGGTCTGCAATGACTCTTTTAAAGAGCTTGCCCACCTCGTCGAGCAACACGATGGGCTGGTAAGCGGCAGGGCGCCCCATGCCGCAAGTCCTGAAATATCATTTAATGTGGTTATTTATGGCTTTAATTTTTTTTATGAAGTTTTGAGGTAATCACAGCTAGGCCCACCACAATCAGCCAAGTCCTTGTTCTTAAACCACCTACCATAATACCAGTAGGCATTCGTTGTCATGACAATGCCCCAAACCTTTATTTCACTGTTGGTGGTGCCTTACTTATACGGAATTTTATTTCGTTTTACCACGAAAGATGGGCAGGTAACGAAAAAGAATTTGCCAAAGTCAAGGATCATAGGCCACCGATTAATTATCAAAAAGTGTGTATATAATTTGTTTGGCCATACTGCACAATATTACGTGAAAACAATGACGGTGCACTTCTTTGTGTTGACATCCAACTGTTAAAATTGCACTTAACGCCGACGCATGTCCATGATAATGTTACCAAAGATCGAATCGTCTTATGGCTCTGCTTAACTCGGACAACAAACAAGAACAGCATGTTGGGATCATCTCTCTTTTCCCAAGCTTCTTTGGCATGCTCGAAATACAGCATTAGTGAAATTGTGAATGAATAGGTAGGTACACGTTTACACGTAGGTAATTAAAAAATCATTTCAGTTTTTTCAACGTTTCCAATTTTAAAGTTACAGTAAATAATCTAAATCCCAATTAATAAACTGAATTGTCACTAATATCCATGTATTTTTTTTTCTTACATCTCTTTTTTTTGCTTTCCTCTTTTGTCCGAGTGTATTTGCATGTAGGTATGTTTATGCATTCTGCAGTTAGCGATCTCTTCAGTACCTAAAACCATAAAATCCAATAAATACTCTGAGACTCTTGTAGAACAATTTCCATGAAGTTTTCATATAAATTGTTCTACTAGAGTCGCGACGTGCCAGTCTGCAGAAACCTTAAAAACGAGCAAAGCGCGGTGAGGTTCTAATTTCGGGGCTGGTGTGATACAATGTTAGTTCAAGTATTTACAAAGACAATGTTTTGGAATCTGCAGTAGGATGCCAAGAAGGTGACCGTCTCGGGCCAGTAATTTTCAGCTTGGCTATTAATATCATTATCCAGAAACCAAATTCAAAATTTAACGTGTCGTATTTAGATGATGGAACGCTAGGAGGTGAAGCAGACACCGTTTTGAAATGATAATGATAAATGATAAATGATTTTATTTCTGTAAGTAGGTTTGTACAAACACTTTTACACGTCAATCATATTTTAAAACTAGATGAGGTCGGCGTTTCCTATCTGACTACTCTGAGAAGAAAGGCCGAAACAAACTCAGAGGTCACAGTCTCTTTTAAAGTCCAGACATAATCTTGGTCAGATCATGTGAAGACCGTGTAGATTTGAGTCTGAAATGGTAATTTTGAGGA
This sequence comes from Dryobotodes eremita, assembly GCA_917490735.1. Lineage (NCBI taxonomy): Eukaryota > Metazoa > Arthropoda > Insecta > Lepidoptera > Noctuidae > Dryobotodes > Dryobotodes eremita. The sequence continues at coordinate 16,870,367 of OU823255.1, forward strand.
AAAAATACCACACAGAATGAGTGGACCTGTCCAGTCAGTGCACGCATTTGTCAGTAATCGTGCAGCTCAACTCAAAACTTAAGGAGCTCAACTATTCGACGAACAATACCAAAGAAAGGACATTTGGGTAGGCCGCATTAATTACTCAAACTGCCAGACTTTGATTAAAACTAATCAAGAAAGAAAAAAAAAAAAAACAATGATCTACATAGTCTTCACATTCACAATAATTAAAATAATATACTATTTTACAAAGTAAATATTCATGTCAATATATTTATAAAAATTCATCAATGTCAACAGGTATAAAAAAATCCTGAAATAATCTTGGTTAGATCATTTGAGGACCATGTAAGATTGGTGTCTGAAATGGTCTTTTAAGGAAAGAACCATACAGATTTGAGTGGACCTGTCCAGTCAGTGCACGCATTTGTCAGTAATCGGGAAGCTCAACTCAGAAAGAAAGATCTCAAAAAAAAGAACGAAGAACTCAGAAAGAACGAACGAAGAAAGAACTCAGAAAGATCTAAAACTTCTCAAACAGCAATTTAAATTTATTGGGTTGAACCTTATCCCCTCAAAATGTGAAATTTACTGACATTACCGACAGATAATTGACTCAAGAGAAATTTAATGCAATACTATAAATAATTTTACACAAATTAAAATTTTAGAAAAGGTGTCCTGCACCTTCTTTTAGGTTTCCGAATTATAGAAGACAGCTTTTTCCTTTCATCGACGAAAAAATCAAAAACTTCAATGAAATTTCGGACAGACTCTCCAAAATTAATTAACATTCGGCATTCATCCTGATTAGATACTGCTGTTTTGGCCCAAAATTTTATATATTTTCTACGTTCTTCCCCTTTATGGAAGCAGCCAGATCTGTTAGACAAAATTTACCAAATTATTCGCAGCACACTAACATCAATGGCAATGCTGCCAGCCTTTTGGGCACTTTTCCTGTTGACAGCAATGCGGACGTATTTTTTGATGCCCTATGATTAATTTCCTTCTTTTTTAGGGTTCCGTACCTCAAAAGGAATAAAACGGAACCCTTATAGGATCACTTTGTGGTCCGTCTGTCAAGACCCTTTTTCTCAGAAACGCGTAGAGGTATCAAGCTGAAATTCATATCAAATACTCAAGTCTACTGTCCCTTGGAGCTGTGAAAAAATCAAACTTCTAAGCCAACGCAATCAAAAGATACAGCCGTTTATGCCACAAATTTTCGACACTCGCAAGGGAATCAAAACCTACAGGATACTTCCCGTGAACTCAGAATCTTGAAATTTGGTACGAAGCAACGTCTTATAGCACAAATTAAGGAAAAATTGCGAAAAGCATATTTTTTTTGTTACATCATATAATAAAAATATTTATAATAATTTTAAACTTACTACCCCTTTCCTCATGAACGCGTAGTGGTATTATGATGCTTATATCAAATACTCAGGTCTATAATACCTTTAAACTGTAACAAAATCAAACTTCTATGTCAATGCAATCAAAAGAAACAGCAATTTAAGCCGCATATTTTGAAACTCGCAACTAGTCACAAGGGAATCAAAACCTAAAGGATACTTCCAGTCGACCTAGAATCTTGAAATTTGGCATGAAACAATGTTTTTTGTTTTTTTTTTTTATCGAAAAGGGACAACAAACAGCTACAATATAAAACATGAAATACACAAAACACATATACAATATTGTAGCCCACGACGCTGTTCACCAAAATAGCACACATAAAGGAAAAATTCCGAAAACCTTGTTACATCACATAATAAGGTTCAAATTTAATACTTAATTAGTATTTTTGAACCAGATTTCGAAATAGGGACTAAAAAACTTTGTAAATAAATAACATTGATAAAAGAACTTTTGGCAGGCTACTGCAACGCTAGTGTAGGTATTTCAATTACATATATTATAAAATAAATTATATGTGTTAATATAAAATAAAGGATTACTGAAACGATAAAGAGACCTTTATCTTAAATATATGCTCCGCCAGCTTTCTACATTGTAATGTCAAGGATTTCATTTAGCATTAAAAATACCATAACTTTTACTTATACCTACAGGTTTGTACGGAACCCTCGGTGCGCGAGTCCGACTCGCACTTGGCCGGTTTTTATTTTATTTACATTTACATATTATTAATATTATTTTAAGTGGGTTAGCTTATATACTATCCAAATAAATAATCACCCAATAAAAAAAAAGTATGGAATTCTTTAAACTCGTAAAAGACCCCGTATTATGACAGTAGAAGTTAATAAACATGCTAACTTTAAACATTTATTCAACAATTTTCATCATCTTAACGCTTATTCTGGGAAACGCAATTCAGTATCTCGCAGGTTGTCCTCGATCCATCGCTCGGCTTCTTGTGTCATCTCCTCGTCGAAGTAGTCACGCCAACCATTAGCTTTGCCTGAAAAAACATGAACATTGGAGATGGCACGTACAGAGTCTATGTATATGTGTTTCCAGCTCATGTAGGTACTGTATGCTTGTTAATTAGTGCAACTGTAGCAGGTTGTGTATTGATCGAGACAAAGTAAGTGGACCTAGCATAATAATATAATTACAAAGCATTGAGAAATTGAGAAAATACTATAGGTAACATACTGGTCCCATAGACAAAATAATTCAAGTGTAAGTTAAGAATAACTCAAATAGAGTACCTACTCTAAACGAAGTGTCTAGAGGAGGTGCTTCACACAGCACGGAATCGCCGCCCTGGCAGCTACCGAGGCCTCTCCGTGCTCTGTAGTGTTAAATATCGCAAGGTAGAAATCAAAAGAACTGCATCGATCCTTCAAAATCTACTTTTACCTTTTCTAATAAAACTCTCGTTGGGCAAGAAAATGTCGAACTCCCTCAGGTCCTCGTAGTTAACAGACTTGTTCTTCTTGAAGTTCTCGAAGCTGAGGTGGTCACACAGACGAGTCATTTGCTTCTCTGTCACCTCTTTACCTAGAAAGTCTGCCACGCGATGTACGACTGCTGGTAAGTCCTAAAAGAAGAGAAAATTACATTCAGGTGTGTCGTTCCGGAGGTTTCAGCAGAGATGTCTTAAATCTTGCATCACAATCTGCAGTCATATGTAGCCCCAGGTATTCTTTTAATGTTACTGGTGGCTCAGAAACTGGCGACCCACCTAATTTTACCGCAGCAACGCCAATTAGCGGCATACATAGATATGGAGTCGGGCTTCTCCGAATTTGTTCTATACAGAGCACTGCTCTTACTCTACTCAACACTTAAACTACCGAATTAGAAATATCTCATAATATGGAAATGTTTCAATTGAAATACCTTTGCAAGTTCTTCATAGAATAAAAACAGCATGTTCGGATGATGTCTCATATCCCAAGCTTCTTTCACGTGCTCTAAATATGGTGTCAGTATATCTAAAACCAAATCAATAATAAATTGTCTTATAGTTTCACAAACACCACGAATGGACCTTTTAAGGGTTTCTACTTACAACGATCCTTCATGAATAACTCCCAGAAATCTTTAAATTCGCCTGCAAAGTCAAGTACTCGGAAAAGTTTAGCATGATGGTATGATGAGACAGCGATGTCCCTAGCATCTCTAGCTATGTATATCATTTTCGCCGTGTCCACTATAGTGGGTGGGAGGAAGCTCATCGGAAGGTGCGTCTTGATGAACCGCGGTGATGGCATCTCTGCCAGTTTCTCCGTCACTGGCTGAGCCATTACCTCCAACATTTTTATCAGTTTTTCTTTTTTCTCTATGCTTTCCACCTTGTCGATGTTTTTCAGGCTGTTGTTCCTCCATTCGGTGTAGTACATGTAAATTCTGAAACCAATAATATTGTTAGAATTTTTGATGAAGTTTTAGCAGTTTGTATCGTAATCATTAGGCACAACAGCTTACACATACCTATTATGTAATCGTAACTTAAGTTCATAAAAAAAATTGGACATGCAGAATCCAATAAGGGTGAGTAGTAGCTCCCAGGTGGTATAAAAATTCTCCTGTGTCGTAAGACGCATCGCGTTAAACTTAGAGCAACAGACCGCCTCGCGCCCCGGGAAACTGTCTTTAAAACAGGGGTACTATTTTTCAAATTCAAATTTCAAATTCAAACGGGTTCTAATTGGAAAGGGTTTTCCAAAGTGTTTGGTCTGAATATATTGAAGTTGTGGCTGGGGGGCACAAAGGTACAATCTGAGCTTTGTGAACTTTCCATAGTATCTGTGGCCCCCGTTCGCCTTTAAAGAAGCGTACCTGGGAGCAATGGGGACATCTCATCTGGACATTAAGCGATGTCAATTCATAACATTGCATAAAATTGCTGTTAAAGAACGCCTGATTTGTATTTCTCGTACACATATATCACCTATCCACGTATTCAGTATTATGCGCAGTAGCTTATTTGAACGTTGATGAAAAGCGAGGTAATTACGTAACACACTAACAGTAGGACTGGGTTTCATTTTGAACAGTTCGATAACATTCATAGCGTTATTTACGTTGTTGAACCGACAAATTTAACGAACATATGAAGCAATGGATTAGCAATAGGCTTCAAAATGATTCAGAGTGTGATAGATAGTGTATTATGTAATTAGGGTGCAGGTTCTGAAACACGTGTGAAAGATTTATAGAAAAGAATAACAAACCATGACTCGACTTTGAGAGATTAATGAAGGCAATACTTACTCGAGGAAGGGATATCTATGAGTGATTGGAACAGCTAACGCCGTTTCATAATCAAAATCATTTGCTAACAGCCATACCAGCTCCTGAGTCCATGTGGTACCTGTCGAAGAACAGAACCGAGTGCTACAACGTGTCAACTCTATATTTTACTCTTTTAAGCCAGGTTTGCATTGCTACAAAATATATTGTATTAAAAAAATACAAACAACGACATAGTTTCGGTAGCAATACAATGAAATAGCCAATCTTCAAAAAAATACCACTGTCAAGTTAGATGAATTTCTGTTGCCGTGCCTTTTGTATTGTTATGCCAACTTCACTTCACTTTATTAGATTTATGATACGACCTCCGACACTAGACAAAACTCAAGTCAATTATGCACCAAAGTTTCAATGATTATAGGTTCTTTTTTGACATATCATTATTCACACGATCCATCCAACTATTTTCTCCGATCTACCACTTTGACATCAGCTACAAAATATTCTTAAAACTTACCTAGTAACATACGCCTCAGGCGTTGCTAATAATTGCCATATTAGCAACGACAACCGTTGCTATTTATTTTTTCTGTCATCCCGGATTCAAGTTTACTTCTTTAAAATTTCATTTTATCTGGTTTCTTATTCAATACAATCACATATTGTGTTTTGTGTTTCGTACTAATCTTACTAAGCCTCGTAACATTTTACACCTACACCATTATCGTTCTTAAGATACAGGTAGATATATTTTTATTTCAAAATTACCACTAATTCATCCTCGTGCATTTTGTCTCATAGTGCTCATTCCTTGTTCCCCACCTTAATAAAACAGATTCAATAAAGTACTTGGGCGTCATGCTAGATAACACACTAAGTTTTCACCCGCACAAAGATGCTCTTTCAACAAGAATCCGTAAACTAATATTTGTGACTCAAAAATATTCGTCATTTTGCGAACTCTGGCTTATTGAGATCAGTCTATTGTGCGTTATGGCAGTCACTAATCTCGTACTGCATAACTGTATGGGGTGATGCGACGAAAACATCTATGTTCCGGATCGAACATGCACAAGGGTCGTTCTAAAGATTAGTAATTTCCTGCCTTTCTTATTTCTCACCAGAGAACTTTATGAGCGAACTGGTATGTTAACCGTACGTCAACTTTTCATTTTAAATACGAGCTTGCGTAAACACTCTATTCTTGCCTATAATTCTTCTCTATTTGAAGGTAAGCGACGTAAACACGCAGTTTGTCCCTCAACTCGGGTCCATAATACTTTCTCCCGTCGACATTTTGGTTTACCTTGGAAACTACTTGTACAACAAAATTAATACAATTTTGTTAATTTATGCCCTACCCAAAGATTGCAAAAAACACTCTCAATCTGGTTACAAAATTGGACTATGGTGCCACGGAGCAGATACTCATTGTTCCCTCATAATATTTAATCATTTCAGGTAATTGACTGTAACAAACACCCTATACATTCACACTCACACCATCATTCTACCTCTTCTTACACTTTACATGCACACTACACACGCACTATAACTATTCTGTAGTTCATTTAAACATTTCTGTTTTTTCCCTTCATCAATATTTAATTTGTCTAGAGTTTGAAAATTTACCACTGCAATGTTAATTAGATTTAATTTGGGATGAGAGCCTGGTGATCCGTCACTCAAGGTACCCTAGTATGGACGCCAGTCTCTCACAAAGGATCATATTATGTGCATTGTTGTCGAAAAGCTTGCCTCTATTTAAAAAACCTGCGCCATCTATATCGTAGCATAAGATTCAACCTACCTGCCCGTTGGTAGCTGGCCACATACACGTCACTAGGCCTTATGGGTAAGTTGTAGATGTTCTCAGCATGTTCTGTGTAAGGTCTAGGCATCACATAGCCCTTCGGACCCACTCGGATCAAATCGATGTTGGGGTCTAAAAAATAAAACATCAACATCTCAAATTTTTACTTTAGGAGAAAGCAGACCCTGGTCAGCATTTTTCTATGATCTATTCATTGAGACCATTCCAATGAGCCTAAACACGATACCTCTGCTGTTAGTTGATGAGGGAGGACCGGATATCCTGAAAATTCCAGGTGATGCTGCAGCATCAGTTCAAGGTTACTAAGTTCTTCTAATATCATTGAAGTAACAGAATACAAAATATCAACTCGATCAGACCTGTGGAAGATGCTCACATCCCTTCATCAACTAGAAAAGAGCTGATAATCTTCAAACGGCTGAACTGATTTTATTGAATCATAGCTAAGAACACTCTTGATCCAGTCACCTTTCAAACAAAACATAAAAAATTACAATCGCTTCAGCCGTTTTGGAACTACAATGCCGCAGACAGAGGCCCTCAGTTTCCGACGGAATTTATTTATTTATTTCGGATCTCCAACAAAAGATATACACAATATATTACACATAAATTAAGGTTTAATGAAATGCAATGAAATTGTTTATTCTGTAACTAGGATATCGGAATCACTAGACTGAGTCGACAGGAATACAGAGGACCTAGACAAATGACATTCGCTTCGGAGCGATTTTATTTCTACAACCGCTATAGCTTTCGCTAATGTTTCCATCATACGAAACGAAAACTAGAATAGGATACTCTTTATTATGTACACCATAAAACTAGCGATAACGTTTGTCAAAAAGTGCCACTTGGCTACGCATCTCTATGGAAGTAATCGTTCGACGCTGTCGATTCGTTTCATAGAATCGAATGATGATAACATTGTCTAGCTAATTTCTATTCGTTGACCTATGATCACGTGACATTTCGAAAGCTTATGTCAGCCCCATAATTTTTTTGGTTTTCTACTAGCGTCATCGCTAATCGAATGTTACTTTGTCACAGCCGGAATACAGGCGTCACGAAATGTTTATGATATGAACAAAATTAATTCAAGCTATGAGTATTTTTCACTTTCATCGACCTTGCACATCGAACAACGTCGCTAGTTACTAACATAAAACTTTATTAAACCCATTGATTATACCAATAAATGTCTACTTACAGTTGAACAACCTCTTGTTCTCAGCTTTCTCTTCTGCTTCAATCTCTTTGAAATCAAACGGGAAACGTAAACGATTATGTTCTTCCATTTTTTATTAATCCTATCAGACAGGACAGTGAGAATGCACAAGAACGACTAACAATAAAAATATCTCCCATGCCCTTATAAATACCAAGGTACCTATATATTTTTTGTACTCTTTTGATTCTCTAGCGTGTCATTATTAATTTTCCCGTGTCATTATCTCAGTATTCTTTGGTTCCATTATTTCAAAAAATCTGACGTAGGTAATGAATGAGTGTGAAGGACATTGTGGTATTTTAAGATCTCAAATGTTGATCATGCGATATAATATAAGCCATTGTCTTTTGATATGTGAAGAAGATTCAAATAATTAATCTTACAATGATTATATAGCTGTTTATAAAAGTAGTTTTTTAGTAGTTTAAGTTTACACTAACTTGTCTTTGCTTGTCTTACTAATAACTTTTCACGCCCAAAGCGTATCTATAGTGCGAAAAGGCTACCGTCAGTGACCTATTGAGATTTTATACGTTTCATAACTTGTAGTACATACAAACAACTTGCTACCTTATTAATAAAATGTGGGAATACTTGTCGCAAGTTTTGTCAGTTTCTTTTGTTTACGTTTCTTACCATTTCCGCATTAAGGCTCCCGCAAACAGGCGCGATGCGACAGCGCGACGCGACTCTAGTAGAACAATTTCTATGGAAACTTCATGGAAATTGTTCTACAAGCCTTTATAAAATAATGCTCACTTATCGTTACGGATTTGATTATTACTAGTCTCATGGCTTTGGACATAATCTCGTCTTTCCATCACTGACGCAGTGTCATTCTAAAATTAGTTTTTAAATAATTAGCAGCAGTAGCAGCAGCAGCAGTTGCCCGCGCCTTCGTCAGCGATCCAAGATAAAAAGTACCCTAAGTATGTCCTTACCTAGGACATGGTCTATCTGTGTGCCAAATTTCATCCAAATCCACTCAGCCGTTTTGGCGTGAAAGCGTTATAAACAAACTTACTTTTGCATTTATAATAATAGTTAGGATTAGTATTACGATTGTATTTATGAGTAAACATCAATAGATTTATAGCTGTATCTAAAGTTTCATGTGTGGGAAGCGCAGGTCAGTATCTCGCAGGTTGTCCTGGATCCATTGCTCGGCTTGTTGTGTCATCTCCTCGTCGAAGTGTTCGCGCCAACCTCCTGCCTTACCTAAAAACAGAAAACATTATGAGCTGGAAGTTTGTACTATAGAATGCTTTACTTAATTATCCCCCTCAAGGCAAGGATCTTCTCATTAAAAAGTAAATTGATTGCAAACAATGGTTTGCACCCCCTTTATGGGCCAAAGCACCGCGCTAGTCGGCAATGAAATTAAAGACTTGAAAATAGCTTGCATTTGATCAATACATTTAAAATAGCTTAAAGTAAAGCTATGACCTAAAAAAAAAAAACAATAATTAAAGGTATAGTCGACCGCGTTTTATCGCTTTATCACCCAAACGTTGAATGTCGCTTGCACTTCAAAAAAAAAGGTCTATTTGTCTACTTGAGAGTTGGACATTTTCAACCTTAGCGAAGTTTCAATTGACTGGAAATCAATGTCTAAAGACAAATATACAACCTTTCCTAATATACGGCTGTTCTCCGTGGTTCAGGAGACCCAGTTCATCCATGATGTCATAGTTGACAGACTTGTTGGTCCTGAAGCTGTCGATGCTTAGGTGCTGGCTGAGGCGGTTCACCTGCTCCTCAGTGTAAGGTTTGTTGAAAAAGGAAGCCACGCGACGGATCACTAAATGTAAGTCCTGGATGGCAAAATTATTTATGATAAGATAACTCGATGTTTCGGCTCGATCTTGTTGTCAAACAAGGAATAATAAAATAAAACTGGAATTCCTCAAGGTTGTATTCTGAGGCCATTATTATTTTTCCCTAATTTTACTTCTTCTATTAGGTATGGTTCTAAATGAAATAAAGATTTTTATACACAGGCTGATTCTGAATCTATTCCATTTTTTTTTTATGCATGTACAGGTTAAAACGCCATTTCAGGTTTTTTGTAGTTATAAGGCATTTTACGAGGAACATACGAAGTTTATCGATTTGACCAGACATTCAATAAAATTATCTAAGTACTTAGAAATGGTTTTTCTAATATTAGAACGACCGATGCATTCGGTTGAATGGACCGGCTCTAAGTTTATCTCGTGTAAGTATTCAGGTTTTATGCAAAAATAGCGGTACCTTAGACATGTCTTCATAGAAAATGAATAACATGTTTGGATGTTGTCTCTTCGCCCAAGCTTCTTTAACATTGTCAAAAAAAGGCGTCCAGTAAACTGCAAGTACATAAAGCTAGGTTACCCCATTACATTTTTTTAGTTTAATACCTACCTCATAGTAACAAAAAAGCTAAATCAAATGACCAACGTACTGCAAATATTATTCATCGAGTTTATAGAGGTATGAGGAACATAGTGTAAAGTTCACTCAAACCTCCATAGAAAAGGGATTATCCTCCGACCAGACGGGTGTTGTGTCTGGTGGGCAACTGCCCGACGTTTGATGTTGGGACGTTGTATATATGCTAGTTGCGCGGTAAACTCTGTTTCCGCGATGCAGGATTTTGCGTGACGTCATTGTGACGTGTAGCTCGCATGTGGCGATTGTAGATGCCGCTACATCACTCCCCCCCGGAGACCGAAGGTTGATAGTGGGCTGAGTCTTGTATCTTGCGATGCTTGCCAGGGCCAGGTGAGGTTCCAGTGAGTTGGAACCGGGTGTCGCATAGTTCGCGGTGAGTTGGAACTGTCTGCGAAGATTCCTCAGTGAGTCGGGGTGGCGCTGCGTTATGCTCCAGTGCGTCGGATGTGGTACAGCGCCAAGTTGTGGCTGACTGCTGGCGTCGACCAGGAGAGGGTTTGACGGCTCTGCTTGTGGACCGGCCGATAGTGCAGTGTGCTGTGCCAAGGTTTCTGATGAGACTGAGGGTGAAGACCAGGTATGCGCGGTCGCTGCATGCTGGTGGTCAGGATACCCGTTGAAGCCGTGGGTGCTGACTGGCTGTGTGACTCGCCGCTCGAAAGCTTGAAGGAAGTGATGATGACGTAACGCTGATGTAGATGCACGGAGGCTGCGCTGACGTTTATGTTCGGTGTCACCAGTATAGAGGTATGAGGAACAGGGTGTAAAGTTCACTCAAACCTCCATAGAAAAGGGAGGATCCTCCGACCAGACGGGTGTTGTGTCTGGTGGGCAACTGCCCGACGTTTGATGTCGGGACGTTGTATATATGCTAGTTGCGCGGTAAACTCTGCTTGCGCGATGCAGGATTTTTCGTGACGTCATTGTGACGTGTAGCTCGCATGTGGCGATTGTAGATGCCGCTATAAGTACATCTAGCTTTAGAATGTTTAGTTATGAAGTCTGAAGACACCCACATTTATCTATACATACATACATATACAAATAAATAAAATTGAAGTGTCTGTAATGTCAAAATAACAGCTTTTTACTAAATGCATATGAAAGTATATACAGGACGTATATCAAAATACCAATTATTATTTTTTTATCTGTCTGTATGTCTGTCTGTTTGTTCCGGGTAATCTCCGAAACGGCTGGACCGATTCTACGGTTCTTTCACTGGCATATAGCTGATGTAATAAGGAGTAACATAGGCTTTTTGTACCGGCAGGACGGTCCCGTTGGATAATTTCCGACATCCACGCGGGCGAAACCGCGGGCAGCAGCTAGTTGAGAAAACAATTCATAAATCTGCACATTGCTTTAACGTCTCCTTACTTATAAATTAAATAATTTGAAATTATCCTTACTCGAGCTGGTGACAAAGAAATTCCAGAAAGTTTTAAAGTCTCCATGGTACCCGAGCAACCTGTGCAACCTGTTCATGTAGAAGAAGGATACCACCACATCTCTGGGGTCCCGCGCCACATATACCACTTTGGCAGTATCCAGCAAGGATGGTGGTAACAAGGATATTGGCAGATGGGTGTATACAAAGCGTGGAGACGCCGCCTGAGACAACCTTTGGGTTCCTGGAAGAGTTATTGTCTCAAGATGTTTAATCTTCGCAACATCCGCGGTCTCACTCAAGACTTTGTCCCTCATCAATGGATGTACGAGCGTGGGAAACCTTAGAAACAAAACATACTTCGTTACTTACTTAGATATTATTCCAAATTGTTATAATTACTAAAATAGATTACGACACGGGTATTGAGGGTCAGGACAGTAGTGTAGCTTTTTATGAAGAAAACATTTTCACTTTTCTTGGCCCACATGTTCAGACGCGTTAGAAAATGAGAGCGCCAAACTTGATACAAATATATACTTACTCCAGAAACATGAACCTTCCAAACAAGGGTACGGTCTCCGATTTGGCGAAGTTCCAATCGTTGGCGACGATCCAAACTAGTTCGCGCGTCCATGTCGAGCCTGCAGTGGCACACATATAAAAATAAGGTTTTCAGTTCTGCCAAGTTTTGAGAAGGGGTAAAGGTCAAGAGGGGAGGAATATTTTCAGTTTGTGAATGCTTTGTTGAGACTGAGTTACGATAGGACTGAAGTTTTATTACATGTATCAAACGCTTAACCTAATGTGGTTAATCAAGCCATAGGAAGTCTTTTTCTCTTTATTAGTGTAATTTTGAGCGTGCTGTGACGTTGCAAAATCAATAAATAACGCAACAAGTAGCGACATCTTGTGTCAGGCATTGGCATGGCTGTCAGCGTGTTCTCTGTAACAGTAGAGAAATTATGTCATGTAAATTATATACAAGAATATTAGTAAATTTAAATAAATAAACATACAGACATAATTTCCCACATTTTATTTAAAACAATGCATAAGAAATGGAAAATAACCAATAGACAAGAATTCTATTTAGTCTATGGTGGTGGAAGCTTCTCGAAGGTTTGTGAGATTGATCCGGCTAAAGGGGAAGACCCGCAACGTGTGTGACACGATACGAATAGGATTTGGAATAGGGACTTAGTTCTGGAGGAACAGACTGTACCCAAATAACCCGATGGGTTTCCAATAAGTCCCATTCGAAGCTGAATCCGGTGAGTGTTCAACCGTATTCTTTGTTCATGCGGGATGGCGTGGCTCGTACATGTGATTTCTGACACGAGTGTATTGTTACAGGTCTGGCTGTTTTATGCTAGCCTTTTTTCTTGTATGATCTGCTCTAATACATAATTGAGACGTGATGCTTTGGAGTAGCCCCGTGGTCTGATGATTAGAATGGATCCGGGTGAAGGCAACCTTTGAGGTGTGGTCATCCGTTTGACAGGAAGGCTTTGCTTAGCCGATATCGGTGATGAGGGAAGTTCGCCGCTCCAGGTAACGAAGCGTCATTATTATACCTGTAGGCCACTTAACGTGCAAACACAGGGGTATACTGTGTTTGATGCCAAGGGTCGTAGTCCTGTCAAGTGAAGGGATTAGTACTGAGAGATCAAGTGAAGGGATTAGGACTGAGAGATCACCGAGAATAATCGATAAGGTAGCGATTTAGTCTATGAGAGAGTTAGGCCTATTGTATGGACTGGGTGATGTGACCAGTTGCCATAAAGTGTTGTGTCGCGGATTGCTTAGCCTAATCTTATGTTCCCGTTGTTGGCACAACCTTGATAGGTAGGTACTTGTATGATTAAGCTAGTATCTATTAAGTGGTTCACCTCACGGACTGGCTATAGCGACTCTGAGATATTGTAAGTCTCATTGCAGGTCAACACACCAATACAACTAGACACGAGACTGGTTGTACTGGTGTGGAAGCCCGGGTGTATGGGGGAAGGTATGTGGCCAGCCACATTCAATATATTGAACCTTCAATTGCGAGTTATTGTAATAAACATTGCATTGTATAAGAAGGTACTTGTTTAATTGAATGTTTCCCTAGCAGCTTATTATACCCTACAAATTTACTTTGGCACGGTGGTGAGTAGTACAACACCGAAGGAGACCATCATCATCCAGTCTCCTAACCAATTCTGTACAACTCCGTGGGCCGGGTTACAGTGCGATTATTCATTTGCGTATTTCTCACGTCACGTAATATTACCCACATTAATCGTTAATGGAAGCTTGTAATTGGCCATATTTTACACATTGTACTATATATTGAAAAGCTGCAGAGCAGCTGTAAGCTTTCCTAAAATTAATAAAATAAAATTAATAAATATATTTATAATTATTATATTCATGCAGACTTACAAAAACGCAAATTTTTCAACATCGTTATATCTCTCTCTCAATACATACACACACCCCCACGTAGATACCTTTATAGGCCACATAATAATTAGTTGTGTTAATAATAATATTCTGTGCTCGTCCTACAACTACTGATATATGTTCAAGCTATAGGCGAGGACGCTGGCACCCTAAAAATAAGTTAAATCTTACTTTAGGTGCCGGAGTTCATCGAAAACACTCTTTCCCTTAGTTGTATCGCTGCATAATGTTTAGATAAACTAGTGTTTTTGTACAACTGAAGGTAGTAAAAACATCTTTTTTTTTTTTGTTCTAACGTAACGTTTACGGGATCTACAGTCAATACTTTGATTTTATTTTTCCTTTCTCTATGATTTACAACGGCATGAAATTCTAACCCTATAATATTTCAAAAACCCTAAAATAATGCTTCGTCATTTACGTTGCCAACACAGAAGATGCAAATGTGAAAATTCTGGACACGATAAGGCATCGAACCGGTGACTTTTTGTTACGTTATCTGATTGTGCTGCAGCAACAATGGCTAATTACGTTTTCTTATTAATAATCAGTAGGTACATCACAGCTAATTTTATTCTCATCGTAGTTTTATAACATTGTTTCGCGAGTTAGGTATCACTGAATGGTCTTTACTTCAATTAAGTTAGTAAAAAGTTTATTTTACAAAGTTTGTTATACTACGTTCCTTTGGAGCTTGGTTTTATTTCCTTCTCGCTGTAAACTTAAACGGTGCAGTGTTAATTTGTATTGTATGCGGTAGGTGCGGTGGGTGCAGGTTGCTGGACATATCCTCAAAGTACAATGTGACTATCAAGGTTAATTTAACATAACATAATGCCTAACGTGTACCTCAGGTGAATTCAAGGTCAAGGTTAATTTAACATAACATAACATCACGCCTAAGGTGTACCTAAGGTGAATTCAAGGTCAAGGTTAATTTAAATCAGATATAAGTCAAGTTCAATGCAAGCTCCAACATATCACTAAGCTGAACTTGAATCTTCCTTGTTAAAGTTGTACTGTTTTCTGAAGATACGTCACAGGACGTGTCACAGTTATTAAAAGTCTCTAAAGTATAGGTGACTTGTTAGTATGGTGAAAGTCGACTGACCTGATCTAGGGTAACTGGCGACGAAAATGTCACTAGACCTTACTTCCATGTTGTAGATGTTGGCAGCTTCAGCGGTGAAGGTTTTCGGGAAGAAGTAGCCCTTCGGTCCCACGCGAATGTAGTTTGTGTGTTCGTCTGTTGCAAACAAATATCTAAGTATATTAAACATTTCAGTGTAGTCATGTATAATTATTACGCAGAATAATTTAAAAAATCGAATCTTTGCGAAAATCCTATAATTATTGCGAAGGACCGAATTATAGGAAACTAAGAAAGAATTTCGTAATCATACGAGCTTTTATCAGGATCATCAAGAGTGTCCGTGGAGTTTCTTGCCCGTTCTTATCCATAGAAACCTACTTCGCTTTGGAATGGGCAAATAGCTTCACGTTTCTGACTGACCGACTCCTTAACAACTCAAAAATGCCCGTAAATGGTTTAAATTGAAATAAACGCTTTGAGTTTTGAGTTTGAGTGCATTTGGATTTTTCCAAATTCAAATTCAAATTATTTATTTTTGCAGAAAACACTGTTATGATGGTGTTATTAAATGTACATGTTTCAAGTGATTCTACCGTAAGGCATGCAAAATATATAGAATCATAGTTTATTAAAATCAAGATTGGCATTAAAATATATAAAATTAAATAAACATATTTTAAGATATTAAATTACATTGAATGTCTTTCTTAAAGTTATATTAATACTTTTTTTTTTTTAATAATAATAATTTATTTATTTCTATGTCATTCCCAGAATTATTACAACACATTAACAGATTAGTTATTTAAATGTTTAAATACTCGTTCAAATTATAGTAACTTTTATTAACTAAAAGGCTCTTCAGATTTTTCTTAAATAATACTTATGCTCTGCCATATAAAATCGATAGAGCAACAGCCGCACGTGATACCCACATACATGGTTATGATTTAGGAGCCCGATAAAGTGTCATTGTGATTTTTAGTAGCAATAGGTAAGCTAATTATTTTCCCAGGAGGCTGTCAAGGTTCTAATTCGGACTTACGAAGAGGTTCAAAATAAGATTAGGCAAGAATTAATATATTGACCATAGCAATTTGCAATGAAATGGCAATTTAAGCAAATCACCGGATTCAAGTACTTACTAATAAGATAAACGATGTCCGGTTTTCTAAGAAACGTCTCGTTTTGAAGGGAAACTAGTTTAATTAGGATTAAGGTTATTAAGTTATACTTAAGATTACTTGTAAATGATAAGGTGGAAAGAAGAATTTCACAGAAAAAGGTTTTACAAAAAGTTTATGTAGGTAGGTATTATAGCTGAGCTCAAAGCGGGTTAAGGCTCCCACAAACAGGCGCGACGCGACAGCGCTACACAAAGGCGCCGCTCGTCGCGCGACACGCGGTGCCTTTGTGTTGGACGTCGCGTCGCGCCAGTGTGTACGAGCCTTTACTCGCGACGGGATACTGCAGATGAGCAACAAAAACAACAAATTAAAAAGATTTGATCGTTCATTCACCTGCCAAGTTCAGTGGCATGTTACAATAAAATGTTTTTGTTTGCTTATAACAGAAATAACCTTCGCTTCTAAACAACTACTCTTATAGCAGCAATTAGAGACAAGAAACTAAAAGTCCTAGAACATAAATAGCTCATTAATCAAATCTCCTTTTTTATCATCATCATTCAGCTGAAAGCCGTCCACTGCCGGACATGGACATAGGTCATTCCTGTACTTCTCGAATCCAGCGGATTCCCGTGAACTTCACCAGATCAAGCTCATAAGTACCGTGGTCAAAAGATGAACCTGTCAGCAAGATTGGTAACGGACTGACCGTCTGTAACGGAGCGCCTGACGTACCTAATTAGGTATCGTCATTTGTGCAGGCTGCGAATGTGTAAAACCTTAATTTCACAATTTGTTGTTAATATAAAATTAAGCAAGACCCAAAAAAAGCTAACCTAGGCCCACTTGCGTGTTCATGGGTTATCCTAAATAACTGTGAACACAGGGTTAACTCAGGGTTAATCAAATAATTAATCTTGCGCCACCAAAAGTTAGAGGTAAGTAAATCTAGAGTAATCTTTTTAAATATTAATCCCACCGATGTGGGAGAGTTAAATCGCTAAACTCTGGGTTAGTGTTGGTAATTTCAAAATAAATTGACGTTAATGAGGTACCGCTGATAACTTATTTTGTATTTTATATTGTTCGACGTCGTAGTAAGTAAAAATTCAGCACTATATCAGCAGGCAATATTCATGAACTCAAATAAAAATAAATACAAATTATAAAAAACTTAAAACATATTTTTCCTCATCTAACGTTTTCGTCAACCAATAAACTACATAAATCTCCATGGAAACTACATACAAAACGATTAAAATAAAATGAATTAAATGTCATGTTATAAAATTCAAAGACAAGAAAGTTTTATGTATCGTAGTGTAGTGTAAAAGAGATAGGTATTACAATTTTTGTTCATTATTCGTTCATTAATTTTTGGTCGGATTACATATCAGGCACCTGTACATCGCAATTCTATTTTATGTTTCGGCGATTGAACTGCAATGTTCCTAACTCATAAAACACTAATGCCTGGTTAACTAACCCGGTGTTTTTAGTGGTGCAACGCGTAATAAGAGTTAAAATGTTAATTACTTAACTTCGAGTTTACAAACTTATTCATTTAACCCAACTAAACGCGCAAGTGGGGCTTGGTGCAACGCGTAATAAACGTTAAAATGTTAATTACTTAACTCAGAGTTTATAAACCCTACATTTATTCATTTAATCCGATTAAACGCGCAAGTGGGCCAAGTAGTTTAAAAACTGTTGTATTTTAGACAATCGTATGCATCTATGTTTTGAAACATAAATTATGTATTCAGGTTAAACTACTGTTCTACTAAAATACAAATAAAGGCAACTTGTTAAAACTGTTTCTTTGAGCTCTTTCGCATTATTATTAGAAGTCTTTCACACACATAGAAATCAAACTTTACCTATATTAGTTATGGAAATGAAAGCAAACGTTTATAAGTTTTATTTGTGCATTTGCAACATTCGCTGAGTTCGACTGATGAGCTACAAGCACTGAGGGAATTATGATTAGCAGAACGCAAACCAAGAGGGGAGGGGGAATGGGAGGCCCGTTTCTGTAACACCCAGAAACATAATAAACAAAATGTCCTTTCTTTTAAAAGTAATTTCATCATCACTGATGATCATGACGCACTCTCTAAAGTCTAAAGGCTCCTTTAAAAAGGCGCGACACGTGACGCGAATCGCACGCGACACAAAGACACCGCATGCCGCGCGAAGACCGGTGCCTTTGAGTCGCGCGCGATTCGCGTCGCGTGTCGCGCCTATTAGCAGCGTTGTTAGATTTTGTGCCGGTGTCACTTGACCGAGTCCATACTCGGTCAAATGACCATTCATTTAGACCACATATGCAATGTTGTCTGCCCATCTGTCTTCGTTTATAATGTTGTTAAACTCATTGAGTTAAATGAGGTTTCGATGAGGAGTTTCTAATCACAACATTAACGCGATGAAATAGATCGAAAGTATTCTGCTATTTTCATAAAGTATGATACCAATATCTTCATGTAAAAACGATTAACGTGTATCAATAATCAATTAAAATATTTAATAAGGTGATCCTAAAACTTACTTTTAAAGTATTTCGCAAGTTGACAAGCCAGTTCTGGCTTCACATCTCGTATTTCCCATGGAAAATTATTTCTTGCATCCATTTCGAGGTGAGCCAGCAATGGACCGTTACGCCTTTAAGGCACATTTAGTTTGAAGAACTATCGTTTACAAGATTATTTGTTTTAATAAAGATAAGTATGAAAGATTACACCGTTGTGGTAAAACAAATAATATAAGTCTATTATTTTCTATTATTCTAAAAAGGCTGCATTTGCGTTAGTTAGTTTTTTTTTTTTTATAGGCAGTTTCTTCCGATACTGCTCCTACCTAACTCACAAAATCTGCACCTAATCTTTATTAAACTGGCCCTACTACTTTCTAAGATCAACTTTAAACCCCTTTTAATAAAAAAATGAATAATCATCATTGGCCCAGATTTGACGGACACAAGAAGTAAACAATTATGAAGAAACACCCAATTTCAAACTCTAACTCAAAGCATTTATTTCAAATTAACCAATTACAGGCACTTTTGAATTGTCAAGGGGTCGGTCAGTCAGAAAGATGAAACTAGTTAGATGAAGCTAGTCAATAGCTCCTGGCTCGGTACAAATCTATAGACCAATCCGGGTGAAAATTGTAGTTACGAAAATGATCTATATAATATAGAAAAGCAATTATTAGATCAAATACTGATACTCAGTACATTCTTATCGGTCATGTTACGAGGTATCGTGAAAGTAAGAACTAACTAATTGATAGCTCAGTTAATAAGGTATGATATTATTGTAAAATCGATGAATGTATGAAGTGCAGATTTGACCTCATTTCCAAAAATAACAATGAATTAACAAAGAAGCAAACCTAAATAATGATTTTGTCTCTATCAATACCATTGAATACTATCTCTGAGGGTTCCATTAACAAGTTGGCATTAAATACAAAAAAAAAACACTTAACAAGAATTAAACGATGTTTACTTAATAAATTAGGAATAAATAAATTACATGGCGAACATATTTGGAAATAAATTAACTAATTATAGATACATAAACACAGAGATCAAGAACTATGACTTAACGACAACAACTTCAGGCACTTGTTGTGACTCTACTTTATCTTCTTTCTCCTTTGTTTGGAGTTCTGTTTCTGCGCTGGTTTCCACTGGCGATTGGTCCTGGCACATGAGGGTCACAGGGTCCCGCATGCGCTCCGGGCCACAGTTTTCTGTTGCACCTAACAGCTTAAACTCATCCTGTTCGTCAGAGTCGGACTCGAGCCGGCGTCGGCCCGCTATCACTACCTCGACAGCGCGCCCGTCGCTCGCTGATCTGTCTCCTGCGCCAATCTCAACGCGGTACGGCGTACTCGGCTCCACGAAAGCCTCCATCACACGAACGTCAGATCTCTCTTGAATGTCATGGTCCCTGTCGAGCGGCTTGTGGCTCTTGGAGAGCACGTCGAGGATGCTGAGTGGGAACTTCTTGGGAATGGCGATAAATAACACCACGTTCCGCACGTCGGCTTGGATGTTGAGCTTGCCATCCTGGCGCTGGTCGTAAAGAGCAGGCGCAGCGGCCGCGATCGCGAGCAGACAGGCGAGTGCTAGGAGCATGATGATGCGTGCGCGCGACAGATCTCACATGCGCTGACTGTGCGCCGCATGCTCCCGCGCCGCTTTTACCAACCACCCGCGAACCAGTCTGACGCTCGAAACGAGCACACGGTAACGGTTAAGACGACATGAATACTGTGTGGACCTAATTCAACGGATGATGCCTAAGTGTTAATTATCAATTTAAAATTTAATGACCACAGCTAGCTATCAATGTTTGCTAACTTGGGTTAAATGAGTCATCGTAGTTCACGTTCAATTCCAGTGTTGCAATTGGTTCCAAAACTGTACTATGTTATTGTTGCCATTGCCGTAAAATGCAGTTTTGTTTTCTAGCGATGGTGAATGTCTAATTTCGACAGTTAAAACACGGTTATAGTGAAATCTAGGACTTTTGTGAAGCATCGCGTTCTACATTGGCTGACTTTGTAATGGATATATCCGTCAAAACAAACAGGAAAGTAGTGAATGTCGTGTCGTGACATGCTGTGGAGCCGCAGGGCTTGTCTCGCGTGTGACAGTGACCGCGGGTCGTCGATACGATAACCGAGTTTCGCCTGCACACTCGATGTACAGATAGGACCTAAGTACCGCTCGGGCAATGCTTTAACTGCGCAAAACAGACCGTAATCGAATCACGCAGGATGCAAATAGTCGAGTCCCTTGGCTCTGTCCCGTTATTTTCTTCGCAATGACGTCGTTTTCTCAAAATGTCTTGTTCTGGTTAAAGAATACAGCTGCCCTTTTATAGCAGTACTTATTTTTATAGCTCACGTACATTATATTTCCTTACAGAACGCAGGTGACGCTAGCACACCTTTAGGGATACAGTTTAGTATCCTACAAGTCCATTTAGTAAAGCATCTGCAGTGATCTCTTAAGCTTTTCTTAACAAGCTTTAATTGGTTTTTGTTCTTATAGATAATCTAACATGAGTGAGATTAGATGGTAGCTTTACTAATTTTTGA
This sequence comes from Dryobotodes eremita, assembly GCA_917490735.1. Taxonomy (NCBI): domain Eukaryota; kingdom Metazoa; phylum Arthropoda; class Insecta; order Lepidoptera; family Noctuidae; genus Dryobotodes; species Dryobotodes eremita. Next base: position 16,891,724 of record OU823255.1, read on the forward strand.
CCGAAATACCGAAATCTTTCACTGGACAAAACAATAGAATTGCTACCTATATCAAGAGAACCAACGGAAGAGGTAAACACTGGAACAGAGAATGGAACCAATCAGCCAGCGAAAGATGACGAAGAGACTGTAAAGGGGACCATATATTCATCTTTACGTGTCTATGAATAGGGATCAAATTTTATTGAAGCAATTATATCCTCACTCAGCTATGGCTGACCATCTCTGGTTTAGTTTAGGTTTCTTAAATTACCTGGTAGGGTTTCCCCGCGTGAAAGTCGGAAATTATAGGACGGGGTCGTTTACCTGTGTGACTGTCTAGAATACCTAGGTCACGGTTTACGTGTGTCAGCCTGTGGGCCAAACATATCGAGGGCTTCTTAACAAATGAGCATACAATTGCAATAATGATATTTTAATTTTTTTGCTAAAGTCTTATAAGTAAGCTAAGTAGCGTTTTTTGTTAAAGTTCAATATTTTATTTTTCCGTTAAAAATAGAAAAATATAACACTTTAACTATGTTATGGACCTCGTTTTGTACTATCTATTGTAGAAAAAAGAAAGAAAATCATATACGCCAATGGGCGTATATGATTTTCTTTCTTATATATTCTATATATTATATTATCTTATATTATATTATTATATATATTATATTATCTTTCTTATATATTATATATTTCTTTCTTATATTCTTATATTTCTTAGATATCTATATATCGAGGGCTTCATAACAAATGTGTTATGAAGCCCTCGATATATAGATATCCGTAAACAGTAATATTCGCATTTATTATATTAAGTACTAGCTTCTGCCCGCTAATCCGTCCCCGTGAAATTTATTGTTCCCCCGGCGGATTCTGTCGCATCGCATCGCCTGCCCGCGCATTACTTGATTTTCACTTAGCGTTCTTTCAGACTTTTTTTTTGCTCATCTCTTAAGGGTCCTAGCGTGATATTAAACAGCCTATAAGCCTTCCTCAAGAATTGGGCTATCAAACGCAATTTTTTTTTTAATCCTACTGGTAGTTCCAGAGATTACCCCCTTTTTTTTTTTTTTTTTGGGTGGGAAATCATCAAATGACCTCTCCCGCTCCGGGCGGAGCGGAAGGGCGTGTCAGACTCTTACTGACTAAAACCCACCCGTGTTCCTTCAGTTGCCTGTGCGCCAGGGCCACGGTAACTCTTTCGAACAATCCGCAGCCCCGGCAGGCATCGGTCCTATGGGACCCCGTCAATTTTGCTGACATCTCTTTGAGGCGCGCGTGGAACACGACGCGCCGTCGACCCGGGCCTGGTCCTTACCGGACGGCGAGCTGCCTATTGCTCGCCGTCCGCAAGCCCGCGAGAGATTACCCCCTACATACAAACTTATAAACAAACAAATTTTACCTCTTTGTAATATTATAAGTATATTTAGGATAGAATAGAATATCATTTATTACTGAGTATATGGTACATTAACATACATACACAGATATTTCGACGAATCTTCATTCATCTATAAGTACCTACATACAAATAAATACAATTAAAGTGTCTATTTGTAATTTCAAAATAACAGGTTTTTACTAAATGCATATGAAAGTATGAACGAAATATCAATATAAAAAAATGTATGTCTGTCTTTCTGTCTGTCTGCTTGTTCCGGCTCATCTCCGAAACGGCTGGACCGATTTTGCCGGGACTATCACTGACAGATAGCTGATGGTATAAGGAGTAACATAGGCTACTTTTATCCCGATAGCACGTTCCATTGGGTTAATTTCCGACATCCACCGGGGCGAAGCCGTGGGCAGTAGCTAGTTCATCAATAAAACCTAATTATCATATTATACATGTAGTCTTGTTTAGAAAAGACTCATTCTATGAACTTATGAAGTGCTCTATTGTTAGATGTCATAGTTCTAAGAAATTCCAGTAGAACAGTAAATGTATCGTTTAGGTTCAGAGTTCGATTGCTGATTAGTATAGATATCATTAGTTCAAATCATTACACATCGTAGATACCTACCTACACATAATACATATTAAAACAAAGGGACGTTGCTAGCCTGACTTCTCCCGCACTGGGCGGAGCGGGGAGGGCGTGTCAGACTCTCACACCCGTGTTCCTTCAGTTGCCTGTGCGCCAGGGCCACGGTAACTCTTTCGAACAATCCGCGAAACATTTCTAGCCTAGTTTATACTTGGATGCCTGTTAAGAGGCTGACAACAGCTAAAACGCGGTCACTTTCGTACTGCATAGAAAAGAAAGAGAAGCGCGATGACACAACGCTGGTAATTTATTGCGAAATATGAAGCATTTATCTATTTACAAAAAATCAATTGATTGGACAAAAAAAAAAAACACTACGAGTATTACGTTAATATGTTGCTTGTAGAATAATCTGACAAAAAATCAGAATGATTGCATGTATATTAGTATGGTTTTTAATCGCAAAAATATTTTTTTAGAGGTATTTTCGTGTTTTTTTTTTCTATCGTATCAAATTAATTTTATTATGTTTTCAACACACCATCTAACTAGCATATATCCTGAAGAATATCATATATTTTTTTGATTTTGTTTACTGCAGTGGATCATATACTTTTAGGTATTATAAAACTTACGTTTAGGTACTGTAGTCCCCTTAAATTACAGTTGTAATTTACTTATTTTTATCTCAGTTTTACCAACTGCGATAGCACATGGCAACGACGTAAATTGTGGTGTTGCGGTTACCGTACGGATGAGTAAATACTTGATTGTCTCTATTTTGTTTGTAATTGCAATAGAAACCACAGGAGGTTTTCAGAGGTCCAGCCATGACCAGGGCTTAGAACCAGTACCAAAAGTACAGGTTCTGTACCGGTACTTAGCGGTTCTTGCCATTTTGATACCTGTGTACCTGTTCCAGGCGGGTACCGTAACTCCAAATAACAAGTACCGGTACCAAATTCAGGTACCCGGCGCGTACCACAAATCCCATATTTGTACGAGGAACCTCGTACAGTTGGCAACCTTGAAGTAATTTTTCTATTGCCTATTAGCAATCATTTACTACATCTGTACACTATTTTACTATATCTGTTTTCTCACTTTAACTTACGGAAATATTTGTTTGGTAGGTAGGTACCTGTTTTGGTACCGGTACAGTACCGATACTGATTATAAATACCCATAGTACAGGTACTACGTCTGCTACAGGCACCAATTAAGGTACCTAGGTATTACTCTGGTATGGTATCACACCAAAGCCAATGGTACCGGTTCTCAAAAATACCGGTTTTTCAAGCCCTGGTCGAGAGCGGTGCTTGATTGCGCTACATTTCTCAGGTTCGATTCCCGCACGGAACCAATATTTGTATGGCCTACTTGTACACACGGCACATATCAAGCTATACATTTCCAGTAGAAGCTGACTTCGCATTGTATAGGATTTCCGTACAATGAGAGGTCAGCTTATACTGAAAATGTATAGCTTGATATGTAGCCGTGTCTAATGTGTCGCAGGATTATTAATTAGAACACGAGTTTACACGACTAAGTTTCACTAATCAGAAAAAAAATTGTTAATATTCAGACACTCCGTTTTGTGTGTTCATGAGATATCCTAATGTGCAAAAGCTTTTAATAATAAAGTTAAAGGTATGCTGATGAAACTTTTTGAACGGTTAGTCCGTGACGTATTTTAAATTATTTGTTTTATATATGATGGGTTTTTGATAAATAATACCAGTTAACAATCACTGGTAAACTTTAAATCAAAACGTTTTGTCAAACTTTTTTATCTTGGATACGGGGCTTTTGGCTACTTTGTAGGTATGCCTGTGTTAAATTTAATGTCATTTATTTGTAATGTGCGTTTTATTTGTGCAGAATAAACTATTTTTCTTTCTTTCTTTCTAAATCATAACTTTACTGATTGTTTACTATCTTGTAACTCGTCAATGGAAAGAAAGAAAGTGTTGAAATGTTTGACTTTATACTACTGTATATAGTTTATACAATAAACGATATTGAACAATGTAAGTATTTGAGTAGACAATCAAAAAGCTCTAAGTTTTAGAACAAGAAGTCTTTCGGCCGACTTTGAATAAAAGCTTTTCAGCTGAGTTGAGTTTTATGATATCAAATGCTGACTGATATTAACTGCGTCTTGTTCATCAATAATGGATCCTTTCTATAAGTAGGTTCTTGATCATTGAGATTTTCAGGATAATTCATTTTAACACTGTTCCTGAGTTACACCGTGAAAAAACCGTGATCTATTGGATTCATTGTGTTAGGGAAAGAAACGAAGGTTTAGGGATTTTTCAATAAGAATTATTATTTATTTTCAACGAAACAATGTACAAGCTAACGTACTTATTATATTTAACTTACAAACTAAAATAAATGCATCTTTCCATGGCTATGTCTTCGTACAATATAATAAATTAACTAATATAAACTGAAGATTAGGATTGTAACTTTTAACGCCAGATTCCTATATTTTACCAATGGTTGATTTGATATACTAAAACTGCACTTTCACCCATACTGAGGCTGTGTTTATAGCGAACGTAGCTACAAAATCCTACGTTTACGAGAATTATTTAAGTTTTTAGTACCATTGGTATCTGACGAAAGAATCATTTTGTACATAGGAACCCGGCATTAATCCACAAAACTGTTAATTACTCGTTAATTGATCACATGTTTCTTCTTTTGTCGTTATTGATGGCGGGTTTTCCTCAGTAGCGGCATCAGGAAGCTTGCCAGGCGGTGTTTCAGTCTGTGAAAGAAATAAACAAAATTAAGAGAGTTTCTTACAACAAAAAACTAATAGCGATAATTTTAAAAGATGTCATTTTAAATTTTACATTAGGAAATCGTTTATCCGTGTTTCATAAACTCATCTATCTAAAGGGCATAACGATGGTAAATAAAGTTTCTTAAAATGTATTACTAGTTTTGCATGATTCCAAATAACCTTAAAAAAATAAAGGAAAGGATTTTTTACCTGATAATTACATTTTCGCGATTATCTGGGAATGAAAAGAAAAACATAGAATGGATCAGTTTTTTGCTTCCGCGCTTTAGTTTATAGAATCATGCACAACTATTACAACTATTGAGTTTTTAGAACTAGACAACAACATAAGATAACATCACGCTTTGATTCACCGAAGGGTTGGGCAGAGGTGTCTCTATAGTACCTACAGCCACATTTCGCCAATTATGTTTAAGTCCCATGTAATAAGGGGCGAGCCTGTTGCCATCAACCCGGCACAAATCCTGAGTCCGGGGTGTTACTGAGAAACTCCAGAACATTCTCAGTTAAAAATACTTTCGTTTAGAACACTAGATTTTGACTTGATTTGACTTCTGAGTGTTCCACAGGAATTACTCTACAGGAAAAGTAGCTTGAAGGAGAATATTTTGGTCAATTACAAAAGTTTTTACCTTTGTGCTTTCTCCTGTTTCCTCAACGATGCGTCTTTCTTCTGGATTTTCATTTCGTTGCCCATGCTGACGTCACTCAGCGGGAATGCAGGCTCTGCGCGCTTTGCTGGCTCCTCAAGCTTCTCTTCCTGTGGCTTTACTTCTGGCACAGGCAGAGAAATCACTTGGATCGACGGCGACTCGGACGGGGATCCCTGGGGTGGCTTGGGCTTGTACTCAGTGTTGAACTCCTCCATGGCGAGATCCATGAGGTCGTCCATGTCTCCGAGGGCGGAGATTAAGGTCTCGGCGGGAGCCACCGCGATCACAACACCGTCGATGTTCAACCTGTAGTTCTCCGTACCATTCTGTCGCTGGTCGTAGTGCTTCATGCCGCAATCAGGGGTTGGCGCGGCTGTCGCCACCGCCACTATCGCGGCCATCAGCGCCACCTCGCACACCACTCGTCTGTAGTTGACCATCGCGGAAGGAGTCTGTGGGCGCACTGAACTTCGGTTACGGCTGTGGGACCCGCTATGTATCCATTCTCCGCTGCATCTTTTATTTATTTGCCCAGATAGCGGTACAGCCAGACGCGGCTTCGACTAACCGCGCGACCCGTTGTCGTAGTTAAACTGGTATTAACACAACAGAATTGTGTAATAAATACAGGTATACACAGGTATCATCCGCTACGTTAACACGGATATTATTTTATAACTAAATCCAAGTACAACTTTCCTTCCTTAAGTACAATGAAATCCTAATTTATCAGATGATGTCTTGTTTACATTCCTTTAATTTTTAGAACCGTAGGTATTGATATATTATGAGGCCGTTGACTTAACCCAATAACCCGTTAACCTCTGCTATCGAATGCAAATCAAACAGCTAAAAGAAACGACAACAAGTTCTTTTAGGCCATAGACGCCTAATTTTACCTTGACGTGTGGCGCGTAGAATCATTAAAATTATTTATGGTATATTTAATTGATGTCAAACGACGTTAATTGTCCAACGACGAACAAACAAAAATTTACGAAGGCCAAGAAAAATAGGTATCATAAAGAATATTTGTATGAAGAGATCCTACAAGTTTTCCAGGGTAGGTATTTTCAAACTGTTGTCAATTTAGGAATAATCTTATCTATCGGTATAGTTATATTTTTTAGATTCCACAATAGTGGTTTCATGTTATGTTATGAAACAGTGTGAGGGTTACTGTAACATCCTTCAAATTTTGGCAAACAGACATACCTACCTACCTATCTCTAAGGCCTTGAAAGTTCTGAAAGAACTTAGATCCAAGCAAACGCTTTGCGATGAATTTTAATTGCATCAAATATATCCTAGAAAGTCTTAGTCGAGCTTTTGAACAAACCAAACATTTCCTCATCAAACAACAAGACTACTCTGTTAACATGAATTAATAATAAGTTAATGGGCGTTCGGTGGCACAGATCGGGTGCGGTGGACCAACCTGTCGCTGATGGGCCACGGACAGCTTTCAACTAACTGTATCTACCACCTACCTACTTACTTGCACCATCGCATCGTCGCCGATAAACGGTAAAACGGTTACATTTTTACTTTATTTGCCCTTTTCTGGGCTAATTGTTTCGGGGAAAGATGCTGTACGTCTTGAACGGGACTGTTAAGATTACGATGTATCGTAATCGTAATGAAGAAAATATTTAGATAAGTACCATCTGTAACGTAAACAAACATCAACAACTTTCAATCAAAATGCTCCCCTGAAAGCTATCAATGCTACATACCTTTATGAACTTTTCAGGCAAAATACAATACATGCTCTATTACTAAATAAGATGTACACGAAGACCTAAGAATTTCATACGCAACTTATATACTTAGTAACCGAAACAAATTGTTGTCGCATAAAGTTACTTTAGATATAGGTAATCGACTGGTTTACGTTAGGCGAAAGGGCAATTAAAATCGTACGTATTTTTCTGGGTATCCGTCGATTTTGTGCAGGAACTCGCATAAAAAAGGAAGGGTTATTCCGTCTATCCACCCCAAAAAATCCACCCTAAGGTGGATGCGGAGAAACGCATGTCCGAGAATCCACCCTAGGGCTAGTTGGATAAACTGACTATAGGCTTAGAGTGGATTCTCGGGCATGCGATTCCGTGTATCCATCTTAGGGTGGATTTCTGGGGTGGAGAAATGGAATTACCGAAAAAGAACCTTCAATAAAACTTAAGAGTGCCATCTCTTCAAAAATTCATGGTTTACTTGATGAAAGGTTAACAGTCATAATAGTAATTAATACCAACTTTATCGATTTCACACACTTTTAAAGACACGCCAGATTTCTAGACAAGAGCTAGAAACTGTTAGCTCTCCACAAACAGGTCTGGCTTACTTTCTACCGCACCTAGTTTAATTTTACGTCGGTTTGAACGTCTCGCTATAAAATAGTCGTAAAGCAGGATGTTGAATGAGTCGTAGGAATACCTAAATGTGACAAACTGCAGCGAGCCGTAGACCTCATCCAGATTGTGTTGTTTAATTTTTGCAGCGATAAAGTTTGTTATGTTGAGTTGAGCTGCTATTTGATTCACTCGTGAATATTGTCGCAACAACACAAAATATATAGGTAACAAACAATAATTTTTAATTTAGAAAATCTTTTCAAAATCATATTTTATGGCGAAACCCGTCCTTAACACAACGTCTAACTACTTAAAGTACCTAATAGGGATCTATCTACCTATCCACTTATCTGTATTTTCTTTGTTTGGAAAGGTAAAAGCTGTTCTTTTTAATTTATTATCTCTGCTGTCGAATGCCGTTCTTGAAAAGCTTTAAATAGATTGGGGAACTGGTTTTAAATGTAGGTAAAATGCAAAGTGAATATTTTTAACACCGTTGCATTCCCATGCAAATCATCCAGTTTTCTCAGATAACAGGAACTTCAGGACAACGGTACTGCGGCTGAGCCGCCAATCCGCTTGCATACTTAAGCTCCCATCAGATTGGCGCGGGAAGCGGGACTTTAATTAGGTACTTATCGATATGTAGGTACTAACAACTGACGCGACGTTCATCATGCATTTACCTATGCCCAGTTTTTATTTTATTTTATTGATAAATGATAAATGATTTTATTTCTGTAAGTTGGTTTGCACAAACACTTTTACACGTCAGTCATATTTTAAAACTAGATGAGGTTGGCGTTTCCTATCTGACTACTCTGAGAAGGACCGAAACAAACTCAGAGGTCACAGTCTCTTTTAAAGTCCAGACATAATCTTGGTCAGATCATGTGAAAACCATGTAAATTTGTGTCTGAAATGGTCTTTTAAGGAAAAACCACACAGAATGAATAGACCTGTCCAGTCAGTGCACGCATTTGTCAGTAATCGTGCAGCTCAACTCAAAACTTAAGGAGCTCAACGATTCGTCGAACAATACCAAAGAAAGGACATTTGCGTAGGCCGCATAAATTACTCAAACTGCCAGACCATGATTAAAACTAATTAAGAATTTAAAAAAAAATACGTTTTAAGTAGTAACCTATGTAACTAACTGTATTAGCCTAGCCCAGGGATGGCGAACCAATGGCACGCGTGCCGCTGGTGGCACGTGACAAAATAATTTGGGCACGGCATCAATTGAGGAACATAGGTACCTAAGTCACAGTAACACACATAGAAATCTGAGTGCGTCCTTCTAGGATAGGCGCTTCGATTTCGGCTATCGCATAAATATAAGTATATTTCTATGGGCTATCGTCGCCGCGTAAATGCAAGGGAAAATGTGAATCTGATATAAATTATTTGGCATCTAGTTTGTAACAGCAGAAGTGGTAGGTACTAATTTGTTCTTTCATTTAAATAAATATAAAACGGTAAATGTTAAGAAGACTGAATAATAGTAAAGGTCTATTTCTGTTTACATACAAGGAGGATTATTCTGATACCATTTCGCTAGTTTTCCATTAGTCAAGAAGTCAAGATTGTTTGTTGGCACATCATGGCCACATTAAATATTTATTTGGAAAAAGTGGCACGTGGATGACTATACATCAGACTAGACTAGGCCAGGGATGGCGAACCTCTATAAGTTCGCCATCCCTGGCCTAAAGAAAAGACGGCCAGGGATGGCGAACTTATAGAGGTTCGCCATCCCTGGCCGTCTTTTCTTTAGTCTATAACTTTGGCGGCTTAGATGATTAGGTACCTTCCCGATCCTTAGCAAATAGCAGTCCCCATCCTACTCTTTGTAAGGTGTAACATGGATCCATTCCATAGAATAGAATATCATTTATTTCTGAGTATATGGTACATGGTGGTATGGACCATACCACCTTACCGTATGAACCCGCTAGGAGTAATAGTGTTCTGTGTACATACCGTATCACAATGATGAAATAGATGTAAGTACGAGTAGGTAATTCATGTTTCTAAAATTTAAATTATCTTTCGTTCGGTAAATTAGCATAACATCACGGCCGGCCTGTATTACTCGAAGTGTTGGGCAGAGGTGTACCTGCCTATTACCTAATGTAGATACCAGAGGCGCAGCCTTCATACAACGGATGTAGATACACCCACATATCGCCAGTTATGCTCAAGTCCCAGCCCCGTATAAAGGCTCGCGCAGATAGGCGCGATGCGACTGTGCGACGCGATTCTGGTAGAACAATTCCCTTGTAGTTTTCATTGATATTGTTCTACTAGAGTCGCGTCGTGCTTGTCTGCGGGAGCCTTAACGAGCTTACTGCCATCAACCGGGCACAAATCCAGACTCCGGGCTGTTTTTGAGAAATTCCAGAAGTAAAAACCCAATAACACTTTGCCCGACCTGCGAATCGAACCCAAGACCTCATGCTCATCAGTTGTGCAGTAACCAACCCCAAGAATGAATAGGAAAGACATATCCTCCGCGTAAGGCAACTTTTCATTGTAACTGCAATCATCTGCACTCACAAGACCCTCACCAAAAGAACTATTATAGTGAACTTCTGCCAAAGCGGGTGGTCAGAATCCCAACTCCGCCTGCGACGTCCCTTTTGGCCAGACGGAGCCCAGCTTACTCAATACACACATTTATCAAGGTTTGCAAATTATTGAACGTCAAAGACTTGTTAACCGCTCGACTTAAAAGGGCAGGTACTAAAGAAATGGCTTCTGGAACTAACATTTCTTTAACATTTGTCGACAAGCCAAAGTACCAGCAAACAACATCCCTCTCTCACACTTTCACCCTCACAGACACTCACACAAACACACCCACAACATAATACACGCTTTACTAAACTAGCCTTGAAAACCGACATATTTCATTCTGCTCATTCGCACTCCGACGCCCAAGATACAAGCCCTGCTTAGTTTGGGGATCAACGGTCAAACTAAAAAACTGTGATGTATCTACAAATTTAACTGTATAATGTAAAATTACTGTCCATCATCACCTTTTCTTTTAGCCAATAAAACTTTTGTATGTATATGTAGCATGAATGTGTGTGTGATACGGGTGATAGGCGCGTCCAGTAGGTATATGCCGTCCATCCGTCTTCCAAATTAGGAGCTCGTCAAACCAAAGGTCCGTGCTCTATCGACAACTTACCTTAAGCTGGTGTACCTACAGATCCATGTCGTCATGTCCGATTTCCGCTTCTCGAGCCGAGGTTTGGGGGGTACGAACCTAGCACAAACCAATATTGAGTTTTCTAAGGTGTTATTAACTGTTATGGCCTGTTGCTCCACCTCCGGATATCTTATCTGGCAGATACTTTCATAGCATTTTATAATTTATCTCGTAGATATGTGCTTATCAGGAGACGGAAAACAGGCCCATTCTCCTAAATTCCAGGATGAAATTCCTCCCATTTACCCATTCATGGAAAAAAATATAATCTATCTGTACTAATATAATTAAGCTGAATAGTTTGTTTGTTCGAAAATGAAGAAATAGCGCGGGCGGGCGATTCGATGCGACGCGGTGGGCGAACAAGAAATTTCACGCGAACGAAGATATTACAACAAAAATCCAAGGTACGTACACTATCAGGTATTTGATTGAAACGGTATTGAGTTGGAGGAAGATTGGCCTGGTAAAATAGAGATCAAGATCAAATTCCATAGGATCTGGTTAGGTGAGGGACGGTGTCGCGGGCTGAAACTAGTTAAAAATAAAACAATGTTTAATAGTACAAAAATACTTTCTTTAATTTCAGACTTATTTTTCACTGCGTTTTATACACCTAACAAAGGTAACGGATTATAACATTGCGGGACAACCTTTTGTGCTATTTTATAAAGTGCGCCTTATTTTTGCAAAATAACAATATTTGTTTCTTTTTTCAAATACTTACTTTATTTTTATGAAAATTAAGTACCGTCAAACGGAGTGAATAGGGATGCAGGGGTAAATCGGAACGAAACTTAAAACGGATTTTGACATTGAAATAATAAAATTTGTTGCCAACAAGGGCACTTAATCGTTAATTATAATACAGTAAACACATTAGTCTTTTTTGGCAACAAACAATATAATTGCAAGGTTAAAATCCCTTTTAAAGTTTCGTTCCGATTCACCCCTTTTTTTTTTTTGGGTTGGAAATCATCAAATGACCTCTACCTCTCCCGCTCTGAGCGGAGCGGAAGGGCGTGTCAGACTCTTACTGACTAAAACCCACCCGTGTTCCTTCAGTTGCCTGTGCGCCAGGGCCACGGTAACTCTTTCGAAGAATCCGCGACCCCGACAGGCATCGGCCCTATCGGACCCCGTCAATTATGCTGACATCTCTTTGAGCGCGCGTGGAACACGACGCGCCGTCGACCCGGGCCTGGTCCTTACCGGACGGCGAGCTGCCCATTGCTCGCCGTCCGCAAGCCCGCGCCTACGGTGGCCGGGAGTCGGCAATCGACTCCCGACGCCCAGGGTGTCTCCTCCTGCGGCGACTAGGGGCGCGAGGGCGCAGAGATTGCCTCTCCCTCTCGCGCTCCGTCTCCTCCTTCGCGAGCATTACCGATTCACCCCTGCGTCCCTATTCACCCCTCTTGACGGTATTACAAATTATCTTGCAAAACAATGTGCATATAGAATAAAACTATTGTTATTAACGCATAATATGACGCCTGTAATGCACAACGGGGTAAGCAGAGGTTGCAAACTGTAAATGTATTTGGAATTACTAATAACTAAGTAAAAGCACAAACATAATATCAACTTCGTTCACAACACGTCTAATGAATATTATGACAGGTTTAAGTATCAAACAAAGAAAATAAAACATTAACAAAAATAAACATAGGAAGACAGCACTTAATTAAGGCACAAAGTTACTATTATTATTATAATATCTTAATTTTAAATTAATATCTTAACATGAGTACAATGGGCGTTTTTTCAATAACTGAGATTGTGAGGAGTTGTTACAAAAATGGATGAACAATGTAATAGAGCAACACCTTAACAAAACTGTGCAACACAGTCACGTAAATATTACAAGTCTACAATAAAATTTTAACAATTATAGGTCTTTCTGGAAGTATATTATGTGTGTTACATTTCAAATCAATGTATTAGCCATTCAGACAATATTAACAAGTTGCGAAAAATAGTGTTCAGCTATTTGAACACCTTAAAAAGTAAAGATAACACAATGATATGTAACTTACAGTACAACTAGGTATTTTCTTAATTTCCCTCGGGAATTATCGCATTTCCGAATACAAACGAATGCAAATTTCCATGTCCATCAATAATTAGATTTATCGTGTTTAATAATTTGAATTCAGAACTAAGTACTTTATTGTTGTTTTAATCAAAACCAAACAACAATAAAGTAGGTACTTAGTTCTGAATTCAAATTATTATACACGATAAATCTAATAATAATTAATGGACATGGAAATTAGAATTCGTTTGTATTCGGAAATGCGATGATTCACGAGGGACATTAAAAAAATAGTTGTACTGTACAACAGTATTTTTATAACAGGAAAATATCAAACACTTTATTATCTATCCACACATTTATGACAGAAGCCTTATGTTGGCAACTCCTGTTCTCGAAATATCAAACTACAAAACATCCCATCTGGAATAACGTAACTATTTTATCACACATTTTGGAAAAACCAGAAGATGAGAAGAGTAATTCTCGTTTTAAAAGAATCAAAATCTACTCTTAGTCTCATTTGAGAGTAAATCACTGTCAAATTTAAGGTGAACTCACCTTTATTCAACTATTTTAGGCACGTTTACCTAATAATAATAGTAGTCCAAACCGTATTTCGTCTACTCAACGTCTTTCAAACTCAACGGAGACTAACAATCGGCGCGGGAGATACTATAGTGCACAAGTGTGTGCGCAGACACAGGTGTACTCTCTCTTCCCTCAGTCTCATAGTCCGATGGCACGTCACGCAATCCGACAGTCCCGGAGAGAGGTCAGGCGCAGGAACAATGGCGACACGTGCGCGCGACGCACGGGAGTATAACACCGCCAACTTCCAAACTCCGGGCTGTTACTGAGAAATTCCTAATGGAAAACCCAATAACACTTTACCCGACCTGAGAATCGAACCCAGGACCCCACGCTCAGCAGTCGCGCTCGCGACCACGAGACCAAAGGGGCAGAGTCAAGTCAAGTTTACCTAATACTAGAGATTAGATAAGTCATTATTAAAAGGAGAATGGGCAACGAACTAGGGGTACAGCCCTACTGCCCAGGCCAATTCCCATAAAATATATACCAATGGAAAGAGCTTTTCAAGGAAAACCTTTGCTACTAACACAACTTTTGCCAATAGGTAGTATTACTGCAAAGTTCTGCCGCCAGAGTCCGGGCCGGATTTAGGGGAGGGCATCCGGGGCAACCACCCCGGGGCCTCCACAAAAGAGGGGCCCCCGCAATAGAGACTTCGGAAAAAAATCTTTCAAATTCCGACGAGTAAACACTAGTAAACAACTTTTCCTTTGTTATTTTTTTTTCGCTGTTTTACACACGATGTGTAGGTACAACGGTTAAGGTACCTTGCTCTTACTGCCCCATCTAAAAAATCCACCCTGTTTAAAAATGATTGAAAATTGTGTTTTTCTTTTTTATCGTCTGTTCCACAACATTTCCTGGGCCTACACTTTTTGGTTGCCCCAGGGCCTCCACACGCTTAAATACGGCCCTGGCCAGAGTGCAGGACTAGCACAAACCGTAAACAGCTTTTAAATGTCCGTAGAATGCCATAATATCACAGTACAGATTTTTTGATACATGAATAATAATAAACCTATTATAATTTAACACGATTTCACTAATTATTTGTTAATAATAAATATGACATGATGCATCATGGCGGTTTGTTTACGGTTTGTACTAGTGTCGCCCCCTACGCAAAGTTTTGTGTAATGTTACCTATTGTTACTCATTTTGAAGTTAGGGAGTAAATTACCTAAATAGCCGACTACGTGAGCACCGCAGCTCACGATTCTTTTGGCGCGCAATAACCATAACATATAAGTACACCAATAGTAAGAGCTTTTCAAGGAGAACCTTTGCCACTAACACGTCTTTTATCAATTGTTAGTTAGTTCGGAGTTAATGGCCTAAATAGGTGACTACTTGGGCATCGAATTATAGGAATTCCTGCTCCCAATAACTATAAGGTATAGTGTCGATGGATAATGCTTATTAAAGAGAACATTTGATAAACATATTGAAAGTAACTTAGTTAACGAAATACGACAATGAAGATGTAATGTAGTTAGTCACATTAAGGGCAATTTGTCATGCGAGAAATCATCATAATTCATGGGCTAACAAATTTATATAATTATGGAATTTTATTCTGAAATAAAGATATTTTTATTATTATTATTATAACACGAAATATTCCCGCTGAAGAGAGTTTTCTATTGGCATAATTATATCTTACCGCTATTGGGCGGTGTGACAAATTTAACGTTCTGTCCGGCCGAATAATTTTAAAAACATTTTTCCTAAAACGGCATCTCGAAGGTCAATGTTTTAAAACTGACTTTTATAAGCTTAAAAGATAATGTTTGCAAGCCACAGAATTCATGAAAGTTAATTGACGAAATATCAGAATTTTAATCATTTCTTAATTACTCACATTCAGATCCGTCCATTGGCATATATCTTAACGCTACTGGGCGTTCGAGTAGATTAGCCCAATCGCCTTTTAAACATACCAGAATTACGCCTCTGGTCAACTGCCCAAAAAATATAAGCTCACGTCATATTGATGTTAGCTATCATTCTTATCAGTATACTCATCAATGATAGTACTGAGCACATGGTTAAAGAAGCCGTCATCATGTCGTAGCCTGTACAGCGCGGTGGTCAGGTACCGCTGTACTGAAGCTGCGCAGGATACTATCAGCATGCCTTCGCTGCAGACTGAACGGGACGCGCAGCATACTGCGACCGCTTGGCGCCAGATACGGGTACTCACTGGGGATTGGATGATATTTTTTTTTATTATGGTTGTAACTAAACAGAGAGTTATGACAAAATAAATCAATCGGATATAAACAGTAAATGCCGCAAAACTGAGGATCGCTCAATGATAGGGTGAGTGTACGGCGAATAGCAATACCCCCCGCCGTAGTCTACCTGGTCATCGCCATGGCCTTCATTGAAATAGGTAATAGGAATACGGGCTTGGAATAGGGTGCTATTAACGGACCAAGGAGTATTTTAGACTACTTGAATTGTACCAACACCTGTGCTCAAATGACCCTTTTTCAGAAAAAAACTTCGTAGCGGGAGAGGAATTTTAAAACAGGCCAGTGAAAGTCGCAAGGATAAGTGGATTAACACACACATAACAACAACATAACACAATTAGCATATAATGTTCCCACTGCTGGGACACAGGACTCCTCTCTGTGAGACGGAGTGGGCCGTAATCCACCACGCGGGCCCAGTGCGGGTTGGGAGATGTCACACGTCTTAGAATTGTTAGTTCTAGGACATGCCGGTTTCCTCACGATGTTTTCCTTCACCGTTTTGAGAGCAGTGGTGATGAAATGAGTAACACAAAGTACAGCGCCTGTCTGAGTTCGAACCAACGACCTACAACTCGTAAGTCGCGGCCGTTACCACTGGGCCACCACTGCTCCAACATAGAACATAACATAAATATATCAACACATACACATAACATAGACATGACCAGAAATAGCAATAAAGCGTAGTCCAGACTTTGAAAGCTCACTGGCGAACCCCCTGAGCCCAAATCTCCGAACCAAGTTACTGCCAATCTGATAACTCATCAGCTTCTTTTAAAAGGCAATCCCCCGAACAAACTACCTAAAATCCCCAAAACTGTAGCATAGTCAACCTGCAGCACCGATATCAGCAAACTTACTCCCAGCAATAAAGGGTCTTAAAAACGAGAAAGCCGCTGGCGTGGACGACATCTCCGTGGAACAATTAAAAAACTTGGGCCCAGTAGCGGTGTCGTGGTTGCCCGCCCTTTCTAACTCATGTCTCATAGATATAAAACTCCTCAAGCAATGGAGAAAAGCTAAAGTGATAGAGCTCCTCAAACCAGGACAGTCTCCAACGGATTCTAAAAACTACCACCCAATTTCCCTTCTGTGTCACACATTTAAACTGTTTGAACGGCTAATCCTTTACCACCTCCAGTCCCTGATCGACCCTGAGTTGATCTCAGAACAAGCTGGTTTCCGCCCTGGAAAATCAAGCACCGGGCAAATCCTCCGTCTCACCCAATATATCGAGGATGGATATGAAGCCAATCAAATTACCGGCGTAGTCCTAGTCGACCTATCAGCAGCGTTAATGTTAAGAGATTGCTTTCTAAACAAACTGCAAATTACCGGCGTAGTCCTAGTCGACCTATCAGCAGCTTACGACACTGTTAATGTTAAGAGATTACTTTCTAAACGAACTGCCCTAACTGATGATCAAGCATTTTTATGCATCCGACGTTTCATAGTCCATTTAAACTCTGAAAAATGGAGATGGCGTATCTTGAAGAACGGCTTACCCAAGGCAGTGTCCTAGCTCCCATTTTATTTAACATATTATACACTAACGATCGGCCTAAAATAACCAATACTGACAGATTTCTGTGTGCAGACGACCTGGCTCTAGCTACAGGGATAAAAAAAAATTCGAAGGTGCCGAAGCAAACATGAAAATGGCTATGTTTAATCTCAGCACATACTACGAGAACAGTGCTCTAAGACCTAATCCCTCTAAAACGCAATCTTGCTCATTTCATCAAGAAATCGTCAGGCCAACAGGAAACTTAAAATAAAATGGCGAGGCGCTGACATTGAACACAACAACCACCCCGTCTATTTGGGAGCTACATTAGACTAAAACTGAAAGTCGGCGCTCGCAATAACTTACTACATCGGCTAAAATCCACCACCTGCGGCGCCTCCGCACAAGTTCTCCGTACATCTGGCATGGCTCTCTGCTTTTCGGCTGGCGAATTTGCATGCCGCGTGTGGCATCAATCCGCCATGTCCGAAAAGTAGATGTACTTTATACACTTCCCTCATATTACCCACTTGCAGGAATAGCCCCTCCGGAGGTTCGAAGGGAAATTGCTAGTGCCACTGAAAAACTGAAGCAGGAGAAAGACAGACAGCATTCACTTTACAAAGTACCGAAGCCGAGGAGCAGACTGAAGAGCCGTAACAGCTTTTTCAAGTCTGATTATATGAGGAACGTATCATCACGTGGTATAAGCGAAATGATCAAAAGTCGTTAGCTTAAAGTTCCGGTATAACTTTTTTAGACCTTCCTTACAACTAGGGGGACAAATGGGAGGCTCGATTTCGTTCTGGGTACCTACAGCGTAAGTGCGAAAGGTATAAATGATAAGCAACTACGAAATACAGTGATTACTTACAAAAGTGTTGCATATCAGCATCACAGTGCTGCAACAGCTGCTGTATTGAGGAGGAGCCTTCAATGAGGGGCACATTGTTGCCAGTCACTACCAAGGAGCCCGGTATCACAGCTTTACGTACTACTTCTTCTACTTCCGATGTCAAAGCCTGGTAATTACAAATTCATGTTAGAAAAGTCGTCGGAGTATAATTTGCAATAATAAACGAAATTGCAGTTATCCATGGTAAATATGTATCTATTTACTACTTTCAACTTGCTAAATGTCGCACTAGATAATTGAAGCCGAGTTATGGAGGTTTTACACTTATAAATATTACCTGAGTATCAGGGGTGCCGGTTGCAGTCTTTTTGTTATCATCTTTCATAACCTGCAGCCAGTAAGATGTGGGAATATGCTGTAAAATAAAGATAACCTGTTTGTCAAATCCATACTTACTTATTATTTATTTATTTATGTAACCATTTAGGTACACACTTATAAACGGACAGAAAAAGGAAAGAAAAATACGTAAAAAAGTAATAGATTATATTATAATAACTTCTGCCCGCGGCCTCGCCCGCGTGGATGTCGGAAATAATCCCAGGAGAACGTGCCATCTATCTCCTTGCCAAATTTTATCGAAATCCGTTCAGTAGTTTAGGCCTGAAAAGGTAACAAACAGGCAAAGTTACTTTCGCATTTATAATGCGAAAGTAACTCTGGTCTGTCACGCTTAAACGGCTGTACGGATTTTGATGTGTTCACACATGGACCATGGCCTAGATTAGGACTTAGGGTGCTTGGATAAAGACTTGGGTCGGCGGTCCCAACTGCCAGTACTGCAGTCGGGCTCGGCTGCAGATTGATTTTCGGAAAGACACGGTTACATGATTTAGCTGTGTCTGTATGTGTCAGCGCATAAGTTAACACGGGACTACATCATAACTGCAGCAGCACCGGTCGTTACAGACTTGGCTTTACCGGGAACCCGCTTCTTAATGCAAGCACCCATACGTTACTTTATATCCCGATAGTATGTTCCCGTGGGATAATTTCCGACCGCCACGCGCGAAAAGGCTAGTACCACAGTAAAAATAAAAATTACACCACCCTTCTGACTGGCGAATCGTTTTACCAAGGCATGACTTTTATCGTGTAGCCTATCTGACAATAAAAGAAGAAGAAAGGAGTACTTAAAAGTAGAGTGAAAATCACTATCTTTCCACTTTGTCGTATTTGCATATGTATTTGTTATATTACATTACATTATATTTTAGTGATATTTATTTTAAAAGTATGTATGTATGTAAGTATATTCTCAAATTGTATGTTTATATTTAAATTGGTAATTATTTTTGATTATATGTATTTTGTCTTCCCTTCTACTCTTACACACATTGTCTACATCTCTTTTTTAATATACTCTCCTATCGCAAATATGCTGGAAGAGCTTTCTTTAGAAATAAGCATCACCTTCGTACGTATTTTTCTGTTCCTTTCTTCCTGTCTGTTTATATGTGTGAACATAAATGGTTAAATAAATAAAGGACTATGTAAAATATTATTATAGGTAATCTGATACTTACATTAGTGTCCGCAAGCATCAGAATCCTATGCACATGCGGCTGGTCCGTTGTATCAGGTGACAGTCTGGTCACACAGTCTGGGTACATCTCGGCTAGTACCACGCTGTTCTCACCGCCCAGCTTGCGTTTGTTTTGCTCGTGTAGCGCTAGCTCGTCGAGGCGGTCGAAGATTAGAGTAGCTACTTTTGGTTTTATACCTGGAAGGAATTAAGTGCTTAATTATGGACTAGTTGAGATATTTTTTTAATTTTGTATATCATGTAGAACTAGGAGAATAATTATGATAAAAAAATACATTAATTAAATAAGGTAAACTGTCTGTACAAAAGAACCCTTGTTCTCATCCTTGCAGCTACTAACATCTACCACAAAGTGAAAAATTCGACGGCCCGCCACTCTCTGCGCCGCCGTCTCAACATGGCGCTGGCAGAATAGTCGACACCGGCTCAATTCCCGCAAAAAAAAAAAACAAAAAGAGGAGTTGAAAGTCTTAAAAATATAAATGTTCAGTTAAGTTAAAACTAACTAACTTTTGAACAGATGCTGTGGTAGAAGTGTAAACTACAGCTTTTTCCAGAGACAGGATGACAAAAACGCTTTGGAAATAAAATTGTAAGCAATACTGTATAAAAACTACAACACAAACACAAACATTATAACATACAAACCATCAACTAATGCAGCTTACCTCAGACTTGTAATAGATAGCATGAAAAATCCAATATAATTATTAGTTTTTAAAATATTGCGTAATCTTTCTGTGTGCAGAAAAAAACCCTTAAACCCTTAACCCTTTGGCTTAAACCTTTTTATGTTTACTTAATAAAAATAAAACATATAACATAACATACTATCACGCCTATAATTTCCAAAGGGTTTGGCAGAGATCTCCAAGAGATCCTTGCATGATTCAATATTTTAGTATTATATATCTTTCATTGACTTGAACGTGTCCTGGCAGTTTAGAGTATGTCATGATTAATCAAATGTTTCGCTGAAGGTGGCACATGTATCAGATCATTTGGTTCCATCCAAAATGGTTGAGCTAAATGATCCTGATCCATGCGTCGTGTTCGTGAACGGGTGCCGTCAGTTGGGACTGGTCATTTCTTAGCTGCCATAGCTTATATTTTTTTTTTTTAAAGACGCTTTGATCTTGGTCGTCTTTTCAACATCGTTCTCAAATGCATAGTTTTAATTTGAATGATTTGATTTAAATTAAAAGAGTGTCTGTGGAGTTTCTTGCCCGTTCTTCTCCATAGGTAGTACCTATTATGCTTTGCAATAGGCAACTAGCTTCACCTTACTAACCGACCCCTTGACAATTCAAAAGTGTCTATAATTGGTTTATTTGAAATAAATTCTTCGAGTTTGAGTTCCCTGTAGTACACTCACATTTCCCCAGTTATGTTTTAAGTCCGATGTAATAGGGGGGCGAAATAGTGGCCAGCCATGCAACCATTAGCAGGATGAGATTATTGCGAATACTGGATGAGACTGGCTGGTCATCGCTTTAGATAAAAGTGGAATTCTTTGGAGGCGGATTTTACCCAAAGGGGGTCCACCAAACACTAATGTTATATTATTTTAATCATAATAAATAGAAATTTATAAATTCATATTTTAATGCATAATTAAAATTGAATTCAATAATTTAAAGTAATTTTAAATCCAACAATATTATGTGTGAATATTTTTATTTGTTGTATCTATTTTTTGTGTTATTTATAATTTATTTTAAATGTTATTTGATTCTGTGGAATGAATAAAGCTTTACTAGGGGGCGAATCTTTTGCCAATCCATAAAATATTTCTAATTTTACCAAAATGTGCAGCAGCTACATCGATGTCAGCATCTTCACTCCAGGCCAGTATAATCTGCACAGTTTGCAGTATGGAGCACTGCAGGCGGAAGAAGAAAGAGCCAGTCCTTATCGGCTGCCTCTTGCTGCATCCCTCGCATATCCATTGCACTCTGAAAATAGCCACACAATTACTGTTAAGAAACATCTTAGAGCATTATTAGTAGAAAAGCATAAGTATTCACAACTACATTTAAATAGATTCTTCATTAATTGTAGCAACAGATTTTGTACTGACATTCATAGCAAATAAATATATCAATTATATTCTATAACTAAAATACACTTAACTCATCAAGCATCGTTAATGAGACACAATTGATTATCTATTGTTTTGGCCCTCTAGCGGGCCACCTCGGGCTTGACTAGTTAAAATTAAACCACTCTTGAATTAAACAAAAATTGTTTTTGGGGCTAGTTTTACACCATAGAAATACCATATGACTACTGTTAAGAATCTAGGAAGGAAATAGTTTTGTTAATCAGGATAAATAAACAAAGCAACTCTCCAAGCAAGTCCTAGTGAGAATTATTTAGATAACATCTGCTACTACACAAGATTATCATCAGACTTGATGTTTTTGCCCTGATGTGCTTCACCAAGAAACTAATAATAATAGTCCTCCAGACGGAATTTTGCCCATGGTAACCACTCTTAGCAGAGACCAGCCTTTGGCGCGGGAGATATTATAGAGAACAGGTAGGCACTCTCTCTTCCCACACTCTCATAGCCCGATGGGACAGCAATTAGAAATGACCGGAAACAGATTAGGTGCAGGGTCAACGGCTTAGTGTCCTTTCCGAGGCAGAGGAGTATCACACAAACAATATCTAAACTCCAGGCTATTAATAAGAAATTCCTAAGGATAAAACCCAATAACACTTTGCCCGACCCGGGAATCGAACCCAGGACCAGTAGTTGCGCTTACAACCACAAGACCAAGGGGGCAGTCAAACCTAGAAACTACAGCAGTGATTACAAGAAACTAATAATGATAGGTAAATTGTTTATTCCTTCATCAATAAATGCTAACCTGTCTATTACTCTAGCAGTCCTACAAACAACTTTGCAGTCAGGTTTATCCGAGGGACACTTCATTACTTTAGGCAAAAGGCCAAATGTTTGCAGCCTTTCGACCAGTTGACACTCCAATCTCTGGTCACCATGGCTGATTGTGAACTCCTTGTATAGCTGCAGATTACTGGAAATAAAAACAAAAACCCTGTTTATAGTTTATATTCAATTTTATAGCCAATGAGGTTTCATAGCTGACACATGGGCCCACATTATTAAAACAGTATAAGGTTGAATAAATTATGACTACAGCCACATGGTAGTCAATTAGCTAAGAAAAACTACTTGAAAACTATACCTGAATACAATAGTATGTACTAAGAAAGTACTGAAGTCAAAAATAGCTTTCACTTTCTATTCATAACTGAAAGTATTCGAAGATATCTTACCCAGGTAATGTGTTAAATGGTAGAGAAGGCTCGGTTATTTCAGTCTTTGTGCTGCTGTCGTATGTCGTGGAGTCTGCTTCCATCATTATCAACTTAATTTACAGACATCTATAATTTTTATCAACAAGTTTTCCAACAGTAAGTACCTACAGATTGTGATCATGAAGTGCTATCTTTAAAATATAATTAACAAATTATTTTTATTTACTTTCAACATTAATTAATGAATTTGGTTTTTACTTTGACCACGTTGAAGCTTCTTTCCCAAAGCAATATTTAGTTTTTTCCGAAAATGAGACAGAAAAAACCAAAATACAGAAACGTCAATCGGACTCAAACAAGAAACAAAACAAATGTCAAAAAGGAAATATTGTCAATCTAGAGCGTGTTAAAAACAGTTTTAAATCTGGCAACATTGAAATACAAAGTAAAACAAGTGAAATATTTAGTAAAACTAGCGACCCGCCCCTGCTTCGCCCGGGTAGCAAAGCATAATATAATATAGCTTATGTCACCCGCAGATAGTGTAGCTTCCCAACAATGGAAGAATTTTTGAAATCGGTTCAGTAGTTTCGGAGCCTATTCAACACAAACAAACAATCATATCTTTTCTCTTTATAATATCATTTCACTGTATTTCGTTTATTACAAAATAAATTTAGGTTATACCTTAGCCTCAGCAACACGTGGTGGTTATGCTATTAAATTGTAGCTTATATGAAACGTTTCTATTTTTAACATAGCGCCATCTATTGAATACTTACTCCATCCAGTCAACAGATATCGCCATTTGTTAGAATCGTTTGGAGCTAACAGATAATTGTGACTGTCAAATAATAGACAAATAATTTGCAATAAAATAATATTGCGACTATAAATTGAGATGTAAGCTATCCTATATTTCAAGTTGGATCAAATTGCACACGTTGTGCAAATCAAATTTAAAATCGGTTCAGTAGTTTAGGAGTCCATCGCGGACAAATAATGTGACACGTAATTTTGATATATATAAAGATTACTAAGAAAATAAATAAAAACGACTGTGTCGAAAAACAAAAATTATTTATTCTACGTTTCAAGCTAGATAGGTGACTGACCTAGTAGATTGGTGATTCCACAGAACGTAATTATATACCCTGACGGAGGTGGTCTCAAAAGGGAATGGGATGGGCGCGACCTTGTGGAAGGACTGGGAGCAGGAACAGAATAAATGCTTGGATTAATCGTTTTTTTTTATTTATTCAGTTTTGTTTCATTGTTATTTTAGCTATATTCGTTTTTTTTTATATAAATAGGTAACGCTACTGCTGAGCATGAGGTCCTAGTTTCGATTCCTGAGACGGGCAAAGCGTTATTGGGTTTTTCCATCTGGATTTTTTCAGTAGAAGCCCGGAAACTGGATTTGTACCCAAAAGATGGCAATAGGCTCGCCCATTGTAACTTAGGGCTTAAATAAATCTGGCAAAAGGTGGGTATACCTATAGTACACCCATCTTTCAGCCAGGTATGTTTAAGTCTTTTATAACAGGGGAAAGAGGTATAGACCTAATAATGTAAGTAGTAGACATCTTGCCGCGTGGCGGGTGATGTTATAGAGAAATCATTCAAAACCGACTGATTGGCATCCTAATTGCGTAACACACTTTCAATCACACTCTGAAGTATTTTGAAAGAAATTGCTAATCCATTGCTATAAATTTTTTAAAACTTTGTCTGCTTAACAAAGTAAATACTTAACGCAATAAATGTTGTTGAACTGTCAAAATAAAAGACATTGCCATTGTAAGTGTGTTACGCAATTACCCTGCAGTTTTGATGTCTATGGTCATGGGTGCTGCGCACCCACTATTCACCTCTCGTGGGTGCTGGAGCCTCCGAGCACCCACGGGGTCGGTATCCCTGCCCTAACCCTTCGGGGAATACAGGCGTGATGATGTTATGTTAAATAGCTTTTCCTTTTTGCTGACAAATTCTAGTTTATGTTGATTCAAATGGATCGTGAAAATTCCAAGCTTTATGGTAGCTCTACTAGTTCGCCCTAATGCTAATTACACACTTATGGCGGTGATCACACTGCACCAGACACCGCTTCAGTGTGCGGTGCTGCGGTTTTTAACTTTGTCTGTAGATGCGGTGTCAGTATGTTATACCCTGCGGTGTTTGTATACAAATCAAGATTCTGCAGTCAAAGTTAAAAAACCACAGGAACGCACACCGCAGCGGTGTCCAGTGCAATGTGACTGTGTGATAACCGCCTTAAAATTGATTTTGACATCGCTGGCGACTGATCGGCTGTTAAAACCTGTGTATGGTCGTGAGATTTTTAAATTGCCAGTGAGTAGTTACTGCCGCATGGCGGTTTACGTAGCGTTTTTTATTTTATTTTATTTATTTGGGAAAATAAACAGTAACACATTACCGTATTACACAAAATTTGAGCTACAGAAATTTGAAATTTTAATTTTGTCACAAGTTCGATAATTAAATTCATACTGTTGGTTTTTCTTATACGATGAAACTCCGACATTTAACCAGAGACGAGATGTTGAGAGCAATACGCATGTTGGAAGCGTCATATCAAGATTGTGATCTCGCTACCGAAATACTGGTGAGGTGACTAAGCGGCGCACTGGGAATCTTTGAATTGCCACCGCAAGACAACCCACGACATTTTCCACATATTAGCGTTAGTTAGGATAGGATAAGACATAAAGGCAGTTTTTTATTGACAAAATTAATCATTTAATTTTTTCTACGATTATTAATGGATATCGTATCGATAGCAAATCGATTTGGGATTAATTGCTTTGCAGCTGGCAACACTGCTTGTGCTGTTTCATTCAGTTTCGGTTTCGTTCGAGTTCCGTTTTGTTTTATGTCAAAGTATAGTGTCATGTTGCTTGGAATTTAAGTTTTTACATTTACTACACACGCTGTGGGATTTATTTTTCCCACTATTTGTGATAAACTGGAATCGGCTGTTAAAACAGAGTGATGCATTTGGAATTCTGCATGTATTATGTAAGTATTGTTTAATTTTATGAACATTTTCTGTCAGCATCTTCATATTTTTGGTTTCCATAATTTCGACAGTCAGTTGAAATTTTATGTATAAATAATTAAATGATATGAATTCAAATATTTGAAGCAATAAAAATCCGCTAAAAGTCCTTTTAAACCATAATAGGTATAGTTTAACTAACTTTTATGACGTTATTTAATTATATTTAGTTACTGTTTTACTCTGCAAAAAATCAATAGCTACTCTTATCTTACTTTTTATTTTAAGTGAACAATTAACGTTTTTGTTCAGTGATAAGTGTCTTAGATTTTTTATTTTCTAAGCTATGTTTATAAAATCTCATCCACAATGTAATAAAACAAAGTGCATTTTGATTTTGAAGATTGAGACTTGTTTCACACAATATCGAGGTCTAAAGTAGGTAACTGCACATTAAGTTATCTACAATAATGAAGTGTATTTTTTATCAGTCACCTGCCACCAGATATCTCTCTTCACCAGTTCCTTTGAAACAATTCATATGGGACTGTAGTTTATTTATTGTTTTTAAGCTATTACATAGCTTTTATCGCGGGCTTTGAGCGCGGCGACCGAATCAAGAAATTCCGTAACGAAAATAAAACCTAACACCCCCCACTACCATGTAGCTCGGCCGAGCGTTCGCTTAACGTGTATGTATATGGTACGACTGTACTTGAATTAATATCAAAGAAAAAAAAATACTGCGTAAATAAAAAATACAAAAATAATTATAATTGCCTAAGTTGATGAAAAATGCTATGCAATAGCTTTACCGCGGCAGTCCCCGAGTGTCACACCTGTTTTTTTTTTAATATCTAATAGCCACCTGATTGTACAATTAACTTGAACACCATTCTAGCATCAGCATTAATTTATTAGATATTAATTAATTCATGTGTTGGAGTGATAAACAGTTTAATAGTACAAGTAATACTTTACAATGAAAATTCACAGAAAAATAATAATGTTAGTAATGCTTACATAAATACAAAATAAACAACAATAAAATACATATGACCTTCATTCAATATAAGTCAGTTCAATATCAGTATATTTATTAATTACCACAGGACCTACCTTTTCACACTTAAACAATTAGGTACAATGGGTAGTTCAATTTATATTGTAATTTCCTTTAATTTGATGTAAACAATATAATTGCAGTTCACAGCACCAATTGCTTCACTTTGATGTAAATTAAACAACAAAGTTTGAAGGAGAATAAAGCAACCAAAAAAAAAAACTCCTACAGTGCTTGTAATTATTGTAAAGTAACATCAAAAATGGTTTGTGTTATTCATGACCAATATAGAAAGAACACAACAAAATATATTAATTTATTAACGCTGAAATAGGAAAGAACTTGGAAAAAACATGTGTCCTAATTCTGTTTATGTCATAAAACCTAACATGGAAATTATGATTTTATCTGTGACAATAGCTTCCCATTTTTGTACAGAAAAATTGTAATAAAAAAATTATATCTACACAAAATATAAGTTACAACTACAACTATACACAACACTACTTTTTACACTTGCTATTTATTTATTAACTCATTAAGCATTGCTAATGAGACACAATTGATTTTCTAGCGGGCCACCTGGGGTCTGACTAAGAACACCAACAGCATATACATTTGACATTGGTTTACAAAAGTATTTAGGAAAGGTATTACGCTTAAGCTGCTTATAAACTACACACATCAAAAGTATCTAGGGATCAAGGTATTTAAAAAAAATATTTATTACCCTATTGAAATTAAATAAAAATGGCTATTTAGATTTATTAAATAAAATGTTATCATACGTGTAGATCGACGAAGTACTCTTTGCTTTTGCATTAATTAGTAAAGACTTCGCAACTTTTTTTATTATGCTGGATTTTTCACCTTAGTTAATCCTGACATTAAAATGTGATAAAAATTTAAGATTTTAAAGGGTTTTATTGCGTAAAATAAACAATTAGTATTCTGTATTTCCACCATAACACAATCGCATCAATTCGGCATACTCAATATGAGTTCATCCAAATCACGTTGCGGAATGGCCGCCCACGTCCATTCTAGCAGGCGAAAAAGTTTTCATATTTGGCAGAGCTCTTCTTTGAAGCATATCCCATGCATCCTCAATGGGATTTAAGTCTGGCGATTGAGCAGGCCATGGTAGCACGTTGATATAAGCTGGGGCAAGTGTGTTTGCAACGTCTCTGACAGTGTGTGGACGTGCATTATCATGCATAAGCAGAATTGAAGCACCAATTTGGGTCCGCAAAGGAATGACAACATCTGATACAATCGTTTCATCGTAAATCTGTGCATTGAGATTGCCTCTGATCCAAAAAGTTCGGTTACTCCGTCGATCAAAATACCCGCCCATATCCTGCTTGTTCCACCACTGTATGCATGGACTTCCTGGCATAATTTTAAACGTTCTAGGGGTCCTCCAGTAACGTGTACGTTTAGAACACAAAGCGGGATTCGTCAGAACCACACATAAAACGCCCCTCTTCTGCTCAATTTCTGTGTTCACGAGCCCATTGTAAACGGGCTTTGCGATTACGGGGTTCAATAGGTGGTACACGTAGCAGCCTTCGAGAACGGAGACTGACTTCATGCCAGCGATTTCTTATGGTTTGTTCGCCTATTAACATCCCTAAGGAGCTATGAAGCCTCATAACCAACATCAGCGCGATCATTGTACGATTTCGTCGAGCAGTAATTTGTACGTAACGGTTTTGTCTGCGTGTGGTGATGCGAGCTCGTCCTCCATGTCGCTCTGCCAAAGTCGAGTTATAACACTCTGCGTAGTGCGCAGAGCGATTGCCACAGCACGTTGCCGAGAACCAAACATGAAACATTGAAACATTCCCATGGCTCTGATCATTTCTTCTCGCCTCAAATGTCGTCTTCTCTCCATAATAACCTTCTTTTGTATTGATTCCACTCAGAAGTTTGGCAGAAATTTTACTGATTTGGCCTCAAACCCGTGGCAGGATTTTATAGGAATACGCACAGAACATTATATGTTCTGTGTGTATTCAGGTTTTTTAATTATATTTTTTATAACTCTTAAGGATATTTTTTTTTTTTGTAAATTTCGTCATTTGAAAAGGGAATAGTTTTTGAATATCGGTCAAAAGATGAAAATCTTCCGTCAAGTCGTATTCCTCTAAGTAGGGGAATACGACTTGAAGGTACTAACTATAGTAACACCTTGTAACCCGGCCAGTGGAGTTGTACAGAATTGGTTAGGAGACTGGATGTTGATTGTCTCCTTCGGTGTTGTACTTACTCACCACCGTGCTAAAGTAAATTTGTAGGGTATAATAAGCTGCTAGGGAAAGATTAAATTAAACAAGTACCTGCTTATACAATGCAATGTTTATTATAATAACACACTATTGAAGGTTCACAATATTGAATGTGGCTGGCCACATACCTTTCCCCATACACCTGGGCTTCCACACCAGTACAACCAGTCTCGGGTCTAGTTGTATTGGTGTGTTGACCTGCAATGAGACTATTACAATATACTCAGAGTCGCTATAGCGAGTCCGTGAGATGAACCACTTAATAGATACTAGCTCAATCATACAAGTACCTACCTATCAAGGTTGTGCTAACAACGGAACATAAGATTATGCTAAGCAAACCGCGACACAACACTTTATGGCAACTGGTCACATCACCCAGTCCATACAATAGGCCTAACTCTCTCATAGACTAAATTGCTATCTTACCGATTATTCACGGTGATCTCTCAGTACTAATCCCTTCACTTGACAGGACTGCGACCCTTGGCATCAAACACAGGATACCCCTGTGTTTGCACGTTACGTGGCCTACGGGTTAATAATGACGCTTCGTTACCTGGAGCGGCGAACTTCCCTCATCACCGATATCGGCTAAGTAAAGCCTTCCTGTCACACGGATGACCACACCTCAAAGGTTGCCTGCACCCGGATCCATTCCAATCATCAGACCACGGGGCTACTCCAAAGCATCACGTGTCAATATTTATTAGAGATACACGAGAAAAAAGGCTAGCATAAACAGCCAGACCGGATTCAGCTTCGAATGGGACTTATCAGAAACCCATCGGGTTATTTGGGTACAGTCTGTTCCTCCAGAACTCAGTCCCTCTTCCAAATCCTATTCGTATCGTGTCACACACGTTGCGGGTCTTCCCCATGCCGGATCAATGTCACAAACCTTCGAGAAGCTTCCACTACCATAGACTAAATAGAATTCTTGTCTATTGGTTATTTTCCATTTCTTAGGCATTGTTTTGAATAAAATGTGGGAAATTATGTCTGTATGTTTATTTATTTAAATTAACTAATACTCTTGTATATAATTTACATGACATAATTTCTCAAGTGTTACAGAGAA
Organism: Dryobotodes eremita; assembly: GCA_917490735.1. Classification (NCBI taxonomy): domain Eukaryota; kingdom Metazoa; phylum Arthropoda; class Insecta; order Lepidoptera; family Noctuidae; genus Dryobotodes; species Dryobotodes eremita. The sequence goes on from OU823255.1 coordinate 16,922,355, forward strand.
CACGCTGACAGCCATGCCAATGCCTGACACAAGATGTCGCTACTTGTTGCGTAATTTATTGATTTTGCAACGTCACAACGCCCCTCTTCCCACAATAAGGTTTTTGGGTAAGCAAAAACCACACACCGCCCTCGGTGTTAGAAGTGGGAATTCAATTTTGAAACAGAAATGGAATAAGTTCTAATAAAAAAAAATGATAATTAATTATTAAGTCCTACTAAATGCAATAACCAACCTTAAATAATCCAACTGCCAGGAAACTCATTCTACTTACAAAATTTCCTACTATCCGGGCATAACCCCCCCAATCTTTCATACATCCCTAGATTTTCCTCTCTTTCAATCTGTAGCAACCTGCATTCAAATCGCAGGAGGCCACCTCTCGCATACTCCCGAATTCCGTCTGTATACCAGTGGAACTCTGCATTGTTCAATATAAATCAAAACGATCCTCCTGGTGAATGTAAAAAATGTTCAGCGAGCTGATACATAAAAAATTGGGCAAATAATGTCCATAACTCACCAGGCAAGACGTATACAACATTCCCAGAAATAATAATTTCTGAAAACTAAATGGTGTTTTGGCTTGTTTTAAGAGTCACCTGCCGCTCGTAACTAGATAAGCAACTAGTGCTATCTAACGTCTCACCGAAGCAACAATGCTATTTCGGCAAAACAAAACATTAGTCTAGGCTTATTTTAGGAGTTACTATCCGCTCCCTATCCAAATATGGGCACATCCATGTCCAATAAAAACGCAACCAAGCGAGCTTGGCTACAAAAATGTGTAGGCTTATTTTTGAAGTCACTATCCGCTTCTTATTAACTAGATAAGCAACTAGTGCTATCTAACGTCTCACCGAAGCAACAATGCTATTTCGGCAAAACAAAACATTAGTCTAGGCTTATTTTAGGAGTTACTATCCGCTCCATATCCAAATATGGGCACATCCATGTCCAATAAAAACGCAACCAAGCGAGCTTGGCTACTAAAATGTGAAGGCTTATTTTTGAAGTCACTATCCGCTTCTTATTATTATTATGGTCTGAGCCATAAAAAAAGTAAATTAAATCGCAAGGTATGCAAAACGGCATAATTACTACCGTATAATATGTGGAACAAATCCAACAAATAAACTAAACGAACAAATCCGAATAAATAAATCCCTCGTTAACAATACGATTTACAAAAAGAAATGATTAACGAAGTATAGCATGCATACGCCTTGTCTTCGTTGTTGGAATAATCACCAAACAAAACGTGGTAACACGGACTACGGCTACTAAACCGGCTTGAGACGACTGGAAGAAAATTTTGCGACCACTGTTGATCATGTTAATAAATGCTACGAAATTCCGATCCCGTGAATTGAACCCCATTATCGGTAATTACGGTTTCGGAAATCCCGTGAGCAAGAAGAACATAATTCTCAAAGTTTTTGGCTACCAAAGAACCAGTCGCACGGTGTAATGGAAACAATAACGTGTATTTTGTAAAACAGCAAGAAAATATACCCTATCTAAATCCATTTTGATATTTTCCCAATAAAATAATGCCAAAAAAAAAACGATGTTTATCTAAATCACGTTTCCGAACGCACCAAACCACATGTACCACAATGGCAAACGTCAAAACTGTCACCTTGACAATATCAAATCGTCAATATGTTTTATAGGTTAAGTTCCTATGTATGAAAACGAATGACTAATCAACCTCTAATCATGGAATATAATAACCAAATCAACTGTTTTATCGAATGCTGTGATCTTATTTCCAATTAGGGTGTAATGATGAGTGTTAAAACGTTAAACGTCTAAGTGACTGACCAGTCGTCATATAGATTTACAATGAAAGTTACTGTTCTATATTTGCACAACCTCAATTAACAATGATACTTGCCTGTAGTGTTATTATTTTACTATGGAGATCCTCTCAAACAAATAAGAAAACATAACACCTTTGAGAACTGTCTCGTTTGGGCTGTGTACAATATATCTAGTATAAACCAAAATGTTTTATAACTATTTTACAGTAATAAGTTTTTGAGTTTATTGAATTGTTAAACAATGTTTCACTATTTAAATGCAATACAGTTTATCATTAATCTGACATATTTTAGTTTTCTTTGTAGTTAAGAACTGCTAAGATTTTATCTTGAATCAATAGTTCAGTTGTATACAATACCTATAAATCTCCAAAAAATATGCAACCTCAATAAGTTACAAGTTACAATACCTTCCAAATTATAGGTAATATCAAGTCACTAACCGTTAAACAAACATTGGGAACATAAATAATCTCATAATAATTACCACAATGCTACCAATCCAACTTGTGCATTGGCATATATACAAATAGGTTAGTGAACTTTTAACAGTCTGCACCTTACCGGTCCAAACAAGAGAAATTGTTATATTGTGGTGCATTGACCACTTTACATTCAAACTTAAAAAACTAGCCTTATTCTAATACATAATCCTGCCAAGTGAAAGACTGAGAGAATCGAGAGAGAGAGATACCTGCTATTAATTTGTTCACCTTATACAATTAAACAATTATATACCTTTGGGCGCCAACTGTAGATTTAATATGATCACATAACATTGCACAGTCAAAGGAATATTCTGGCTAGCGAAATACGTGGTCATACAGTGAACACCGAAACATTGATGTGTTCACAATTACCTACCTATCAAGGTTGTGCTAACAACGGAACATAAGATTATGCTAAGCAAACCGCGACACAACACTTTATGGCAACTGGTCACATCACCCAGTCCATACAATAGGCCTAACTCTCTCATAGACTAAATTGCTATCTTACCGATTATTCACGGTGATCTCTCAGTACTAATCCCTTCACTTGACAGGACTGCGACCCTTGGCATCAAACACAGGATACCCCTGTGTTTGCACGTTACGTGGCCTACGGGTTAATAATGACGCTTCGTTACCTGGAGCGGCGAACTTCCCTCATCACCGATATCGGCTAAGTAAAGCCTTCCTGTCACACGGATGACCACACCTCAAAGGTTGCCTGCACCCGGATCCATTCCAATCATCAGACCACGGGGCTACTCCAAAGCATCACGTGTCAATATTTATTAGAGATACACGAGAAAAAAGGCTAGCATAAACAGCCAGACCGGATTCAGCTTCGAATGGGACTTATCAGAAACCCATCGGGTTATTTGGGTACAGTCTGTTCCTCCAGAACTCAGTCCCTCTTCCAAATCCTATTCGTATCGTGTCACACACGTTGCGGGTCTTCCCCATGCCGGATCAATGTCACAAACCTTCGAGAAGCTTCCACTACCATAGACTAAATAGAATTCTTGTCTATTGGTTATTTTCCATTTCTTAGGCATTGTTTTGAATAAAATGTGGGAAATTATGTCTGTATGTTTATTTATTTAAATTAACTAATACTCTTGTATATAATTTACATGACATAATTTCTCAAGTGTTACAGAGAACACGCTGACAGCCATGCCAATGCCTGACACAAGATGTCGCTACTTGTTGCGTAATTTATTGATTTTGCAACGTCACAACCTGTTAGCCTGATAGCATATATTATGCTCAGGTACACATTATACAGCCATAATTCAACTACATTAATAACTGCCGTGATGGTTTAAATTAATTCGCCGCGAAAAAATTCAGAATGTAATCCAGACGAGCCTTTTGCCTCGTAGTTCCTTGATATCGGCCACTAACGAGCATTAGGTACGCTGTTCGCAATGCTGAAGCTCGTTAAAAACGATACAGACTCATAGATGAGCCCAGAAGTTCCCATAACATTATTTTACACGTCATAACCCTGAATGATACCATAAGAAGCATAAAGCAAGTTTATCAGATCTCCACAAATGTGCTCCCATTACCATCTGTACTGTACTAACTGGGAAGTAATAAAAACAATGCAAACTACTGCTACCGAGCGAGTTTCTGAAATGATAAGTTGGAATACGTATTTCATGTGTGGTTTCCGCGTGGCTTGCGTGATTAAGGGCATTAGTTAGTGCAGTGACGCAACACGCGTATTTTCGGCGTCAATATTAACGTATTTCGTCCATAACGGCCGTGCTGAAATGTGAGCCGACGCTACCGTCCCCGCCCGAACTTACGCTACTAATTGAGCTATTAACAGCCAACACTTATGCGTAACATACACATAGATATTTAGTTCACAGCTATTTACAAATAGGCCATTTACGAGTTACGTATAAATGACTTTTATTGCACTTCCCGGTGTATTTAAGTTAGCATCTCTGAGAAAATCGCATAACAAACCAGGATGTCATCGTAAAGCAGCATATGGGCTTATACACGTAGCATGCACATCACATTGGTAGGATGGTAGGTATCGTTGTGATTTATCGAGTGTTCTCAGAAGACGTTCTTCTTTTGTCTCTCTAAAGTGAATGGTCGCAGTTACGAGGGTCATTCAATAAATACTTAGCCTACAAAAAGTAAACGAAAATTTTGGAAAAGTGGCAATTTATTTTTCAACATAGTCTCCTTTTAGTTCGATACACTTAGCCCAGCGATGCTCCAACTTTTTTAACCCGTCCGAAAAATAGTTTTTGTCAAACTCTGCAAAATAGGCCTCCGTGGCGGCGATGACCTCCTCATTCGATCCATATCTATTCCCGGCGAGTGATTTTTTCAGATTAGGAAACAGAAAGAAGTCACAAGGGGCCAAATCTGGAGAATACGGTGGATGGGGCAGCAATTCGTAGCGTAATTCGACCAATTTGGCCATGGCAACGGCAGACGTGTGAACCGGTGCGTTGTCGTGGTGAAACAGCACTTTTTTCTTCGCCAGATGGGGTCGTTTTTTCTTTAATTCGGCGTCGAATCGGCCTAATAAATCGGCATAGTAAAGCCCTGTAATTGTTTTACCCTTCTCGAGGTAATCGATGTAGATCACACCTTGTGAATCCCAGAAAACGGTGGCCATAACTTTTCCGGCCGATTTTACAGTTTTCGCCTTCTTTGGAGCACGTTCCCCGGTCTGGATCCATTGTTTTGATTGCTCCTTGGTCTCTGGTGTGTACCAGTGGATCCAGGTTTCATCGACGGTCACAAAACGACGCAAAAACTCCGCTGGATTCATCTTAAACAGCGCCAAACACGTCTCCGATGTGGTCTCACGGTTGCGCTTGTTTTCTGGTGTGAGTAAACGCGGCACCCATCGCGCCGACAGCTTTCTCATGCCGAGTTCCTCGTAAAGAATATGATGCACTGTTCCTTCTGAAATGCTTACAGTCTCAGCTAGCTCCCGAACCTTCAATCGGCGATCTGCCAATACGAGATCATGGATTTTTTTAATGTTTTCCTCCGTAGCAGCTGTTTTCGGTGCACCTGGACGTGGTTCATCAAAAACCGACGTACGGCCACGTGCAAACTCGTTGAACCAATTCTTGACGGTGGCCATCGATGGAGAAGAGTCACCGTACACAGCATCCAAGCGCTCTTTGATTTCGATGCGCGTTTTCCCTTCCAAAAATAGGAATCGAATCACCGAACGATATTGCTCTTTTTCCATTTTTGTAAAACCGATCGACACGTTCGCTTCCATAAGTTGTCAAATTAAAACAAATGAAGGGATTGGAATGAAAATTTGAAAAAAGAATTAAAAAAGAATGTGCTACACTGTGGTAAAACTCTTTTGAAACTACAGCGCCCTCTGGCGATGAGGCTAGGTACTTATTGAATGCACCTCGTAATTATGCGCATCTGTCTTTCGTTCTCGCGAACTGCATACTACGTGGTAATTGGTAATCACTAGTAGGATATCTTCAGGCAATATAATTTAAATCTTACTATCATTCCTTGGTGAATACCGGCTCTAATAATCGGCTCTGTTTTAGTGCGTATCTATCGATCTTTCCTGGATAATGTTGCAAATAGTCCTGCACCCTAATTACGTAACACACTATCTATCACAATCTGAATCATTTTGAAGCCTATTGCTAATCCAATGCTTCATATGTTCGAAAAATTTGTCTGCTCAACAACGTAAATAACGCAATGAATGTTGTTGAACTGTCAAAATGAAACCCATTCCTACTGTTAGTGTGTTACGTAATTACCCCGCAGCTTGACCAAAAGATTTGTAGTTTCGAAGCTGAAGAGTTATTGCTTTAATAAATAAGCATCAACTACCACAGTGCCTGAACTAATATCACCCTGTCTCAAAAGCAAATTGGTAATTGCTCTGTGAAGCTACTATAAGAGCTTGAGTGGATGCTGTTATTCATCTTGTTGAAATTATATTTACCTCTAGTGTTTTCGGAAGCCTCTTCTATTAAATAATTTGTACCAAAACAATATTCCAAAAAGTCCAATTTCCTAATGCGTATCTAGGTCGAATTTAGTAAGTGTTATTTTCCCAACGTTGTTCTAATCACTGAGCTGGTCATCCATGACTGTTGAGGTTGCGATTCTTTTGTTTTCTCATCAGCCAGTCATCGGCAGTTTGCAATTTATTGTCAAGGCCTGCTGCTACAATTACACGGGACAAGGGGATATATTTTTTTATTCCATCGCTTAACTTTGCGTTTATCAGTCACTAAACTCTACCGTCTTTTTCATTGGATCAAGATAAAAAATTGAATAAACCGTTTATTGCCTGCACCGTTTAATTTTCATGACATAAAAAAATTAACTGAAGGTTACCCGTCATGATGAAAGTGAGTGACTAGAGAATCTGGATTTTAGGTTTAAACACATAGGCCACCATGCATAACATTTGTAGAACTAATACAGTTCAGATCGGCTTACGAAATAGGTCACTAGAATTGTTAACATACTTTGTCACGATCCCGAAAGCTGTGAATGAACCCATTAGCAAATACTAGGATCATTTACCTACTTTGAGAAAGCGCGATATTTCCGGATTTATGTCCCTATAAGCACAGTAAAAGCTTCGTCTTTGCCTCCATAACTTGCACGCGACACATTTCCCCTACTCAATCAAATTTACACACAATCGTATTATTATAAATTGATGTGTCGAGATTGAGGTGTCGCAAGAGAGATGTAAATCTGTGTGTCACCTCTACGCAATTATATGTAACATTAGCGGTGAGATGCTATGTTACGTGACACGGTGCAACCATCAACGATGTAACGCAATTTGCTAGCAAAATATTTTGGTACAAACTCGTGCACTCAAAGTGCGATTACCTTTGCTTGTGCAATTCGTTGCAGGAGCTCCAAATGACAATGTTCAGGGCATGCCAGAGTAGAAACCAGTTTCATTCCATTTCCTTGTTTCAATTTCGGATGGGCAATAACCAGATATGGTCTTCGTTTTATACAGTAGGTAGAACGAAATTTTAACGCACGTTAGCTTTAAAGACTCCTTTGAAACAAGGCAATACTGACGTCAGCTATTCACGTTTCCATTTAACCTTTCGCCATTCGCCACGTTTGCTTACACTGACGAAGCGCAGCCAATTTCGAGGTCGCCAGTCATGGACGCCGCATTCTAGACCAAAGAGGATTTATATCTGACACTACGAGGACTTGAGTTCAAAGCACTCAGGCAACGCGACAATTACTTCTAATCTATTACCCTGGCACAAAAATGCCAACTCTTCAAGAAAATTATTCAAATCTTGTTTATCTAAATAACTGTAGAAAATGTTCTATTGTTCCTAAATTAGGCTCGTTTACAATTCAGGCGGTTCTGGCGTGGGCGAGCTGTGATTGTTTACTGAGTGGCTCAACTCCTAAAGGCGCCTTAACGACGGACGCACTTTCTACATGAGTACAAGTTTAAATCATGATATTGATATTATCTGTGACTGTGTTCCTTTCCACAAAACGAATAAGGCATGTAGTGTTCTGCATATAGCAACTGGTTTGAGACTCCTTTTTGCGGAGATAATGCTTTTTTTCATAGCGAGATTGCCACAATGATAAGTCGGCATGAAAAAATTATGAATGATGTGGTGTATTCTCGTGACCTTGAGCTGAAATACGATATGGAGTCAGACGGCACGCAAGTTTTCACCAAACATGTAGTCTGAAGAACAGAAGTTTCGTGTCTTCCAGTCATCAGTGGGTTTCACGACAAATCAAATTTATTGCGTTTCAGAAACTTTACATTATGCCTTTCTACGAATAAAGCTCAGTCTGATAATGGTCTACTTTGGATTGGCTCAAACTGTTTCACATTTATTTTTTGCAATTTTCCTGGTATTGAGAAATATTTATGTAAATACTTTTTGGTCTCAATTGGCAGGACCTTTCTACTTAGTGGGCGTCACCAATGTGGGTGTCTTTCAAAGTAATGGCGACCTCGATTTATGGCTTATTGATAGAACCATAAAACATTATAATATGGTAGGAATGTTGGCTCTTAGACCTTCTACTGTATCCTACTTTAACTACTTTGGCTTTTCCTAAAAGAAAACAACTTTTCTCTTTCAGTGTCATATTATTTACACGTGTAGGTTGCCAAAAAATGTGCTATCATACTATTAAAGCCACTGCTTGGGCAACTTTTCAGACTTAATCCCAAAAAAATAAGCCTTGTGTCAAACTTTGTTCCAGAAATAATTCAAGCCTCTGACGGCTACATTACCTTTCACTCAACTGCGAATCCCTACTCAGACGCCAAGTTATTATCTGGAACCCAACAATATTAAGTTGTGCATATCACACAAAATATCAAAAACATATCGGTGTTTATGACATTGGCTACAAGGAAAACCTGTACTCAACTATTTCTCTTTTCAACACGTACGAACTACCGATAAGCAGATATACACCAGTTGTAACACATTCTAGGTATTCCAACATATCAATCACGTAGGTAATAATGCGTAGCATAATCAGCCTATAATGTTCCCACTGCTGGGACACAGGCCTTTCTGTGAGAGGGAGTAGGCCATAATCCACCAGGCGGGCCCAGTGAGGGTTGGTGGATGTCACAAGTCTTCATTATTTTTTTTGTTCTGGTACATGTCGGTTTTCTCACGATGTTTTCCTTCACCGTTTTGAGAGCAGTGATGATGAAGTAATTTATACAAAGTAAAGTGCCTGTCTGGGTTCGAACCTACGACCTACAACTCGTAAGTCGCGGCCGTTTCTACTGTGCCACTAGTGCTCTAACGTCAGAAATGCTTAATTAAATACCAATCTTCGATATACCTAACGTGTTGATAAGTGTGATAGCCTTGGTACAATCTGAAGTTTCTGAATATAGAAACATGAACTCGAATAAATCAAACACGTAAATAACGCTGCATCGACATAAATCGGAATAATCCCGACGGACGGACGTCATGCATTAGTTTGTCGAACACATATCGAATATACATAAATCATGCATTGTTTGGAATGGAGTTACTATCTTCAAAGGAAGTGACACTAGATCAACAGCTAAGGCAATCTGGGATCGAAAATCAATAGGGTATTCCAAACCTTTTGAACTATTTTGCAAACGAAACTATCGCAAGCATTTTCAGCTTAGTTGCAATTTCCCAACGAAGCCAAGTTCTAAACTGAACCAGTGACCAACATAATACTTCTGAACCTTTAAACATATACGAAACCAATAAACACATTTTAATCCATCTTCAATTGCTCAAACCATGATTAGTATTAATAGTGGCTCTTGACAATTGATTTAAAACACTCTTCCTACGATCTGTCGGCTCTCAAGAGGCTGTAAGATTGATGTTCATTTGCAGCTCGCTTGATTTGAAAGTTTATCTGACATGAATAGATTCGAGTTGTTTTGTTGTGTGTCTGTCGGCTGGAGGAGCAGGTATGTGCGGAACGTCGCCCGCTCGGTTATAATTAGCAGTCTTTTAACACTCTAGCACTTTCTACGGCAGTCTTCCTGGAATATTGTCCAGTTGACAGGCGATGGTGGGGATATTTTCACACCTTTTTGTCATATGAATCAGCTTTACTTAATATACAAGCTCTGTTAAACATGGTGGCTGTAGTTAACGAACGATGAGGAATTAACACCATAATTATTAATAACTATTTTAGTCGCCATTTCAACACTAACCGTAAGTTTGATAACGTAATCGCAGGACATGCATGAAAATGCATGCTTTTGGGTTGCAAACCAATTGGTATTCACTGCACCAAATAATTGCAATTTAGGATCCTATCGAACGCTACCCCCAGAGCATTGCACGAATTTTTCGACATTTGCAAGAGATCTCGTTATAAAGATATCATCCGGGACACTTACTATTACTTCTTCAGTAAATGTCCAGTAAAGATCATTTATCTTGAGCTGCTCACACTAAAACACTTTGTTAGTTCCAAGAAGTTGGCTATCACATATACACATTAGTTCTTAACTGTGCGTGCTAATCAACAACCAATCACGAAATAAAGTGGTGTGAAAAAGTATGTTGACACAGTCCATTCAACTTCAATTTGTTTAGTTTACTTTTGATTTTAGTTGTTAACGTTTGTCAAGGTTATTGCGATTGAAGTTCATGTTGAGGACACGAAAAGATTGAATTTGCAAGATGTATAAAAGTTGTTGAATGATTTTGTATAGAAGAATTTCGAAATGTTACCTGAACTTACACTTGGTTATTCATGAATACAAGACCTAGACTAATGAAATTCAGACTGCTGTAGTCTGCACTGAATTTACAAACAACTGCTGAAATATACCAGTTCACAGACATTAATTAACCCATAGAAATAATGATCTTAGCTAGGGAATTGGCGTTCCAAATATTGACAAAGATCCAACTGTTCTGGGTTCGAAATATAATCTTATCAGAATACCCCGGGGTGCAGAATGCTGTCTGTACCTAACTCAGCAAGCTGATTTATAATTCCAGCAGCAGCTAAGATTGCATATCTTATTCCTGAGTAAGGAAACAAGAATTCTCTCCAACTTTTGGCCATTTGTTACTTAAAAATAGAAAGCCTTCTATTGTTTCTATGTGGGAAAAACTACGCGAAGACTTGCTTATCGCTTTCGCTACAGCCGATAAGTTTTAACGGGTGAGATTGACAACGTAACAACGTTGTCAATATGCGTGTTTAATTCGATCAAACACTTTCCATTTAACTAATTGAATAGGTTCGCGTGAAATTATCGACTTGTTGATAAGATAGACCCCAGATAACAAGAAGTTTTGTTATCAAAACCAAAGTTTTGCAAATTAAACCAACATAACTGAATGGACAAAGTTTAGCTGAAGCTCAGTTAAGTAGCGATAGCCTGCCGAAATAAGAAAACACTGAATAATTAAAAAGCAATTATTTATTCAGGAAACTTTATTAATAGTATCGAAACTTTTCAGACTGTTCGGAGTTGAACGTAGGTAAATGTTAGTTCAATAGTCATAACTTTTCTAACGAGTATTTAATTAATCCGACTGTTCGTATGATTTTGGGTGCATGTATTTGGGTCATTAGTCCCGTCATATGGCGGATAGTTCGATCAACAACCGAAACGTTTCCTTGATGGCAGGAAGATGCGTATGCCATAAACACGTACGAGTATATCCGCACTGGTTAATTGCCCCACAATCTGCGCCCGCGCTGATTGCGCATCAAATTGCTCCAGTGAAAGCCACGAGTGATACATTTAGTGATGACTCGCTCTTAAAAACCACTGTGGGAATATTTGAATATCATTCGAACGTATTTTTTGGAACTTGTTCACATTGTCCGAGCATATAACATACTCTCATCAAGACAATACTGCCTAGTTTTATAACTGGCAAATAGAAAAGTTTAATTACATACGTTATTGTTTTATTATTAATTAACGGTTGCGGATGTAATGCTGAAACTATTTATTAATATCCAATGTAACGAAGAGATTTAATCTCGGCTAGAGTTATAGATAGAGCACTACGTAATTGGGTGTAACACGATTCATATGCGGAACAAGATATTTTTTATTGTGAACTTTCACCTGCACAATGGGAACTGTGTAACAAAGCATATAATAGGTAAAAATAGATTTTTTTATCCCACGTGAGACTTATCAACTAACTGTCTGTACAATTTGTACGTGTTTACGTGCCCACGTAATATCGCAGAAGTAGATATCTATGGGAATTCGTGTATTGTATTTGATTATGTATGAAAAAAAACTTACCTATTGACTATTAGCAATCGCAATTACTTTTTACGTTATCTTTGTTGGAAGAAAAACATCAGTTGCATGCTCTACTAGCTCATTTACGACATTGCCTTGTTCAACCACCTAGGTAAGTACCTATATGCTCATTGTTTCGATATAAATACAAGTAACGCGTTATTTTGGTGTCACGGACTGAGCTGCGTGCAACGCGCTGACCTCTCAATGCGGTGTACGCAGGCTCCGCCGCAGACCTCAAATCTGGGTCATTCGACCGCCGGCGCCACCCGAAAATGACACTCAAAATCTCAATTCTCGAACGTTGCTTTGGAGACGCAGCCAAGTATGCGTAAAATTGATAAAATGTAATCATTTCCCAACATTTCTGTTTCCATTCCTCCTGTTTCCGGGTTCTGAGGTCTATTCTTAGTTTCCCCGGAATGGCGCAAACTCCGGGTAAACTTTGCCGTAATGTGCGAATATAGGTCTCTAGTTTTACACCCTATACGTTCAGTCACGTTCCGTTGCGTTACAAGTTAGATCACATGAGATCTATATGATTGTGTGTGTATTATACTGTAGGCTAATATCATATTGCATTTGCATCGAATGTGGCGCGAATTCGTCACAATCTCACAATGCGTCCATTTACTTGCGCTAACGCCTTAGCAATTTCCTGTCATGTGCCACGTGTTCCTCGGCGTCAGTTACTCACTATCCTTATTCATTTTATATTTTTGTTTCTGTCTGTTTTATGTTTTCTTCTTCCAAATCAAGCTTAACTAAAGCTTTAAAATTATTCATTGTTGGAATATATGTTTCTTTTTACGGTTCCGTACGGGACCAACGGAACCCTATTACTAAACCTCCGCTGTCCGTCCGTCCGCCTGTCCGTCCATGTGTCAATCCATCAGCGGGCTGTATTTCATGAACCATAATAGGCAGACAGTTGAAATTTTCACAGAGTGTGTATTTCTCTTCGATCAATGATTGTATTGCTATTATTGATCGAAGGTATTTCTATTGCCGCTATAACAGCAGATAATAAAAATTAAATAATGTTAAAAATTAAAGGGGTCCCCATAAAATAAACGAGTTTAAAAATTATTTTGAATATTGTACTGTGATATGGAACCCTTCGTGGGCCGGTTTTTTAGAACAGTAGTAGTATACAATCACTGCACTAGTCTGAAATCTAAAATCATTGAAAAATACTACTAATTGCGACCTGCGGGGCTATTAGTTTTTTAAGAGCCTATCCGACGCGCCGATCGCTAACCGAAGTTTTTACCCCTGGAATGTTTTTATTTAATACATTTTAATTTAACAAACGTAACATGAAAGTTCGTTGAAAGCTTGTATAAGATCAGGTTTGGCACTTTCCAATATAGTTTCTGTAACAAAAGGAAACCAGAACAAGCTTTACGAAAGATCACGATTGGTTCCTGTCGCAAGGCGCAATTCACTGCAATTAAGTAATTTAAGAATTTCTTTTGCAAAATTGCCACCAATTGTAGATTCTACACGAAGAGTATAGAACATCGTGTTTGTAATAACAATTTAATATTAAAAGGAAACAAAATAAATGGCCAAGTTTATCAGTGTACATGTGGACCGACGTTCAATCTAGATACGCCAGTCAAACGTCCGGGTAAAATTAGCTTAGAGCTTGAGCTTATTTCTTTTCGCGGTCCCCTATCGGTTTAAACCGATAATTCTATGGGAGCTTGATAACGTATCAGTATTGTATAATTCATTCTTTAATTTCATACGGGTCATATCAACCATCTGCGGTCCAATTTGGAAAATTTTGGAGAAGTTGCTAAAGATCTTCCAAAAAATTCGCTTTTGTTCTTATTTTCGTTCAGTATTTTTTACTCAGCCTATAAATATGTGTTTGATTAAACATCGTCATCTAAGTCCGTGGTTGCAGTCTAATTCACTTTTGGTTGCATCGCTAGTTCAGCAGTAACCATGCAGTCACGTTCACCCTCGCGTCTGCGCTGGACGCGTGCGTTGTGCTTGTTGTTCTTACTTCAACTAATGTTTATAGTTTTTTCCACTGTTCACTTCATGTTCTAAAGGACTTGATCAGGTCGTTTTTGTGACTTTATTTATGAAGTGCTAACCGGATTTTGGACTTAACATTCGTTGTTTTCTTTTTTGATGTCATGTAAGTACTTATGGTTTATTTATGTTTTCAGCGTTCTTATTGCTCGTCTTTGCGTTTGGCTTTTGCGGATATGGATTTATTTTCCTTGTATTTGTAGGTATTATTTGTTTGATGAATACTGAATATGGCTCGTGTATACATAATATAATAGGTTTGTAATGTCTAATAGCTGACATAGCCAGCGCAAGTCGACGTGCGGCGCTCGTTTTGAGACCGGTTCGAAAGTGAGTGTTTTGTTGACGAAACCGGATCGGTAAATAATTACAAACATAATAGAAGCATGCATCTGCTGCACAATGTTTTCCTACACATCGATAAACATGTAAAATTAATGTTTATCCAATATGACAACAATGGACGCATCATTAAAAACACTTTTCAATTCATTCCAATCAAAGAATTCATTGCAGGGAAATAAGATGAGATACAGAGATATCTTCAGATAATCTTTGACAATGTGTAAAGATATCGCAGTATTCTGAATTATCTATATCTTTAATCTCAATTCTAAAGTCTTCTGACTCACTTTAGAATATCCAATTCTGAGCATTTTACTTGTTAAGAAACTCCCGTTTATTTGGCACCTCGAAAGACATCTTTTTAAACCTTTAGTCAGAATATCTTCAGGTAAAAAATTATAGACTTTATTTTTGCAGCACGTAAGAAGTTCGTAAATGAATAAACTCAACATTGGCGATCGGGCGTCGAACCCGTTAGATCGTTTTTAGAGCGACGACCTTGTAAGACTTAGCTTTGATTAAGAGTTAAGATCTAAGGGACTTGTTTTCCTTCCACAGTAAACCTAACATCAACAAAACTTTATTTAGTCTTTCAGCAGTTTATTTTTGCACTTAAATTTATAACTGAGCCAGAATTATTTTTCGATAAAACCAATGTGTCCATCTTTAGAGTAATCATCTAACACTTTATGAAATGTACGTTCCAAAAGCCATATTGAGTGATGACGCCATTCTCTTTGCGTCCCGCGAGTCTAGATTTAGATCCGTAATTTTTTTTGGTAGGTAAGTACGCGGCGTATTGTTAACATTTTAATTGGATATAAGTCAGTAAAAACTTCTCGCTATTCGAAAGAGCCGTTTGGTTTTGAATTTATAATGCATCACATTTTGTAACAGTCATAGATCGGGAGATCGGTGCAAAAAATTCCTCGTTTGTTACCATCGTGGGTTTCCGCAAGCTTTTTCCTCACAATTTCCCGTAGCGAAGTGTTCTCGCCGTTCTGTGGCCTATTTTCCATTGAAGTGGTGTCGCGTCTAGGGTAACACAGACGACGCCGGAGAGTCTGAAGCTTGTTCTACACTTACGAGCCTCGTCAGCAGCCACACTTCACTCAATGTCATATTTTTAAATGTCACGACGCGAATTATCTTCTTAAGATTCTTGAGCTTTAAAGCCTTGTCACAAGACTTAATTTTTCAACATCATTCTAAATCTAGGGAGAAAGCTGCCGAAAGTTTTCTCTCTTTAAATGTTGTGTATGTAGGTATTTAAGAACTGTCTTCTTAGCATGTCGATCGCAAACTTAACTGAGCCAGCCCAAGTTTGAGAACTGTGTAACTCAATGCATTTAATTACACAAAGCACTCCTCGTCTTCTCCACGGTTAGCTTAGTTTGATGATAATTTATTGGGACCTGAATAATACATAAGTTATACCATTATTCTTTTGTCCGTCTGGCTCATTGTCTGAACTTAGTCTATGAGAGTTGCTGCAATATTCATTATAATAATGAACGTTGCCTCCGTTTATACTTCCTTGGTATACCTACAAAACATTTTTTTGCATCATCTACTAAGTGCTTGTTTGAAGAATAGTGTATCGGTTTCCTACTTGCTTTGGAGTGGTGCCAACTATCCGATGATGTCAGATAGGCTCTATATTTTTACAATACATCAATATTATTTTTATTTCAACTAAAGTTTCAAAGTCAGGTCGAAGGCAACGTTGTTTGTATTCAAGCGTGTATTTCTGTGCAGCATCATGTTTTCCAGACGTACGGATTTGTTTATCGTCTAGTAATGGGAGTCGGATCGTAAAACGATAGCGGATACTGTCGAACTTTGGGCGTGTGTCTGTATACTTTGTGTGGTATACGTCTGCTTTATGGATTGCAGTATTTTTATCTCACGAAGCGATGCGCGCTTTACTTGTGGTTACCAAGTGTACAAACACGCTGTGAATGTGTGTGTAAGCGCAGGAGCTTATACACGTGTCCCGATACAATGGCGAAGTCGGAGTCGGAAGTCGTGTGCGTGTGTGTGCTGTGCTGCCGCTACTCGTCTTCAAGCACACAATCATTGCATGTTTGTTCACTTGGTAACCACAAGTAAAGCACGCGTCACTTCGTTAGATAAAAATACTATAGCAGTATTTTTAGTTTCTTCCTTCGTTTATTTGACTACTAACATATATTATATGACACCATGTCACATATTAGGTACGCCAATTTATCGTTCGCGCGACACACTCAGATTCGCCGTCGCGACTGTGTAAGCTTTTTGCAAAAAGTTGTATTATCTCAATAGGTTATTGTGACGCGACCTTTTATGTCGAACCTCATGGGAACATCCATTTTAGGTAACCTTTATTCCATAACAAAAGCACAGGTCGGCATTCATGGATGATATTTATGAGTCAACTAAGTTTATTGTCGGGTGGTGGCTCCGATGTATAAAGACATAGCCAGTTAGTAGTAGGAGTTAAATGGACCACGACGCTAATCCAATTTGGCCATTATCAATTGTTTTTCGTTTGTTGCATTATAATGTGAGTGATAAAGACGTTTACAGCAGGCCAATTGAATCGTTTCCCCGTCGGCCCCACTTTCCCGGATGTAGTCGACTATTTTGCGCCTTTGGCACTTCTATTGTATTCAGTCCTCGTAACCGCCAATCACTATGATCATTTGTGATGTAACATTTAACGAGCTAAGGTGACTGATGGCAATTTAGAGTAAATAATCTTCGTGCCTAACTTAAATTTTGTGTAGAGCAAAAAAGAATTTACAGTATTGCACATGGACGATCAGTAATAACGGGACATTACTCGATAATCATCGCTTAAACATTCGGTGTAAAGAAATCAGCGAAAAAAACAATTATGTAAGCGAAAGCGGTATGTTGCAATCGTCTGAACCCTGCAGAAAGAAAAAGATATAAGAACCGTTGATCAGTATGCAGACTTGGTCGTGGTACAATGCAAAACAAAGGAGCAACGAACTTGGAGGAAGCCCCAGTCCTTGCCATAAACGGTTCTCTAGCGCCTTTTTCGAACGGCGCCGGGGAGTATTCATGTGTCAGATATTCTATTTCGGGAATTGATTGCTGAAGGAACTGTTACATCATTACTATTAACGACGATCTAGTCAAGTAGTAGACAGCCAAATTAAGTTTCATTCATAGATAGCCCAGTTAAAACTTCATAGCATTCTGTATTCAATCTGGAATAGGCCACTTAAATGTACGCCAAAAGCTTGCATAGCTAGATGATATAGATGGGCAGAAATTAAGCAAACATCTAATAAATTCCAACCACTATCTCGGACTATTTGCTCTGCTTAGCTTGATAAATGGAACTATATTTCTCGGCGTTCATGTTAAGCATTAGCCTGCATTTGTAGCGTAGTATAGGGTCTTCTATAACTAACCCTATATTATGTAGCTTAGGGATTTTACAAATTACCTTTTATAATGGTGTAATAAAATAAAACTTGGGTCTTCGGTCTACGGTCGTCTTATTCATGTTTAAGCTAGGGTAACGGGTCACGCGTGTGTTATGCATAAAATTACACTTATGATCCCGTATAGTGTAGAAATTTTTGGTTTAAAATATAGAAGTTCAACTGGTTAAGACTTAGTCAAAGTATCGTAGTATACTAGTTGAGAAATTGTGGCCGAAAATCCTAATAGACCGGAGGGAGTTGAGAATCCTGCACGATTGTACATATCTTCGTCGTGAGGCAGAAATGTGACGGTGACTTGTCTTTGCAAGATTGAAAGTCAGCGTAATCCTCTTCATCTGCCAACTATTCCGCCTGACGAAGAAAATCCCGTTTCCCTTAACTCCTACGTCTAAACCCACTCCTACGTCTAAACCCAAAAAGGGTTTCTGCTTTCTCAAATATTTGTACTCTTAATAGCGTTCCCTTCCGACAAGACTGCCGGTTTTCTCGTTAATGTTTTATGCGGGGTCTCACGTGTGATGCCCTGGTTGTGTACAAAAAACACGTGCTCTTGACACAGCTGCTGTCCATCTATTTTTGTGGCGATAAATGAGTTTTTTCCCTCCATGTGTTTATTAATTATGTTGGAAAGCGTAGTTATCGGTTGCGTTGCGTGGCTTAATTTTGGCTAATTTTGGTGGATTATTTTTTATGGGCTTTGATACAACAGGGAACTTGCTGGATTTGTTTCATAAAGTTGTTTTAAGTAAATCTCATTATTCCTAGGAAGAAATCTTCACAGTGAAGAAACTTTACGGCAAATAACTCAAAAGCGTAATGGATTATTATAAATTTGTTTGTGTTAGTTGCGTGTTTAGACACTACAACAATTTCTTCATTTTTATCGTTTCTATATCAAATACTTGCACAAGATCCAGCGTAGTAATTTATATTAGAAATTCTGTTGCATTGGATTTGTTTTCTTGGAAATATGTGGAAAGTTAGCAATTAGCTCGAACATAAAAGTATAGTTTAAAGAAAATATTTCTAAAAGTTGCCTGTCTGCATGCATTGCAAACTTAATAGCACTTGATCAGTTAGCTAATAAATTAATAACTTGTCCCTTCTCATTATATTTTTAAAGACTCCTCAAATAGCGATCATCAAGTTATTGTGCAATCCTTAGATCTAATTGTAAATCATTTTTAGTAGCTCCGGCAATCATTATTTCAAATAAAACGAAACATTCAAGCGTTTGTTGATTACAAATGTATATTTTATGAACATTATTATTTATTGTAGCAATTTGAATTTCCTGTTATTGAACAACTACGTCATCGTTGTATATTTAACTCATTAACGTTTAATGATTAGAGTGACGGTTATTGAACGGTTCATTCAGGTGCAGGAGTAAGCCATTGACTGCCACGACTTTCTATACTGGCGTTACTATCCCTTTGCTAGATCGATTGTGTCTTTAAAAAGCTTCTTGTAAATACAACATTTAAATTCCTCAACCAATTTTCTGCAGTGTCTCTGGCGTCACATTTCTTGAATGATATAGTATATTTAAATTTTTGTAACAATATCAGCCATAAGTATGTTCACTGGGGTTATCCTCCAGACAAATGTCTTGGCAATATCTCTCTTAAACTCAAAACAAAATGGTACAAAATTATCTGAAGTTTAACTAAATGCATCTGGATTCTGAATCCGAATTTGTACACAAACAGTTTTTAAAGCTGATAGTAAACAATTACATGCACGTGGTGATTTACGCTCTCTCTGCGTATAATATCTGCTAAGTGTCCATAATGAATAGATATTCGCGTGTGGTCGGACTCAGTACCGGCTGCTGGTTGGCCCGGCGCTAACGGAAGTCGGTTATTTAGCGAATCATGCGCATTAGGGTGCTTGTGTACTGTTGTAGCGTAGCGTTGTATACATAGTGATTTATAAAGTGAAACGTCTAGGTTGCCTTTGTGTGTTTCTGTTTTAGTTAAGATAATACTAGTGATAATATTCGTTCTCCAAGCCTACAACTAATTAGAAAATGACCCAAACCTAGTTAGGCTGAGCGGATAATGGATAAGGGGATAATAATAGCAGAAGGAAAGAGGAAAACACACTCTGTTACCATCCACGTTTCAAGCGAGATGATTGTGAAAGCATTCCAGTGATTTCGTTCTGGCGTTTAATCGCTGAAGCAGATGCTCTATACAGCCATCTTTAACGTTATATTACACTCTAATCTGTATGGAGCTTTATAGTATCGCACCGAGTGTATTTATGTACCACGGCTTGGGAGACCGGCCTTCAACCGACCGTCACTGGCCAAAGACGATTATACCATTACCGGCAACTTTACCATCTAACATCTACCCCTGTTATCTTTATAATAGTCCTCAACTACCAGGTATGAAATGATCTGGTTATTACGTTTTTCCCTTATGGGTCTAGTTTACGTGTTTGAGTTGACTTTGCTTTGATAGCTGACAGTTGGTGAATCTGTATTAATGTTGATAGGGGTGCTAAACATGGAAGTTGACATGCCATTTACTGATTTTTGCTACGTATTTGTAAATGTTTAGATTTTCTTATAAATTAACACAACACACGACAAATTATAATGGGCTTAATTAATCAGGCATATTAAAACATCGCATGGAGTAAATAAATGACTCGCTGCTCAATGAACTCAAGCTCAAAATTTTCACGGCTGCCATGCCTCTAATATATTAAGCCCATTCAACGTTATGGCAAATGGCTAGTTGAAATATTAAAGTCAGTTGTAAATCATCTCATAACACGACGCTTTTCAATATAGAGTGGCATGCGGAAGTGCAGCCACATCCAACATGCAAGAGCATCGCCTTTTTTAAGTCCAGTCCAAACATGCCGAAATGAAATATCGGTGGAACACTAATCCGCGTCATATCCGACGTTCCATAATGTTCATATTTTATTAGTTCCCGGACTTGCTTGTCCTACTAAAATGTAGGGACAGCGCCAAGATGAAGCTGTAAGTCTTTATAAGCACTTTATCCAAGAATGTCGAACATGTGGGTACACTCAATGCTCTTTTTCCTTTTACAGCGCAAATTCCAATAGGTGACCATTAAAATCGTTTGAGGCATCGTAATCGTAAAGTAATAATAAAACGTGTTGAGTGTAAAATTGCAAGAGTGCACAAAATGCCAACGGATCGTAAAGCTATGCCTAGGAGCAACAGCAACCAGTCTTTCTCAGCTGACTACTACAAATTGTACGGACTAGTAAATAGTGGCTTTGCCTTTCATACCTGAGAGAACATAATACAGAAAAGTAGAGGAATTAAATGAATTTTACCGGTATTAAAGTTTTTGAAAATGCAGTTAGGAAAGTAAAACTTCTGACGGCAATGCGGACTTTTTACATCTGCAAAATTAGTATAATTACATCGAGGAGTTTTCTTGTTCGCATCTCGCAGACGGCTCATAGATATATTTTAACATACAAGTGTCCCATCTTCAGGATTGGAACGCTAGGCACGGACGAGACGGGAGATATAATTAGATCCACCCGTTCCTGTAAATCCTTCTCCTTTTGGAACGAACGTTTTGCTTATTAAAGTAAAATGTTCATTCAGTACTCGTGAAGAAATAAAGTGCTTAGAAATTACTTCGTTCTGCTACATTTCACATCAATTAAACTAACATAGCCAATTATATTTCTTTACATTTTCGGTCATTATGTTAACGCGTTCTTACGTATTCATTCTTGTTCATTGGACAGGCATTTCGTTTTGAAATTCTGTTTAACTTTCATTGTAACGCTATTTAATTAGTCTGCCGGAGGCAAATCAACTATTTTTCATAAGACCCTGCAGTTTGAGAGGACTTTCAAGCTGTATTGGGCAGTTTCAAAGTCAAGGGCTTAGGGCAATTTCAATGGAATTGTTTGAAGTTACAACATTTATACGTATAAAATACAAAGTCGAATACTTAAGACTTCTTCACGCAAGGTTCCTGACGTCGTCTAGAGCCCTCGAGGTTACTAAGCGCCTAGAGAAAGGGTGGTCACGTGGTTACGTAACCATTCCTCGTCTTAATTAGTCATCTTTTTGTTACAACAGAAGAAAATGTCTTATTTAATTTGAGCTGGTGACATTTAAGGTCAATGCACATAACGTAAAAAAAAAAATGTCACAATCATCCTTACAGCTTGACGTTAGATAGCTGGCTTGAAAGGTCGCCTTAGTAATAGTGTTTATATTGGAATTTTGTTCCAAACTTGTCTGGAATGCTGGAAAAATATGGTGGCAAGAGCCGATAGGAATAATTTAGGTCACTATTGCTATGTTTGGCATGCTAACATTAACAAGCGCTCACTGGGCCGTGACTGTTTTACTCATAGAAGCTCATGCATTCAAAAAATTCATCCAATATTCTTAACAACAACAAACTTTCAACTTGAAAAATAAGTTGTAACCTCGGATCTCAGCAACCTAGTTCGGAAAGGTTGCGCATGTACCCCTCATTCTTTTTCCCTTAAGATGTTTGTGAACTAAAGAAGTAACAGTTAACGCATGTGGAAGCACGCAATCGTACAAGAATACCGTTGTCTATAAATTTTAAGTGCATAAAGTAATTTTCCTTTATCGCCGCACACCATGGCATTCCCGTGTGAAGTGACCAACAATCTGGCGTATGAATCAATAGACGATTGAACTCGATACCCGTGAAGCTCGGTTCCGCGCCGTGCCTGAGGATCTGATTGCAGGCGATGCCCAGGTCACTTCACACAATGACACGGATGCAGGCCTACAACTGGACCGAAGTCTGAATGTCGCGTGGTGCTTGTATCGAGTTCGTTTGCGAATCGACGCACTCGTTCCGCTCGCATGGAGACAAGCGGTGACTCACTGGGGATTTGTTCTGTAACGAATGGCATTACAGTGCCTACGAGTTAATGTCTATTGAAAACTTAATATGAAACCAGACACAATATTCGAAGTCCATGATTTAGCTATATTGCTGGCAAAGTCTGAAATCCTCAACTTTTTGAGCGATTTAACAAAATGTATGAAAGAAAAACGGTCTCATTGTCTGGAAGACAGACATTGGTACATAAGATAGATTTATTAGTCTGGACTGGAATAAGATAAAATCATTTCACAAACAACATTAAAATATTAAATTACAGCTTAGATACTTACATTGAACCCCTCCATAGAGGTCAATGCGTTCATAAGACTTACGAGCATGCCAAATAAGGTCACCTTTGATGCAAGTTAATTATAAAATATACTCTATGTTGATATAAATTATGTATATAACACCATTCTTGGTAGATGGAGTGTCAGTGTAAAAATTCTTAGTATTTAAAATACAAAACGTTCTATTAACACAGATGTTCACCGTTATATAAGGTGGGGCTGTTAATGAGCTTTTGTAATAACTGCTATCAAATTCGTCTCTTTTGCATCATGTTTAAGAATGTTAAGATGTTCTTGTGCATCCGCGGTTGTTTTTCCATAGTCCTAATTTTAGTCCTGGGAATCTAGCTTGTAAGGTTCTTATGATGAGGTCGTGACACGTTGTAAATCATGTAAGGGTTTCACCAATGAAACTGAACACGATTTGTATCAGATCAGTACATCTAAACTGAGATCAAGAGCTGTCAGTGTCAGTGCCATTTGTGAAATCAACCCTTAGTCATAAACCGGTCTTCAGAGATTCTGTTCTGTAGTAGCAGAATCTATTATAGCGCATCATCAATTAGTTTTAGCAGTGAAGCTTTTGACAGCGATGCGATGAATTTCATTTGCATCTAAAATATATTGCAGCTATGAATATATTGCATTTATTGATCAAATATATTTTTCGACGCTTTGGCTCAAAATTTACTTAATACCAATTTAGAAATACCGTTTTTGATTGCACTATAAAATATCTCTCATCGGCACCTGACCTTATTTTGGGTCCGGTTTAACACCTCACGTGCAAGCAAGGTCGTACTGGATGATCACGAGTAGTCTGCCATCTATGGCACTCGTCTCACCAGTTGAGAATCAAAACGCATACATACGCCATATGGCCGGCACACCGGTCAAGGGCATCGATCACTCCCAGCAAACACTTGAGAACTTCAAAGAAAATTATCAGCTTTGATAAATAGCGTTTCGTGTAAACGCTATGACCCAGATTGCCAATAAAACTGCCAATGAAACTGCGTTAAGTGGCGTACTGAGCGTTTATTCTTGTATCATTAAGCAGTTACGTATTTTACTCCATATTTACTTCATTAGGGTCTTTTATGAGGTTTTTAAATTTGAAGGTAACTTTACGACATTGCGTCACAATTTCACGGGCACAAAATGTTTGAGAAATGTTATGATTTTCCAATCACGTTCACTGGTGATTGGAAAGCAATTCGCTATTGATTACAAATCGACACAGCTGCCTTCTCACACCGGCGATTTGATTTCCCGCTCATTAATGAGATCAATAAGCTCAACGGTAGGCAAAATCGAAATTCAATCGTTTCATGGCGATCCCTTGATGGTTGCGATAGGCAAGGAAAATTCAATCACCGGCTAACGTTATTTGCGTAGGTTCTACTGGACAGGATATTGCTGTCTGAACAACTTAATGGACCTGTTTTAACACAAATTTTAGTTAACAGCTCTATACTAGTTCAAATGAAAACCTGTAGTTAGTCGATTGGATTTACGTGGGGAGTCCGTACCAAAAAATATAGTTACGTTTATCGAAATGGTTTATTAATATTTTTGCTTCTTAGTTTTCTGTCTTATTTTATTGAAGCGTGAATCAGACTTGACTAAAACGCTGCACGTTGTCTTGTCAATTAGGTATAACCTCAAAGTAAGATTCACACATTATGGAAAACTGTCTAACTTTCTAAAAGCCTCTTAAGCTTATTTAGACATTCAAACGATTTACTGTGTGTATGTATTAGTATAGTCTCAGTTATAATGTGTCGTATTCCCACAGTCGGGGATTTATTTAGCATAATGCTTCTGTTCGTATCTATCTACAAGTATAAATTAATGCCTCACTTTCATCGTATATACGTTTATGCGTCCGTGATAAATGACAGACACGCACACAACATGAAGATTCATATTTTATCTGAAAAATCAGTTTTAGGACAGTTTTTGAGATTGACTCCTAGGACGACAGCTTCTGCAGATGTTCCAGCTTCTCGTACAAAAAGAAGACCATCATTTAAAATGCTAATCTGCATTACCCAAATGTAATCTCCATGTAATAATGAATGTAAACGTTAACAGAACAAAGTATTTTAGATCGTTTTATGCAACTCGTTTACATAATCATGAATTTTATTTGTTTCAAGATTATCATGTAAATGTTTGCAAACATTACATGCAAATAAAGCTAGCGGCAAATCTGTTGTTGCATCTGAAGAGATCGCTCTGCGTATCCGATCAATCCTTGCTCATTGTGCTGCACGCTGCACGCAATTGAATCGTCCATGCACAACAGATTGCCAATTTAAGATCATTATGACTTCAATAGAATTACACCTTACGCAATGGCTTGGACAAGGTTAGAGTCCAACAAGTTTTCTGGAGATAAAAATTCTTCAGAAGTTAGTGAAATGTCAAATGAGGCCCCATTCATTCCTGACTCTGAAACTTTCCGTACTAGTTTTTGAGCGCTTTCGACAACCTCTTTAACTTAATATTCATCATGACATTAAAATGTCACAAAAGTTAATCGCTTCCCTTGAAACGTTGCTTGGAAAGCTGCACGGTTTTATCAACATCGATTAATATGGGATTCAAGCATCGTCTACTTCGGCATTCCTTGCTATCTTGATGCGAATACTTGTTTTTATTTCGATGCCCACAGGCTGATAATCTAGTGTGGGGCGTGCACCTATAATGATGCAATGTTATGTCTGCCTTCTGCTTGTTTAAAAATGTTAACAGAGAAAGGCACATGTGTATTGTTGGGTTTTTAACATCGGCTCCATGTGGTGACGCGCCGCGCCCCTCCGGTCGTCGGCATTGCTCGCCCGGTTATTTGGTAGTTCCATTCGCGCCCGTCTCGCATATTGACGCGTTTACGATAAGATTTTCCTCCGAACTTGCTTTCAGTTTACTACTTGAAACTTTACTGTGGGATTGTGCAGTTGTTTGTTTGTTTGAATCCATTTGGCTTGATAGCTTAGCTGATAGTCTGGACTAGACTGTCTCTGTTCTATAAACTTTCAGGTAAGTTGTGGCTCAACTTTGTTTTCCTCACTTAATATTATTTCTAAATTAATTTAATTGATAAAAGCTACCTCGGTAGCAATGATATTAATTTTACATTCATAAAGTTACCTGTTCGCAAGTGGACCTCAGTAATGTTATAAAATTGGATTTTCTTTTTTAATGAAACTTGTAAACGATGACATCGAAATTGGTGTTATCAGATAAAATGCGTTTATCAATGTCGGACCATTTAATTTGAATAGATATATATTCATAAGTTTCAAGGTCACCCAATATGACATTTCCACATGCATTAAGTATAGGATGAGTAAATTATTTCTGGTCCAAAGTTGTCGACATCTGATACCATTTACCTGCTGTTCACACAAGTCTTAACAAAAAGAATATATTTTACATTTGAATATACGTATATTTTTTTTATTATTCTTCAATTTTGTTGCGGTCACATATTACATACGGAGCATAAGGATAACGCTGCTACTATTAAATGCTTGGCTGCAAATTATTTGTATGGAAATATGTCACAATAATTATGCACATGTAACTTTAAGTACTTAATTGTTACATACATGTGGCATAAGCATGTGATGTTTGATTGCTCTTCAATGCATAATGCATTGCTGTACAATACAGTTGTGTGAAAAATTTGTCCTAAACCGACCTTTTCCCCAAAAATCAATGTAAGTAAGCAATTTAGCATTCGCAGTGTGTAGTCAAAGAGCGAGGGTGACTAAGTTAGGGGAATCAGTGTTTATGGGAACGATAAAATAGTTGGCTAGGACAACATTCGCGTTGTTCCGCGCTTACACAAATATTTGAACTTGGCACGCCATGATTCCGTCTATACAGCCTTCACCTTGTCTCTGTCATAGACTTTATGCAATTCTGTACTTTGTTTATGGTTACTTTGTGATATCCGTGACTGCGGTTCTTTCAATTTATTCCTTTAAAAAATGTCTGCAAGTTCTTTTTCTATTGAAAACATCACGAATATTTAAAAATCAGTTTTGCAATAAACATGTCTGTAACTTAAAAGTCACTTTTTGCAAATTGAATGACTAATGGACTGTATTATTAAGGAAGCGCGTAATGCGTGATGGTTCATGTTTACATCCTAACACGAAAGATGCTCAATGAAACAAAGAAATAATTGAACTAAACAATGACTGAATAAATATTTGATGTTATTTATTTATCTTTACCAATCACATGTTCGAAAGTTTTGTCGTTTTTCAGTAGCCTCGCAGTCGACAACCAGACTGATTCATTTAAACTCCATTATTTAAGCTTAATTAAGACTTCTATGTGTCTAACGCATTCAAAACTCTACTTTATGTAACATGATATTAAGATTAATATTGAAACACATTTATTAATATTACTTAATTATTCTGCCATTTACATTTTGTCACACCTTTTTACAAATGATTGTAATCTTAAATTTGTTTTTTAAATATCATCTTGAAATGTTGTTCTTACAAAATCAGCCAAATCAAATTGCTTGAGGTCGTTTCAAAAAAATAAAATGTTATAGTAATATTATTGTAGGGGCGATATCAGATTCTGTAATGTCATAGGGGTCGGTATGACACGGGCCATATTAAAGGCAGACAGGGGGGCGACAGAATAGGTCAAAATTACGAATTAAGTGGGGCAACTGTCAGAAGTCAATTTGCTATATAAACTCAACTTGCGTGTGTTGCCAAAAATATAAAAAACAACTATTTTGTATTTGAACCAAAACAATTTAATAATTTTATTGTAATTGATAACATGTCGTATCACGCGATGAATACCTATTACCTACTATAATGTACGATGAAATGTAGTCTATAATGTTTTGATATCCAGATTATAAATAAGGGATCCATTAATATTCATGAAATCTGCACTTATACTATGTTTATGAAAAAGTTAAACAATTCATTCAGTGACGTCACAACGCACAGCACGAAACTGAAATCATAAATGAATATTTAAATTAAATGTATCTGGAAAGTAACTTGGATTAATGATGAAGAACAAACATCCTGATTTCTTCCCAGAATTGTACCTCAAGCTTTCAGCGTTGTTCGTGATCAACGTCACTAAATTTAAAAGGGTTTCATGGAAGCTTGTAAATTGAAGTGACGAAAGTGTTTCACACCGTGAGCTAAAGTAATTATCCATTAGGCATCTCGCAGAAAGTTATCAATAGTTCTATATTATTTTGGCTGAAAAGTATTGGCTCCTATTGGTATCCTAATCTCCTCCAATTAAGACTTAGCAATGTTTATTTCTTTCAGACGTCGTTCAAAGGTAGGTATACCTACTATGGGCTTCCCTTAGCATCTCCATGATACTAATCAAACCTGTCTTCTCCGATTGGCGTGAAAGTCAGGTGACAGTCGCTCTGCCTAAAACCAGAAACTTGATGTACCAAAGACAAGGCAACAAGTCCGGTATTGCTCGACCAGTTCCCTGGAAACTTGAACCTGACAATAGGCGGGAAACCACGAAAAAGTATACAGGGTGGCAGAAACATCGACGCACAACCTGTTACCATGGATTCAGTACATGATTCTAAACCCCCCTGCGTCGAAATTTGACGGCAGTAAATTAAAAAAAAAAAAATGGTCTGCTATACATTTTGACCGCGTAGGTATTGCAGTTTTCTACGAAACAGCTGATATTTTTTTGATAACTGATGAAAAATTTCTACGCTAATTCAGCACATGATTCTAGAAACATGTGCTGAATTCATGGTTTCAATTTGCGCGTCGATGTCCCTGCCACCCTATATTATTTCTATTAGTAAAGATTTTTCCACCAGGCGCATGAAAATCGCTTGACATTGAGAAGGGTCAAGATTTGGTAATCTACTGACAAGAAGAGAAATTTCCTAAAGCTGAAATCAGACACTTCTCTCAAGTGAATGTTCATTTTTGTTTCATCACAAGACACCGACAAAATTACATAGAAATGAACGTTCATCTGGTCATTTCATTTTTCGATCATTCGGAGCGCAAGTGATGGATGCCGAAAGGCAAAGTACAACATCGTTGTATTGGTTCACTAATGAATTAATTTTTGATAAAATGAAAGACATGAATGTACAAAAAGTAAAGCGTCTGATATTAGCCTTATTACAACTCATTAAAGATGATGTTCAAAGCCAAGAATTTTAACAAAGTTCCTACCTCTTTTTAATCCATTCACTCAGGTATGGGACTGGCCTGGCACTAAACAGAACCCTATGTTTCCGGTCCCGCCCTGTCTGATCCGCTAATGGCGAAACGAAAGGGTTACCCCAATCAACCCATTGTTGTACTTATTCACTTGTTTTTGAAGCTACATGTAATGTGTAAAACTCAGGTATAAAAAATTTAAAATATGTAGATTTTTGTTGTGTATAAGTGGGATATCGATATAAAATCATAACATATCTAGTTATCGGACAAAACAATATTTTGTCGTACCTGTTTATGATATCAAAGGTCCTTCTGGAAACAGAGGACGTTCAAGTATTAAGTTCCTGTGGAGAAGTTGGGTTGGGCTTTGAACTTCAAACATATCTGTTTTACATCAGCTCATAAAATGTACATTAAAACGTATCGGTATTTCAGTGATGGCGATGAACGACAAGACATTAGCTGTAAATGTGCCGAGCCCTAGGGGACGTGGGCCAAGCCCCAAGTCCTGTTATGGCCGACATAATAATTTTATGCGTGGCAACAGACGCTGTTAATAAAATGAACTATCGGTAACTAGGCGGTTAGGGTGGCTTCCGTAAGGCAAATATAGTCAAGTTAACCAATTTGGTTCAGGAGCAAACAACCAAAAATTTATAATAATGACTGAAGAATTTTAGCAATGCTAATGGATGCTGTAAAATTAATATCTGACATGATGTTATCGTAGTAATAAAATAAGATTGTTATTTTCTTAAAAGGGACAAACTTGGAGCGCTTTTAGTTTATCTTTAAAAGCTTTCTGTAGACTGAAAAGACGGCCAAATTGCTGGTGTCAATCATGTTTTCAACCAACTCAAAAATATCGGTAAAATTGGGAACGTTAAATTCGGATACTATATTCTGCGATGATGTCGTGTCGCTCAATTTGGCGGCCCCGGTCCATGGTTTATAAAAACTTTGCCAAATCACGCGTCTGCGTCGAAGCGGAGTAACGACCTTGCCTCGTCCACCTATGACACGGAAGGACGTGCCAATTGCATGAACATAAAATGGCCGACGTTTTATAGTCTCCTGGTGCAATTTGATGTAAGAAAATGAATTTTAATTCTAGGATGTTACGTCTTTGACAACCCCGGTTAGGTAAAGGCATAAGGAGGAAATACATGAACAGTTTACTAATGATAGTTTTAAGTATGATGAAGGAGTAATTGAGAATGCGGGCGACATTTAAATTTCGTAGCCTTAAGTCTGGGTTTGGGGACCTTGCCAAAATTCGTAGACGCGCGCGATACGCTACGAAACTGGGCCTTTTAGCAGTTCGAGTCTCGAGTTAAACCTGACATTAAACTTTTTCCTCTAAAAATCCTGTTTTGATTGAGGTCTATGGCAAGTATATCTGTAATTCAAATCGAGACATGACGGACTTAGCTGTTGCAATCAAGTTCTACTAGTTTTTTTTACACACATGTTGCAAGGTCTTTGTATGTTGTTAGAATGGTTTGTTGCTCTCGTTTTGTCGTTAGAATTCTGTTTTTGTACTCAACGCACGCCAATCTATCATTTATCTACGTTAGTTAATTATAATATACGTTTCAGAAAAAACTGTGTCGGAATGTAGATTTGTTACACCACTTCATTTGCCTAATGTGCTGCTCATTTATAAATAACATACATAAAATAACGTTCATGATTCCTGGAGGTTTAGTAGAGCTGTGTTGCGTGCTTTGGCACAAGTTTTTTGAACGAAAGCACTAATTAAACCGCATTCGGAGCACTTGTACGTTTTAATCGCTCTGCGTATAGTTAAGTGGTCGGGCCATTTAATATCTAGCATCTAGCGCAGGGCAATATGCCTATCCTTTACTTGTTTTTACGACACACTCAAGACAATAAGCTGTTGATAAATCCTATTATTCTTTTATTCCCAGACCTCTATATTTATTCCGTACGTGTTGCCTAGATCTTCAGCCGATGTTAAGCACTGCATGGCTTTTTATGCTAAGTTAGTGAGAACCTCCGTTGAATAACGTGACATGATTGATGACGACAGTATGTGCTTACTGTAGTGCCAATCAATGGGAAAATGTTTACTTGTTGTAACTACTTC
Source organism: Dryobotodes eremita (assembly GCA_917490735.1). NCBI lineage: Eukaryota > Metazoa > Arthropoda > Insecta > Lepidoptera > Noctuidae > Dryobotodes > Dryobotodes eremita. Next base: position 16,953,833 of record OU823255.1, read on the forward strand.
TTTCGGAGAAGAACTTGTCAATGTGTCAGCGGCAAACATCAGCGCTATTTGTTCACTCTCCCATGATACGTCCTTGTTTACCAATACTATCGACTATGTTACTTCTATGTACGAAAATAATGTGTTTAACCTTCACACTTATTTGAAAATAAAAGAATACCATACAATGAAGCTGCGTCATGTCCCGCGTAACCAGTGAAGGTGACGAAGACATATCAACTGCTGTTTCATGTATTGTTACAAGTGCTGCTTCGAAACCACATGTGGTTTCATATTGCTTTTTCGCAGGCTCTTTGTGAGTTTATCCCGTCCAAAAACTTCTACGAGATAAAACGTTTTTACCCACAAACATACTCTGTTATGTAAATCTGTTGTGTGTGTCTGAGATTATCATAATTTGAATATCATAAATGGAAACCTCTTCTTACCTTTAAGGTAGCATTGTCAAACGAGTTTTGATAAATGGATCTGGATAAATTATTGCCTCGCAAAAAATTTTCCCCGAGTGTAAACGATGCCGCCTTTGATAGAAAATTATTCTATATCTCTCTGTTCTGCCTTCTGCCACAGCTAAATAAGATATTGCTCGCAAAAGCATTAACGTTAAGGCAGTAGTATTTACAAACCATGTCCAAAACTGGAACTTTGATGTATTTTTAAACATTTGTTTTATACTAAATATTTATTTGAGTTAAAGTAAACTGTTCAGAGAAGAGAAAAACAATTTATTTTTAACATTTCGTTTGTAAACGTTTGAAGATATGACCACGAAATTAAGACAGGCGTGTTATTTAAATGTGGCCAAGACCGTTCTCTTGCACCATAGCCACATTACAACCTTTTTCCATTTTATTTACGTACAATTCGCATTCAAAACAAAATTATATATTGCTGATTGTACATTTGTAGGCAGTTGGTTTGTATGCGTTTACAAACTGCGTGCATTAACCCAGATTTAAGTTGGGTACAATAATTTGACTATGTCGGCACACTGACGCCTTGAGATGGACGGAATCTAGCCAAATACCTACCTGAAACGTCTGGTTTGGTGATAACCGAAATTATATTCAGTATCGAGATGTATCGATTGATTTCTCGTGTCGTGTCTATGAGACAACTCTTAACGGAACCGATAACGGACTTTTTGTACGGTAGGGATCCTCAAATTTTACTATGCCACTCTGTTCTAAAGGCTATGATCATGTGTGGGCTTGATGTTCCCACGATAACCATGTTCCCATTACTTTCAAGTCGGAAAATATACGAATTCTCATAGTTTGGGATAAAGAACAGTTGGCAAACGAAATGAAATTTACTCGGCAATAAAGTTTGGTGGGTTTCGAAACGGCATGTAAGTTGTAGAATTTTAAGTCGCTGTGCACAAAATATACTGGTCGAAAGTTTCGGTTTGATATCAATTATTGTAATTATCATTGATTACCTATATACTATAGTACAGATACTTAGGTACTACCTGGAGATTGAAGTGAAAATAAAGCCCTTTAAGACTCAGAATAATGGTCCCATTAAGCCAAGTCATAAAGATTATTTTCACTTTTATATTATAACACATACGTTCTATCTTCGTAAGTTATGGCCCAATAGTGCATCAAATAAAAAATTATAATGCATCATAATCTTCGAATCGTAAAACGTTGATGGAGTGGTTATAAAAAGTACTTTTACCTTCGCCTCTAAAAGAAATCCAATGTTCTCGAAGAAAAAACTTGATGTCTACGTGCTCCGTTTCTGGCATGGCGCAATCAGAATATCAAGTAAAGCAATAGATAGCTTATTTGTATTTTAAACGTAATCTACAAGAAAGTCGCTCAAGTGGAAACTGACGATGGCAGTTTTAATGAATGCATATCGATTGTCTTGTCTTTTTATCGTTATTGTGTCTGGTATTAACTTAGCATAAGAGCTGTTTTATTCATGCGCATTTTATTACTCATCTGTTTACTCTGCAGCCAAGGCATTTTTTTCTAACGCGAGGCAACGACTTTAGACCTTCGCCGTGGCCTTTCTAGATTAATTAATGGCCAGCAACAAGTCTGTTGTACCTATGTTGTGTAGTCGGTATAAAAATAAACCGTAGTAATGTTTATCGGTGGGTGCGTAGACGGCGCGTCGCTACATGATTACCGTGACAAATTGAATAGTGAACATGTTGTATAGGTGCCCATAGCCTTTGAATAGTACGCCTTGATGCCCCCCAGCAAATCGCAGTACAGTGACCCTGTTCCCGTATCCCTATTGGGTTACCCGTATCAATACGTAGTATAGAAGGTAATAGTACTATATAGGATGTTGAGCAACATGGTTTTAAAACATTTTGTAACAGGTGAATGACAGGATTCAACTATAAAGGCGCGACTGGACGGTGCGACGGGATTCTGGTAGAATAATTTCTATGAAGTTTTCTTATAAATTGTTCTACTAGAGTCGCGTCGCGCCTGTCTGCGCGAGCCTTAAAATCTTTTAAACTAATCTAACACTTCTTCCTTGGAAATAAACTTGGTTCGATAACAGAAAACCCACTCTTGAATGTTTTGATGTGACTCAGGTTGCACCTATGTTTATGTTCCAGTACTTCTAGTGCATAAAAATGTGTTACATTCTTGCTAAATCTACAGCCGATAACGTATCAAGTCCAAGTGGTTAAGAGTTCTGTTTATTATGTTCGAATTATGAGCAATCAGTTCATTGTTATCGGTCGACGTTTCAAATACTTATTCAATAAAGTCTGATATTTTATACTAGACATTGCCGTTATTGACGATCTCCACGACGACAATCTATCGATAAATTAATTTCACTGATGTTTGTCACGAATATTGAGGTATTATGTTATACATAGGAAGATATTTCTTTCTGAAACCCTGACGCAAAACGTTAGATTACATCCAAATAAGTATGAATAGGCGAGGCCGACTGGAGGCCCGTTCATGAGAACTATTCTTTGCTCCGCATAGTTGCTACACAATACATCGATAGGTTTTGCTCATTGTTGGCCGTTTCACCATTTGATATTCTGATACCTAACTTTTTGCCGAGACCACTTCTCAGCTTTTATATAGTTGAATGCCTTGTACTACTACGAGTATTAAAAGTATTCAGACAAGTATTTTTACGGACGCGAACGCAACGTGAAGCCATAAACCTGTGTCGAAGCCGTGAACCTTGTCATATACGTAAGCTGTTGTGCCTGTTGTTTATGTAAAAGTTTTGCATCAGAACACCAATTCAATTGCAACTATATATTTTGTGATATCTTTATAGATATTAATTGTAGGATTGTTCATTTCACAGTTATTTTAGCATAGACAGTACTTGAATAGGCGACACCCGGAACAATAGCAATAAGCTCCCCCGAGATTGCGCCAATGCAGCCATGCCCAAGGGCCGGCGCACAATAGTCGCGAGTCCACAATACCGCTGCAGTGAACTGATTACTGCGCGCCGATCACTTCGCTAACTAACATTCATTTCTCAACGGACCTCGTTTGTTTTGTTTCAGAACATGTGATATTTACTTGCCATGGACGAGGAGAGCACAGCCTGCCCCGGCGAGGCCGACACGCCGTCAGTCGACGTACAGCCTAATGAAGATGTTTCTAACACAGAGACAAAGCCGGAAGGAGAGAACCTCGCTACTATTGTTACAAATGTAGATATTAAAGACGAAAATACTAATAAGAATAGTTGTAATGACGAAAAGGAAAGTGAAAATAAAAAAGAAGAGAGTGTAGTTGTTGCTGAAACTGTGACTGCGGAAGGCAAGTGCCCAGCACCATTGGTTAAGGAGCCTATTGTCGAGCACGAGCCCACCGAACCTAACGACGACGCAAGGTCGCTGGGCGATCTAGATAGCTTGCCAGCAGGAGATGAACTTGCTCTTGGTGCAGCGGGCAGTGACAGCGGAGTGGAGGGCTGTGGTCGTGCCCTAAGCAGTGGCGGAGGATCCCGATCGTGCGCCTCCAGTGTAGTGTCGTGTGGCTCCGGCTGCGGTTCGGAGAGCTCGTCACTTGCCGGCGCACCGCCGCGCCCGCGACGTCGCGTCAATGTCAACGTCGCTGAGCCGAAACGCAGCTCACCTGTCGGTTCGTCAGCCCCGCGACCCGTGACGGCACCGCGCGGCCCCAACCTGGCCACCCGTGAACGTGCTAGAAGTCGGGAGAAACCAACTCCACCAGAAAAGCCTCGACCGCTCACACCGAAACCTCGCATCCGGCCGACAGCCGACCTGCCAAATCTCGTTCGCGAGAGCCCTGCGCTGCGCGCGAAACCTACCAAAACTTCTACAGCTCGTTGCCGGACGCCGAACTCGCCGAGTGAGGAGAAAAGATGGCCGGCGAATGGACCGCGGTTGACTACTGTAGCGGACGTGACCGCGACACGAGTGGCTGCCGACAAGTATGCGACTCTCCCTCGCAGGAGACGTGATGCGGAGCCAGAAGGTTCTCCAAAACACGAGGGTACTCCGCCCTCCTCACGACGTCCCACCGTCACACGCTCTGCTTCATCTCGCTCCACCATCAAGACGCGAGTACGCATCTACGCAGAGAAGACCTCACAGACAGTGCTGATCGGAACTGACATCGAGTCAGCACTGGCAGGGATTGTGCCAAATATTGAGAAGTAAGTCACTTGGCTATTCATAAAACATAATGATCTCGTTTCGCAAAACAACCCAAATGATCGTTGCTCATTTAACCTAGCGTAACTTCGAGCGGACGTAAATTAGCTCATTTTGTTATGAAACACATTTGAATGTAATTCCGGTGCAAAGCCATATCTACCTAATACGTAAATTTAGTTTTACGTTTTAATAATGGCAATCAAACTTAACTTGAAAGCTTTAGCAAACTGATGAGTAATGTCCATTCCAGTCGCGTGGAAGTGACTCGTTGTCACCGCGGCGTGCAGGCGAGCGCGCGCGACATGGAGGCGACGCGGCTTGCCAACGCTTTAGCAGCGGCTGCCGAGGAGCGGGAGCGGCGGCAGCGGGCGGAGGTGCAGCTGGCGGCTGAACGCGCAGCCCGCCTTGCTGCCATCGCGGAGTTGGATCGTAACTCGCAAAGACTACTGGATCTAGCCGGTGCTGGTGAGTCTGACAACCTCAGATATCTAGGCCTGTTTGCACTGCCCTGCTGTTTCCTTCTTTCTATGTTAGTAACCGCAGATTTTGTACTCTCACAACTGTTAATCATCAGGCTTCTGCTTTCATCCCAATTTATCATGAGTCGGCGGATTATGTCTTCATTATCTACAGCCCGATTCTCCAACAGGTGGGCATAGACCGCTCTTTTCTTTTGCTAATCCCCATGGTCCTGTGCAAGCCTCATCCAGCTTCTACCCGCACTGGCAACAATGTCGTCCCCCCATCTCACCGCCAGACGGACGCGACGAAGTCTGACTACCTTAGATATCTAGGCCTCAAATAAGTTTGGTCTGTTCCAGCTCAACAGTGCTGTTTCCCCCAAAACTTCTCCGTTCGATCGCAGATTTAGTACTCTCACTGTTGTTCATCTTCGTCCTCCTGCCTTCATCGCAATTTATTTGTAGGCGGCGCGACATGCTTTATTCTACCATAAATTTATATTACCCGACATCATAGAAACTCCCCCTTTCTAGCCATATAATTTTTCACACAATCCAGGCATCGTTTCTCTGATCTCTCACAGCCGTTCATTTACCCAAAAAAGAGCATTTCGTTGCTCAGAATTACACTCGCGTCGGCAAAGGTTTTTGTACCCCAGACCTGAGTACATTATTATAACGTAGGTGCTCAACTGACATCCCTAGTCATCAGTAGTCGAGCAAAAAAGCCTTTACAGATTCCGTGTAGAATGTCTGTTGTGTAGCGTGCTTTAGATATTTGTATTTCTTTGTATTGAAACTGGGTCACATATTAATGAAAAAGAAAGGAAACAATAAGCAGTTATTTCGCCGACTGAACAGATGAAAAGTTAAACGAAACTCATATTATATGGTACAGCATTTTTTTATGCTCAATAGTCCATTACGATTATGATTATGAACAGGGAAAACAAACAAACACACAACAGAACAAACTTTTTGGTGCTGCTTTCAAATCGAAACAGTGAGCTAGCCAGTTGTAGCTACTATGGCTATAGCCAGAAATAGATTTAACTTGCGTGCTCACGACGAGCGAAATGCGACCTCATTCATTCAAATTCGTTCAGACGTTTGAATTACGAATACAATCATGATCTACGAATATTTGCTGACCTTAGTGTAATAAGGTCACTGGGGTCAACACCTCGCACCACACTATAATAAAAGTTAAACTCTGATCAATTCCGGTTCAATTCTCGCGTTAATTACCGATGCGACCTCTTTATATGTCATGGTGACACTCGGATTGTAGAAATCAGAAAATGATAATTGTTTGTATAAAAAGCAGTTTAGTGTTTATATTTTGTCGGATTTTTAAGGTTATCAAGGTATATAATTATGTATCCTTATCCTTTATTGCGACAGTTTATCGTTATCAGTTGTATAATTTATAAACATAATGTTTTAAGGAAATAACAGCTTATTGTACCTATGTCTTATTGAAGTATGTCGATAACGTTTATCAAAATAGAGCCACCTGTGTAAACGTACTTCTAATAAAACAATTGTATGGGTTTCCCGTGATTTGAAATTAACTTATTGCTATCATATGGGGCATTATTCACACCCAAGGAACCATTAGAGCATATAAAACTATTACCACTAGACATCGAGAAAATTATTTCGCCGCTTCTTCTTCCTAGATTCGAAAACAAGACAAACTCAATTAAAACGCCATCATTTCAATTCAATGTCAAATAATCTGCTTAACGCTGCTACATTTATTTATTTACTAGCTTTTGCCCGCGGCTTCGCTCGCGTTAATTTAGACTTCAATCGACTATCAATTCGGGTTATCATTCAATCATGATCGGAAGACACGTGGCGCCATCTATTATCATAAGAACGTTATTGTTGTTTTCGCCGGGAACAGTACTTTTTTTTTTGGGTATGAAAGGTACCCTATGTCCGTTCCTGTATACCTGACAACGTATATGCAAAATTTCAGGATGATCGGTTCAGTGGTTTAGGCGTGAAAAGGTAACAAACAAACTTACGCATTTATAATATTAGTTAGGAAGGACTTCGCATTTATAATATTAGCTAGGAAGTTAGGATAGTTAGGAAGTTAAGATTTGGTACACCAACAGCAGTACATACAAAAAATTAAAACAGAACAATAACATACTAAAAGTACGGGTATGTATGCCTATTATAGGTACACACAGCATTCACCACAAAACAACATCGTATTTATATTAACTTGGTGCTTATTAAGTCCATTTCGTCTGTAGTTGTACCAGATGTTTGTTACATTTAAAATGGAGTGGAAAAACCAATGACAAGATTAGTCGATGACATTATTGCTGTCGGTAAAAACTAGAAAAAAGTGGTGTTAAGGGAGAAGCGCAAGGGTAGCCCGCGAAATTCAAATTTTCTTATGTTTTTTGCAATTTGAAGGTCAATGTCAGGTTGTATTTTGATTAAAATATGATTCGCGACCGTAACAAATATGGCTTTACAGAATTATAATCATTAGAATCAGCAATACAACTCCTTAAGTTAGAATTGGCGTCAAATGTCATGATTTCATGAAATAGTCATTCAATACTACTGTATTGAATGACTATTTCATGAAATCATGACATTCATCATGATCATCATGATATATACTTAGAGAGATGTACTGCTGATTCTAATGATTATAATTCTGTAAAGCCATATTTGTTACAGTCGCGAATAATATTTTAATCAAAATACAACCTGACGGTAACCTGCAATTTGCAGGTTACCGTCACGCGGGTCCGTCTCTCTAAGTTCATATTACTGTATTAAATGACTATTTCACGAAATCATGACATTTGACGCCAATTTTAACTTAAGGAGTTGTATTGTTGATTCTAATGATTATAATTCTGTAAAGCCATATTTTTTACGGTCGCGAATCATATTTTAATCAAAATACAACCTGAAATTGACCTGCAAATTGCAAACAACGTAAGAAAATTTTAATTTCGCGGGCTACGCTGAAGGTTCCGCCTTAAACAGGAGTATTCGCTTTTAAAAAGGCACAATAGGGAAGAGGAGGGTTATGGCCTGTGGCAGGATAAGAATAGAAGATGGTGATGTATAATTGTCATCTTCTGAAACTGCCTTTTCACAACTATGTTTAAGTCGGGTTCCAGTCTTACAGGATGCAGCTGGATAAATGATACATGATTTTATTTCTGTAAGTAGGTTTGTACAAACACTTCTACACGTCAAACATATTTTTTAAACTAGGTGAGGTCGGCGTTTCCTATCTGAACACTCTGAGAAGAAAGGCCGAAACAAACTCAGATGTCAGTCTCTTTTAAAGTCCAGACATAATCTTGGTCAGGTCATGCGAAGACCATGTGTAGTGTCTGAAAGAGTCTTTTGAAGAATGAACCACACAGATTGAGTGGACCTGTCCAGTCAGTAAACGCATTTGGCAGTAATCGTGCAGCAGTAGTGTAAAATAGTATCGATAATAATACAACTTTTTGTTCCACAGGTGCCGGCGCTGGTGCAGACGGCTGCCTGCGCGCGTTAGAGGAACAACTTCGTTCAACCGGAGAGTTAGCTGCCAAACAACGCGCTGAAATAGACGCACTGCGGGAACAATGCAACAAGCTGCACGTTGTTAGTATACCTTCATTGATCATGTGGTTCAGAAGCATTAATGGAAGACAAGAAAATTGTTAGCTGCTGCCAATGGAGGCACTACTATCGAGAAGGCTTAGCGTTCTAGTTTCGAAGGCTAGGTTATACTCTAGTTATCTAGTGGGTAGAACCTCCGGATAAAAAAAATAACTTCAGAAAGGTCAAGTGCGTAGTACTCGCAACCGGCGTGCGTGTATGACCAGATGTATGATCGTAAACGAGGCAAAAGGAGCATGTAAGGATCGTAGCAGGTGGTGTTCTGTAGTTTCTGCCTACCCCCATGGGAAGAAGGCGTGAGTTTATGCATGCATGTCATAAAAAAGTTACCACAAATGCCTGATGTGCAAATCAATGAGGCTTTCAAGAACCCCCCGAGTCTAAAAATTGAGATCTTGTTTGGTTTTATAAAAAAAGACTTGACAATGCGCACGCGCAAGATTCAATCTTAGCGACTTAACTTATCGTGACTTGTTTTTATTTATTTTCATTTTTTTGCACAATGGTACAGACTTACTAGGCCAGTCACCGTAGACACAAAAGTCGCGTTAGCTGGCAAAAAATTGCACTGTACTGATTTTTTGGGATGCTGTTAGGATAGAAATACTATGAGTTAGTCTAAAACCAAGTTTGCAGCTTCGAAAGACCTGTGCTAACTGCGTAGTGCTCGAAAAACTCCGACTTCTTTCAGTTTTTGACTTCTAAAAGGCATTTTTCCAAAAAGTTCAAAATTGAGCAATATATTGGTTAAAATACTAATGCTACGTGGAAAGTCATGACAGATGAAGTTGTATAGTAATTATCTAGCCTTAATATAAAATTATAATATCTATAACTTTGAACTATTTGTGAAAAATGGCCAATGTTTGAGGTGCTGTATGTCGGGTTCTATTGGATCTACAGAGCTACGGCTGCGCTGAAATTGTGTTAAATTCTTTATACTTTAAACGGTGCAGTAATGACTTTTTTCGTAGAATGCATCGTTTAGAAGTTATAAGCAAAAACCTGAAAGACTCCCGAATATTTTGAGGTTTATCGAGCACCACGCAGTTACCACAAGTCTTTCGAAGTTGCAAACTTGGTTTTTCATTATTAGTATCTATCGTAACAACATCCCAATAAATCAGTACAGTGCAATTTTTTCTGACCTACGATGTTTTAAATGACTGGGACTTATTAGAACGAGTGTAGAGACACTTAACGAAGCCGAGAGTCACTTGTACTCCTCGACATTGCAATATATATTTTGTAACGGAAAAAAAATGAAAAAAAAAATTAAATAAAAATGAAATGAAATAGAAATGTTACGGAAATATTGAAGGTCAAAATTCCAATTTTTACTAACGTTTTTTTACGTAAACTAGTTTTTAATGTTACACAACGTTAAATACCCCACGACCCCAGTACCGTTGCATGCACCCATAAGCACAATGTTTTGCGTGTGTGACATTGCGCACTTCCGCAAACAGCAAATTTTCAAACCAGAAATAAAAGTCGTTTCTCAGTAATTATTTTTGTGCATTGTTTATTTAGTTTGATGTACAGAAAGCGTAGTTGACGGCATGTGATGGGTCGTTTTACACCCTGTATATAGCCAGTTTCTGGAACGAAAATTCTGTCAAAACATTAATGTGACAAATTGTCAAGCGCGCGTAAACTGCTGTGTTGGTTGATTGATTTATCAACAGCCAAAGGCATCCCTTGAATTGCATTTAAATTAGGCGCGTCGATAATTTTGAATCCAGGGCCGGCAGTCTCGACATTAGATAGCGACAAAAATCTGTCGCTAAGTCGTATCGATGTCAAATTCCTTTAATAGATTTTCAACTTTATTCCCAAAGTGTAAGGTTGAAAATCTATTAAAGAAATTTGACATCGATTGGACTTAACGACCGATTTTTGTCGGTATCTATGTCGAGACTGCCGGCCCAGGAATATCACAAAGCATTGTCTACTAGTCAACCAGAAAATCCTTCAAACAAGTAGATTTATGAACTTAAACCCTAAAGTCACTTTTATGCCTTGTTCTCAGGAATCGTGCTGTGCCCGCGAATGCGCGCGCGTGGCCGAGGCGCGGCTGTGCGAGGCGGAGCGCGAGGCAGCTGAGATGCAGGACTTCTTAGCGGCGGAGACCGGAGCCCTGAGTGACTCGCTACGAGACGCCGAGACTGAACTTGCCAGGGTTAATGCTGATCTCGATAGAAGGTAGCGTGTTACTCATAATTAGTTCATATATATGGCTACTTTTAATAAACTGGTGAATCTTCACAAGACTTAATGAGTATCAGTGTTTAATGCTGATAAAACTAAAAAAGATTTTTTTTACTACACCTTCATTTCATTTCACGATAGTAGTCACGGTGTCGAAACCATCGTGACGTGCGTTACTTAAAAATATGATGTTATAAATTTCTTATAAGTATCTTTTTCTGTAAAGTTTTGCTAGCTAATTTTATAAGGTTCAAATGACAAGTAAATAATGTAAAATTTTTGTATGATATGTTTGAATTTCGTGTTTCTTTTATAGGCGTGCGGAATGTCGTCAGTTAGTCCGCATGTGTGAGCAGCGCCGCCAGGAGACGTTAGCAGCTGCAGCCCGCGGCCGCGGCGGTGCGCGTGCACTGGTCGCACTGGACGCACTGGCGCAGCGCCTGGCGCGCCTCACGCGCGCCGTGCACCTCGCCTACCGCCTGCCCAGCGACCTGGAGCCTACTGTGTACCACAACGAGCTCTACAGGTAACATACAACAATCTTGTATACTGACACAAAATAATTAGAAAAGAACGGATTAAAAACGAAACAAATATTTTCCAAACTAGAGGGACAGTACATACTAATGTTATTTGTTTCGTTTTACTATGATGAGGAATCTATGCCCATTAGGAGCTGTGAAGATTCGCTTTACCCCTGTATACAATATCTCATATTCTTACTAGATGTTATTGAATACAGAGCATTCGATTCAGATAATTGTACAGTTTCTTTTACCGCAAGAAAATAACAACACATTTTAATTACAGCCGCAGCGACAGTGGTGAGGCATTATCACCCGAGGAGGAAGTGGCTGGCGCCGGCCTACTGGCCAACGTGGCGCGAGCACTGCGCAGTGTGCCCGCACCAGCCAGCCCCGCCACCCCGACGGGCCCCACGGTCCCCGCTGTCCCGGGCAAGGACGACGACCGCTCACACGTGTCCGATGACAACGACAACTCTGCCGACCTGCTGGATTCAGAAACTGAGCCTTGTCTAGTCACCGACCCCGGTAAATATAGGACTTTCGGTAGTGTTCGCTAATGTCCGTAGCAGTCGCGGTCATAAAACGAGAGAACGAGATGACACATAAATAATGTCGTTTTAAATTTCACCGTCCTACTCGCATGTTTTATGACCGCAACAGCCATGAATGAGTCTTGACGTTTAGCATAAACGTTTATAAAAAAAACATTTATCTCAGACAATTTTTTTTTTAATGCTAGATTGTTAGTAACAAGAATTTTGCTTATAACTAATGTTAGTAATTAAAAGTAAAAAGAAGAAACTAGACACACCGTCTACCTCTGCACGGGAGGCTCATCGGTCTAGCAACTCATGCAGTTAAGTAACGTATTGCAATGCGAAGTAACTTCATAGGGTAAAAGGATAAGTTATCATGATCAAAACATAATTATTCTATAAAATATAACTGAATGTTTCGTTGTTTCATTAAAAAAAAATATTGTTTTACAGAAACAACTTATTAATAAGTGTGATTTTCCTCAGAATGCGCAGAAGAGTGGTGGTCGGGTGCGGAAGGTGCAGGCGCGTGGAGTGGTGACGAACTGTCGCCAGAAAGGGATTTCTACGTTGACGACAAAGGTATAGGAATGATTCAAAGCAAATAATGTAAAATATAATGCAGAGGCCCTACTACAATCATTTGCAAGGCAGGTCAATGTGATAGTTACCACTTCGCATGCCTCTTCACTTTACGTATATTATTGACCTGCTAAGAAAGAGTACGGTAACCCCCCCCCCCCCCCCCTTCTAAGTTTATCTTAGATATCATTGACATTAGTGAAGGAAAACATCGTGAGGAAACTTGAATTTATATTGTTAATCTGTCTTTGTTTTTTGTTTTTGTTGATGAATGCTCGCGCCTTCTCTGTATGAAAGGCCTTTGTCCTGCAGTGGAAAAATAATAGGCCGGTATTAATTATACTATACCCCCTTCAGATGGTGAATCAGCATCAGTATCAGAACGCGAGTCTCTCCGCACATTGTCCGCGGCCATCGCCCAGCGCCAGCGCTCGGAAGCCGAAGCCGAGGCGTGCGACGCGGCGCTGGAGGGCGAGCGCGGCGGCGTGCTGCAGCGCGCGCTGGCGCTGGACGCGCGCCTCACGCGCCTGCTGCACGCGCTGCGCCTCGCCGCCGCGCTCGCGGCCGCCAGGGGGGACGCGGACTCCACCAGGCTGGCCACTGCGCTCAAGTGAGTACTTGTTGCTGGAGGGCGAGCGCGGCGGCGTGCTGCAGCGCGCGCTGGCGCTGGACGCGCGCCTCACGCGCCTGCTGCACGCGCTGCGCCTCGCCGCCGCGCTCGCGGCCGCCAGGGGGGACGCGGACTCCACCAGGCTGGCCACTGCGCTCAAGTGAGTACTTGTTGCTGGAGGGCGAGCGCGGCGGCGTGCTGCAGCGCGCGCTGGCGCTGGACGCGCGCCTCACGCGCCTGCTGCACGCGCTGCGCCTCGCCGCCGCGCTCGCGGCCGCCAGGGGGGACGCGGACTCCACCAGGCTGGCCACTGCGCTCAAGTGAGTACTTGTTGCTGGAGGGCGAGCGCGGCGGCGTGCTGCAGCGCGCGCTGGCGCTGGACGCGCGCCTCACGCGCCTGCTGCACGCGCTGCGCCTCGCCGCCGCGCTCGCGGCCGCCAGGGGGGACGCGGACTCCACCAGGCTGGCCACTGCGCTCAAGTGAGTACTTGTTGCTGGAGGGCGAGCGCGGCGGCGTGCTGCAGCGCGCGCTGGCGCTGGACGCGCGCCTCACGCGCCTGCTGCACGCGCTGCGCCTCGCCGCCGCGCTCGCGGCCGCCAGGGGGGACGCGGACTCCACCAGGCTGGCCACTGCGCTCAAGTGAGTACTTGTTGCTGGAGGGCGAGCGCGGCGGCGTGCTGCAGCGCGCGCTGGCGCTGGACGCGCGCCTCACGCGCCTGCTGCACGCGCTGCGCCTCGCCGCCGCGCTCGCGGCCGCCAGGGGGGACGCGGACTCCACCAGGCTGGCCACTGCGCTCAAGTGAGTACTTGTTGCTGGAGGGCGAGCGCGGCGGCGTGCTGCAGCGCGCGCTGGCGCTGGACGCGCGCCTCACGCGCCTGCTGCACGCGCTGCGCCTCGCCGCCGCGCTCGCGGCCGCCAGGGGGGACGCGGACTCCACCAGGCTGGCCACTGCGCTCAAGTGAGTACTTGTTGCTGGAGGGCGAGCGCGGCGGCGTGCTGCAGCGCGCGCTGGCGCTGGACGCGCGCCTCACGCGCCTGCTGCACGCGCTGCGCCTCGCCGCCGCGCTCGCGGCCGCCAGGGGGGACGCGGACTCCACCAGGCTGGCCACTGCGCTCAAGTGAGTACTTGTTGCTGGAGGGCGAGCGCGGCGGCGTGCTGCAGCGCGCGCTGGCGCTGGACGCGCGCCTCACGCGCCTGCTGCACGCGCTGCGCCTCGCCGCCGCGCTCGCGGCCGCCAGGGGGGACGCGGACTCCACCAGGCTGGCCACTGCGCTCAAGTGAGTACTTGTTGCTGGAGGGCGAGCGCGGCGGCGTGCTGCAGCGCGCGCTGGCGCTGGACGCGCGCCTCACGCGCCTGCTGCACGCGCTGCGCCTCGCCGCCGCGCTCGCGGCCGCCAGGGGGGACGCGGACTCCACCAGGCTGGCCACTGCGCTCAAGTGAGTACTTGTTGCTGGAGGGCGAGCGCGGCGGCGTGCTGCAGCGCGCGCTGGCGCTGGACGCGCGCCTCACGCGCCTGCTGCACGCGCTGCGCCTCGCCGCCGCGCTCGCGGCCGCCAGGGGGGACGCGGACTCCACCAGGCTGGCCACTGCGCTCAAGTGAGTACTTGTTGCTGGAGGGCGAGCGCGGCGGCGTGCTGCAGCGCGCGCTGGCGCTGGACGCGCGCCTCACGCGCCTGCTGCACGCGCTGCGCCTCGCCGCCGCGCTCGCGGCCGCCAGGGGGGACGCGGACTCCACCAGGCTGGCCACTGCGCTCAAGTGAGTACTTGTTGCTGGAGGGCGAGCGCGGCGGCGTGCTGCAGCGCGCGCTGGCGCTGGACGCGCGCCTCACGCGCCTGCTGCACGCGCTGCGCCTCGCCGCCGCGCTCGCGGCCGCCAGGGGGGACGCGGACTCCACCAGGCTGGCCACTGCGCTCAAGTGAGTACTTGTTGCTGGAGGGCGAGCGCGGCGGCGTGCTGCAGCGCGCGCTGGCGCTGGACGCGCGCCTCACGCGCCTGCTGCACGCGCTGCGCCTCGCCGCCGCGCTCGCGGCCGCCAGGGGGGACGCGGACTCCACCAGGCTGGCCACTGCGCTCAAGTGAGTACTTGTTGCTGGAGGGCGAGCGCGGCGGCGTGCTGCAGCGCGCGCTGGCGCTGGACGCGCGCCTCACGCGCCTGCTGCACGCGCTGCGCCTCGCCGCCGCGCTCGCGGCCGCCAGGGGGGACGCGGACTCCACCAGGCTGGCCACTGCGCTCAAGTGAGTACTTGTTGCTGGGCTAATAACTTGTACTTCTACAGAGTACTCGTAAACGTAGATCCACCAATCATTATACGGCCACGGTATGACCAGTCGTTACTGTTTGAAAGATTTTTGTGAGTGCAAACAGTCTCAAGCTAGAACAACATATTTAACCAATTTTGCCGTTTTTTATTTACAATAAAGTAAGAACACACTGGTTTATAAGAACTATGAAATATCGAAACCATTTTAACTTATTATCGAACACCAATATTATATACAGTTATGTAGCTATTTAATTTAGAGCACTTTATTCCTGACAGGTTACACCGTCACTCAACATTAATTAACTAATTATGTCTAAAAAATCTACATTCCGTGTCATCATGTGCATAACCTAAACGCACACAAAACTGCTATATCCATGCTTCATTTAATTTACATCAACTCCTGTATCGCTATTTCAGAGATAAAATAGACATAACCGAAAAGAATGTAGCTGACGTTGTTGTGAAAAAGCTAGCAGAGTTGGACGCCAGTAAGAACATGATGGACCAGTACCGGCAGTCCGTCGAAGTGAGTATACAATGCATTTGTTTATAGAATATATTATAAGCATTCTTTACAGATGGGATTACAAATGGCAACACCACTATAAGACTTTCGCTCATAGAGATTTGAGTACGAGAGAGAGGCAACACCATTTGTAATCCTGATCGTATGATTTCTTAACGTTTTTATTCAAGGCGATTCTTTAATATACGGACCAGAGAGCCAATAGAAGCCATATAGTTGTTTTCTTTGTTTTACGTCCATAATACATCCTGAAGATAAATTAGTTTTTTAACAAAACGAATTCAGCAAACAACTTTATACAAGCTAATGTGCGAAGCCTGTTATTTCGAATTTCTTTCACCATGCAAGTATCTATTTGTATGCCAATGTATTTAGTAGAATGTCTTATGAGCACGCTATGATTGAAAACGTATTAAGCACATACTTAAATGTTGTGTGATATATATGTCACGGTATGATTCTGAACACCGTTACTTTATAATCTGTCTCGCGAGATTGTAAACTGTCGATAAATTGTGAACTGTACCATACTGCTTACAATATAACGTATTAATTTTAGATAGTTTATAATTTATCCATGTTAAACCTTCAAATTGTGAACGAACCTGCTTACCGATAGGGTTCACAATCTGTCCGATTTTATCACCCGTGTAATTGTAAACCATTCCTGATTTGTCGGTATTGGCGGTAGCCAACTTTGACCAACCATGCGCGAGCCGAGCGAGCGGAGCGCAGTTATTTGGCTATTTAGTGTTAGCGCAAGGTGCGATCCATCGCATGCAAGTTTGATACCAGTTCTCAACTTGTCGGTTTGCAATTGACAGATTATAAGCTATCGAAAAATAATGGTTAGTTGCAGTCCACAATTTTTCCATAGTTTATAATCTCGGGAGATAGATTACAAACTAACGATGTTCATAATTATACGGTGACATATATCTTTCGTATTTTTATATATTTTAATGGTGATAATATATAAAGTTTTAAGTACTCCAAAATTATATATGTATTTTTATATATTCTACTATATATGTTTTTACAAATTAGATACGAATAATATCGATAAACGTCTTGTCTTAAAACCGAATACTGTTAACAATATCCTCATATTGTTAGTACCGTTAACTGGTTTAATATGAAACAGGTATTTACACCATTCAGGCCCTGCTTGGCGATCTCGAGTCAAGAATAAGGCGCCAAGGTTAATACTTTTATACTCTACGCTGAACGCCTCCCTCACGGCTTATAGATAGCACAGCGCGTCTTATGTTCTCTCCCTGAACCATTTATAATATGTATAAATAACACTGATAATAATATAGCCTACATGAAATATGCAATAAAATAAATGAAAAGGGTGTTAAGTAAATAACAGTTGACGATCTCTGAGATTTTTGATTATACAGCACAGAAATTTCATTCTGTCTTTTATTTATCATTCCAGCTACATAATTGCAATTTCTTATAGGCTATATTGATTCGCATGTATATTTAAGTATTAATTTATTTTACTATTCACACATTCGGCCCTCATTACACCAAAATTACATATAACATGACGATAAATATTGAGATCGTGACAGGAGAGAACGTATGGACTACATTCTATATAGCTTTGCAGCGTTGACGCGACTTGACCGAGCACAACCTGTATATAGACACCGGCAGACCTGTATATAGAACTTGCTAAAAAACATTTTACTACGTAAAGGGAACTGGTGTTGAAGATAAAAATGTGTAACATAAAATTTGCCGCAAAAATGTGCGATTCTGCTGCAATGTCAACTGCAAAAATAGTTTATTTCTGCATATTACAGTGGCGGTCACGGTCACAAAAAGTGTGAGTAGGACGTGATCCCTAAAATCTCTACAGTGAGTCTCATGTTATCTCTCTCCCACGTTTTATGACCGCGGCTGTCACGAAAGTTGGCGCGTACTGTAATATTTTATTTGTTAAAAAAAAAAAATGTTTTTGCTTTGTAGACGCTCAAGAAGCAACTGGCACAGGCCGGTGAAGAGGATGATATAGAAGCTGTTGAGGAGGTAGGTGTTCATTAAAGATATTTCATAAGGATGCACCACATAGTTCACTTCAAAACTTAGTTTTAGCAAACAAAAAAGTTTTATCGATTTTATCCTAACTTTGATGGTAAGCTCGAGGCAAAAAAGTCTAAAATAGCCGACAGTGCTCGTGCCTTCTCTGTATGAAAAATGGCTTTTGTACTTCAGTGAGACAATGGTGCCGATTCTCTTGTACCCAGCAGCCAGCCGCCAGCAGGTCAAGCTAGACGAAACTCAAATTTCTCCAAACGATTTTAAACCTTAAAATACTGATGGTTAAGTTCAAAATATAATGAGAAAATCTGACAGTTTGCGGTAACTTGATGTGCTGGCGACTGTACACCGAACTAAACAACTACTACTACAAAAAAAAAACATTGGTTAAGACAATCTTAAAAGCTATTCTGCAAACAAGATTCTCTAAACTTGAAAACAATTTTGACACAACTAAAATCGAGTTTGACATTCGCTAAGTTGAGTAGACCATAGACCAATTTTTGTCGGAAATTAAAATAAAGAGTGAATGAAAGTGAACGAAATGATCCGAAGTCCAAAAAAAAAAACTTGAGTAAAATCAAATAATTATCTTGTAATTGTTTATCAATAAATAATTATTTAAATGAAATACAGTTTATGTATTTGTTTTTATTATCTGTGACCAATGTCATCCTGCTTGAGTTGTTAACAGAAAACGATGTAGAATCTAGAACTTCGGCGATATTTTTTCGGTTTTCAATAAGAAAAAAATTGATTCAGGTAGCATGATTATCTTGCTATTTACTTCAGCATAATAAAACTAATTTACTAATAAAAAAATGTGATCTCGAGAAAAGATAATTCGGTTTTTTGTTCAGTAAGTTGAATATCTTCGGTATTCTCGTCGCCGTAGGAAAGCCCTATTAATGATATTTTGAATATTGTCTGTTAGTTATGTCATGAATCAACAACAGCTGCTATTACATAAGCTTATATAATGATTTTCAACTTCACAAGCGTCCAAACTTTTAAGAACTAGTAGATGAATGTATTTTGTAAATGTTTGGTCATAACTAATTTCATTCTACACCTTTTTAATCAAGATTAAAAATAGTCTGATTTAGTTTGACAATGAAAATTTTAGGTGAAAATGGAACATTGAGAATAGTAAAATTGCCATTTTAAGGTTAAGTTGTGTCACTTTTTAGTCAATTTCAGAATAGGAAATGTTTAGGAATAAACTAAATTTTGTGTTTGTGTGGTAATTTTTAGTCTAGTTTAGAGAATTTTGAGACAAGAGAATCGGCACCAATGACGTGGTGATTATGAATAGTTTTTAATTTGGTTGGAAATCGCACTATAATAATGGTAATTTGTCACAGGAGTTATCTGCCTGCAGCGAGAGTGAACGGCGCGCGCTGTACGTGTCCCTGGACGCCGCGCTGTCTGCGCTGGGCGGCGCGGCGGCGCGCTGGGCGCGCGTGGCGCCGCACCGCGCGCGGCTGGAGCGCCTCGCCTTCGCGCTCGCCGCGCCGCCCGCCGCGCTGGCGCCGCCGCCGCTGCAGAGCACGGCGTGACGCGCTCGCTAGCCGCACACATCACATTGCTCAATCTCACGACGGACAGAGCAGCCCGAAACTGTACCTACTTTCTTGAATTTCCTACTTGTGTAGCTAGTTCATGAACGGGTTACGTTTTCGCCGGCTCTGCCTTTGAGCTTCCTCCTGTACGTTTGTCAATCGATCTACTTGATCGCAGCTACCGAGCTGCACTCACCGGCTTCCACGTGAACCCTGATAATACTTCCATTTTTGTCATAATTATTGTAGCTAAAGATAGTAAAAGACTAGTGGTCTTGAATTGTTATATCGTATTGTGGAGCTTATTTTTGCCCTCCGCGGAAGTACGTCATCCGTCCTGCGTAGTCTATGACTAGAATAAAGGACCGACGTGCATAGACAACGTTGTAAAACTAGGTAAAGTGCTGGTAATTAAATTTTTGCTGTAGAATGATTGATGTCGCTGTAGCAGACGGTCTAGTGGAAACGTTCATGACAGAGTACACAAAATAGATAAGTATGCAAGCAACTTACTACAGCTTTTAACTAAGTTCTGTGTGTCCGAAATGCTGTCGGCTTCGTATACTTAAATAACTCGATATTTTTCATGTTGCCTGCGTACTTAACTTTTAACCGTGACCAAGATGAAGAAGTAGAAATGTTGAACTAATATTGTTACGTGAAGTATATTTAGTAATCATGTTCGATGGATCTCAATTCGCAAGGAAAGCGTGAGTATTCAGAAAGTTGTTCCACTAACAATGCAATGATCAAGTCTTGACGATAGAACAATGTAGTATCATAATATGAACTTACTTGCTTTTGTTTCTGTACAATTTTTAGACTAAGCATTAACATTTTCATTCCTAATTGCATTTAACGTTTCGTCTCAATCCTTCAATCATTGCAATTGCATTGTATTATTTTGAATAAAATGTATTAGGTATTTTTAAGCTGAACTTTTCTAATGTTTTTGTCCGTATTATTTAAGTATTATGTTAAAACATTTCTTTATATGCTGCACTGTAAGCGAATTTATCGTTGTATAATCATCGCGAATACTGATGTCACCCGTTCCCTACACCATGACGAGTATTTTTAGTGCCATTAGTGTTAGATCTTGTAGTATATTGTAGTGCTGGTCTTGGGTCTAAATCTATTTTTATTCGCCTAAGCAAACAATAATATTACGTCACAAATGTCGAGTACAACTAGGTCACATTTGACTCTCCCACCTCTATAAACGTTACTTATTGCACACATTACTTTTACAGCATTATATAAATCGAACAATGCCGTTCAAGTCATATACAGCTGCGACGTAATATAAAGAGCCGCATCCATAGCCAGCCGACATCACAGAACCCATATTTTATATGATATTAAAATATAATGTAAATAATATGGATGGTGGTACACAAGTATATCACAATATTTATTTTTCTGATCTAGTCAATAACATTCGATATTTTAATTCGATTTACATTTAAATTTTTATCAGAAATCTATTGTCTTGTAAATTAAATATAGAAATTTACTTCGATTCAATCCATATTATGATAATATACAAATATAGTGTTGCCTCTTTTTATTAATATTAAGTCTAGGCAACCATACCACAATCATTGACAATTAGTATAGTATTGTACACAGTGTACACAGTTTATGAAATCAAAACGCGTTGCAAGTTAGACAAAATTGTAACAAATGAGACTGATATTGTATTTACGTTGAACGAATCGTTGACGGTCGTGTTGAAGTTTGGTAAAATGAGTGTTAAGATATTGTTTTAGATAAATGACTTTTTATTCCGCGTAAAATCCTTGATATGCAACACATTAACTGCATAAAAAAATGCAAACGCTTTTTGTAAATAGTACAAAATCGGTTGAATCGCTTCGTCCATCCACGTCGCTTGCTTCAGGTGCTAATGATACGTAATCATTAGGTATATACTTAAAAAAATATCGATATCGATACAGAATTTATTCCAACACCCAACTGCCCAAGTCAGTGGAATATCATAGGTGAACTTGAATTTATTTTGAATTAAATCGTGAAAATTATGCGATGTAAATACATAGTGTATGTAAATATAAATAAAATATATTGAGCGTCATTCCTGCAGTTTTATTTATGTTTTGAAAACCGCCTGTTTATACCAATAGGGAAAACTTCAATTTTATTTCAGGTAAATTACAATCGTTAGTTATAATCATCCATACATAGTGTTGGTTTTTTTTTTAATAACTATAATAATAATAAGAATGAAGAAATAGACACACAATGCATTGTTGTGTGTGTATTTCCTGTGTGGAAAGCAGAGGGGCAGTCGTTTAAAAAAAATAGACTAAAACATTAATTTGTTGAGACATTTATTCGACGTAGTCCATTAATGTTACATTTTAAATAGTTATACAGTTTCCACTGAACTTTAAATAATTAAATATGTTTTTACAATGAATCTGCCAATATTACAGTTGTGTATCTACGTGATTTTTGAAAATTACAGTAATAGTTGCGTGTTTCCCTCCATGTTCAATTCGAGACACAATCACCGAGTGTTTGTAGTACGATACATATAAAAGTACACTAGCTTCTGCCCGCGGCGTCGCCTGCGTGGATGTCGGAAATTATCCCACGGGAACGTGCTACCGGGACGAAACGTAGTCTATGTCGTTCCCCAGGATGCCATCTATCTCCTTGCCGAATTTTATCGAAATCTGTTCACTGGTTTAGGCGTGAAAAGGTAACATGCAGACAGAGTTACTTTCAAATTTATAATATTAGTATGAAAGTATGAATGCTCACCGAAACCGTGCTCAGTTTGCGTCAAATAACACTTTAGTAATTGACTAACCTTTACAGTTTTTTTCTACAGATGATTAAATTGATCTTGACCGTAACCTTTGTCAAAAATTGTCTTATTTACAGCTTGCGTCACGTAAGTGCCGCTTCATGCAATATAAATGCAACAATAAATTAATCAAAGGTCATGATCAAGGTCAATTAAAAGTCACCCATTTATATTTAGACCAACCGTGAACTGTATACTGTTTTGTAAAAACATAGTTAGTCCATTACAAAACAGAGTTTATTTGACGCAAACTGAAGATAGTTTTGGTATGTACCGTGCTACAAAAGCGTGGTTCTTTCACGCAATCGGGATGTCTCGAATTAAACACGGCAAGGAAAATACGCGTAAGGGTTCGTAACTATACAAATTTATGTTCTGATTTATTATAAATGATAGAAAATTGATATCTGAAATAATTCAAAATATACACACTGACAATAGTTGTGACGTAATTAAGTAACAACGTAATTAATGTAACATT
Source organism: Dryobotodes eremita (assembly GCA_917490735.1). NCBI lineage: Eukaryota > Metazoa > Arthropoda > Insecta > Lepidoptera > Noctuidae > Dryobotodes > Dryobotodes eremita. The sequence continues at coordinate 16,976,794 of OU823255.1, forward strand.
ACTAGAAGTAATTCAATTGCTACGCGCACAATAACATTGATCAGTCAGATTACGCCGCGTCCTATTTAAAAGCGATCGCCGCGCGAATACACGATCTTTGTCACGTTTTGTACAGAAAACCGGAAAGCGCCCTCTGTCGGCGCGACCACGCGTTCAGGTTCACCGAACAAAAAGTGACTTATCGACGCCACAATCGCTCTTAAATAGAACGCGGTCATACATTTAATAGCATCATTGCTGCAATGCCCGAATATTCAACTGTAGCCATCAAGTGAGCCAACGATTGTAGTTAATACAATACAATAATATTTTAACACTATAACAGAGATGCCTCTAACTATAGGTAGGAACAGAATTACAGAAAATCGCGTGAAAAATGGGACTTCGGTAATTATTGCATAGTTATAGAAACTTAACACGAAGACTAACACATAGATAAAGCGATTCTCTATTGATAATTCATTCAATACTGTCAAAGAAATTGTTCCCCTGCGATTAACTTTACAACAGTAAATTAATATTTTATTATAATTAACCCATTACATTATCCATTTAAGTTTACGCACGTGTAAAAGACATTTTAATTAGATTATTTATTTTCTATTTTTCTTAGTGAACATGTTATTTTTCTAAACAAAAACCTTCTTAGTCGTAATTAACCTAACAGAATTTTGATTGCTTAGTTCATTTTGAAATTGTTAAAAGCTGACTTTATTTGGCTTTTGTATCGACGGCTTTGTTAAGCAGGAGTGCAAGCCCGATCAAAATGTTAAACTTAAAATATACAAATATATCAGTCAGTGGGCTGTAAGCTAAATTCTATTTTCCTAACTACAGTACAAATAAGTCATCTCGCACTATCACCACATTCACACTAACCTCAAGAATTTGTTTAACAATAAGTATATTTATTAATTACTAAATATAGATATATAAACTATATCCACTTGTTCGATTTCATGATATTATCCTTAATATACAACATCAATAGAATTATGTATCCGATATACATAGGAGCGTGAAATGCAAATTTAAATTCTTAAGATACATTTACGCAATGTAATTCATATTCAACATGGAAAGCTATTTTAATACAAAAATAACATGTATAGACAAGGAATGAACAATTAACATTTAATTGACGTGCATTTGAATGTTGAATATTATAAATATTTTCAAAAGCTTCGTCATTGTGTCGTTAACCGTTTTATTGCTATCAAGTTTTGTAATCATATGAGTTAATAAGTTACACATTAGTCACAGATAGTTACGGACGAAACTCTTCGTCTTTTATTTTTAGACTATATTGACTACCGATTGCCTGGCTTGCGTTCACGGCGAGTTTTACACTAATATTCAATTATATTTTAACTCGAGTGTCATACATCGCTCATTTGGAGAAACATCGAAGTAAACGTAATTTTTCTCAAAAATGAGGTGCGATATATTTTGTGCTCGAACAAATTTTCAGAGGAGCAGAAGTGTGAAATATTTAGCTTGAAATATTTAATATATATTGGGATTTATTAATATTTCGGAACGAGACGGTATCCCATTACAAAAAAAAACATATTCACTTTAAATCACTCTCCTGTAAAATTTTAAAAGCAGCAGTTACGTCAATGTTTCTCCAAATGAGCGCCATATTAATATGATTCACAAACAATCATATGTGCGTACTTTATTTCAACGATTTAACACTTGAGTTGTACTCGACCAAACTGCCGTCAACGGTTGCCCCTTACTTCTGACCATGCTGTCCTTATCTACACACTGTCCTATCTTTTAATGCTCAATGAAGTTAACAACTAAAGAATTACGTCAACATCATTGAGCATCGTCAATCTCACACTGTTCAACATTTTTGCGAACTCAACATTGGAAGCTGGCACGCCCGAGGGCCCTTACAGATTTGAGCGTATTTTCGGAGCAGAAATGCGCGTTGCACGCTTCTAAATGTGCGTCATGGCAACATATAATATGGCCGCCATTTTTCTACTGACTGAACCAAATAGGATCGCACGAACATACTTGTTTACGCGCGTCTTCCCTTTGATCAACAGCCCTTGTATACGCAGATCTTAGGAACATGCAAAAACGAGCCTAAAGGCACCGGTAATACGCGCCACAATCTGTAATAGCTCTACAAACTCGCCACACTAACAGTACATCTCACAACCCTGTTCAAAAAGAACATTCATTTTGTTCAATACTGCTCTCATCTAATACTTGCCATACTTTGCTACACCACTCATTATCGGAGGTAGTCCTGAGATCATCCATCAACAATTTTATCTCCCTATTTTGGAAGACGCCTAAATCCAGCAATGGACCTCAATAGGCTAATGATGTCCACAAAAAACTTCGATTAACATCTATATTTTACTTTTAAGCCATCATTGTTATGTCAATCTAAACATTGTATATTATAATATGCAATTAAATATAAATATAATTATATTTATCCAAACAAAATCACACAATATAAATATACTGTACACTATCAGTTAATATAACATATACTGGTTTAGCGATACTTTAAAATATAACGTGTTAAATAGCAGTTTTCAATTGTCTAATATAATAATTAGTTTTATATTAACATCACGCGGCACCGAGCGTGGAGATCGCTCGGTGGAGGCAGGAAATCCGACCTGCCCCTACAGTCTCGACATTAGACAGCGACAAAAATCGGTCGTTAAGTCTAATCGTTGTCAAATTCCTTTAATAGATTTTTAACTTTATTTCGAAAGCATAAAGTTCAAAATCTATTAAAGAAATTTGACATCGATTAGACTTAACGACCGATTTTTGTCGTTATATTTGTCGAGACTACAGGGCCTGTTTATAGAAAATTCGAGTAAAAACGCAAAGTGTAGCAAGTGTTAGATCCAAATCCGATTCTATAAATTACAGAGATCCCGAATGAAGACAAAAACATTTCTCTAAGGCTTAGCGTGCACTACTAATTTGAATCGTTGCGGATAATAATCGCAAAACTGTGAACAATACCAATATACTGGAGTCCGCGCATTGCGGTAAAAAATCGCTTGAAAAATCATTTTCGTTTGCGATATTACTTCGCAGTTTAAAAATCACAACGATTAAAATCGTAGTGCGTGCGTAGCCATAGTCAAAGAATGACTGATCCACTGCTTGACTTATTAATTCGCAACCAAATGCTGCAATACACAAGGTTCATATTGAACTACTAGCACTCACTTACGTGAGTCTACAATACATCTGATTCACCAATCTCCTTTGGCTAGGTACAATTGCACGTTTATCTATGTTGAGGCTGGCTGTTGGACAGTAGCCTCTGTGATGAGAATAATAACAATAAAGATCTAGTTTGACCGATGGAGTAATGATAGTAACCTGTTGGTTAGTCTAGGTGGACAGGTACAGGCGGTGGTAGTCGTTGGCCCCGAAGGCGGCGTTGCACTTGGGACACTTGCGCTGGCGCGTCTCGTAGCGCGTGCGCAGGCAGTCCCAGCAGAACACGTGGAAACACTTCGTTAGTACGGCGTCTTTGCGTTTTACCTGCGAGAGAAAAGTTAGGTTCAGAATTACTGTTAAAACGTGTTAAATGATGACACAAGATCGGCAGGAATTTTCGTAAAATTCTCAAATGACAGAGTCGACATTCTACAAGACCGAACTCTTCTAAAACTGGATGTGCCATACATCGACAGAAAAATAACGAGTTTTCCAAAGAAAATATGAATAGATTGTGTGAAGGATGACATAAATGAAAAAGGTCGACGAGTTTTCGTTTACATAACACGACGACTAACAGAGGAAAATGGAAGAAGAAACCATTTTGCGTCGATCCCATGAAACATGTAACAAGACTAGGGCTGGCAGAAGAATGTGATTAAGGGCCCGTTGTTTGATACATAGTTAAACATGACCAATAACCAATTTAACAATTAGTCACTTGCCAATAGTCAATAGCTGTCAAAGTTTAACTACTCTGTCTGCGCATGGTTAACTTTTATAGCAAATTGACAATTATTTTACTGTAGTTAGCTTAACCATTTGTCAAACAACATACTTCTGTCATTTTTAACAAATTGTTAGTTGAACTACCGCATTTTAACTATTAGTATGTTTGACTATTGATCAAACCAGGGGCCCTAAGTCCAATAGTCATCAACGATTAGTACAGTCACGTCCAAAATATGTTTGTGTAAGGGCTATTTTTGGCTGCTTATTGCAGGATAGAATTTGCTTTACTGACTCAGCCATAGATTTAGTACATATATAGCGATAGAACGGCAACGTGTTGATTAGGACGAGACCAAAAACAAATTAAACCAGTATGCGTGTGACGTGCATGTGTACGAGACAAATAGTGCTGTGCTCACTAGCTGCCTCAACTTCGATTATCGATATAGATTGTAGTGTCTCGTATCTCCTGATTTAAAGCAGATGTGGATAAAGTGAATACCTATCTTTAAAGGAACTAAAATAAAACTACAAAAAAAACGTATAGAATTCAGTCTGACATGTAAAGAAGAATCTTCTTCAGTAGTCAAACATTCTAATAGTTAAAATGCGTTAGTTAAACTAACAATTTGTTAAAAATGACAGATGTATGTTGTTTGGCAAATGGTTAAGCTAACTAAAGTTAAAAAATTGTCAATTTGCTTTAAAAGTTAACCACGCGCAGACAGAGTAGTTAAACTTTGACAGCTGTTGACTATTGTCAAGTGACTAATTGTTAAATTGACTAATGGTCATTTTTAACTATGTATCAAACAACGGGCCCTTAGTTTAAAAGAAATAGAATGATATTTCATAAAGTGGCCAGAACATTAAAATAGTTTTAGGTTGATCTCAACTCGACATTGGTCAAAGGTGTATGCTATTTTGATCTTTGTTGTCAAGTAATTAAATATATTTATCTATGCAAAGAAAAATGTGCCGTAGCTCCAAAACAATGTGTCTTGACTTGATAAAGCACAGAATTTGAAAACGGACGCAGATATAAAAGACTAAACTGTACATACCTTGCAAGATGGGCATGTGAGCGTTTCCTTGTACTCTCTTATCTCCTCCAACAGCACCTCATCCATGCTGCTGCCGGCTTGCTCCATCTTCTTCATGCGCTCCGCCTTCCGACGGAGTATCGCTAACTCCTCCTGTTGGTGGGAAATAGTAATGTTGTTTAATGCCTGGAAAAGCACACGACAGCACAACACACACACATGCTAAATGTGTTGGGCATGTCATAAATTCAATGGTGGTTAACCGATTTTTTTACTGTATGAACGAAATACAAAAAATATCTAACGTTTTTTGGAAGTATCACGTAAACCATCACAAAATGATCCATCATAACATGAAGATAGGATAATAACTGGTCAAAATGAACTATAAAAATTTGAGAAAGGAGCTTAGTGCGACTTTACAAGAGAAGGACAAATTTCAGCCTCTACACATTTTAGCTTAATTAAATAAGAAAGTGCTGCCAGAACAAACATTTCTCAGTACGGTGCAAACCAGAATGGATCATCATCATCTGCCGCCTTTTAGCAACTATGTTTGGGTAAGTTTCCAGTCTAACCGGATGCAGCAGAATACCAGTATTTTACATGGAGTGACACCCTAACTGGCCTCCACAACCCAGTTAGTGGGTAATACGATACCCCTTGGTAAGACTGGTTGTCAGACTTTCGGGCTTCTGACGGGGTAACGACTGTCAAAGATCCACGAATGACAGCCGGAACCAATGGCTTAACGTGCTATCCGAGGCATGGAGGGTCTTGGTATGAACTCATGGTCACCCATCCATGAACCAACCGCGCGTTTAACTCGATCGGTCTACCCGTGCGGCTGTTATAACTTAGCCACAAGCCCCCAAACCGGTATGGATGAATAATATGTTTCTTGATAAATCCATACTGAAGAATATGTAACTCGATAAACAAGTGACGGTACTTACATGTAGTCTTTTTGTTTTATACGCTTCCGCTTCCAAAGCGCTCGTCTTCTCCGCCACCACTTGTTGCGCCTCTTTCATTTGCGCGTGATATTTTTCTGTAAATAATCATAATAATTCTTAGCAAAGACTTAAGCATGCATATCAAGAGGAAAACTTTCAACACTTGCATTCTTCCCTGTATAACATATGGCTACGCATCTTGGTCTCTCGCCAACGACCATAGAGCGAAATTAGCAAAATGTCAAAGGGCGATTGAAAGAAGCATCAAGGGACAAAATCAGTAACACAGATATAAGAAGAAAAACCAAAGACAAGGATATATTGGTTTTTATAGCATTTGAAATGGGGCTGGACACAACACATGCTTCGATTTAAAACAAAAAAATGGAGCAATAAAGTGACCGTGTGGTACCCAAGACAAGGGACTAGAAAACAGGGGCGCCCAAAAACAAGATGGAAAGACGATATACGTCTAACCCTGGGGCCATACTGGACCGGAGTTGCAGAGGACAGAGCACAATGGAGACAGTTGGAGGAGGCTTATGCCAAAACACCAAGCTGCAGTTCACAATATGATTTGTTTTTGGTTCATATACTTTCTGCTAACGAACGATGTACCCAAAGTTCGGAAAAAAAAGGCTTTATTATAAAATTTATTACTACGTTTTGCCGCGTGGAGGGCGGAAAATATCCCATGGGAACTTACTACCGGGATAAAAAGTATCCTATGTTAATTGAGGTTATAAACTATTTGTGTGCTAAATTTCATCCAAATCCGTTCAGCTCTTTTTGCGGGATTGAGTAACAAACATACAAACTTTCACATTTATAATATTAGCAGGATAATCATAATAATTCATGTTAGATTTGATCGACGTCTTAGACTGATACAAATGGCAATGTCACATCGTATTGGGATCGATCTATCATCGCGGACTGGAATTTTGTTGCCAAAAAGCCTACACACTGCCACATGACGAAAACCATGTGAAAGCCGAAAAATACAGGGTAGCAAGGACATCGACGCGCAACCTGTTGCCATGGATCCAGTACATGATTCTGAACAGCCCTGCATTGAGATATTTCGCCTCTATAAAAAAAAATTGCTGTTCCATACATTTTGACCGCACAGGTGTTGCACATTTCTATGAAAAAGCTGATAATTTCTACGCTAAGGGGGGGTGGGGGGGGGGGGCAAGTCTGTGCTGAATTAATGGTTACAATTTATGTGTAGATGTCCCTGTATAAGGTAATTAATCAAGCTTGCGAGATTGTCTTCACGACTTAACGCCTTTATTCCTACATTTCGCTAGTTATATTTTGGTCTCATTTAAAACGAGCTAATCAAGCATAATGTTTTATTTTTTTTATTTACCTAAATGCAGCTTCAGGTCAGCTGCCGACTGCGCCGACTCTATGGCCTTTCTCTTGTGCATCTCCATAGCTTGTTGTCTCAGCAACAGTTCTTTCTCAACAGCTGACAACGTCGCTTGTAGCAGTCGTTCCTTCTCCTCCAGCCGCCGTGCCACCGCGCCCATTGATTCTATCTGCTGGTCGCGAGTTAACACCTGGCAAAGAAATACAATAATTATGTATTAGTTTGAAAATAAATGCTGAAGAAACAGACCTTCCAGTTTATTCTGAATAAACCTCACAATGAAAACTTAGCTGAAATGAGCTTGTGCTGAGCTGTCATCCAATCTAATGCCAGCAGGCTTAGCACGAGCAGTTTTGTCGACGGAAGACTAGACAAAAATGAGGTTCCGTGTAGACAGTAGAAAGTTTTCTACTGTCTTTAGCATGGCGATTCCAAAATTGTCTTCACTACCTTAGACAACTGTCAGTTGTCAGTGTGATTTTGACAGTTTGGGATAGAAAACTTTCTTCTGAAATAGTCTACATAAAAAAGGATCTAGACAAAGATCGTTAGAAACGAAAGACAAAATGACAAGTTGTAGAAGGATTTCTACGGTGCGATGTCAGAAATGGACAAACGAAATGTCACTTTGTATAGAAAGAGCTGTGGCTATTCTTCGTAGAAATAGAAAGTTTCATGCTAAGCCTGCAGGAATTGACACTATTGTCAGCTCACTTAAAGCTGACCCCCACCTAAGATTTCAAGGTGAGTTTTATACAGAATATACTGGCTTTTCATCCAGCAGGTTACGTGAAACCAGACTACAGGGTACTGAAGCGTTATTATGTCAAAAAGTACTCTATATCACTCGGGCTCATAGCTTTTAACTGTGAAAGATTTATTGTAATCAAATCAGTATTTCTAGCAGACCTTTTAAACACATAAACTCTAAAACAGCTTTACCTCTTTGTTATCAGTGAAGTAGTAGATATTAATACTCAATGCACAATCATTAATTGCATTCCGCCATGTGTGGTGGTGACTTCAAAATTAATGAGATCATTATAAACCCTGTTTGGCACAGTAAAATAGTAGCGAAAGAAGAAACTTTAAAAACTTCACATATCTTCTTAACTTTATCTTATTTAAAGGGGTTTTTTTTCTAATATGTATGGATTTTCAAGTAAATATTGTTTCTGTACCACTAATTATTAGATATTATAGCACTTATAGTTCATCGTTCAAATATTATGTTGATAACATACCTGTTCTTGCAACAACTGTTTCTCCTCTCTCAGCAGCTTATGCAGCGAGTTTGCCTTGATCCTCTCCGACATCAGCTTAAAGTTTGCATCATCTTTTTCCCTCAGCTGCTGTATGAGCCGTGAGTTCTGTTCCTGCATATCTTCGAACGCTTGCCCAGTGACTTCCATTTCATTGAGGAGAGCTTCCTCCTCCTGTGCAGTGGAAAAATACTTTATTTTTTTATTATTCCGCCCTTTTAGTTAGTTTATTCCTGTTTTGGCAAGACCTAGAAAGGAGAATGGAGAAAAAAGGATTAGTAAGGCTTGTCGCGTCATCGTGTTATGGTGAACCGCACATCACTTGGGTTATGAAAACTGCCCTCAACCCCCATTTACACGATGCAAGTATCTTGTATGTTGCATACAATATAATTGAAGCAACAAATGAGTTTCACAGTCTCACAACTGTGAGACGGTCCAACTTATTGTTGCAACAACTTTTTGTATGCCACAGGCAATCAAATCGTGTAAATCAGGGGGCCTAGACAAAATCCCTTTTCTGTAAGCGTTAACGCCAACGGAAAAATCAAATTGTATGGAGATGACATTTGCTTACCACGTGACATTACGTATCTTTCCCGCAGGTAATGTCATTGCCATACATTTTGACGTTAGCGTCTGGCGTTAACGCTATCAGAAAAGTTTTTGTCTAGGCCTACAGGCTTTTACTGTTCTGCTATGAAATAAAGACGGTTTCAAGGTCACGCAGTTACCACAGACGTGCTAATGCGGTCACCAGCACGGCTATGGTAACAGCTCACACTGTGCTTGTACGGTTACAAACACTTTGGGAGCATATTTACAACCAAAAATGTATCTACATTCATGTCGATTGATGACACAGTCGCACGTTAATAGTAAAAGTTTCGTCTTTATTTCTTAGTAGTAAGGCTTTCATTCCGAAGCATGGAATTTCGTGCTAAGGGTTTTACAGCATAACATGCTTGGTATGCCACAATACGATGAAGCGACGAGCCATTTGCGATCGGCTTAACGCAGTGCTTAGTGCCGGCAGCGTCCAAAATACAATTTCAAATTAAAATAGCTGGCAAAACTTCATAAATGTGATGGGCATCAAAATAACGATAAAACAAAAATAAAGATTTTCTAAACTCGGTTTTGAGTAGAGATCGTCTAATTTAAAACTGCACGCCCCTCCACAAAAATTTCTATACAAACATTTTGTATGCAACCAGCAGTGGAGGGGCGTGCAATTTTAAACCGGACGATCTCTAACTAAATCTGATTACGGGGTCAACGGCCGCTAGCAGTGAAGTCACGTGAAATTATGAGTTTATAAAATATATTTTTGTCTGTCTTAACATCTTTGAGGTGTCACCAGCTAATTTAATTTAAACCTGTAAAGGGATACACACTGTTCAAATGATCTGATCAACTATTAAAACTGCACCCTAATTGAGTAACACAGGAGAGAGAATCATTTTGAAGCCAATTATTATTATTTATTGCTAAACCATTGCTTGCCATTGCAATGAATGTTGTTAAACTGTCTAAATGAAAGCCATTCCTACTGATAGTGTGTTACGCAATTACCCCGCTGGTCAACATAATGAATGAATGACGGCTGTGAAGAATTTTAAACAGTTTTCATATTAGATCCGATTTTTTTTTTTGGCGTACAACACCGCCTTAAGCCGTTCATAAAGGACTGTCCTTTTTATTATGAAACAGAAAAAGAGCAGCCCTATTTATAACCATACATTTTTATTAAAAAAAAATATTACACAAATATTCTTGAACTGTGGCTAGCGTTGGTTTCTGGAAGACTAATCAAATTACTAATCAGTAAATCTGCTGTTGAGTAATGTCAACATGAGATATAATTACAGATTAGTTTAGTTTTCAGAAACCTAGGGTTGGTGAGTGAATGTATTCTTATGGTTAGGGCGAATTTCACCAATGAACGCGATCAGCTCTTCTAAACCGCGTTCTAGAGCCATTAGTGTCAATATTATTGTGGAATATTGACACTGACTGATCTTGAATGCGGTTTAGAAGAGCTGATCGCGTTCATTGGTGAAATCCGCCCTAACCATAACGTGCAGTTTTGGTGTGGTGAGGAAATGCTGTTTCGCGTTCAGTTTCATTGGTGAAATCCCCACTTAAGGGAGATGCGCTAAGGTAGCCCGCGATATTCAAATTTACTTACGTTTTTTTGCAATTTGCAGGTCAGTGTCAGGTTATATGTTGATTAAAATATGATTCGCGGCCGTAAAAAATGTGGCTTTACAGAATTATAATCATTAGAATCAGCAATACAACTCCTTAAGTTAGCATTGGCCTCAAATGTCAAGATTTCGTGAAATAGTCGTTCAATAGGGTAATATGAATACATCTCATTGATGATTTTTGTGATTATAATTCTATAAATAAATATTTGCTACGGCCGCGAATCATATTTAGATCGACATACAATCTGATACTGACCTGCAAATTGCAAAAAATCGTAAGAAAATATTAATTTTGCGGGCTACCCTGACGCTTTCGCCTTAAAGGCCCATAGTTATAAGCTGTTAACATTAAAGCCCACTTGCATCACAAATCACTAAATTTATTTAGCGCTTAACGAATTTAAAATATCTTGCTATTTCTGTCATTCGTTTGAAGATGACAGAGACAGGAATGATCTTTAAATACGTTTAGCGTTAAATGCATTTAGTCATTTGTGGTGCTAGTGGGCCTAAGTATTTAATTGAGGGTGATTTATGAATGCGAACCTAACTCCCGAATTCTCAAACGACACTTAAAACCGTGTCCAGACGTGTGTAATGTGTAATGTAATGTATCGTGTAATGTAATGAGAAAAGTGTGGACGGCATACAAAACTCAACGCGAATCCTGTATGTATTCGACTGCGAGAGCCTTTGTGTTCGCGCTAAAACCGACAGCGAAGTCCACAAGCAGAATTCGCTTCACATTACACGATACATTACATTACTCATTACACGCGTCTGTACACGACTTTACGTTTAAGACGTTTTTAAAATCTTTCTATTGCTGCTACATTTCGCCCCTTGAATGTTAAAGTAACAGTGGCTAACCAAAATTACAAGAACCAAGCAAACTACTTGGTTTTCAGAAACCGGTAGTCAACTGAACATTTCGAGTTCCGTTTGAGAATTCCGGCGTCGTATAGCGATACATCTACTGCAATTACAAAATGGAAAGTGCGTTGCTGCCGAACTTTTCTGCTCGACCGATGTTTATACATAGGCCTTGTAATAGAAAGCGATCATCGTGATCATTTGTTCGGCGAATCAGAAGGCGCCCTCTGTCGGCGCGACGACAGGCGCGTTCATAGGTATGGTTCATGAGTAGCTTTAAATACTACCTACAGCCAGGTTACAAAGTATTATTTGCCAGTGAGCCCCAAACTAGACAGTCTGTATCTTGGGGTACCGAAAAATACAATATGTTATTTTGTTTAGTTATTAGTTTGAAAATATGCTGAAGAATCAGACCTTATTTACCCGACTGGGCCAGAAGTAGGGTTATGTTTTTTCAAGTGAGTTTCGTAAAACCCGACTACGGACGTTAATATGTCATACTGAGCTGTGTGTTAATATGTCATGATCATTTGTTCGGCGAATTGAAAGGCGTCCTCTATCGACGCGATGACGCATTCGGGTTTGCCGAACAAATGAACGCGACGGTCGCGTAAGGCCTTACGCCTAATAGCGATATAACATATTATTACGTCACTGCTTACGTTGCTAGTGATCTAAAAAGCATTGCAAGCGTAAACGCGCAAATTCCATCACGTTTTTCCATAGATGTGTCACTAGGCTAAACATATGATGCCTAGGCCGCTTCCTAACCAAAGCGATCCTCCCACGTCGCTTTCATCTAGTTTGGCAAACCGGAACGCCTGATCGCGCCGATAGAGGGCGCCTTCAGGTTTACTGAACAAATGAGTGACATATGAAGGCGACGATTACGTATTCGTGCGACTGATCGCTTTGGTTAGGACGCGGGGTTTGGCTACATGCTGTTAATATCATACCGGTGATCCGGCGAAGGGTCTCGTGAAGGCGTGCAGCGGGTCCGCGTTAGGTCTGGCACAGGACAGCTGCTTCTGAAGCTCGTATTTCTGTTCTTCTAGCTGTTTGATCTTCCGGAGGGCATCCTCGTCTGCGAGGCGACGTTCGCGCTTACTTTCCTGGGTGATAGTTTTTTTTTTGTTAGAGGTATTCTTGATAGAATAATAGATATTGTATTTCCAGCCTATTCTGATAGGGTGTTACACTGTAAAAAGGTAGCATTTTGATATTACTTTAATCAAAACTGTCACACGGCAGTCCTCATCATTTCCATGTTGAATCTAAGCGGAGAGATGTTAAAATAATGCAAACCTAGTCGATACCGGTTGTTCAAAATATTTCTCTGCACTGATTTGGTGAAAACCAGGTCTAATCCATTTCATATCCCAAAACAGTGACAAATATTAGTACTTGATCTTAGTATTTGCAGTTTTCGTCGCCGCATTGCTGTGTTCCACTTTAAAGGGTAAAGGGCACATAAAACCGTTTGTTGTAAACTAAGTGTACAAGATATTGTTTTATTTTTTTATTATGAATAACTTTTACCGCGGACATGGTCGTCCGCGCCTTTGTTTACAGGTTTAATTGTTTATGTATTTTACTTAATTTTTTACAATTATTGTGCTCCTACGTCGGACACATTACTCTAAGTCATACTAAACTAACTTAAATCTACGTGAGTCCATCATAATTATATATATATGTATTTTGTGTACAAGATATTGGCTTATATTATGTTGTTACTTATGACCAAGCAGTCATGTGCATAATCAGCCTATATTGTTCCCACTGCTGGGACACAGACCTCCTCTCTATGGGAGGGAGTGGGCTATAATTCACCATGAGGGCCCAGCGCGGTTTGGTGGATGTCACGTCTTCGAATATAAATGTCCGTGGAGTTTCTTGCCCGTTCTTCTCCATAGGTACCTACTACGCTTTGGAATGGGCAACTAGCTTCATCTTTCTGATTGACTGACCGACTGACTGACTTGACAATTCAAATGTGCCTGTAATTGGTTTATTTGAGCTAAATGGTTTGATTTTGAATTTTTGGTTCTAGGACATGCCGGTTTCCTCAAGATGTTTTCCTTCACCGTTTTGAGAGCAGTGGTGATGAAATAATTTACACAAAGTACAGCGCCTGTCCGGGTTCGAACCTACGACCTACATCTCGGAAATCACGGTTATTACCACTGGGCCACCACTGGTATCATGTGAGAGCATTGCAAAAGGTTGGTTTTGCTCTGTGATGGCAATATGTCTGCGATGCCTCTAGGCCAATTAACATGAGTTTGTCGCCCTCTAATAACACAACAAATACATACCTGTGCCATCTTAGCCTTCTGCCGGTGGTCCTCGAGCTCCTGCCTTGCCTTGCGCTCCGCAGCCATGAGCTGAACCTTGTCTCTCTGTTCCTTACTGACGCCCTTGTACATGTCCAGTAGGAGCTTCAGTTCTTTCTGCTCGTTTACTGCCTTTCTGTTAACGGAAAACTGTTTGTTAAAGTTTTTTTCTTGATGTTAAGTTATAATGCTAACTAACAATAGGAAGCCAAAGAAATTGTAGTCAGTGAAAGTGGTGGTAAGGTGTGGGAATCCGAATTTTAGCAGCGAGCTTTTTAGGCGTAGCAAATAACGCACTCGTACGTTCTACTGGATATCAAGCAACAACTCCGCATGTGCAGAGAACGATAATAGTTATAGATTTAAAGATGATCTATCTATGTTTAGACAAGTCCGAGCCGTGCCATGTCCGGGGAATGGATGCTAGAACGTGCAGCATCCGTGTCTTGGTTCAGCCCCTACGGACGACTCAAGTTCGTAAATGTCTAGCTTAATAAGTCTTTCTTTAGCCGGCAAGTCTGGTATTATCTTTCGCCATCCTCAAGCGGAGCGTCTGAATTAGGCTTTCATCACTACAAATAACCTAGAAATGAATGAATACTTACTTGAGTTGTTGCTTGAGCTCCTTGATGCTCTGCTCCTGCTCCTGCAGCTTGGCGCGCGCGTGCTCCTTACCGGCCGCGCAAGTTCCGCTACTGCCCTCTTCACCCTAAGGGTCAACACAATGATAAATTACATTTATTTCAGTAAATTGGTTAAAAAAAGCACTTCTACACGCCCAAAATAAATTATGTTTTAAAACTAGATGAGTTCTGTATTTCTTATCCAACTAGAAGAAAGACCGAAACCAACTCAGAGGTCACATCATAGCGTAGCATAATCAGCTTATAATGTTCCCACTGCTGGGACACAGGCGTCTTCTCTTCGAGAGTGAGTAGGCCGTAATCCACCACGCGGGCCCAGTGCGGGTTGGTAGATGACACATGTCTTCGAATTTTTGGTTCTACGACATGCCGCTTTCCTCACGATGTTTTCCTTCACCGTTTTGACAGCAGTGCTGATGAAATTATTTACACAAAGTAAAGCGCCTGCCTGGGTTTGAATCCACGACCTATAACTCGTAAATTGGGGCTGATACAACTGGGCCACTATTGCTCCTGACAAAGGTCACAGTCTCTTTTAAAGTCAGGACATAATTTTAGTCTGATCATATGAGGACCATGCAGATTTGTGTCTGAGATGGTCTGACGTGGAAAGAACCATACAAATTTTAGTAGAACTGCCCAGTGAGTGCACGCATTTTTCAGTAATAGTGTGCTCAACTCAGAACTAAAGGAGGTCAACGATTCGACGAACAATACCAAAGAAAGGACATTTGGGTAGGCCGCATAAAGTACTCAACTACCAGAAAATCGTTAAAAATAAACTGGAAAAAAATACCCACATAGTCCTCACAGTCACAATAATTCAAATAATAATAATATTTCATTGAACCGTCTAACAGGTCTCTGCGTGTTGGCTTGGGCCCCTCGTACGCCTTCTAAAGGTCCGGGACCCCAGGGTCCCGAGATATGTCAAAGACAATATAATACTTTACAAAGTAATAATTCATGTCACTCTCATTAGAAATACTCTAATTACTAAAAAATAAACTGTGTTTAAACAGGCTCCGAAATAAAAGAAAACCGGACATTTAGCGATCCAAGCCTTTTGCGAATCGGACATTCTGCCAATCGAAACATTCCGCAAATCGGAAATTTTGCGAATTGTACGTTCTGCGACACTGTGTTGGATTATATGTCAATATAATATACCATGAGCCAGATATGCAATCCAAAATACTAGTAATAGTTAGTAAAGTAGAAATAGTGATAGTAAACGCATACCTCAGGGTCGGGTTCCTCTTTCTTGAGCGCGTGTGGCTTCTCGTCCACGGTGTCACCTCCCAGCGACACGCGGGTCCCCGCCTCCTCTAACTCCTTGCGCACCTGAACAACGAACATACATTTTAGATGTTACATTCATTGGAGTAAATTTTTCTTCTCTCGTGTCGGCACGAATGATACAGGATGAAACTGAAAACTTGGGCCAACTCGTAGTAGGAGGTTCAGTAACTGTTACTTCCTACTTCCTACTAATATTATAAATGTGAAAGTTTGTGAGGATGGATGGATGTTTGTTACGTTTCACGCAAAAACTACTGAACGGATGTGGATGGAATTTGGAACACAGATAGTTTATAACCTGGATTAACACGTAGGTTACTTTTTATCCCGGTAGTACGTTCCCGTGGGATAATTTCCGACATCCACGCGGGCGAAGCCGCGGGCAAAGACTAGTAATCATTATAAATTGTCATTTCCCAAATCTAAATTCTTGAATAAAATCGTATAATTATCGTCTTAGATAGGGCAAACTAAGTTACTGCCTTCAAGCAGACACGAATTATAGTAGTACCAGTAAAAATAAACAAATGAGAAAATTAAAGTATCAATTTTAGCGCGCGCCCAAAGATCAATCCATTCATCTCAGAGATCACAACATGAAGCAAGTTGACAACGCGTTGAGCTAGCAGTCATTTACCTAACTTTGATCGTTCCTACGAAAAAAAGGACGCGCATCGACGCCGACGTTGCTAAATTGCTTGCGCACGCGCACCTATGTGCATGTGTTTAAGATAATATGGCCAGAAAAGTTGATTAGTGAGTCAACTGCTAATAGAAATGTATGTAAAAAGAACAAATGCTGCACCAACCCCAAATTAATTGGGACAACAGCAGTAGGTAGGATAATAAGTAATGATGGTTCATGTAGGTTTTTCATGCACAATGAAAACAAAACAACCGACGGAAAGAAGAGGAAGGAGGAAGAAGCTTTCTCTACCAAATCAAAAAAGGATTAAGTAAATCGGCACAGTAATCACGGAGCAAATCGGTGTACATACAATTTTTTTTAAATAACTCTCCGAGTGTACAATCCCCTCTTTTTAGGGTTCCGTGCCCAAAGGGTAAAAACGGGACCCTATTACTAAGACTCCGCTGTCTGTCCGTCCGTTTGTCTGTCACCAGGCTGTATCTCAAGAACCGCGATAGCTAGACAGTTGAAATTTTCACAAATTATGTGGTACTTTTGCCGCTATAACAACAGATACAAAAAAAAAAAATTAAGGGGGGCTCCCATACAACACACGCGATTTTTTTTCCGTTTTTATAGATAATGGTACGGAACCCTTCGTGCGCGAGTCCGACTCGCACTTGGCCGGTTCTTTTTTTAAATTCGGTTTAAAATCCGCCGATATTATAAAACACGCACCTTATTTAACTCCTGACTCGTATCCTTATACTTTCTCTTATAGCGATGCACCTCTCCCTTCAGCTGTTGATTGTGGTTCTGCAATGAAGTGATGAGGTGCCTCATCTCCCTATTAATAGGGCCAGTCTGTTCATTAGCCGCTAGGTTTTGTTCGAACTCAATGCGTAACATCTCGTATTCTTTCCGAAGCTGGCCTAATACGTCTTCTAATTGAATCATTTCAGCTCTGAGGGTCTTCTGCCTTGATAGTTCTTCGCTCTGAAATCAATAGAATGTAGTATTTTAAGATAGGATTTGCATTGTGAAAACTCAAAGGAGAAAAAAAAGAGAAATAATATCTCAATCGTCGACATAAACAAGACTTCCAGATCCTGGAGGCTTCTAAAGCCTGCACCTTAGAAGCGTAACACACTACGAATGACAATCCAGTACATTTCACAATACGATAAAATACATTGCTTTTTTTTTGTCATCTCTTCGACAACAGAAGTAATGCAATTAATATTGTTGAACGCGCCTAAATGCGCTAAATATGAACGCGTCCGGAGCGAGGGGCGCGCGAGAGCAACGCGGGCGCCGAGTAGGGCCAGCACGACGCTTGCGCACATACGTTCTTTAATGTCGCGATCGCGCTTATCTACCATTGTAAAGTGCCGTATCATTTTATACAATATATAAAATTGTTGTAATTTCGAGTGTGTGTTATGCAATTAAGGTGCTTTTCCATGCGAAGTGGCCGTTTGAGAAAGATACCCTGCGGGGTAATTGCCTATCACACTATCAGTAGCAATCACTTTCATTTTGGAAGTTCATCAACATTCATTGCGTTATTTACGTTGTTGAACAGACTGTTTTTTCGAACATTTGAAGCAATGAATTAGCAATATTCTTCAAAATGTTTCAGATTGTGATCGTAAATGATAGTGTGTTACGCAATTAGGGTGCTGGTGCTGAGAAACTGGATCTTGGGAATCAGCTGGATGGAAGAAGCACAGCACCGGTCGATGTGGCAATGCTTGCGGGCTGGGGAGGCCTATGTCCAGCTGTAGACGTCTTTCTGCCGAACGATGAGGAACTGGATGACCAAGGGAAAATGACAAAGAATAATTATAGTGTTACCGGACCTCCATCATCTCAATCTGTCTCATGTGCAAGTTTTTAGCGTTCTGCAGCTGTAGCCGCGTCTCGTCGAGAGCCGTCTTCATCTGCATAGACTCGTTGTAGAGAACTGAGAACTGACTCTGAAGACATTTGTACTCTGTCGTCTCTACTATCACAGATTCTGGCAGTTGGCGGATCTGGGGAAGAGAGGGTTTATTAGTTATATGTAGTATTTTTATCTCAAGAAGCGACGCGCGCTTTACTTGTGGTGACCAAGTGTACAAGCGCAAGAGCTCTTGGTACCCACGAGACAATGGCGAAAACAGAATGTGTGTTATGTGCTGACGCTACTTGTTTTCACGCACACATTCATTGCGTGTACGTACACTTGGTTACCACAAGTAAAGCGCGCGTTGCTTCGTCAGATAAAGATATGACGACGTAAGAAGAGGGTTGTATAGTCGGCTTATGAATACCTTGAGCATACTTAGAACTGAGTCCTATCTATATATAATAGGAATTAATCGCTTTTTGTGTCTGTCTGTGTGACCGCGTTATTTTTCTAAACTATGCAACGGATATTGATGCAGTTTTCACTATGATTTAGAGAATGAATTCAACAAGGGTTATGTGGGTACGTCCCTATAAAATTTACATTTAATAAAGGAATCTCGATGTTTTTTTTTCAGTGGTAAAAACGGTGCGAAGCGAAGCTACTTTATTATATGATCCAAAATAATGGATTACGTATTTTAGGTAGGCTTGTCGTCAAACTAAGGCGTAACACAAATGACTTAAAGACAGCTACATCTATTGAAAAGTAACAAGTGTGTGATAAAGTTCAAAAGTGATTAACGTTTTCATACTATGCCGATGGGTTGCCACGTTTTGGTCATCAAAAGGTGCTTGGGGCTGGCCCCGATAGTCAGAAGAATAGAATAAAATTACAACCTGAAGACGTAGATGCAGTTTTCAGTCAAAATTACACTAAGAACAAGTTAACTCACGTCCATCTTCAGCTTCTCGACTTCCTTGAGCGTGTCGCGATGCTGGCGGTGCAGGCGGTCGAGCTCGGCCAGGCGGTTGTTGGCCAGCTCGCGCTGCTCCTCCAGCTCGGCGGCCACGTCCTCCAGCTTGGCGGCGGCCGGCGCGGCGTGCGGCGGCGCGGCGCCCCCCGGCGGCGGCGCGCTGGCGCCCGACTGGTGGTAGCTCTTCAACTTTTCTATGGCTTCTGCAAGGTGATTCTCTAGCTTATCGTTGCGGGAGCGGACCTGCGGGTGGAACATGTACAATACTCTATGAAAAACTATCTTTAACAAAATATAAAGTAACATGTTATTATAAAAAAACTCAGCATAAGCTATAACACCGTAATCGAAAAAATATTATTGGTTATTTTTATTAAAGATTTATAAAATCATTTTTAATTTTTATCATGTCTGTAATTATGATCATGTGTTGTGTTCATGTGTGTAATTATGTTTTCCAACAATTTTAATTTGAATAACATTATTAAGTAGTACTTACTAGAAAAATCATCGACGAAAACGGAGGTCATAAAATTAACCTCAATTGTCAAATATCAACAAGCCGAAAAAAAAAAAAAAAACACGTGTGGCACTCGGGGACTGCCGCGGTAAAGCTATTGCATAGCATTTTTTATCAACTTATGCATTTATAATTATTTATTTATTTTTTATTTACGCAGTATTTTTTTTTTCTTTGATATTAATTCAAGTACAGTCGTACCATATACATACAAGTTAAGCGAACGCTCGGCCAAGCTACATGGTAGGCGGAGTGGGGGGTGTTAGGTTTTATTTTCGTTACGGAATTTCTTGATTCGGTCGCCGCGCTCAAAGCCCGCGATAAAAGCTATACAATAGCTTAAAAACAATTTCGGGTTAATATAATCAAGATAACACTCAATTTGCAAGCAACACTACAAATTGCGATCCAAAAGTACGTTTTCTGATACCACATTTTCATCAGATATTTTTGGAACAGACTATAAGTTCAACAAACCTTCAGCAACTCATACTGCAGATCATCGATCTGGTTCTTGAGCTCTGCGTTCTCCGTATCCCTGCTATTGACAGCATCCTGCAGCTGTGCCACCCTCAGGGTCATGGCATGATGGCTCTCATGTAAAGTGGTGCATAGATCTTGGAGTCGTCGGTTTTCAACCGTCACCTCCTCGTTGGTCGCACGGATGACGTCATCCAACATAGGGGCGGGTGCGGCTTCTGCAACATATTAGTATCGTGAGCATATTGGTTCACAAGATCGTAATTTATATTTCCGGCCTTATATTCATCTATTCGATGTTCAAAATCCGCTTTTGGAAACTTGAATACGTTTTAACAATTAGGAAAATGAAACGGTAACACCGCGTGTGTGTTGTTCTTGCGATGTCAATACGCTAAACGCCTCACTCCTGCGAAAACTTGCATGTTGCTCAGAAAATATTTTGAACGGCTCCAAATGTCTGTCCTATTTTTTGTTATAATTATAGGATTTTAGCAGTAAGCTAAAAAGTCAAACAAATTATCAATATTAGATAAAATAATGGTTAAACACATAACTTAAACTGAACTAACCATAAAGCTTACCCTCACTCTCGCCTTTGATGGCTCGCCAGATCTTATCGTTCCTCTGCTGCAAACGGTCAAATGCTTGCAACACTTTGGCGACCGCTCGCTTGCTCACTTGCACCCGGTTAGCGAGCTGAGCGTCTAACTCCTCCTTGTCCCAGGTAGACAGCTGCATCAGGAACGAAGTTGTTGCTTCGTTTTCATCTGAGGATGAGTTGATAAGTTTTACTTACAGACATAACAGTTTATTAATCCGAAGGGGAAGGGATGTTAAGACCTCAACTAGGCATTAATCCAGAATCTACTAACAGAAGAAATTCCAAATGGGAATACCCATTACTGCTTTGCCGGACCCGGTAAACGAACACAGGACTCCACGCTCCGCAGCCTATTTACAACACTCTTGGTGCCATAGATATCCGAGAGATAAGCCTTTACTCTATATTTGCTAAAGTTTAAGTGTCGCCACCTTTTCCCCACTCCTGAAACTCACACATTAACAAAAGGAATAGATACGGCACACATGATGCTTTTTTCGCACACAAGTAAGAAAATATGCGTAACACTTTTGTGCTATTTTATTGCACATATGCTCAAAAGAGGCGGGCACTAGAGAGTATAGATACAGTCACTGAATGCACACATGTAACTGTAGCATCAACTAGGGAAGAGGGTTGGTGTAAATATGTGATCGATAAAAATATCGATGAAAAGCGACTGCAAAAGGAGGTGTGTTTTGGACGTATTTTGTATCGTTTATTTTTTCTGCTTTTCAATGTGGACTATTAAAACACCAATAACAACAAAACAAATAAAAATATAATATTTTCGTTTGCAAATAACATTTAAGGAAATCAGTTTCTTCAGTTTCTCTCTTACTTTAAAATTATTCAACTATCACACATAAAACAACAATTCATATAGGTACTTATTGAACATAAAATCAAAATCAAAAGTCATTTATTCAAATTAGGCTGAGACTCAGCACTTTTCGAACATCAAAATTAGATAAGACAGTCCCCCCAAAAACTACCCGCCCTTCACCACTTCCTAGTGCATTAGCTGGGGAGAAGAAGTGGCGCAACAAACTTCCCAGCAGCACAGCTGTCTGTTCAGTTAGAAAAAATGCTTGATTCTATACAATAGTAGATATGCAAAGTAATTAACATTACGAGCCACAGAACATTAAATTAAATTATTTATCATATGTCAGCTAGCCACGCCAATATACCAACAAATATAATGAAAACTATACTCAAGCTAAAAAAAAAAAAACTTAATACCTACATAAAAGCCTCCAGGCATAATAGCGCACGTGGCATGATAGCTTACTTATGCAATGCTGGATTATATTCACATAGCTGTAATTCATTACCCCGCAGGTTCTTAATATAAGTTTTGATCTAGAATAACTAACAATTATCGATATCCACATTTCAGCGCTGCGCATCACTAATGCGTCGCCTTGACATGGGTCAATCATTAGGCAATAAGCTGACGCATGTCAAAAATATTTCACAACCAGATAATTTGTAAAATCCTTAAATATTATAATTCATTCAGGGATTTTTTATTAGCGGTGATAAGACACGCCACTTGTCCTAAGGTTTGTTGTAATTGTCCTATTTTTGCAAATAAGGACGGAACAATTCGGCATTTTGTAAAAATATGATATCACACTACACGTTCCGATGCAAACATTTGACTTAACGATGCTCACCGAGTCACGCGTATTTTGGGTCAGTATGACCTAACAGAGGCGACATGTGCCACGCCTCCAAGCCATATCCCTCGATATCCGTGCTTGGTGCAGATTAAACTATAAGTACCACATTTTCATAGTTGTATAAAATGCTTGTACTCCCTTCATTAAAACTCATTTGTTCTAAAACACTGACAGAATGATTGCATCCTAGGTTTTATTAGTATTATACAGGCAATAATATCACTGTCATTTTTAACCAACTTCAAACAAGTTACCATTTTTTATTTTCTCAAATTAATTAATTGTCAAGTTATCACACAATGGAGTTGAGGACAGTATAGATTGACCTTAACCTAGTATTAGACAAACAATGACAAGACTTATTAATATTTTCACACTGGTGTCTTTGAAAACATGAGAACACTGCATTGCTCAAGGTATAATTTAGGTGATGCCGTAATGGTAAATGCAGGCAGACTGTATTTACCTATCTGGCTAATCTTTTGGCCGCAGGAAAAATAATGCCATTCAAATACACCCAAAAATATTGGATTTCTGTAAAACCTAAACCCCGTGTTTTACTTAGCAACCAAGTGATAAAGTTAAAAGAGTAGGATAGCAGAAGGTTCTTTACAGGATAAGTTGATAAATATTGCAGACTGCGACCCTGTGTTTAGGAAAAAGTATATTGACATAATATGTAGCACTTACATTTGATTAAGTATCAATAACAGACAAGAGACCATCGTAAACACTCTGTGATTGAATGAACCAATGTAACTTAACATGTTGTTAAAGTTTATTCTTAAAAGTTCCTCAAGAAATTCTCTAAATGATAGTAGTTAAAAATCTGTCAAATATTTATAAAGTATTTAAGTAATAGAGTAGGTATAGAATCGAAAGAAATGAAAAGTATGGGAGAGAAATTAGCCCATGAGTGGTACCGAACAAGATAAAGCTACCGTTTCATATTATAAATAGGGACCAGTTAACAACTTACTTTTGTTTTCCGACTCATCCGCTGTCTCTGCATCAAAGCGTTGCAAGAGTACTCTGATATCTTCATTGAGTAGATTCCAGTACCGATTGACCACACACAACACTGCATCGTCTTGAGTCTGTCTCTTTTCGAGCTGTTCAATCCTAGCACGAAGTTCCGCCTCACATCGATGGCGTTGTTCTATTCTCTGGAAGGAACCATTTTAATGTGATTACTTTGGCAGAGATATGTTTAAAACTTGAGAGCTCACTTTATAATGACCTCGTAGAGTATGACTTCTTCAAGAATAGGCGAGAAGAACCATGACGTTGAGAGAAAGGCAAGTCAATGTCCAGGAATGGGACAGCTCAGGCTAAAATGCTATACATAACATATATACCCAATATTCTAGAAAAATAAATCACTAATTTTGAGAGTAGGGATCTTTAAGTGTCTTCTTAATATCTGTTGGCAGTCGCTAGTTTAAAGAAACATTCAAACATTTATTGTGAAATGTGGGAAAATGTTATGATTTCAAGAACTCTTTTTTCTATTTTGCTGTTGAGAGGTTTATGTGAAGTCTTTGATCTAAAGCTTGTTGGACTAAAAGCTAATTGCTTCTGGAGGGAGGTGGGCTGGTTAGAATAACCACCGACGACCGCCATGGCCCACGTACAATGGTCCACCTGAAGCGGAAACCAAATCCTCTAATATAGAACATAGAAGCTAATTGCACAAGGCAATGCAGTCACAAAGCCAGGTATTTGTAACAGGACGTATGTTAGCGCGGTTTTTAAGAAATTTTGGAGGTTAATTTTGATGGCTTGAATGACTTGAATCTGTTTTTTGCCATTTTATTCATTATGTACATAGTGTACAATGCATAGTGTTTTTGTCCTCTCTAATAATATTATTACTGACAAATGATACATTTCCATCGACATATGAACAGAACCATAATAACTATACAAAAAGAAATTAATTATAAAAAATGGATTGCATACCTAAACTATTTGATATTGATCCATACTCTTAATGTATGACAGTCTAAATGGATATTGGATATTTTCATCTGTTATGTCAATACTTTAGGAAGTATAATAAACATGGATATAACATTGTTTGAATAACAAAATTAAGTTTTGTAGCATTTGTTATGTCATCTACTAGAATATCACTCACACCAAGAGATAATTCTCTCCCCAAGCCATGTTTTAGCCATGAACTATCAACACAAAAGAAATATAACAATGGACAACATGAATGGAAAACAAGAATAAGTTAAACAGATAAGCTGAAAACTCTTCAATGTTTCAAAACATTAAACTAACATAATAATATTGTTGTCATTGTACATAAATGCTATGTAATTAGGTGTTGATAAACAGCTGATCGTGACATGTTTCTCATTCATTGAATCTGCGAAAATAACATATACATAGTAATAGTAAACAATTTAACATGCAAAAATACTTCACGATGAGTACCTGGGCCAACTTTTTATTCTGAAACTGAAGAACTTTAATGTCCATTTCCTCCAAAGTGGACACAGGGCCGATAAGATGTGGTTCAAAGTGAACTTTCTTGATCGGTGGCTGGCTACTGCCATTGCCGCCGTCATCTGCCGTACGTTTAGACATTTTGACCTAAAACATAGGAAAAGAGAAATCCTCAATTCTCAAAAAAATTATGCTGTAGTCTTACGAAAACTATTGATCAATATAACCCAGTCAATTTAGAAAGAGGTTATTAAAATGGTAAATAAGTGGAGACTGTGTTCTTTTTACTTTGGCTGGATTATAAACATACCTGCTTGTCAATATTGACACTCTTGTTAATTGTTGTTTTAATTCAAGTACTCAAGCTGAGAAATCTTAATTTTACAATAATCTATAATAAATATCATTTTGCTAACGTAAGCAGAGAAAACTAACTAAAAAAGCCAAGCTCCGCCCGAAATATTGCCAACCTACTCGTCTCGCACGTCCTCGTCCGAGTAGGCACTAGTGATGTAGTGCGTGCAGTCATGGCGTACTGCGGATAGTTGATTTGTAATTGATAAAAGGCGAGCTTACTAATTCTATTTTTCTATTTTTTTAAAGACCATCATTTTAAATGGGTAATAATAAAAAAGACTATCGAATGAACAAATCATAAATACCTATCTATTCTTTTTCCAACTTTAGTTGATAGCAGGGCGCTACGCTTGCCGCGGTTGGTCCATGGGTGGGTCACCATCTTTACATACCGGGACCCCTCCGTGCCCAAGCACGTTAAACTATTGGTCGCGGCTGTCATTCATAGATCTTTGACTGTCGTTACGGGCTGGTCGTAAACTCGAACGCTACTCGACTCACGACTCTGTCAAGAAAGAAAGTCACTAAGTCTGACAACTAGTCTTACCAAGGGGTATAGTATTACCCAGTAACTGGGTTGTGGAGGTCAGATAGGCAGTCGCTCCACGTAAAATACTGTTACTCAGCTACATCCAGTTAGACTGGAAGCCGTCCCAAAAAATAGTGGGGAAAAGGCTAGGATTATGAGTTGATAGCAGGGTGTCTAGTGAAAAATGTCCAAGCAAAATTTTAGAAGCCTCTTTCAAAGGGCTTCCCGAAACACCCATATGTATGTTCAGCAATAAATTATAGTTTAGGAGCTAAACGGTATTTAATAGTTTTAGAGAAATTCTCACTCGACTTCAGACTTTTTTATATTCCTCTTTCTATCGCATTTTTTGTAAATATTTTTTTATTGTTATAAATCCTCAAATCATGGTCTACGATCGATAAAAAATACCTTATTCCAAATCACGATATAAATTTAGTTCTGGGATCTAAATATCACCCAAAGTGACTATTTAGCTCAAAGGGAAAATTTTTGCTCTACCAGATTCGTTCTAGATTTTCAGTCTTTAAAAAAACAAAAAAGAAGGATAGCAATGACCCCAAAGTTGTTTAAAAAAATCCACAAACATTATCTGGAGAAATAGAAGTTCGAACATTCATAGACAGGGAGAAAAACACATTTTTTTCATACTTGTTAGTAATAATGTATTGTATGTTTTTCCGCTTGGAGTAGTTCATTTTCTCTCCTAGCATTCAATTAATAAGCTGAAATTTGGCATACAGAATATATTATGTTCGTGAGATAAGACTCACTGGGAGAAAAGGGGTAATAAAGTTTTTAGGGGAGGATTTTACTGCCTGCTTCGGTAACTTGAAAATCTCTTGGCAGGGGGTTCCAATCACGGGGTGCTAGGACAGGAAACCTCCCCGTGTGTCCGTGGGCTGGAGTTTCCCTTGGATGCGTCTGGGGGAAAGGCCAGTCTCCGGGACGGTGCACCCTGGGGTACGGGCAATAACTCTCCATTAGGTACTCTGTGCCTAAGGGGTCTTGTTGCCCGTACGCTAATATCCTGTCGGAGGAACGCTCCAACGTGTGTATCTCTGTTAAGCAGAGACGCACAGCGGCGGAGTAAGAGCGGGCTCGGCGTGCACTAACCCTACCGCCGGGCAGGCAGGAAGGAGTATGCTCCTTCTGCCACCGTTAGTCTCGTAGCCCCGAAGATCGTCAACCTCATGTCTCTGACTTTTGACGGGGGTCGAGGGTCTTGGCTTAACCGCCCGGGCCGCGAGGAAGATAACCTCTATAAAAAATTCCTCTAATATCAAGTTCTGGTGCGCGGCGAGGGTATGAATGGCTGAGGAGTAGTGTCATCTACAACTTTCCAGTTGTAGGTGGCGCATCAGTCGCTAGCGCACCCCCAGCCAGAGTACCAGTGGACCCTCTGGTTGGGTTATAAATGTACACTTGCCTAGGGACAGGGGGTGAACCTGGGAATGACATTGTATATCCCCCATACTCGTGGGATTAAGTATGGAAAATTCTAAAAACAAAATAACAACAGAGAAGAGTAGTGGAGAGGAGAGGAGCGATGCGGGGTCGGAGTCCGATGCCGCGTCGGGCGCGAGGGGCTCTTTCAAGAGCCCGGAGCGCGTGATTACGGGGGATGCTGGGAAGAACCGTAGGCTCTTCCAGAAGCGCCCCAAACCAGGGGATGGCCAGTGGTCGTCCTCTGATGGCGGGAGAAGCTCCGCCCGAAAAATCGGAAAGACCAGTCGGCGGGGTGGAGGTCGTGAAAGGGGTGCGGGCACAGGGCTCGCCACTCAGGAGGTTAGCGAGCCGAGTTGTGCCAGCCCAGTCGAGCCGGACCAGCGAGCCGGTAGGCTCACTACGGAGGGCGCGCCACGCGGGGCGGAACTGTCTGAGTCGTCAGACGGTGAGCCGGACGCCGCTGGCGGCCCCAAGGCGGAGCGACTGGCCAAGTTAGAGGCGGCCGTGGTAGCTGCGCTAAAGGGTGTGGCCTTGAAGAGGATTCAGTCCTCCAAAGACAAGGCCATACCCGCGGCCGCGGCTTCCATTATGGAGGCAGTGGAGGCCACTAAATTCGGGCCTCCAACGGATGGGATGTCCGAGATGCAGGCGGAGATCACCCGCTTGACAGCCGCCATGGAGCTTCTCCGAAAGGAGAACGCGGAGCTCCGAGCGGACCTGGCCGGCCTCCGGGCAGCCGGCCCCCGGGAAGTGCCACAGGCGGGGGCGCAGCATGGGCAGGGCCGGCCGGTGCCGGTGCCGGTGCCTGCGGAGGACCGGGTTCTGACCCTGGTGCGGCGGGAGCTGGCTGCCTTCCAGAGTCGGTTTTCGACTCTGGAGGCCATTGTCTTGCGCCCCCCGCTAGCGACAAGCAGCCGGCAGGTCTCGTTTGCCGCCGCCACGGCTGCTGCGGCCAAGCAGGGACCGGCGGGGCGGTCTAAAGGCGGGCCCGTGCCGGAACCCGCGGGACCGCCCCCAGCGAAGTCAGCGCCGCCCAAGACCAAGAAGGGTGGAGTGGCTTCGCAGGCGGCGAAGGCTCCAGCCCCGGCGGCGAGACGGCTGCCCCCCCCGCCTCCTAATGCTCCTCCGGCCGACGCCGAATGGCAAGTGGCCGGAGAGAAGAGGAAGGCGGGTAAGACATCTAGGGCGGCCAAAAGGAAGGAGAGGCGGCAGCGGCGCAAGGAGCGAAGCGTCGCGGCTAGGCTCCGCGCCCCGAAGTCCGCAGCTGTAGTGATTACACTACAGCCGGAAGCGGAGAAGAAGGGCGTGTCCTACCGCGACGTGCTCACCAAGGCGAGGGCGGCGGTGAACCTGCAGGAGCTAGGCGTCACCAATGGCATCCGGGTGAGGGTCACTGCGACCGGGGCCCGGATGCTGGAGGTGCCCGGTGCGGCGAGCGGCCCAACCGCTGACGCTCTGGCCGAAAGGCTCAGAGCGACCCTAAATGCGGACGAGGCCCGAGTGTCCAGGCCCACCCATTGCATCGACATGCGCATTCTGGGCCTGGATGACTGTGTGACGGAGGCTGAGGTGGTGGCCGCCGTCGTCAGGACTGGGGGGTGCTCTGCCGAGCAGGTGAGAGCGGGCCTCACTCGTCCTGACCACACGGGGATGCGAGCCGTGACGGTGAGCTGCCCCGTGTCGGCAGCCAGGAAAGTTGCCGGGGAGGGCCGAAGGCTCCTGGTGGGCTGGGTTTCTGCGCAGGTGAAACTGCTGGAACCCAGACCTCTGAGGTGCTTCCGCTGCCAGGTGGGCAACCACGTGGGAGTGCAATGCACCTCGGAGGTAGACCGCAGCAATAACTGCTTCCGCTGCGGTCAGCCCGGTCACAAGGCCGGCTCGTGCAATGCCACGCCGCACTGCTTTTTATGTGCGGCAGCTGGCAAGCCGGCCGATCACCGGGCTAGGAGTAAGGCCTGCGCTCCAACCACCAAAGCCAGGGGCAGGGGCAAGCCCTCCGCCACCGCCGTCACCACCGCACCCGCCGCCACTGCCGCCGCCGCTGCCGCCCCCGCCATCGTAGTCGCCGCAAACACCGCGGCAGGGCCCTCACAGAAGGCTCGGGAGGGGGCTGACATGGAGTGCAATTAATGGCCCCATTACGCCTCCTCCAGGCGAACATCAACCACTGCGCCGCTGCTCAGGATCTGTTGCTCCAGAGCATGGCGCAGTGGTCGATTAACATCGCCGTGGTCGCTGAGCCGTACTTTGTCCCGCCCAGGGATGACTGGGTGGAGGACCTGAGCGGCTCAGTGACCCTCATTTCGTCGGCCGCCGCCGGTACCCCGTCGCTTGAGGCAGTTAAGAAGGGACGGGGTTGCGTGGCAGCACGGTTCGGGGAGATTGTTGTGATAGGGGTATACTTCTCCCCGAGCCGAACTCTCGCCGAGTTCCACAACTACCTTGCGGAGTTGAGAGTCGTCGTCGTCGGGTACCATACCCTGCCCGTGCTCGTACTCGGGGACTTCAATGCCAAGAACACGGCTTGGGGTTCCCGGTACACGGACACACGGGGCAGGATGGTGGAGGACTGGGCTCTGGAGACAGGCCTGGTCGTCCTAAACTGGGGTTCTGTCCCCACGTGTGTGCGGATGCGGGGCGAGTCAGTGGTGGACATCTCGTTCGCCAGCCCCGCTCTGTCACCGCGTGTCATTGACTGGCGCGTCATGGAGGGGGTGGAGACGTACTCCGACCACCGGTACATCCGGTTTGACGTCTCCGCCCAGACCTCGAGCGCGCTGGTCCGACAGGCCCCGAGTGGTCCGCGGTGGGCGCTGAAGAAGCTGGACCGGGAGCTCCTCCTGGAAGCCTCGATCGTGCAGGCCTGGGTGTCACCACCGGACAGGCCTGCAGACATCAACGTCGAGGCGGAGTGGTTCCGGGAGGCCATGTCCGAGATTTGTGACGTGGCAATGCCCCGGGTCCAGCCCGGACTTGCCTGGCGCCAGGTGTACTGGTGGTCGCCGGAATTAACGTCTCTGCGCGAGGCGTGCGTTGCCGCGCGACGCCTGTACACCAGGCGGAGCTGTACGAGGGTTACAGAGCGGCGAAGACCGCCCTCCGAGCGGAGATCCTGCGGGCCAGGGGACTGGCCCGTGAGGAGTCGCTGGGGACTCTGAACAGGGACCCGTGGGGACGCCCATATAAGGTGGTGCGGGAGAAACTCCGCCCATGGGCTCCCCCGCTGACGCAGAGTCTCCGGCCCCAGCTCGTGGAGGGCGTGGTGAGCGCTTTGTTCCCTTCGCGGGGGGAGCATACTCCCCCGCCCATGGCTCCGCCTCCTGCGGTGCCAACTGCGGACCACATGACCGACGATGACGACGTTGCTCCTGAGGTGACCGAGGTAGAGTTGAGAGCGGCGGTACGTAGGCTGAGTGCCAAAAATACCGCCCCAGGACCCGACGGCTTACCGGGAAAAGCTTGGGTCCTGGCCTCGGAGGCTCTCGGGCCTCGACTAAGAGGGCTCCTAAGCGCATGCTTGGAGGAGGGCCAGTTCCCACTTCGTTGGAAGACGGAGAAACTGGTCCTCATTAAGAAACCGGGGCGCCCGGCGGACTCTCCGTCCGCTTACCGGCCCATCGTGCTGCTCGACGAGGTGGGCAAGCTCTTTGAAAGAGTCATTGCAGACCGCCTCGTCGGGCAGCTGGTGCGGGTGGGGCCGGATTTGGCGGAGAGCCAGTTTGGTTTCCGCAGGGGGCGCTCCACGGTGGATGCCATCATGCGCGTGCGAGCCCTCACGACGGGGGATGCTGTGGCCCGGGGTGGGGTCGTCTTGGCGGTGTCTCTAGACATCGCCAACGCCTTCAATACCCTGCCCTGGAGTTGCATCAGGGAGGCATTCCGGTATCACCGGATGCCGACCTATCTCTGTCGTGTAGTCGAGGCCTATTTGGCAGATAGAGCAGTTATCTACCCCGGTCACCAGAGAGAATGGAACCGGCGAGAGATGTCGTGCGGTGTCCCACAGGGATCGGTCTTGGGGCCGCATCTGTGGGACATCGGTTACGACTGGGTGCTGCGCGCCGACCTCCCTAGCGGCGTCAGCGTGGTGTGCTACGCTGACGACACGCTGGTCCTGGCGCAGGGGAGGTCGCACCAGGCGGCGGCCGAACTAATGACACGCGGGGTTGCGACAGTCGTTGAGAGGATCCGGCAGTTGGGACTCGAGGTGGCCTTGCACAAGTCCGAGGCCATGTGTTTTCATGGTCCTCGGAACGCGCCACTGTCGGGTTCCCAAATAACGGTAGGAGGGGTTCACATCGGCGTCGAGTCGACGATGAAGTACCTGGGACTCGTCCTCGACAGCCGGTGGAACTTCGTCGAGCACTTCCGACGTTTGGCTCCCAGACTGCAGCGGGCCGGGGCTGCTTTGAAGCGGCTCTTGCCCAATCTGGGGGGGCCAAACGCCTCCTGCCGGAGGCTCTACGCGGGGGTCGTGCGGTCCATGGCCCTTTACGGGGCACCGGTGTGGGCGCGTTCACTAAGGCTCCGGCCAGCCCGCCGGTTGAAAGCGTCCCAAAGGGTCATGGCCATCCGGATGGTACGGGGATACCGCACGGTCTCCTGCGAGGCGGCGAGCCTCCTTGCCGGATTGCCGCCGTGGGATCTGGAGGCAAAGGTCCTCGCGCACGTTTGGGAGTGGCGCGAGGAGGCGAAACGCCGGGGCGTAACTCCGCTGCCGCGAGAAATCACGGCACAGCGGCCAGAGCTCCGGCGGGATCTCATGGCGGCATGGAGAGTGCGACTGTCGCAACCCAGCGCAGGGCACGCCACAATTGCGGCGGTAAGACCCCTCTTTGAGGAGTGGCTTGAGAGGCGCCACGGCGTCCTCACCTTCCGCCTGACGCAGGTCCTCACCGGACATGGCTGTTTCGGGAGGTTCCTGTTTCGGATAAGGCGGGAGGAAACGCCCGGGTGTTACTATTGTGTGGATCGACCGGAGGACACGGTGGAGCATACGGTGGAGGTCTGCCCGGCTTGGGCGGAGCACCGCCGTTTCCTCGTGGCGGCGATCGGCGGCGGCGACCTCTCGCGTCCGGCCCTGGTTCAGGCCATGGTACGGAGCGAGAGGGAATGGGAAGCCGTCACCTCCTTCTGCGAAGCAGTAATGCTCGCGAAGGAGGAGGCGGAGCGCGAGAGGGAGAGGCAATCTCTACGCCCTCGCGCCCCTAGCCGCCGCAGGAGGAGGAGACACCCTGGGCGTCGGGAGTCGATTGCCGACTCCCGGCCACCGTAGGCGCGGGCTTGCGGACGGCGAGCAATGGGCAGCTCGCCGTCCGGTAAGGACCAGGCCCGGGTCGACGGCGCGTCGTGTTCCACGCGCGCCTCAAAGAGATGTCAGCACCATTGACGGGGTCCGATAGGACCGATGCCTGCCGGGGTCGCGGATTGTTCGAAAGAGTTACCGTGGCCCTGGCGCACAGGCAACTGAAGGAACACGGGTGGGTTTTAGTCAGTAAGAGTCTGACACGCCCTTCCGCTCCGCCCAGAGCGGGAGACGTCATTTGATGATTTCCCACCCAAAAAAAAAAAAAAAAAAAAAAAAGGGGGGGTTCCAATCACCCACAGTCCTCACCCGAAATACTTCGGTATCACTTTAGACCGGTCGCTTACTTACAAACACAATTGCCAATATGTAAAAATGAAAGTACGTGCCAGAAAAAAATGATTACGCCGCAAAACATCCACCAGAGGGTGGGCGACTCCCCAAGTCGCCCACACCAACCTAGTGGATAGAGCTCTTAATGAGACGTGCCGGATCATTAGTGATTGCCTTAACGGAGGGTTATCCGAATTATTTTCTGTTTTAGAATCAAGTTTAAATAATTCAATTAGTGTATTAAGGTCCTGAAAAATATATATGACATAGATGTATTCTTGTTCTAGAGAAATTAACGGTTCAAAACACAATACATTGTAATAAGCTCGATGAAAAAATAATCCAAAACAGGGTCGATTTCAAAACCATTTTACGTTTCATTTCCTCAAAATAATAAGAAAATTGCGTGTACCATGACGTAATTGTATTTAAGAGGGAATTTAACGGTTGGATTTTTATTACATTTTTATTAAATAAACACAACAATACTCAATCGGGCTAAATCAGCTCGCACTCAGTCCCATCCCATTATAATGCAGCATCCACACAATCCCAGTAGACAATTCCAGTTAGTGCGTTAGTGTGTTACTATGCAGCGTCCACAGATAACTATAAACTAAAGTACCTGTGATACTAGTCCCAAAGATTACTAACATGTAGCAATCATCCTACAGAGTATGTACATTATTTGAGTAGTCCCTCCCGTGGTCTAAATTGGGAGATACATCGCTCTCCTTGGCACTGTTCAAAAAAATTCAAATAAAAGATCACATTAGATATGAAATTGCGACAGCTCAGAAAGAATATCTCGTAATTATATTACTTATAGTTTTAATTCATAATATTGTTATAGAAAATGTGAAAAATTAATTAATAAATTCTTATAGGTTTTCCTGTAATCGCTAAGTAAAGAACTAATTTCTTTATTTTATTCAAAATTTTAGGCTCCGTAGTTTCGGATATAAGGGAGGGGGAGCGGGGGGGGGAATGGTCAATTTTCATATATTTTCTTTAACAACTTCAAAACTGTTTATTTTAAAATTATACAAAAATAATATTTGAGACCCTCACAACAAGCCCTTTCATTTGATATGTCGCACGGTACATTTTGAAAACTATTGTTTTTAATTTTCTAGTTTGTCCCCGAAAAGTGACCACAATACAAAATTTATTTATTTACGTTACACGTCCGCGTTTGGGTTACAGAAATTCATGTGTTCCAAATTTCAACATGATCAGTCTAGTAGATTCTGAGCAAATTGGCTGTGACAGACGGACAGACAGATAGACTGACACACAAGTGATCATATAAGGGTTCCGTTTT
Source organism: Dryobotodes eremita (assembly GCA_917490735.1). Lineage (NCBI taxonomy): Eukaryota > Metazoa > Arthropoda > Insecta > Lepidoptera > Noctuidae > Dryobotodes > Dryobotodes eremita. The sequence continues at coordinate 17,011,296 of OU823255.1, forward strand.
TACATTCGTACTTAGGGCACCGTAAAAATATAATTATAAAACCTGATTTTTAGTAACTAGCAGAAGCGTGCTCGATCCCTAGACAGTTGTACACACACATGACATGTTGTGACATGTATGTGAGCGTTTTAAAAAAAAAGTGTACCATGTCTGAATTTATGATAATATTTTAAATATCAAATTTTGGATAATTTTTTGATTCAGATATTATTAAGATATATGATAGTATATGAAAATGATATTTAATTGCTTGCAGATTAATCAATAATACGAGAAATCATCAAATTAAACTGGCACTGTGGAAATAAATGTCAGTTTTGCAACTGTCTTAAAAGCTAACTTTTCTACTAACTATGATGAAAAACACAAATGATTTTGATTGAGTTACGAAGATTATCATAAATATTTTCTTTTAAATAGGTCAATTTAATCACCAAATCTATAAATTACGAATAATTCTAGTTTTAAGCTCGGTTTTGTCACAGCTGATGCCAAAGTAACCGTTACTTTTTCGATATCGTAATGAAATGTAGTTTAATCCCCAAAGTAAATATTGTATGCCGGAACATCAAAATGATTCTGAATAATGCATTCAAATTATTTATACCCCTTGATAGTAATAATTGGTTAAAACTAAGAAATTCTTCGTCGCAAGACGGGGGACAGTCGCAAAACCGATAGACCATACACCAGCGCAAAAATAAAACAAAAAAATTACGTGGTTAAAATAAAATCAAGAATAAAATATACATTTTCAATGTTTATTATATGATCAGTCTTTTTAGGAATTTCTTATTTCGTAAGTAACAAAATTAAGCAGTAAGACGTACTTTGTCCTTAATCATAATCATAGAATGACAAGACACATTAATTTAAACCAAAATTGGTCAGAGTTACATGCACTACGAGTACTAATTACCTATCACAGTCATAATTTAGGCACTTATTTTTCACTCTATTAAATATTAAAAGTAAAATTTTATTTCAATCATAATAATATAATATTACAAAAACACAAATAAATTGACATAAAGGCTAAATCTGAGATCAAGTTTTCATACCTTGTTGTCACAATCTTATTTTGTTACCTATTGTTTTGAGATACATCCGTCTCACTAAAAAGTGGCACTAGAGGTAACCGTCGCTATAATCGTAATTCTTAATAAAAAAAATATAAAAAAATCAAAATAAAATCTTCTTTAAAGTATTACAAATTCAAACAACAAACAGTTGGTTCACAAAAAATAGGCAGGTATTGTACGATATTATGTATACACAAGTTTTGCAAAAAATTTAAAAATATACAGGGTGGCAGGGACATCGACGCGCAACCTGTTAACATGGATTTAGTACACGATTTTTGACCGTCCTGCGTAATTTATTTTTTGTCGGTTATTATATGAAAAATCTGCTGTTTCTTACAATAGTGCAATACCTACACAGTCAAAATGTATGGAGTAGCAATTTTATTTTTTATAACCGCCTAAAAATGTTTCAACGCAGGTGGGAACAAAATCATGTACTGAAGCCATGGTAACAGGTTGCGTGTCGATGTCCTGACCACCCTGTTAAGACGTTGTTTACAAAAAAAAAAAAAAAAAAAAGGGGCCCTTAAGGTAACCGTCGTCGCCTAGAATATAATTCTAATTCTAATAAAAATTTAAAAATCAAAACCTTTTCCAAATATTAAGTTCTGATTCAAAACAAAAATCACAAAAAAAAAAATCAGCCCAACAAATACTACATTCGTCTTCAGGAAAATGATCATATACAGATAGATTGCAATCACTGCACCAAAAATATGAAGTGTTTAATAAGTAAAAAATGTCAGTTCTACTCATGGGTGATATGAAATGTTTCGGTCTTCGTGCAACATTCGTATCCAGCTCCTGTCGACATCTATAGCAATTTTCAGTAAGGACAAAGTGAGTTACAGGCCAGGGCCACTTATAATCATTTTTATAATACTGCTGAAAATATTTTTTTGATAGTATTTTATCAGTATCATAAAATATAAGCATGTTGCAACGTGTTGATGTGATGGTTTGGTTTTAGTAACTTAGAGTGTAGTTTAATCTGAAACAAAACAAAGAAAGTAATGATAACAAGAAATATTAAGCTATCAAATCTTCAAGAAAATCGGTAACAGCAGGAAGAATGTAATTTAATTTTTTCGTAAATTAAATAGTCGTTTGGCAATACTTACTTATTTCCAGGAAATAATAACATAATAAAAAAAAGGTTTTAAAATTACAAGTTTATAAATACTTAGCTTATATCATATTGTGTGTCAAACCCGACAGAAGAAATCTTGACGGCCGTTGCGCGCACATAAAACACGTAAATTTACTAGTAAAGTATAATGAGAACTAGCTTATTTAAAATGGCGTTCGGTGACGTTTATGATGTGGAATTGCATTTCAAAAACTAAAATAGTCTAATATATTTTCAAATGGCAGTTTTAGCCGTGACAAAACCTACATGTCCGGTTTGTACCACTTTTTATGGTATTTTTCAAAATCAAATTGTATTGAAATGAGCACAAGACTTTAATTACAAACTACCGGCTACGATCGACGACTCAGTGTATTTCAAGCGATGACCAAAAAGTCATGCTACCCTAGTACAAAAAGTTTTCAAAATCGTTTCTAACATCGAGGAACTTGAGTGGGGGACACGCCAAAAACCGCCACCTTGGTGTACAAAATTGTATTGTATTTGTGTATTATTCATACGCAAAGTATAAGTAAATTTATTGTATGAATTTAACTAGTTTACAGTGTGTTTAATGCTTTTCATTCATTAAAATAATTAGCCACATATAAATTTTACAAGTTATTAGACTTCAAACACAGGGAACAGTCCAAAAGTGAGAGGTACAGTTTTTTTGAAAAACGCTCATGTGTGTATTTATACTGTATTATACATGCATGTGTGTATGTAAAACTAAGTCGGTTGATCAACTGCAAATATTTTATACTGTGGCATAGATTTTCCGCGAAATGGTCGGCGGCGCATCGTAAATAAATACGTCGCGCTGCATATACGGGTAGCGGAGGTAGCATTTCAAAGGCCTACATGCCGGGAAAACGTCGTCACCCCAGTACGAATGTTGTATTCATTGACTGGCACCTCCAGAATTTCGTAGGACCATAGCCAGCCGCGTTGAGAGGACAAAGCTACAAGCTGACTCACGCCATCCAATGCACAACTACGTCTCAGTGCCTCAGAGGCTTAAATGTCGTAAAATTTTCTCGGGTGTGAGAGTCTAGCTAATGGCAAAGCCTCTACTGCCTCTACAGCAAGAGGTGATCTCTGGCGGGAGCTGTTTTATCGAGCCATCTGAGAGCCTTCCACCTGGGCACGCGTCACCGAGTCCGACTTAGAAATTCCTAAATAGACTACGAACCCAAGTCGGCCGCAAACAGAATCTTCACAGATGGGGTTTTATGGACGACTCGGACCTCAAGTGTATATGCGGCGTCTCTCCGCTGACAATGACTAATATTCTTTAAGACAATGGCCCACCTACCATTATACGCCGCATGCTATGTCACCTGTGCACTTGAGGACCTTTAAATGACTGCGTCAGCGAACGGACATCGCGTAGCAGGATTTTGGGCTAAACATAATATTAAAATCACAAACTTATTTGCCATCGATACGCTAATGCTACGGCTATATTGTCGCGATAACACAAACTACATTTCGCGCGCTCTCTCTCGCACACCGCTCGATGCCTCGCTGTACAACAGAGAAGTAGCCGTAGCATAAGAAGGGGAAAGTCAAATAATGGAACCGCACCAAACAATTTTTCAAAAATCAATCCCTGCCGTAGTGAAATCAGGCAAAACAATTTGTATGAAAAATCACATTCCTTTGATTTAAATACTTAGGTACTTGGAACTTGGCACAAATACTTATCTTAGTAAATAAAAAAGGTGGTAAAGATGTAATTTTTCAAAACTACTCTAGGGAGGGATACATCAGCAGGAGGGTTCGATTCCCAAGTCGGGCAATATAACCTAATATTGCGTTTTCCACCAGTAATTTTAATTTCGCGGGTTACCTTCAACTTTCGTTGCTAAACCTAACCATGTGTAACTTCATAGCAACGAGAAAAGATCACTATGATGCAAAATCAGGAGGTAAAATAACTGAAAGGACAATCTCAGACCACAAAATAATAGGTACAGACCTACTTTCTGGTCTCTGAGATAGTCCCAGGCAATAGGGTTCGATAATAAGGCACGACATAAAATTAAAACCAAATCAGTTTATGTATTTTATATTTGTAATACTTATCTAATATACTTATGTAACAATAAAAATAAAATGTTTAAAACTTCAGCTAACTACTACTTACTTCGTATAAAACACCCTGAAATCCGAAATAAGATGAAGAAAACATTCTATCGCTAAAGATTAGAACTCATGACGGTTTTATATTTCAACTGATCTTGAAACATTCTCAGGAAAACTCTATACTTCTTATCATGGTATGCTTTAGTGCTCATATTAGGCGGTATGACATCTGCAGTACCACCCATGTTCTCTATAGCATCCTGTACATTGTTGAAGTACTGGGAAGCACAAGCTCCTAGAATTGCAGATCCAACTAAAACAGAGTCTTTCTCATGTGGCCTTAGAATGGGCAGACCCACGGCATCGGCTTGTATTTGGACGAACAGTGGATCTTTTGTGATGCCGCCACAAACCAGCAACGATTTGAACGGCTTGTACCCTGCCAGTACCAGCGCCTCTATAATATGCCGCGTGCCGTACTGAAACAATGTATTAAAAATATCAAATCGTACAATGATATGACTAGTACCATTTAACGCAGGTTTGAAATCATAAAATAGATGAAGTCGATCACGTTCTCTAATTTCTACCTACCCCCATGTGAAAAAGGCATGAGTTTATAATAAATTATTACATAACTTTATTCACAATCATAATAAAAACAAAGGTTGGCAATAAAGATACGGGTATTATCAGTGTTTACGACCGACGTTAGTATTGCATCTATTTAATGAGACTTCTTTTTAATTGATCCTATTATAAATCCACGTTCGCACGGACGTAAAATTATCACAACGGGATATTTTCGTGCACTGGATCTTGAACGCACTGCTTAGCGCCGATATTTGAATATCCAACAGTGTTTTTTCGACGTACTGGGATGCACTCTGTTGGGTTCTCAATGCTCGGTTCAACAACGAGAGTTGAAAATCTCAGTGCACGATAAAATCCCGCCGCGATATTTTTACGTCCGTGTGAACGTGGTCTTACGAACTGTACGTAGCAAAATAGTTTAAGGCGTGGTAAAATAGCCAGTCAGCTAATCTTGGGCAGTCCTACTACCACCCTAATAGGACTGCCTAACATTCACTGAATATACATTATTTAAGAGGGCGCAAATGGGTCCACTAGCGCCACTACTTTAAAAAAATATTACCCCGTGACAGAGAAGAAATTTTGAATAACGGCTCAATTAGCACCCTCGGTAAGTGGGAATAACAAAATTCGATCTAAAGAAACGCGGCCACATTCCTCTAGATCGTATTTTGTTGCTTCGTGTCTCAATAGAAAACTTTATAAAAGGTATTAGAAAATTTTAGATACACTTACCGAGGGTGCTGATTGAGCCATTATTCAAAATTCCTTCTCAGTCACGATATAATATTTATTTAAAGGAGTGGCGCTAGTGGACCGGTGTGCGCCCTCTTAAATATCACCACATCCGCCGCTTGTGCACGCATGTAATATTTAAAAGCATCCCTATTTATGTAACTGAAACTGCGCCACTTACCGACAGTGCTTGCAATGTGGCCAGGTACAGCAGTGCTAGGTTAGCTTCACTGTTGTTTATTGATAGCCCACAGATCATGCCTCGCATTGAAGGGTCGGCCAGCGGCGAGCGGTTGCCATGGAAATCTGGCCAGACGTGAACATCTCTTGTCAAATAGCTGACGTCATTGTGCCCTTCCAGTCTTGCCATTTTTGATAATAATCCCCTCAAGTGGTTGCGGGTACTGGAATATTTGTTAAATAATAGTTTTAATTCTTAAAAAATAAAACTGAACAGTAATGCTTTTAATAAGTAACTTACTCGCCAGATGACATCACTTTCAACAGTTCAGCACCGGCAGGATGACTTGATATTATGTGGTCTAATAACATCCCTGAAGCACTTTGTCCAGCTTCATTCAACCACATACTAGGCACCATTGCACTGTAATACGGACCCCACACACCTTGTACTAGAACAGCTTTTTTATTTACAGCCATATGACAGGTAGAAGTCCCACAGATTAAGCCAAGACGAGAAGACATCTCTTTATCTATTCCTTCACCATGCGTTCCTATCATGCCCAACCCTCCAGCATGTGCATCTATGATGGAAGTGGCTACCGGAGTACCTGGTTTCAGTCCCAAAGTATTTGCAACTTCAGCTGATAAACCTCCACAAAACTCTCCAGGCATTAAAACCTTATTGCCAATTTTCTTAAAGTTATCTGCCGCTAAGTCCTCTAATCCAATATCTCGAAGAAAGCCTGTGTTCCAACCCTGGTTTCCATCAATAGAGCATTCATAATTCCATTTGCAGACTAATGAGCATAGTGAACGACTCAATGAACCTGTTGCTGTCCATGTTAGGAAATCAGGCAGGTCAAAAAAGTATCCAAACTCGTCCCATTTATTTGGAAGATTTTTTTTTAACCAGAGTAATTTGGGCATTTCCATTTCAAGACTCACTTTTCCACCAACATATTTGAGTATGTCATGGTTAGTTTTGTTTATCAAGTCTGCTTCAGCCTGTGCACGGTGGTCCATCCACATTATTATATTTTGCTCATTATTGTTTGTGCTTACAGATAGTGGATTGCCACGTTTGTCTAAAGCCACTAAGGAACATGTAGCATCGAATCCAATACCTTTAATACTTGCAGGATTTATGTTTGAAACTACATTCTGAAAAGCAAGGTATTTCTTATGAAACATTATTTCCCCTGGATATGACTGTTGCAATTTGAGGTATTTATAATAAATTTAATTCATGATTATGTAGCAGAAAAATTACATGTAACTGTCCACTTTCTGAGTTATAAGAGTTATTCAAAAGCAGGTTTGCACACAGATAAAATCTTACCTTAATGACAAACACACAGCAATCCCAGATGTCCTTAGAAGACTGTTCATAGTAATCAATTTTAGGTTTCCATGTCTGAATTTCCTTAACAGATGCATTTAAGACATGACCTTTATCATCAACCAATGCTGCTCGTACGCTGCCTGAGCCCACATCCACACCAATGAAATAAACTTCTTTACTCATTTGGAAGTACCTATGCACTCTTTAAAACAATTCTGTAAAAAAAAAAAAATGCAATAGAAAAAATGTACTCATAGCTTGTAAATAGGTACAGTGCAATTGGATAAATAAGAAATTATGTAATATACACAGATTGTAGAATGAAATAGGAAATGTTTTACATCACCTTGCACACTAAGCCAATGTTCACAATAACAGAGTGAATGTTATTTAACGGCACCGCGGCGCGGCGACGGTGACAAAAGCAAAAGTAAAATTGATAAAACGGCCTTGATGTTGTAGATATTACATATCAAGTAATAAAACCAAGTCTCAAGAGATAACCTTGTTGTCCTTTGAACTTTTCTAACTGTACAGTTATCATCTGTAAATTCTATATATAATGGACGTAATTGGTAAACACGGCAATGTCAACAAAAATAAAATGAGTTATTTCTATTGTATTCGTGTGGAAATTTAAACAATTTGCATTTTACTACAAAGATATCTTAAAGATTATTACTGTAGCTAAGACAATATTCTATAATAAATCTGATGAATACATAAAAATATAATAAGTTCTGCTGGCAGAATTACAGTTTTCAATTTTGCCGCTTCAAAACTTCAAAAACATAGCAGCACAGAGTACTCTAAACTAGCAGTGCTAAGATAGCAGAGTATACTATTGTAGTCTTTGGATAGCAGTGTCACACTCTTCAGGCAAAGAGTATGTACTAGTGTATACATAAATAATCACATTAAATATAGCCTCATATTGAAGGTATGTAGAAAACAAAGCCGGTTATAAAAAAAAAAAACTGGTAATTTAACTTAGGTTCTAACATTTATTCAGACTTTTACTGACTAAAACCCACTCGTGTTCCTTCAGTTGCCTATGCGCCAGGGCCACGCACGGTAACTCTTTCGAACAATTTGCGAACCTGGCAGGCATCGGCCATCGGCCGGATCGGCCCTATCGAACCCCGCCAATTAGAGCAGACATCTCGTGACTTTACAGCTGAAGTGGATAAACTGCAACTAACTTTTGGAGGGCATATTCATCTTCGAACGTTAATTCCTCAAAGCGAACAGACATGTATTAAAAGCCGCAACAAAAATGTGTACCATTTAAAAAAAAATGTGTTAATCTCTGTTAATCTTGACAAGTTGACAATTGACATAACTATCTGCAGAGTGCCGCGGTTTGTTTTGATTTTCGTACGTTCGTCTGTTCTGATTTACTATTATTATTGTAAAATTGTCTGTTTAACAATGGTTCGTTTTAAAAACAGGTGCGGTATTCAATTTTGTGTGAGGGGCATGTAATGAAAAAAAGATTTATTTGTGAAAACGGCTTTAATAAATGTAGAGTAACCAAAGAATGGATTGTGTGGATGTTGATATCGCCAAAAAGGAAAATAAAATTGAACTGACGGTTACGGGTTCTAAACGCCATTGTATCCTGTAATTGTGATAATGATTAGTAAATAGGCACCTATACTAAACTATTAACTACACGGGACTTAAACATAACTGGCGAAATGTGGGTGTACTAAAGTACACCTCAGCCTGACCCTTCGGGGATTATAGGTGTGATGTTATGTTAAATTAAACTAGAGATTAATATAAGAAGATTATTGCGCCGGTCCCCAAATTTACACATAAGCTGGAGGATAATGCTTAATTCTAACCTAACAATAACATACAACATATTGATTATTTTGCTTATGTTTGTGATATTCTTTGTATTTCAGATACATAACTGTTGAAATAGTTTGCCCATACGTGTCTAAAGATAAACCATTACACTTGAAGCCAAAAATATTCCATGACACTGTACTGGGAAAAATTCAGAGGTTGCATGGTGATTTTGGAGTTGCTGCTGTAACTAATGGATTTTTAACAAAATATTGTAATGAAAATACCAGGATAGCTATTATAAGATCAAGACATGGGCCACATAGATTTGTAACAGCTAGTCTACCTTTTATTACTAAGATAGGAAACTTATATGTTAAGCTGAATACGCTGCATGTTGGTGCCACCCTAAAACATAGTTTTAAGTTTATACAAAAACATCAGAGAGCTTATTTAGATTCTATGTGGGCCAAACTTAAAACTGATGAAGAACGAAAGAAATTAGAAGCAGCTGTGTTGGATTATACGAAAACAGATGTTGCTATTAATATAGAAAAAATTGCCTAAATGGGTATGTGTTTTTATTTTGCTGGTTAAAAGGACAAGATGCATTATTTGATCCTTTTTTCTATTTTGTTCAGGTTTTTCCTATAGAGAATGTCACCCCGATTATTGAATAGAATATAACAAACTAGCCTATCTGCAACTTTGTACACAATAATGAACAAATAAAGTACTGTACGAACAGGGTGAACAGGGTTTGCGGATTGTTCGAAAGAGTTACTCTGTACGGTGGCCCTGGCACACAGGCAACTGGAGGAACACGGGTGGGTTTTAATCAGTAAAAGTCTGACACGCCATCCTGGCCCGCCCAGAGCAGAAGAAGTTATTTAATGAATTACCATCCAAAAAATAAAAAAGGGGAGAATAGGGACGAAACTTTAAAAGGGATTTTAATGGTGTAACAATATAGTTTGTTGCCAACAAGGTCATTTAATCGTTAATTATGATACAGTAAACACAGAGTCCATTTTGGTAACAAACTATATTATTTTTCGATGTTCAAATCCCTTTTAAAGTTTCGTCCTGATTCACCCCTGCATCCCTATTCACCCCATTTGACGGTATCTTGACTTGTCTTGAAAGAAAGAAGACGAAGAAAGAAAAATATTTTATTTGGGACATGCACAGAAAATACAAAGAGTAAAAATAATAATAAAAAGGAGCATTTAAAACTAACAAAATTAACAATAAAAACAACAATAAACAAGTAAAAAACCTGTGCGAGGGCAAAGACGCTCCTATCTCAGGATAATGCTGCGATATTTAGAAAAAATAAGTACCGCAGCGCTGGTATTCTGATAGGGCCCCGCTGTGATGCCACGGATACATCTAAGGACATTCTTATATCCCATTAAGGGATTATTAATCTTGGTCTGGAAGTATTAATTAGTCTTGGGAGGTTGTAGACATATGGGATGTGGGCTCAGCGATCAGTGTCGATAGCTGTGACAGCCAATGGTTTAGAGCCTTGACCAACACCTGGCACATGAGTAGACCATAACCTGGTTTAGGGCATAGGATACTTTTTATCCTGATATTCCTACGGGATCGACGATTACGCGGGTAAAACCACGGTGCGCAGCTAGTTTTTATATTTTAAATGTTTTTTTAATAAAAATATTTAAAAATGTAATTTATAATATTTTTCTTTTTCGAATATACGATGTGAATTTGATCCTCTAATAATAATAATAAAGCAAGAAGGAAATTGATACAAAACATTTTATGTAAAAAATATTTATTATTTATGTTACAAAGATTCCAATATACATTGCACAGATATAATAGTTGATGTCTTAATAAAATTTTATTATATTTTCAAATTCAGTTCAGATTCAAATTCTATGTAAGTAATACTAGCTGCGCCCCGCGGTTTCACCTGCAGCGGTATGAAATATACTTTATGACCTATTCTCAGACCTACCAAATATACACAAAAAATATCTTATAAATCGGTCAAACCATTTCGGAGCAGTTCGATAACAAACACTGTGACACGAGATTTTTATATATTAGATGTACATTTATTTATCTATCACACTAGTTAGTACCTGTGTCACAATAACTATTAAATCTCTCACCAACCCAATTGGTAGATTTCGTAAAACTAACATGGAACGCTGTTACAATAAAAATGTTTTTCTTTCATTCCAAGAAATAACAATGAAATACAATTCATGTTAGATTTACTGAGGAATTTGTAAATAAAGCTTCTTTAGTAATGTAGATTCGAATTTTGGTACTTGTTCACGTCCTACGTTTTTACAAACTGATGTTACAAGGTTATTAACTTTAGTAAAAATATCAAGTACATGCTCAACATTACCAAATTTACGAATTGTTTTACATAATAGCTGAATGAATACTGATCCTCTTTTCTCATCTCTGTACGCTTCCAACTCCGGTGCTGTTGCATAGAATATGAGGAAATTAGTTTTCTTTAAATCATAACTGGATTTTGGGCTATCAGCTACTAGATTAGGAGCTTCATCAACCTGGCAGGCTTGAACTATCAAAACCTTGGGAATGTTACGTATTTTGGCTGCAGCATCAGAGTCCAGCATATTTTGAATATCATCCATTTTGACCTTCACAGAATCTGCTGCATACACTTGTCCTTTCACTCCATGAGACAGTATACACAACATGAAAATACTGTCATCTTCACTTACTTTATTTTTTACTACATCCATAATAAATTCCATCATTTCCTTGTGGTTCAAATCTGTATCACTGATCACTCTAAAGTTTAATGATTTCATTGTCTTTTCTAACACCATTTGGTCTTTGTCGGAGCCAACACGCTTATCCAATGAAGTATATTGAGTAGTACTATTAATACTATTCTTTGATGGGTAAAAATTTTCCTGATTTATAATGACACAAGTTCCCACATTTTCGTGATTCTTGATTTCGTAACTGTAAATATCTAATTGCCTCCGGTCAGATTTTAAAGTTTCATGTGACATATCTTCATTTAAATGCAAGTCCATTAATTTATATATATCTTCAAAACCCTCTGTATAGACATCTTGATCAGCTTGTCCTTCACTTGATTCATCTACTTTTATGTGATTGAAGGGAGTATTTGGAGTAACTGTTACACTTGGTTTAGGTTCATCGTTCATTGACTGTTGCAACATATCTATTTCTAAAACTATTTTCCTCAATCCCGGTAGAAACCGCACAATTTTAATAAGTTTGTCTACATCCACATTAAATCCTACTACCTTCTTATTGTAATGATATTGGTTAATCGTAATGAACTTTTCACTCATGAGCTTCAGGAAAACTAGCTCACAGGCATCATATTCTGTTGTATCAATATCATATGTCAGAAGAGACTTTTTCAGTTTCAAAAGATTGTCCGAGTTTATACTTTCACACAATTTATACAAGGCTTTTTTCATAGGGTTTACATACATTTTGACAGTAATGGAGTCAGTCTGATAATATTTGCGTGCTGAAGGTACATTAAACCCTAATTTTCTGACTATGCTGTGAAGTTGGCAGATCAGAAGGGCCTCCACGAATTCGTGTTTCCAGTTGGGGTTGTGCTTTGCATGACGAAACCACTCGTGTAACATGTTCAGGTTCGTGGAACTGGCGGTATCGTTGGAAATTCGCTGGAACACGATCAGATGTTGCAGTGCGGTATCTGGTACATCGTATAGAAGATACACAAGGGATATCATGTCGTAGGGATTGTCCAGTAGTTCTTTTTCAATTTCTGACATCATATGAAAGTTCATAGCATCGCTGTTCCCGATAATATTTTCTACACTTACTCCCTGTGTTTGAGTGGTTAGAGCACAGGTTTGAGAGTCTGGCTGCATCATTTTCAGTTCAGAAATAAATTTAAAGTAACAAACACAACTCACAGTCAAAATTAAAAACGAAACTATCTAATTAGTTCTTTTGTTACGGCCTCTGCGTTGTATCTTGATTCTGAGAATTTATTTTTATATTGATTCACTGAGTTGAATTGAGTTGGTAAAATATATACTCAGTTGACATAAATATGTTCTGTTCTATGATTATTATCAAAGATTACAATTTAAAATAAATTATTATTAACTCGTCGTCACACGGTACTTTTTTGTAAAAATAAATACTAGTGTTGCGGTGGTGTATATATTCAAGTAATCATTTAATCGATTGTTGAAATCGAATTCATTGATATTCGTTTGTTTTATTTTAATGTTCAAAAGTCATTAATTATTTTAATTCAGTAGGTAGGAATAACCATGTTATTGTGATCCGACAGCTATAATAGTTTGGTTTAATGGTTAGGTACATCAACTGCCAACGGATTGTACCAACATAGTGTGTGGATTCAGTGGATTGTACCTACTATTTATTGGCTGTCTTATGTAAGATTTATTAAAGAATCCCTAATAGCATGCATACCGTTATCATATCGTAATCTATTGATATAAAATATGATTAGAAATTGCGATTATTTTATTACTAATATTATACCAAATTGGTTGTAATCGAGAATTTTGATATTTCATATTTTCATCATTGATTCAAACATCTGTAGGGTCCGACCGAAACACGATTTTCATCCGATACCGAAACCGTAACCATTGTTAAACATTAGTTTGTAACAAACTATTTGATTATCGGCTGATTTTGCAATTATGAGATTACATAATCAGTCTATAATGTTCCCACTGCTGGGACACAGGCCTACTCACTGTGAGAGGATGGAGGTGGGATTATGAGATTGCTACTATCCAAAGAGATAAATGACTTGATAGATTTGGGTAAAAAATTATCGAAATGGCGATTGATAAATCCGCCCTCAGATGAATAAAATAACTGCCTCAACAAACAAAGAACAGAATAGAATACTTCCACATAGCATCAACAACAACAACAACAACATACTGCTTTTATCAGCGATTTCTTTGTTTTTTGGAAGCTCGATTCAGCGACAATGCTTTATCTCTTCGTCAAAGAATTCAGCATCGTTAGAATAAGCAATTTTTAAACCGTACTCTAACCACAGACTTATAAAGAGTAGCTCAAACGGATCGAGTCGCACAAAAGTAATCGCTGAAACATGTGATTTTGCTGTTGCGACCGAACGCAGAGAGGTAGTTGCTAAGATGCATCTGCTGTTGCCGTTAGAGCTTGTATAAATCTTCCGAAAAGCGAATAAATCCCTACTCGCTAAAACTAAAAACAGCATGTCAACCTTATTATCTTCAATGTATAAGTAGACATTTTTTTTTGAGTTTTCTTAGAAATTGGTGAAAACGGTACCCTATTACTAAGTCTACGCATCTATCTGTCAGTCGTTCGTTCGCATTCTATCAAAATCGACAGATCACGAAAGCCAGTTTCGGTCGGGCCAAAGCTTCGGGCACTTGCTGGCTGAAATCAAAACTCCGGCTGAAACCTGAATTTTGGCCGAAACTGGCCGAAACCGAACATCCGGTCAGACACTACACTTGCATATAATAATTTCGATAATATTACATTATATCGATGTCACTTTTAAATTGATAATCTTTTTTGTGATGACATCACTAGCCATATGTGTCAATATTGTTTGCGACATTTTCGGGGATTCCCAAGCAAACAATGGGCGTATTCACATTATGCCAGATCGACACACTTGCCAAACTTCGACAAACTATCACAAATCCAACGTGTAGATAGGGCTCAACTTGAGTAGGTTTGCAAGCACTTGCTGCCAATCCGATCGAGTGTCGGTTCTCAGTACTGTTGGTTTTTTTCTGTGGTTATTTTGCACCAATGTCAACCGTCTGTCAACCACACAAAACCACTAAGGTAAGTAAGGTCTAAGTATTGTGAATATGAGCGTGACGACGAGTACCGTCAGAGCTGTACAAATTATCATGGCGTCAGCACATAACACACGCACATAAACAACACACTTCCGACTTTGCTATTGTCTCGGATGGTATAAGTCCGATTCAAACTTTATGGCGGCTCTGAACATGAGGCGAGTCGCTGCGCAGTAACCAATTCACGTGTCAGCGGGGGTGAGAGGTGAGGTACTGCGCAGTGAGTAGCGCAATTCAGAGCCGCCATAAAGTTTGAATCGGGCTGTACTGAGAGCTCTTTCGCTTAAATACATATTCACAGCGTGTTTGTACACGTGTTAACTACAAGTAAACCACGCGTCGCATCGTGAGATAAAAATACCTACTTATTGTAGCGTCCGTCTCACGAAAGAAGTCCCACAGCAATAAGTGGAACTAATTATTATTACATAGTTAGCCTCTTAGCTCAGACACCTTTCTCTATTTAAGATTGTGCATTTTTATTGCAAGTGCTTGTAATATGATGTTCAGATAAATAAATATTTATGATTCCGCGGCATGCCTGTGGGCCTGTGGCGCTGCGTCTGTGAGTGTTCTTTCGTGAGATGGAGTTTAGTACCTGTCAGTGCAACTGCAAACCAAAATCAAGTGTCAAGTGTCAACTGTCAGTCAAGTCGGTCAAAAATATTTTTTTAGGTTATGGTTCTGAGGTTATTATTTAGTAATTTACCTTGGTTGGTATAATTTTAATTAAACTATAAATGAAAATTGTTTTGCAGCCGGAGAATATCTTATAATTATCTAACATGCAAGTTACAAGGACTGAGATACTGAAACTTTACAAAAATCTGGTATTGTATTCAAAGTCGCTGACACTGACTGATCCGGCGTACTTTAGACGCAGAGTTGCCACCGAATTTAGAAAAAATAAAGCATTGACTAAACCCAAAGATATAACGTTTGCGTACGAGGTAAATATCCATTATTATATTATTATCATCTGTAAATTATCTTACTAATTATTCTTTTATTTAGACATGAACTGTGTATTTATGTTGATATTTTTCTATTAATTTTCTTAATGTTTAGCCAGATTCCCAGGTGGAATAATAAAACTTTTTATCAGGGCTTGACCTTCACCTTAATTCAATGTCCTCACTTGATGCCTACTGTATACTACAGAATAAATTAGAAAAATATTTTAGCATCTCATGGTTTATGTTCATGAACTGATGTATATGAAGTCTCCAAATATGAGCTATTAATGATTAAAATTAACACAGATATTTGTAAAAGTTTTTGCATTTACTACATCATTATTATCCTTTAAAAATGGAAAAGATAAAATAATTTGTGTAAGGGAGTTTTTCAAAAAATTTGTACCTTGAAAAAAGTCAGTGTCCGACCACTTTCAGAATAAATTATCGAATTTTATAGAGTTTTTTATTACATAACATTTATTTTAACAATACAGTAACATATAAGCTTATAAATTAAATAAAAATAAGGTCTGAATCTATTATAAATCAAAAATAAAGTCAATATAAATAAAATTGGGTCGATGTTTTCGGTATGTCCTACACCTACCGTGTCAATTTAGAAATCACAGATTAGGGTCTTGTTATATTAATATTCAAACGTTTTTGCATTTTACTAGTCATTTATGACAGTAACTTCAATTTAAAATCTTAAAATATACGTGTTACTTTTGAAAATAATTTTATATACCAGATTTTGGGTTGTCCTGCAAAATAGCGTATGATGGAATTTCCTCGTACGTGACCGCATTTTCAACGACTTCCAACAAAAAATACTACTAATTCAATACATTTTCCCAAATATAGCAAAATTATTAGTCAACGGTGGCTGTCATATTAAATTTTTGTCAGCCAGCTCGCCAATAAAATGTATTCAAAGTGGTTGTCTTGACTCGTGTGAAAAAAATCTTTCCACGAACGACACTGCTTTTCTCTAGGTTACGTATTCCTGTGTATTTGATTCTATTTTCTATTAAACTTGTTAATTTATTATTATTTGAAATGTAAAGTTAGATTGAATAAAAGTTTGATAATTAATTAGCAAATTCATTTGAAAATTTTTGTAGCGTGTTTACGTTACCTCCATTACGCCACTATCTCATGAATGGAACTTAAAAGTGACGTAATGGAATCCTAAAGGTCGTTTCACTAAGTCATGGTTTAATTAGTGTTTGTAAAGTCTAAATAAGTATAAATAACATAATTATGAAATTAAGTCTTTTTTGTCTGAATTTTTTGTGCTCTATTTGTAAAGAGCGTCAGCCTTTTGTTAAATAAAGATTGGTAAAATGTAATGTATGTAAAAATTGGGTTTGCCTGATATGTAACGAAACTATCTTTTTTGACTACATTATGTTCGTTTGTCTTGGGACTGATGAATAGTCTTGATGCTGATGACAATGTGTCTTTTTACCTTCTTTTTTTTCATGAATTTTAAATAATGTTGTTTAAGTTACCTACGTATGAACTCCTTTTTTGTTACAGTTTAAAAATTACTTATTAGTAATATTGTTTAATATATGAATACGTAATACCTAAGTACCTACTAGTTACCATGATTGTTCTCATAATTTAGGGTCATATTAGACGTTGCCTTATAGTTCCTAAACGTCATTTCGAGTTCCATTATACGTCACTGTCCTACTAGTATTGTGATCAATTTTCTAAGACTAATTAATATATCTCAAAGAAATTTTGCTGTTTTCGTTCAATATAGTTTATTATTAATTTTTAATTTGTTATAATTAAACATTTGAAAGAATATTTTACATATTAGTTGTTCTAGGAAGAAAAACATATAGTACAAAGTATCCAAAAGTAGCGTAATGAATATCTTTGTTAAAACATTTTTTGTTTAGATTTAATAAGCTGAATAATTAATATTTTTTAGAAGACTGATTGTGTTTAAATTTCATAAAAAAAGTTAAGAAATACTAAACTCCTTTTAGTTTTCTTTAAAACCATTTTAAAATTAGTAACGTAATTGAATTTCTTAAGAACAGAATGTAATTAAAATAGTAATTATTATCAAAATTCATTATTATTTTCTTCCAAAAATACTATTTTCATACAGCTCGTGCTATATTTTATCAATTTCATTACATTTTGAAGCTAAATGTTAAAACTGCTAGATGTGGAATTCTAATTACGTCACCGACAACTTTTTTGAAAAACGCCCGTAAAAATAAATCTCACAACTGTATACTAATTGATACAACATTGTTGACTCTATGATTATGAACAACCCCTGGTGGGACCTACATAATTATGTTAAACTTCAGCCATTCCTTGGTAAACTGTACTTTAATGTTATATTGTAACTACAAAATTTATTTAATCATTTCAGAAAGGCGAAGCACTGTTGAGACGCGGTGCTGTTGTCTAACATGCTGCTCAACAGCCTATACCGCCCGCATGCTGGGCTTGTGTCCCGCATGTGTGTTGCATTCAAACACACCATAGATTACTCCAAAGTGCCTAAGATCAATGAGAGCGACTTGACTGAACAGTTTATAAGGGGCAGTGGACCAGGAGGCTCTGCAGTCAACAAAAATTCTAACTGTGTAGTTCTAACTCATGTACCTACAGGTAATTAATTACTTCACATATTTTATTTTAATTTTAGGTACTGTAATAATTTTAAAGAAGTCTAGTAGTCTAACGTTTTGAAAGAGTTTATTTTCACCTGGATAATGGCATGGAAAAACTAAGCTATGTTTACATAACAAGTCCCAGAATTAACGCACACCTCCAAACACCCTAATTAGAATATTATGTTACAATCATAATACATCACCTGCCGGGGTCGCGGATTGTTCGAAAAAGTTACCGTGGCCCTGGCGCACAGGCAACTGAAGGAACTCAGGTGGGGTATAGTCAGTAAGAGTCTGATACGCCCTTCCGCTCCGAGAGGAGCTTGGAGAGGTCATTTGATGATTTCTCATCCAAAAAAATAAAAATAAATACATACACAAGTTTTTTACTATTATGTAAACATAGGAGTAGAAAATTGTGGTCACATTACAAATCTGTACACGCATATACTCGGTCTAGAGTAGTAGGTACTTCGTTCATTTTGGTTTGTTTTGACTGTTTAGCGGAAGTGTGACTGTGATTTATGTAGTTTTAATTATTTTTGGATAATAGATTACCTATATTAAGAATTACAGAAATCGATTCAGTAAATGATTCTGAACAAACTACATCCTTTCATAATGTGCAATTCAGTTACAAAGGTTTAGACTACATGAACCTCTTACTATCTCTAGCTGCCAGAGTCTAGCAGAAATCACATGCAGTTAATTATAGGCCCTGATTTAAGTACCTATGCGTTTATTAAATCACATAATAGATGAAGATATTAATTCACATCATTTAATTCTCATGGAGTAATAAAAACATTTGATATTAAGTGCAGTATCTTAATGTAATTATTTTGTCACTACAGGTACAGTAATAAAATGCCACACAAGTAGATGTCAAGACGAAAACAGAAAGAAAGCGCGCGAGTTGTTAATTGCCAAGTTAGATCAAGATCTGAATGCCGAAAATAGCATTAATGCCCAGAAGAAACGACTTGACACTAATAAATACAGAAAAACTGAATATAAAAAGAAAAAAATGGCGCAAATGAAAAGTGAATGGAAGAAAAGAGAAGGCTTGGCATAGAATTGTTTGTAATTATAGTGTAGCAATTTTAAAAGATTTAGATTAAATAAGCAATAATTGAAATCAAGAGGCATTTCTTTATGTGGTCACTCTTCTCATTCTGCAGTAGTCCTTTTCTAAAGGACCTCTTGTGTCACTTAAGTTATGTGGATTTTTAGTTACGTTACGACATCCAAAACATGAACCCTGTCATCTGTCCTTCAGACAGGTGTTGAGAGTAGGCTTCGTCATCCCGTAATATAGTCTCGATGGCACCCTTTCAGTATAGAACCTTATGTTCTGTTGTTGACACCATTGTTGCTTTGAAAAGATGCCCTATGTTGGTTCAGCATTTTTTGTACAGTCATCAACTCTGTACAAGCAACAGGTAAATAATTACCATCCAAAACTACTCGCATGAGACCAACTGCACCGGGCTTGTAGTGCACTTTCTGATATTCAACAACTGATAACAACTTACAAACACTCGCATACGTCAAATCGTTGTACGCTAAGTTCAGATAACACAACACGAAGTTGCCGATACAGCGTGGGTAATCTTTAATCCTCACACTGCTAGTACAAAATGGGTCTATAAACGGTCCAACCAATTCTTTAGCTATTAATTCTGCCTTCTGGGGTAAGTAATCTTCAGTCAGAGCGCTTACACTAAGGCTTTTCGCGCTTTCTCTCTTTATAGATTTACGTTTTACCTGAGTATGAGAAGCTCTTTTGGGTGGTAACACTACATGTATTTTATCATGTGAACGTGCTTTATTAGCGTTGGAGTGAATGCTTCTTGGTGATGATTTTTGAGACAAACCGAGTAAACACTCTTTGTATATTTCGCGTTTCCTTTTCAAATAAACCATAAACCGCTGTCGTCTGTTCATGTTTTCGTCGTAAGTCAAGGGAAATTCTATAAAACTGTTAAATATAAGGCTCGCACCTTCGTCGCTGATAAGATTATCAGCTAAATTCAAATACCGCAAATGTCTGTTACTTCTAAGAGCCTCTGCTAAATAAATGGCTCCCTCGTCCCCTATGCAGTTTGACGTTAGATTCAAAGTTACCAAACTATTTTCCGCAGATTGTAAATAGTGTAACGTAGAAGCTATTCGCTTGCACACTGCATCATTAATGTTACATCTGCATAGCGATAGATTTTTAAGAAATGTTGTGTTTTGTAAAAGTTCCTCGTAATTCGCTTGTTTTAGTGGACAGTCGTCTAAGCTTAAATCGGTGATTGTGGTATAGGGAAGCATCTTACCAAGCTCGTGTACGATATACATGTCTATGCGGCAATTCTTGATCGTAAAATTATGTAGTTTTTGGTAGTTAGGTAGGGTTAATGCTAGGAGTTGCATTGTAACTCTCGGTATGTTATCTTCTCGAAATTTCGCCATCAGTATGGCTGAAAGACGGTTTTGAGTGTCGTATGTAGCTGTTATTGGTAAAATGATTTCGTCAGATTGGTCGTCATCTTTGATTGACTCCGACGTTGCTGTGGAGACAACTGTAGCAATATTAGCGCGCTTGTATTTTGTTTTAATTTCACGTGTCCACTGACTTTTGTTATCTAGAGAAAGAAAACAAGGTTTAAGAACAAGCCGACGTTTACACGACGCTGCGCTGTACTTTACGATATTTTACAGTTAAACGTTCAAAAAATGTTGATATTATGGTTAAACAAATGCTGTAAAAAGATGAACGTCCACTGGTCCGCAGCAGCCGCAACGCACGAACAGCACGCAACGGATTTTTGTTTGTTTTGTATGAATTCATATAGCACTGTGTCGTCCACTAATCAATATCCAGTATACAAAGCAAATCAAAATCCGTTGCGAGCCGTACGTGCGTTGTGGCCGGTGCTGACCAGTGGACGTACACCTTTAAACTGTGCTGTGATCCTGAAATTGCAACCCGTGCTTGAGTATAAGTTAAACTTGCAGAAATTATCTTACCACGCTGTGAACATTCTTTAACGACTGTAACAACAACGGGACTGTTAAATCTTTTGTATAATTCCATGAAACAAGTTTCGAAATCTTCTTCACTATCAGACTTAAGCTTTCCTGACGATTGAGACGTTCCTTTTGGATCCATTATAAAGAAAATTAAAAAGATATATAATAAGTAGATTATACGAAATAAATACTTAATTATCAAAATTAATATGTAGGTAGGTAACTAAAATTAAATGAATATGAGAAAATGTCAAAAACTATTCTAACAAACACTATCAAAGAAATCTTTGACAGATACAAAAAGTAAATCAGGAAGGCTCAGTCCATGGTTCATGGTCCAGGCGATTCAAAGTCAAAGTGTGGTCGAAGTCAAAGGAAGTTTAAATCGTAATGCTGTTTAGATGACACGTAGGCAAGACGTGGTACAGGCGGCCTAGACGAAATCCCTTTTCTGTAAGCGTTAACGCCAACGGAAATTCAAACTGTATGGAGTTGACATTTGCTTACCACGTGACATTACGTATCTTTTCTGCAGGTAATGTCATTGCCATACATTTTGACGTTAGCGTCTGGCGTTAACGCTATCAGAAAAGTTTTTGTCTAGGCCTACAGAGCAGTTAACCGAAACTCTGCGTGTGGAAGGCACTACCAGCGTTGCCTTCATATATCGGGTGTCGGTTTTTAGGGTTTCGCAGCCGAATGGCAAAAACGGAGTCCTTATACAGGGTGGCAGAGACATCGCAACGCACTACCTGTTACCATGGATTTAGAACATGATTCTGGAACCCCTGCGTCGAAATTTTTCGACGGTTAATCGGTTAAAAAACTCTCCTACAAAATTACAATACCTACGCGGTGAAAATGTATGGAACAGCAATTTTTTTTAAATAACCGATGAAACGTTCAACGCAGAGGGCTCCAGAATCATGTACCTACTAAATCCATGGTACTTAACAGGTTGCGCCTCGACGTCCCTGCCACACTGTATTTTCCTTATGGCTGCTTGCCCGCATCTTCACAGATATTTTACTCGGATACTATTTGCACAATATCAATGAAAATTGGAAAGAAGGTGTATTCTACGCACCACTGAAGAATTGTGTAGAGAAATTACGAAAAAAAAACAAATTAGGTGTGGTCCCCATATCTACACGTAACCGAGGGATGAAAAAAAATCAATACTAAAGCGTGTGGGATATCTGTGGATCCCATAATTAAAAAGATGGTTATGTTTCTAGGTAACTTTCATTTAAGTCAATATGTTTTGTGTTTCGGTTACAACCGCAGTATAATTAACTCTGTTTTTCATGATTTTGAGTTTTCGAAAAGTACTATGAAATACGAACTTATTTTTGCGGTCAATAAAATCGATACCTACTTAATGTGCATGTGAAAAACTCGTCCCAACTTAGAACCCTTCACTCACTGTGCGTGGTCCGAGCACTTGGCCGGTTTTTTGTGATTCTCAGGTCAGGTATTAGGTCTTTTCCGACCACGAACTTTTGGTAGGTAGGTAGTATCACGGAGTCTGGATGGAGTTTGGACAACACGGTAACCGTGTACAATCCGGTTACGGGCAATAGTGTCCGCAATAACATTAAAGAAACACCTGGCGAAATGTGGGTTTTTAAGGTACCTACCTGGTAGAGTGCGCGCTGGTGCCTTTCTTATCGGCGGCGCCGTCTAACGTATAATTTATCGACGGCGGCGGCGTAATTGGCGTGGATGGTGAAAATACCGCTACCTGATGATAACCGAATTACCAGAGCTCTTTAAAGCTTCAGCCGTCTCACCAGGAGATTGACGAGAACAAGCCAGGTTTCGAAAAGGTTTTGAGTAGCGTAGACTACATCCATATTGTTCGGCAAATTGCTCCGATGACTGAAGAACCCAATTAGCCGCTGTGTATGGCATTTGTAGACTAAAAGAAGGGCTCATCGAAATGTGGGCAGTTCTGGCCTACATCGAAGTGTTGAGATGTTTTTCGCTGCCACAATGGCTGTCCAAATCCAGGGTGAGATATAAGGCAGATGTGATATCCCCGAAATTGTACATCAATCTGTTGTCTTCAAGACCCGACTAGACTGGACAATCAACGTGCACGGCGAGGGCCTACATCTCACATCTTCGGTTTGCCGATGACATCGCCGCTAAAATAAAAAGAAATAGAGCACCATACAAAAATGAATGAAATTCCACCTATCAGGTCTTTAAATGTAGAATGCAGAATCTAATGTAGCTATCAGATCTAATGTAGAGCCAAGCCCCTAACTCTACAAAACTTACATCTTGGTAAAAATGTATGGCTTGGCCGTTCCATTAAACTATTGCATGACAACATTAAAGACCGGTGAATTAAGTTCTTACTTACTATAAGTCCATAGGAGTGTCTGTGCGACGGCCGCGAAACTGCCAAGTTGTACATTTGGACCAAGATGAAGGTTTGTAGAGTTAAGGGCTTGGCTCTACATTAGTTCTGATAACTTTTTAACACTGAAAGCGTTATGTAAGTCTGGGCAACCTACTTTACATGAAATGTTTTTGGTGGGTAACATATTAATCGTACGGAAACCTCTCCATGCGAGTTCAACCCGCACTTGCCCGGTTTTTATAAAGACCGGTTCGATACCGGTAATAAAATAACATTATCATCGGCACCCTACCAATAAAAAGAGCTATACGAGGTCTACAATCTCTTAATCACGCTCGTAACGATGATTTTCTGGTTTAAGAGGGTAATACTATAATTGTAAAATGTCTACAATGTTCTATCCTTGACCTACTTATACATCGAGGCTACGTCCATCTCCCCTACCACTTGTTAGGAGACTTGCAATCGATTACATTATCTATATTCGAAAAAAGACGTGAGAGTGAGAACATATTTTATCAACGTCACGATATAACTGCCCCTTTGAACCGTCAGGCGTCAATGACCGTCAAGGCTCCTTCAAAAAGGCGCGTCACGCGACGCGAATCGCACGCGACACAAAGGCACCGCCTGTTGCGCGACGAGCGGTGCCTTTGAGTCGTGTGCGATTCGCATCTCGTGTCGCGCCTATTTGAAGGAGCCTTTATTCGTATTGGTATTGCTTTGTACTTTGGTTTTAGATTAAACCAAACCTTTCTTCTTTTCTCCTAGTTCTATCTTGTGAGTGTTAGATAATAGTCATTGGTCATGATATGCTTTATGTATGTACTTATGTATTGTATTTATATGTAAATGTTCACCACACAGATCCATCCAAAGGTTATCTTTAAAAGATCGCTTTTAACGATAAGGCCGCCCATTGTCACCCTATGTAAAATTTCTACATTCATTTAAGGTCTGTAATTTGTATGGTGTATATACGTAATAAATAATATTCTATTTTATTCTATTGGGTACAAGAAAAATACAATTATGTAGGCTTGATCTCACGCACGTGTAGGTTGGTTTTAGTCTGGGTTGGGGGTAGCGGGCAGACTGGGTCAGGGTCGTTGACGTCACGGGACGCCCCAACCTCCCCACGCGTTTCGCTTTTCTCCTTGGGAAAACAATCGTAAAACTGGTGCTAATGAACAAATGAAGTAAGAGGGATTATCGCACAGTTACCCACACCACATTATTTGTAGACATAATATGTTACATAAGTGTTGAAATGAGGATGTACTGATGTAGGTACCACAGATACGTACCTCTGTCTCACCATTCGGGGAAAGCAGGCGTGGTGTTATGTTACGTGTACTTAGTATCACTTTATTACTAAGTAAACAATGAAATCCCTCAACTTTCTCAAGTAGCTAAAGCTATATCAAGCATGCCGTCGCTGTAAAACTAAAGCTATATCAAGCATGCTGTGTCGCTGTAAAACTAAAGCTATATCAAGCATGCTGTGTCGCTGTAAAACTAAAGCTATATCAAGCATGCTGTGTCGCTGTAAAACTAAAGCTGTATCAAGCATGCTGTGTCGCTGTAAAACTAAAGCTATATCAATCATGCTGTGTCGCTGTAAAACTAAAGCTGTATCAAGCATGCTGTGTCGCTGTAAAACTAAAGCTATATCAAGCATGCTGTGTCACTGTAAAACTAAAACTATATCAAGCATGCTGTGTCACTGTAAAACTAAAACTGTATCAAGCATGCTGTGTCACTGTAAAACTAAAACTATATCAAGCATGCTGTGTCACTGTAAAACTAAAACTATATCAAGCATACTGTGTCACTGTAAAACTAATGCTATATCAAGCAAGCTGTGTCACTGTAAAACTAAAACTATATCAAGCAAGCTGTGTCACTGTAAAACTAAAACTATCTCAAGCATGCTGTGTCGCTGTAAAACTAAAGCTGTATCAAGCATGCTGTGTCGCTGTAAAACCCTTTAGTTATTCAATAGCTACGTTCAAGTTTTTTTTTAACGTACCTGCTTAAACATCAGTGTTGCCAATATTAAAGAAAGTAAGAAACTTAAGGTTTATTTGTCACAGAAAGACGTGCATAGAAAAAGATAAGTTAACTGAATATTAAAGAAGAATAACATACACAATCATCACCATCTCTCTCATCTTCATCTGCCTGCCTCTTCCCAACTATTTTGGGGTTGGCTTCCAGTCTAACCGGATGCAGCTGAACCCCAGTATTTTACATGGAGCGACTGCCTATCTGACGTCCACAACCCAGTTGCTAGGTAAAAAAACACAGAATATAGATCTATGATCAATTGATCATGAACACAGTTGTCCGAACAGAAATAGCCGGCAGCTTCACAGCGTGACTGTAAGAAGGCTTCCACTCAGCATGATGCTGTGCAAGGGGGGACCCGCAGTACTGCGCTAACAAACCGCGCTCATTTATTGTTTTTATTGCCCGTCATGTTATCTATTATCACTTGGTTGTTTTTATGCACTGTTTGTCTATGTGCATGCCTAGTCTGACCAAGATAAGGTATGTCTGGACTTTAAGAGGGACTGTGACCTCTGAGTTTGTATCGGACTTTCTTCTCAGAGTAGTCAGAGAGGAAACACCGACCTCATCTTGTTTTAAAACATAAGTTATTTTTGACGTGTAGAAGTGATTTTTTTGGTGGAGCTCGTGGCTAAGTAATAACAACACCAAGGGTCGATTGATCAGGTTAAGCTACGCTTGCAGCGGTCGGTCCGCGGATGGGTGACCATCTTTACATACCGAGACCCCTCCGTGCCTCGAAAATCACGTTAAGCAGTTGGTCCCGGCTGTCATTCTTGGATTTTTGACAGTCGTTACGGGTCGTCAGAAGCCCGAAAGTCAGACAACCAGTCTTACTAAGGGGTATCGTGTTACCCAGTAACTGAGTTGTAGAGGTCAGATAGGCAGTCGCTTCAAGTAAAATACTGGTATTTAACTGCATCCCGTTAGATTGGAAGCCGACCCCAACATGGTTGGGAACAGGTTGCAAGTGTTTTTTTAAAACCAATTTACAGAATAAAATATCATTTATGCATGACAGCAAGCGATACTTTTACGCACTTATATTATACTAGCTACGCCCCGCGGTTTCACCCGCATAAGTCTCGATCCCGATGAAATATCGGGATAGTAAGTATCCTATGTTTTAATCCAAGTCATGGTCTACCTATGTGCCAAATTTCATCCAAATCTGTTCAGCCGTTTTTGCGTGATTGAGTAACAAACATCCAAACATCCACACTTTCACATTTATAATATTAGTAGGAAGTAGGATTAATTAGCAAAGTAAAACTAGATACCAGCAGCATGTAGGTAGTGGCAATAGCAAACCAGGGTTACTTTCGATCTTTTATTCTTCACCTATATCGGGTATAATGCTATTGAATTTTTCTATTGAAAAAAGCTCACCTTGTTCTCATTTTAGTCGCAACCCGGCAGAATGATCTCCCCGGGCAGAGGGTAATAAGGGCTGGCCCCTATTACATGTGCCTCTTCGAGGATGTCATCAATCCTACAGTAGGTACCCACGTACGTATGGCATCGAGTTTTAGAGAAGTTCGGCTTTCTAGAGGGTCGTCTATTAGATATCATTCATGCCTAGGGGAAGTCTCGTTCTAATGCACGATGTGTCATATCATTTTAAGGCCAAGGTTTGTAAATGTGTGCGTAAAATACAACAATGCGTGGTGTGAACGAGGTGTGAAATCTAACACTGTGTGTATCAACAATTTGTGGTTCACTCAATATACTCGCAACAACAACATTTCCTTAAGAGCGGGTAGTAACCAAAATTGCCTATCTTCAATTTAATTTTTCATGAAATTCATAAGACTTAGGTATAAAATAAAAATAATATGAGTAACTACATGATATTTTGAAACTTTTTGTGGAACGGAAACACAAAATGTTAAAATTTTCTCGATAAAATAACATCACAAAATTACCCCTAATTTTCACGTTTTTTCAATTTGTACTTAATATGCTAATGACTAATAGGATAATTTTTTAATGATTTTTTGTATTAAAACAAGGCGAAAAAAATTGTGCAGGCATTTTTCAAATTCCTTTTATTTTTGGTATTATAACGACTACAAGCTTTAAGCACTTACGACGGTTTTAGTTCGTGGAAGAAGTCATCTTCTGTCGCACGTTGCGGGAACTTCAAGCATATTTTTGTTTCACAAATCAGTCGCCGTCGCTCTGTTGAGACGAGAGAATTGCGCTTGAATTTTCAGCTGCTCTGGGATTTAAGTTATTTGCGTAAATAATATTTTCGTAATTTATCACATGGTAGGAACGAAACTGCGAAATAGAAAACATGAAAAAATCAGTAAAACCACTTCCGAAACGATTATTAAAATCGTTAAAAATTGATAAACTAAATAAATAAAAACTATAAAATAAAAATATTATAATAATTCAATGTTGATATTTGAAAACTCAAGATGACATACAAATATTTGTCAGACTTTTGACTGGTGTAGTACAACTAGCGCCATTGTTCTGCATTTCGGTCGATTTTCTTGCGGAAAAATTTACAACATAGAGTTCGTGCTGGAGATTTTAGATCTTATTACTATTATATAAAGAACTTAATTCGTTTACTCCCATTTTCGTTGACAAACTTCGTGCAACCTTCGACGAACCATTTCGAGCGACTTTTGACCAACCCCCGAATCAAGTTGAAACTCGAAATTTAACATATAGGTAGGTTATTGGTATAAATATATTATTGGAGTTTACAAAATAAAAAAATCGGAAAACTAACATAGGGTTTATTGCAGACACAAGTACGAAACGGTGTGCACGGGACATGACGTTTTTCATACGGATAGTGTTATCGTGACTTGATCCCTTTTTATGGTGGGGACGAATAAAGATTGTGACGGATCACAAAGTTTGGGACTGTCGGCTTGCTTTTCAAAGCTAAAGTTTCAACAGTTACAAAAGAGGAACCTAATAAACTTTCGACTTTCTTTGGCACCCATATAAATAGATGCCAATTATTTTTTCGGTAAAGCCGACTAATGTACCCTAGTTATTTGTTCCGAAATTGGCCTGTTTTTCACAAATGTTTTCGGTGAGGACTTTTTCTACTCGCGCTCCGCGCAGGATAGATTTTCATGACACTTGCCATTTGACTTTGCACAATACAGTGCAAAATCCACCATACCAATATTATTTTTTACTTGGTAACACTGTTGCTACTTGACTTTGCACGATCCTGCAAAGCAATATCCACGATGTACCATTATATTTTTTTAGTTGGTTAACACTGGTTTCCACGGAGACGTCGTGAGGTCCAACTTGTACAAGGCCCTAAATAAAATTTGGTTACATTGGAATTTGAACTTTGTCATGCCAGCATTGAGTTTCTAGTTCCAATACATGACTATGATATAAGATTCTGAATTCAAGCTTAGCGTATAGTATAGGCAAAATAAACAGATGTTTTACCTACTGAAGAACTTCATTGAAAATAAAGGGAGTGGACAATGATTATACTTCGTTTAAATATTGTAATTGAAAAACCATTCGAGGTACCTATTTGTGCTGTGAGACCTTGCTTCTTGCCAAATTTCATGACTCTAGGTCAACGGGATGTATGAGTATTTATTTTCTTAGATTATTGATATTTTTGTTCAATTGATTTCATTTTCAAAAAGTAAAAAAGCGGAAGGTAAATGATGCGATTATAATTATACGCTTTTATAGCGTCAAAAAAGCAATTTTATCGAAATTGTTTTCACCATCATGTAGGTAGTACTCGTATCATGAGTATGTAGTATTATAGTACTTTGATGGAAGTGCTTTGCTTTTTAGAGTTCGGTACCTCAAAAGAAAAAATCGAAACCCTTATGGGATCACTTTGCTATCCATCTATCTGACCGCTTTTCTCAGGAATGCGTGGGGGGTATCAAGTTGAAATTGATATCAAATACTTAGATAAACGGTCCTTTGGAGCTTTAAAAAAAAACGAGCTTCTAAGACGTTGATTTAGTATCTTGGCATAAATTGTCATTCATTTCGCATATCTTGACGCTCGCAAATAAATTAAAACCCATAAGATATATGTCGCTGACCTAAAATCATGAAATTTGACAAGAAGCAAGGTCTCACAGCACAAATAGGTACAGGAAAGTATCTGAAAATCATTCAATTGTAGTTATGTTACATAATGTATGGAACAATATTTTTTTAACTACAACGTTAGGTTTGTGTTTCAATTCGGAATCGAAAATTTATAGGCCGTATCTTGAAGTAACCTTTAGTCTTTATTTCATTTAAGTCGGTCTACTCTCCAATCTAACATCCCACCAGCATCGGTAACAGAATCACGGACATACAATAATATTGAATAATATACCTATTTGTACAC
This sequence comes from Dryobotodes eremita, assembly GCA_917490735.1. Classification (NCBI taxonomy): domain Eukaryota; kingdom Metazoa; phylum Arthropoda; class Insecta; order Lepidoptera; family Noctuidae; genus Dryobotodes; species Dryobotodes eremita. The sequence continues at coordinate 17,041,572 of OU823255.1, forward strand.
AGCAATCATACTTAGGTACATTGAATAAAACAGTTTCATCTGATTATTTTGCGTATACACACTACACACAAGATTCAAATTCAAATGCCTAAATATACGCCGGGCGAAAAGTTTCTGCTGGCGGGAAGGGATTGTGTTTTGTTTTTGTCGTGTTTGATGAAAGGGGTAGGCAAAGAGGCGCGGGTGAAACTTGGTTTTTTTCTGTCTTGCTGCGCCCTCTGAAGATGTTGTTGTTATACATAATCAGCCTATAATGTTCCAACTGCTGGGACACAGGCCTCCTCTCTTCGAGAGGGAGTGGGCCGTAATCCACCACGCGAGCCCAGTGCGGGTTGGTAGATGTCACATGTCTTCGAAGTTTTGGTTCTAGGACATGCCGGTTTCCTCACGATGTTTTCCTTCACTGTTTTGAAAGCAGTGGTGATGATTATTATTTACATAAAGTAAAGCGCCTGTCTGGGTTGGAATTCGAACCCACGACCTAAAACTCGGTAAGTTACGGCCGTTACTTGACTGATTGCAAAGAATTTAACCTGGGTTTGTTCACACTTTCATCAGATACTTTTGGAACAGACTATAGGTACCTATCCGTTTAATTAAAGCGTGATTAAGTGTGACTTACGCGTTATACAAAATTAGCACCCCCTATGGCCTAGGTGTAAGTCCATAGAATTCGAGGTAATTAGAAAAAAGCACTTATTCAAACAAACTTTAAAAGGTGATTTGTACCAAAACATCAGTTAAATTAATTCAGAAAAAAACAGCTGAAGGTAATGAATAGACATAAAACTAAAGGTCGTAAGTATCTAAAACAAAACCGTTATGAGTTTCATAGCCAGGCTATTGCGTTTATTACGTGGATCAAATTGATATAAACGATAGGCACATTAGGGTCATAAAAGGGGATCGAGACGAAAGGGGGCGCAATATTGTGGTTAATGGATCGTCAAGGTTAATCTGGATGGTCTAAGGTAGCCCACGAAATAGTATTTTGTATATTATTGCAGATACTGAATAATAATCAATAAAATCATCAAGAATTTCAGAGGGCTGTTCCGAGTTCCAGAAATTCTGAATCTCGCTAAGAGCGATTTGCGAGAAATTCAGAAGCCATTTTTTAAAATTAAATCTGTGATAACGCGTAAATACCAGAATCTTTGAAATGTGGGTTATAGGTTGCCAATAACCGGCAGAGAGATGCCCTCTCCCCAGCATTTGTTCTACGTCTCTCTGTGTAGAATAATCGGGGTGCGCGCACCTCCCGCCGAATAAAAGTCCTAGATACTACTTGCCGGCGGAGCACATGAGGTAGAGGCAATCGTTGCGCCCTCACGCCCCTAGTCGCCGCAGGAGACACCCTGGGCGTCGGGAATCAAATAGCCGGTTCCCGGCCACCGTAGGCGCGGCCTTGCGGACGGTGAGCAATGGGCAGCTCGGCGTCCGGTAATGACCGCCCGGGTGTTCCACGCGCGCCTCAAAGAGATGTCAGCACAAATTTTGCCGGGGTCGCGGATTTGTCCGAAAGGGTTACCGTGGCCCTGGCACACAGGCAACTGAAGGAACACTGGTGGGTTTTAGTTAGTAAAAGTCTGACATGCCCTCGAGCTCCGCCCAGAGCGGGAGAAGTTATTTGATGATTACCCACATAAAAAAAGGTACTACTTGCTTAACATAGCATATTAGAGAATTCAGTAAAATTTAACTGTTTGTTGCACATACCGTACAGCATCATTACCATGATCAATGAACGTCTGGAATACAAGTTTAAGGTTGTATAATGATTCAACAGATCTGTATAAGGAATCCTTGTATGGAAGTATGGAAGCAATTATAAAGTGTTGCTCGAAGAAAAAAAATCTGTACCTTTTTATAAGGATTTTTGTATTTATCGTAAAAAAAGGTTACAAATGAGTACCACGTAGGTACTATAACTGAAAACGGACTAAACTAGAGGAAAGTACAAGGTTATTTGAAGGCTTTGCAAATCCGCATGATGAAACCGTACATCTGAAAGGCTCTGTTAATGATGTTGTCGTTATGGGTGTCTAAATGTAATTTACAGTGTAGCAGAACGCCAATATCACGTGTGCACTTGGTTTTATATTGTGTCATGACGATAAATTATGAAAATCACCAATTAAATACAGCTCTCTTATTTTTTATGGGTCGTACGTGACGTTTCCATTTCCCATCAAATAAAACTTAGAGAAATGTTGGTTTTCAAGTTGCACAACAGTTTTTTCCCAACTTTTGTTTACCATGATCACGAGGCTTTATTATTTCTTACAATTTTCTGCGGTTTCAACCGACCGTATTTAAGTTCTAAATGATTATTAGGGTAAAATAAACTTTTTAATGAATATGATATTAGAACACATTACCGACTTAGCGACTCCCTTATGAATATAGTAATGTAATGTACGTATCTACATTTGGGAAAGCCAAAAGTCAACTTAATCAGGGTTAGCACTCCGAGTCACTCAGCCTTCTGCCTCTCGACGATCGTAAAGTGTAGCCAGGGTTGACAAACGTATTATAAATAGACAAGGCACAACACCGACTTGTGAGAAGATTCGATCTTCAGAATAACGTGAGACTGAAGATTAGGACGATGTTCCAATTATATTTTTTGTGGATGTTGTTTAGTTCTCTCTCTTTCCATGGGCACTCACACTACTCACCTTTTTATTAACTTATTTCAAGAATTTAAACCCGTATAAACCAAACGTAAGGGCGGCAAAAATTATATCCTATTTATCTAAACCAGTGGTGGGCAAACTTTTCCTACGAGGGGCCAGAAAAATATAAATAAATTTCACGGGGGGCCGGCTGGAGTGAATCACAACAAAAAAATCGTTTTTACTCGCCATTGTAGGTAGAAAACCTCCCCTGCGCCCCGTGCCCCGCGTTCTGCAACTCGCAACGAATGACGAGCAGAAACAGACTTGCTTGCATGCACATTTTGTGCGGCTACTTTCTACGTATTTCATTATGTCAAATTTAATTCCGAACACCATAAATAATACTCATACTTTAAAAGAGTTGTTGCTGGCGGGCCGGATTAAAGCCTGTCGCGGGCCGGACCTGGCCCGCGGGCCGTACTTTGCCCATCGCTGATCGAAACCATAATGTAATGGCGTTCGTGGTCGACAGTAATTTAATTTTAGCGTTTTAATTTAGCGATCTACGCACTTATCGAAATGACAAGCTTGCTTCATAAAAAAACACAAAAAAGTTTATCGCTCGACTACAAGCACATACCTATCTGTCCTTGTATATCTGCGATAAATGTTGATATGCGTACGAGGTATATATACTCATGAAAGGCTAGTTAATTGCAGTTAATGGAATACATGTTTCCCTTTCTGAAAAATATTTGGGTTTTAAAATAAAGAATGCAAATTTTCTACTTTTTTGCTCGTGAGGCAGGTATTTCAACAATCTTCAGTCAAGTAGGTACCCACCTATTTGTAAGAGCAGAACAGTAGAATTTTTCAGGAAATTGTAAACATAATTGTAGATATCACTGTAATTTGTATGATCCAATTTCACAATTTTCTCGCCTTGATATTATAATTTGGTAAACATCAAATAATTACAGGGTGGCAGGGACCTCGACGCGCAACTTTCAGATTCAGTAGGTACATGATTGTGAACCCCTTAATTGATTGACTGAATAAAAACAAAAAGCTTTTCCATACATTTTGACCGCGTGGGTATTGCATTTTCTATGAAACCTGCAGATTTTTTTTTTATGACCGCCTGAAAATTTCTACTCTAGGGGGTCTAATTTATTTTTTTATTTATTTTTTCGTTTAAATTGCAAATAATTTATTGACATAACGTTTTAATAATGATTTATGTTTGCGTAGTATTTTACATTTAAAAAAAAATCTAAATAATATTTTCTAATTTTAATTTAATTGCATGTATTCATATATATTTATACATCAAATACTGTTGTTAATGTTTCATGCTGGATTATATTCGAACGCAATGTGAACTGTTACTGAATAAATAAATTGAACTGAATTGAATTGAATCATGTGCTGAATTCATGGTTACAGTTTTCGTGTCGGTATCTCTGCCACCCTGTATATTGACGTGAGGTGTGGAAATTCATGGAAACATTTTATCTCACTCCTTTTATTAGCTCTAAATTTCTTTTTCCTAAATTGAATTCCCGGAATTTCCACATAACTTTTATCCAAGTCTTTAGAGACTTCAAATTGCGGTTTCATATTTTTATTTGTTAGGATGAAATGAATGCTATAATCTCGCGAAGCGACCCAACTAATGACTTTAAGTTGTCTCAGTCTTCATCAATTATAAGGACTCGGACGTTGTACTTTATAATTGCTGTTTTATGTGCGTGCCGACCTTTCTTTTGACTCAAGAGAATATTCGATTATGGTAAAACATTTTTGACGTCAGGTCCAGTTAACAGTGTAATGTTCAATTTTCATTTTATTAATGATTATTTTAATCCCTTGTTTCATCTTGCAAACACACCCTGCCTAAGAAAATTTCCTCAGAAGTAACCAAAGACCATTTGTGACCTATTAGGCGGGTATACCTACTTAAAAAGACTCTGACTCATATGGTATACTCACTCACAGTACGAGTATATCTGGTAGAATCCCGTTTCCAGGGATAGGATATAGTTCATTGACCTATTTTAGGTAGATATAGAGTAGGTAACATATATTGCCTCCAAATGAATGTTCGCACACGACTCATGATGCTCTATGATCCCAAAAGAGCAACACGAACGTGAGGGCCGCAACGCTTGATTGTTTGTAGACCATCAACGCTTATGACAATCTAAGCCACAAGAGCTCCTTAAAACTTTGCCATCGAAAGAAAATAAAGGGTAGATAGGTACCCTGTGCCGTGTTTAATGAAAATAAGTGATATTCTAATCTTTGGATACCGTATTGTATTCTTGATGTCTTTGAACAAAAAGGTTTCGTTTCACAACGAATTGATTGTAAGTATAAAAGAAAATATTATCAACGAGTTTTATCCTTTTTCTTTTGAATATCACATACGGCCCTAAACCCTTCATTGTTAGGGCACCCTGTGAGGCCAATATCTGTAAAAGCTATGAGTGATAAAACCATGATAAAACCCATAGCAGTGCAGAAAGGGTTGTAGTATTTTGCGGCTAGCTTTTATACGAATATGGATATCGGAGGAAAATACGTTCATGTTTGGAACCTATATGTACCTACGTATACTCTTATACCTAAGTTACTAATATATTTATGGATGGCTGTAATACCTACGTTTAGGACATTAAAATGAGACTGTGCACTCGAAGTAGTGGACGATTATGTTTACCTAGGACAAACTGTCCAGTTAGGTAGGTCCAACTTTGAGAAAGAGGTCAAGCGTCGAATTCAACTCGGCTGGGCAGCGTTCGGGAAATACGCAATATCTCCATGTTCCATATACCACAGTGTCTCAAGACGACAGTCTTTGACCAGTGCATGATGCCAGTGATGATCTATGGCACTGAAACGTGGTCGCTCACAATGGGCTTTATTAGAAGGCTAAAAGTCACTCAAAGAGCAATAAAGAGGGCTATGCTTGGAGTTTCCCTACGTGATCGAATCAGAAATGAAGAAATCCGCAGGAGAACCAAGGTAACCGACATAGCCCGAAGAATTGCCAAACTTAAGTGGCAGTGGTCAGGGCACATTGCTCGCAGAACAGATGGCCGAAAGGTTCTGGAGTGGCGACCGTGTACCGAAAGACGTAGCGTTGGAATGCCACCCACAAGGTGGACCGATGACCTTGTGAAGGCCGCAGGAATCCGCTGGATGCGGGAAGCACAGAACCGGTGGAACTAGCGGTGCTTGGGGGAGGGCTATGTCCAGCAGTGGACGTCTTTCGACTGAAATGATGATGATATTTTATACAGGATAAATTTTTAACTAGTGCGCAAACTGTAACCATGAATTCAGCATATGATTCTATACCCCCTAGCGTAGAAATTTTTCGACCATTATTTTTTATTTTATTAGTTGTTCCATACATTATGACCGCGTAGGTATTGCACTTTTCTATGAAACAGCAGATTTTTTTTTGATAACCGACGTGAAATTTCTTCGCTAGTGGGTCTAGAATTATGTGCTGAATCCTGGTTACAGTTTGCGCACTGGTTAAAAATGTATCCTGTATGACGATAATTATGGCAGTATATATTATTTAAATAAACACTTAATGTCTTCAGGGAACGTTCATCGTCTTAAGGCTCGTACACACTGGCGCGACGCGACGCCCGACACAAAGGCAAGTCGCGTCGCGCGACGAGCGGCGCCATTGTGTAGCGCTGTCGCGTCGCGCCTGTCTGTGGGAGCCTTTACACGTGTCTGCGTTTCTTAGCACGGAAATACTACCCCGTTACTTAGTTAGTAGGTACTTGATTGTTGTTACAGTAAAAGATGTAATGTATACTAATTATTTCTAGGAAATTACAATGAAAACAAGACCATCAAGTTCTTAGAGGTATAATATCAGTTTTCACAGAATTGCGAATAAATTGTTCTTAATTAATTTCGTTTTGGTTATGAAAACAACTGGCAGGGCGGTGAAGTTGTTGAGTTTTGTGGCCCGAGGGTAAATTGTAGGTAAGAATAGGGGCTGACGTGACCTTCAAGAAGATGGAAACGAGTTTATTTGTATTTTGTTTTTTTTTTGTCTTAGCTTTTTAACTGAGAAATCGTATGGCAAGGCATTCATATTCAAAATTATCTTAAGATGGTGATTCCTATTAACTTATTTACGGGATGAGAGTAACTTTAGCGGCAGAAATTATCAGTCATCTTGTGTTGTCCCGCTCATTATGACTCAAACATAGAAATGTTTTTCATAGGTCACATTACATAATTATCTCAATAGATTGGTCAACCCGTATCTTATTCAGATACGGGTTGACCAATCTATTGAGATAATTAAACATCCTTCTAAAATCCGTCATTTTGTTTTTCGTTTTACCGATCGTTGTCTAAGTCCCGTATTACAGAAGGTTACTCAATACTCAAGCATTACTTAAAACTAGTTTCAACCAATCAAATGGCTCGAATCTAGTTTTAAGTAATGCTTGAGTATTGAATGACGTTCTGTAATACGGGCCTTAGTCTTTTTACATGTAGACTATTTCAGAAGAAAGTTTTCTATCACAAACGTCAAAATCACACTGACAACTGTGACTGTCAGTTGTCTAAGGTAGTGAAGACAATTTGATTTTGTAATCGCCATGCTAAAGACAGTAGAAAACTTTTTACTCGACGGCCGCAAAGTGTAAAAATGGAATGGTAAAATGGAATTTTTCAGTTTTTGTATGGAAAATGTGAAAAGTATTATCTATACATGTTTAGTTTTAGGGGTTTAAGAAATGAAATTGTCTTCCCCGTAATTTGTACGCGTAATGTCACAGTAAAATTTTGAGATAAATGGTGTCAATGTTCATGTAGGTAGATTGATTTTTGAAAATGGTTAATAAACTTCTTCCTTTAACTTTTAACTGTTTGATGTTTTAGAACATTTGGATACATCGAAAGGTTTTTTTAGGAATTGGGTACCCAATAGAATAGCAATAGAGTCTATTCCATTTGAGAGTTTAGAGAAAACTGATATTTAGTGACGAATTCCGGGAAATTTTAAAAAATACGTAAAATTTGGATTTTCTCGAATTCCATGAATTTTCGTCTAGGCTTTTTCGAGTGCTTAATTATTGCAAATGGGTCACATTATCGTGCCCTGGAAGGAATACATCAAATTACAAGTCACCCTGTGTACCTACTATGTAGACCTACATTCTAACAAATAAATTCAATGCTAAATATATAAATAGACTAAAGGATGTGGTTTCTGTGAAGAAAAATACCAGAAGGTACCTGTACTTACCTTACCATTTCTCGCAATAAACTGAATATTTTCAACAAGACCCCATTGTGTGCCAAAGCAATTAAAAGTTATGAGCAGTCAAAAACCTCAAGCATGCAGAAACATTAAACGATTATTTTTTAAATCCTACTTGTTTTTTGTACTGAGCTTTGCTTTCCGTGCTCTTGAAAGTTGTTAGGCTCGATTGTTAGGTAGAGTAGTAAGAACCTACCTGAATTTCTGAAAGGAGGTCAACTTCATGAACCGTAATAAGTATTAAGGCTTCTGCGCGCCTGTTGCGCGACGAGCGGTGCCTTTGTGTCGCGTGCGATTCGCGTCGCGTGTCGCGCCTGTTTTGAAGGAGTATTCAGATTACTTGCTCAAGTCTAAGTTGTGTTACTGATATGTCGAATGTATCCTTTCTACTTTGAGACAAAATTTTAAGAAAATCCATACTAATATTATAAATTCGAAAGTAACTCTGTCTGCATGTAACTTTTCAAGCCTAAACCACTGAACGGATTTCGGTAAATTTGTCTAGGAGATAGATGGCATCCTGGAGAAAGACATAAGCTTTTTGGCTAGGAGATAGATGGCATTAGGACTTTTTGTCCCGGTAGCACGTTCCCGTGGGATAATTTCCGACATCCACGCGCTCGAAGCCGCGGGCAGAAGCTAGTATTTAATAACTTCTATAACAAAGCTTTTCATGTGTCTAATATAATATTCTCTATGAAAGCTCACACTCCATAGAATTTAAAATGAGACAGATGGCTCAAGAGGTTTTTGGATTAAAAAGGCTCTATTTTGTACTCCTAAAATCTGACGTTACATCTAAACCAAAATAAGCTAAATCTATACTAATACTATTATAACGAGGTAATTTTTTTTGTTTGTTTGTATGTAGGGGGTAATCTCTGGAAATACCGGTCGGATATGAAAAAATATTTTTGCATTTATCAGCTCATCTCTTAAGAAAGGATATATACTATTTAACATCACGCTTCGGCCCTTAGGAGACGAGCTAAGAAATTTCGAAATCGATCCTCAATTGTCGGAGATATCGCGTAAGAAACATACAAAAAAAAACAAACATACTGACGGATTGAGAAGAGAATCTTTTTGAAGTCGGTTAAAAAATCAGAAAGAACGCTAAGTGAAAACGAAGTAATAGCGCGGACAGGCGATGCGATGCGACGGGGTGGGTCAGAGGAATAAGAAATTTAACGTGGAGAACGTCGCGGGCCGAAGTTAGTAATAATAATAAGGCTGAAGAGTTTGTTTGTTTGAATGCGCTATTCTTTGGAACAGCCAGTCGGATTTAAAACAATCTTTTTGCATTTGATAGCCCAATTCTTGAGGAAGGCTATTTATCGTCACGCAACGACCCTTACAAGCCAAACAGAAAGAAAAAAACTCAGAAAGAACGCTTAGCGAAAACGAAGTAATAGCGCGGACGAGTGATGCGACGCGACTGGGTTGGACGGGGATATAATAAATTTCACTTGGACGAAGTCGCGGGCTGAAGCTAGTCTTTATTAAGAATATTATTTATTAAGAATTAAAATGACCTGTACATAAATAACAACTTATTCCTAATTAATTAATAAAGTGAAAATATAATATCCTAACTTAGCTAAATTATTAACAAACTAAAATATGGCGTCGAAAAATTCCACTGCATTGCTGTCGACTAGTCATGTACCCAAGAGACTCGCGGCATTGCCATATTGCATGACAATGCTTAGCCTCTGGCCAAGGTAAAACCCAGTCCTTGACTCCAGCCAATCTAAAATAATGTTAAAAAATTATTGTAAGCAATATTTTATTTACACTTTCAACAAAACTTGAACAACTTTAAGGCTCCCGCAAACAGGTGCGACGCGACAGCGCGACGCGACTCTAGCAGAACAATTACTATGAAAAGTTCATGAAAATTGCCCTACAAGAGTCGCGTCGGGCTGTCGCGTCGCGCCTGTCTGTGGGAGCCTTAACACGTTCACTGCGTTATAGACACTTGATAACTGGTACGTACCTTACATTCAGTGCGGGGCGAAAGAGATAAATTTACCGTTGTCGCTGGTGCGGGAGCTGTATCGTAGGAACTAAAAGGCATAGAAAAGAGACAAATATATATTTGGTATTGTCTCCTCAATTATAACTAGATTTATGTAAAAACTTATACCAGGTCGGTTAGACCTGGCTTCGATAGAACGTAATTTTTTTCTTTTAAGTGCGGGTACTAGGGCTATTAGAACTGGTGTCAGAAAACTGGTACACCACTTGGTACCGCACTGAAAGTTGGTTTTGTTTGCAACAATGATAAAGATAAAGATAATTTTATTTGTCAAAACATGCGTATACATGCTATTAAGCATGCAGGATGTGTCAATATTAATATTTGGTACTTACATGTTTCACCCGTAAGGCGTACAAATTTATAAAATTTACAAAAAAAAATACATAACTAAATTACAAAATAAAAACTAAATTACTAAAGGCACTTCAATCATAATCATAAATAATACACATTGATAAGTCAGTAAAACAAAATAAATCATAAAATGTCACACAAATTAATGAATAATAAAATTAAAAAAACGTCAGATAATGTCATTCAAAAAGTCATTGATATTATAATAACACATATCTGTCATCTCTCTGTCTGTTATCTGTGTGTGTATCTCGCATCTTTTTTTTAAACAAATGATGTACTCGAGATATGTTGTGTTTTAATAAGGTAGAAAATCCTAACGAATATTATAAATGAGAAAGTAATTTTTTTTGTTTGTTACCTTTTCACGCCTAAACCATTGAACCGATCATCCTGAAATTTTGCATATACGTTGTCAGGTGTACAGAAACGGACATAGGATACCTTTCATCCCGCAAAAAAGTACTGTTCCCGAGGAAAAAAACAATAACGTTCTTATGATAATAGATGGCGCCACCGGTCTTTCGAATCATGATTGAATTATAACCCGAATTGATAGTCAAAGTCTAAATTAACGCGAGCGAAGCCGCGGGCAAAAGCTAGTATTTCTATTTTTTGGACTGTAATGATCATGAATGATGAAAGTCATCCCATCAGTCATCGCCATCCCAGTCTGACTACTCGCCTTTGAGTATAATACTACGGGCCTAGGGGCCTACGGCCTACGGGTAACTTGTTAGTAGTTGTGATATATATTATATGTAGGTGTGTACGGGGTGTTTCTGGAAGGTGAAATAATACTATTAGTTCGTCATTTGGACACGTATTCTGAGTGAGTGTTGATAGTTTAAAAACAAATGCTACGGCCTTTTTGCACTTCTCATACAAATCGTGACAGCTGACTGGGTAAATTTCCCTGGAAAGTCAAAAGAATATCGTCCGAATTTTTCCATTTGACCTGCCAATACGTGTCCAAATGACATACCAATAATATATTATTTATTATTGTATTATTTCTATCTATATCTTCACGCCGAATTCCTTGCGGGACGGCAGAGAGAACCGAGCGCCACATGACATGGTGCTTCCCCTTATACACCTCTTTCGCTTCTATAACATTCATAGCCCTTTTCCTGGATGCTGTTTTTATGACTCAGAAACAGGCTGTATATCGACTATAGTATCGACTTTCTTAAGCACATCACTAAAATTTTAGTAGTTCTATGCGGTTACCGGATAATATCGGCCTGGCAGAGTTTTCGCATTATTTTTAACATAAAGAATTATCGAATTTATCTACGATTTACAGCATGGTTTAGACAATCAACTAGTATAGATTATATTCATATAACTTTTTTCAAGTTGCACGTGATTTCAGTGAAATATCTAACTATTAAATTTTGTTAAATTACCGGGCGTTAGAGCGCTGGTGCGCACCGGGGCAAAGGTAAAAACTGGGTCGATACAATCTGGTAACGCATATATTGAAAGTTTTCTGAGAAGCTGCCCGCAGTGAACTTGTTAACAATTAAACTTTTACCAGGTACCTTAAGATTCCAAATTAATAAAGTTTTTACTTCCTTCTTTACTTCATAAATTATAAAACTTCGATGTTTGATTCTGACTCTAAAACGTCGGCTGTAGGAGTCGTAACTTTTTAACTAGGGTCTAACCCTGTGTCCTAATCGAAAGCTACTGTCGCGCGAGTACGTGATCTTCGCGCTTGTTTATTAATATGACGTACTCACGCGATCAATCATGTCACGTATGTACGTCAGAATTCATGTAAAAGATCTCGAAATCGCGTACTCGCACGACATTTACGTTCGATTATACAACAGGCCTGAATTTATACAACCATAATTTGCTTTGCGCTGTAAACTGTGGTAACTTCGATACATAAACTAACTCCTTTTTTCCATAAAGGTAGGTTACAATCGACAGGGTTTGACCTGCTATGGTTCTTACATCCTCCCTTTCATTTTTTTGAACAGGGTAACAGAAGAACTAAATAACAACTTCAAACTACATCTTAATAATTTTTCAGTTCTAAAACCTGAGCTTTGCAAAAAGCTAGTCTTTTTTACATCATTAAAAAAGTGAGGTGTACAAATCTGTTTATTCCCGAATAATAGGCAATAAATAACGTTTCCAAAACCTTGTATTCAAATAATGCCGAAAAGCCGTATTATCATTATAATAGAGAGCAATAAATGAAGCGAAAACGGAATGATAAATGACTTGACACACTTTCGCTCCCCATGAAAGGGTTGCGGCAAGCCTATTAGTGGCACCAGACTTCACTATAAACCTTCGTCAAATCAAATTACTTTTAAGAGTTTATAGTCTGTAGTCGGTAATAAACCTATTTATAAGGTAACGGTAGGCTTTTTTCAGTGGGGCGAGTTTTTATGAAACCAGCTAGACAAGTATAAAATCAGGCGATTTTCTCAAATTGATGCTCCCACGTCAAACCGGATTGCATAATCAGCCTATGATGTTCCCACTGCTGGGACACAGGCGTCCTGTCTGTGAGAGGGAGTGGGCCGTAATCTACCACGCGGGCCCCAGTGCGGGTTGGCAAATGACACGTCTTCGAATTTTTCGTTTTAGGACATACTATCTTTTTTCCTCACTATGTTTTCCTTCACCGTTTTGAGAGCAGTGGTGACGAAATAATTTACACAAAGTAAAGCGCCTGTCTGAGTTCGAATTCAAAGCTAGGACCTACAACTCGTAAGTGGCGGCCATTACCACTGGGCTACCACTGCTCTCAAACCCGATTGGTTCTGTACAAAGTGCTAATCGAACAATAGTAGTGATTGAACTAGAACTAGCGAAATCTGAAAATACTCATAAAACATTTTACAGGCCATGTTTTCGGACAAAAAAAGCAAAATAAAAAATCCTGTTACCTCTATAGAACACGTAGAATGAGATAAAAAAGAATTCGTTGAATTTCGCAATACGATTAAATTTTTCAGGGTAGTGAATACGGTATGAGCTGATTTCTACACGAGGACGAACATAAAAAATAAGTACATGTGGCAGCTATAAATTTTACTTTGACGATACTGGCCGCCCAATCTGATCATCTGAGCGAAAAACGTTTTTAAAATAATTCCGTGGCTCACATTTTAATATCTCGGATATTAATTTTCGTTTTGAAAACCTTAAGCCCGGCAGCGACTTAAAAGATTCGGCAATATTAATAAGCCCCCTTTTTCATAAAACTTGACTTTGTTAAGCCCTCATAGATCTTGCTTATCATTGTCGTGTTCTTTTGAATTGAACGACGGGAATAGTTATTAGTTGATATTTTATAAAGATTTATCAGGTAGATTTGTGAATCAAGGGTACATTTTTGGATCGTATTGAGAGGAAAATTATACTCGGTATAATTCCATAAAGGCTCCTACACCCAGGCGCGACACTCGATGCGAATCGCGGGCGACACAAAGGCACCGCTCGTCGCGCGACGAGCAGCGTCTTTGTGTCGCACTGTCGTGTCGCGCCAGTTTGTGGGAGCCTTTACTGTGACTGAGGAAAGCCGATTGTCCCACGTGAGACGTGTCCACGGATTGTGAGAGTAGCCGAAAGCGTCTTTTTGCCATGATGTGTTATAAAGTGAAACTAAAACGCCAAGAGTAACAATAACGACACAAATTCGACATAAAATACAATTCAGACAAATACATTCTGATAGCAGACCATGAAAATATACGATCGTTTTACGACATTATTTGAAGTCTCATCGTCTATTCATTGCGGTGCGAGCACAAAGCATTTGACTTGCTAATTCTGAACTCCGTCATTCGTTCGCCATTTGTACTGACCTGTTACTACTAGTGGACGGGGTCATACGTGCACAATTTAGATGTCACTGCTGCCAGTTCAACTCGCTCTGCGAAAATTGATTGTCAAAGGCCGGAATGTTCCACTGTGAAACAGACAGTTCTGAAAATAGCTCAAATTGTTACAGAATTTTTTATTTGATCTCCGTGTTATCTGGTCATGAAATACTGTTTTTAGGTAATTGGGTTTGTATTTGCTCGCTTTAGGGTACTTTTTATGTGCTGAGTTCTAAGTTTTAAGAGATTATGGATTACGGAGAGTTGATTGGAAATAAATAATTATTGTAGCGAAATAAAAATGAAAATAACCATTTTAACACGTATTTTTTTTTTAATTGCATCAAAATATAAAATAAGTTAAAGTATATATTATTAAAAATTGATAGGTGCGGAACACGTAATTTGGCTTAAATGAAAAGAGAATATAAGAAAACTTAAGGTAGGTATATCGGATGGTAAATCTTTGTTACGTATTTGTTTTTCGAACTAAGACATCGATTGCAATCGGTTTTTGGTTCGTGATCACTAAGTTACGTAAACTTTGAAATGAATATTATCTTAAAACGATGAACCTAGGTTATCCCGATAGAAACAGTCCTGGTTTAAAATCAACTAGTAATAAAATGTTGACCCTGGAAGTACTAATACAACTATAATAGTTAAGCCTAATGGTTTAAAGTCTCAAGTCGATCCTGATGACTGCAACCTCAAAGTGTACCACGCCTCGACGGAATCACAGGTATATGACGATCATGTGCCGCGGACCAGAACGAACTTGCTGGTCTCGAACTCCAAGGATTCAATGCGGCTGCGTTTGGTAGCAGCAACCCAAGAGCTCGCAAGCCAGGTGAATAGTCCGGTACCCGGCAAAAGGGCCGGAAGCAGTCCTTTTTAACTGGTTCTACACCAACGAAAAATGAAATATCGTATTACACCAGAGAAAAGGCTAAGGCTTCCGTTTCGAGAGGGCAAATCAGGAAAAATACATACCAAATTCGAAGAATTGCGTACATCATTAGTGCTGAATTCAGCAATAAAACTTGGTTGACTGCAGATAACAAGCATGAAGCATGGTGATGTATATTCGTTTTAATTTACATGGCACAATTTAATATTATGATTCGAAAATTGATAGAATTGGACTGGATTCTGTACATGTTTTTCAGCAACTGACGTTTTTTCCAATAATCAAATTAGTAGGTAGCTTGTTTGCGTCAAAATTTGAAAAATTAAGTATTAAAAATTGATGACCAGTCATATGAACTAAAAAATAATAGGTTGTAACCGCAGAGGTCACGCTGTACTATGTAGAATACGCACCAGTTTGGTAGGTATACGTGGTACATATAATCCACGTACCAAAGTGGAGCGTATTCTATATTTTGAGAAGTTCATTTATAATGACGAGGCATCAATTTTTCGTAAAATATATTCAAATTCAGTTTCGATTCCAATAAATAGATTAAACACGTAGTACCATTTTTCCAGTAATACTATTAAAGGCTTTGTGAGTCAATTTGTCCGAATACACAAAGAAAATAATCAAAAGCAAATTGAATAGCCCAGAATTGAAAACGTACATGTCCATCCAATTTATTGGAGACATACACAAAGCTTTGGTGACTGAAATTGAAATCAGTGAAAATAATTACGTTTGAGAAGGATCGATGACTGTTTATGTGGGTACCTGTGGCTGTGGTGCTAATGACAGACATTCAATAGGTATATGTCTCGGCCGTATTGTATGAGATATTGTATAATCAATATTTTGTAACCATATTTTGATTTAAAAGAGTGTCCATGGAGTTTCTTGCCCGTTCTTCTCCATAGGTACCTACTACGCTTTGGAATGGGCAACTAGCTTCATCTTTCTGTCTGACCGACCCCTTGACAATTCAAAAGTGCCTGTAATTGGTTTATTTGAAATAAATGCTTTGAGTTTGAATCACGTGTCGTTCTACAAATTTAATCTTTATTGTTCTGTTGACAAAGCCCTGAATAAAAGCTCTTGTAAAAAGCATGAGTGATTTTTTTCTAGATAAAGTTTTCCGGCAATTAATTCATACATTATTCATTCAAATCAGCCTATAAATCAATTATTCTTCACAAGTAAAATACTTAGGTCTTGTACTAGTTGTCTAATCTCAACTAACATTATAAAGAGGAAAAATTGATTATTTTTTTGTAAGAGGCAACCTCTGGGAGTACTAATCTGCGGGGTATTTGCGTAACACACTAAGTCCCGTATTACAGAACGTCACTCAGTACTCAAGCTTTACTTAAAACTAGTTTCAACCAATCAAATGGCTCTAAACTAGTCTTAAGTAATGCTTGAGTCGTGAGTGAGGTTCTGTAATACGGGCCTAACAGTAGGAATAGCTTTCATTTTGACAGTTCAACAACATTTATTGCGTTATTTACGTTTTTGAGCAGACAATTTTTTCAAATATATGAAGCAATAGGTTAGCAATAGGCTTCAAAATGATTCAGATTGTGATAGATAGTGTGTTACGCAATGAGGGCTATCGCGCTTGAGTTCGCCACTAGAGGCGCTAGTGTAGAGTAAGGTCTCTAGATGTCAAAATATGCACTGAACGTTCACTGTTTGCGGAATGTTTTATCACGGATTTTAAAGAAAGATTCATAATATTAGTAATGGTTGTGCCATTCTTGATTAACGAAGGCTTGAGATTTTAAGTAAAAAGTTAGGATCAAATTTGGTAGCACTTGAAGCAAGAATAAGATTTGTCTGTTTCATGCATGCCAATTTTAGGAACATTATAATCTAGATATTCATTTGAAGTTTTAAAATTTATTATAATAAACATAATATGAATTTATGGGTACTTAAACATATCCAAAACATCAAATAAAAGTACTGCAACAGGACCTTACTCGCCAGTGCAGTGGCGCCAACTGGTGAGCACAAAAACGATATTACGAACGACCATTAGGGCGCTGATTACAAAAAAAAATGTTACTGATATAAAGCTACACTATTGTCGAGTGCCATGTTTCATGGTATAGTCTAAGTACTTCCACGTGGACGAAGTTGCGGGCAGAAGCTATTAACTTAATATAGAGATAGCAACACAAATAAAACCTTTATTATATATACATCGATCAACTTGATTGTTATTTTGTTACGAAAACTTTCGGGTAACAGACTGTGATTGATAATATAATAAACAATACAAAAGTGTTCTCTTTAGGGTTCTGTACGTCCGAATGCAAAAACCAAACCCTTATACGGACCACTCAAGTGAATGTCTGTCTGTCTGTCCGCCTGCCACAGCCAATTTAATCCGAATCAATCATCTGAATCACGGCTTATTTTAATTATTTTTGGATTGTTTATTTTTATTTCACTTTGCTGTAATCTGGACGCTTTTAACGTGTAAGTTTTTTTTTTAACATCGTTCTCACATATAATTTTAAGTTCAACTAAGTTATGATGTAATTAATATATTGTAACAATTCAATTTAAAAGCGTGTGAGTTTCTTATCCGTTCGTCTCTATACGTATCTACTGCGCTTTGGAATGGGCAACTAGCAATGACTATATTATGTGGTTTAATTCTCTTTGGCAAATAGCTCCGTATAATATAATATGCTTATAAGAACTGACATAATGCGCTTATAAGAACTGAGCTTGAGTATAATGCTGCCATATGGGCTCCGCATGAGACTAAATATAGTCTCATGTTGGAGCGCATACAAAACAAATTCATCAGATTTTTGTACATGAAACTTTACGGTGTCTATCCCTTCTGTCCATTGATGTACCCAACCTTATTCGTTATCGGTATGGTCGAGTACAACAAACTCAAGACAAGGAGGGACTTAGCTATAGCTAATATGCTGTAGCTAGTATGAATACATATGTGGTTATAACCACATATGTATTCATACTATTACGTGGTAAGTCGTACGTAATTACATCGCCGTGTTTGAAGGAGATTTGTCTGAATGTGCCTGAAAATTACGTATCGCGGCGCCGGAAGCCACGGTTACTAGCAGTGCTACTTGCACGAACCAACTTGCTCAGCAAAGCGCCACTGACGCGCGCCTTGCACTGCGCGCACTGAATGACACGGCTGACAGGATCGATCTATTTTCCTGCTCTCTGAATGAATTCATAAAACTAATATTGTATGTGTTATGTTATTTAAGATATATTAATTAAGGACCACGCTACCGCATTAGGAATTTCCTGTAATGATAGCAGTGTTTGTGATAAATATATAAAAAAAAATAAAAAAAACTGACGAACGAATTCTTGTCAGTTCAAAAGTGCCTGTAAACGGTTTAATTGAAATAAATACTTTGAGTTTGAGTAAATTTATGTTCACCTTATTCAAAAAGGATACACTACAGTTCAGTTTTCTCTTTCAACACCGACTTTTCGGTGCTTGTAAGCATTCCAGTTGAACTATAGTTCAACTGGAATGCTTACATGCACCGAAAAGTATTATATATAAATTACTTTGTACTATATATAGTACAAAGTAATTTCATGCAGTATTTGTATGTGTAACAAAAAGATAAAATATTTTTCGGCTTTAGACAGTCAGCATGTATTCAGAGTTGGTCGATCTACTGCTACCAATCATATTAACTTTGTAAATTATACTCATTTCGAACTCGACACCGGGCGGCAGGTAGTTACGGCCTATTTTGACATACAGAAGGTGTTCGATAGGGTCGGTAACGATGTGCTTCTAAGCAAACTTTCAGCAATAGGTTTTACGCCGAAATTACTGCAACTCTTTGCTAGTTACATAGATGACCGTAAGCAATACGTGCAACTCGCTAGGTACAAATCTCAGTCATTTTACACTAGATCAGGAGTAAGCTAAGGAAGCACTCTGAGACCTATTCTGTTTCTAATCATGTTCACTGATCTACCCCAGATCATCAAAAATGCAAACTGTTTGATGTTGGCCAACGACATTAAGTGCCTTACGGGCGCTTTGTGACTTCGAAGTCCTTCAGAATAACATATCCAACGTTATTTAGGGGAGCATCGGAAAGCATCTACAATTTAACGGAAAACAATGCCGAGTTCTATACTAGAACTAGGACTCCCATTCAACACAGTTACAGAGTCCTAGACACTACGCTGACAAGAGTGCAAGAGATGTGTGATCTCCGCGTGACATATTTGACCCTGGTCTCAATTTTAGGGAACATATCGTGTCCATGACGAAAGCTGTTAACAGATCCCTCGGTTTTATCATGCTTCAAACTTACAAATTTCAGGATTGCAGACCGGCAATTAAGTTATACAATGCGCACATTCGCAGCCGGTTAGAGTACAATGCTCTTATTTGGGACCCGTACGAGGCCAAGTACAAAGTTCTGATAGAAAAAATACACAAAAAATATTGCCGATACATATACAACAAGAAGTATGGGTACTACTCATTTCTTTATTCCTCGCTTTTTGTAACGGGTATGCGGTTTTTCTCAGAGTTACCTATATTTGCCGAGCCACATACATTTTACTGGAGTGGGACAATCCTTAAAAAAGGCTCACATCTTAATTCCAAGTTTTTGTTGTTAAGTTCGGGTATTCCGATAATTATAATGTACTGCCTGTTTTCTTAGGTTAATTCGGTATCTGAACCTATGTTTTCAGATGTGAAATCGCAGAGCACGCATACTTTACATTATTGCCGCTGAAAAGCAAACCTTTAGGTAACTTTGATTGTTTTTACATACAAATCGGTATTTCATACTATTAATTACCTCCTTTTTAATCTTAAAATGTTTATACTTTAACATTTTTACCGTAAATTGTTATCTGTCAGTTTTCTTTTTTATAAAAAGCTTACATGTTAAAGCCAGTTAGTGTAATAAGGTCAGGTTCTCTCTAAAAGCCGCTTTATTGTTTCTGGCCGACTATCAATTATGATTAAGCTGAATTACTTTTTGAAATAAGATACATCTGTCTAGTATAAATATGGGCCTTCAGCCCAAATAATGTCAGTCTAGTTCATAGAACATAATACGAGTAAATATACCTCTATAGGAGTTCTTCTAGTTTTGGTCTTCAAACATAACAGGAGTTTTATTAATCCGGTGAGCACCGGCGACCAGCTCAAAGTTCTCCCTCGGACATCTGTGCTACCATGCTGGCGTAGTCCTGCTGTTCGGCTTATGGACGCCGTAGCCCAGGATTTTTATTATCCCGGTGAGCACCGGCGACCAGCTCAAAGTCCTCCCTCAGACATCTGTGCTACCATGCTGGAGTAGTCCTGCTGTTACTAAAAATCCTGGGCTACGGCGTCCATATGCCGTATGGACGCCGTAGCCCAGGATTTTTAGTATCTCAGTGAGCACCGGCGCACTATGTGGGACCAACCGGTATTTTCCATCTCAAAAATCGATAACTCTGTTGTTTTGTGATTTATCTCCTTGAATTTTTTTTCACGTATTTGTGAATATCTAGGCAATAAAAGAAATCAAACATCATCATTTAACAAAAAAAACAAGACGAAAAAAAATTACAAAGATAAAGTTATACGAAATTTCATACCAAAAATTATACAGTGATATTAAAATAGCAATAAAAGTTACACTTATGCTTAAATTAAGTTTAAAACTAAATTATTATTATTAAACAAACAGTTACATGATAAAAAAAAAAAATGGCGCTTATCCTATTCATCACTTTCTATTTCCAACAATTCTTTAGCTTCGTCAAACAATTTTTTAGATATTAGAAAACTTGGTTTATTTAAGCTATATACAGGGTGGAAAAAATCAATGGGCCCTGAAGGGAAACTACTTTAATTCCTTAAGATAGATTATTTTACTTAAAGGAAACATTCCTTTATTTTTTTAAATAAACAAAACTGTATTCACAGATTTCTCGACAAGCTTACCTAAACGGGGAATCGAACCAGCTAAAATTTCAAAAAATAAACAGTCACTATTTTATTCTACTAATCGATAGGATTACTGTTCAGGATAAAATCTCTCTAATAAACATTTGGTCTTAGAAATAAAATAAAACATGAAATCTAACATAAATTTTATTTTATGATTAATTCTAATACGAAGGACACGTAAACATGAACGAAAATTATTACCTAGCATGACAAAGTTACTTGAACTATTTAAAATTACAATTTGATACTCTTTAATAATTTTACTGATAAGTTGTTCGAAATGAGACCCCTCGTTACGGATACCTACACAAATTTAGTCTTTTTTGAAATTCACTTTGTGTATGCTTCCAACAACATTTTCTACCTCAACCCTTAGCTCTTCTACAGTCTCATAAGACATTTTGTAAATAACATTTTTTACATGGCCCCATAAAAAATAGTCCAGACGAGTGCAAGACTTAATGTTTCATGGAGAAATTTTATCTTTAACATTGACTGTATCGACTAGTGAAATAAAATAGCGAGTGTTAATTT
Source organism: Dryobotodes eremita (assembly GCA_917490735.1). NCBI lineage: Eukaryota > Metazoa > Arthropoda > Insecta > Lepidoptera > Noctuidae > Dryobotodes > Dryobotodes eremita. The sequence goes on from OU823255.1 coordinate 17,063,183, forward strand.
TTTAAATTTTTTGTTGGTTCGATTCCCGGTTTAGGTAAGCTTGTCGAGAAATCTGTGAATGCAGTTTTGTTTCTTTTTAAAAATAAAGGAATGTTTCCTTTAAGTAAAATAATCTATCTTAAGGATTTAAAGTAGTTTCCCTGCAGGGCCCATTGATTTTTTCCACCCTGTATATAAGGATCAGATGTATATAACAAAATATGCAGAACGTTTTTTTTTTTGCTGATCTGGAACACTTCCTAGCGTGATGTAACCTATATTTCTTGTAATCTTTATTTCGAGCTTCCTGAGCATCTTCGGATAATTGTCCTATAGGCAAAACTGCATAATGCTCTATTATTTTAGCACCATGTATAAGTACTTTATGGACCGAAGATGGCATGTGGTACCAGTTATATTTACTTACATATAATTGCGCGGCTATCAATGTATACTGGCCGAATTTTTCTGCGTTTATAGGGAATCCCGATGACATAGTTTGAAGAATTACATATAGTCTCTTGATTAATTCTTCATCAATTCCGGTTATCTCTGCAGAACATTGGTAATTTTGGAAAAATCTCCTTGCCGTATTACCGTCATTGCTATTACCGGAACCTTGACGTGGTTTATCAATGTGCAAATCAAGCACTTCTCGGAAACTTTTTTGGACATATTTTTTCTTGTCTTCTTTAAGTTGTTTGTTTTCTGGAGTTATTGCAGACCACTTCTGAAAACCTAAATTGTAAGAAATATGGAGGATCATTTCCATAAATCTTATCCATGCGTGTAGTGTCGACAATCCGTATTTAAACGCATTTTCATTTTCAACTCTCGTTGTAACTTTTAAAAGATCATTCATTTGTCTGGGAGTTGCTCCACAAACAGTGCAGGTAGCACTGGATGATGTGTTCGTCAACACTTGAGCAACTTTCCCATCAATCATTGTTATAAACAGTTGATGTTTAACTTCGATGACTTTGTCTTCTATTGACACAAGAGTTGGGATCAATTGATTAATTTTGGCTTCAATTTCACTGACAACCGCTGTAGTTTTTTCGGGAGTTTCTTTTGCAAATTCTAATGAAATTGGTCTGCAATATCTAACAGATGAGCAAGTAGGGTTTTTCTATATAACTGTAGAAGTTTCTTCGTGAACTAGTAGCAGTGGTACAAGGGATACTATAAACAAATTAGCGTCCGATATTTGTTCGTTTTCTTCCGGTAGAGTTTGTTTGTACTCACTTAGCCCGGAGGATCCATCACATCCCCATTTAGTGAACAGCTAGAGACGACTGTAAGTCGATCCTGACTTTATCTTAATAATACGGCAGACTGTATGGTCTAAGAGATCTTGCAGGTTGATTTTTGCGCTTATATTTGTCACCGTAATGCTGAATGCAGGCGGATAGCAAGTCTTTTTTGCTTCACTTAGTGTTTGATACGAAGGCAATACAGAACTTAAATTCTTAGCAACGAGCCTTTTTCTTAGGTACGCATATTGTGCTTTGGTTAAATTTGTTTCAATACATATACTCCATGCCTCCTCTTTTGTAAAGGAAAGTGCATTATCTGGATTGAGTATGTTTTGTAAAATAACATTTTTCTCTTCTTTTTCCTTATTTCTGATAATAGTCACATTCGACGTTTCGTCATTTTCCCCCATGGATCGTAAGAGTTGCACATAAGCGTTACGGACATGTCCCATTCCATACTCCTGGACCAGCTCCATATTTTTTCGTTTCTTTGTGTTTTCCGAGCACTCGTCATATGGTTTTGTTGGTCTTCCACGATCACCAGAAGTATTCAAACCAGAATTTTCAGCCAATTTGAGTATAGGCTCTCGAACCTGTCTGGCTTTCTTTGAGCTTTGGTCCATTTCTGGTTGCAACTTGATGTTAGATTTTTTTGAATACTCTCTATTACAGTATTAACGTCAGTTTCCGATAATTGAAAGTTGTGCAACAAATATTTTTTGAGGTCTGAAGTACTTTTCCTTTTTATTATTTGATCACAAAGATCGCGTCGAACACAAACGAATTCACTCATTGTTAGATAATATATGTTTTTTGTGCGTTAATTGTTATTGAAAAGAAGTATCTGAACACTTTGATGAATCGTATGCTGAAACACGGGTATATAAAGGACTAATATTTTAGTGCCTTGTGCAAAAACCATGGGACAATTGATTATGACAGTTCTCATCGAAATAGTGTAATCAGTACTGATTGTAATTAATTACCACAACAGATAAATAGATCTTCCGCAGCAATATAGTTTATCATACTTGTGGTTAAGGTGACCACCCCAAACAAAAGTGCCATGGGGAGATTCTTTCAAATATAAAAGCAGTCTATTAATTTGTAAATGTATGCTTCTATCATAGAAATAGAAAAAAAACAAGATAGACATCAAAAGATAATAACTAAGTATAATATTTCATAATAAAAAAGAAGAACCGTAATTTTCGAGGATTTTTTTTCCCCGATTGACATTATCGCTTCAAAATCACCTCTGGCGCAAAAAACGCGCAAGTTTTTTTTTTAATCCGCATTTTACTGAATAGATAAGGTCTCTAATAGAGTGATTAACTTGACACCGGCTGCTTTCGGCAACAAGGAAAACTCCAATTGAAATTAACAAAGACTAAATTTTCATTACTTCACTAAAAAAATATTAAAAAATTAAATAAAAATATTTTTTTTACAAAAACTGAACGTGGTTGCAAAGTGTATATTCTAAGCTATCTAATGATGGATAACACTAATATGTTTCCTTGGAAAACTTCCGAATAATTTTGTGTTAAACTTCCTTAACGGTAATTTAATTGGCATGAAAATATTTATGCCCAATGTTTGAGGTTCATTTTATAAACGTAAAACTTTATATTTTTTTATATTTTGTAATTTATTCGTAAGTTCCATCCTTTGAGAGTATAAAACCATAAAACAATCTATGGATTTACGACTTTCGACAAAACCATTTTTGAGATGGAAAATACTGTTTGGTCCCATAGTTTGCGACCACCTCAAAGTCCTCCCTCGGATATCTGTGCCCCCATGCTGGGGTAGTCCTGCTGTTCGGCGCCATTGCACGGCGTGAGGATGCTGAAACCCGGAGAGGTCCTCGCTTCTCGTTGTTGACTGTTAAGGAGTTGCCTCGTTTGGAGTTAATCTTGGGTGTAGAATCAGGTCGTACATTATGCAAAAATGCATTGTCTTCGAAACAGAATCAACATGTATAATTTCAACTCCGTAGGATAAGAGGTAGTGGTTTTAATTCACTTGCAAGATTCGACCAATAAATACATACCCTACTAACTAACAAGGCAAGTTAAATAAAAGCTTGTAATTACCGAATAGTATGTCCTGAAGCAATAAAATTATGATTATGGTCGCAAAACGGTGAAGTCGTTGACTAACACTTTGATAATTGTAGAATTAAAACTACACAGTAAGATGTTTTGCGAAATGTACCTTCCTAAATAGGTATTTGGCGCAGCCGCGAGGCACACTTTGCTGCTAATTTCTTACAACGCACTTTACATTTTTTATTTTTTTATTTATTCTTTTGCTTGTAGTATAATATAATTATTGTGTCGTGTGTCTTTTAGTCGGTGCTAAATAAATGCATTTTCTTTCTTTAAGTAAAGGTATACCCCTATATTTTACGAAACTACTAAAACAACGAAAACACGACGAAATAGACGTAGTCAAATGATTTACACACAGCGAGATGGCTCGGCCCCTGTTACATAGGACTTAAACATAACTGGCGAAATGTGGGTGTATTATTATATAGGTACACCTCTACCTAACCCTTCGGAGAATACAAGCGTGATGTTATGTTATGTGAGATCGTAGAAAAAGTGTCAAAGGCGAAAAACAATTAAGCAATTTTTATATAATAGAATAATATCTAATAACCTCGCGAAGCCAAGAAAGATAAGTAAACGACGTATCTTGACTTGGTCGCGAGATTGTCGACCCGTGGGATGTGGACTCAGTGATCATTGTGCCGATAAGAGCCTCGACCAACACCTGAGCAGGCTCTCGTTAGGCGACTGGAGTATTTTATAATTGGGGCATCTGGATCAAAGGAGATCCAGGCACCCCAATTTTCAATATTCAATAGATAAAAGATATCTATTTAAATATATAAAAATATCTATTCAAATAGATAAAAAAATATCTATTCAAACAGATCCAAAAAATCTATTCAAATAGATAAAAAATATCTATTCAAATAGATAAAAAATATCTATTCTAATAGAAGAAATCTTGTTTGTTGAATCGATGATCTATTAGAATACACTGTTTAATTCATCGGAACATTATGTGTTCAAATAGATGAAATTTTATTTATTGAATAGATTTTCTAATCAAATAGACTATTGGAATGAAATTTACATTTATATTCAAATAGTAGTGTAGTAGTGTGTGTAGTGTGTGTGTGTGTGTGTGTGTAGTATAGTAGTAGTGTTTACTTATTAAATAGTTCTTCTTCTTGAGTTAAAATGATGGACGGTGGTAAAGTGATGAAGACTTAATAATTCATCAGATAAGTAAATAAACTATCCAAATTGATGGAATCTTCAATTTACAGATTTATTATTTTTATAAATTTTTATAGATCGAGTTGGTATGTGTTTGTTTCGGATTTTAAACAAAATATGTCGGAATGTTGGTATTTTACACGGAGCGATTGCAAGTTGCCTCCACAACATATTTTTGTCATGCAGTATTTCAAGTGTGACAATTTGGAACCAACCGCTTGGTGTTCTTTGTAAGGTAGAAGTCGGTGGTGCCTGTGTCTAAGACTAGAACTCAAGATGTACTTCGCGTGACCATCGTGATGTCACTGTCTGGCATTTATGAAGCGAGACAATATATTATGAGTATGATGACGCTTATACGAACATAACAAATAAATCACCTCTTGGAATATGGGCTTTAAAAAAAGGGATTTTAATACATACTTGATTTGAACCCACAAACTCGATCAGACAAGAAACAACTTGACTTAGTAACGTTATCGGATGCGAAACTATTTCATTCATTACCAAATCTGTCAAGCTATCTGACACCTGCCACTGCATGACGCATGGCATGCATTGTTTACTATAGTTATTATTTTATCCGTTTAACTGTCTCTTTGGTGAAGCTGAAACAAATTCACAAGTGGAAATGCTAAACATGAGCCTCTGGGTTCGATTTCATCCCGTGGGGTAGTTGCGTAACACACTAACAGTAGGAATCGTTTTCATTTTGACAGTTCAACAACATTAATTGTGTTATTTACGTTGTTGAGCAGACAAATGTTTCAAACATATGAAGCAATGGATCAGCAATAGGCTTCAAAGTGATTCAGATTGTGATTGATAGTGTGTTACGCAATTAGGGTGCCGGTCAGGCAAAGTTATTCAAATTTATGATAACAGAATGCGTTAATTTTCCATATTTGAATTAAAAGCAAAATATTATTTACCAGGGTATTAAAAATAAAACGAGTTGTTATTGTTTTACTATATAATAATAGGTATCTAGTTATCTAATTTGACAAACAAGTTATATTTATTTTTAACGTATTCACAGTTAACTATATTATAAAAGTAACTTATTATAACATGATTTTTGTTTGTTACATAAATTAAATAATAGTAACAATATAAATAGTAAGTGGGATATACAGATTTCTATGATTTATTTTCAATTTCATCCTGAATTTTACTTATAATTTGTTTAGCACTGCTGTATACGTCATCAAAGAACACAGTTTTAACCTCATGTTGAGCGCACGCCTCAGCTTCACAACTACAGATATGATTTTAGGACTTTGGCATTAATTATCAGTGTCGTAAATTACAATTTTAATTATTTTTGTACCCCGTGTCACTGGTTTCTTTAAGTATGCATATATTGTTGGTTTTGTTCTTACTCTCTTGAGAGAAGGTGGAACAAGACTCAGGGATTTTTATCCGGGTTTTAGAATAGCGGTCGGCTGTTCCATTGGCACAAAATTGAACAGTTCTTCCATATCCTCAAAAGAGAAAAAAACCTTTAAATGTTTAAAAATAGGTTCTCGTTAAGAGTCATCTAATATAGAAGATGTTAGTTGGAATATAGTGCTAATATACCTACTACAATAACTAATATTTTGCTGTAAGAAGTTACGTAAAGATTATATAGTAGATTGTAATACAAGGGGCTAAAATGACCCATTATATACGCGCTAGTATTACTCCCGAGCTATAACGAGGGAGTAAATAGAAACAGAGTTATAATGGGTTTTTAGCGCCGTGTGTTACACTCTACTTTTCACTACGATTGCGAGAAAATAAAAAAAATCCAATAAAATATGAAATAGCTTTTTTATTTCTTCTGTAACCGCACCGCAAAGCACGCATTCTACCAAAGATACCGCCGCTTTTAGTTACATTAAAAAATAAAAATAAATGAAACAGTAATAAGTCGATTTATTGATGATTATTCTATTTATGAATAAAGGCTTTTTCGTTTTTGTAGGTTCGTTGGTAACAGATAAAATTTAAAAAAAAACTTTTTTCCCTAGTCGAAAATATGCTATTTTATCCCCGGTCTGGTACGCTACAATGACGGACTTCTTGAGCAAAAGAAGTGAAAAATATATTACTACAGGTATGTAGTAATATATTTTACTTAAATTTATATTATTTAATTTTCTTTTTTATTTAAATTATTTTATGTAGGTATACATAAAATAATTTAAATACATATTGTGAGTACTTCCCGACATACTGGAACAATCTCGCTAAGGGTTCTCCGTTCAGCCTTCCAAATTGAAATGAATTCCGGTGATATTTACAGCTATTTAAATTCAAGCACATATTTATGTTTGGTTAATAGAGTTCGAAATAGATGGTTTTATTGATGTAGACATTCCTCGAAATAAACGGTAAGATGAAATTCAAAACCAAGCTTCAAACTAGAGCAGGGATGCTGAACCCTTGACTGAAAACCAAAATTTAGAAAAAAAAAATTGCCAATTTAGACAAATTATATGCCATGCCACCTAACATTTTAACTACAACAGCAGGCAGATATAAAAAGTTTCACCATCCCTGAACAGTTTACATTTAATAATATATAAATACACATACTGCAGCGTAGAACGTGCCGCTAGCACGCCGGGGAGTCGAACCCCGGCGTGAGGTAGCTAAAAATCAAACACTTACCGCAAATACACGTAAAATGTATTAATATAACTAGCTTTTGCCCGCGGCTTCGCTCGCGTTAATTTAGACTTGGACTATCAATTCGGGTTATAATTCAATCATGATTCGAAAGACACGTGGCGCCATCTATTATCATAAGGACGTTATTGTTGTTTTCCTCGGGAACAGTACTTTTTTGCGGGATGAAGGGTACCCTATGTCCGTTTCTGTACACCTGACGACGTATATGGAAATTTTCAGGATGATCGGTTCAGTGGTTTAGGCGTGAAAAGGTGGGGTGCTAGGACAGGAAACCTCCCCGTGTGTCCGTGGGCTGGAGTTTCCCTTGGATGCGTCTGGGGGAAAGGCCAGTCTCCGGGACGGTGCACCCTGGGGTGCGGGCAATAACTCTCCATTAGGTACTCTGTGCCTAAGGGGTCTTGTTGCCCGTACGCTAATATCCTGTCGGAGGAACGCTCCAACGTGTGTATCTCTGTTAAGCAGAGACGCACAGCGGCGGAGTAAGAGCGGGCTCGGTGTGCACTAACCCTGCCGCCGGGCAGGCAGGAAGGAGTCTGCTCCTTCTGCCACCGTTAGTCTCGTAGCCCCGAAGATCGTCAACGTCATGTCTCTGACTTTTGACGGGGGTCGAGGGTCTTGGCTTAACCGCCCGGGCCGCGAGGAAGATAACCTCTATAAAAAAATCCTCTAATATCAAGTTCTGGTGCGCGGCGAGGGTATGAATGGCTGAGGAGTAGTGTCATCTACAACTTTCCAGTTGTAGGTGGCGCATCAGTCGCTAGCGCACCCCCAGCCAGAGTACCAGTGGACCCTCTGGTTGGGTAACAAATTAACACTTGCCTAGGGACAGGGGGTGAACCTGGGAATGACTTTTTATATCCCCCATACTCGTGGGAACAAATATGGAACCAAATTTAAACAAACACCAACAGAAAAGTAGCGAAGAGGAGGGGAGTGATGCGGGGTCGGAGTCCGACGCCGCATGTGGCGCGAAGGGCTCTTTCAAGAGCCCGGAGCGCGTGGTCATGGGAGATGCTGGGAAGAACCGTAGGCTCTTCCAGAAGCGCCCCAAACCAGGGGATGGCCAGGGGTCGTCCTCTGATGGCGGGAGGAGCTCCGCCCGTAAAATCGGGAAGATCTGCCGGCGGAGTGGCGTTCGCGAAAAGGCTGCGGGCAGAGGGCTCGCTGCTCAGGAGGCCAGCGAGCAGAGCCAAACCAGCCCAGCCGAGCCGGACCAACGAGCTGATAGGCTCGCCACGGAGGACACGCAACGCAGGGCGGACATCTCCGAGTCGTCAGGCGGTGAGCTAAACACCGCTGGCGGCTCCAAGTCAGAGCGGGTGGCCAGATTTGAGGAGGTCGTGGTAGCTGCGATCAGGGGTGTGGCCTTGAAGAGGATTCAGTCCTCTAAAGACAAGGTCATACCCACTGCCACGGCCTCTATTATGGCGGCAGCGGAGGCCTTCCACCTTGGGCCTCCGTCGGATGGAATGTCCGAGATGCGGGCTGAGGTCGCCCGCTTGACAGCCGCCATGGAGCTTCTCCGTAAGGAGAACGAGGAGCTCCGAGCGGACTTGGCCGGCCTCCGGGCAGCCGGCCCCCGAGAAGTACCACAGGCGGGGGCGCAGCATGGGCAGGGCCGGCCGATGCCGGTGCCTGCAGAGGACCGGGTTCTGACCCTGGTGCGGCGGGAGCTGGCTGCCTTCCAGAGTCGGTTTTCCACTCTGGAGGCCATTGTCCTGCGCCCCCCGTTAGCGGCGAGCCGGCAGGTATCGTTTGCCGCCGCCACAGCTGCTGCGGCCAAGCCGGGATCGGCAGGGCGGTCTAAAGGCGGGCCAATGTCGGAACCCGCGGAACCACCCCCAGCGAAGTCAGCGCCGCCCAAGCCCAAGAAGGGTGGAGTGGCTACGCAGGTGGCGAAGGCCCCAGCCTTGGCGGCGAGACGGCCGCCCCCCCCCGCCTCCTAATGCTCCTCCGGCTCAAGCCGAATGGCAAGTAGCCGGAGAGAAGAGGAAGGCGGGTAAGACATCAAGGGCGGCGAAAAGAAAGGAGAAGCGGCAGCGGCGCAAGGAGCGAAGCGTCGCGGCTAGGCTCCGCGCCCCGAAGACCGCAGCTGTAGTGATCACGCTACAGCCGGAAGCGGAGAAGAAGGGCGTGTCCTACCGCGACGTGCTCACTAAGGCGAGGGCGGCGGTGAACCTGCAAGAGCTAGGTGTCACCAATGGCATCCGGGTGAGGGTCACTGCGACTGGGGCCCGGATGCTAGAGGTGCCCGGTGCGGCGAGCGGCCCGACTGCTGACGCTCTGGCCGATAGGCTCAGGGCGTCCCTAAATGCAAACGAGGCCCGAGTGTCCAGGCCCACCAAGTGCATTGACATGCGCATCTTGGGCCTGGATGACTGCGTGACGGAGGCTGAGGTGGTGGCCGCCGTCGTTAGGACTGGGGGGTGCTCTGCCGAGCAGGTTAGGGCGGGCACCATCCGTCCTGACCACGCGGGGATGCAAGCCGTTACGGTGAGCTGCCCCGTGGCGGCGGCCAGAAAAATTGCCGGGGAGGGCCGAAGGCTCCTGGTGGGCTGGGTTTCTGCGCAGGTTAAACTGCTGGAACCCAGACCTCTGCAGTGCTTCCGCTGCCAGGTGGGCAACCACGTGGGAGTGCAATGCACCTCGGAGGTAGACCGCAGCAATCATTGCTTCCGCTGCGGTCAGCCCGGTCACAAGGCCGGCTCGTGCACTGCCACGCCGCACTGCTTCCTATGTGCGGCAGCTGGCAAGCCGGCCGATCACCGGGCTGGGAGTAAAGCCTGCGCTCCACCCGCCAAAGCCAGGGGCAGGGGCAAGCCCTCCGCCACCGCCGTCACCGCCGCAACCGCCGCCACTGCCGCCGCCGCTGCCGCCCCCGCCATCGTAGTCGCCGCAAACACCGCGGCAGGGCCCTCACAGGGGGCTCGGGAGGGGGCTGACATGGAGTGCCAATAATGGCCCCATTACGCCTCCTCCAGGCGAATATCAACCACTGCGCCGCCGCTCAGGATCTCTTACTCCATAGCATGGCGCAGTGGTCGATCAACATCGCCGTGGTCGCTGAGCCGTACTTTGTCCCGCCCAGGGATGACTGGGTGGAGGACCTGAGCGGCTCAGTGACCCTCATTTCGTCGGCCGCCGACGGTACCCCGTCGCTTGAGGCAGTCAAGAGGGGACGGGGTTGCGTGGCAGCACGGTTCGGGGAGATTGTTGTGGTAGGGGTATACTTCTCCCCGAACCGAACTCTCGCCGAGTTCCACAACTCCCTTGCGGAGTTGAGAGTCGTCGTCGTCGGGTACCATACCCTGCCCGTGCTCGTACTCGGGGACTTCAATGCCAAGAACACGGCTTGGGGTTCCCGGTACACGGACACACGGGGCAGGATGGTGGAGGACTGGGCTCTGGAGACGGGCCTGGTCGTCCTAAACCGGGGTTCTGTCCCCACGTGTGTGCGGATGCGGGGCGAGTCAGTGGTGGACATCTCGTTCGCCAGCCCCGCTCTGTCACCGCGTGTCATTGACTAGCGCGTCATGGAGGGGGTGGAGACGTACTCCGACCACCGGTACATCCGGTTTGACGTCTCCGCCCAGACCTCGAGCGCGCTGGTCCGACAGGCCCCGAGTGGTCCGCGGTGGGCGCTGAAGAAGCTGGACCGGGAGCTCCTCCTGGAAGCCTCGATCGTGCAGGCCTGGGTGTCACCACCGGACAGGCCTGCAGACATCAACGTCGAGGCGGAGTGGTTCCGGGAGGCCATGTCCGAGATTTGTGACGTGGCAATGCCCCGGGTCCAGCCCGGACGTGCCTGGCGCCAGGTGTACTGGTGGTCGCCGGAATTAACGTCTCTGCGCGAGGCGTGCGTTGCCGCGCGACGCCTGTACACCAGGCACCGCAGGCTCCGTATCCGCCCTTCGGATACGGAAGCCATTCAGGCGGAGCAGTACGAGGGTTACAGAGCGGCGAAGACCGCCCTCCGAGCGGAGATCCTGCGGGCCAGGGGACTGGCCCGTGAGGAGTCGCTGGGGACTCTGAACAGGGACCCGTGGGGACGCCCATATAAGGTGGTGCGGGAGAAACTCCGCCCATGGGCTCCCCTGCTGACGCAGAGTCTCCGGCCTCAGCTCGTGGAGGGCGTGGTGAGCGCTTTGTTCCCTTCGCGGGGGGAGCATACTCCCCCGCCCATGGCTCGGCCTCCTGCGGTGCCAACTGCGGACCACATGACCGACGATGACGACGTTGCTCCTGAGGTGACCGAGGTAGAGTTGAGAGCGGCGGTACGTAGGCTGAGTGCCAAAAATACCGCTCCAGGACCCGACGGCTTACCGGGAAAAGCCTGGGGCCTGGCCTCGGAGGCTCTCGGGCCTCGACTAAGAGGGCTCCTAAGCGCATGCTTGGAGGAGGGCCAGTTCCCACTTCGTTGGAAGACGGGGAAACTGGTCCTCATTAAGAAACCGGGGCGCCCGGCGGACTCTCCGTCCTCTTACCGGCCCATCGTGCTGCTCGACGAGGTGGGCAAGCTCTTTGAAAGAGTCATTGCAGACCGCCTCGTCGCGCAGCTGGTGCGGGTGGGGTCGGATTTGGCGGAGAGCCAGTTTGGTTTCCGCAGGGGGCGCTCCACGGTGGATGCCATCATGCGCGTGCGAGCCCTCACGACAGGGGATGCTGTGGCCCAGGGTGGGGTCGTCTTGGCGGTGTCTCTAGACATCGCCAATGCCTTCAATACCCTGCCCTGGAGTTGCATCCGGGAGGCATTCCGGTATCACCGGATGCCGACCTATCTCTGTCGTGTAGTCGAGGCCTATTTGGCGGATAGAGCAGTTATCTACCCCGGTCACCAGGGAGAATGGAACCGGCGAGAGATGTCGTGCGGTGTCCCACAGGGATCGGTCTTGGGGCCGCATCTGTGGGACATCGGGTACGACTGGGTGCTGCGCGCCGACCTCCCTAGTGGCGTCAGCGTGGTGTGCTACGCTGACGACACGCTGGTCCTGGCGCAGGGGAGGTTGCACCAGGCGGCGGCCGAACTCATGACACGCGGGGTTGCGACAGTCGTTGAGAGGATCCGGCAATTGGGACTCGAAGTGGCCTTGCACAAGTCCGAGGCCATGTGTTTTCATGGTCCTCGGAACGCGCCACTGTCGGGTTCCCAAATAACGGTAGGAGGAGTTCACATCGGCGTCGAGTCGACGATGAAGTACCTGGGACTCGTCCTCGACAGCCGGTGGAACTTCGTCGAGCATTTCCGACGTTTGGCTCCCAGACTGCAGCGGGCCGGGGCTGCTTTGAAGCGGCTCTTGCCCAACCTGGGGGGGCCAAACGCCTCCTGCCGGAGGCTCTACGCGGGGGTCGTGCGGTCCATGGCCCTTTACGGGGCACCGGTGTGGGCGCGTTCATTGAGGCTCCGGCCAGCCCGCCGGTTGAACGCGTCCCAAAGGGTCATGGCCATCCGGATGGTACGGGGATACCGCACTGTCTCCTGCGAGGCGGCGAGCCTCCTTGCCGGATTGCCGCCGTGGGATCTGGAGGCAAAGGTCCTCGCGCACGTTTGGGAGTGGCGCGAGGAGGCGAAACGCCGGGGCGTAACTCCGCTGCCGCGAGAAATCACGGCACAGCGGACAGAGCTCCGGCGGGATCTCATGGCGGCATGGAGAGTGCGACTGTCGCAACCCAGCGCAGGGCACGCCACAATTGCGGCGGTAAGACCCCTCTTTGAGGAGTGGCTTGAGAGGCGCCACGGCGTCCTCACCTTCCGCCTGACGCAGGTCCTCACCGGACATGGCTGTTTCGGGAGGTTCCTGTTTCGGATAAGGCGGGAGGAAACGCCCGGGTGTTATCATTGCGTGGATCGACCGGAGGACACGGTGGAGCATACGGTGGAGGTCTGCCCGGCTTGGGCGGAGCACCGCCGTGTCCTCGTGGCGGCGATCGGCGGCGGCGACCTCTCGCGTCCGGCCCTGGTCCAGGCCATGGTACGGAGCGAGAGGGAATGGGAAGCCGTCACCTCCTTCTGCGAAGCAGTAATGCTCGCGAAGGAGGAGGCGGAGCGCGAGAGGGAGAGGCAATCTCTACGCCCTCGCGCCCCTAGCCGCCGCAGGAGGAGGAGACACCCTGGGCGTCGGGAGTCGATTGCCGACTCCCGGCCACCGTAGGCGCGGGCTTGCGGACGGCGAGCAATGGGCAGCTCGCCGTCCGGTAAGGACCAGGCCCGGGTCGACGGCGCGTCGTGTTCCACGCGCGCCTCAAAGAGATGTCAGCACCATTGACGGGGTCCAATAGGATCGATGCCTGCCGGGGTCGCGGATTGTTCGAAAGAGTTACCGTAGCCCTGGCGCACAGGCAACTGAAGGAACACGGGTGGGTTTTAGTCAGTAAGAGTCTGACACGCCCTTCCACTCCGCCCAGAGCGGGAGAGGTCATTTGATGATTTCCCACCGAAAAAAAAAAAAAGGCGTGAAAAGGTAACAAACAAACAAACAAACTTTCTTTCGCATTTATAATATTAGTTAGGATTAGTTAGGATAGTTAGGATTAGGATAAAAAAAAACGAAATAAAGATTAAAAGAAAATAGGCAAAAAAAAATAATATGATTCAGTCGTTGGAATTTTAAAAGACTAAAATACTAAGAAAAAACAATCACAACCTGATTTTTAGAGAAAAAACTTAATATGTTACCAAATCTCGTATATAGGATTTTAAATGTATTCTGATGAATTTAAATTCGATTGCAATCGTACGAGATTCGTGTCACTCTATAAAGTGTTTTACACAAATAAGCACAAGATTAAGGTTTTTCTTTACATAATTCGTTAAGATAACTTTTAAAACAGATTACAAGATCTGATAAAAAGAATTTAGGAAAGCACCTTAAAAATAGGATTGGTTGAATTAGATTTAAAGAATGTCACACGTCGGTGTAGAACAGAACACTCCGACTATAATGATGCTTGGGCGTTATTGCGCCACATAAATGACTTATTTAGCACCTGATGTCCAAGCTACTGGACCTGTGTCGTCGATCTTGCTCAGCAACGATCCCGCGCTTCTCCGCAAGCTCGGACTTCGGCAGCCGGCAGACGATGGAAGAAGACAGGCGAACAATAAATGGCAGGGTAAGGCCAAAAAAGGTGGCCTTTCAAACGATCTAAGGAAAAGGAAATCTTCTTAGATTAAAGAACATGGCACAAGTTACAAGAATACGGAACCTATAAAGGGATTACTCACCAAAAGAAAAAGTGACGATAAATTCCAGGGAACGTACAGTCGATCGATATATCCGCTGAATACTCACATATCGTGGTTAAACATTAATGATTTCAAATTTACATTCGAAGAATGTTTCAATATTATTGAAAAATTTAATCGTTTCTACTGAAATTCCAACGACAGAATGAAGCCTTCAAATTTTTTCTTGACATGATTGTTCAGAACAATTGTCAATTTTTCAATATTCAAAATAATTGAATCCGCTTGAGAACAAAAATATGTAATTGCAGGAATTATACTGCAATACGTATACATAAACACACGCCTTCTTCCCATGGGGGTAGGCAGAAACTACAGAACGCCACCTGCTACGATCCTTACATACCTCGTTTACGTTCATACATCTGGTCATATTCGCACGCCGGTTGCGAGTACTACGCACCTGACCTTTCTGAAGAACATCACCAATAAGGTTACTATATGTCTTCCTAGGGCGTCCCCTCCCGGCGTTTCCACTCACATCTGCCTTGTAAATACCTTTTGTTAGTCGCCCTTCATTCATCCTCTCAACATGTCCAAACCATTTAAGCATACCCTTTCCAATATAAATACTTATCTCTAATATACCTTTAATAAATACCAATGTATTTTAGTTTATAGATTTTATTATTTTTGGTATGTCTCAGTGTATAAAGGGATACTTACAGTAAAGAGAGTACCAATCGAATTCGAGGGAGGGGGCAAACTTTAAAAAATAAAAAAAATTGTATGAAGTCCGTTTCTTTGTTATTAATTAATAAAATTTAACAAGCATG
Organism: Dryobotodes eremita; assembly: GCA_917490735.1. Lineage (NCBI taxonomy): Eukaryota > Metazoa > Arthropoda > Insecta > Lepidoptera > Noctuidae > Dryobotodes > Dryobotodes eremita. Next base: position 17,078,415 of record OU823255.1, read on the forward strand.
TTGGCATATTTCCGTAGTATGTGCAGTAATTTATGAATTAATTGGCTAAACTTTATTGTTTGAAAAGTCTAAAGACAACATTAAGGAAGGTAAAAGGTATAACGAAACCCGTAACGAATCAATTAAACCTTTCTGATTATAATGCTGCTCTACACAATAAAAAGATTATCAAACGTAAAATGAATGTAGGTAATTAAATCAATTAAACACGTTCTCCATTCACAACAAGTGAATAAAATTGCATTAAATAGAAGTAATGACAAAAGACAAATACTTCCAAATCAAATTGAAATCTAACTATGGGGTCATTGCGATACAATTTCATAAAATGTATTATTTAGTTATATATTATACTAGCAGCTGCCCGCGGCTTCGCCTGCGTGGATGTCGGAAATTATCCATCGGGACCGTGCTGCCGGTACAAAAATTAGCCTGTGTTACTCCTTATAACATCAGCTATATGCCAGTGAAAGTCCCGTCAAAATCAATCCAGCCGTTTTGGAGATTACCCGGAACAAACAGACAGGGCAGATAAAAATTTATAAAATTGGTATTTTGTTATAAGTCCCGTGTATTATACTATCATATGCATTTAGTAAAAAGCTCTTATTTTGACATTACAAACAGACACTTCCATTTTATCTATTTGTATAGATTATCAGGTAATATTTACTGAAAAAAGATGGATTTAGTTCTGAAAATAACTTTTTTGTTGGGTTTAATTACCTACTAAACGAATTCAAAATATTTTCAAGCGACAATTTTTCGATTTCGCTCATGAGACCCCTGTGTAGGAAGAGTTAATTTTTAAACATTGACTCCCCTCCCGGACTCCAGTGACGCCTACATCGCATAGTTAGCCGAGCGGAGTGAACGGCGACCACGCGACTTTTTTCTAATACTTACATTATTGAACTCGTGATATCTTTCGAATGGAATGTCCGAATTGAATAATGTGTCAGATAGCTTGACAGATTTGGTAATGAAATAAATAGTTTCGCTTGTCCGATGACGTTACTAAGTGATGATGTTTCTTGTCGGATCGAGTTTGTGGGTTCAAATCAAGCATGTATCAAAAGGCCTGTTTTAAAGCCCATATTCCAAGAGGTAATTCAGGTGTAATCGTCATATAAGCGTCATCATACTCATAATATACTGTCTCGCTTCCTATCTACCACACAGTGACAGCACGATGCTCACGCGAAGTACAACTTGAGTTCTAGTCTTAGACACACGCACCACCGGCTTCTGCCTTACAAAGAACACCAAGCGGTTGGTCCTAATTTGTCGCACTTAAAATACTGCATGACAAAAATATGTTGTGGAGGCAACTGGCAATCGCTCTGTGTAAAATACCAACATTCCAACACATTTAGTTTAAAAACCGAAACAAACACATACCAACTCGATTTTAATAATTTGTCAATCCTACTTCCTACTATAATATATATAATATAATAATAATATAATATTATAATATAATAATATTATAAATGTGAAAGTGTGGCTGTTTGGGTGTTTGTTACTCAATCACGCTAAAACGGCTGAACGGATTTGGATAAAATTTGGCACATGGGTAGACTATGACCTGGATTAGGACATAGGATACTTTTTATCCCGATATTCCCACGGGATCGAGATTTCTGCGGGTGAAACCGCGGGGCGCAGCTAGTATACCTATTATAAATAAAATAATAAATGTGTAGATTGAAGATTCCATCAATTGCACGCCTCATAAGCGAACCGCGTGAGGTAGTGCTCTATTCTCGCCTTACAAAGTCCTGTACACACGGTACAGATTGCAAAACTTTTATATTTTATTTTCTAATTTGCCTCCAAAAAGTGACCCCATCCATATTCAAAATTCATTTATTTACGTTACACGTCCGCGTTTGGGTCACAGAAATGCATACGTGTATCAAGTTTGAACTTAAACGGTCCATTGGATTCGTAGCAAATTTGCTGTGACATACGGACAGACGACAAAAGTGATCTTATAAGGGTTCCGTTTTTTATTCGGACGTACGGAACCCTAATAAAGTAAAAGCACACACCCACGTTAAAATGGTTTAGGCGACAATACGCTATTTATCGGCTTAGGCACCTGTCCCACTGCCAACGTGGAAGCGACTAGCTATCAACGATTTTCTCGCTCATGAAACGTACAAAAAATTGTAGGTTCCGTGTAAGGAAAAGAGATACATGTATATATCACAGTTAACAGCAAACAGCTGCCAGAACAGCTGTTCGCAGTTGAACAGCTAATCGCTAACTGTTCACACCGCCGCGCCGGCGAGTACTCGTTTGTCGCAGCAACAATAGCTATCAAAGAGAGTATTCGCTCAGCGACGCTCGGTTGGCGGGCAAAACACTCGCTGAGAGACTCACGCTTGGTGCGTACGCATACTAGCGAATGATCGCTCATCGTCGTCGCGCACTCGTCGCTCGTTGCTTGCCAACTCGTTTTTAATTGGTAGCTCTACTTGCTTTACGAGAACGCCGGCGGTGGGACAGGTGCCTTACTTTTGGTTCAGATTTCCCATCTCTAGTTCCGCGAAGGACGGATATTAGGGACACATTGACGCCCCCCTTCTCCCCTCTAATGACAACAGAGATTTGGATCGTAAGGCAGAATATTCACTTAAGAGCTCGTCTTACGGGCGTGTATTGTTTATACAGTCCCTTTAGAAGATTAACTTTGAACTTTTAAACCCGGGAAATTTTAATCCTTTAGTAACTGTACATTTATAATAACATCACGCCTGTATTTCCCGAAGGATTAGGCAGAGGCAGAGGTGCACCTATAGTACACCCCCATTTCTCCAATTACGTTTAAGTTTCATGTAACAGGGGGCGAGCCTGTTGCCATCAACCGGGCATACATCCAGATCCCGAGCTTTTACTGAGAAATTCCAGTAATAAAAACCCAATAACACTTTGGCCGACCCAGGAATTGAACCCAAGAGCAGATGCTCGGCAGTAGAGCTTGCGACCAGTTGACCAATGAGACAGTCCACATTCCACTCTATATGTATATATAACTCTACCTACTTACTAGGTATCTATAGTAAATATTTATATCTCCACAGATGATAGAATATTTTCACAATAGATTTTACACAATGGCGAAAATCCGAGCGTAGGACTGTATCAAATCGTAATATTTCTGAGTAAGTACACTTGCGGTCAAATAATACGGGTCGACGACGATAATCCCTGTAACTTGCAAATTAATAATGGTACATGCATGAAACTAACTTTATGTTACAGAAAATGTTAATATTGTATGAAATAAAATCTTAAATGATCTACAACGTAATTAAATTCAATTCGCGGTTGTTATACTTTTGCTTGTTTTCAATCTGTCAAATGAAATCGATAAAATGCGGTCATTGTCGTCTTTCACCATCATTATTGAATTACTTTCATGTCGCTAACACCAGAAGAATGTACACGTATCGTCACTATGTTAGAAGAAGGCAGAAGTCAGCGAAGTACAGCAAGAACAATAGGCGTGTCACTTTTTACAGTGTAGCAAGTCGTCCAACGGTTCCGAGAAACTGGCCAGAATATAAGAAGACCAGGAACCGGCAAACCGAGATGTACTACGGCTCGAGATGATCGTTTTATTGTCACGACCATGCTCCGTAATCGGCGCCTCACGGCAGTTGAAGTAACAAATCAACTTCGCGAGACCCGTAGAAACGACGTAAGCGAACGGACTGTAAGGTGGCGGCTCCTTGAAGCTAATTTTACCCCACATAGACCCGCAAATGGTCCAAAATTTGAAAGGGAACATTGGGTAGCAAGATTACGTTACGCCCGCGAATAAGCACAATGGGGAGACGAAGAATGGGTAAGAGAAGTGTTTTCTGAAGAATCCAGATTTATGCTGTATGCACATGATGGGCGGCGAAGAGTCTATCGACGGCCAGGGGGACGTTTTATTCCAGCATGTTTTGAGGAAAAAGTGCCGTTCGGTGGTGGATCTGTTATGGTTTGGGCTGGAATCCCTTCAGTGAGTCGCACGCAGTTAGTGCTGATAGAAAATGGTACGTTAACTGGTGCAAAATATGTGGAAGAAACTTTTAATGAGCATGTCGGCCCATATTTCATTAATAAGGGTGAAAATTCAATATTAATGCATGCCAACGCCAGGCCACATAAAGCCACGGTGTCCTCACCTTCCGCCTGACGCAAGTCCTCACCGGCCATGGTTGTTTCAGGAGTTTCCAGTTCAGGATAAGGCGGGAGGAAACGCCAGGGTGTTACCACTGTATGGATCGCCCGGATGACACTGTGGAGCATACGGTAGAGGTCTGCCCGGTTTGGGCGGAGCGCAGCCGTGTCCTCACGGAGGTGATCGGCGGCAGCGATCTGTCGCGTCCGGTCCTGGTCCAGACCATGGTACGGAGTGAGAGGGCATGGGAAGCCGTCACCTCCTTTTGTGAAACAGTAATGTTCACAAAGGAGTAGCTGGAGCGCGTGAGGGAGAGGCAATCATCTCGCCCTCACGCCGTTAGTCGCCGCAGGAGACTCCCTGGGCGTCGGGAATTCCAAGTCGATTCCCGGCCACCGTAGGCGCGGGCTTGCGGACGGCTAAGGACCAGACCCGGATCGACGCCGACGGCGCGATGAGTTCCACGCGCACCTTAAAGGGATTTCAGCACTAATTGACGGGGTCCGCTAGGGCCGATGACTGCCAGGGTCGCGGCTTGTTCGAAAGTTCCCATGGTCCTGGCACACAGGCAACTGAAGGAACACGGGTGGGTCAGTAAAAGTCTGACACACCCTCCCGCTCCGCCCAGAGCGAGAGAACTTATTTGAAGATTACCCAATCAAAAAAAGAAAGCCCACGTGAAGCTCAAATTGTAAATGACTATTTTCAGGACGCTGGCATCGGTTGGTCCACGAGAAGACCGGCCCGGAATCCAATTGACCACGCTTGGGACGAGCTTGGGAGGTGTGAAAGATATCGAAACCCTGCCCCAACTACACTTCGAGACCTGAAACATGCAGTGGAAGAATGGACCAATATCGCGCAACATCGCATAAGAAATTTAATAAACAGCATGCCCAATCGCCTGGCAGCTATGAGAACCGCCCGTGCAGGCAATACAAAGAATTAATTTTGTTTTAAAGTTCGTTTTTATGTTGTATGTGAGGTACCAACTATTACGTTTTTTCATCGTAAAAATTATTGATATTTTACTTTTTTATGTCATTTTGACAATTATACTAAGAATTTTTCCAACTATTGGTGTTTTTTTATTAACTGGCAAATTATCTAGAACATACAGTTTCATTAATGCCACTAGCTCTATTATTTTAAGAGTAATGTTAGTTTTTCGTACTGACCCACATTCTTTGTCCGCGAGTGTATTACACCAATCGGATTTCTGTTTCTTAGGAAAAGCTTTTCACTACGTGCGCAGGCATGATGGATAGAGACATCGCCTTAAATATAGCAGCTCACTAAATCTAATGCCTTTATAGTAGATTATTCACTAAGGGGATAAAGCAGAGAGTTAATGTCATTAGCGTTATTTTGAATCCCGAACGTTTTTTAAGGTTCTAGGGCTCCCGACCATAGCGGGGGAGCTCTGAGTTAACCCCTGAGTGAAGCGTGGGAGTTTAGACAATAATCCTGAGTGCAGCGAGGGATTTAAGCTCGCTCAAGACGAATACACCTTTACCCCGAGGAGACTACTCTACTTTTCGCACCTACTGCGAGGTACTAAAAACCAATTCGATTGTCGAATTAGTAGTTTATGAAACCGTTAAATAACTGGGGAATACCTAGTTATGTATAGTTTCATACATTATTTAATCTAAACTCATGCAATTTAATAAAAAAAACAATAAATAATATCGTAAATATGACGCTCAATTCCAACATTATAACGCGGGAGTACGCGCTACAGCAACCGATCAGCAGAACCTATGAAGTGAGAACTCTTTGGTCTACTGTACCAGAAAAAAGTTAAAAAAGGTTTTCAATCGATTTTTTTTTATTCAGTTTCCAAACTCAAATCACATTATGCACCAGCGGGTCATAATCAAAGAGATGTAAGCACCATTGACGGGGTCCGATAGGGCGGATGCCTGCCGGGGTCGCGGATTGTTCGAAAGAGTTACCGTGGCCCTGGCGCACAGGCAACTGAAGGAACACGAGTAGGTTTTAGTCAGTAAGAGTCTGACACGCCCTTCCGCTCCGCCCAGAGCGGGAGAGGTCATTTGATGATTTCCAATCCAAAAAAAAAAAGCGCGTCATAATGAAATTCAGTACAATACACAGAGCTGGTACAATATGATTGCCCGGCTAGAGCCTAAGACTTTAATGACTTGCTTTAGGTTAGGTTTGCATACCATATCATTTGACATTAGCGAGCAGGTGGTGTGGAAAAATATTAATAAAAATAAAGAAAAATTGTTAATGTTGTTGTTGTTATTTATTGTTGTTGTTATTGTTAATACTGGTTTGTCCCTCTTTCACGCAACAATGATGCAACGGATCGACGTATTTTTTTGCATACCAAGATATACTCGTGTAGGTTATTTTTCCGGATTAATCCCTCTCAGGGGAGCCAAGCTGCGGGAAAAAGTTAGTAGAATATAATACTCTGAACGATATCTTTCACAGGCAGCTCTACAACAAACTTCCATTTTCATATATCAATTTCCCCATTGGCTAAATATTTACTCATCCTGTTTCGCTTCAGCTTTGTTTTCACCGTGTTTTCATAAGAATATTCTGACTTCGAAGGAAATGTTATTGTATTGAGCTCTCCGTATTTTTGATAATTGTATGAACAGAGAATGTATCTATATACCTGTTGGAACTAGATGAACTGTACTTACTTGATGGCGGAGGGTAGGAAGGTACTAACACATTTGAAACATGGTCTGATGAGGAGGTTCACTTAATTATAATAATAATAATATAAATTCTTTAATCAAGCAATTATGTTCGCTAAACAATGTCACTGAAATCCATCTATTTAACAAAAACAAGAGAATCACAATACAATAATTGCCTAACTGCTTCGTTGGTCTAGTGGTCGCAAGCGCTACTGCTGAGCATGAGATCCTGGGTTCGATTCCCGGGTCGTGCAAAGTGTTATTGGGTTTTTCATCTGGAATTTCTCAGTAGAAGCCCGGAGTCTGGATTTGTGCCTGGTTGATGGCAATAGGCTTGCTAAACATAACTGGCGAAATGTGGGTGTACTTTAGGTACACCTCTGCCTAATCCTTCGCGTAATACAGGCGTGATGTTATGTGTGTGTACATACACACATAAATAAACTCACGGCTACTTCCTAGAGGGGTAGACAGAAATTACAGAACGCCACCTGCTACGACCCTTATATAATCCTTTTGACTCGTTTACGTTCTTACATCTGGTCACACACGCACGCCGGGTGCGAGTACTGCGCCCCTGACCATTCTGCAGAACATCACCAATAAGGTCGCTATAATGTCCTCCTAGGGCGTCCCCTCCCGGCGTTTCCACTCACATCTGCCTTGTAAAAAACACAAATACCTTTTGTTAGTCGCCTTTCATTCATTCTCTCAAAATGACCAAACCATCTAAGCATAGTCTTTTCAATTTTTGTCACTACATCTTCTTTGAAACCACACCGTTGCCTTATCACATAATTCCTCATCCTATCATTCATAGTCACACCACACATGCTTCGCAAGGAACGCTTTTCCACAGCATTTATTCTACTTTTATGCTTCTTTTGCCACACCCAACATTCACTTCCATAAATAAGCGTAGGCACCAGCACACCATTGTGAGCTTAATAGCCTAATAATAAATCCTTATTATTCTAAGAAACCTAGGCCGCAGACAATCGTTTATAGTCGAGTAACTAATACCTACCTTATAAATTCGAGGGATGTAGCTAAATGTTGAGGTAGCCATATTATTTTTTCGGTAATAGGTGCTAGGACTTCAAATACAATTTGATAATAAACCACGCTGCAATGTACGTAAAATGTTAATATAAAAAGAAAATCTTTGCTTCAATAAAGTTGAGAAAATTGATTGTGTCTAAAATCCATAATTTAATTAAATGTGTCGAACTGGTCTCAATCCATAATATTAATTAATAGATCGGCATGATGAAGATATTCAATTAAAATTGATCAGAGGTACAGCGCCACAGAATTTACTCACAAATGAATCAATGCCGACAGCAAACCCTGTATTTTGATTTATGTTTCGAGAAAACCGCTGCGGGGTGGTGGGTGTGGTGACGCAACGAATAAAATGGCGCTTCAGTATAATATTGGATGTTTAAGTTAGGTAAAGTTAATCCATTTAATATGGAAATTAAGTACAAAATGATGTTAAAATAATCGTATAGTTAAGAAACATAATAACTAACAACAACATTGCCAAAAATATCAATTTGGGGAAAACAGTCTGTTACAGACGTGATGTCATTACGTTTAATTGTATAATTCGTCATCCTGTTCCCTTTATCCCAATTTGTTTGGGGTGTGCCGACCACACCGACAAACTCGAAATATATAGATATCTACATGTTTCAAGTATACGTATACATCTCGATCTGCCGTCATCTCGGTGTTAATTTCCATCCTAGCAATTATTATCTTTTATTCATTCCATAAGAAAAGAGGCACTTTTCTTTCAGCCCATTTTCTTATCTACAATAAAATATACCGGCGCGGCGGGGTAATTGCGTAAGTCACATACAATGCCAATGTCATTCGTTTGGAAAATTCAACAATATTCATTGCGTTATTTACGTTGTCCAGGCCCTGCAGTCTCGACATGAATAGCGACAAAAATCTGTCGCTAAGTCGTATCGATGTCAAATTACATTAATAGATTTTCAACTTTATTTCCAAAGCATAAGGTTGAAAATCTATTAAAGGAATTTGACATCGATACGACTTAGCGACAGATTTTTGTCGCTATCTAATGTCGAGACTGCAGGGCCAGCACACGAAGTTTTTAAACATATAGCAATTGATTAAGAATTTCCTTTAAAATCCTACGGATTCCGATAAAACGCGTTATGTAATTGGGGTGCTGGTCTGACAGTTTTCTTGTTACATGCTTCTGATTCGTCCACATCACACAAGTATATATACATATTGTCAGCGGTTCTTCACCGATCTTTCGCGTGTTTTCTCTTCCTGATTTACAGTGCAGCGATTCTGTTTAATTTGTTGTGTTATTTTCACCTTATCTTTTTCTCCCTTGGGAGCATGTTCAGGTCAATCACCGAACGATAATAAACATGTCAGCGTAATAGCGACACAGCGCTCTATGCCTTGAATATTTTATGTATTACTTAAGTAAAATAGTCAATACGCTTTCGGATAGCATATCGGGCGCGACTCAATCTCATCTCATTCACCTCATTAGTTTTAATTGTTATCCCATTTGTATTACTGAAATATAGCTATCTATATAATCTCTAATCTTAGTTTATCTTAATCTCACAAAACCCCGAACACATATGCTACGACATAGAATACTAGTCAGATTTTCTGTCACCGGCGCTACTTTTAAAGACTCTCTAACATATATACAAATCATTGTATATAATATAATTTGTACTAATAAACATTATTCTGCGTAAACGCTCGCGGGCTCTATGTGTTTTGAATCCATTACCCATAAAATCGGTTAACACTGTAATTTCTTAACCCACAATAGCTCACACATGTTATGTTAGTAATAATCCGAGAAGTTTTGTTGCTACGCCATGTAACTTTACATGGCGTAGCAACAAAACTTCTCGGATTATTACTAACTAAATTACTAACTAAATAAAGAGACGTAACAACGATAAATTGCTATATGTTGAAACGGAGCGAGGGAAAATTATTTTTTTTAGGGTTTCGTACGTCCTAATGAAAAAACGGAACCCTTATAGGATCACTTGTGTGTCTGTCTGTTCGTCTGTCACAGCCAATTTGCTCTGAATCTGCTGGACTGATTAAGTTGAAATTTGGTACATATAATATGAATTTCCGTAACACAAACACGGACTTGTAACGTAAATAAATGAATTTTGAATATGGGGGTCACTTTTGAGGGGCAAACTAGAAAATTAAAAACTAAAGTTTTGCAAACTGTATTGAGTGACATATCAAATGAAAGGGTTTGTTGTAAGGATCTCAAATATATTTTTTGTATAATTTTAAAATAAAACAGATTTGAAGTTATTTAATATAATATATGAAAATTGACCGTTCCCTCATTATCTCCGAAACAATTGAGCCAAAAATTTTGAATAAAGTACATAAATTAGTTCTTTACTTATAGATTACAGGAAAACCTATATGAAGTCTATGGTCTTAAAATAACATGGTTAATCTTTCAATATTGTGCGTACAAACTAACATTTGCAGTTAGAATGTATGGGTGAACATGCTTTTCAACTACAATATCAAGTTTGTTCTTGGGATCTGGGGACATGGTAGTACCCCCGCCAAGACGAGCCCAAAACAAAAAGCAGAGGCACTTCCTATTTTTTCTTGAAGCTTTTCGTTGTATTCTCATACCCTCCGTCGTCCGACGTCGACCGTTTTCCGAAGCTACCTTCGACCTGTATAATGCTAAAGAGCTCAAATTCTCCGGAAAAAATGAAATTAGCAGACTTATAAAACACACTAAGTTTCATTTGTTTAGCTTTTATACTTTGCATTTTATTAAAACCTAAAATAGGTAGATTTCGTTACTGACTGACTCACTCACTCATCAAAAGGGCACCCGAAGTCCTATAAAGCTGAAATTTGGTATGCAGGATAGGATTTGCACACAAACAACAAAAACATTAAGAAATCTGTAAGTTTCACCCTCTAACCGTCGAAATGGGGTGTGCAGGTCTGTATATAAAATAAAACCTCTAGGGTATTTCCCGAAGTACTAGAAAGCTGAAATTTGGCTTTGGTTATGCGCACAAAAAACAAAAAAAAAAACTGTGTCTTTCACCCTCCAAACCCCTTAAAGGGAGTGGAAGTCTGTATTTCTTATGGATAATAGGTATACCTACTTCCATTTGCTATGAAAGCTTGATTGGCATGTACATGAACAGCGAAGAAGAAAATCTTTTTCGTTAGCCAACGAAGAAAGTAACTGCTGGCGCGCAAGAAATACCTTTTTTATCCGACGATGCTAGAAGTAAGGGTTATGATTTAAGATGTATGTGTAATATCAGTACAATATCATCGCAATAATGAAAAGAAATAGAGAACACTTCTAAAAGAAGTGAAATCCCACCAAAAACATTTCATATAAAGTAGGTTGTCAATACTTACATAACGCTTTCACTGTTAAAAATTTGTCAGATCTAATGCAGAGCCAAGCCCCAAACCTAACCTAACCTTACTCTACAACCCTTACATCTTGGTCAAAATGTATGGCTTGGTCGTTCCATTTAACTATTGTATGACACAACATTAAAGACTAGTGACTTAATTTCAGTACATAAGCCCATAAGAGTGTCTGTGCGACGGCCGCGAAACGGCCAAGCCGTACATTTTGACCAAGATGTCAGGTTTGTGGAGTTAAGCCTTGTAGAATTAGGGGCTTGGCTCTACACTAGATCTGATAAGTTTTTTGAACTATTGCCTGCCACAACATTAAAGACCAGTGACTTAATTTCATAACATAAGCCCATAGGAATGTCTTTGCGACGGCCGCGAAACGGCCAAGCTGTACATTATGACTGAGATGTAAGGTTTGTAGAGTTGAGCCTTGTTGAGTTAGGGGCTTGGCTCTACACTAGATCTGATAACTTTTTAACAGTGCGAGTCTTGGCAACATTGTGTAAGTCTTGGCAACCTACTTTACATTAAATGTTTTTGGTGGGTAACATAATTATTCATCGTACGGAACCCTCTTTACGCGAGTTCACCTCGAACGTGTACCGTTATTTTTTTTTTTAATAAATTGAGGCTTATATGCCTATCCCTAGTATATCCCTTATTTTATCAGTAACATAACAATGTTACTGATAAAATAAGGGCTAAATGAGATGATGATGGAGGCTTTACGTTGTGCATAACATAATAGGTATCACGTGTGTACTCATACCTTACCAGTTTTATTAATTTAACGTGTGCGTTTGAGTCTTGGGGGTGGCCTATTTCCAGCAGTGGACGTCTGTCAGCTGAAATGATATAAGATAATGAATTATTTCTCACCACAATATATAAGTACATTTTCAAATTATTAAGAACAATACATAATAGTTTTAATTATACTGTGGGCGACAAAGTGTGTTTTATCTCCCACAGTATAATTAAAATTGGGAGACAAAGTGTGTTTTGTTTGTGCCGTTTATTCTACCTAAGTGTTACTCAATTAGTTTTAATTTTTAATTGAGCAGCAAAGAAAACGAAATAGGCACTTATGTCTACCTATTAAGTCTCTAATTAAGGTTCTCAATATCGTCTTAACTTATCGAACTCCTATTAGAAAACAAACAACAAAATTAAAATAACCTCACTCTAAAAATAACCTTCCTTATAATCATTATTATTCACGCTTGCCTTCATTATTTCCTGAATGTTCTTGAACTAGGTCACGACACTTGGAAATCGGAGCGGGATTTCGGGACCTCCCGGTCCGCTCGTCTCCAATAACGGGACCGCGTGACATCGACAAATGACCATTATCAGTTAAACAGATCGGTTAGCATCCTGTGTTACTAGATTTTGTCTGTGGACTGGAATCGTGTTACTTTATCGATTAAGTGATCGACCTTATGCATGGAGTACTTATGTAAGATAGATGGATTGTGAGAAAGGTGACATAGCTAGGAAGTGAACATTGACGGGTGAAGTGCGAATAATGTAAAATATAATTTTAAGAAAAGAAGATAACATTTCTACAGCCTTGTTTTTTTTATCGTGTGGTAATCCTCATGTATGTCCTCCAACGTGGGGTGGGTGGAAGGGTCTTACTGACTAAAACTCAATATGGTGTTCTGCTGCTACCTTTAGCCGGGTGCTGGAGTGCTTGCGCATGTCGTCACGCTCTCCCGGCCAGGTGTTGGCCCGCATGAAATCATGCAGACCCCGTCATCCTTAGCGGCCGCATAAGTCCTCTAGAGAGAGGCGCGCGCGGAACAAGGCGCGCCGCCGCAATCTCGGGCCTTTCATTGTTTAGGCAACAAACTCCCCAAGTCTGTAGCCTGCAGGCCTCACCCTAAGGCGGACGGAGATCGCATTATTTTTCATTTTTTCCCGCCCTTGTCCCTTCTACATTAAATAGTTTATTTTTGATAGAAACAAATATTACATAATTTGTTATTGAATTTCTTGTTATAAGTACCGACAGCCATAACACCATAGTGTTTTAAGGTCCCGACTACTGGGAACCTTTATAATCTCACTTTCTTCTCCGTTTGTCACAGAGGTTTTTCTCAAGTCTTATTTATCTCTTTGGTATAACGCATTTTTTTTGTTTTTTATTGAATTATTAGATATTTATCCATGGTTTAAAGGAGAATTATAAGGGCCTGAGACACTGTCTCAATTGCTAAAAAAAAAAACGATAATAGGTGCTAACTTTATTATTCCCTAGAGCACATGTGGTGGTGCTTACATACAAAGGCTTTTTGACCTTTGTAGTATTACTCGTAATTATATCGGACAAACAAATTGTTACTAAGCTGAATTGCATAGTGCAGATAATTTTTTCCATGACATGTTTCCATATAGTTTAGGAGGTAGCGCAGTTTTATTGATTTCGCAAAATATAGTAATTACGGCTGGCCAGCGACCAATGCAAAGACTGCTAAAATACTGTTTGGTTGGAACCTTAATTGTGTGGACCTGACTCCCTCTTGTCCAGTTTTTTTAAGCGAAAACGTCTTTACCCGCGTTGAGCGATTTTTGATAGGGGGAAACCTTGGGTTCGCGTCACCAACATGCTAATGTTAACAGCAAGGTAGTATATCTGTACCTATAAGTGTGTCTGTACCTGCTTGACCAGCAGTGAAAGCGTATAAGTTTTCTAAACTAATATTGTAAAGAGAAAAGATTTGATTTTTGTTTGTTTGTATGTTTGTTTGTTACGCTTTTACGCAAAAACGGTTGAACGGATTTAGATGAAATTTGGCACTTGACTTGGGATATTTTCACGGGATCGAGACTTATGCGGGTGAAACCACATCTATTAATAAATCATTTTAATTTATCCTATGTTCTAATCCAGGTCAAGGTCTATCCATATGCCAAATTTCATTCAAATCCGTTCAGCTGTTTTAGCGTTAAAGTGTAACAAACAAACATACAAAAAATCAAATCTTTTCTCTTTATAATATAGGTACTAGCTTCGGCCCGCGGCTATGCTGCGTGGATGTCGGAAGTTATCCCACGGGAACTTGATACCGGGATGAATAGTATCCTATCATTCAAATCCATACAGCCGTTAAAGCGTGAAAAGGTAACAGACAGACAGATAATAAAATCTTTATTTTACTTTATTAAACAGGTTTTTATGATTCTAAAAGTCTAACTTAAAAAAAAAGCATTTTAACATTATCATCATTAATTTGAAATACTCTAGCGCCGCCATTGACCCGTATTTCCTACATTTTAGCTAAGTTATTTAATAATTTGGACCGATTTAAATGCACCATCAATTATATTCAGGCCAAAATTGATATACTCGTATTTACATGCCACTGGAGTGAATTCGCAAAAGTACTATTGTTTACACTATGTTACAAACAATGATCTTTATGATCTAGTGATGTATTTTGTGCTTTAATTTAAAATTTTGTGTGTGTGACTTGGCTATCGCATTAGGTTAAGACCTGTAATGATAGTTTTAAGTCATTTAAATAAATAAATAAAAAATAATAAATAAATACTAAAATAACGAATACCTCAAGATACGGGTTATGACTATATTTCCAATACCGTAAATCTTATAAAAAGAGGTAATAAAAAAAATTTCAATAGTCATGTGAATTTTAAAATTATCCCCTATTTTACCCTCTTGGGGGATAATTTTACAAAAACACCCTGGGTTCGATTCTCAGGTCTGGCAAGGTGTTATTGGGTTTTTCCATCAGGAATTTCTCATCAGGAATTTCTCAGCAGCAGCCCGTAGTCTGGATATGTGCCCGATTGATGGCGACAGACCCGCCCCCTATTACGTGGTACTTGAACATAACTGGCGAAATGTGGGTGTACTATAGGTACACATCTGCCTGATCCTTTGTGGATTACAGGCGCGATGTTATGTTACGTTATTTGTCACTTTTAAAAACCTCATCAAAATGTTTACTATCCCGTACATGATTTTCAAACAGAATAACCCAGTTAATTTCGCAAGTAATGACTTGCGAAATTAACCGGGTTATTCTGTGTGTGGCTTAATGTGAAATCCTTCATAAGTCTTTAATGAAAGACTTATGAAGGATTTCACCTTAAAAGTGCTCTTGTGATAAATTGTGATTTTTCACGTACGAAAATATACATAGGGAGTGTCGATGATTGAAATAGCCAAAATTGTTCGCCTCCGAAATCCGCTTAAAGAAAATCTTCGCTTCAAATTGCGAGTCTCTGATGGATCGTAAATAAAATATCTTACTCATTTCGTAAATCTCTTTTTGAAAGCATTCGTGTAAGGAGGAACGACGTAGGTACATTGTGTATCAAAGTAGGTTTTAACATAAGAAATGTAAATACAAAGCTAACATAATTAACGTATTTGTTTTACAAGAATTCAAATTACTTACAATACTTTGATTGTTTTACAGTCCATTCTCAGTTTTTTACCTCTGATTTTGCATCACTGTCAATATCACAGTGAGCTTTAACCTCGTGATAATAAGGTTGCTGTTGGGTTGCTGCAACTGTCAAATGTGTCAAAATCATAGTGATCTTTATTGTTGTTGTAATAAGGTTGCTGTTGGTTTGCAGCTGGCGGAGGTAAAATAAATGTGAAAGGACTGTAGTTGAGAACGAATACTTTCATGATTTTGACGTTATTTTATTGTTAACATAATGGAAAATGAAATCATTTTTCGAATGGAATGAGAAGAACGTATTATTTAGGGTACGTATTTGAATATCGAAGATTAAAATACCTACGCTTAAAATACCAATGTTCAAAACATCGAAAATTTAAATATCGATTATATCAAAATGTCGAAAATTGTTATACCTAAGCTTAAAACGTCGAAGATTGAAATGCCGAGTGATTAAAATTTCGAATGATTCAAAATATCGAATGACATTATGCCTAAGTTCAAAATATCAACATTTAATCGCAACATTTAAATTAAATCCTGGGGATATTGCGAAAACACGGATAATTAGCCAATGGTAAAAACATTTCTGCGAGCAACTTGGAAGTAGCGCTCGCCGGCCGCTGCCGCGGCACCGCTCGCTACGCTCGCTCGGCTCGCGCGCGGTTGGTCACAGTTTTAACCTAACCTAACCTATTTCACCCAATTCAAAATTACGAATCATACAATCTGCCACAGAAATGTTTTTACCATTGGCTAATTATCCACTCGCAGGCAAATTGTATGATTCGTCATTTTGAATTGAGTGAAATAGGTTAGGTTAGGTTAAAACTGTGACCAACCGCGCGCGAGCCGAGCGAGCGTAGCGAGCGGTGCCGCGGCAGCGGCCGGCGAGCGCTACTTCCAAGTTGCCCGCAGAAATGTTTTCACCATTGTCTAATTATCCGTTAAATTTAATAAACTGTAGGCGAGTCGTCCATTAGGTATTTCATACCTACATAGTTGAAATATCAAATATCTTAAAAAATCATTAGATAATTTAATTTACTACTAGGACATTCGATAATCTGTATTTCGATATTTGGATCTTTCGATGTAACTTTTGTAGATATTTAGATTTTAGATATATTGGACGTAGGATATTTAACCATTCGATACTATAAACTTTCGTTATTTTAATTTTCGGTTTTATGGTCGTTCGATTTTTCCATTTTCGATGTTATGAACATCGATATTTTAACAGTAGGTATTTTAATCTTCGATATTCAAATACGTACCCATTATTTATTTTTGCTCGCATACAAGTATAAGCATTGTACACCATGACAAATTACAAATACTCGTAAGAAACTTACGTATATATTTCAATTTTGTTTCATTTCTATCAACTATTAATCGCTAATCTTTCGTCTAAGGGCCCGTACACACGTACCACAACCACACCTCATCGCAGCCACAAAATATGGGCAAGCAGTAGTTACGTGTGAATAGTGTCGCTGCAGTTTCTTACAGTTGAGTTGTCGCTAGTAGTTGCGATGTGGTTGCGTTGTTGCTAGTGTTTGCAGACAGACATATCGTGGCTTTTGCGATGTGGCCGGCCGCTAGTGCGCGGTCTCACTTGTGGTTTTGTTGTAGCTGCGATGTGGCATTGACGTGGTATCGTCCACACGGTTGACTTTGACGTCCAAGTGTGGTCCGTGTCATTAATTTTCATTATTTTTTCGTGTTGGTGGTGCAGAATAAACAACTTTTCTTTCTTTTTCTTATTTTCTTTCATTTTCATACAAATTAGCGCCCGTCCATGTGTTGTTCTTGTGGTTGTGATGTGGCTGTGGTACGTGTGATCGGGCCCTAATAGCGATGGATTACAGCGATGGCTGTATCCTCTCGAAATATCGTAACATACTTGTTTTTTTCCTACAATTCTTTAGCCTCCTTGGAGTTGAAATTGATCAAATTATTGGATGAACAACCTTGTCGACCGAATGGTTTGGACGAAAGACATCTTTAGGGACACACAAAGGATATTTTATTTATTTTGTCCACCTGCGACCCATTTCTGTCGATAAATTGGTCCAAAAAGATACGGTTCAACTGTTCAGAGACAAATATATTTGGTCTGTGACATCTTACTCGTATGATCGAATAATATGGTGGAATGAACCACACTTAATATTTGATCTTGTGATTGGAATAGCTGGTGTAATATGTTGCGTATCTATAAAAACCTCTTTACCAAAAAAAAAATCAACTAACTTCCAAAAAAAAAAAACACTGCAAAGTGAAAAACAACTTTAATGTCGGAAGTTAGTTAAAGTCTTTGGTTTTGTAGTTTCGTTTTTGCCACCGACCTCCGATATTAAAGTTATTTTTCACTTTGTAGTGTTTTCTTTTGGAAGTCAGTTGATGTTTTTTTATATTTTTCACATTTTAGCCGTGGTACCTACCCTCATAAATTCGTATACCACTACTTGCTATGTAAATAACAGTGACAGGACGTTGTTATAACATCATCAACATACACTAAGTGGAAAAATACGTATTATTGAAGCTAACTGAAAAACTATCGTAGCTAAATTAATAAAATTTATATGGGACCACTCGTGAGGCATAACCTACCTATGAAAAAATATATATATATATTGAAGTCGATCCACAATTGTCGGAGATATCACGTAACAAACATACAAAAAGAAACATACAGTCGAATTGAGAACCTCCTCTTTTTTTGAAGTCGGTTAAAAATACACAAAACGATCGTTGATTGATTTCAGTTCATTTACGTTTTGTGGTTTTTATTGATATTTCTTTTCAACGTAAATCGGTATTATCTTTGGATATTACCGAGTTACCTAAAAATAGTTAAGCTATTTTTTTTTCTATGAGCGTGTCGCCTGAAAATAAATAGATTTATTTATTTATAAAGATGTAGGCGAAATTAAACCTGAACGTACTAGGTTTTTCAAAATTTTCTTTTTAACCCGAAGGTTGACTGGCACATGATGCCTTATGGCAGTAAGTCCCATGTTCTATCATCTGTGTGTAAATAAATAACAGTAGTTTCCACATCCACATCCACATCCACATGTTTATCCACATCTATTTAAAAAATTATCAGAGGTCAGAAAAAATCCAATACGCACTCAATACATTAATCAATTATGTCAAGTAAAATGTAAAGCCGCACTAATGAAAAAAAGTTTTTTTGGTATTGCTCCACTCATATATAATAGAGTACCTAATATTATAAAAAATATGACTACATTAAAATTTAAAAGGGCGCTAAACGAATATTTAATTATGAAAACCTATTACACGATTGACGATTTTCTTAATGATGTTTCACTAACTGATTGACAGATTGTTATTCTGATTGACATAATTATTGTGATCCTGGTTCAATTACTTTTTGTTTCCGTTGGACATTATTAGTCTTATTTTATTTTATATTTTTTTAAATCCTGTGACCACACTGACATTTTTATTGTATTTTTTTTTTGTAATTCCAGTTATCTGCCACATATTTTAGTTTTTTTTATTTATTTTATTTTTAATTATTTTTTTAAAACACATACAACTATCATCACAGGCTAACCTAAAACAATAGTGTAGTTATAATGAACAACTTAGAGAAAAATTAAATAATGATAATAATAAAATAATAAATAAGAATAATTATTTAATGTTGAAATGTAAACCTTTGCATGCCCACGTGACGGTAAAATATGGAGAACTTTATTATCAAAACACCTACGTACTTACTATACCCATGTTTGCAAAGAAATAAATGATTTGATTTGATTTTGATTTGAATATAGCATAACATCACGCCTTGTTTCTCCGAAGGGTTGGGCAGAGGTGTACCTACAGTACACCCACATTTCGCCAGTAATGTTTAAGTCCCATGTAATAGTGGGCGAGCCTATTGCCATCATCCGGGCACAAATCCAGACTCCGGGCTGCTACTGAGAAATTACAGATAGAAAAACCCAATTACACTTTGCCCGATCTGGGAATTGATCCCAAGAGCTCATGTTCAGAAGCATTGTTTGCGACCACCACTATTGTTTTAATGTTGTGTAATAATGACTAGCTTCTGTTCGCGACTTTGTCCGCGTGGAAGTACACTATAACTTACCATAAACCATATTCTATGACACTCGGCAATATTGTAGCTTTCTATCAGTGAACGTTTGCTTTGACATTTTGTCATTTGACATTGTTGTCCTTTGAAATTTTTGTAATTTGACATTTTTGTAATTTGAAGTTTTTGTAATTTGTCTTTTTTGTAATTTGAATTTTTTGTAGTTTGACATTTTTGTAATTTGATATGTAGACAATTCTTGATTTACTACTTTTTTGTTGACATTGGAATTTAATTATCTTCTTTAAATTGATTAAATTAGAATCATTGTTATTGTTGCAAAATTTGCATGCCCAATTTAGTAGGCGGAATATGAAGAACTATTGTGAATGTGTTATAAAATCTGTAAAATATCATATTTCAGGCAAATAAATGAATCTATCTATCTATCTAAAGAATTTTTGAAATCGGATGAGGAGTTTCGGAGATTATCCCCTACATACAAACTCACTTTTACTTCTTGACAATATTAGTACAGACTAGCTTTTAGCCGTGACTTTGCCCACATGAAATTTCTTTTCCCCCGACCCAACCCGTTGCATCGCATCGCCTGCCCGCGCTATTAATTTGTTTTCGCTTAGAGTTCTTTCTGACTTTTTTTCTTTTTGCTCGACGTATGTTAGTTTTTACGTTTGCATAGCGTGATGCTAAATAGCCTTTCGCCTTCCTCAAGAATTGGGCTATCAAATGCAATTTTCTTTTTTTTTAACCCACCTTTTTTCCAGAGATTACCCCCTACATACAAACAGCAACAAAAAAACAAATTTACCTCCTTTGTACCAAAATAATGGAGTACGGTAAAATAATTAATAAGAAAGTTACTTAAGAAGTCTATGTTTTGTTGCTGCGTCCACACTTCACATTAGTACACATAAATAATGTACTAATGACTGTACTCTAGTTAATCTTATTTATCCACAAATATGCTCCAGGGAATAATAAACCAATAAATAGATGAATTGTTATCGTTAACCCTGAGATAAGTACGTGTGTTAGATGGCCATATTTACTTGTGTCTATGTACTAAATCGGATGATATAATGCCGTCTGTGTATTGAATCTTTTACATTTTGGGATTGCAGATAGTTACCTAACACAAGCATCCTCTTGCTTAAAAGGTGATATCCAACTCATGTGTGTAATTTTTTTTATGCAATTAGAAAGGACACAAACACAGAAAAAAACAACTAAAAACTATGACTGTTTACTTTTTAATAAAAATATTTTCTTTCGCTGGTCACAGTTCTAACCTAACCTTTTTTTTTTTTTTTTTGTTCCGCTGGGAAAAATGCATTACGCATACCCTCTCGTCGGGGGACGGGAGGGGTATGTGGGACTCCCCGGCAGAGTGCCGGTATACCCACTAAAAAAAAACCCAGCGGTGTTCCCTCAATGCCGTTATGGGAGGGCCATGGGAAACTGGCACAGCCTTTACGTCCACGACCCTCCCGGCGCGTGCCCGCCTAGCTGGCGGGCCCCGCATGCCCCCCGAGCTGAGGGGCTACGGGAATGGCCGGGAACACCTGGCCATTCCCATCCGACACTGGTGGAGGCCTGTGCAATACAGGCAAGAGTGCCCCCGCACCCGTTGCCTGCTGGCCTCCACCTGGGAGGAGTCGGAGATGACTGTCATACTGACGTCTTCTTCGACCCCTCCTCCGCCTTCGGAGCGGCGCCGCGAGAGGGTCGTCCTCCCGCACGCGCTCCGCCTCCTCCTTCTGCGACATCACTTCCTCGCAGAAGGAGGCGACCGCTGCCCAGGCCCCCTCGCTCCCCAGCATGGCGCTGACGACGCCGGGAAGCGAGAGGTCCTGCCCGACCGCTGCAACCAGGGCATGGCGCAGCTCGGACCAGGCAGGGCACACCTCCAAGGTGTGCTGTGCTGTGTCCACCGCCGCGCCACAGTCGTGGCACGACGGGGTCTCCTCCCTTTGGATCCGATGCAGGTGCGATCCGAAGCATCCATGCCCGGACAACACCTGCACCAGACGGAAAGAGAGGTAACCATGGGACCGCTCGAGCCAATCCTTCAGGACTGGCCCGAGCGCGTCCAGGGTTCGGCGGCCAAAAGTGGCAGAGGCGAGGTCCTCCGTCCAATGAAGGACGATAGCGTCCCTCGCCTCTTGCCGCACGGCCTCCCGCTCTTCTGCGGCGGGGAGCTCCCCTAGCGCCTTGCGCCGCGCCGTCCACTCGTACACTCTGGTCAGCACCCATGCCTCGAGCTCCCAAGGAGGGGTGCCGGCCAGAGCGCACGCTGCCGAGAACCCTACCGAGCGGTAGGCCCTCGCCACCCGCTGTGCAATGGCCCTTTGGGGCCTGCGGATGGCAGTGGCGTTCTCCCTCCTGTGGAGGGAGTCCGCCCAGATCGGAACCCCATAAAGGGCCATGCTCTTGAGGATGCCGGCGTACAACTGCCGGCATCGCGCCTTCGGACCCCCCAGGTTCGGGAGGAGCCAGGACAGGGCGTTCGCGGTCTTCAGCAGGCGGGTCGACAGCCCGCTGAAGTGCGGGCCGAAGCGCCACCTGCTGTCGAGAACAAGGCCCAGATATTTCATCTGGGCCCCGACCCCGATCCTGACGCCCTCCACGACAATGTGGCCGTCAGGGGGGATGCGCTGCCGAGGCCCGTGGAAATACACGGCCTCGGTCTTTTGCAGCACCACCTTCAGCCCTAGGCGGCGGATCCTTCCCGCCACTAAGGACCCGCCGGCGGAGGCCAGACAGGCCGCCTCCCTGAAGTCCCTCCCCCGGGCAATGAGGAGGGTATCATCCGCGTAGCAAATGATAGTCGTGCCACGGAGGAGGGTTCCCCGCAGGAGCCAGTCGAATCCGATGTTCCACAACGGTGGTCCTAGGACCGACCCCTGTGGAACACCGGACTCTGCGCCATAGCGCCTCAATCTGGCCGTCTTATCTTCGAGGAGGACCACCCGGTCCTCCAAGTAGCTGGCCAAGAGTTGGCGCAGGTACTGAGGCACTAGGGGTGCATCTTGAAGAGCCTCCTCGTGGCGCACCCTGGGCAACGTCAGCTCCAATTGCCCACTTGCTTTTGGAGGTGGACAATTGGGGCTGGCGGCTAATCTTCAACAAACGGGGAAGGGTCACGGTTCCAATCACCTATCATCCTAGATGGTCGGTGAAGGGAACCGGGCTAGGGGCGGGACGGCGAGTCCGTCATAGGGGTAGGCCTGATGGCCATCTTACGTCTACACCCCCTCTGATTGCAGAGGGTTGGTGGTAGGCGTACAGTGGGAGCGGGAGAGGAAGACAACCTCTTTAAAAAATTACCTCAATCCCAAGGTCGAGCGTGCCGAGGGGATGAATGGCCGGAGGGGATCCGGTCGCTAGCGCTGGGGGGGGTGGGTTAAAACGGGAGAATAGGGACCATACCCTTCAAAGGAAAACAAAATCATGGAAAATAAGACAAAGGGAAAAACACTACCCCAGGGCGGTACCGGCTGCTCAGCAGCCGGAGAATCCGCCACGTTCCCATTGGGAACGTCATGCCCCTCGTATTCTGGGGGGGGCAACCAATGTCTTCCGCTTGCCGATGGCAACATGAGCCGAGGAGGCTCCTGTCCCTCAGGGGACCAAAGCATGTCCGACCAGGACTCACGCGGGGGCTCCAAATTTTGGGGCAAACGTCCGCGCGACTGTGAGTTGCACCTCGCAGTGTCGAGGGGTCTATCCTCAAGTGAGGAAAATCTTCCGGCCGCTAAGATAGCGAAAGCGAGGAGAGGGAGAGGTTGCTTGACATCTCTGGGAGCGCCCACTCCGATGTCGTCGCGCGACTCTCGGGGTCGCTTCAAGCGGCCTGATACGCCGGGAATTGGTGGAGAGAGTGACCCCGGGGTCTCATCCGGGGTCTCAACTGAGGAGCCGGGACGGGCCACCGTCTCACTTGTGAGCACGAAAGCGAAGGCCTACGCCGCAAAGCGTGCACAGAGCAGAGCGGTCGCGGCTGACGAGGTCGCCGAAATGGCCCGTCAGGCCCGGGAACGGCGGTCTGCTCAGGCAGCTAAAGGGGAGAGCTCAACAGCAAAGGCTCTCAGCCGCCAGGTATTGGACGGCGTGGACGTTGTCCTGAAGGTTGCCACCAAGTCCGGTAACCTGAAGGGCTCGTTCACGCGTGCCCTTAAAGAGGCGGCAGAGGGGATCAGGGAGGCGGTTGAGGTCCTCCTTAACCGCACGACCTCGGAGGAGACGGCGAAGTTATGGGAGGAGAACAGCCGTCTCCAATCCGAGCTGGAGGAACTGAAGCGGGAGTTTGCCGCTCAAAAGAATGTCGGGCAGCGGCAGGCAGCTGCCGGGGCTACCGGCCTCTCACCCGCCACGCCTTCTTCGGCCCCCGCTCCTGCATCACCGCCTGTATCTGCACTTGCCCTGTCGGACCACGACATTGAGAGGGTGGCAAGGATATGCATGCTGCAGTGTGGGAGCATGGTGAGTGCCCGACTAGAGGTCATGGAATCACGACTCCCCCCAGCCGAAATACTCCGACCCCCGCTTGCGGCGGATAAGCGGAGAACGGAGGAGTCCACCAGGATGAGGACTGTGGAGGGGACCAAAAATTCCGCGAAGAGTGCGTCCGCGCCCCCTTCCCAAGCAAGCGTGCTGCCGGCGACTGCTTCTCCCATCCAAGCAACGGTAGGTAAAGGGGGCCGCCGCAAAGGAAAGACTGGGGTTGCAGATGCACCCCTTTCCCAAAAGAGCGCGCTCCCGGCGACCGCACCTCCCACCCAGGAGACCTGGACGACGGTGGTGAAGTGGGGTCGCAAGAAGAAGAAGGCGGCACAACAGGCAGCCCCCAAGAGACCTGCTCCAGAGGGCACAAGGCCACCCAAGGTCACCCCCCCGCGCTCGGAGGCTGTAGTTATTACGCTGCAACCCGAAGCTGCAAACAGGGGAGTGACTTATAAGTCGGTCCTAGCGGAGATGCGGCAGAAGCTGAACTTCGGTGATTTTGGCGCCCCGTCTGGCTTCGTTTTTAGAACGGCAGCCACGGGTGCCAGGGTGCTTGAGGTGTCTGGTGCTACAAGGCAGGAGAGGGCGGACGTTCTGGCCGCCAAGCTCCGGGAAGTCCTCAAGCCAGAGGACGCCCGGGTATCAAGGCCCACTATAACCGCTGAATTGCGCGTTGATGGGCTGGACGACTCGGTGACCCCGGAGGAAGTAGTGGCGGCCATCGCCCGAAACGGCGGGTGTCTGCCTGAGAGTGTGTGGGCGGGCGAAATTCGCAGCAGCGCGGCCGGGCTGGGCACGGTTTGGGTGCGGTGCCCGGTAGCGGCTGCGAATAAGGTGGTAGACGGCGGACGGCTGCTGGTGGGTTGGGTGTCTGCCAGGGTCAAACTCCTGCCAAAGCGGGCTGTGCAGTGCTATAGGTGCCTGGAAAAGGGACATGTCCGGGCACAATGCACTGCGCAGACTGATCGCAGTGAATTATGCTTTCGCTGCGGTCAACCCGGCCACAAGGCGGCTCAGTGCTCCGCGGCACCAAAATGCAGTCTTTGCGCAGCCGCAGGCAAGCCCGCGGAGCACAGACTTGGTGGAAAAGCATGCAAGGCACCCAAAGCCAAAAAAAAGAGGACTGGGACTGTTGGAGGACCTGCGCCCCTCCCACAGTCTAGCAACCCAACAGTCGACTCCCGGCCTAGGGAAGGAGGAGCCGAGGAAATGGAATGCCAGTGATGGCACAATTCCGTTTCCTCCAGGCTAATATCAATCACGCTGCCAGAGCTCAGGATCTATTGCTCCAGAGCATGGCAGAGTGGTTGATCCACGTGGCTGTGGTCACCGAGCCGTATTATGTCCCCCCCCGTGATAACTGGGCAGGGGACCTGGATGGTTTGGTGGCCATCATTGGCGAGACTCTTATCAGCCCGTCCCGAGGACATGGCTGGGTGGCCGCCTTCGCGGACGGAATTGTCACTATTGGGGCATATTTCTCTCCCAACAAGAGTCTTGCTGACTTCGAGGAGTTCCTTGTCGAGCTAGGTGCCGTCGTGAGCCGGTTCCACCCTCGCCCGGTGCTGTTGCTTGGGGATCTAAACGCCAAGTCTGCGGCGTGGGGATCCCCGATCACCGATCCTAGGGGTGAGGTGTTGGAGGAGTGGGCGGTCGAGACCGGCCTGACCGTCCTGAACCGGGGCTCGGTGTACACGTGCGTGCGGCAGCGGGGCGGGTCCATAGTGGACGTCTCGTTCGCTAGCTCCGCTGTTGTGAGCCGTGTACGTGACTGGCGAGTTGCCGTAGAAGTGGAGACGCTGTCGGACCATCGATATATTCGATTCGACGTCTCCACCCATACTACGGGCAGCGGCCGTCCGTCGGCCCCGCAAATGGATGGTCCTCGCTGGTCGCTTAAGCGAATTGACAGGGAACTTCTCGAGGAGGCTGCAATAATCCAGGCCTGGGTCCGGGAGTCGCAGACGAACGAACTCGTCGACGTCGAAGCGGAGGCGCAGTGGTTCCGCGGGGCAATGACGCAAATCTGCGATGCGTCCATGCCCCGTATCCGCACACAGCCCACAAGGCGCCAGCTGTACTGGTGGTCCGCCGACATCGCACAATTGCGCGTGACGTGCGTGGAGGTTAGGCGCCAGTACACTAGATACCGGAGGAGACGTCGTCGGGTTCCGGAAGAAGAAGCCGCGCTGTATGAGATGTACCGCGCGGCTAAGCAGACTCTGTGGCTGGCCGTCGGCGAGTCGAAAACTCGAGCCAGGGAGGAGATGTTGGCGACCCTAGACGGAGACCCGTGGGGGCGCCCTTATCGTGCGGTCCGAGGTAAACTTCGTGCCTGGGCGCCCCCACTCACTGAGAGCTTGCAGCCTCAGCTGCTGGATGAAGTGGTCGCCACCCTCTTCCCTGCTAGAGAAGAGCATGTACCGCCGCCGATGGTTGTGCCCACAGCTGCAGAGTTGGATGATGAAAGGGTCGTTAGCGTCCCTGAGGTGACACAGCCGGAGATGAGGACGGCCGTAACGCGGCTCCGGGCCAAAACTGTTGCCCCGGGGCCCGATGGAGTTCCTGGTCGAGTGCTCGTCCTCGCTCTGGAAGAGCTAGAGCCCCAGCTCAGAGGACTGTACACAGCTTGCCTTGAGCAGGGCCGGTTCCCTACTCAGTGGAAAACAGGTCGACTGGTCCTGCTCAGGAAGGCGGGGCGCCCAGCGGACTCGCCGTCCGCATACCGGCCCATAGTGCTGCTGGACGAGGTGGGCAAGCTTTTTGAGCGGATAATTACGGCCCGCCTCGTCGGCCACCTGTACAGAGAGGGGCCGGATCTGGACGACAGTCAGTTCGGGTTTCGGTATGGGCGCTCCACTGTGGACGCCATAATGCGGGTTAGAGTCCTGGCGGAGGAAGCGGTGTCCCGGGGTGGGGTGATGCTGGCGGTGTCCTTGGACATCTCCAACGCGTTCAACACCTTGCCCTGGAGCTGTATTCAGGAGGCACTGTGCTACCATAGGGTGCCTCCGTACCTCCGTCACATCGTTGGGGCTTATTTAGCTGAAAGGTGTGTCACCTACAGGGGACGCGACGGCGGGGGCCGGCGCGACATGTCGTGCGGTGTTCCACAGGGTTCGGTCCTGGGCCCGCTCCTGTGGAACATCGGCTACGACTGGGTGCTGAGGGGCGAGCTCCAACCGGGTGTGGACCTGACTTGTTACGCGGATGACACGCTGGTCACGGCTCGGGGGAGCACGCACAGGGCGGCAGCGTTGCTGGCGACGGCTGCGGTCGCGCAGGTAGTGAACCGCATACGGCGCCTGGGCCTGGAGGTGGCCCTCAACAAGTCGGAGGCTGTGGTCTTTCACGGCCCCCGGCGGGCGCCGACGCCGGGATCACACATCGTGGTCGGGGGGGCCCGAATTGCTGTCGAGTCTACCATGAAATACCTTGGACTGGTGCTCGACAGCCGGTGGGACTTCGGCCCCCACTTTCGGCGGCTGGCGCCCAAGTTGATGGGCGCGGCGGGCGCACTCGCAACGCTTCTTCCCAATCTGGGGGGTCCGAGCACCGCCTGTAGGAGATTGTACCTCGGGGTCGTGCGATCCATGGCCCTGTACGGGGCCCCGGTGTGGGCCTCAGACCTGACGGCCGGAAGCATCGCAATGCTGCGAAAACCGCAGAGGGCAATGGCCGTCAGGGCTATCAGGGGGTATCGCACGATCTCCTACGAGGCGGCTTGTGCGCTGGCCGGATCTCCGCCTTGGGACTTAGACGCGAGGGCCCTTGCGTCACTGTACCGGTGGCGCGAGGAGGTGCGGTCGCGGGGCGGTGGACCGATGCAGCGAGAGATCGAACTGCGTCGGTCGCAGCTCCGCGAGGTCCTGGTGACGGAGTGGCGGTACAGGCTTTCACGCCCTACCGCCGGCCTCGTCACTATCGAGGCGGTCCGGCCGGTGCTCAACGAGTGGCTCGGGAGGAGGCACGGCTCCCTGTCGTTTAGGGCGACGCAGGTGCTTTCGGGGCATGGTTGCTTCGGGAAGTACCTGTGTCGCATAAACAGGGAGCCGGACGCTCGGTGTCATCACTGCGTCAACTGTCTGGAGGACACGGCGTGGCATACGCTGGCAGAGTGTACCGCATGGGAGGAGCCGCGCCGTGCCCTCGTGTCAGAAGTCGGAGCCGACTTGTCGCTTCCGGCCGTCGCTTGTTCGATGGTCGGGAGCGCCGAGTCGTGGGATGCGGTGATCTCCTTTTGTGAAACTGTCATTTCACAGAAGGAGGCTGCGGAAAGGTTGAGAGAGGTCGAGGCCACTCTCCCGATCCGCAGCAGACGTGCCGGGCGTCGGCGGAGGCCGGATAGCGCCCTCTTCCGGCCCCCATAAAAGGGTTCAGAGGGACGGCGGACCTGGGGACGTCCGCCGCCCCTCATATTACAGGACCCGAGGCGGCGGCGCGTAGTGTTCCACGCGCGCCCCTATTGGACGTCGTGGGGGGAGTTTTACATCTCACTCCCCCCGCGGACTTGAGGAGGCCCGCAGAGGCGGGCCGGCACTAGCCGGGGATTGTGGAAGGCGCACAAGTTCCCATGATCCCCGGTGCAAGTGTGGGAAGGGAACACCGGGGTGGTTTTTGGTCAGTAAGAGTCTGACAGACCCCTCCGCCCCCCCAGGACGGAGGACATCCATGAGGATTTTCCACCCCGGAACAAAAAAAAAAAAAAAGGTACTGAGGCACTCCGTGGTACCGGAGCGCCTCCAAGATTGTAGAGTGGGGGACGGAGTTGAAGGCGTTTGCAATGTCGAACGACACCGCCAACACTCCGTCACCCGCCTCCACGGCCTCCTTGACCTGGCCCTTGAGTAGGGCCAGCGCGTCGACCGTCGAACGACCCCGTCGGAAACCGAATTGGGCGTCCGACAGGTTCGGCCCCACAGTCCCCAGGTGGCCATTTAGCCGGTCGGCGATTATCCCCTCGAACAACTTACCGACCTCATCGAGCAGAACGATGGGCCGGTAAGCCGAGGGGGAGTCTGCCGGGCGTCCCTCTTTTCGGAGGAGGCATAGCCGCCCCTCCTTCCAGAGCTTCGGGAACCTCCCAGTCGTGAAACACGCGCTGAAGAGGTCCCGAAACCTCTCCTCCATCTGAGAGGCGGCGATGGCCACCACCCGTGCGGGAACGCCGTCCGGCCCTGGGGCTGTGTTCTTCGCGCGGAGGCGAAGGGTCCCCCCGTACAGCTCAGACGCCGTAACCGGAGGGATCTCCTCCTCCGGCGAAACCACCCCCGGCGGGGGGTCCATCACTGGAGGGGTGAAGTCGGCCCTGGACGGAAACAGGGACCGGACCACCCCATCCAGCAATGCCGGCTCGAGGGTCTCCGTCAGTGGAGGACCGCAGGGGCGCAGTTTGTTCCGCGCCGCCTTGTAAGGCCGTCCGTACGTATCCCTGTCGAGACCCTCGAGCATCTCGGCTCTCGCCGAGTCTTCGGCCGCCCCCATTGCCGTCTTGAGGACCCTCTTTGCCTCGACGTATGAGGCATAGAGGCCCTCCTCGTTGGTGGGGTCTCGGGGCCTGCGTCGTCGACTCCGCGTGTACGCCCTCCTGGCCGCTACGCACGCGGCCCGGAGCCCGGCCAGCTCCTCCGACCACCAATAGACGGCGCGGCGGGGAGCCGGGCGGCGTGACCGGGGCATGCTGGAATTGCACACCTCGGTCAAGGACCGCCTCAACTCGACCGCCGCGGCGTCCACGTCCAATCCCTCGACAGGGGGCGCGAACCAGTCTTGGGCGAACGCCGCCTCCTGCGCGGCCTCTCGGTCCAGGCGGGTGAGAGCCCACCGTGGGAACGCAGATTGGCCCGAGCGGACCGTCCCCTGGGAGCTCTGGGTGGAGATGTCGAACCGCACGTATCGGTGGTCCGACAAGGTCTCCACCATCTCCACCCGCCAGTTCACGACGTGCGCGGCTAGCACGGGGGTGGCAAACGATACGTCGACCACCGACCCTCCCTGCCGCCGCACACACGTGTGGACAGTCCCTCTGTTAAGGAGGGACACACCACAGGACGCCGCCCAGAATTCTGTGGCGCGTCCCCGGACGTTGCAGGAGGCGGCCGGGTTGCCCCAGGCCATCGACTTGGCGTTCAGGTCGCCCAAAATGGCTGCCTGGCGTGGCGCCACTCTACCGACCACTGCGGTGAGGACTTCGAGAAAATTCTCGAAGTCCTGGAGGGGGCGGTTTGGGGAGAAATAAACGCCCACAAGGGCGAATTCTCCCCACGCGGCGGCCACGTATCCCGGTCCCCTCTCTAATAGCGAGAGGGGAGGGGAGTCCGTGGAAGACCGCGCCGCTAGTGCCACCAAGCCATCCCGATCGCCCAGCCAACGGCCAGGGACCGAGTACGGCTCGGCAACCACCGCCACGTCCACCAACCACTCAGCCATGGTCTGCATCAGCAGGTCCTGGGCCGCTCTGCAGTGGTTGGTGTTCGCCTGGAGGATGCGGTAGTCGGAAACCATTACTCCGACATCGCACCCTCCTCCTCAGCTACCGCCGCTGAAGCTGGAGCTACAGCGGCGACGACAGCGGCGGTGGTGGCAGCAGGGCGAACCTGCGCTGACACTACGCCCTTCCTCGCAGGTGGCCGGCAGCTCTTGCCCCTCATCCTGTGCCCCGCGGGGCGGCCACTGGCGGCACACGCCGCGCAGCGAGGCGTGGCGACGCTGCACGCGGCACTCCTGTGCCCCTCCTGCCCGCACTGGAAGCAGGACTCGCCCCAGTCGGATTTGGAGGGACACGTGGCTCGGGTGTGGCCCGGCGCGAAACACTTGAAACACCGCAAGGGCTGGTCCTCAAGCGGCCGGACCACAGCCGAGCTGAAGCCCACAAGCAGCCGTCCCTTGGTCGCCTTCAGAGCGGCCGCAGCCGCGGCGACTGGGCACTCGACGCGGATGGTGCCCATGCCACGACGGCCCAGCCTGATGGCCCCGCCCCTTACTGCGCCAGCATCGCAGCCTCCAGCCGCCGCAACGGCCGCCACCACATCCTCTTTGGTGACCGAATCATCGAGATCGGCCACCTCCAAGGCTGCGGTCTTAACGGGTCTGGCGACCGTTGCCGCATCCGCGATGACCTCTCGCAACTTGGTCGCGAAGAGGTCCGCGTTTGCGCCGCGCTGCTCCCCCCCGAACTCAAAAATTCGGGCTCCGGTTAGGGTACGGCGGCAGGTGATGGCTCCGATCCCCAGCCGGGAGGGATCCGCGTTAGCACGAGCCCGTCTTAGGACGGACTCGTACGTCTCGCCCCGCTCCACGGCCTCCGGGGTGATGGTCACCACGACCGCTGCCGTTTTCGGAGGAACCAGCTTCCTCCCGCCCGCCGGAGCCTTCTGGGCTGCCGAAGCAGTCGCAGTGGGCTGGGACTTTTTGCCCTTTGCCCCCCTCTTGACCACTTCCGTCCACGTCTCGTTGGACGGAGTGGTGGAGGGAAGCAGGGCGTCCTCCCGCTGCGAGCTCGGGGGGGCTGCTGGAGCAGCAGGCGCTCCCTCCGTGCCCGTAGCAAGGGTCTGAGGGGTGGTCTTCTTTCCCTTGCCTTTGCCCTTGGCGGGCTTCGGGGCCTGGGGCTGCTCCCCCGATGCCGGGCCTGCTACAGGCGCAGGTTCCGGCTCCTTCGCCGTGCAACGCTTGTCCGCCGCTAGTGGCGGGCGGAGCCGCGTCTCCGGCAGGAGCCGGTCCTCAATTCCTGCGAAACAGGCTCTGGTGAAGGCCCTCTCCTCCATGACCACCTTTCGGATTATATCCTCAAGGTTGGAAGAGGAGGAGGAGCCTCCTACCACCGGACTAGGGGCAGGGGCAGGTTGGACGTGCCGGGCCGTGGCCTCAGCCAGCTTCTGGTGCAGCTGGCTGACCTCCAGTTGCAGGCGATCCACCTTCGCCTGCAGCTGCCGCGTCTCTTCAGTGGCGGTGCGCTGCACCAGCTCCGCCACGATGCCATGTAAGCTCACGGCCCGGCACTTGAGGGCCTTTTGGAAGGTCCCCTTGAGGTTTGAGGACCTCGAGGCGACCTCCAGAACTCCCTCCTTGTCTTCGAGCGCCATGCGCTCAAGTTCCGCCAGGGAGTGGTCGGCGTACAGCACACTTGATGCACCGTAACCGGCCCTCGACCTGGCGGCCCGCGCCTGCCACTCTTTCGCGGCGACCTTCTCCTCCAGGTCCTGCTGGAGCTGCGCCCTCTTGGCTAGGCCGAGTTGACGCTCGGCGTCCAGCAGGCCTACTTCATGGGTGGAAGTCGACGGACAGGTCGAGGCCTTTTTTGACCTCGGCCTCTTCTTCGACTTCCCAATGGACTCCGAGGAGCCACCGGACCCGGGCTTCAAAAAAGCCCGCTTCCTCGGGAGGCGGTCGCTTCCGGCCGCCGACGTGTCCATTGCAGACTCCGATGCGTCGGAGTCCGATACCTCCAGCTCCGCCTGTAGGCTGGATAAGCTGGCCGCAGATGGTGCGCGGCCAACTCCAGCGTGGCCCTTAGAAGGGCCAGTGGATTGGGTCCGGGCATCGAACCCAATTGACTCGTTGTCCGAGTCTGCTGGACAGTAGAAGCTAGCCGCAGACGATGCGCGGCTAGCCTCCGACGCCGAAGCGCCCTCGGACTGGCCCTGAGAAGGGCCTTTAGGTTGGCCCTGAGAAGGGCCTTTTGGTTGGCCCTGAGAAGGGCCTTTTGGTTGGCCCTGAGAAGGACCTTTTGGTTGGCCCTGAGAAGGGCCTTTTTTAAAACGCCCGGAGGCTTCCCTCAGGGGTCTAGGCATAGCCTCAAGAGCAGGTCGTAGCTTGCCGACTTGGATAAAATTCGAATAAAAAGGATTAAAATATGCTACGACTTCACAGCGCACTTTAGCCGCCGGTCTGCCACTCCGTTACGGTGGTCAGACACGGCGTTGCCCAGGGGATACTACGAGGAAGTATGCGCTGTGGGGGATCCCCCGTTCTAACCTAACCTTTTTTTTTTTTTTTTTTTTTTTTTGTTCCGGGGTGGAAAATCCTCATGGATGTCCCCCGCCCTGGGGGGGCGGAGGGGTCTGTCAGACTCTTACTGACTAAAAACCACCCCGGTGTTCCGTCTCACACCTACGCCGGGGGTCGCGGGAACGTACAAATCTTCCGCAACCCCCGGCCGGTGCCGGCCCGCGTCTGCGGGCCCCGTCCGGTCGAGCGGGGGGAGTGAGGTGTTTGACTCCCCCCGCGACGTCTAAGAGGGGCGCGCGTGGAACACTACGCGCCGCCACCTCGGGTCCTGATGTATAGGGGGCGACGGACGTCCCCGAGTCCGTCGCCCCTGGACCCATTTAGGGGGGCTGGAAGAGGGCGTTGTCCGCCCTCCGCCGACGCCCGGTGCGCCTGCTGCGGGCCGGGTGAGAGGATGAGATCTCTCGCTCCCTTTCCGCAGCCTCCTTCTGCGAGATCACTGTTTCGCAGAAGGATACCACCGCGTCCCAGGACTCCTCGCCGCCGACCATCGCATTCACAACGGCCGGCAGCGAGAGGTCACTGCCTACTCCTGAGATGAGGGCACGGCGCGGCTCCTCCCAAGCGGCACACTCTGCCAGCGTATGCCGCGCCGTGTCCTCCCGACAGTCGACGCAGTGGTGACACCGGGCGTCCGGCTCCCTGTTTATGCGACACAGGTACTTCCCGAAGCAACCGTGCCCCGAGAGCACCTGCGTCACCCGAAACGACAGGGAGCCGTGCCTCCTCCCGAGCCAGTGGTCGAGCACCGGCCGGACCGCCTCGATGGTGACGAGGCCGGCGGTAGGGCGTGAGAGCCTGTCCCGCCATTCCGCCACCAGGACCTCGCGGAGCTGCGACCGACGCTGCTCCATTTGTCGCTGCATCGGTCGCTCGCCCCGCGCCCGCGCTTCCTCGCGCCACCGGTACAGTGACGCGAGCACCTTCGCCTCCAGGTCCCAGGGCGGGGATCCGGCCAGTGCACAAGCCGCCTCGTAGGAGATCGTGCGGTACCCCCTTATGACTCTGACGGCCATTGCTCTCTGCGGCTTTCGCAATACAGCAATGCTGCCGGCCGTCAGGTCAGCCGCCCAGATCGGGGCCCCGTAAAGGGCCATCGACCGCACGATCCCCACGTAGAGCCGCCTACAAGCGGCGCTCGGGCCCCCCAGATTGGGAAGCAGCGTTGACAGCGCCCCGGCCGCGCCCAACAACTTGGGCGCCAGCTGCCGGAAGTGGGGGCCGAAATCCCACCGGCTGTCGAGCACCAA
Organism: Dryobotodes eremita; assembly: GCA_917490735.1. NCBI lineage: Eukaryota > Metazoa > Arthropoda > Insecta > Lepidoptera > Noctuidae > Dryobotodes > Dryobotodes eremita. Next base: position 17,113,037 of record OU823255.1, read on the forward strand.
CCCAAGGTACTTCATGGTGGGCTCCCCACCACAATGTGGGATCCGGATGGTGGCGCCCGCCGGGGACCATGAAACACCATGGCCTCCGACTTGTTGAGGGCCACCTCCAGGCCGAGGCGCCGTATGCGGCTCACCGTCTGTGAGACCGCAGCCGTCGTCAGCAACGCTGCCTCCCTGTACGAACTCCCCCGAGCCGTGACCAGCGTGTCGTCCGCGTAACACGTCAGGTCGACGCCCGGTTGGAGTTCGCCCCTCAGCACCCAGTCGTACCCGATGTTCCACAGGAGTGGGCCCAGGACCGAGCCCTGTGGAACACCGCACGACATGCTGCGCTGGTTGACGCCATCGCGTCCCACGTAGGTGACACACCTCTCCGCCAAATAAGCCCCAACGATACGGCGGAGGTAGAGAGGCACCCGATGGTAACGCAGTGCCTCCCGAATACAACTCCAGGGCAGGGTGTTGAAGGCGTTGGAGATGTCCAACGACACCGCCACCACCACCCCACCCCGGGACACCGTTTCCTCCGCCAGGACTCTCACCCGCGATATAGCGTGTATGGTGGAGCGCCCATGCCTGAAACCGAACTGGCTCTCGTCCAGGTCCGGCCCTTCTCTGCTCAATTGGCCGACGAGGCGGGCTGCGAGTATCCGCTCCAGCAGCTTACCCACCTCGTCTAGCAGCACTATGGGCCGGTACGCGGACGGCGAGTCCGCAGGGCGCCCCACCTTCCTGAGCAGGACCAGACGACCGGTTTTCCACAAAGTGGGAAACTGGCCCTGCTCGAGGCACGCTGTGTAGAGTCCTCTCAGCTGGGGCTCCAGCTCCTTCAGAGCGAGGGCTAATGCACGACCGTGGATCCCGTCGGGCCCCGGAGCCACGTTCTTGGCCCGGAGCCGCATCACGGCCGCCCTCATCTCTGCCTGTGTCACCTCTGGGACGCTAATGGCGTTCTCCTCTGTAGACTCTGCGGCTGTGGGCAAAGCCATCGGCGGCGGAGTATGCTCCGCTCTTGCCGGGAAGAGGGCTGCGACTACCTCCTCCAGCAGCTCTGGCTGAAGACTCTCCGTAAGTGGAGGCGCCGCGGCTCGAAGTTTCCCCCGAACCGCTCGATAAGGGCGCCCCCACGGATTCCCGTCTAGAGTCTCCAGCATCTCCTCCCTGGCTCGCGTTTTCGCCTCGCCGATGGCCAGCCACAGAGTCTCTTTAGCCGCGCGGTACACCTCATACAGCGCGGCTTCTTCGTCAGGGACCCGACGACGTCTCCTCCGGTATCGGGTGTACTGGCGTCTCACCGCCACGCACGCGACGCGTAACTGCGCGATCGCGGCGGACCACCAGTACACCTGGCGCCTTTCTGACTGTGTGTGGACCCGGGGCATGGACGCGTCGCAAATTTGCGTCATCGCCCCGCGGAACCACAGCGCCTCCTGTTCGACGTCGACGGGTCCGCTCATTGCCGACTCCCGGATCCAGGCCTGGACAATAGCGGCCTCCTCGAGAAGCTCCCTGTCGATGCGCTTGAGCGACCAGCGCGGGCCGTCCGTTCGCGGGCCCGATGAACTGCGGCCGCCGGCGGTCTGGGCGGAGACGTCGAAACGGATGTATCGGTGATCCGACAACGTCTCCACCTCCACGGCGACACGCCAATCGCGAACACGGCTCGCGACAGCAGGGCTAGCGAACGATACGTCCACTATAGACCCGCCCCGCTGCCGCACGCACGTGTGGACCGAGCCCACGTTTAGGACGACCAGGCCGGTCGTGACCGCCCACTCCTCCAGCGCCTCACCCCTAGCATCGGTCACCGGAGATCCCCACGCCGCAGACTTGGCGTTGAGATCCCCTAGCAACAGCACGGGGCGAGGGTGGAGTCGGCCCACGACCGCACCCAACTCGACAAGGAAGCTTTCGAAGTCGGCGAGACTCTTGTTGGGCGAAAAATACGCCCCAACCACGCCAATGCCGTCCGCGAGGGCGGCCACCCAGCCGTGTCCTCGGGACGGGTTGACGAGAGCCCCGCCGATGATGGCCACCAAGCCGTTCAGGTCTCCCACCCAGTTATCCCGGGAGGGGACAAAGTACGGCTCGGCGACCACGGCCACGCGAATCGACCACTCCGCCATGCTCTGGAGCAAGAGATCCTGAGCTCTGGCGGAGTGGTTGATGTTGCCCTGGAGGAAATGATAGAGCGCCATTAGGCGCAATCCATCCCCTCCGCACCATTCCTAGGCCGGGAGTCGGCCGAAGGGCAGCCAGGCTGAAGGGGGGGTAAAGAGCCCCCCGCAGCCTTGGCACCCCTTCTCTTCTTGCTGGCGGGCGCGCCACAGGCCTTTCCACCCACTCTGTGCCCGGCGGGCCTTCCTGCAGCTGTACAGAGGCTGCAGATTGGCGCCGCGGAACACTGGGCCGCCTTGTGGCCGGGCTGGCCGCAGCGATAGCACTGCTCGCTGCGGTCCACTTCGGCGGTGCACCGTGCCCTAACATGCCCAATGTCAAGGCACCGGTAGCACCGCATGGCCCTGGGCTGCAGCAGCTTGACACTCGCCGCAACCCATCCCACCAACAGACGTCCACCGACAGCGACCTTGTTTGCCGCCGCCACCGGGCACCGCACCCAAATCGTGCCGAGCCCAGAAGCGTCGACGCGGATGTCACCCGTCCGCACATCGTCGGGCGGACATCCGCCGACTCGGGCGACGGCCGCCACAACCTCAGCCGGGGTTGTTGAGTCGTCCAGGCCACCGACGCGCAGCTCAGCGGTCTTCATCGGCCTGGACACCCGGACGTCCTCCGGGTTAAGGACCTCTCTAAGCTTGGCGGCCAGGATGTCCGCCTTTTCGCCGCTAGAGGCACCCGACACCTCGAGCAGCCGCGCCCCCGTGATCGCCGGCCTCATTCTGAAGCCGGACGGTGTGCCAAGGTCGGGGAACGCGACTTTGGCTTTCGCCTCAGTCAGGACCGCCTTGTAACTGACGCCCCTCTCGACGGCTCCGGGCTGCAATGTGATCACTACAGCCGCGGAGCGTGGGGCTCTGACCTTAGGCGGTCCCTGGGCCCTCTTCACTGCCGGTGCCGGTGCTCCAGCGGGTGTCGGTGGTGCCGTCTTCCTCCCGTGACGACGGCCCCTTTTGACGACCGTCGTCCAGGCCTCCGTGGAAGGCCCGGGCGCGGCCGCTTGTGGTGCAGCCGCCGGTGGCGCAGTCGCCAGTGGCGCAGCAGCCCGGGAAGTGGGCACGGACGCACCCTTAGCGGGCTTTTTGGTCCCACTCCCGGAGCGGCTTGTCTCTGCCGCCGCGGCTATCACTGGCCCCTGCCTGGCGGGCCCCTCCTTTCTCCGCTTATCCGCAGCGAGCGGTGGGCGGAGGGTTTCCTCCGGCAGGAGCCTTGCCTCTATGGCCTCGAAGCGGGCACCCACCATCGCTCCGCACTGCATCATGCAGATGCGGGCGATCTTTTCGATCTCCGCATCCGCAAGTGCAGGGGTCGAAGCCGGGACCAGCAATGGAGCCGACGATGGGGCCGCGACGGAAGAGGGGCCGGTGGCTGCGGGAACTGCCCTCTGAGCGGCGAACTGCCGCTTGAGGTCCTCCAACTCGGATCGGAGACGGCCATTCTCCTCCCATAACTTCGCCGTCTCCTCCGTGCTAGTACGGTTAAGGAGGACCTCAACCGCCTCCTTAATACCGTCAGCCGCCTCCTTTAGGGCACGGGTGAATGTGCCCTTCAGGTTGCCCGATTTGGTGGCAACCTTCAGGACGACATCCACGCCGTCCAAAACCTGGCGGCTGAGCGCCACCGCTGTTACGGACCCCCCGGCAGCCATCCGGGTAGAGCGCCGCTCACGGGCCTGTCGGGCTAACTCGCTAACCTCGTCAGCCGCTACAGTCCTTCGCTGCGCCCGCCTCGCAGCGCTCGCCTCTGCTCTGTTGGACCTTAGCAGGGAGGGTGTGGAGTCCCCGCTTAGGTCCGCCTCCATGGGCTCGAGGCCGCTCTCCGCGCTCTCCACGCGCTCCACTGGAGCTGGCGTGTTGGTCCGGCCTATTGGCTTGAAGCGACCCCGCCCGTCACGCTCCGGCAGCCGAGTGGGGACTCCGCCCGCCACCACACGACCTCGCCCTCTCTGCCCCGTTGGCACCTTTGCGGCCAACAGGTTCTCCTCACTAGAGGAGAGGCTGCGCTTCCTCCTTGTGTCCTCCCTGTCGGACCGGTCCCTATCAGGACTTGAGCCTCCTCGGCTTTTGTTGCTGTCGGAGACAGCAATCGGCGTGACCACGACGCGCAGGGGCTTCAGGTGCTTTTGAAGCTCCTTTTCTCGCTGGCCGGTGGTGTCGGCATTAAAATTAATCACGTCCTCGGATGACTGAGAACGTGATGAGCCTCCTCGGCTCATGTTGCCATCGGCAAGCGGAAGACATTGGTTGCCCCCCCCAGAATACGAGGGGCATGACGTTCCCGATGGGAACGTGGCGGATTCTCCGGCTGCTGAGCAGCCGGTACCGCCCTGGGGTAGTGTTTTTCCCTTTGTCTTGTCCATTATGTTTTGTTTTCCTTTGAAGGGTGTGGTCCCTTTTCTCCCCTGTTCCCCCCCAGCGCTAGCGACCGGATACCCTCCGGCCATTCATCCCCTCGGCACGCTCGACCTTGGGATTGAGGTAATTTTTTAAAGAGGTTGTCTTCCTCTCCCGCTCCCACTGTACGCCTACCACCAACCCTCTGCAATCAGAGGGGGTGTAGACGTAAGATGGCCACCAGGCCTACCCCTATGACGGACTTGCCGTCCCGCCCCTAGCCCGGTTCCCTTCACCGACCATCTAGGATGATAGGTGATTGGAACCATGACCCTTCCCCGTTTGTTGAAGATTAGCCGCCAGCCCCAATTGTCCACCACCAAGAGCAGGTGGGCAATTGGAGCTGACGTTGCCCAGGGTGCGCCACGAGGAGGCTCTTCAACATGCACCCCGTTCTAACCTAACCTAACCCAAGTTATCCACCAATAATAGAGGTGATCTGGGTTTAATGGCCACTGTTCTAACCTAAAGAATTCAATAACAGTAGATGGTACCTGACGCAGGTATATTATATAAGGAGAAGAAGAAAACACAAAAAAATAATATTAATACACAAATATTAATAACAAAGTAGACGTTTTTAAATTACTTTAAACGTTACTTATAGATTTTGAATTTATATGCTTAACTGAATATTATACTAAATGAATCAGAATCCTAATTTTAGCAGTTTATTTGAAGTATTGAAAATCAGAATGTCGTTTTCCGAACCGAGAACCCAACGAGCATTTAATTCTTCGAACGTATGATAATGGGAAAACAAACAAATCGCATTTTCGACTTTCGATAAAATAAATTTCGTGATTTTTAATAATAGACATTATAAAGGGTGTTTGGTGCATCGTGTGCCAAATTGAAATGGTCGACTGAAGGAGTCATCCGCTAGCCTTTTAGACCCTTTAACACCCCTCATGCTCAATCCATCATAAGTGTTGTATGTTACAGAGATACAATGTAGGAACTCTTTGAGAGCTAAGTTGGTACAGTCGCTAACAGAAGTCGATGATGTTTTCGAAATTTTTAGAATTGAATATTGTAGAACCTAATTATTATATTGAATACTAGCGACCCGCCCGCTGCTTCGCACGGGTGCATAGAATTTACGGATGTGGTAACATGTCAAAACATCGAGATTTCTGAGCTATATCTAAATATAGTAGATACAGGGGGCTAAAATTACCCATTATGGACGAGGTCTATTACTCCCGAGCTGTAGCGAGGGAGTAAATAGAGAATCTACTTTTCACTACGACTGCGAGAAAATAAAATAATCCAATACAATATTAAAAATAAATTACGGTCACCAATTCAATTTGTAATTCGAGAAAATAGACGCAACACAATTCACACATTATACCGAATAAATCGCCGCTTTTAATTCCATTTTCGAAAATAAGATGTTCTTTTTATATGAAACAGTAATAAGTCGAGTCATTATTCATGATTAATCCACTTTTAAATAAATAATTTTCCGTTTTTGCAGGCTCGTTGGTAACAGACAAAAATTTAAAAAACAAATATTTTACCCTAGAGTAAAATATGCTATTTTATTCCCGCTCTGGTACGCTACAATGACGGACTTTTTGAGCAAGAGGAGTGTTTTTTTTATGTATTAAGTAATACACGTAACCCTTCCGTAATAAATTCTTTAAATTATGGTGAAAACCGCATCTAAATACATTGTGTAGTTTAGAAGAACTAAGCGGTCACACAGACAGACACAAAAAATGACTTTGTTTTATACTATGCATTGATATCATAATGCTAGTCTTTGGCTTATTCTCTACCCTTCAATAAGTTGTTACAAACACGTAATATATAAACTGCGGGGTAATTGCGTAACACACTAACAGTAGGAATGGCTTTCATTTTGACAGTCCAACAACATTCATTGCGTTATTTACGTTGTTGAGCAGACAAATTTTTCGAACATATGAAGCAAAGGGTTAGCAATAGGCTTCAAAATGATTCAGATTGTGGTTGATAGTCTGTTACGCAATTAGTTATCAAACAAAAACTCTTCTGAAACTTTGGACTGTTGTTTACTGACTTATGGCGCTGACCATATTTTATCGAGTCCGTTTTATTGTTACGGTGAAAGATTGTGAGCAGGGTCAAGTATGTTGTATTTTATTTTATGATATTACTGTTATTAAACGTAATATTCGCTCACTCGCTCAGCTAAAAATCGATAGGAATTTTGTGTTCTCAGAAAAGTGACGTTTCTTCTGATTTTAAACGAAATATCAACATTACGTTGTCTTAAAATACACCCAGTGATATAATTGCGTCAGAATTTTATTTATATACCCTCCGATAAAAAATTGTAATGCAAAGATTGTCATCGGAGTTTTTAAGCTGAAGTTGAAAACTGTCTCGAGAGGCTTGGCGTCGAGCCAAGCGAACGGCTACGCGATGATATTAACTTGATCGGTAAGCACACAATATTTATCAAGGCTTTAGTTAAATTGACTTAAGCCGTGTTTAAAAAACTATATTTTTCAGATTTTTGCTGAACCACGTTCTCGTTGCTACGACGCGTAGCATGGCGTAGCTGTAGCGAAGAAGAGTTGCTGCTACGCGTCTGCTACGCCGGCTACGCTGTCGTCGAAACTGACCGGATCGCTACTCTTTGATAAATCTTGGACTTTTAAATAGTGATAGCATCTTTGTTTCATAGGTATATTGTGTATTTATTTATGTTGAATAATTATATTAGTGTACTATAAATCATTATATATTTGTAAACGGTGTAACACGCTAATCTGATTTATTTGATTTTTTTATTTTTATTTAATGTGTATAGTTTAGTAAATAAAGATTTTGTTGTGAAATGTTAAAAATTTTATGAAATGTAAAACCCATTGGTTTTGTTCTAATCCAAACATTTATTCCATATGTACTAAAACCTATTTATTTAGCTAACATTCAATCCTTGTATCGATGTATTTATCTTTTATGTGTACAGTAACGAATAAGAAAGAGACAAATTCTCGCACAATCTATCTAAGAAAACTTGGTAAGTAATTACCACAAAACATGCAAGTACTGCGGTAAACATAATCAACTTAATGCCTGTTACACACATAGATAAACCATCTTCATATTAATGAGGCTTGTCAAACGGTTTGTGTACTAACACGGCCCCATCTCGGTACATAGCACGTCCTCGATCGTACCAAAGAGTCTCCAGAAGGTCAATAAACAGATAAGCGAAATATTAAGAGATGCATTGATATATCCCGATTCAAACTTTATGACAGCTCGGAACACAATGCAAGTTGCTGCGCAGTAACAAATTCACGTGTCAGCGGGGGTGAGGGGTGAGGTACTGCGCAGCGAGTAGCGCCCTTATGAGCCGCCATACAGTTTAAATCGGGTTGTACAAGGATGTTTTGGCGCTCAAATTACGTTGTCAGGGGGGCGCTATTGGTAAACATTTGTTCAATTGTTTTGTGAAATTGTATTGCAAAAACAAGATGGCGGCTTTAGTACCGATTTTGGCCACGCGCCAAAAGATTCTCGTACACCTTTATTTGTGCCGCAAAGCAGCGTTGCTGTATTTTGATTCGGAGGTGCTGGTGTATTCAATGTATTGCAGGCATAAGAGACCTTGCAACTTCATCTCTGGCCGCATCTACGATATATCTGGTATTCTAGACGTTCATAAGCGGCGGTGACCGTCAAGCGGGCCCCCTGGCTTGTTTGCTACCCAACAACATTTTAAAGAGACCATGACCTCTGAGCTTGATTCGTTAATTCTTCTCAGGGATCAGTCAGCTAGGAAATACGGGCACCAAAGCATTACGTGTAAAATTCCTGAACATCTTCTTACAGAAAAATCAATCCATGAAAAATATGTAACACAATATCGAACCTGCGCTGCTGCTACTAGCGCCGTATCTTGAAAAACATTTTTTTGTGGTAACGTTTTAATACGGCTGCTTACCCATGTCAATATTGCTCGTTTATCAATAAGCTCATATATAGCTCCTCATCCTAACTAACATTATAAACACGAAAGTAAGTTTGTTTGTTTGTTACCTTTTCACGCCTAAACCACTGAACCGATCATCCTGAAATTTTGCATATACGTCGACAGTTGTACAGAAACCCTACATCCCGCAAAAAAGTACTGTTTCCGAGGAAAATAACAACAATAACGTTCTTATGATAATAGATGGCGCCACGTGTCTTTCGAATCATGATTGAATTATAACCCGAATTGATAGTCCAAGTCTAAATTAACGCGAGCGAAGCCGCGGGTAAAAGCTAGTCAAAAATAAAGAAAGAAAGAAAGAAATATATTTTATTTGGAACACGCACAGGAAATCCAAACAAAAAATAAATTAATTATAAAAAATATAAAATATAAAAAAGGAGCATTTAAAACTAACAATAAAACATACAACATAACAATAAAATTAAAAGTAAAAATAAAAGACTTGTGCGAGGTCAAAAAGGCTCCTGTCTCAGCATAATGCTGCGATATTTAAAAAATAAATAAATACCGGAACGCTGAAAACTAATCCTTCTGTATCATACTCGGTGGTTATCGAAATATCCGAGATGCCGTAACTCATGGTTGATGAAGCAGCGGCGCGTGACAACTGGCGTCTATCACAAAACCCGTACATTGTATAGCTATGGACTGTATCATAAGTGTCGGGGTTATTCGAGGTCATTCTGGGGGTAGATCTTCATTTGTTATGGTTTATCGCATGTCGGATGGTTGGTGAAATTACAATGTCTTCCGCTCTATTACTGTTTGCAAGATTATATTTCATTTTACTCGTATCTGTTTTCATTATAAACAAATTAATGATTTCTGTATCTTAAAGGGATCTACTTTATAAGCGAATGTATAAAGGCTCGTACACACTGGCGCGACGCGACGCCCGACACAAAGGCACCGCGTATCGCGCGACGAGCGGCGCCTTTGTGTAGCGTTGTCGCGTCGCGCCTGTCTGTGAGAGCCTTTACGCTGCTGTTATAACGTTTCCAAAATTCGAATACATGTAAATATACCATTAATTTAGTAGCTTTTAAAGTAAATCCGATTAAAAACAAGTCTACCCTATTCAAAAAGGGATCGATACACAGCTGTTTATTAAGTCTTGTTTTTTAATCAAATTAATGAACTGTGTTAAAAGCATATTATTTAACAAGAAATTACAGTTGAAAGGTTTTTATGAAAGGTTATAGCATCAATATGCAAATAGTACGAGCCCCCGGGTACGAAAGGGCTTGGAGGGCAATGACCCACTTGTTCGGTATTAAAATGAACTTTTTACGTGTTTGTAAGAGGCCTAAAGTGAAATTTGATTGTGTTATGTCGTTGTCCGTGCGCTAAAAACAAAAGTTATATTATCAAAATACATAAACTCACGCCTACTTCGAATGGGGGTAGGCAGAAACTACAGAACGCTACCTGTTACGATCCTTAGATACTCTTTTGTATTATCAAGTGTGCTAAATGGATGTCATAGTAAATTAAGAAGTAACTTGTTATATTCTGTTCATGCGCTACTAGCTTGTGAAGACTAAGACAAAACTCGTAAAGAAGAATATTTTATCTTCCATCTTTTCTATAAAACCACAGTAGGAGAACAAACCCGTTTCAATTTACTCTCACTTTTATAGTCTTCAATGCTGTGCAGCTAAGGAGCTATGGAACTAGATTGCGAGTACTTAAAGAAAAAGAAATTTGTTCGTGTCTGTATTCTGTAAAGTAATTGCACTCAGAATGTAATAGAAAAGACTATTCATTATTTACACCATACAAATTACAGATATAAATGTAGAAATTTTACATGGGGTGACACAATGGGCGGAACAGATATAGGAAGAGATATCATTACGTCGAGCAATATAAAAACCGGCCAAGTGCGAGTCGGACTCGCGCACGAAGGGTTCCGTACCATTATCTATAAAAACAGCAAAAAATCATGTCTGTTGTATGGAAGCCTCCTTAAATATTTATTTTATTTTGTTTTTTAGTATTTGTTGTCATATCGGCAACAGAAATACATCATCCGTGAAAATTTCATCCGTCTAACTACCACGGTTCATGAGATACAGCCTGCTGACAGACGGACAGACAGACGGACGGACAGCGGAGTCTTAGTAATAGAGTCCCGTTTTACACTTTGGGTACGGAACCCTATAAAATAACAGTACAGACCTCGCTGGTAATATCTGGGAATCGGGTCACGTCATAGTGCAATGTGTCAAAACTGACAGCTTGTCTTTATCCAGGGCCTGCCGCTTTGGGGTCTAACCACAAGTGTCAATACCAGGTCAGGGACGAGACCGAGCCTTGCTGAAATTCCGGAGCCAGTACTGACACTGACATGTATGAACGACTTCATATAAAATGAAGACACCGATATTTTTCAGTCAAGTTTCTGAATGTGACACGAATGTGGTTGGACCTTTATACAGGGTGTAAAAAGACCTATCACATAACCGTCATCCACGCATTCGGTACATTAAACTACAAGTAAGTAACATTGTACAAAAATAATTGCGGGGAATCGACTTTCGTGTTTGATGTAAAAAATCGCTGTTTACGGTAGCGTTCAAAGTAACGCACGCAAAACATTGGCCTTACGGGTACATGGAACGGTTCAACGATCGTGGGGGGTATTTCAAGTTGACTGTACGTCTGAATTTCGAAGTTTAAAATATCGATACATTTAATTGAGAATGTTCATACGAGCGATGTACGGAACTTCGAAAGAATGTCTATTCAAACTTTGAAGTTCAGTATGACATTCTATCGAAGTTCCGTACATCGCGATTATGAACATTCTCAATTAAATACATCGATATTTTAAACTTCGAAGTTCAGTAATACAGTCTTTCAAGTTAAGTTAAAACATTTAAAACTGCACCATAATCGCGTAACACACTATCTATCACAATCTGAATCATTTTGAAGCCTATTACTAATCCATTGCTTCATATGTTCGAAAAATTTGTCTGCTCAACAACGTAGATAACACAATGAATGTTGTTGAACTGTCAAAATGAAAGCTATTCCTATTGTTAAGTGTGTTACGTAATTACTCCGCTGGTTTACGTAAAAAACGTCAAATAAAGTTAGAACTTTGACCTTCAGTATCTCCAGTCGCAAGCGTCACTGCCACGGATATCTATGGTCACTGGTATATGTAGAGTCCTCGGTTAGATTACCACGTCGGGCAGTGTTAAATCGTTTTGTCATCAGAAATTTCTTAGTAGCAGCCCGGAGTCACCATCTGTGCCTGGCTAATAGCAATAGGCTTGCGCCTTATTACATGGACCATGACCAGTGATCGGAATAGGTAGAGCTAATATACCTAAAGTTCAAAGAACATAGACAAAAAAAGTGGAGACTTCCTTACGACAATTTTTTTTTTCGGAATGTTTGTTACGAGTTTCAGGACCACACTTAAGTACATTTCATATTAATGTTATTAATACAGTAAACTAATTGCATTCATTTTCCTTTTTAACCGACTTCAAAAACAAGGAGAACACTTACTTACATCGTTCAAACGAAGATAAGGAGATTACCTTTATTTTTTTTAAACAACAAAAGTCGTGCTTACTCTTTTTTTTAAAACAGAAACGGGGAACGAATTCGATAATTGTTTGAACTTAAGTAATGTTCTGGAACCCGGGACATTCGTCCCGAAAAAATATTTTGTCGTAATACGTCTCCACTTTATCTCTGTTCTTTTTCGAACTTTAGGTATTTTAGCTCACCTTTTTCCGATAACTGATCATGACATAACTGGTGAAATGTGGCTGAACTATACCACCTCTTCCTACCCCTGCAATGAAAGCAGACGTGATGTTATACAGTTCACAAACAAGCCAGATACTTCAGCAACTGCAAGCAACAATATTGAACAGCCCTAACTTGACAGCTGAACTTAACTAGCGGCCCCAAGAGATCAGACAGCGCAGTTGAATATACATCGAAGTGAGATAGTCGCTGGACGATGACGCTAACTTCACAAACTAGGTGTTCAGCTGGCCGGCTTGTATAAACTATTTACTATAGTTGCTGGATAAGTTTCTGTAATAAATATTTCATACAGAGTTCCGAATTTCTTTTGCGGCATTATGTTCTAGAATATTTTTTTCCGATCAAGTTTTGTTTACCTAAGGGGGAGGCTTGTGTCAAACATTGGACGTCTTTCGGATGAAATTATGAATTAGTTTAAATTACCATTTTTTTTTATGAATATTTTTTCATTAAAACTACGGTTTTCTAGAAGAGCGGTGGTCGTCATATTATAGCGGCCGTCATGGAATTCTGTCATTTTCAGCAGTATGTGACCTTAAGGTGTCCAGAAAACGCTCTGTATTTGGAAAGCCGTTATTGTGTGACCTCTGGCCTTTTTTTAGGAAACCAAGCTTTAGTTAGTTCCTTGAAACTGGTCGTCTTTTCTTATAATGAATAGTTAACATTAGATTCAATGTTCTCACAAAAAGCATTGATTGCAAAAGGTTATGTAGTAAACTCACGCCTTTTTCCTATGGGGGTAGGCAGAAACTGCAGAACGCCACCTGCTATGATCCTTACATTCTCCTTTTGCGTCGTTTATGTTCATACATCTTTGTCATACACGCACGCCGAGAAAAAGGTGTGAGTCTATGTATGTATTATGTAGTAATTATATCTAAACTTGTTAATATTAAAATTATTTAAATATTTGAGCAGACAAGCTTCAACAGGCTATTCAAACGAGCTGCCTTCCATTTTGCTCGTTACCTGGAGTTCCTTTTGTCATTTGCGAATTTCACAATGTAAAAGCCTTTCATAGTAGTCTTTATTAAAGTTTATAACTCATTTTATAACCAGTGCCCGCTGGAAGCAGAAATTCTGGCAAGTCTTGCAAAAGATAGGTAAAAGAATGCAGTGCGCATTGCGGCAGCCATTTATATGTTACGAATGAGATTTACACAGGCGAGTAAATTAGACTTGGAGGCAGACATCAATAATAATTGTTGTAGCGGCCACATACAGCAACATAGGAGGAAAAAGAATTTGTTTATAAATAGCAACAACTACAACTTCACAACAACATCATGGGTGGTATTAGTTATTTGTTATACTAGTGCGGTAGGTTGGTTTTTACAAACGAGTAGACGAATGTAAGCCCGAGACGAAGTTGAGGGCTTACCATAGCCACGAGTTTGTAAATACCAATTTCCGCATGTGTGTCATACAACGTTTTTCAACACATTTGCGAGAAAACAGTACAATATTAATATCGGATTCCTCGCTTGAACTCATTTTATTATTTTGTTTATAAATATCAGTTGGAAAGTCGCAACAATCTTTGAAGTTTCTAATAAAAAAATGGCGCGAATTTGCAAATGGCGCCACGTGCGCGTGGTGAAAATTAGAACTACATATTTCGTCTCATTTCTTCTTGAGTATTAAAGTATTGAGCAAAAGCGCTTCCAAGGCGGTTCGATTATTTAGCTTATCTATTCTCGTAGTGTGATACTCCTTGGTGGAATTCTTATATATATTTTATGGTAATAAAAAAAACCGTAAAGGATACGCACTGCGCTATACAACGGAGTATGCGGTAAATCAGGTACTTAGGTGAGAGTACATTTTATCACACATTCCGTTGTATGGTGCGTAATTTTTAACTTTCGAACAATGTATACAGACTTCGTAAATGCCTTTTTTGAGCAAATGTGTTGAAAAAATATTATTTTAACACTTCTGAAAATAATTCCTTGTAAATTGAAACATCACTTAGGTTAAAATTATCTAACTGTCACAAAGACAAATAGACCTTGTCATTTTATGTCATGCAAGTGACATTTAATCTTGGGTAGTAAAGCAATTACAAGTTACACTACACACATTCGGGTCGAGAAATTTTTCATTTTACAAAATCCGTCCGGACTTTATTATTTGACTGTCCTCAGGCTTTATACCTGTTATTATTGCTCTTAAAATGTTTCGTATTGTTTAATCTTCATAATCGTAACATTTTTAATGGTTATCATCTGAGTGCGGCATGGTTTCTTATTAGCTATTACGCAACTCAACGCCTGTTTTGCCGAGAATTGTGAAAGGTAATTTTAGTATCTATTGTTCCCAGCTTACTTCTCCTGAAAACATAAAATGAGACGAGATAAAATAATAAATGAATAAAAAAAATAAAAAAATAAAATTGTCAGTAAACCTAAAGCGGAAATGTGAAGGTACTATACAACCTCTGCTGACATCTTCGGGGATTACGGGCGTGATTTGTGTTATGCAAATGAGTTGACTGTTGAATCATAATTTCATTAATTTAATTAATTAATAATAACATTAATAATTTCATTAATTGCGAGTTAAAAAGAGCGGTGCCTCCTGGCATAGGCATTTCAACTGTATCATGTACAACGTGTAATAATGAAAATAAACATTTTTGATTTTGATTTGATAATACCATGAATTACCTGTAATACTCTGGCTGCGGTTACCTGCACTAATTACGTAACATTCAACATATTTTTTTGCGTGGCTCAAACTTGAGCGAACGAGGATTTTTGAACCATTCGCTATATACTTTTGAGCCACGAAATTACACTGCCAACCATCCACTGTAATTTCAGCCACGGCCTTCGGACAAAAAGTTAAGGAAAATGTTATCATTATGGAAAAAAACTTACCAGTGTTTCAGCGATATGATTATAATTTGAAGTTGACTTGAAGTTTGTTACGCAAACCGTCTAAAGTTTGTAACTTTTTCAAGTTTTACTAACATTGTGTTTAAAAATCACAGACTATTCTGAAAATTCTTTCGACTTTTCTGGATTAATTTTTTTGGTGAGTACAATTTTAAGATTTCTGTTTTATAATATAAAACATAGTGTAATAGTCAAATTAAAAGTGTTATTGAAATCCATTCTGGCGTAATGAGGTGAACAGACAGAATATGGTACACTACTTATAGGTACCCCTGTATAATAGGAACCTCGTGTATAATCTACCTATATATATATGTTATAATAAATAAGATATCCGCAGCTCAACTGGGCGTACCAAACAAATCAGCCGTTTTTAGGGGTTATTGTTTGTGTCGGTTTTTTTAATCTTAATTTTAATATTATATATACATGTGGGAATATGTTAGTTAATCTTACCGGAGTTGTGTGGTTTTGTTCAGAGTATTAAGATAATACAATATTTATTGGAAACAACATTAAATAATAATATGCTCGAGAGTAGCTGGCATGCGTCGGTCTGCGTTGGTATCTGTGTAATATATTAAAAGCAAATTAAACAAGTTTTCTTTAAAAAATACTAAATTTAATGATTGAACTAAAACTACAGTACAACTGTTATTGATTTCTGTCATAACACGTAACCATAAAATAATATTTACGATACGACTGTGATGCACCCTTCCGCGAAGCTGTCCCGAGCAAAAGTAATCTGACGTTTTTTCGAACACTGAACGATGACCGATTGTTGGATCTGTCAGTTGATTTTGACAGTTCGACTAGCTTCACTCAGTTGATGTTTCCTGATACGGCCTCTCCTGACATCCTGTCGTCCTCGGCAGGTCTAGATGGTCCAGCTTCATCATCATTGTAAGCTGACATGGCTTCATCATCTGTTAAAGGCATGATCTCATCCGATTGGTCTGCACCTGAAATTTACATCTACTATAAATACACAGCTAGGACTAGCACCATGTACCTATTAGAAGGGAAGGAAGGCAAGGAAAGTTAAAGAAACCCCCAGGAAAAGAGTGAAAGTTTAAGATTACGAACAATCAGCCACTATTAGGTTCACATAAGACTAGACATACTATTCACAAGGTCTAGTGCTAATACTTACAAGACTAGACATATCACTGAAGGTCTAGTATACACAAGGCTAGACATAACATACAAGGTCTAGTATACACACAAGGCTAGACAACACACAAGGTCTAGTATATACACAAGGCTAGACATAACACACAAGGTCTAGTATTCACACAAGGCTAGACATAACACGCAAGGTCTAGTATTCACACAAGGCTAGACATAACACACAAGGTCTAGTATTCACACAAGGCTAGACATAACACACAAGGTCTAGTATTCACACAAGGCTAGACATAACACACAAGGTCTAGTATTCACACAAGGCTAGACATAACATACAAGGTCTAGTATACATACAAGGCTGAAGGCAACAATACCTCACAGACATTCAAGGGCTACTCACACGCAAAGAAGGCAGCACACTCATCTGGAGTCCATTCACCCTTCCAAGGTACCATGAACTGCGCCGCGGCGTAGGTCACCTTGCCATAGGCTCCAGCAATAAGCTTCAATTCGTATCGGCCATTCTCCAATACTCTTGTCACCTTATAAGGACCGCGCATTCTGGAATCCAATTTCCCTTAGGACTGCGCGTACTTAATTACAAAAGCAAGATCATCTTTTTGAAAAACATGAGGCGGTTGGCGCCTTTTGTTGACATACTTGTCTTGGCGACTCTGATTATCCTTAAGACGTTCAGCTGCCCTCTACCGGTCGAGTTCTCGCAAGGATCGACGATCACTATCAGAACACTCTACAGCGACATCACGGACCAGGGTTTGTATTACGGGAGTAGTACCTTCAATACCGATCAACAAATTTAACGGAGATGCTTGAGTGGTCTTTTGTTTTGTGACATTCAGTACAATCTGCAAACGCCATAACTGTTCGGACCACTTACTTTTCTTATTATTAGTCTCGACGCGTAACATGTTAAGAAGAGTGCGTACATATTTCTCCACCTGGCCATTCGCGTGATGCATCTCGGGAGTTATGTAATGTATAGTGCATCCTAAATCATTAATCCATTTAACGAAATTTGTGGCTTCGAACACACGACCTCGGTCGGTAACTATAAGGTGTGGAGTGCCAAATAAAGAAACAGCGTTTTTAAACGCTTTCTTTAATTCGTCATGGTCCTGTCTATAAAGTGGATAAGTTAAACAGTACTTAGAAAAAGCGTCAACCAATACTAAAATATGTTTATAGCCATTGGATTCCGGTAAAGGACCCAGGACATCGGCATGAAGGGTATGAAAAGCAACATCTGGCTTAGTCCATGACGTAATGGGCTGTAACGGTGCTTGAGGATTCCGTTTGTTTGCTATGCAAGTTAAACAATGTCCTATGTACTTTTTTACGAAAGCATGAAGACCAGGAAACCAAAAGTGATTTAAGATCAATCCAATAGTTTTGTCTACCCCTATATGACAGTGCTCATCATGAAAGATTCTAAGTAAACTTAATCTGTGACCTTTCGGTATAAAACAAAGTAACCGTGATTGCTCACCTACAGGTGAATAACGATAGTAAAGAATCTCATTGTTTTTAACGTAACGACTAGCATCTAACTGTCCTTCTTCTAATTGTCTTAATAATGTTTGCGTTTCGTCATCACCTGATTGTGCAACTTGAGCCCAATTTCGCGGCCTATCTATGTTATTTATAACGCGGATGGGGTTGCGACTAAGATAATCTGCATGCGGCAGTAAAACACCTTTTCTATAGACAATTGTAAACGTGAAATCTTGTAGGTACACCCACCACCTAGCCACACGAGGTAGTAGGTCCTTTTTATTTTGTGTAGCCTTTAACGCATTACAATCTGTAATTACCTTAAACTCTATGCCTATAATACACGGGCGCATCACTGTACAAACGAATGTGCATGCTACCGGTTGTCACGGTTGAGGTAGCAGTTCCAGTTATCATAAGCTTAGAAAATTCATTTAATATTTCGATAAGTTTTTCCTTATTGTCGATATCTAGCGACGTCTGGATAGGATGCTCATTCGATTCGATAGCCGAGACTTTTGCAGGGACAGCACTAAAAGTTAGACGCTGGTAATCCTTTGTGCGTACGTACATTAGTCCCTCGCGATTAAGGACGTCTGTACCTATTATGATAGGTGCGTTCATACTTTCACTGGGCACAATCAATAGATCGACTTCAAGTGTAATTTCTTTAAGCTCAATAGTAAGTGTCACATACGAAAACACCCGAATGATAGTAGTTCCAACACCTTTTAACTCTCGATAAGTGGTTTTTGTAGCGCACGACAAATGGTTCACCACAGAGGACGAAATAAGAGAAACATCTAAAGCTCCGCTATCGATCAGAATGTCAAAGGGTATCCCTTGTATTACTCCAACTATAACATCTTTGTAATTATTAATGTCGGGTAGGGAACAAAAATTTACGTTGCTTTTTCTATTATCAGAACGTTGTTTGGCGAAACAATCGTTAATATGGTGTCCAGTTTTTTTACAATACGCGCAAATAATTTTCGTTCCCGACTTCATATCACTGTTAGTCGTATGTGTACTAGTAGTTGATTGTTTTTGTTTAGCTTGACAGTTAATTTGTTTATGTCCGGATTGTCCACATGAAAAGCATTTTAATGGAGTCTTTTGAACGGGACCTTTGGCAAAATTTGGTTTCACAACCTCCTTACATGCTGCAGTGTCACGATTTAAACGCTTTTCATGCTTACCCTCAACCGGTTTTACAAAAGAAGAAAAATAATCAACTAACTCGCACGGCTTAATGTTCGCATTCGTAGCTGCCGCTTTAATGTTGGGTTCATTGATACCACGTATAATAATAGCACTAATAAGTTCGTTACTCAAACCTTTAACTATTTGTAACCGTAACAAAGACCGACGTACATACTCCGCATACGTAGCAAAAGTATCAGAATTGGTACTCATGACCTCATAAAGAATGTTCGCCGCATCAATCTTTTTCACACACAATGATTTAAAATCTCGTTTAAAATTACTCCAAGACCGGTCTGCCGTAACCCAATCATCCAACCAAGACTTTGCGTCGCCTTTAAGACAGTGACCGATACGCGACAAACATTCAGCATCATTCCAGTTATTTAGAATTTGCGCTCGATCTACCTCATCAAACCACGCATCAACATCGTGTATATTGGGGTCAAAATTTGACACATAAAAATCACGTGTACTACCACCGTATTTTATAGATTGAATAGCCTTCACAATTTTTTCCGATGAATCGCAATTTGTTGACGGTACTTCGACATTAGACGACATGACTACCGACGACCTATCTTCTAACGCATTTAACCGGGCCACGATGGTTTGTAACGACTCACGTAATCCCGAATCACTCCTAGATCGTGGGCTGCGCGTCGAACGGTTGCGATGCCGACTTTTCGAAACTTTGCGGCTCCTAGAACGCGAACGACTACGAGAACGATTTCGTTTTCCCATTATTGCGACACTCAACACGATAATGCACAGCAATCAACAAAATATTACACCAGAAATCAATAATGCAATAAGTATTTTAAAACCAAATGTGGGTAGTTATCCCACTTCTGATAAAAGCAAATTAAACAAGTTTTCTTTAAAAAATACTAAATTTAATGATTGAACTAAAACTACAGTACAACTGTTATTGATTTCTGTCATAACACGTAACCATAAAATAATATTTACGATACGACTGTGATGCACCCTTCCGCGAAGCTGTCCCGAGCAAAAGTAATCTGACGTTTTTTCGAACACTGAACGATGACCGATTGTTGGATCTGTCAGTTGATTTTGACAGTTCGACTAGCTTCACTCAGTTGATGTTTCCTGATAATATTATAATACATTCCATTCCAACTATACAGAGCAGTGTTAGGTAACTTTTGATTTATAAAAATCTTATGTTCAGTCATTCGTTCACTGACAGACAACGCACGGCGTAAACCACTGGGCCTAGAACCTTGAAAGGATCTGTTCCAAAATATATGGAGCTTGGGCTAGGTCCCCAGGTCCTTGGGGGATCCCCCACAGCGCATACTTCCACGTAGTTTCCCCCGGGCAACGCCGTGTCTGACCACCGTAACGGAGTGGCAGACCGGCGGCTAAAGTGCGCTGTGATTCGCAGATAATAACGCGGTCCTCTGCGAATATGACGAGAAAGCCAAGCCGTGACGCCTCTGGGCGCTTTTATTCGAATCACTCCTCCCAGGGTGATTCAAACGGCCCTTCTCAGGGCCAACCCGACGGCCCTTCTCAGGGCCAAACCAATGGCCCTTCTCAGGGCCAATCCAGCGGCCCTTCTCAGGGCCACGCCGGCGGCGCTTCGGCGTCGGAAGCTGACCGCGCACCATCTGCGGCCAGCTTTTTCAGCAGGCCGGACGATTTGTCGGACGCCGACGAGTCCAATATGGACACGTCGGCGGCCGAAAACGACCGCCCCAAGCGGAAGAGGGCCGGCATGAGGCTCGGGTCCGAGGGCTCCTCGGAGTCGGTCGGATCTAGGGCGAAGAAGAAGTCGAAGTCTAAAAAGACTTCAACTTCTCCTTCGGCTTATGCTCACGATGTGGGCTTGGTGGACGCCGAGCGCCAGCTAAACCTGGCGAAAAGGGCGCAACTCCAGGAAGACCTGGAGGAGAGGGTCGCAGCCAAGGAGCGGCAGGCGCAAGCCGCCAGGTCGAGGGCTGGCTATGGTGCACCCAATGTGCTATATGCTGACCACTCCCTGGCGGAATTGGAGCGCATGGCAAAGGAGGACAAGGAGGAAGTTCTGGAGGTCGCCTCAAAGTCCTCCAATTTGAAGGGGACCTTCCAGAAGGCCCTCAAATGCCGGGCCGCCAGCATGCACGGCATCGTGATGGAGCTGGTGAAGCGGACGGCCACGGACGAGACGCGACAGCTGCAGGCGAAGGTCGATCGTTTGCAGGCGGAGGTCAGCCAGCTGCACCAGAAGCTGGCTGAGGTCACGGCCCGACCTGCCCAATCTGCCCCAGGTGCGGCGGTGGAGGGCTCCTCTTCCCCTGCCAGCCTTGAGGCAATTATCCGTGGGGTTGTCATGGAGGAGAGGGCCTTCATCAGAGGCTGCTTCGCGGGCATCGAGGACCGACTCTTGCCGGAAAGGCGGCTCCGCCCGCCGCTAGCGGCGGATATGAGACCACCGCCGACGGAGCCGGAACCTGCGCCTCTGGGAGGCCTGGCATCGGGCGAGCAGCCCCGGGCCCCAAAGCCCTCCAAGGGCAAGGGCAAGGGCAAGGGGACCACGGTGCCCGCTCAAACGCCCACCACGAGCGCGGAGGGAGCGTCTGGGTCGTCTGCAACTCCAGCAGCCCCCCAGAACTTGCAGGGAGAGGACGTCCTTCTTCCCTCCACCACCCCGTCCAACCAGCCGTGGACGAAAGTGGTAAAGGGGGGAAAAGGGAAAAAGTCGAACCCCAAGCCCGCTGCGACTGCTCCTGCAGCGAAAAAGGATCCAGCCGGCGGGAGGAAGCTGGTTCCTCCCAAAACCGCGGCCGTCGTGGTGACCATCACCCCGGAGGCCGTGGAGCGGGGCGAGACGTATGAGTCCGTCCTAAGACGGGCTCGTACCAACGCGGATCCCTCCCGGCTGGGGATCGGCAACATCACGTGTCGCCGAACCCTAGCCGGGGCTCGAATTTTCGAGTTCTCGGGGGAGCAGCGCGGCGCAAACGCGGATCTCTTCGCGAAAATGGTGCAAGAGGTCATCGCGGATGCGGCAACGGTCGTCAGGCCTGTAAAGACCGCAGCCTTGGAGGTGGCCGATCTAGATGATTCGGTCACTAAAGAGGACGTGGTGGCGGCCGTTGCGGCGGCTGGAGGCTGCGACGCTGGCGCGGTGAAAGGTGGAGCCATCAGGCTCGGCCGCCGCGGCATGGGCACCATCCGCGTCGAGTGCCCGGTCGCCGCGGCTGGGGCCGTCCTTACTGCGACCAAGGGACGGCTGCTTGTGGGGCTCAGTTCAGCTGTGGTCCGGCCGCTTGAAGAGCAACCTACGCGCTGCTTCAAGTGCTTCGCGTTCGGCCACACCCGAGTCACGTGTCCCTCCAAGTTCGACTGGGGAGACTCATGCTTCCGATGCGGGCAGGAGGGACACAAGGGTGCCGCTTGCCGCGCTACCACGCTGCGCTGCGCGGCGTGTGCCGCCAGTGGCCGCCCCGCGGACCACAGGATGACGGGCAGGAACTGTAAGCCTCCCGCGAGGAAGGGCATAGTGCCGGCGCAGGTTCGCCCTGCTGCTGCCACCACCGCCGTGGTTGTCGCCGCTGCAGCTCCAGCGGCGGTAGCCGAGGAGGGATGTGCGATGTTGGAATAATGGTTTCCAACTACCGCATCCTCCAGGCGAACACCAACCACTGTAGGGCGGCCCAGGACCTGGTGGTGCAGGTTATGGCCGAGTGGTTGGTGAACGCAGCGGTGGTCGCCGAGCCCTACTCAGTCCCCGGCAGCTGGCTGGGTGACGAGGACGGCTTGGTGGCACTAGCGGCGCGGTCTTCCACAGACTCCCCTCCCCTCTCGCTATTAGAGAGGGGACCGGGATACGTGGCCGCCGCGTGGGGAGAAGTAGCCCTTGTAGGCGTCTATTTCTCCCCAAACCGCCCTCTTCAGGATTTCGAGAATTATCTCGCAATCCTGGCCGCCGTGGTCGGCAGGGCGGTGCCGCGTCAGGTCTCCGTACTGGGAGACCTGAATGCCAAGTCGGTGAACTGGGGCAACCCGGCCACCGACGCTCGCGGGAGGGCAGTGGAAATGTGGGCAGCCTCCTCTGGACTCTCCCTCTTGAACAGAGGAAGCGTCCAGACATGCGTGCGGCGGCAGGGTGGCTCAATAGTGGACGTCACTTTCGCCACCCCTGCGTTGGCCGCGCGCGTGTTGAACTGGCGGGTGGACCTGGTGGAGACTATGTCGGACCACCGCTACGTACGATTCGACATCTCCACCGGTGGCCCCGGAGAGTCGCGGCCCCTCTCGGTGCGATCACCGTTCCCGCGGTGGGCTCTCACCCGCCTGGACAGGGAGGCAGCGGTGGAGGCGGCGTTCATCCAGGACTGGTTTTCAGCGCCTTCCGCCGGCCTGGATGTGGACACCGTGGCGGGGCACCTGAGGGAGTCTCTGACCGAGGTATGCAACTCTAGCATGCCTCGGTCTAGCCGACCACCACCCAAACGCGCCGTGTACTGGTGGTCGGTGGAGCTGGCGGGGCTTCGAACAGCGTGTGTGGAGGCAAGGAGGGCCTACACGCGAAGCCGAAGGCGGCATCGACGAGACCACGCCAACGAGGACCACCTCTATGAGCTGTACATTGAGGCAAAAATGGTTCTCGATAGGTCCATCGCCGCCGCCAGAGACTCGGCAAGAGCGGAGATGCTGGAGATTCTCGACAATGACCCCTACGGGAGACCATACAAGACGGCCCGCAAAAAATTGCGCCCCTTTGGTCCCCCGGTGGCCGAGACCCTGGAGCCCTCATTTCTGGATGGGGTGGTTCAGTCCCTGTTCCCGTGCAGGGACAGTAACTTCGCCCCGCCAGTGATGGGGGCCACGTTGAGGATAGCTCCGCCAGCTGAAGAAGAAGAGGAGGCCCCTCCGGTCACGGAGTCGGAACTCGGCGCGGCGATTCTGCATATCCGCGCCAAGAAGACGGCTCCGGGCCCCGACGGTGTTCCGGCAAGAGTGGTGGCCATCGCTGCCACTCAAATGGAGGAGAGGTTTCGGGACCTCTTCAGCGCATGTCTTGCGTGTGGGAGGTTCCCGAAACCGTGGAAGGAGGGGCAGTTGTGCCTCCTTCGCAAGGAGGGCCGCCCAGCAGACTCCCCCTCGGCATACCGGCCCATCGTGCTGCTCGATGAGGTCGGAAAAATGTTCGAGGGGATAATCGCTGCCCGCCTGAAAAGTCATCTGCGGCGTATCGGGCCGGACTTGTCGGACGCTCAGTTCGGTTTTCGGGCTGAGCGTTCCACGGTGGACGCGCTGGCCCGCCTTAAGGGCCAGGTGAAGGGGGCGATGGAGGCGCGGGACGGATTGTTGGCTGTGTCGTTCGACATAGCCAATGCCTTCAACTCCGTTCCCCACTCCACCATCCTAGAGGCGCTCCGATTCCACGGAGTGCCTCGATACATGCGTCGTCTGCTGGCCAGCTACCTAGAGCATCGGACGATCGTCCTGGCGAATAGGACTGGCCAAGTCCGGCGGTACGCCGTCGAGGCTGGCGTTCCGCAGGGGTCAGTCATAGGACCTCTCCTCTGGAACATCGCCTATGATTGGCTCTTGCGGGGAACTCTCCTCCGGGGCACGAGTGTCGTCTGCTATGCGGATGACACTCTCCTCACCGCCCGGGGGGGGAGTTTCAGGGAGGCGGCCAACCTGGCTTCGGCGGGAGGATCCTTGGTCGCGGGGAGGATCCGCCGCCTAGGCTTAACGGTGGCGCTGCACAAGACCGAGGCCGTGTTCTTCCATGGACCTCGGCAGCGCCCCCCACCTGACGCCCACATCTACGTGGAGGGCGTCAGAATTGAGGTGAAGGCCCAGATGAAATATCTGGGCCTGGTACTCGACAGCAGGTGGCGCTTCGGTCCGCATCTTAGCGGGCTGTCGTCACGCCTGCTGAAGGCCGCAGGCGCGCTCTCGTGGCTGCTTTCCAACCTGGGGAGGCCCAGCGCGCGATGCCGGCAACTTTACGCCGGCATCTTGAGGAGTATGGCCCTTTACGGGGCTCCTATCTGGGAGGACTCCCTCCGAAGGAGGGAGAACGCCGCCGCATTGCGGGCACCCCAAAGGGCCATAGCCCAGCGGGTGGCGCGGGCCTACCGCACGGTGGGCTTCGCGGCAGCATGTGCTCTGGCCGGCACCCCTCCTTGGGAACTCGAGGCGTGGGTGCTTACCAGAGTATATGAATGGACGGCGGGGCGGAGGGCGAGAGGAGAACGCCCAGCCCCGGAAGAGCGGGAGGCCGTCCGGCGGGAGGCGAGGGACGCCATCGTCGTCCATTGGACGGGGGAACTCGCCACCGCAGCCTTCGGCCGCCGAACCCTCGACGCGATTGGGCCTGTCCTGCGAGACTGGCTCGAGCGGTCGCATGGGTTCCTCTCGTTCCGTCTGGTGCAGGTGCTGTCCGGACACGGTTGCTTCGGATCGTACCTGCACCGGATCGGACGGGAGGAGACGCCGTTGTGCCACGACTGTGGCGCGGCGGAGGACACGGCGCAGCACACCCTCGAGGTGTGCCCCTCGTGGTCCGAGATGCGCCGCAGTCTCATCGCGGTGATCGGACCGGACCTCTCACTCCCTGGCTTGGTTAACGCCATGCTGGGGGACGAGGGGTCCTGGGCGGCAGTCGCCTCCTTCTGCGAACACGTCATGTCCCAGAAGGAGGCGGCGGAGCGCGCGCGGGAGGAGGATCCTCACGCGGCGCTGCTCCGAAGGCGGAGGAGGGGTCGAAGAAGGCGTCAGTATGATAGTCATCTCCGACTCCTCCCGGGTGGAGACCAGCAGGCAACGGGTGCGGGGGCACCCTTGCCTGTATTGCACAGGCCTCCACCAGTGTCGGACGGGAGTGGCCAGGTGTTCCCGGCCATTCCCGTAGCCCCCCAGCCTGGGGGGCGTGCGGGGCCCGCCAGCTAGGCGGGCAAGCGCCGGGAGGGTTGTGGATGTAAAGGCTGAGCCGGTTTCCCATGGCCCTCCCACCACGGCGATGTGGGAACACCGCTGAGTTTTAGTGGGTATACTGTCATTCGGACAGGAGTCCCACATACCCCGTCTCGTCCCCCGACAAGCGGAAGTGCATAAAGCATTGCTCAGCGAAAAAAAAAAAAATAATAAAGGTCCCCAGGTCCTTGTACTGTACACTATTCTGAAAAATAGGGAAACAACTTTAAAACAGTTCTCAACTATCCAATTACTTTAAAATGGCTTTGTTTGCTGGTAAACCATAAGAAATTACACTTGAAATTGCAACACACAACAAAAACCCCTCATGGCGGTAAGCTGTCATTTTGATTGATTAATGACGTTTGACGTATTTATTGACACTGTTGTGACAGCTGACAGTTCTCTTTCTGTGATCAATGGTTGATGTTTGATGGTTTACTGTCATTGTTTTTAAGCACAGACTAACCAAATCGGTGAGACGCCATGTTGAAACTCGATAAAAATAATTGATAATTATCAATTAACTACCACAACAGTATACATTTAAATGAATTGTCTATATTTTTCCCGAATTCTACGGAATTTTCTGTTTATTTTCAGGCAGTGTAGACCTGGCCCATTTTGAAACTTTCCTTTTGTACTAGGGTTTCTATTGTAAAGACGACAAGAACTTAGTAAGGATTTTTGGAAATTCATCGCCTAAAGTAATGAAAGTTTGTATGCAAGTTCGTCTTTTATGCCGATGGTAAAACCCATCGGGCACTTGGCTTTTTTTTTTATTACTAGTACTCCGTTCCTACTTCGCATGGTTTTTACAACATGACAAAACATCAAGATTTGAATATTATATGTCAGTTTAACCTTCCGGTAATTTACCTTCTGGAATAAATCCTCCTAAATGTTTGCATATTTGTAGTAGTTGCATGGTTTAGAAGAACAAAGACGTTACGCAGACAGACGAAAAGCGACTTTAATTTATAATACCTATGTATAGGATATAGATAAACTTGGATAACTTTCGCGACCTCATCGCGTAATGATGATGAGCACATGACTAAGATCTCAGGTCTAAGATTCTAAAAGACCGCTTTTAGTGATAAGGCCGCCCATTGTGTCACCCTATGCAAAATGTCTACATTTATATCTGTAATGTATGTAATACTCGTAGTAGTAATAATTCATGTTGTGATATTGATATCTAGTAGGTATGCAATATAATGTTAACTTTTAATTATTTAACCCAAATAAGTTAAATGTAATAAATACTTGCTGCACCCCAATAGGGTCATGTACTCTTAAGTTTTAGCCTAGCCTGTAACTGAGTGTACATTATGCAAAAATAAATAAATAAATAATTGTCATGGTGTACATAATAAAGAGAATTCTATACTATTCTATTCTAGTTGGGCCCTACAATACACACCTGACTTTAAGACTGGTTTGATTCATCCTACTAATATAATAAATTTTATGTGAATGTTTGTATATTTGGGATTGGTCCATATTGACTCAGGATCGAGTTGAGTGGAAAAAGAAAAGGGAGGCCTTTGTCTTGTAGTAGGACAATACAGGCTGATTATTGTTATTATTATTTTAGTGACCTCGGGACCCCGGGGTCCCGGACCTTCGGAAGGCGCACTAAGGGTCGAAGCCAACTTCAATGAAGTAAGGTACCAACCGACTTATTATTATTATTTTTGTATGTTTTGATGCTTGGATGTTTTTTAGTCAATCACGCAACAACGGCGGAACGGATTTGAATGAAATTTGGCTAACAGATAGTTTATAACCTGTATTAACACACAGGGTATTTTTTATCCCGACATTCGTTCCCGTGGAATAAATTTACGACATCAACGCGGGCGAAGCTGCGAGCAAAAGCTTGTTGCTCATATAACACATTTAAATCAATTTCTCTGTTTGCGTTATAAACGTAATTGTTATGATATTAATATTACTTGGCGTCGCGTAGTTGTGCGCTGTGGCGGCCTATAAGGATTAGGACAGTGAATGTAAGTACACATTTGGGCTACTAAGGAACATTATTAAAAAAAACTACTGGCGCAATGAGGGTGTTCTCTATAGCATGGTCTAAAAAAAGGTCTGGCATTCCGGGAGTGACACAAGCTTACGTCACTATCCAGTTGCCACTTTATTGCAACAAAACACGAATTATGGAAACATTTTAAGTCACTAAAAATATATTAAAGCATTTAAAATTCAATTGAAACATATACCAACGTAATTACGGTTTTTATTAACGATTGGGGAGTTATTATTACACACTACTGGTAACACAGCGGTGATGACGTAGGCTTGTGTCACCCACGTGACCACTGTGTCTCGGAATGCTATACCTGCCAAGTATCTTATTATACCATGCTCTATAGTAAACTCACAGCAGTGCAGTGGCTGTGGTGAGGTGGGCAGTGGTGTAGGTACCTATGTACCTACACCACTGCCTAACCTTTCGGGGAATACAGACATTATGTTATTTTAATTATTATAAAAAAAATACGAAACAAATCACGCTTGTGTTTCCCAAGTGGATAGAATTGTAATACAGTACGCACCTTTGTTGTGTTTAAGTCTCACGTAATATGCTCTGTTGCGCAAATCCTGACTTCGGGCTGCTACTGAGAAACTTCTAATGGAAAAACGTTTTTGTCTTCAAAAAATAAAAAACTAATAAGTGAAAAATTATTTCAGAAGTCGGTGTCTTTGGTTTTGTATTTTCGTTTATTGCCACCTACTTCCGAAATTAAAGTATTTTCAAATTTTTGTGTTTTTTTTGGAAGTCGGTTGTTTTTTTTTGTAAAAAAAGTTTATATTTTTCACTTTTTAGTTGTGGTATCTACGTCACAAAAATTCGTATACCACTACTTGATATGTAAATAACAGTGACAGGAAGTTTTTTAATAACTTCCTGTCACTGTTATTTACATATCAAGATATATATATCATAATCATCCATATATGCTTAGTGGAAAAAATACGCATTATTAAAGATACCTCAAAAAGTACTGATCAGATACTGATCAAACTTATATGGAACCACATGCGAAGTACCAGCTTTCAGATAAAAAAAAAACATTAAAATCGGTTTACCTAGAAAAAGTTCAGAGGTAACACACATAAAAAAATCAAAAATACAGTCGAATTGAGAACCTCCTCCTTTTTTGAAGTCGGCTAAAAACCCAATCATATTTCATTCAAATCGGGGGTCGAACCTAGGAACCTAACAGACACGCTTGCGAGGCATTAACGAGGCATAACAACGAACATTTTAAGCACAAGTATTAAAAAAAGGTATGAATAGAACAGAACACAATGTGTGTGCTAAAATAATAAAATCGATGAAAACCGATAGAATGCGCGGCAGACTACGCGCAGTATAGGGCTCCGTAGTTAAATATCTGTACCAGATGTCTAGACTCAGGATAAAAATACATTGCTATTTTTGCCTGGATTGGAGTGGTTTGACTCCTCGGAAGGAGGGTAATGTTTGTGTCCACTTACCCAGTTTCGTAGCTAGTAAATACTTTTTAGATATTAAAACAATGGTTTAGCCTGTAATGCACCGCTTACACGTAATTTTAACAAGAATGGCTATTATAAAAGTCTATTTGTCCATCTGGCCTTTTCACGCCTTAACGGCTGAACCGATTTGGATGGGCACACGGATATACCATGACCTGGGTATGCTTTGTATCCCGGTAGTAAGTTCCCGTGGGATAATTTCCGCCATCCACGTGAACGAAGCTGCGGACAAAAGCTGTTTTCGAATTTACGCTAACAATCGTTTAATAAAATGATATTATGTTTATAACGGGCTTATATTGAAAGCAGGCAACCAGTGAATTACCTAATGCAGGTATATTAATTAATTGGGAACATTTGATACGTCATTACTCACCAATTAGAGCCAATTTGCCTTACCTGTTGTATAATTATTGGAATCCAAGTTCGGCGTAATTGTGTTTAGTTTAAACGCAATCAAATCACCTGGCATTGTGTAGAACTGACTCGAATACTGAAATACAGTCACATTGGTACTAGACTTTTGGAAAAATTTAAGTTCTGTCGTTCGTACAACTTATAATATACTAGCAACCATTCTGTAATGTCGCCGTACATAAAAGAATTCTCAGCTTACAAAGTAAATCAAATAAAACGGGTGTAAATCGGAACCGCTATCTCTTTTACTCGGGAGTGAAGTTCGTCTTTCGCTGACGCCATGGAAGTGTTAAATCGGTGCTAGCAATTTGCCATCTGAACTTAATTAAAAACCGTAGACCGGAGTTACGGTGCGGCTACGCGCTACGACGGCTACGCTTCGTAGACTTCGTAGACGTGAACCTATATATTATATAAAAGAAAAATGCAGGGTGTAAGGGACATCCACGCGCAAGCATTCCGATTCTAGACCCTCCAGTCATAAGTTTTTTTTTTTGAAATCTTCTTTTCCATAGATTTTGTCCGTGTGGGAATTGCACTTTTATTTGAAATATGTTGCTGAATTCATGGTAATAGTTTGCGGGTTTGCGTGTCGATGTACCTGACATCGAGTAAATTTTAATTTGTTTACGGCTAAAATTGAAGTACATAATTATATAACATCTATTGCTAATACTTTGAATTTTCAAAAAAAATCTTCAATTCCATTATATTCGCTAGACGATTACCAGCTTTCATGGAACACGAGAAAAGTTTTGTTGAACGATTTTAAGAGGCTAACCAAGTGTGCAAATACAATAGCGCCGGGCGCTTTGTTCCCTCTTAGCTGCTCAGATATAAACAATAAAAAAATCGAGATAAAAATGGTACAGAGTCTGATCCAATTTATTACGCATTTTTTATCTCATGGATGTCAATCATTTTTTTACAGTTGAACTAGTTATTGTCACTAAGGCACTTGTCCCAGCACCGGCGATTAACGAGAAGCGGGTAGAACTAGCAACTTAAAAAGTAGGCGAGCAACGAGCAGCGAGAGCGCGACGGCGACGGGCGATTACTCGCTTGTATACGTATGTACAGTCACCAAAAGAGATAAGTAACCGGGTCGTCGGATATAGTTGAAGTTTAGTAAGAAACCGATGTAAGTTTTCGAAGGAAATTTAATTTGATAAATTAATTGTTTGTTTTCTATTAATTAAAATAAATTTTATTCGAAAATATCCGTCGGTTTCTTACTAAACTTCAACTGTATCCGACGACCATGGTTACTTATCAGTTTTGGTGACCGTACCAAAAATGAGTCTTTCAGCGAGTTTTCAGCCCGCCAAGCGAGAGACGAACTCAAACTCGGAAGTTATTTATTTCAAATAAACCAATTACAGGCACTGGTAAATTGTCAAGAGGTCGGTCAATCAGAAAGATGAAGCTAGTTGCCCATTCCAAACTGTAGTAGGTACCTATGTAGAAGAACGGGCAAGAAACTCCACGGACACTCTTTTAAATCAAAATATGGTTATAAAATATTGGTTACATCATTCATGTTGAAGTTACGCATGTGAGAATGTTGCAGAACGTTAAAAGCGTCCATAATAAAAAGACAAAAACAATTCATATATTAAATTAAAATAAGCCATGGCAGCTAAGACAAGACCAGTTCCTACTGTCGGCACCCGTTCATGAACATGAAGCGTGGATTAGCACCATTCAGCTCAACCATTTTGAAGGGAGCTAAATGATCCAACACATGCGCCACCTTCAGCGAGACATTAGAGTGAGCATGACATGCTCTCAACCGCCACGGCACATTCAAGTCAATGAGTCGCTGAGCGAGTACCCTCTTATAGCTCACGCGTCGCAGTGAGCGACAAACGAGTACTCGCCGGCAGTGTGAACAATCAGCGATCAACTATTAATATAATGTAAATATGTTTTACTAACACGGGACCTACAGAAATACTGACAAAAAAAAAGGTATTTTTTATATTTTTCTATAGTTCTGCTATCGACACGCTATGAAGAAGACGGGTCCCACAATCTTTTGTACGTTTCTTTAGAGACAAAATCGTTGAACGTTTGTCGCTTCCTCTTCGTCGGTGGGACAGGTGTCTAAAACTAGTTATTGCCCTTGACTTTGTTCGCACGTAAACTTCAATTCTCCGTTTAAATAGTTTATAAGCTTTGACCTTGGGTCTTGTGCACGTGTAAACCCTCTAAGGAATATACCTTTAAATTTTTATGCTAGTACATCAGTGGTCTATTTATTCATTGGCCATTAGGTAGTTAGGAGTTATAAAACAGTAACCGTGCTGTTTTATACAGGGTGTAAAAAGACACATCACGAAGCCACCATCTACGTATTTTGTACATCAAACTAATTAAGTTTGTGCAAACATAATTGCGAGAGTAGTGGTGGCCCAGTGGTAACGGACCGGACTTACGGGTTGTAGGTCGTGGGTTCGAAACCAGGCAGGCGCTTTACTTTGTGTAAATAATTTCATCACCACTGCTCTCAAAACGGTGAAGGAAAAATATCGTGAGGAAACCGGGCATGTCCTAGAACCAAAAATTCGAAGACATGTGACATCTACCAATCCGCACTGGGCCCGCGTGGTAGATTACAGCCCATTCTCAAAGAGAGGAGGCCTGTGTCCCAGCAGTGGGAACATTATAGGCTGATGATGCTTATGCTAAACATAATTGCTGGGAATCGATTTTTAGTTTTGGTGTGGAATCTCGCTGTTTGCGGTAGTGCGCAATGTAACGCACGCAAAACAATGTGTATACAACGGTTCTGGGATCGTGGGAGTATTTAAAGTTGAGTCAAAAAATTTAGAATTTGATTTCCAAAAAAAATTGAACTTTAACCTTCAATATCAGGTAACCAGAAAGTTCCCAGGTATGGTCTAGTTACTAGACCTGTTATTAGACTAGAGTTGTTATTTTTTGTACTAGACTCTAGTACAAAAAATAACATAATAACAACGGGAAGATCTTCTTCTTACGGGAAGATTAAGTGACTCTCGGCTTCGTTTTAAGGTGCTGCCCAAACGTACGACACCGAAAAACGCTCAGTTTTTTGTCGCACAGTTAAGCTTATTGGTACATATTACAAGCCAGAAGTTTTAGTGTAAGTATTGTTAAATGTTCAAAGAAAATACTTATTCAAAAATCCTAACTTCCTAACTAATATAATAAATGCGAAAGTAAGTTTGTTTGTTTGTTACCTTTTCACGCCTAAACCACTGAACCGATCACCCTGAAATTTTGCATATAGTTTGTCAGGGGTACAGAAACGGACATAGGGTACCTTTCATCCCGCAAAAAAGTACTGTTCCCGAGGAAAACAACAATAACGTCCTTATGATAATAGATGGCGCCACGTGTCTTTCGAGTCATGATTGAATTATAACCCGAATTGATAGTCAAAGTCTAAATTAGCGCGAGCGAAGCCGCGGGCAAAAGCTAGTATTTTATAAAAATAAAATAGTATCATGATAAAAAAGTCGTAAAAAAGAGCTCCAAAAAATATTCTTCGTCGCATAATTCTCAAAATGTTGAGCGTAAACTATCAGATTTTATGTAATGATAATAAAGGGAATTCAATCAATTAAAGAAATACCTAAAAATTATTCCACTGAGCCGTGCATTAATTTTTTAATTTAATTAAAGCTGCAAAATTACTTTTATTTTGGTGATCATTCGATTCAACTAAAATCAAACGCATCGCTGTTTTGAACCTTATTTGTTGCCGCGATGCGATATTGTCAATTACCTAAAAATTGGTATATTTACACGCGTTATACGAACTGAAATTTTACTCAGCAGTGTTTAAAGACCAGAAAAAATATATCGTATCGACATTGGAAAACATATTTTTAGGGTTCCGTACCTCAAAAGTAAAAAACGTAACCCTTATAGGATCACTTCGTTGTCTGTCTGTCTGCCCGTCTGTCTGTATGTCTGTCAAGACCCTTTTTCTCAATAACGCGTGGAGGTATCAAGTTGAAATAAATATCAAATACGTAGGTCTACGGTTCTTTAGAGCTCTGAAAAAATCAAGCTTAGAGTCAACGCTATAAAAAAATACGCCCATTTATGCGACAAATTTTGATACCTACAAATAAATCAAAAGCTACTAAGCTATGGGTATTTCTCGTTGACCTACAATCATAAAATTTGGCAAAAAACAAGGTCTCATAGCACGAGTAAAGGAAAAAGTCCGAAAATCCTTAATATGTAATCTTATCACAAACTTAAAGCAAAAAATAAAATTGTGATTACAAACTTACATTTGCTGTTGGAGAATTGACCGTGATGTATGTCGATGTATGGGAGAACATGTTTTTCAAGTACAATGTTAAGTTTGTTTTTGGGATGAACTCATACCAACTACGGAACCCTTCATTGTGCGTGGTCCGACACGCACATGGCCGGTTTTTTTTATTTTGCCATTGAGGTTTTGGACTATAAGAAACTTGTTTTATGTTCAATTATCCACAGAAATAAGCGTTAGGTACTAAACAGCAAAGTAATTTTGCTGAAAGTCCACCAAATAAACCGCACTTAACTTAAACAGTAAAGTTATTGCGTGTTCAACACGCCTTAAGATGAACAAAATTTTCTTCATTACACCAAAGAGAGAACAATTGGATTGAACACCTCAATAACATTAAATAGATTATATTCCTTACTCAATGTTCTGTTTAATTAAATACCTATCTAATCCTTGTTTCCTCAGTACCTACTTCAGGAGGTACCTTAAAATCTTTTAAATGTGAAACTTTGAGAAGACCACGTTCGCACGACTTGCTGACGATTCGGACAGTATCCGAATACGAGTTTTTTTCACTAATGATTCGGACCCCAATAAAAAATGCTGTTTTGTCTGTTGAAAAAATGTTGTTAATGTCTGATAAAAACTATACCTTAAAAAACGATAACTTAACTGTAGAAATCCGTCCTCCGCCCAGCCTGTAGTTGTAAAAAAACAATTTCTAACCGGCTTTCTACAAAAGCAGTCGTTTTTAATCAATAATATAAACCCACATACATAGATACGCGCCTTGGCAGTCGGGTAATAAGGATTTGCTCGAGTGCAGTACCGAGCGAAAAAGCGCTAATAGATTCGCTTTTATAGATCTGTTAGAGCAAATCCTTATTATCCGACCGCCAAGGCGCGTATCTATGTATGTGGGTTTGTATTATCATTAATTAAAAACGGCTGCTTTCGTTAAAATCCGGTTAAAAATTGTTTTTTTACAAATACAGGCTGGGCGGAGGACGGATTTCTACAGTTGAGGTATTGTTGGAAGTTTTTTATCTGACTGTACAAAACGGCTTTTTTATTGGTGTCCGAATCGTCACTGAAAAAATATCGGATTCGGACACTGTGTCCGTGTCGTAAGCACGTCGTTCGTACGGACGTAAAAGCATTGCCGCGAGATTTTATCGCGCACTGGATTTTCAACTTTCGGTGTTGAACCGAGCATTGAGAACCAGACGGAGTGCATCCCAGCGCGTCGAAAAAACACACTGTTAGATTTTCAATTCTCGGCGCTAAGCAGTGCGTTGAAGATCCAGTGCGCGATAAAATCCCGCAGCGATATTTTTACGTCCGTGTGAACATGGACTATTTACTCAGTGACGCATAAGCGGCTGAACGGATTTGGACGAAAATTGCTTAGAGATAGGTCCATTCATTCCGTGTCCATCCATTCCATGTCCTCCATTAAAATATATGGAATCCTTTAACATGTGTACAGTCACGAACATAAATACATTACACTTACACAAGATTCAAAAGCGATTTTCCCCAAAAGTATTGACAAGTAGACATTTTAAGGTGTTACAAACATAGGATTATCGAGAAATAACTATTTCATAATAGCACCTATGTGCTATTATGAAATAGTTATTTTCTCATAGTAACAATCTTTGTTTTATTAAATTTCATATGCGAGACAGTGACAGCAGTCTCCTGAGCATTCTTGATAGCAAGACTGAAGGCCTCCTTATGAGGCACCTGTGCGCAGTGCCTGTATTGTTGTCAAGTATCTCCAGACGATCGGCGGTAAGTCAGCTCTTTGAGGAGTGGTTTGAGAGGCGCCACGGCGTCCTTACCTTCCGCCTGACGCAGGTCCTCACCGAACACGGTTGTTTTGTGAGGTCCCTGTTTCGCATAAGGTGGGAGTAAACGCCCGGGTGTTACCATTGTGTGGATCGACCGGAGGACATGGTGGAGCATACGGTGGAGGTCTGCCTGGCTTGGGTGGAGCACCGCCGTGTCCTCGTGGAGGCGATCGGCGGCAGCAATCTCTCGCATCAGGCCCTGGTTCAGGCTATGGTACGGAGCGAGAGGGCATGGGAAGCCGTCACCTCCTTCTGCGAAGCAGTAATGCTCGCGAAGGAGGAGGCGGAGCGCCTGAGGGTGAGGCAACCATTGCGCCCTCATGCCCCTAGTCGCCGCAGGAGACGCCCTGGGCGTTGGGAATCGATAGCTGATTCTCGGCCACCACAGGCGCGGGCTTGCGGACGGCGAGCAATGGGGAGCTCGCAGTCCGGTAAGTACCAGGCCCGGGTCAACGGCGCTTTGTGTTCCACGCGCGCCTCAAAGAGATGTCAGCACTAATTGACGGGGTCCGATAGGGCCGATGCCTGTCAGGTTCGCGGATTGTTCGAAAGAGTTACCGTGGCCCTAGCGCACAGGCAACTGAAGGAACACGGGTGGGTTTTAGTCAGTAAAAGTCTGACACGCCCTCCCGCTCCTCCCAGAGGGAGAAGTAATTTGATGATTTCCCACCCAAAAAAAAAGGTGTCTCCAGATGATGGCATAATAGGTATATTATATACCGTATGTTTGTGTCTTAGTTAATTATACTAACATAGTTTAAGTAATACTAACAAAATTATAGGTAACTAGCTTTTGCCCGCGGTTTCGCTCGCTTTAATTCAGACTTTGACTATCAATTCGGGTTATAATTCAATCATGATCGGAAGACACGTGGCGCCATCTATTATCATAAGAACGTTATTGTTGTTTTCCTCGGGAACAGTACTTTTTTTCGGGATGAAAGGTACCCTATGTCCGTTTCTGTACACCTGACAACGTATATGCAAAATTTCAGGATGATCGGTTCAGTGGTTTAGGCGTGAAAAGGTAACAAACAAACAAACAAACTTACTTTCGCATTTATAATATTAGTTAGGAAGTTAGGAAGTTAGGATGTGCCTGAATCAAAGATGAATAAATAAATAAATAAATACATAAATAAAACGCTTTTCAATTTTGCGTAGCTGTAAGGTATTTATGTTCGGGACTGTACATAAAGTAGTTCCCCTAGAATGTGAGTGAAACCGCAGTCCCCAGTTAGTTTATAAAACTGGTTGCACATCCGTACCCTCAGGCCCGATTTTTTGTGATCGTTGATCAGTAGATAAACCAAGTAAGTAAGCTTTTTGTAACAAAAACCTTTAAGTACGCACTCGAGTGTTTAGTGATCTTAAACCGTTTCTACTTGACTGGACAAAGGGGCGCTTTGATGTTAGTGATTTTATATGGAGATATAAAGGTCTCTGATAAAAATTATATTGAAAACGTTTGAAAGAAGTTGAAACTTGGACGATCCATATTTTATATCTTCGATATATCTCGAGTGATGAAATAAGTTAACTAGGTGGCTTCGTTTAATTTATCTGGCAGATAATTTCATGAAAATTATGATCCAATGTTAATTTCTCTGGTGGTTTAAGCCAATCTGGACACTGAAACGAGCCCTAAGTCCCAAAACGTCTAGTTGCACTGATAATATATTAAAGACCCTACTTCATTCATAGAATTATACCAAGGTACGCAAATCAAAGGTTATGCATTTGTTAATATACAGGGGAAATTGCAAAATAAAATGAAAATCAAAGTCATTTATTCAAACTAGGCTGAAAATCAGTACTTTTTTAACGTCAAAACTACATAAGGCAGTCCCCAAATGGCCCACCTTTTGGTATTTCCTAGTGCTTTAGCTCGCAAGAAGAAGTGGCCACTTTCCATCAGCATAACTGTCTGGTATTAAATAACACTACGAAACACAAAACATACATCCCATATTGAGCATTGTACGTCATACAGAGATCAGGTCATGTTGACTTAATTCTGATTGTGAGGTGTCAGCGAAGCGCTCCGTTGCAAACCGGAGCATGGAAGCAGATGTTAATAAATTCACCGCAACGCTGCTACGTGTTTATTATTTCATCTGTTTGGATGCAGGGTTGATTTTTATCATAACATCACGCCTTTATTCCCTGAAGGATAAGCAGATAAGTAGTGAAATCATATTTTGCTAGTTATTTTACAAGTCTCGTATAATATTAGGTGCAAGCAGTATACCTACTAAGAATTATCCAATAAGAAAACTGAATAACAATTTGCCAGTTCCGGGGATCGAGTCTTGGACCGCACGCTTAGCAGATGGCGACCACTAGATCGATGAGACAATTAATCAGAGGCAGGTTTTTAAGTGACAATAGTCAATTGAAGACAATAGGGCGGTAGACCATGAAAACAACCTCAAAAATATTTTTTATTTTTGCTGTAATCTATAGTGCCATCATGGACTATTTTATCAATTATCTCTCCATATATCGCATCTCCGTTTGAAGTAATAAAACATTTAGCCAGCAAGTTGAACAAAGCAGAATTGTCTGACCAAATAAATCATTTGTTTACCTACTTACTACGAAAATTAGTCCGACAAAAATACTAGATACTATATTACATTTATGAATTTAAAAGCAGCATAAATATTGTCTGACAAAAGAAATATTTCTTTTACCTACTATGAAATTTGGTCCGACTAGAATACTAGGTACTATATTATTTAAAAATCTGAAACTTGAAGATGTTTTGCAGACAGAAATAATGAATACCTACACGTTTTAAACGTGCTTGGATAGCTGTTTTCAAAGTATCTTTTTATTATTAAATTGAAACAAGAAAATGCTAAATGCAAGTTTTTTCTTAATACAAATGAATTTGTATTTTAAAAGACTGCACTGTCAGTGAAAGGAGAATTCATACGTATTTAATATTATATTGCCTCTAAATTCAATATTAATTTGTAGTGATTATAAATAAATTAATATGATTTGCAAATAAATGAAAACAGTCTTAATTTGATTTTTGTAGTACCTCACCTAAGTTTGTTTGTGGTTATTTGATCCATACATTACACACCAGTACACCCCTGCATTATTGTCTCTCCTTTCTCCCTTTAATTCATCCAAAGGTTCTCTGTAAAAGATCGCTTTAAGACCGCCCATTGTGTCACTCTATGTAAAATTTCTACATTTATATTTGTAATTTTTAAGGGTTTTTTTTTTGGTTTAATTATGATTGTTTTGTATTGTTAATCAATTTCAAATTTTTTTATTTTTTTATTCTGATGATCATTTTATTTGCAATTTTGATTTTAATTCTGATGGTTATTTATTTTTTAACTTAATTCTAATTTTAAATCTTGATTATTTTAAAGCCGAATATTTATTTTTATTTTTATGTTTTATTTTTCAAATGTTTTAATTTTAATTTTTTTTAATGCTGAATTGTAATTTTAATGTAATTTTAATTTATAATGCATGTTTTGTCTTTTCTTTTTCTATGGACCCTGGTCTGAAAATAAAGTATATTATTATTATTATTATAATAAAGAGTGCGGTTCAAAAGAAGATGTAGTGACAAAAATTGAAAAGGGTATGTTTATATGGTTTGGTCATGTTGAGGGGGTGAATGAAGGGCGACTAACAAAAGGTAATTAAAAGGCAGATGTGAGTGGAAACGCCGGGGGGGGCGGCCTAAGAAGACATATAGTGACCTTATTGATGATGTTCTTCAGAAAGGTCAGGTGCGTAGTACTCGCAACCGGCGTGTATGACCAGATATATGAACGTAAACGAGGCAAAAGGAGTATGTAAGGATCGTAGCAGGTGGCGTTCGGTAGTTTCTGCCTACCCCCATGGGAAGGTAAGGTAAGGCGGTAGGCCCATGGTAAGGCGTGACTTTATGTATGTATGTTAATATTATATTGCCTCTACATTTAATATTAATGTGTAGTGACTATAAATAAATTAATATGATTCACAAATAAATGCAAACAATTTTAATATGATTTTTGTAGTACCTCTGTGGTTATTCGATCCATGCATTTAAATCATATTCAATTGATTATCCAACGAAATTATATTTTATTTCAAACTTGGGTCTGTTTTTTAAATGATTACTTACTTACGATGTTTTATTTGTTTGTTTATATAACGTCCGCGTCACTGCGATATCATTTCGGGCGCATTTTTTCCTAAATTGATAAAGAATATTATTATTTTTTAATAATTATTCCTTACGTAATAAAAATAAGTTTATGGACACAAAATACCAATACATTTCACATAGGCGTCATTCATTTCATTGATTATTTTTCATTTATTAGAGGCGAGCTGGAGACGTGACGTGGGTAGTAACTGAATTACATATTTCTAGCTCACAACCCGCTAACTCCAACACTTTGTGGATATGATCCGCGTAATTTAAAAACTTGCTCGGTCGCCTTACTACATTTTATAAATAATCCGCATGATTGATGGTTAGATTCAGTCGACGTGGGGGTAATTACGAGTTCCGCAGCGTAATCCTAAGACTGACGAGGGGTTCTAAATACTAGCTTGATAAATTCTATGCGCTAATTACGTTCCTGGCTTAAGAGGGTGCCGCAGACTGATTTACGATATATTTTAAATACTTTTATAACTTGTCATTAAAAATAATTAAATTGTGTAAAGTAGGTCCATGTATGGATACGAAATTTCATTCATCGTTTAATCAGAATGGAGGGGAAGGAACCATTGCTAAAAATTTCATAATTGAAAAACCCAAAACACTGCTTTACTCGGAGTCAATCCTACGCTAGTTCTAACTAAGTAACTAATTGTCCATCGAGACAGCAGTGGTTGAATGAATAAATTAGGTAGTAAAAAAAACCAGCTTCCAAAAAAAAAAACACTACAAAGTGGAAAATAACTTTAAGTTATTTCGGAAGTCGGTGTCTTTGGTTTTGTATTTTCGTTTTTTGCCACTGACTTCCGAAATTACTTTTCACTTCGTAGTATTTGTTTTTCGAAGTTGTTTTTTTTTTTGTAAAAAAGTTTTTATTTTTCACTTTTTAGTTGTGGTACCTACTCCAAACAAATTCGTATATCACTACTTGATACGTAAATAACAGTGACAGAAAGTTATTATAACATCATCAATATACACTAAGTGGAAAAAATACGTATTATTGAAGGTAACTAAAAAACTACCAAAGCAAAGTTAATACAATTTATATTTGACCACCCTCGAGGCATACCCTATCTATTAAAAAAGAATTTTCGGAATCGACTCACAATTGCCGGAGATATCGCGTAACAAACATACAGACGAATTGAGAACCTTCTCATTTTTGAAGTCGGTTAATAAAATCAATGGAGTTCATTCTTTGGACCGTGTCCTACAACTAAATTAGATGCACTGGAAATACAATTGTTAGAGGGCTTTGCCAGGAGTGCTAGCCTTTGACTACTGAAGGGAGGGAGGGGGGGGTTCACTTAATGAAGAAACTTCAGTATGGACTATTGATAGAAACAGTAATATCAGTACCTATATCAATTTGCGAATTCCGTCGTTGAATATGTATGGTCTTGCGGGGGCAGGGGGGTGAGAACTTGTAAAGTAATCGATTACTCTCCGGTTGCCATGGACCGGCCGAATATTAGTATCCTATCTTGCATACCTTTGTTTTTTTTTTGGGTGGGATATTATCAAATGACGTCTCCCGCTCTGGGCGGAGCGGAATGGCATGTCTGACTCTTACTGACTAAAACCCACCGGTGTTCCTTCAGTTGCCTGTTCGCCAGGGCCACGGTAACTCTTTCGAACAATCCGCGATCCCGGCAAGCATCGGCGCTATCGGACCACGTCAATTATGCTGACATCTTTTTGAGGCGCGCGTGGAACACGACGCGCCGTCCGTCGACCCGAGCCTGGTCCTTACCGGACGGCGAGCTGCCTATCTGTGCATACCTGACGATATGATTAATGGAATACAAGACAGAGAGGTTAATATTGTACATAGTTACGGGGGTGACAAACACTATACATACTGCAGATGGCAGCGGCGTTGCGATTGACAATAAACGCGCCTAGGTAACCGTGCCACTTCAGTTTTGTTTCTGAATGCGACGTCTCATCTATGACAGCAGCAGCACTTCGCTTATTCAGTTTCGCGAAACTCGTTTGTCAAACAATAAAAACTACCAAAAAAAAAAAACACAAAAAAACGTGAAAAATAACTTTAACTTCGTAAGTCGGTGTCTTTGGTTTTTGTATTTTCGTTTTTGGCCATCGACTTCCAAAATTAAAGTTATTTTTCACGGTTTATAATGTTTTTTTTTTTGGAAGTCGTTTGTTTTTTGTAAAAAAGTTTTTATTTTTCACTTTTTAGTTGTGGTACCTACCCCACACAAATTCTTATACCACTACTTAATATGTAAATAACAGTGACAGGAAATTAATAAAACATCATCAATATAAACTAAGTGAAAAAAATACGCAGTATTAGAGATAACTCAAAAACTACTGGTCAGTACTTGATCAAATTTAAATGGGACCACATGTAAAGCACCAGCGTTCAAATAAAAAAAATAATCATCCAAATCGGTTTACCCAGAAAAAAGTTCTGAGCTAACAGACATTAAAAAAAAACATACAGTCGAATTGAAAACCTCCTCCTTTTTTTGAAGTCTGTTAAAAATACGTCTTATCGCCCTTTTAGAGACACCCACTGTCAGCATTACTGGTGGTGGTCTGCAGTGCGACAGCAGCAGCAGGCGACACTATCGCCATCTACGGAAGCGTTTTCCTAGAAATACATAGATAACAACTGGGTTATTGCGTAACAATTCCAGTGCATCGTCTTCAGATATAATTATATGTGAATATAATTATATCACTATAATATAATTAATTTAAACAAAATAATGTAAAACATTTTAAAATAGTAACTGTGGAGTTTCTTGACCATTCTTCTCTATACTCGTACGAAACTACTCGTAGGTACCTTTTGGAAGGGGCAACTAGAATCAATTCTATTTTCTTGTAAATTTTGACGTTCCAAAGTGCCTTATACTGACACTCTGTCTGTCACTCTTATAAGAGGGCTGCACTAAAAGTATCGGGAATGGAATATTTCCACTGTTCCTGTCATATTAAAATATTTTTAATTGAAAACTCCTTGGTTTTAAAAATCGAGTACCATTTATTTATTTAAAAAAAGATTCTCGGTCTTGTCACAAGGTTTTGTCAAACTTGTTTAGTCGTTGAGAAAATGGAATTGACTCGAGAAAATTCAAGAGCGATGATTTATTATGACTTTCGAAGTGGTTTAACACAAAAACAGTGTGTTGACCGGATGATTTCTGCATTTGGTGATGAAGCCCCATCCAAAACCACAATTTATCGCTGATTTGCTGAATTTCAACGTGGACGTGTCAAGCTCAGTGATGATCCCCGTCAAGGTCGTCCAAAAACTGCAGTCACCCAAGAACACGTTGATGCTGTGCGTAAGCTGATTGAGGAAGATCGACATGTGACATACCGCGAAATTCAGGCAACTTTAGACATTGGCATGAGTCAAATACAAATAATGTTGCATGAACAATTAGGTGTAAAAAAGTTGTTTTCCCGATGGATACATTCATGGATACATTCGCTCCGTGAATAGCAAAAAGCGGCTCGCGTTACTTGGTGCGTCAGAACTCTCGACAGATTCCACGCAGGATCCTCAAATGCTGTATACAACATCGTATCAGGTGACGAATCCTGGATATACGCGTACGAACCCGAAACAAAAAACCAGTCACGAGTTTGGGTGTTCGAAAATGAGTTAAAGCCAACAAAAATTGTTCGTTCACGGAGTGTTGCAAAAAAAAAATGGTGGCCACGTTTGTCTCCAAAACCGGCCATGTTACGACTATTCCTCTTGAGGGACAAAGAACGGTTAATGCAGAATGGTATGCTAGCATTTGTTTGCCACAGGTCGTTTCTGAACTCCGTAAAGAGAACTGCAACCGCCGCATCATCCTCCATCACGACAATGCGAGTTCTCACACCGCGCACAGAACAAAAGAGTTTTTAGAGCAAGAAAACATAGAATTGTTAGACCATCCGCCGTACAGCCCCGACCTAAGCCCTAATGATTTCTATACTTTCCCTAAAATAAAGAATAAATTGCGTGGACAGAGATTTTCATCACCTGAAGAAGCTGTGGACGCCAACAAAACGGCTATTTTGGAGACCCCAACTTCCGAATGGAATGGTTGCTTCAATGATTGGTTCCATCGTATGGAAAAATGTGTCAAATTTCGCGAAGAATACTTCGAAAAGCAATAAATACATTTTTAAATAGTAATGTTGTGTCACTTCCTTGATTCCCGAAATTTTCAGTGCCGCCTACGTATGACAACTCGACAACTTAACCAGAACGATGGGGTTGTTGTATATGTAAAATGTTCTATGAAGCACAAAGTTGAGGAAATACAGCTCGACCAAGCGTCCTGTCTACGGCTGGATGTCCTGGGTTGTGATGTGTATTGTATATACCGCTCACCTTCAAATTCTAATATTGATGGATTCACTGACTCTCTTAGCACACAACTTAACATGAAATTGTCACATAAAAACACTATTATAGCTGGAGATATAAACATCAACATCATTGCTAGAGAGACTGAATCATCCCAAGATCGCAAAAATAGAGTTAGTTACCTAAATATGCTATCTCACTTCGGTATACTGCCTGGACATACACTTGCCACCAGGGAACAAAACTGCCTTGACCATTTTATGTTAAATATAAACATAAAAAAGTTCTCTGCATCTATTGCTGTCTT
Organism: Dryobotodes eremita; assembly: GCA_917490735.1. Classification (NCBI taxonomy): domain Eukaryota; kingdom Metazoa; phylum Arthropoda; class Insecta; order Lepidoptera; family Noctuidae; genus Dryobotodes; species Dryobotodes eremita. Next base: position 17,158,024 of record OU823255.1, read on the forward strand.
GTACTCAACTATCACTGACCATCACACCACATTCCTATCTCTAGCAAAATTAAAAAATATTTACACGGCAAATAGACATACGACTACAATAAATTACGAGCAAGCTCTGAAAGATCTAAAGGAGAGGAAATTATCTGATCTATTATTTTGTGATGACCCAGACTTATTAATTAGTAGCTTTATAAATACCTTAACTTCTATTATAAATGGAAACACGATCACGAAAAAAATTCCGAATAGTAAACGGATCATCAAACCATGGATCACTATGGGTATACTACGATGTATTAAGAACCGGAATCGTCTACAAAAACAGAGTCGCATTGACCCCTACAATGAAATACTAAAAATAACGTATACTAGATACAGGAATTACTGCAATCAGCTTATAAAAAAAATAAAAAGGAAATATGAACGAGACTTACTTGCAAAATTTGTAACCAATAATAAAATACTATGGAAAAACATAAAAAATATCACTTACTCTAATAAAATGAAAAGTCAAAACTTAGATTTGTTAAATATAAAACCCACTTCTCATGACTCGATAAATTATATTAATGATTACTTCGCTAACATTGGAAAACAACTAGCCTGTCAAATTCACCCAACTTTAAATAACGTCCATATCCCTGTTCTTCCAGATACATCTCCGCTAAACACTTTCGTACTAATTGACTCTGACGAATCTGAAGTAAACGCTATATTAATGAATTTAAAATCTGACAGTGCCCCGGGCTGGGACAACATTTCAACTAAATTCTTAAAGTTTGTGAGAATAGAAGTCGTTCCTGTAATAACCCACCTTGTAAATCTGTGTCTCCAGCAAGGTGTCTTCCCGGCTCCCCTAAAACAATCTATAATAACCCCAGTTCACAAGGGGGGGGGGACAGAGACGATGTCAATAATTATAGACCTATCTCGGTCTTACCAGCCATATCAAAAGTTCTGGAAAAGGTTATTAATTCTAGATTAACTAAATTCTTAAATAAATTCAACTTACTATCTCCTTCACAATTTGGCTTCAGACAGTCTGTAAGTACCGAAGATGCTGTAACTTCATTAACTTCTCATATAATTGGGCATCTTGACAAGGGAAAAAAGTGCCTATCCATTTTCCTAGACCTCAAAAAAGCTTTTGACACCGTCTCTGTCCCTATCCTAGTGAACAAATTACAATAAGCCGGAATAAGAGGTACTGCACTCAGCCTGCTCAGGGATTACCTCTGTAACAGAAAGCAAAAAGTTAAAATAGGACAATACCCAAACCGTTTGTAACATCCTTTGAACCTGTGTTATGTAAATAAATGATTTGATTTGATTTGAATACACTAGTAACAATGCAGAGGTAATATACGGCGTACCACAGGGTAGTGTTTTGGGTCCTACCCTGTTTTTAATATACATCAATGACCTGTGTAATATTAAATTAACAAACGCCAGGCGGGCATCCACGTGGGAGTGCAATGCACCTCGGAGGTAGACCGCAGCAATCATTGCTTCCGCTGCGGTCAGCCCGGTCACAAGGCCGGCTCGTACACTGCCACGCCGCACTGCTTTCTATGTGCGGCAGCTGGCAAGCCGGCCGATCACCGGGCTGGGAGTAAAGCCTGCGCTCCACCCGCCAAAGCCAGGGGCAGGGGCAAGCCCTTCACCACTGCCGCCGCCGCTGCCGCCCCCATCGTCGTAGCCACCGCAAGCACCGCGGCAGGGCCCTCACAGGGGGTTCGGGAGGGGGCTGACATGGAGTGCCAATAATGGCCCCATTACGCCTCCTCCAGGCGAATATCAACCACTGCGCCGCCGCTCAGGATCTCTTACTCCAGAGCATGGCGCAGTGGTCGATCAACATCGCCGTGGTCGCTGAGTCCTACTTTGTCCCGCCCAGGGATGACTGGGTGGAGGACCTGAGCGGCTCAGTGACCCTCATTTCGTCGGCCGCCGCCGGTACCCCGTCGCTTGAGGCAGTCAAGAGGGGTTTCGTGGCAGCACGGTTCGGGGAGATTGTTGTGGTAGGGGTATACTTCTCCCCGAACCGAACTCTCGCCGAGTTCCACAACTCCCTTGCGGAGTTGAGAGTCGTCGTCGTCGGGTACCATACCCTGCCCGTGCTCGTACTCGGGGACTTCAATGCCAAGAACACGGCTTGGGGTTCCCGGTACACGGATACACGGGGCAGAATGGTGGAGGACTGGGCTCTGGAGACAGGCCTGGTCGTCCTAAACAGGGGTTCTGTCCCCACGTGTGTGCGGATGTGGGGCGAGTCAGTGGTGGACATCTCGTTCGCCAGCCCCGCTCTATCACCGCGTGTCATTGACTGGCGCGTCATGGAGGGGGTGGAGACTTATTCCGACCACCGGTACATCCGGTTTGAAGTCTCCGCCCAGACCTCGAGCGCGCTGGTCCGACAGGCCCCGAGTGGTCCACGGTGGGCGCTGAAGAAGCTGGACCGGGAGCTCCTCCTGGAAGCCTCGATCGTGCAGGCCTGGGTGTCATCACCGGACAGGCCTGCTGACATCAACGACGAGGCAGAGTGGTTCCGGGAGGCCATGTCCGAAGTGTGTGACGTGGCAATGCCCCGGGTCCAGCCTGGACGCGCCTGGCGCCAGGTGTACTGGTGGTCGCCGGAACTAACGTCTCTGCGTGAGGCGTGCGTTGCCGCGCGGCGCCTGTACACCAGGCACCGCAGGCTCCGTATCCGCCCTCCAGATACGGAAGCCATTCAGGCGGAGCTGTACGAGGGTTACAGAGTGGCGAAGATCGCCCTCCGAGCGGAGATCCTGTGGGCCAGGGGACTGGCCCGTGAGGAGTCGCTGGGGACTCTGAACGAGGCCTATTTGACGGATAGAGCGGTTATCTACCCCGGTCACCAGGGAGAATGGAACCGGCGAGAGATGTCGTGCGGTGTCCCACAGGGATCGGTCCTGGGGCCGCATCTGTGGGACATCGGTTACGACTGGGTGCTGCGCGCCGACCTCCCTAGCGGCGTCAGCGTAGTGTGCTACGCTGACGACACGCTGGTCCTGGCGCAGGGGAGGTCGCACCAGGCGGCGGCCGAACTAATGACACGCGGGGTTGCAACAGTCGTTGAGAGGATCCGGCAGTTGGGACTCGAGGTGGCCTTGCACAAGTCCGAGGCCATGTGTTTTCATGGTCCTCGGAACGCGCCACTGTCGGGTTCCCAAATAACGGTAGGAGGGGTTCACATCGGCGTCGAGTCGACGATGAAGTACCTGGGACTCGTCCTCGACAGCCGGTGGAACTTCGTCGAGCATTTCCGACGTTTGGCTCCCAGACTGCAGCGGGCCGGGGCTGCTTTGAAGCGGCTCTTGCCCAATCTGGGGGGGCCAAACGCCTCCTGCCGGAGGCTCTACGCGGGGGTCGTGCGGTCCATGGCCCTTTACGGGGCACCGGTGTGGGCGCGTTCGTTGAGGCTCCGGCCAGCCCGCCGGTTGAAAGCGTACCAAAGGGTTATGGCCATCCGGATGGTACGGGGATACCGCACGGTCTTCTGCGAGGCGGCGAGCCTTTTTGCCGGATTACCGCCGTGGGATCTGGAGGCAAAGGTCCTCGCGCACGTTTGGGGTGGCGCGAGGAGGCGAAACGCCGGGGCGTAACTCCGCTGCCGCGAGTAATCGCGGCACAGCGGACAGAGCTCCGGCGGGATCTCATGGCGGCATGGAGAGTGCGACTGTCGCAACCCAGCGCAGGGCACGCCACAATTGCGGTGGTAAGACCCGTCTTTGAGGAGTGGCTTGAGAGGCGCCACGGCGTCCTCACCTTCCGCCTGACGCAGGTCCTCACCGGACATGGCTGTTTCGGGAGGTTCCTGTTTCGGATAAGGCGGGAGGAAACGCCCGGGTGTTACCATTGTGTGGATCGACCAGAGGACACGGTGGAGCATACGGTGGAGGTCTGCCCGGCTTGGGCGGAGCACCGCCGTGTCCTCGTGGCGGCGATCGGCGGCGGCGACCTCTCGGTTCCGGCCCTGGTTCAGGCCATGGTACGGAGCGAGAGGGAATGGGAAGCCGTCACCTCCTTCTGCGAAGCAGTAATGCTCGCGAAGGAGGAGGCGGAGCGCGAAAGAGAGAGGCAATCTATACGCCCTCGCGCCCCTAGCCGCCGCAGGACGAGACACCCTGGGCGTCGGGAGTCGATTGCCGAATCCCGGCCACCGTAGGCGCGGGCTTGCGGACGGCGAGCAATGGGCAGCTCGCCGTCCGGTAAGGACCAGGCCCGGGTCGACGGCGCGTCGTGTTCCACGCGCGCCTCAAAGAGATGTCAGCACCATTGACGGGGTCCGATAGGACCGATGCCTGCCGGGGTCGCGGATTGTTCGAAAGAGTTACCGTGGCCCTGGCGCACAGGCAACTGAAGGAACACGGGTGGGTTTTAGTCAGTAAGAGTCTGACACGCCCTTCCGCTCCGCCCAGAGCGGGAGAGGTCATTTGATGATTTCCAAGCCCAAAAAAAAAAAAAAAAAAAGGGTATTTGCATACGCCGATGATACTGCTAATGTATTTGCTGGTGACTCTTGGCAAGATGTTACACTGAGTGCAGAGGTAGGTATTGCCCACGTAGCTGAATGGCTGAAAAACAATTTACTAACATTAAACACCACCAAGACTAACTACGTATGTTTTAGTGTTAGTAACCGGACACAGCCCAATGATGACCTCAATTTGAGGGTACACACATGCGGAGATATAAGCTGTAATTGTTCATATCTAAATAGAGTCTCTAAGACGAAATACTTGGGCGTGATGGTTGACCAGTTTCTGTCTTGGTATCCTCACCTTGAGCAGGTGATTGCGAGGGTCAGAAAGCTTACCTGGATCTTCAAAACATTAAGATACGTGGCTCCGACTAAAATGTTTAGGAGTGATAAGCAACCTAGAAATCTCCTTAATGAAATCTATTTTGCTCTAGCACAATCCGCCCTTCTATATTGCATCCCCATTTGGGGTGGCGCAGCTAAAACTAGATTTTTGGACGTCGAACGTGCACAACGAGCACTTACAAAGATTATGTATTTTAAAACTAAAAGACACTCTACTAAAAACCTATACGAAATCAGTAATATACTCTCAGTTAGAAAGCTGTATATAACTCAAACGGTTCTAAAAAAACATAAAACCCTCCCTTATCATATGAATAAGAAACACAAAAGGAGAAAAGATAGCATTGCAGTAGTTCCCCCATGTAAAACCAAATTTAGTAGCAGACAATTTCACCATCTCTCAGCTCAAATATACAACAGGATTAATAAAAACATATATATACACAATAAAAATAATCACGACTGTAAAAAAGTTATAACAAACTGGATAAACTCTCTTAGTTATGAGGATACGGAAGCTCTTCTGGTTTATCATGAATAACATAATCACACACCATAAACGATACAAACCTTATTGTTCTCCATATAGTACACTACTCTACACCTCGCCACACCAACACTACACCACACCACGCTACACCACATCACGCCACACCACACCACACTACACCACACCACACTACACCACACCACACTACACCACACCACACTACACCACACCACACCACACTACACCACATCACACTACACCATACCACACTACACCACACCACACTACATCACACTACACCACACCACACCACACTACAGTACACCACACTACAACACACCACTCTACACCACACCACACCGCACTACACACCACACATCACATCTAACCGCACTACATTGAATACACACGCCACGCTTAACTAAAGCATACCACGATTCACGTGATACATACTCAAGATGTTAGAATAAGAAATAACAAATTGCCGTAATGTAATATAAACAAATAAACAAATGTAACATTTGAATATCTAAGATATGGAGGAGCGGTGTCTCCTAACACAGGCATTGTTTGCCTAAAAGGAGGCTCCAAACACAAATTATTGTATATGAAGCATTTTGTTTAAATAAAAAATTGTTTTTTTTTTTTTATATGTGTCTATTTGAAATAAACGATTTGACTTTGACTTTGAGTGGCAATGCCTTTAATTTTGACAGTCAAACAACACTAATTGCATTATTTACATTGCTGTTCAGATTAATTTTTCTAACATTTATGAAACACTGGATTAGCAATTTCCTTCAAAATCCATCTGATTGTGTTTTAAAGTGTAACGCACTTGGGGTGCTGTAATGTCGCTACGGTCTGTCATTGCGGTTGGGCGGCATTTCTGCTGCCACCTGCGGTCTGCCGTCGCCTTAGGACTAAGTTAGATAAGTTCTATTTCACCATCCATCAACTGTCGTGTTGAAATGAGAACTATTCGAAATCTAAAGCCTGTAGTAGCGAATAGCGATGAGCTTTTAACTTAAGTGGTAATGAAGATTGTCAGAATAAGAGTCTAGTGCAAGTCAATTCCTAAATAGTGTCCTTTTGCATAACATAAGTTTAAAAATAAACCGGGTTGTAACGTTATCCAGTCCTCGCTCAACACTATCATTTTTATATTGTGAATTTTCTTGATAGTGTTTCGTCAAAGAAGGCAAACCCTTTCATGTGGTATTAAAACGTTATTCGTGCAAAAATTCACTCAATACCATTTCTTCCACTCCATTTTTCTGACATTCAAAGCCAAGTTTGTGCAACATTAATACGTTTAAATGTCTGCCTGCCCTGTCGAAGCTTTTCCGTTGCCTCCAGCTTGGAAAAATATAAACTAGCCGTGCTAAAGTAATCCGTAAAGTAATACTTTAAGCTATTTCTTTGTAGCATATTGTTATGTGGGGATTTTATATTTCATTTTGTAGGTAACATTTTATTTCGTTTCAAGTTTTAACCTTCGTTTAAGTACCTATATAAGGAAGTATATTTGGAAGTATTCCTGGGTTATGGAGGTCAGATAGGCAGTTATTCCATGTAAAATACTAATATTCAACTGCTTCCGGTTAGACTGGAAGTCGACCTCAAAAGTTGTTGAGAAAAGGCTAATCGGAAGATGACGACGTTAGGAAGTATATTTCAGTCGGTAGCTCGTTAAAACCTCTTTAAGAAGTCGACGAATATTTGGTAAATCGTTGCGGTAAAGCATTTCGGAGAAAACATTTTCCATTCCACAGTGGGTACTAACAAGTTGCATTTCCTATTCGACTTTGATCGTACATTCAGATTTAAGATGTCCCATTTAACAAATTTAGTACAAGTAACATTCAAATACTCGTAATACGCAATATCGATAAGCAAATTCGTTAGTGTTGTACGTTAGCTACGAGTAATTTATCGATAACCGCTGTGTCAATTTAATCTCGGTTCGCACGGTTGGATTGATGCAATACACTGGAGAGTTAAAGGCAAATTGATCGCATTCAAAACGAAGGCCTTGTCTATCTATCGTATATTATTTCAAAACTATTTACTATCAATTTTGACTGACGCACTTTGGTTTACAGAGTATGTAGTCAGTTTCGAGCTTTCTCCCTCATTTTATTAGGTAGGTTGTACCTGTTATCAGTAAAGCGTAGGTACAAAGCTGGTAAAAAAGTTAAATAGGCTTTTATTTTATATAGATTATTCTATATTTTGTGAATGTGAGAACGTTGTAGGCCTAACTTGTAGACTCTAGATTAGTAGACCTTTTTATATATATTTTTTTTTAAATATTTTCTTGAGTGCCTGTTACTTGTTGTCAGGCCTACACTGTCCTCACATTATCAACACTGTAATTTGAAACATTGTAAAAGCCCCTTATTTTTAAAAGAGTAACCGTGGAGTTTCTTGCCGGCTCTTCTCCATAGGAAACAACCAATTGGAACCGTGCACCTAGCTTCTGACGTTTCATAAGTGCCAATGTTGGTTTATGTGAAATAAAATATTTTGATTTGATTTGATTTGGTAAAAAGTGGTTTTTAAATACTATATACGGTATTCTGTGGAGAACGTAATGGGTAGAATAATTGTTTTAAAATGTAATATTTAAGATATTATGACTGTTTCTTATTGTGTTACTGTTTGTTTTTCCTTAAATAAAAAAATAACAAAAAAAAAATAAGTCGGTCCCCCATACAAGAAACGTGATTTTTCAGCGTTTTTAGAATATATTTTGTTAAATATTGTACGGTGGTATGGAACCCTTCGTGTGCGAGTTCGACTCACACTTGGCCGCTTTTTTTACAAAGTGTGCTCTCTTAAGATTCCACTCCGACATGATTGAAAAAATGATTAAACGAACCAAAGTACTCATACAGTGTTTCATCAAGGTTTTCTTTAGAAATCCTACAGAGCTTTTATATTTACTGAAAATATTAATTTTACACACATTTTCATAAAATGTATTGTGTTCATTAGTAAACTCAAAAAACTGGTTGCCAGAACAATCTAAAATGATTGAATATTTCAGTTACGCTATTATTGCCACACAAAATAATTCATCTGAACATCTCTAGAGTGTTGCTATGCTATGAGTTAAACTACGCTAATTTATTAAATCCTCTTCGGGCCCTGATTTAGTATTCTGTTTAAACAATCCTTTACCCTTGGCTTTTACCGTTGTGTTTAATCACATTAATTAAGCTCACGATTATTATTCTCGCTAATAATTTGCTGCATCGCAGACTGAATATTGTAAAAGCCGGTAATTGCGGTATTCATTTGTAGTGCTCCAAGCTTTAACAAAGACTAATTAGTTATTACGTCAGAGTTTAATCCGTCTTCACTAATGGTTCAGTAAAGGGCACAATCACATGTACCACAATCACACCACAACGACAACACGTCGAGGGGAACTAATTTGTATGAAAATGAATAGTTTATTCATACGGACCCCATTTGGCCATCAAAATCAACCGTGTGGGCGATATTGACCACATCAAGATCACATCGCAGCCACAACACATTCGCCAGCGAGACTGCGCACTAGTGGCCGGCTAAATCGTAAATACCATGATCTGTCTGTCTGCAAACACTAGCAACAGTGTACCACATCACAACGACTAGCGACAACACAACCACATCAAAATTTTGTATTTATCACAAAGCAACTTCAAGATGCTGCAGTGTCACTATTAACACGTAACCACTGCCTGCCCACATTTTGTTGCTGCGATGTGGTGTGGTTGTGGTACGTGTAATCGGGCCCTAATTGAAATTCAAAACATCCTGTTTTACCTTTAATCCCTTGAGTTGTTTATTGCAAACATTTATAAGCATTTATTAATGGCCAATGCTCCATTTGTTTCGACAAAATTCGGACGGAAGAACCTCCGCTTAATGGACACATTAGTCCAACCAGAAATCGGAACCTGGACTTTAAAAGCATTTTCGTTTTGGAGATTGGCGCTTACGTCATCAATGAACCCACCGCCGACGAGCTCGTAAGCGACTAGCTATAAACAATTTTCTCGCTCAAGAAACGTACAAAAGATTGTAGGATTCACGTAAGTAAGAGAGATGCATATATTAATAGTTGATTGCTGATTGTTCACACCGGCGGCGCCGCCGCCGCCGCGCGCCTCGGCGAGTACTCGTTTTTCGCAACGACAAGAGCTATCAAAGAGAGTACTCGCTTGGCGGGCAGAACACTCGCTGAGGGACTCACGCTTGGTACATACGCATACCAGCGAGTACTCGCTCGTCGCCATCGCACACTCGCTGTTGCTCGCACTCGTTTTTAGTTGCTAGCTCGACTCGCTTCTCGTTGATCGCCGATGATGGGAAAGGTGCCAAAAGGGCGAATAAAGTAGATGCTCAAACTCAAACTCAAACTCAAAGCATTTATTTCAATTAAACCATTTACAGGCACTTTTGAATTGTCAAAGAGTCGGTCAGTTAATCAGAAAGTTGAAGCTAGTTGCCCATTCCAAAACGTAGATCTCTATGGAGAAGAACATCAGCAAGAACAGATGCATCTTATATCTATAGGATGATGTTTCTTAATACCACTTTCCTTTAATAAATTCATAGTATATGGACATGTATTTTATTTGAACATACGATATGTACTTACTAGATACGGACAGCGTGCAGCGTCTTAAAAGTTATACTGCATGTAATAAAGTGATAATATTTATGATAACAAGCTCATAACTTGACTAACTTACGTACCTACATTCTATGTACTATATAATGCACGACATATAGTAGGTACTTCTCTTTATATTCATGGCTCCACTTATTAACATGACGTCGTGATATAGGAATTGTTGCAGCGCCGATTGAGCCCAGGGTATATGGAACCTACAAATACACAAGCGAAAAGGCTATGTAAAGTTATGATACGCATAGGAATGTCTCACGAATATTTGAGGTAATCGACTGCCTCGTTGGCCTCATGGTCGCTGCTGCTTGTGACTACTCAGTGTGGGGTCCTGGGTTTGATTGTCAGGTCAGGCAAAGTGTTTGGGTTTTTCCATTAGGTTTTTTTAGTAACAGCCCGGAGTTTGGAAGTTGGTGGCCTGCGCCTGATCTTCCCCCGGTAGTGTCGGATTGTCGTCCCATCAGACTATGAGAGGGAGGGAAGAGAGAGTGCACCTGTGTCGGTGGGCGCACACACTTGTGCACTATAATATCTCCTGCGCCGAATGCTAGTCTCCTCTGAGCTACGCCGCCATGATGGAAATTTGGTTTGAGGAACAATTATGATTTGTCAAAACTCAAGGTTTGACAAGATCATGTAAAATTATTGTACGCATGGGACTATGTCACACGAATATTTGAGGTATTGTACCAAGTTTCACGAAAGCTGGCTAGCAAGGAACACATTAAATCATGTTGATGGTGATTTATTAACGCGAGACGGCAAGTATTTTGGTACTGAATAATATCGCTGACCTCGATACATGATATTACCGAAAGTTATGCATTACGCGGCTCCTAAATGTAAATAACAGCAATGTATGCAACCAATTAAAATATTGAAAATATAAATAGCGGTTCTACCGTTCCTAATTCAATATAGCTTCGTTATAGTCCGATAAATGAACAGTCATGGGGTAATATTGCCTAATACCCATATAATCACGCGTGGTATACGGGTCGGTGATTACGAAGAATATTCGTCCTCCCTGCCGTCTGTAGAGAATAAGAACATTCTCCCTTTGAGCGGAAAGATGACGGCTTGATTCAATCAATCAAAATGATTGGTCGTTTAGTTCTTATAATTATATGAATTTATCTTCTAGTAAAGTTGACATAAAATCTTAAACAATTTTTCGCTAATATTACGTAATCTTTTTATATATAGTATTGAATTTACATCAAGTAACGATCCATTAAATAACAATCAGTTTACGGCCCGTCGCCTCCTCGTGTAACACTACCTATTTTCTCGACTTCTTTGTATTTTGCTGAAATGAGGGCAAACGGGACATTACGGAGTAACGTACTCATTAATCTTAGCTGCAGTTAGTTTAAAGTATCTACTAATTGGGGTAATAATTTACCCACTGCAAAGGACAGGTTCTCGCATTAAAATCAGCACACGTATTTGACGTGGCAATGTTGCCAAGCTTTTGGGCAAAAAAAAATTTACTCTCTACCGCTTTTGGGCACTTTTCCTGTTGACAGCGATGCGCGCGAAATTTTTAATGCCCCATGATTCTTACCCCCTCCTTTTTTATTTACTTGTACATTGTAAATATTTTTTTTTAAGACTAGGCTTGTAATGTATGTAAATATTATTATGGAAATTTTAATCAACTTGGGGAATCTGCACCCTAATTGCGTAACACACTTCAATCACAATCCGAGGGTTTTCAAAGAAATTCCTAATCCATTGCCTCATAGGTTTGAAACAATTGTCTGCTCAGCAACGTAAATAACGCAATAAACGTGGCTGAGTTCAGCCACGTTGACAAATCACAAATGTTCGCAGTTGTCAACATTTGCGATCAATTGTCATTTTATGTGTGTTACGCAATTACGCCGCAGGGACTGTTGGTTTTGTCATTGGCAGCACGTACCTACTTTGTTACGACTAGAACTATACTAGAACTATAGAACTTGAGATAAATACCTCCATGGTATTAGTTATGATATGTCAAACTTGAACGTTAGCCAAATTTGTAAAAATCCGAAGAATACATACTTTCCGGAATAAAACCCGGCTTTGTCATTGAACTTTAATTGTCCGCAGTTTTCAGCTGACCTTATTTTCCTGCGTCACTTTTCTATCAGCCGTCCATTTGATTAACGACCGGCTCTGTAACTATACCTACCTACCCAAGTGATTATGACATTGACGCTTGGCGATGGCAATATCGACGAGCCTTTAAGTGATATTTAAGTAGAACGTACCTACTGTTAACTTTAAGAATCCTCTATGGAATAGAGGATACCTAAAGTTAACAGTGAATAGAGTTTATTCAATGATAAACCATAGGAAAGTTAATAGGTTAAATTGTTTCTTGTTCATTTGGCTATGCTAAGTAATAGATCTGTGATAGTCGTTACGGTCAGAAGCCCAAGTCTGACAACCAGTTTTACCAAAGGGTATCGTGTTACCCAGTAAATGGGTTGTGGAGGTCAGATAGGCAGTCGCTCCGTGTAAAATACTGGTATTCAGCTGCATCCGGTTAGACTGGAAGCCGTACCCCAACATTGTTGTGAAAAGTCTAGGCAGATTGAGTGATGCTAAGCAGTTGAGTCTGTGTCTAGAATGAAAAATACGATATGATTCGCAGACATGCAAGATCAAAAATATATTTCATATATAAATAAAGTTTTATTAAAATTCGCTCCGGTAAATAAAATAAATTAAATATGTTCAAGACTTCCAAGGAATACATGCATATTTAAGTAATAACTGAGAAATGTAATGAAAAAAAAACGGGTTTATTTATGTTTCAATTTCAATCAAAGGATTCTGCAATATAAATTATGTTGACATATATTACTTTGATTTAATATGAATTCCAACAGAAAATTGAATTTTCTGAAAGTTCTGCGAGATTAAATTATGTTTACAAATGCCCAAAGATTTACACCGTAGGCTCGCCTTACTGCGTCAAAAGATAGTCGCGTTTCTGTTTCGTTTTATCACCTCTCGCACACAACAGTGACTTCATTTGACTGTCATGGAAACGCTATTTTATAATGTGTGAGCTCACTCTTCTCAGTGAGTCACTTTTTCGCTTGAGTAAGTATGGTGAGGGCAAATGTAGCGAATTCAAATTCAAATGTATTTATTTGTGACACTTAGGAGTAATGTTGTAGTACATGGTGTTATTACATAAAAATATTGTATGCGCATAAATATTTTTCAATACACTTCCTCGAAAACTGGTTCTTATCGCACTACGATTAGGTTCAACATGCAATGTATTTCACATGCGTGGGTTTTTTTTTCATTTACCAACACGTGTGCAGAATCAAAAATTGCCACAGATAACTATACTTATACTTAGTCCAAATTGGTTCAATTGGTCGGCGGCGATTGTTTTTTTTAAATCTCGGCAAAGAGATATGCGTCTTTACGGCGTTATTATTTTTTGAATATTTAAATTATGTTTATGAATAGAATATCATCAAAAACCATGAATATTACAATAAAAAAAATACGTTTATGAAGAAAATAACACTTATTTGTGTTCTAAACTCAAAAATATTTAAATTTTCTATTTTTCATATTAGGCTGTTTAGCGGCTTTATACCTTTGCCTCTCCTTTAACCTGCGAAGGTAAAGCGCGGGAAAAAAAGCAAATTCAGTGTTATTTATTTAATTAGAAAAATATTTTTCGTTCTTTTATTTTATTTCTTCAAAAGTGTATTGAAAAACGTCGTTTGACACACGTGGACATTTGTTATTGCAGTTCTCGGCTCCATAATACCCTCGCCTACGGCTCGTGAGTGTATTTCGCTTCGAATGCAGTAACAAAATTTCTCCACTTGTATCAAAATGTACTATTATAATATTTATGCGCTGCCAAAATTGCTGCTGAATTTTTTCTACGGTTATGAAAAATGATCTGCTGTTTCATAGAAAAATGCAATACCGATGCGGTCAAAATGTATGGCAGAGCTAATTATTTATTTAATAATCGACGAAAATTTTCAACATGGGGGGTTCAGAATCATGTCCTGAATCCATGGTACCAGGTTATGCCTCGATGTTCCTGCCAACCTGTATATTTATAAAAAAGCTGCGTCTAAAAGCTGCGTTTAAAAGTAACTTTCTTCAATCTTTAGCAATAAAATAAACATACACAAATAATACAAATTAAGCTAGCAGTTAATAGTTAGCTAAAATTATTAAATAAAGTTAAAAAAAACTGAGTAAAAATAAATCAAATAAATCTGAATTAAATCTTTGCATATAACTAATTTTAAATTCTGAAAGTAGCCTAGGTTTGTTCACAGTTTCTATTTTTATTATTTTGGAACGAATAAGAGAATAAAGGCTCCTACAAACAGGCGCCACACGCAACGCGAATTCCACCCGACACAAAGGCGATTTGCGTCGCGTGTTGCTCCTGTTTGTAGGAGCCTTAAGTCTGTCTATAGAATGGAATATAATAATAAGAATAAATTTATTGAATATACTAACTGTCTATTTAAGTTATCTGTCTACTTCTTTTGATCTCCTTGCTTTAGGCAAAAACGCGGCCAAGTGCGAGTAGGACTCGCATACGAAGGGTTCCGAAACAACGTACAATATTTAACTCTACATATTTAAAATAAAAAAACATGTTTCTTATATACCTCCTATAATCTTAAACTTTATTTTATTTTATTGTTTGTTCTCTCATAATCTATATCATATAGTTATCATCTACCTGTAACGGTTCAAAGATCCCTGTGACAGACGGACGGACAGCGAAGCCTTAGTAATAGGGTCACGTTGGCACTCTTTGGGTACGGAACCCTAAAAACAAGTAATCTATAGGTAATGTAATTCAAACTCAAACTCAAAGCATTTATTTCAAATAAACCAATTACAGGCACGTTTGAATTGTCAAGGGGTCGGTCAGTCAGAAAGATGAAGCTAGTTGCCCATTCCAAAGCGTAGTAGGTACCTATGGAGAAGAACGGGCAAGAAACTCCATGGACACTCTTTTAAATCAAAATATGGTTACAAATTATTGGTTACATCATTCATGTTGAAATTATGCATGTGAGAACGATGCAGAACGTTAAAAGCGTCCGTAATAAAGAGACGACAACAATTCCATTATTAAATTAAAATAAGCCGTGGCAGCCAAGAGATGACCAGTCCCCACTGACGGCGCCCGTTCACGAACATGACGTATGGATCAGCACCATTTAGCTCAACCATTTTGAAGGGAACTTAATGATCCAACACACACGCCACCACCAGCGAGACATTTGAGTGAGCATGACATACTCTCAGCCGCCAGGGCACATTCAAGTCAATGAAAGACAAACCTAGAAAATGGTAGCTTTATAGTAGGTACATAGTACTCACACATGTGCTATGCAATTATACAATACTACAAGATTGAATTTATACAATGTAAAGACAGTTTTTTACAATCTTCAGTAGTTCCAAATGCTAATCAATTAGTTAATGCGCCCTTGTGGAGCAGGACCAGCGTTGAGCCAAGCATTTTTATCAGCGAGGTAATCCCCCAACTTATAATATGCCTGACTGCATAGTGTGCGTTTTATACAGGATTTAAATTTCGTTTCATTCAATTGAAGTATATGGGGAGGTATTTTGTTGTAACATTTTAAACAGTACCCCATGAAAGAAGAGTCTACTTTAGCCAGCCTGAAACCTGGTTGAACTAATTGGTCCCTATTTCTAGTGATATAATCGGAGTCGTTTGGAAAATTAATGCCAGAGCGAAAATATGAATAGTATTTTTACAAATATTTCAAAGAAGTGTAAATGGAGAAACTCAATTTAATAGAAGAAGCATTACTTATGTAATTTACTCCTTCACGAAATTTTTTCGTTTAAAATAGATACTTTCGGAAGAACATGATTTACCTAATGGTAAACTTTGTATTGTAAAATTTTAATAATGAAGGAAGTTATAATTACTTACCAATTGGAACGTAGTAATTTTTATTATTTTAGGCTCCTTTAAACAGGCGCGACACGCGATGCAAATCGCATGCGACACAAAGGCACCGCTCGTCGGGCGGCAGGCGGCCCAGATCCCACGGCGGCAATCCGGCAAGGAGGCTTGCCGCCTCGCAGGAGACCGTGCGATATCCCCGGACCATCCGGATGGCCATAGCCCTTTGGGACGCGTTCAACCGGCGGGCTGGCCGGAGCCTCAATGAACGCGCCCACACCGGTGCCCCGTAAAGGGCCATGGACCGCACGACCCCCGCGTAGAGCCTCCGGCAGTTGGCGTTTGGCCCCCCCAGATTGGGCAAGAGCCGCTTCAAGGCAGCCCCGGCCCGCTGCAGTCTGGGAGCCAAACGTCGGAAATGCTCCACGAAGTTCCACCGGCTGTCGAGGACGAGTCCCAGATTGACTCGTCATCGTTGACTCGACGCCGATGTGAACCCCTCCTACCGTTACTTGGGAACCCGACAGTGGCGCATTCCGAGGACCATGAAAGCACATGTACTCAGACTTGTGCAAGGCCACTTCGAGTCCCAATTGCCGGGTCGTCTCAACGACTGTCGCAACCCCGCGTGTCATTAATTCGGCCGCCGCCTAGTGCGACCTCCCCTGCGACAGGACGAGTGTGTCGTCAGCGTAGCACAACACGCTGACGCCGCTAGGGAGGTCGGCGCACAGCACCCAGTCGTACCCGATGGCCCACAGATGCGGCCCCAGGACCGATCCCTGTGGGACACCGCACGACATCTCTCACTGGTTCCATTCTCCCTGGTGACAGGGGTAGATGACGGCCCTGTCCGTCAGATAGGACTCGACTATACGACAGAGGTAGGTCGGCATCCGGTGATACCGGAGTGCCTCACGGATGCAACTCCAGGGCAGGGTATTGAAGGCGTTGGCGATGTCTAGAGACACCGCCAAGACGACCCCACCCCGGGCCACAGAATGCCCCGTCGTGAGGGCTCGCACGCGCATGATGGCGTCCACCGTGGAGCGCCCCCTGCGGAACCAAACTGGCTCTTCACCAAATCCGGCCCTTCCCGCATATCCGACGATCCTGGTTACTTATCACATTTGGTGCCTGTATGTACATCGAAAGATATACTATGTTGTATGTATGTTAGCAACGTTGATCTACTAACTAGTCCTCAGCCCTGCCCTGTAGCCCTCTAGCCAAAAGGGAACACATGTTTAATTAAAGTTAGATACAAAACAATACATACAAGGAACTTTGAAAATATCTTGAGGCAAGCCTACTTTATTGTTTCTGTTCAGTCCAAAATAAATAATTGGTCTTTTGTTTGTGGCATTCGTATCTTTGTATGTGATGTTTCATTACTTGTGCTATAATTATTGTTTTGTGGGGTCAAATCCCAAAGTAAATGGCTAAATAAATGTAAGTTCTCTTTCTTTTCAATGTTACAACTATTTACTTTATACTAGCTGTTGCCCGCGACTTCATTTGCGTGTATTTTGTAATTTATATTTTTTTTTATAAATATTCAGGAAAGTAGCTATAACTTTCTCCAGGTCCTGGACTACCTATCTGTCTTTAACGATCAGTTCAGTGGCTTGAAAAGTTAACAGACAGACATACAGCAGATTTTATAGTATTAAGTACGAAAGACATATAGTGACCTTATTGGTGATGTTCTTCAGAAAGGTCAGGTGCGTAGTACTCGCGACCGGCGTGCGTGTATGGCCAGAGGTATGAACGTAAACGAGGCAAAAGGAGTATTGTAAGAATCGTAGCTGGTGGCGTTCTGTAGTTTCTGCCTACCCCCATGGGAAGAACGCGTGAGTTTATGTATGTATGTATGTTAGTAGGAATAAGACTACTTGCCTCGTTAGTCTAGATACTTATGTAATTACTAATTTTTTTGCGACGAAAAAGAAAGGAGGAGGTTCTCAAGTCGATGTGTATATATATATTTTTCATGTATGACCACGCATATCTTTTTATAGAGTGGTCAGATTTTGATGATTCTTTTTTTTATTGGAAAGGGTATATCTCGAAATTGGGCCCATTTAAAATTGAAAAACGAAATCTACCCCTGAGGGTAGAAAATTAGGGGTTAAATGATTTTTCACCTACTGAATCTTCACTTGTGAACCGATTCTGTTGAAATTTGCCACATATATGTAGTTCCAATGACGCTTCAACAAAAAAGAGGCTTGGAGATCATCTGATGATGGAGACGGAAGACAGTCGAGAGAGCTCCTCGACAGATTACAGCAGTTACATCGTGTTTGGGTTTATTTCATTCATCTTGATGAGAACTTTAGACCTAGCTGGGGTATGACTGTCATTGAGGGTGTGATGTTGGAGACGGAAGGCTGTCGAGGGAAGTTCCAAATATTAGCTGTGAGGTCATACTCAAAAAATTCAAAAGCTTAGAAATTAACAAAGCGAATATTTATTACAGCTCCGCAGCGAAGTTAGTGTCTCCACTTATGCTCATATACAGGAACTCCTTAACTTCTGGCATATTCCCTTTAAAATGGAAAATTGCAAAGGTGGTGCCTATACCTAAATCGGATAACAATGACAACATAAAAACTATAGGCTTATCTCAATTGTTTCAACGTATGCCAGTGTTTAAGTCACTTATCTGCCCGCATTTATAAATCCATCTAAAGCTCATTATCGATCACCAGATATGTTGGATCACGAACAACAAGTATTAATCTGGTTCCATTTGCAGAACTTTTAATTGGGGCTGTGGATGCTGGTCATCAGGCTGACGTCATATATACTGACTTAAGCAAGGCCTTTGATAAAGGTTCTCACAAAATCCTTTCTTATAAATTGCGTGTTTATGGCTCTCAACTGGCAGCTTACTTGAACGAGTGATTTCATATTTAGCAGATAGATCTAAAGATCTATCTTTTATATATAGATATTGTATACGTAAAATTTATTTAATTTACCGTTTAAATTTATTTAAACAGTTATCAATTTTCCGTAAAAAATATCTCCTCTGGAGTCCCACATGGCTTACATCTGGGGCCAATTTTACTAAACATTTGTTTAATGACATTCCTAGCTATTATCAGCATTCTGAAATTTTTATGTGTGCGGATGACTTAAAGTTTCCCAGAATAATTAAGTTTGTTCGAGACTCCTCGCTCTTACAGGTGGATCTTAATAGTCTCATTCAATGGTGCAAAAATAATTAAACGTATTTGAACTCAATGAAATGTTACCACGTTAAATATACAAGAACAAATGATCTTATAAGTAAAGGCAGAGTATTACATTAATAATGACGACAAAGTTACTTAAATAGACATAGTACGTGACCTCGGAGTTCTATTTGACCAAAAATTAACATTTGTACCATACCACATCACATAACTAAAAAAGCGTCCAAGATGCTGGGTTTTTGTCATAAGACTGTGTACTTTACTGTAGTGGATATGTAGCAGAGTACTGTAATATGGTGTGGCGGCCGCACTATGCTACGAATAGTTTGCGTCTAGAACACGTTCAAAAACGCTTCGTTTGGCATCAACGTGTTTCTGTTGGCATAGCTAAAAAAAACATCTTCTTATAAAAATAGATTGAAGTTTTTCAACACTTCGTTAGAAGAACGAAGATTTTTAAACGACGCAATGTTTGTATGTCATTTTTTTTAGGAATAGTCGACTCGCGTCCACTGCTCGCAACTCAATATCTTGAGTGCTCCTTCCGTCATGAATTCCGCGTAAACCTATTACTCCTATTTGTCCTCCACAGAGAAAAACGGTATAGCATATAACTGTCTATATGCTAGGTTTTACAAGATTTTATTAGGTAGTAGCGATCATTTCCATTATATTCGCTAGATACCAACTTTCATGGAAAACGAGAAAAGTTATGTTGAACGATTTTAAGAGGCTAACCAAGTGTGCAAATACAAAGTGCCGGGCGCTTTGTTGCCTTTTAGCCGCTCAGATAATAAACAATAAAAAAGTCGAGATACAAATGCTACAGAGTCTGATCCAATTTATTACGCATTTTTTATCTCATGGATGTCAATTTTTTTTTTACAGTTGAACTTGTTATTGTCACTAAGGCACACCGGCGATTAACGAGAAGCGAGTAGAACTTAAAAAGTAATCTAATCGATTTACACTTTGATTCCCTAACTAAGCAGAAATCTAAAATTCTTGACTATTTGTCTGATTTGTTATGAAGCCTTTATGATGATTTTTATGTCTAGTATATATTCTTTTCCCTAGTATTAAGTTTGCTTGAAAACTTGTCATGTACCCAAGCTGTCAATTAACATAATTTAATTTTGGTAATGTGGTGTTTACCTTAAAGTAATTTTTCCACTGTACTAAGTTTTAATTTCATGTTTTTTTTTTTAAGATTTCAGTAGTGTAAGCCGTTATTGGTAGCCCTAAATAAATAAATAAGTTCATATTTGAAAAGGAAACCGAAAAGCGAAAAATAAAAAATGTTTTTTACTAAAAATTAAACTCACGAAAAAATTAATTGTAAATCAAAAAATAAACCTTTCAGTCTAACTAAGCTCTTAAATTAATATAAATTACTAATCTTGAGTCGGCGCCAAACATACATACATAAAGGCGCCAAGAAAACTTATGTCAGATTGATTGATCTGTGTTGATTGTTTGTTTGGCGCCGACTCAAAATTAGTATTTTACATTAATTTAAGAGCTTAGTTAGACTGAAGGTTTTATTTTTTGCTATTCAGTTTATTTTTTCGTCGCTTTAATCCCTTGTAAAAAAAAAATTGTCTAAATAAAATATATCGACCTAATAAGAGCTTCTCTTTGTTATTAATATTATAATTTCGTAGTTAATTTAAAGTTTGACGCAGATGAGAATCTACCTAACGTTGAGATGTAGATTAAAACTCATACTTGCATAACTGATTAAAGTAGAGATTATTCAACTCAATAAATCATCAGAATAACCTTCACGTTGTATCATAAAGTGTAATAACGTTGATAGATGTTTCAATTTAGCAAGTAATATTTCATAATATACAGAACAGAGGGCATAGACAAAGTAACATTCTATTAGCGAAGACGCTTGTAGAAAAGCCAAACAATTTATGGGGTTGAACTAAGCTATCAAAATGTCACGTGATCATAGGTCAACGAATAGAAATTAGCTAGACAATGTTAACATCATTCGATTCTATGAAACAAATCGACAGCGTCGAACGATTACTTCCATAGAGATGTGTAGCCAAGTGGTACTTTTTGACAAGCGTTATCGCTAGTTTTCGGTTCGTATGATGGTAACATTAGCGAAAGCGATAGGCTATTGTAGAAATACAATCGCTCCGAAGCGAATGCCATTTGCCTAGGCTCTCAGAACGTATGCAAACATCTTACAAAGTAACCACAAGCTATTTCTTGCGAGTCTCTCAAAGGAGATTCGTTCATGCGTACTTACGTACTAAGTTCAAGTTATTATTTTAGTTTGTGGTAGGTAATTAGGATTATTAATTAAGTGCTCGTGTTTGTACGTGCTTTAAGCAATAAAACTAACTAAGTACTTAGCTCTTAGTTTCATAAAACTATTTATATCAAGAAGACTCTTGAAATGTTCTTTTGAACTGTCGTGGTTATGAGTTTGGTTTTTTTTCAGAGGTATTTTTGAAGTAAAAAGTTCTATAGGTGCATTGTGCGGTTTTTGGTAGGGGAAACTCTTATGGGTTCGCGCACCGACATGCTCATGGTTACAATATATCTGAAGCTATGCGTATAATGGTAGCCATACACATTACGATATACCTACTTGCGCGGGTGTACAATAATGTGTGTTAGATTTTTGCTCAAATTTCTAGACTCGCAAGTATATCGTAGCGCGTATGGCTACCATAACGTGTTGCATTTGGCCAGCAGTAAAAGCATGTTTTAGTTTTAAGTTTTCACTTCTGTCGGCAGTCCCAATAAAATGATTTTGTTTTTCTGTTCCAGATAAGGTTTTACTATAAAAACAATGGAAATACATGACAAAACGTTGCCATTTTCCGGTAAATAAAATTCCACGTCGGCCTACGTAAAAATGTCGCAACACTCAGCTAAATGATCTGCCATTCAAGCGCGACAACTTTATCCAGGCAGTTGCCATTTTGAATCGGTCACGGCTGTCGGTACAATCGGATTGATTGGCGGTCAGCGGTCACCCGATGACGGGAAAGGGAGCGAAGGACTGTCGCGGTGGAATGATGAGTTCACACTACAGTGACACCCGGATAATTGATGCGTGTGGGAAAGATGATTAAAAGAACTGCCTGTTCTCTTTAATCAACAAGAAGTTTAGAAGCAGCAAGAATAATGTACCCAGGATTTTGTAATATTTATTTATTTAACCATTTATGTACACACATATACATATAAACAGACAAGACGAAGGGAACAGAAAAATACGTACAAAGGTATCTTAATTTCAAAGAGTGTCCTTGGAGTTTCTTGCCCGTTCTTCTCCATAGAGATCTACGTTTCCGAATGGGCAACTAGCTTCAACTTTCTGACTAACTGACCGACTCTTTGACCGTTCAAAATTGCCGGTAAATGGTTTAATTAAAATAAATGCTTTGAGTTTGAGTTTGAAAAAATACGTTGAAAAAAAAAATTGTTGTCGCTTTACGTTGCCGAGGTTTTCGAGGTATGTTTCATAGGACGTACAATCGACGGCACGTAGAAAACCTATATAAGATGGCCTCGTGTTCTATTGAAATTGCGCACTACGCTAAGCCAGCTCACGGTAAAAGTATAACCACTGGCGTGCGGACGACTGTATCTGAGAATTTAATAAAAGTGGCAACATAAATTCCTGAAATGATTCAGTATTCAAATAGAGGTAATATTGTTTCAATAGGGCTTAGGGAAGTCTATTACGCCAATGTTTAGCACTAACAGTCTTACGGCCGTACAAAAACTTTCTGATGAGATGAGATGATATTTGTCTCTAAGTGCACGATATATAGCGTCTCTTAAGACACCCAAGGTCAGGTGAATACCTCAGAGATATTCTGAGAAGTAAGTAGGTAAAAGCAGGGAAAATTTATTGTTTATCAAATTGACTACCAACTTAAATTGTCCGCATGATCAAATCACAACTGTAATTTTTCGACATGTATGAAATGGCTATAACACGTGGGCATGAGACACAGGGAGTAAAGTTCACTCATACTGAGGTGTTTGAGTAAAACAACGTGTCGCTAGTAACGCGGTTTATTGTGCACTGCCTGACCGGCGCGTACTCATAGGCACGCATACAACCTACCCTACATTACACCTCCACCCTTAATCTAGAACCCCTACATATTTAATTATACAGTATAATCAAGGTTTTTGTTTACTGGATTTGCACATTTAATTTTAAAAAAAAAATGCATAATACAATACAATAACAATAAAAGAAACAGAAAAAAAAATAAAAAATAAAAAAAAACAACCAAATATTCTATAGACCTGCTTAATCTAACTTATATCTAACTGGCCTGTTTAAACGGCATTGACGGATGGGACGAGACCGGGGCGGCTCAGGAGTAAGCGAAGGCCGTATCGGGCTGTGATCTGACTGTTCTACACAGTCCTCAAACGTCTCTAGTTCGCCTTTATGCTGCGTGTCCGCTGCGGCCGAGACGTCGTTCCCGGGACCGCTCGGACTGGGCGGCTCCTGTTCACGTGAGACTGCCAGCGACTCCGACTTCTCACAAAAAGGGCTAGAAGGACAGATTAATGAACTCCGTATCCGTGGCTTTAGCTGATCAACATGTCTATGGGATTCTTTACCAAAAGCATCTAATACCCTATAGTCGGTGGTTCCCATCTTTTCTGTTACCTTCCCTGATACCCATTTATCCTGTCCCCTATATTGACGTAGCCAGACTTCGTCCCCCGGGCATAGTTGACGACTCCCCGTTGCGCCATATGTCTGCTGTCGCCCCTGAGCATCCCTAACCTTACTGTCAATATTAGGTCTTAGGGCATCGAATTTAGTACGTAACCTACGGCCAAACATGAGAGACGCCGGTGTTTCACCTGTCGTACAATGTTCTGTGTTTCTATAGTACAGTAGAAAATTATTTAAAAATAAATGCATATTTAAATTATCCCTAAGTGCCTTCTTAATTGCCCGTTTTACTGTGTGCACAGCCTTCTCAGCTGCACCGTTTGAGGCGGGGTGGTATGGTGCTGAGAATATGTGTTCAATGCCATTTGTATTAAGAAATTGTGAAAACTCATGACTTGTAAACGGCGGCCCGTTGTCGGAGACTATTTGTCTAGGTAATCCAAAACGTGCAAACACGTCACTTAAAACGTTGATTGTGTGACTAGCTGCAGTACTAGGTACCTGACTAACTTCTAGCCATTTAGTTCTGGCATCAACCATTACTAAAAACATTCGGCCAGTGATTGGTCCTAAAAAATCAACGTGTACTCGGGCCCACGGTTTATCTGGCCACGGCCAAGGACAGGGCATGTGTCGCGGCGGCGCCTCACTTTCCACAGCACAGACACGACAACTCCGGCACGTTTTTTCAATCTCTTCGTCCATACCCGGCCACCAAACATAACTCCTAGCAAAAGCTTTAGTTTTCACTATCCCCATGTGGGCTTCATGTAAATCAGATAAAACTTTATTCCTACACGCCCCCGGTACAACCACCCTATGTCCCCACATCACACATCCTAATTCTTCATATAGTTCCTTCTTACGATTAAAATACGGCTGGAGCGATATTATTTCAGTATCCGACGGCCATTCGTCGCGAATATACCTTAAAACACGGCCTAATAACTGGTCTCGGCTCGTCTGCCTTTTAATTTCATTATAATCCAATAACATTGCATTTTGTGCAAAGTGTAAATGTGACTGTTCCGGAATTGTACTAGCTTGTTTACGTGTAGACAGTGCGGGCCAGCGAGACAACCCGTCTGCCCCGTTCTGTTTCGATGTAACATATTCGATGTCGTATGTGTAGGCTGATAACTTAATAGCCCACCTTTGCAACCGACTGGCTGCCATCGATGGTATTCCCTGCTTAGGCCCAAAAATAGTCACTAACGGCTTGTGGTCTGTGCGTAGTGTGAAACGTCGCCCGTATAAGTACTGGTGTAATTTTTCCAAACAGAAAATAATAGCTAAAGCTTCCCGCTCGATCTGTGAATAATGTTTCTCCGCTGAGTTAAGCGCGCGTGACACATACACCACGGGTCGCTCCCGCGCTCCGACTGCGCCCGCGCCCGCGCCGCGACTATCCTGTTCGCACGTCTGACTTAGCACGCCGCCTATACCTTTCGCGCTCGCGTCACAAGTTAAAAACAAAGGTCTGCCTGGGTCATAATGAGCAAGGACATCTGCACTAATTAATATAGCTTTAATTTTTTTAAATGCCGACTCACACTCGCTGTCCCACTTCCACATCACCCCTTTCTTCAATAACCGATATAACGGCGCCAGTACAGTGCTCAAGTTGTTCACAAATTTAGCATAGTAATTAATTGTCCCTAAAAAGGCCCTTAAATCGGTAATGTTGTTTGGCCGGGGTATATTTAGAATGCCTTCCACTTTTTTGGGGTCTGCTTTGACTCCATCGGCCGAAATAATGAATCCTAAATATTCAACTGCGTTAGTCATGAATTTACACTTTTCTTTCTTTAGTTTCATTCCATTACTATGTAACCGCTCCAACACTCTCTCTAAAGTAAGTAAATGATCATTAATATTGGGTGAACCTATTATTATGTCGTCGAGAAACACTTCTACATTCGGAATGTTGTTAAAAAGATTTGCCATAATTCGTTGGAATATACCCGGGCTCGAAGATAGGCCGTAAACTAACCGTTTGTATTTAAAAAGGCCCTTGTGTGTATTAATAACTGTATAATTATCGGGATCTTCTAATTCAATCTGATTATAGGCTTGTGTCAAATCAATTTTTGTAAATATTTTAGCCCCGTTTAATTTAACCAGCAAGTCGTTTATACGTGGTAAAGGATATTTGTCGACTAATAACACTGGATTTAAAGTTACTTTGTAATCAGCACAGATACGGAGTCCACCATCAGCCTTACGCACCGGTACGAGCGGAGTAGCCCAGTCCGCGCTGTCCACAGGCTCGACGACGCCGGCGCGCAGCATGCCCTCGAGCTCTGCCTCGACGCGCTCGCGGAGTGCGTACGGTACAGGCCGTGCGCGGCAGAATACGGGTGTTGCTCCCTCGCGTATTCGTAGCCGAGCCTTGCCTCCCGTGAACCGTCCCAGTCCCTCCGTGAACAAATCCTTATATCTGTGAAGTAATAGCGTTAATTGATTATTCCATGAGTTATTATAATTTGTTTCGCCTACCTTCATAGTAACAAAATGTTGGTACAGAGGTATTTTAATGCCTAATTCTGTAAGCCATTGTCGACCCAACAGTGAGGTGGTACCCCCTTCTATTATAAACAATTCCAATGGTTTAGACTTATTTGCATACTTGATTAATGGTCTAATTACCCCTAGTGGTTTTATTGACGTACCGTCATAAAATCGAAAAACTAAATTTGAGTTATCTAAGGGTCTATAACTAAACAGTTTATCGTACATCGTTTTACTAATGCATGACACTAATGACCCCGTATCGATCTCCATCGATAGTTGGGTTTCATCCACCCATAAAGTTAAGCTCACCGGTTTATAGCTATTTAAACTGAGTTGATGTAAATCTTCTACCGCCTCCCAGTCCTCATTATCTGACAACGACGGCTCGTCGTCCCCGGAATTTATCTGGTTGGCCGGTCCGCTCGCTGCATGCACATGCGCCACCAAGTTGTTGGTGTCGCGTCCATCTCGCGGCTGCCTCCCTCCGACGTGCACCGGGCAAACCCGACGTAGATGCCCTTTCTGTCTACATCTACCACAGATAAATCGACTGTATCTACATCCTTCACTCTGATGATCCGACGCCCCACAAGCCGAACAATTGATTTTTGAATCGTTGGCGGTGCTGCTGCGCGTGCGCCCCGCCGCCAGCCCGCGCAGACCGCCACGGCCTCGGCCGGCGGCGCGGCTGCCCGCCTGCGCCGTCGCCACCGCGTGCAGCGCTCCGGCCGCTGCCTCACCGCTTCCTCTCGACCCATTATTATTCACGACTGTTTGTTCCACTGCTGCTGCATCTCTCTCCGCCGCTTCCATTGCACATGAAATTTTGACGGCATTTGTATATTGCAGATTCTCTTCTGTAAACAGTCTCTGCCTGATTGACTCGCTTCGCAACCCGCAAACTAGTTGATCACGTAAGTTCTCCTCTAAAACGGCCTTAAATTCACAAAATTTGGACATTTTCTTCAATTCCGAAATGTACTGCAAAATCGATTCACCCTCAATTTGTCTTCTCTGTCGAAAACGATACCTCTCAGCCATGAACGACGGCTTTGGTTGCAAGTGGTGTTCCATGACCTCCACTACCTCCGCATAAGTTTTCGCACTAGGTTTGTCCGGACTTGTTAAGTTACTAAGCAGCTCATATGCTTCGTCACCCATGGCCGCAATCATTGTGGGTAACCAAAGTTCGTTCTTCACACTGTTCACTTTGAAAAACATTTCCATGCGTTCCACATACATAGTCCAATTCCCCGATCTTACATTAAACTCGGTTAGCTTCCCGATCGACATTTTGTGTAGGTAGAACACGCTTATAATTTGAATCCTCGTCGCCACTGAGGTGTTTGAGTAAAACAACGTGTCGCTAGTAACGCGGTTTATTGTGCACTGCCTGACCGGCGCGTACTCATAGGCACGCATACAACCTACCCTACATTACACATACCTACATAGAAAAGGCAGGATCCTCTAACTAGACGGGTGTCGTGTGTGATAGATGTCGGGTCATTGTATATATGCTAGTTGCGCGGTAAACTCTGCTTGCGCGATGCAGGATTTTGCGTGACGTCAGTGTGATGCGTAGCTCACATGTAGGCGTTGTAGATGTCACTGCAGTGTGTTACTTTGATAAGCAATTAAATTCCCTGACCGTACATAATACACAAGTTTATGATAACTTAAAGGTATATATGGAACGAGCGATTATTTTTATGTTCTCATTAATACTCCTATCAGGCCCATGAATATTATAATAGCAACCACATTAAGTAAACATGGCGTATTAACATGAAATACCTATTATAATTACAAATTTATTCCCCGTTGAATATTAGGGAAAGGGCTTTTGTAACAGGAAAATTATCTGTTAAAAGGAGAATGCTCATCAACTTTGTAAAAAAACCCAGAGCGAACAGATACAGGATGTAGCTCACAATTTTAGTAATATTTAATGAGTAAGTATTTTACTATAAGATTCGATGGCTAAATGTGTGACATTGCTATTTGTTTTTCATCAGGGGTGGGTTTTTTTCTTTAAGATATCTTAGATTTAGGTATACCCGACGATAAAAATACAGACATACATATACTCACGCCCATAATCCAATAGGAGTAGGCAGAGAGTGCAGATTGTCTAAATCAATTATCCACAGGCTACTTTTCGCAGTCTAGTCTACTAGTCTACAGTCTGTAAAGTTACAAAACAATATTTTGTAACTTTACAGACTATAGGGGATCCCTATACTTTGTGATATGATAACGAGGCGACTATATTGGGATAATCAAATAAAGCCGACCGCCGTGAATGTTCGTTAAACACTGATTTATTGAAATAATTTTTGCATATTATTTGCAATAATAGGTACAAATGCTGTGTGTGTGCTGGTAATGTATGGTTCCGTACCCAGACTGAATGTACTTTATTCGATTTAGAAGAAAACCAAAAAAGTGTCGTACACTTCCTCGTCCATAAAAGGCTCGCCCCCGTTAGATGTTACGTGAGACATACATAACTGGTTAAATATGGGAGTTCTGTAGGTACACACCTCTGCCTTTTTTTATTGTGTTGAAATCCTCGTGGATGTCCTCCATTCTGGAGTGGGTGGCGGGGTCTGTCAGACTCTTACTGACTAAAACCACATAATGTTCTGCTGTTAACTTTAGCCGGGTGCTGGAGTGCCCGCGGAATTCGTCATGCTCCCCCGGCCTGGTGTGGCGGACCCCGTCACCCTCAGCGGCCGCATACGGCCACAATTCCTCTAGAGAGAGGCGCGCGTGGAACACGGCACGCCGCCGTCTCGGGCCTTTCACTGTTCAGGCAACAAACTCCCCAAGTCTGTTGCCTGCAGGCCTCACCTAAGGCGGCCGGAGATCGTTCCGCGCCTTCTGGCGCCCGGTGCGTCTGCTACAGATTGGAAGGTAGGTTGTATCTTCTCTCTCACTTTCCGCCGCTTCCGTCGCGACCATCACTTCCTCTGCCTAACCCTTTGGGCAATGAGGCGTGATGTTGTGTTACATCCAACTTGAACAATGCCCGTTGGTTTTCGTTGGTTTTGCTTCATTTTGCCCGCTGACGCATGATCACTCACGAACAGTAGGAATGGACAATGTGAGATCTTTAAAGTTAAAATAGAGAAATAAAAAACAAAAGGTACTAACAAAACGCAGATGTGAGTGTAAACGCCGGTACCTTATTGGTGATGTTCTTCAGAAAGGTCAGGTGCGTAGTACTCGCAACCGGCGTGCGTGTGTAACCAGATGTATTGAACGTAAACGATGCAAAAGGAGTATGTAAGGATCGTAGCAGTTGGCGTTCTGTGGTTTATGCCTACCCCCATGGGAATAGGCGTGAGTTGTATGTGTGTAAACAAAAATAAGATGACGACGTAGCTCGCCAAATCCTACCTAGTTACTACCGCCTACCACCACCGCCGCCGCCGCTGTTCGCCTACTACTACCTATCGTACCTACTTATATCATTTCAGTTTTCTTTCAAGTAGACTCCCACAGATGCAGTATTTTCGTCGAGAGCCTGTTTACGGCTTAACATTATTCAGAGCAGTCCAATTAGTGTTGTACCACTTGAAAATAGTGCTGTGTCGTTTGAAGTGGTTTTGCTCTGTGCAGAAAATTACCGAGAATTCCGGGAAAGCTGTATTTAGATTTAAAAAGGGAAAAATGTTTACTGAGGAGTTTAAGTACAATTGTAAAGTTCTTCCAGTATTAACTCGATGAGGAAAACATGGTATTGTACAAGTAATAAGTACTGTATTTTCAGTTAGTAACCATGACTGACTTACAACGTGCAGCCAATAAAAAGATATAAACCGAAAGGAAAAGGAAGATAAAACATAGTACGCACTACGCGCATTCTCCGGCGTGTAATACGGTCTACGAGAACTAAGAAGTTGCTATGGGTTTATTGACTAAAAGAAATATGGACTTTGAAGTGAGCCTGAAATTGGAAGATAGGTATGTTCCTTTGAGAGGATACTATACATGGAAAGGTTTTTCAGAACTCTAGGGATTAAAGTTTGTATCTGAAGAAAACTGCGTCTAACAGCCAGTATCATACATTTTTTAGCGTAATAAAAAAGAAAATTCACCACTTTAACACGGATCTAGGACTCTTGCGCAATAAAAGACATTTCCGCGAAAGACACAAGTTGCGCGAACCCACTTGCGCTGAAAAACATTTCCGCGAATGGACTTTTGCGCGAAAGGACTTTTGTGCGAAAGGACACTTGCGCGAAAAGACATTTCCGCGAATGCACTTTTGCGCGAATGCTTTGCGCGAACAGACAATATTCGCCAGTTCTGTTCAAGTTACAGACAGACAGGAAGTAAACAGTCCAATTAGGCGTCAATAGTCGTCGTAGTTTTTTTATTGCACCGTTTTTATTTTTAACCGACTTCAAAAAAAGGAAGAGGTTTTTGTTTTGACTGTATTTTTTTTATGTGTGATAGCTCAGAATTTTTTTCTAGGTGAACCGATTTGGATGATTCTTTTTTTATTTGAAAGCTGGTGCTACTCATGTGGTCCCATATAAATTTGATCAAGATCTGACCAGTAATTTTTGAGTTATCCTTAATACTGTGTATTTTTTCCACTTTGTTTAATAATTTCCTTTCAATGTTCTTTACATATCAAGTAGTAGTATACGAATTTGTCTGGGGTAGGTACCACAACAAAAAGTGAAAAATGTAAACTTTTTTACAAAAAACCAACCGTCTTCCAAAACAAACACTAAAAAAAGTGAAAAATAACTTTAATTTCGGAAGTCGGTGGCAAACAACGAAAATACCAAACCGAAATCACCGATTTCCGAAATTAAAGTTATTGTCCACTTTTTTTAGTGTTTGTATTGGAAGTCGGTTGTTTTCTTAAAAAAAAGTTTTTATTTTAATTTTCATATTTGCAACAAATGGTGGTAACAAATTGGCTTCTTACACTGGACTACGATATGACAGAAAGTTTCTTAGGTTAAGTAACTCTTTTTATGCCTATTTTAAGTTTTAAAAATGTACCCTAAATTGCATAAAATTGTTAACGGAACGAAGGAGCCTGGATCTCACAACACAGGGAATTTTATCGAATTCATTATTATTATTATAATTTCTTGTCAATTTTAATTTCAATCAGTTTTCATTTTCATTAGTCAATTATTACTGTTTTTACACTAAATGGAACTGAAAACCGTATGAAAATCCGTTTCGTAGTTAAGAAGAACAACGTAGTCACACGATTTTGCCTTTTGTATAGATTTATAGCTTCATTATTTTAATGTACGCAGGTATTGGGTATTTTAGTTTTCATTAATCACAACACAACACTGTCACCCATGTCACAACACTTTTAATTTATTAGAACGGACACACACTTCAATATTTTTTTAATAATATAGCGTATGGCACTCGTGGGTTGCAGCTGAAAATAAGCGTGAGGAGGTACACCTTCTGTTGTCATATGACATTATGCTTAGCTGAGGCCCCTTTGGCATTATAGTCTTTGCTTTCCGTAATTTTTTTTAATTTTAAGGTGTATTTTTGTTGCTGCAATGCCAATAAACGCATTTTTCTTTCTTTTTTACATTTTAGGTTCTTTTTTATTCGTCATGGGTGTCATTTTCATGGTTTTTAGCTCTAATTGGACTGTTTACTTACAAGCTGTATGGAACTTGAACATAACTGGCGAATTGTGGGTGTACTATACACCCCTGCCCAACCCTTTTAAAGAATTCATATTATGTTATGAAGAAATCTCAGTACCGCAACTTTTTCGCGCAATTGCCCTTTCGCGCAAGCGGATTCGCGCAAGTGTCCTTCGCGCAAGTGTCTTTCGCGCAAGTGTCTTTCGCACAAATGTAAATTTGCGCAAATATCCGTTCGCGCAAACGTCCATTCGGGAAAATGTCTTTTCACGGAAGTGTCCCTTCGCGCAAGAGTCCGTTCGCGCAAAAGTCCATTCGCGGAAATGTCTTTTCGCACAAGTAGGTTCGCGCAAGTGTCTTTCGCAGAAATGTCTTTAGCGCCAGTGTCCTGCTACCCTTTAATACGTATAATTTATTAGTATAAAAAATCTAATCAAAATAAAATACAAAATGTTAAAATTTAATGTTAGATATTATAACAGTTTCAGAATAGGTAATTAATTGGCCTAAACGAAAACAGAGTACGAAAAAATTTAAGGTATATCGGATGGTACAACTTTAATACGGATTTGGTTTCCGAACTAGGGAATCGATTGCAATCGGTTTTTAGGTTCGTAGCCGCTAAATTACGTAAACTTTCAAATTAATATTGTCTTATAAAGATTACCTAAGTTATCCCGATAGAAAAACAGTCACGGTTAAAGACCAAATATCATTCGTATTGCAGTATAATTCCTGCAATTACATACTTTTTGTTGTCATGTCGATTAAATTCTTTTTACGAGTCATTCGGTCAGCTTTTTACTTTTTCGTGTTTTTTTTTTGAATATTCAAAGATTGACAATTGTTCTGAACAATGTCAAGAAGGAAAAAAATTTAAGGCATTCTGTCCTTAGAATTCCAACTGAATTGTGATATTTTTTCAAGGGAACAAATTTTTTGAGCTGTTATTTTAATATTCGAGATGTTATTATGATCAGTTGAAAAACATATTGAGCAGTTATTTAATTTAATGGCGGTTGATTAATTATTGCGACAGTAAAACATGGACAGTATTAAAAAATTAATTAGCCGGTTATTTTATCATACAATGTCAATTCTAAAAATAATTGAGCAGTCCAATAACTGAATGAGCGGTAAAAATGATGGAATGAGCGGTTCGATAAATAATTCGGCTCTATTCCCATCCAATACCAAGAGCTAGCAAGTACTCGTTGGGAATAGAAAATAAATTCGGAAATAAACTAATACCAAATGGTATTAGCTCTTGGTATTGGATGGGAATAGATCATAATTCGGCAGATCATAGCGAGCGGTGACACCCGAACTCAAATTCATTGAAAAGAGAGGTACATATTCGTTAGTTGGTCTGTTTTTAGGGTTCCGTACCAAAAAGGTAAAAAGGAACCCTTATGGTGCGACTTCGTCCGTCTGTCCGTCCGTCACACCGCTACATCCCGAAAATTACTTTACCACCTCATTGTTTATAGAATTGCTTAGAATGCGATTTCTTACCGACAAATTTCGATTTATTACTGCCCACACGTAACCGCTCGTTCAATAATTTTTACCGCCCATTTAATTATTTTCCTGCTCAATTATATATTCACTGATCCATTTCATTATTTTTTATTACTCATTTTTGTTTACTTTACTGCTTAGTTTTAACTGCTGAACTAGTTATTAAACGTGCCATTTATAATTTTTAACTTACTAAAACCGCTATTTACAACTGCCTCTTTAAATCAGTGCCTTTTTTCAATAATATTGAATCTTTCTTCGAATGTTGAATTTGAAATTTTTAATGTTTAACCGCGATATGTGAGTAGTCAGCGGATACAATCGACTGTACGTTCCCTGGAATTTCTCGTCACTTTTTCTTTTGGTGAGTAATCCCTTTATAGGTTCCGTATTCTTGTTACTTGTGCCTTCTTCTTTAATCTAAGAAGATTTCCTTTTCCTTAGATTGTTTGAAAGGCCACATTTTTTGGCCTTACCCTGCCATTTATTGTTCGCCTGTCTTCTTCCATCGTCTGCCGGCTGCCGAAGTCCGAGCGAGCTTGCGGAGAGAAGCGCAGGATCGTTGCCGAGCAAGGTCGACGACACAGGTCCAGTAGTTTGGACATCAGGTGCTAAATAAGTCATTTGTGTGGCGTAATAACGCTCAACCATTAATACCATCAATATAATAACCATCAATACCACCACCAACCAACCAACCACCAACCACCAATAACCACCAATAGTCATCAATATAATAGAAGTGTTCTGTGCTATACCGACGTGTGACATTTTATTTTTAAGGTGCTTTCCTAAATTCTCAATATCAGATCTTATACTCTTTAAAAGTTATCTTAACGAATTATGTAAAGAAAAACCTTAATCTTGTGCTTATTTGTGTTAAACAATTTATAGAGCGGCACGAATTTCGTACGATTGCAATCGAATTTAAATTCGTCAGAATACTTAAGATCCTAAATATTTGGAAACATGATAAGTTTTTTCTCTGAAAATCTTGTTATGATATTTTTGGTAGTCTTTTACAATTCCAACGACTGAATTTTAATATATTTTTTTGTCTATTTATTATTCTTCTTTATTTCGAATGATTTTTATTATCATAATAAATTTTACGTGTATTCGCTGCGTGAGTTTGATTTTTAGCTACCTCACGCCGGGGTTCGAGTCCCCAGGGCACGCCACAATTGCGGCGGTAAGACCCCTCTTTGAGGAGTGGCTTGAGAGGCGCCACGGCGTCCTCACCTTCCGCCTGACGCAAGTCCTCACCGGACATGGCTGTTTCGGGAGGTTCCTGTTTCGAATAAGGTGGGAGGAAACGCCCGGGTGTTACCATTGTGTGGATCGACCGGAGGATACGGTGGAGCATACGGTGGAGGTCTGCCCGGCTTGGGCGGAGCACCGCCGTGTCCTCGTGGCGGCGTTCGGCGGCGGCGACCTCTCGCGTCCGGCCCTGGTTCAGGCCATGGTACGGAGCGAGAGGGAATGGGAAGCCGTCACCTCCTTCTGCGAAGCAGTAATGCTCGCGAAGGAGGAGGCGGAGCGCGAGAGGGAGAGGCAATCACTGCGCACTCGCGCCCCTAGTCACCGCAGAAGGAGACACCCTGGGCGTCGGGAGTCGATTGCCGACTCCCGGCCACCGTAGGCGCGGGCTTGCGGACGGCGAGCAATGGGCAGCTCGCCGTCCGGTAAGGACCAGGCCCGGGTCGACGGCGCGTCGTGTTCCACGCGCGCCTCAAAGAGATGTCAGCAAAATTGACGGGGTCCGATAGGACCGATGCCAGCCGGGGCTGCGGATTGTTCGAAAGAGTTACCGTGGCCCTGGCGCACAGGCACCTGAAGGAACACGGGTGGGTTTTAGTCAGTAAGAGTCTGACACGCCCTTCCGCTCCGCCCAGAGCGGGAGACGTCATTTGATGATTTCCCACCCAAAAAAAAATAATATTAACTTAATAAGATTAATATAAAGGGGATGGTTTCCTGGGAACTCCAAGGATTCTATGTGGCTGGTTACAGCGACCAAACAGCTCGCAAGCCTTGTGAATAGTCCGGTACCCGGAAAAAGGGGCAGAAGCCGCCCTTTTAAACTAATCCTACACCAGGTTAGAATAAATATTACATCATTTGTGTAGAGATAAAAACCTTAGTTGACTGTAAACCAATTGCGGCAAAAAGACTAGGTTTTAGACACGAAAGACTCCAATAGGATTGAAAATGAAAATCGATCTGAAACCGTTTCTAATTTTATGCAATTTTTTTTCCGGTAATCCTTCTCTACTTCCAAATTTGAAAAATAAAAATAAAAATTGATGGCCAGTTATATGAAATAGGTTGCAACCGCAGAGCAAAATGTACTAAAAATCTTTAGAATCTTCCATTTATATTATAATAAAGTGCCAAGAAAATATTCTAATAAAATCTTTTTAGATAAATTCCATGTCTACCCTAATCTTCTTACTTTATTGTGGAAAGCGGCTTCTATTTCCTAAGGTAATATCCTTTTGAGGAAACCTGACATAAGTCTTCTCTTGTTCAGGTAAAATATTTTTTTATTTCTAGTTTTAGTCGTGTTGGCGTTCGTAGCACTCTGACGCCATCATTGTTACGCGGCTACGCGCGTTCTACGGCGTAGTAATAAGGGTCTACGAGCGCTCACAAACCAAGACTAGTTTATTGGCTATAAGAATTTTTTTGAAGGTTGGTCTATATTGGTGTCTGATTAGTGTTTATCTATAAGATTGGAAAGCTGTCGAAGTTGTTCAAATAATTGATAAGTAAATATCAATTGATCAATTGGTTGAGTAACTATTATGACAGGTTCTTGAACAAATAATCGAGTCTTTCAGTTACAAGGGCGCGCAAGATTATTATTATTTTAATATCCCCATTTTATGCAGGGTCAGGATGATTTATGCAACAAAGAATGCTGTCATTCTTCATATTTTAAGTATCGAACTGTTCAATCGTTATACTATTTCGTCGTAGAAATTCAATTGCTTGAAAGTATATTCTAAAATAGTTTTTATCGTGTTACTTAAGTGGTGAAATTTGCGTGCAAGATTTAAACAAAACTTTTGCATCGTTGGAACATTGTGTCGGGATAAGGGCATGAATGCTAAAAGTATCCGATATTCTGTATTCAAATTGTGTCCTTCGAATAACATCAAACGTGAGGTTATAAATATTGAATTGGACCGTCGTTGTGGGCTTTTTTCTTACTTTGTGTCAATGTGGTATGAATACCAAATTGTGATCAGACTTCTAATGGATTGTGGACAACTCATTATTCCTAAACAGCTGTAAAAAGTTATAAAAGGAAGAACAGTCGCCTGGATGGGTAAGCATTATCAGTTTTAATACAAGGACTAACAGCGACACAGTGTATTCTATACACACGTGACTCTATGATGTACGGGTTTCCTACGAGATGTATGGGATTTTGTTTTGCGATTTCTGACTTTTCTAGTACTCAAACCTCAGTTGGTCCAATAGAGGTTTTTGATCCTTATATGAGACATGATCGATTGGCATAAATAAAAGTTTTTGTGAGAATTGCCCATTTTCCGGCTGACTGTAATTTTTTTTTCAAAATCTGTGAATGCAAATCAAAATCTCTCAAAAAGTTAAGAAAAGTCTCCTAAGACCGTTTTCCTGTAGCTACAACGGTTAAGGTAGCTGCCCTTGCTGCTCCATCTCAAAAATCTACCCTGGACTTCAAGTATTCACAATCCATATAGTATTAGTAAGAATTACTTAAAAGACTATGTTAGTAAACTTTCACAAAACTAAAACAACTAAAATTGACGTGGCCCAACACACGTTGGCACGTGCCTCCGTGCCTTGTAAAGGGACTGAATAATGTTTTTAGGATGCTGTTGGAGCTTCCGCGCAACCTAAATATTATTTGATGCTGTCCTCTTCCTCATAATACCATGAAAATCGTCAATACGGCCTTCCGCGAACATCTGTGAAGCATTGCAGAAGCGTGGAAGTCCCATCAACATCCTAAATCCATTATTATACTGTACGCGAAGGACGTTGTAGGCTCTCTGCGTATATTTTACCCACAAGCTGCACGTGTAGAAGGTTTAGCAGTACGCCTTGAAGAGCGACTTTGACGTCCTTACTACAACGCGCTAACCTGCGGCATCGAACCGCCAACGCCCTCTGCTCCCTCTCTATATCAGCATCGTTCGATAAGTCCTCCGTGACTACATGTCCTAGGTATTAAAACTGTGTGAGTCTCTGTAGTGTTTATAATTGATTCATAATCCTAACTATCCTAATCCTAACTATCCTAACTTCCTAACTAATATTATAAATGCGAAAGTAAGTTTGTTTGTTTGTTTGTTTGTTACCTTTTCACGCCTAAACCACAGAACCGATCATCCTGAAATTTTGCATATATGTTGTCAGGTGTACTGAAAC
Organism: Dryobotodes eremita; assembly: GCA_917490735.1. NCBI lineage: Eukaryota > Metazoa > Arthropoda > Insecta > Lepidoptera > Noctuidae > Dryobotodes > Dryobotodes eremita. The sequence continues at coordinate 17,195,980 of OU823255.1, forward strand.
GGACATAGAGTAACTTTCATCCCGCAAAAAAGTACTGTTCCCGAGGAAAACAACAATAACTTTCTTATGATAATAGATGGCGCCACGAGTCTTTCGAATCATGATTGAATTATAACCCGAATTTATAGTCAAAGTCTAAATTAACGCGAGCGAAGCTGCAGGAAAAATCTAGTCAATTATAAATATCTATTAAACCGCGAACTCACTCCACAGAATAGAGCAAGTACAATAGAGCAATAAATGAACCGCTTTTCTTTCGATAAAATGATCCCAAAAAATAAGTACGTAGGCAGCGGTCCACTAAACAATACAATTTATTATCCAGAGAAACCACGGGGCGAATTCTTAAAATACCCGATTCAGTACAAAACTGTGAGATTAACATAAAGATTAATTAAAAGATAAATGATGGCCGTTTTTATACGGACCCTCATTCTAAACGTTTTGCGATAGAATTATATTTGAGTTTTTTATAAACACTTTATAATGAGTTATGGCCGCTCGTTCATTTTCATAATAAGACGGCTTTGTTCCAGTGTTTACTCATTTTGGAACCTGTTTGGTGGTCCACGTAATATTGGATGTTACATGAAGGGAATTTAGCGTCTCGTAGGATGCTGAACAACGTCGAATGACGTCAAGGAAACACTAATTAACGTAAGGTAACTATGTGACTATTAATTGCTAGAACAGGAAAATAGATGACCCTGTTAGGGTTTCGTATTGCTGCACGTAGGGATGCATTTATATGATAGTATTTTGTATCCCTAGTCCACGGTTTTTCAGATCAAAATAAGCAGATGGAAATAACTATAAAATTTGGGTGTTGTCTCCTGAAAAAAACCTGCCGGTATAACGATTAAGGTTGCTGCCCTCGTTGATTCATCTCAAATTACCACCCCGTATTGAATCGGTTACGTCACAGCAAAGTATAGACTATAGACCACTTTTACCTTAAGGGGGATGTGCTAAATTAACCCGCCAAATTTCAAATTGTCTTTAGTTTTTTTGCAATTTGCTATGTTCCGCTCCGCCCAGAGCGGGAGAAGACATTTGAGGAATTCCCACCCAAAAAACAAAAAAATAGAAAAGTGTACTTACACTGATCTTACATGTGCAGTTGTACTGATGATTTTAACAATTATGATTCTGTAAATAAATATTTGTAACGGTCGCGAATCATATTTTTATCAACATACAACCTAAAACTGACTTGTAAATTGCAAAAACTTAATAAAATTTAAATTTTGCGGGCTACCCTGGCGCTTATGCCTTAACTGTGAGTTGCGTGAAAGACGATTAAAGGATTACGTACAGACGACGCGACGGGCAGCGATGTCCTTTTGTCAACAATGCCATTGCCCCTCGCGGTTCTTGTGACGATTTCCTCTGTTACCGTCCGTTATACCGGTTATTGGAAGGCTCCGTAGACAATGAAGTGACGAAAATGAGGTCTATCCTAATTAAACCTAGCTGAGAGGAACAATATTATAGTTTTTATGCGGATAGTAGTTCTCAATACAACGCGCGATGTGGTTTAATTTGATGACGAACTGATTTATTAATTTTCTTTATGCATCACTTCGAAAGTTGAAACGAAAATCCGTCAGTCATTTGTTGTCAGGTAAATTGGTTTAAAAACAAAGTCAGAATTAAAACCGCTGTCCTCTAAAATGAAGGTAGGAACTAGATATGACGTAAAAAATAAAATAATTTCTGGCAATAATGGACTGACTATACGTGTAATCCACGTTCAGCCTGGGGCTAATGTTGGAAAGTTTCAAGTAGAGCCGTCGCCGGGCGGAGATAAATCTTTTTCCGAGATAAATCTTACGAAAGTATTGGGTATCATTTTCAAGGCTGCTTTCGATTAGATAATTTATAGATAAATGGATCTATAGACAATCCGCTGATAAAAGAGGCTTCCGAATTTAATAAAAAAAATGTTTTTCTGTTTCGTAAAAGTAATCTTTTAAGTATTGGGGAAAAAGCTTAACATTTTCTTATGTCCTTTTTAACGTAGCGTTTCCTTTTTTTAACCGACTTCAAAAAAAGGCGGAGGTTTTCGTCGGAATCTTTTTTTTTATGCATGTTCACTGATTATTCAAAGACAATTGAACCGATTTGGAAAATTCTTTTTTTGTTTTAAAGGGTATACTTCCCAGGTGGTCCCATTGTCATCAGGTTAGGTTGTGAAGATGGGATTCTGGAGAAATCGAGGGAACTCTTCAAATATTATAGGCACACCTATAGTGATTTGGGTATTTTTTATAGTAACTCGTGCAGTTGCTCTTGGAAAGCACTATTTGGTGAAGTGGAACTGATGAAGAAGGCCACCGATGATGAAGCCACCGGAACTACTCAATAATAAGTATTTCACGGATTGTGATTCAATTACTTTTATATGTTTGCTAAGCATTATGCTCGTCACAATGCATATGGTGAAGTGGAGCTGATGGTGTAGTACCAGGAGAACTCCTCAACAATTAACGTCCTTGCATCCGGAAAAGCAATATTTTGTGAAAGGTGGTGAGCAGTTGACATAAGGCTATTGTAAATTAGATAAACCGACCCATAAAAAAAGTGAAAATTTACTTTAATTTTGGAAGTCGGTGGCAAAAACGAAAATACAAAACCAAAGACACCGAATTCCGAAATTGAAGTTATTTTTCACTTTGCAGTCTTTTTTTGGAAGTCGGTTGTTTTTTTAAGTATGAAATCTGTGTAAAACCAAACATTTTGTGTATCCTACTAATAAATGTGAAAGTTCATATCATCGATTTGGATCAAATTTAGCACAAAAATAGTTTATAACCTGGATTAATATACATAATATACTTATTATACCGATAGTACGTTCCCGTGGGATAATTTCCGACCACCACGCGGGCGAAGCCGCGGGCAAAAGCTAATACGGAATAAACCTAAAACAATTAAATCGTCCAGCTTAGATCGTACAACATTATAGATATAATAAAGCAAGTATACTCTGTAAACTCTACTCGGGATGACACACCGTAGTTAATGATAAAGTAGGTAATTCATTTAGATCTCATTTGTTTCCCAATTTGGGATCAATGCACAACCATAAATGGTATTACAAACGAATCAGGTATTATTTGGATAATCTGTTAATGAACTACCGGTGTAGAATTTGTAGATATACGCAATCGGTTTATTCTGAACACGACTTTGATTGGTATAAGCTAAGTTATATTTTGGGCTTAGTCGGCTAAAGGCGAACAGAGAAATATACCACTTATTACACTCAACTTATAAAAATATTAAATTAAACTTAACACTAAATTCCCACAAAGAATCCGTGACGTCACAATTTAAGGACTATGAAACAAGGCCCGGGCAATCAACTTAATAGCAGTGGATACGAGCTCTTCGGTCTGAGCACGCACCGGGCTCCCTGGGCTAATATCCGGCGCTTCGGGTCAAAGGTCTGTTTGACTGAGTTTTATTAAAGACCAGTTTCTGCCCGCGGTGTTAGTCGCGTGGAGATCGGGACACAATATATTAGACTGCTCTATCAACTGAATTGTTACCATTACCCAGGTTTAAAAACATTGCACTAGAAGATCAACGTAAAAAAGTCTTTATAATTTCTACTTAAAGATATATATAATATTATTTCATTCTAAGTATCTTTATCAATCGGAGAACGACCATAGCCAAATAAAAACCAACTCTTCTTTTCACTTATTGTTCTTTTTTTATCGTCACAAAGCACTGCTCAGCTAATTTTTGTGACAAAAAGCCAAATCCAGCAAAAATTTGTTAAAAAGCCAAGTTACAAAACCATGTGCACCTACTTTAAATATGATCCTACATTTACTTAGCGTCCCTTTACATCATTATTATCATGGTCATAACCATTTCATAAGTGAATACTGTTATCAAACTCCATGCTATTATCTTTCAGTATCATCTTACGACCCCCATGGGAAGCGCCAAGCCCTATACAAGCAACTGGTAACCATGCGGAGCAAAATACATATAATATTAAATATTTGTAAATAGCTCTCGTCTACAAATATGATTGTTTACGGGAACAGTCTGTTTTCTTTCTACTACCTTCTATGATCATGGGTATCAGGGGTCGCATAGAAACGAGTCGGAGTCTACATTGTTACAGAGCATTAAGGAAATGGAACCAAACAGGATGAGTAACACCTCTTTTTCACACAACAACAAAGACGATATAAGGTCCCAGAAATATTTTTTTTCTTAAAGTTAGAAAACTTAAAAACTTCTTCTGGTTTTGTTCCATATTAGAACTGCTATTCGGTACCTACGTGTATATCTCTAGTAGGTCTTGAGAATCAAACCAATGCCACGCCAATACCACGTGCATTCAGATGCCCAAGTTATGTAGGTATCTAGTTAACTGTGGCTAATTATGCCGAACTTACGGGATTACAATCTCCTAATTAGGAAGTCTGAGGATTCCATTGTATTGAATATATTTATGTCTTGTAGAATTATAATTTCAGGCATTTAATAAAACGGATTCTTGTACAGTTACCTACAACCTCAATGTTTTCAAGAAATATTATTACGCGTTTAGGATGCTGGTGGGGCTGCCCTGCTTCTGTAGTGCGTCGGGGATGATCGCGGATGCGCATGTAGATTGTTTCTACACAATGATGCGCAAAAGGTGCGCTTCCATGGTGCGCAGGGTGTGAAGCAGCTCCAACAGTATCCTAAGCATGATTTCAAGTCGCCTAGACTGTGTTTTCGTGGGTCACTGTTGTGCCGTCTCACATGGGTTGCCACAGCGGTGATCCACTATCATTGATTGTTTTTGTGAAGTTTCAGTTCTTACTAATGTTAGCTATTTATATAAATGTTCAGTTATTTTTATGATATACAGTATTTTTGAAATTACACAATATTGTAGGTATTTAGTAATAATTTGACAAGTTATTTGATTTGTTTAAAAATGCTAAAATGGCGCCACCGGATATTAACTGTCAATTGACTATTTGAGTCTGATAAAGTGGAAGGATTTATAACTTACGTGGTAGCGCCATTTTAGCAAGGCAGTGGTGATTGAACTGTGAAAGTGTAAGGATCTTGTAATACCAATGTAAGTACTGAGAATTGTAATAATGTAACCATAAATGTATTACCGTGATATTTGTGCTTTTATTTTACGCAGTGTTTTAAACCCAGTAAATAAACTATGCTTATTTGTTCAAGTGAACACTTTTATTTCCCTTTTGCTCTGGCTAGTCTTACACTAATATAGTTGTCTTACTATTTTTGAGTCATATGATACTTAAATAAAGATAATTCTATTCCATTCTATTATGGTTTTGTATTTTTATTTAATTCAATTTACGTACTCATTTAGTTGCTGCTCTTAATATTCCGAAAAAAAACATGTTTATATCATATTTTAAAAGATCATAATATTTGACTTTATGTTCGCTCTTGTAACTGAATATGTAGTATTAATAGTGTAATATAGTTGTCTCGATATGTTTATAGCAATAAGGTTGTGTTTAGTTTAACAGGAGTTTTAGAAAAAATTGACGTGTGTATGTCGCGAAGATTTATTTTCAACTAACTTGTGTATCATAATTTTTGCTATGATAACAACTGGAGCTATCAACCCTAGCGGATAATGCAATTTAGCAACATCAGAAAGAACACGTCGTTTAGTCATCGGTTCTTTTGTTTCTGGTAAGTTGAGGGAATATACTCTAGCACTTTAACTAAACTATTGACCTTAAGAGGCAGTTCATGATGAGTTATTGGTAGGGGAGCCCAGAGGGTTTTTGAGCAAGCATATGCAGGGAGAAAAGTTTATAGTTGAGTAGGTGCGGCATGATGAGAGAACACTGAAAATATATTTGAAAAGTTTCAGATAGGAGCCCTGTGGTCAGGAGTCGACTTTCAAATCTCGAAAATGGACCAAAACTAAAGTGATCTTCAGAGCCGTTAATTTTGGTATGATCGTGAACGGCCTATGAGCTAAATAGACAAATCTGATGAATAAATTGTGGGCTTTCCCTAAAACTGCCGACTTTTTTTAAGGATATTCAGGGCGAATAAAAGTTATTCTGTGCAATAGTGTTATATGTCCTGATAGTGAATATGTAAATATCTGACGGATTGATGGAGCCTTTTGGAAAATATGCCGAAATTTCATTAATTCACTAAAGTACCCAAAAATGGTTATAATTTTGCATGTATCTCTAAATAAACGAACCGAGTAGCTTTGATTGCTATTGGAGTTTGAAGTTGACCCTTTTGTGAAAATTTGTCGGCATTCAGAAGTTTGAAAACATCAAACACTTAAAAGTAACTTATGTTTTTAATATAATATATTAGAGAGAGGTAGTTGCTGAAAATCAGCGCTGTTGACGATAGGTTCGTCCGAAGTCACAGCATTTTGCTGAGCAACGACCTGTTCTTGCACAGATGCGACGCACTGCTTAATTGTTCTTATTATTATTGTTTGTTTGTTACAAAAGTAGTAATTTTTCCACACTGCAATCGGCATTTTGTTTTTGTTTTGATTGTTTGTTTGTTGTCATTTGCCAGTGTCGCAACACAGAGCGATGTGTATGGTCTTTGGTCTCTGGCATCAAGCAATAGACAAAATTATGAAACTTTTGTAACATGAATACGAGGCTTTTGGCTATTTTGTATGTCTCTAAATTAATGTCGTTCATTTGTTAGGTGCGTTTTGTTTGTGCAGAATAAACTATTTTTCTTTCTTTTTTCTTTTATATTTTAAGTCATTATTAAAAATCATAATTAATTCATTCAAAATTTAATTAATCTTAAAAATTAACACTTTCCTTTAGTTTGCCGTGTGTCATTATTTCCCGAGAATTTGATACTTATTAACGACACCATCGGACGGTGCAATAACACAGGCTGTGTTTCTTTTTCAAAATCTACTAGTTCGATTCCTAGCTAGAGCAATGGACTTTTCACAAATCGGTAACGGTGTGACTAATATATTGGTATTAGTTAAGAGATTAGTAATATTCTATGGATTCACGTATTAGTAATCCGACGAACTGTCATATGCTAATATTTAATATTCACATACTCGTAATCTGGGATTCATTTCACATTGCACGGACCGGATTCACTCCACAGATATTAGTGGCACTCTGCCTGCTGTTTGTGAAGTGAACAAATGCCGAATGATCTGCGGATCGAATATCTACGGGCGAGAAACACAGTCATTATGGTGGCGATTTTAATAATTAATTTCAAACAGCAACACTGGTATAAAATGTCTTACGCTCTAGTTGACTTTCAAACATTTATTAATATTAATAAATGCGAGCCCGAATTCTTTTTTATATCCTAACCTCAGCAAATTATTCAAAAAACAATGTTGTGTACTGGCGACTTCAGTGCCTTGTGAAAGGATTTTTTCTTAATCTGGAGAGCTGATTTCCGACCGCCGTACTTAGCTGTCATCAGAGAAGGTTAAAAAATTAATGTTTTTAAACACAAATAAAAAGTAAATTTTTGAGATATATTTTTATTTATTCCGACCCCACAACAAGATACGATGTGTTAAATTTTGTATCATTCATTAGTAACAATAATCAAGTATCAATAATAAATACCGAGATACAGTCTACTGAACACTAATTTAATACGGCAGTGATTAGGTCTAAGTTAAATATCACTGGCACTCAAATATTAGTTAAGATATTATAATATTACTAGATGAATATATTCATATTAGCTAATACTGATAAATATCGGTACTAACCCATCTTTACAAATCGGATGATGCAGTTTTAGTTTTCATCAAAATCGACCCTGAGACTACTTTAAGCATTTTTCGGTATTACCTATAGTTTCAAATTTGGTCATCCATGCTGACTTGAAACATTCACCCAACACACATCATTCATCATCATCCATCATCATCATTCATTTTGACGCTTTGATAATCCCTCTAATCCCTAAATCACTTAAAAATTAATTTGTATTTCATGATCTTGCATTTAATCTAGTTTACTCGCAGCTGGCGCTTTAAGCAGAGTGGTTGAGGCTTATTTAACAAAACTCACAACAACGAACTATCACTGAGAATTGGGGGCGACATCAGTAACAATATCGAGCGCAGAGGTCCATAGTTACGATAAAAACTTGAACAGAAAAGTGATACGTCGTAAACAAGTCGTAAGTTTAATGTTTTCGTAAGTTTAATTTCGGTAAGTATGGCTTTCCAGCACCTAGCCAGATTTATCAAAAAAAAAAAAATACAGGCATCTCTGAATATTTTTTTAATAAATAATGATGATAGCTCGTTGGATAGTTATGATGAGTAGAGTAGATGCGACATTAATGTCGACATTAATCTCGTCTTCTCGATCTCGATCGCTCGTCGGCATTATCACAAATAAAATCGATACCTAACTATGGAATTATTGAATCCTAACTATCCTAACTTCCTTATTCCTAACTATATATATATATGTATATATATATATTATCCTACTTCCTATCCTACTAATCCTACTATCCTATCCTACTAATATTATAAATTCGAAAGTAAGTTTGTTTGTTTGTTTGTTACCTTTTCACGCCTAAACCACTGAACCGATCATCCTGAAATTTTACATATACGTTGTCAGGTGTACAGAAACGGACATAGGGTACCCTTCATCCCGAAAATAAGTATTGTTCCCGAGGAAAACAACAATAACGTTCTTAAGATAATAGATGGCGCCACGTGTCTTTCGAATCATCATTGAATTATAACCCGAATTGATACTTAAAGTCTAAATTAACGCGAGCGAAGCCGCGTGCAAAAGCTAGTTCTTCATAAATCTAGGAACCGGAAAGTATTTGGACCCATCGTAATTGTTGCTTGAACGAAATGAAGGAATAACAATTAACTAAACATATTATTAATGCGTCATGCAATGCGATGACACTGACTTCACAAACACGACTTGCGAATCTATCGATAGATACTTACCTAATGTACCTTTAGTAATCTCGAATTTTGAGACCACCAGAGCCTTCTACGTAGTTTCCTGACTTATTTTCTTCATTAACTGAAACTATGTATTTTCGATGCCTAAATGAGAAACTCCCCTATTTTCTTAATTCCTAGAGAAGATTAGTAAATTCCGTATCTGGCTCTCTGGAGCAAGTAATTGAACAACTAGTTGCCATGGCAACTTGGAAACGCCTCAAAGGGAACCAAACACGGTTATAATTACACATAAAGAGCAAATCATTGAAATTGTTCTATGTCTCGTGTTTAACAGGGTAGGGGTCTTCACTACGATATGAGTTTCTACACATCATTCTATGTATGTTATAGAGGTATGAGGAACAGGGTGTAAAGTTCACTCATACCTCCATAGAAAAGGGAGGATCCTCCGATTGGACGGGTGTCGTGTCTGGTGGGCAACTGCCCGACGTTTGATGTCGGGACGTTGTATGTATGCTAGTTGCGCGGTAAACTCTGCTTGCGCGATGCAGGATTACTGTAATATATTAAGATCGGTTATGATGATTTATTGTATATAATTTTTTTGTAATCCGTGTTCAATGCGCGCATGCATAATAATACGTTTTGCAAGGATTGTAGGCTTTGGTAGATTAAGAGGGAGGGCGGCAAAGGTCGTCCGCCCCGGCCCCCCGGTCCTGGGGGGCTTCCAAAACTAGAGAAATACTTTTTACTGAAATCCCAAACAAGACTAAAACAGGTTTAGTAAGTACGGCAGTTTGTATTTGGGGGTCCCTACGCATGCTAAATATAAACGTAGGGTGCTAAAATTTTCGAGTTCACTTCGCTCGCTCTGCAACCTACATTTTCTTTTTCTGTGGGTAAGTCGACATAGTAACCCTTATTTATGTACGGATAGTCAAAAGAAAACCTTACTTATCCGGGGTCAGGTGCTAAAGTTTTTGAGCTCGCTTCGCTCGCTCTTGCATCCTACATTTTAAAACTTTGCTGTATATGTTGACAAAGTACTTCATATTTCTGTATAAATGTTTAAAAGAAAATTTTAACCATGCGAAATGCAAAAATTTGTCTGATGCTCTAGCTTTTCTGTTGTCGACAAAGTATTTTCTACTTCTGTATCAATGTTCAAAAGAAAACCTAACCTTTTCGAAGCAGCGTGCTAAATATTTCGACTTTCATTCATGGGTCGGGGAACCCCATCTAGCTTTGCCACCCCAGGCCCCCGACAGGCTTAGTCCGCTACTAATTGTTGGATGATTTTTATTGGAAAGCGGCTGGGTCGAAGCAGCGTTGCATAATCCTATGTAATGCTTAATCCGAGAAATGAAAGCGGTCAGTGTTATATACCCAAACAAGTCCTAAATAACATCTACAAAGTTTGATGCATCTGTGAATCAGCTCACGATCTATCATCACTGAAGCGTAAATAATAGTGATGTAAATCACATTCAGAAGGAATAGAAGAACACAATTCATAAAATAAGGGTAAGTAATTGATTATTCAACGCGTCTCAAACTTACCTACTTCGAGGTAACAATGATATCTTTCGTACCTATTAAATTTCTTGAGGAACCCGACTTTCATTATGAACATCGGCACGAGTACCTAAACCATCTCGGGATGAATAATTGAAACAAAACAAACGACTGCTGATAAATTATGAGCAAGGCTGGTTCTGACAGAAATTAAATACGTGTATACTTATGACTGGTGCTCGGGGCTAAATAATAACAGCCGCACGGTTCTATTTTCAAGGTTAAGCAACGCTTGCCGAGGTCGGTCCGTGGATGGGTGACAATACATACAAAGCCCCTCCATGCCTCCATGTAAAATATTGATATTTTGCAGCATCCGGTTAGACTGGAACCCGACAACAAAATAGCTGGGAAAAGGTTTTGCAATGATAACCTATGACTGGTGGAACAGTTGTGTTGGTATCAAATTTGGGAACTTTAGAGTGGCGTTAGATGTATTTTTCGGCCTAAAACCTATGGAGGTATGTAGTTATTTTGTGTTCCCTCCGATTCGCATGGACGCTTTTAATAAAAAATCTTAACTCTAGAAAATATACATACCAAAGCATGAAAACTTTCTTTCGCCAGACCTTTCACAAAGTCAAAAAGATTCTTGCGTTAATTACTACGACGGCAGCAAAGAAATTACATATTTGTATAGACCTACGTCTGTACAAAAATGTTCTTTTATACGGCATACTAGCTTTTGCCCGCGGCTTCACCTGCGTGGAGGTCGAAAATTATCCCACGGAAACGTAGTACAATATTTTATAGATCTTTTTAAGGGGAATAATTCCGTAATACATTGTTTTAATATAACTCTATTCGTTTACGCGGTGCACGCCAGTAACCAGTCATCGCCATATTTCAGCCAATTTACACAAAACCATAATGAATTATACACCTAACCTTCTTCATAAATCACTCCGTCCATTGGCAAAACCGTATGAAATTCCGTTTGTTAGTTTTTGAGTTTGTCGTTTTCAGACAGACAGACGCGGCGGGGGGATATTTTGTTTTATTATATGTAGTGATGAAAGGCAAAAAAGTTGAAATGAGGTTGCTCTCTATATAGCCAGAGAAAATTTCGTATCTTATATTGAGATACCAATACTGAAATCGAAAGTTATAATGAAAGTTACATCAAAAATTCCGAGATTTCACATTAATAAGTTATTGATGACATGCGAAAGTATTTTTCCCTGCAAATTGGAAGTCCACGAGGGCTATTTACTTTTTATTACTTTAAACGGACGGATAGCCTATTTCGCACTAATAAAATAGGTTTAGGTGTCTTTCTGCCATAAAATTGGGATATCAGGTTAACAACAGAGGCCATCAAAAGAGGGTAATGGTCCCCAACTATTTGTATTACGATAGCTGTTGGCCGCGACTTCGTCAGCGATCCAGGATGAAAAGTAGCCTATGTCCTTTTCCAGGTCATGGTCTACCTTTGCGCCAAATTTCATCCAAATCCGTTTCGTCGTTTTAGCGTGAAAGCGTAACCAATAAAAAACTTACTTTTGAATTTATAATAATAATAAATAAATAAACTTGTGATGCTGAAGCGCCAAAAAAGTGCTCAAATCGCCGCGAAACGTAGACTAATCGACGCAGAAAAAAATCCAGTTCAGTGATATAAATATAACACAATATCGACCAAAATGGCGTTTTAGCCATTTTAACTTTCCACTGTCGATATCATTAATTTATTTAAAATATTAGTTACGATTACAATTGAGGGATCTAATATTGCCGACCGAAACGGACCTCTTGATTCAGGGTTGTTCAATATTTACATTTACGACTAGTACAAAGTCTTTGTACGCGAACAATACTTAATTATTTACCAACTTCTTAAGATATAACAACAAGATTACAGTAGCTAAGCTTATTGAACGTTAAAAGGTATCGCAAAGTTCGAAATCCATATTTATCAGTAGATACTTTATAGGAAATCGGGTTACAGGCGTGAATTAACAAGCAGTAATTTTGAATTTAAATAATGTTTATTATATTTTACTTTAACGTTTCACAGGGAACGTTTAATGTCTGTTTCCTAGCACAGCAAATAACAAAAAAGGGGAAGAAAGGCGAGGGCAGTTGTTGGTTTTATATTAAACATTTTGTGACAATGTTGCCAGTATAAAAAGAAAAAAAAATTTTTGGACATTCAAATCGACTAAATAACAACATTCTTATTATAACTTTGTCCGTTAGTCTGTCTGTCTTTCACCTTTTCACGCCATCACGGATTTGGATGAACTTTGGCACACAGATAGACTATGACCTTTTTTTCCGTGGCGAAGTCCTCATTGATACCCTCCGTCTGGGGACAACTGAGGGTTATATCGGACTCGTACAGACTAAAACCCCAGTGTTCCTTCTACTAATGACCTAGTTTTGGTCATAGAATACTTTTATCCCGGTAGTACGTTTCCGTGGAATAATATTGGACCGCCGGCGAAGCTGCGGGAAAAAGTTAGTCTAGGTTTTTAAAGGTATTAAAAAGAGGTTCGAAATAAAAGAGATAAAAATTCAAGGTTCAAAGAGTCCTGTTGTTATGCGCAACAGGGTTATATAAAATGTCCTGAATAAAATAAAATGGATTGCGGACCCATTTTCATCCTGTGCCCGTTGTAAGACTTTTTGTCTTAAGCCCCTTCAGACGTTTCGCTCTACTTTGCATTTGCCTAATAAACATGAATATTTATACCCTCAGGTATCGGTTAGGTAATCTCTATAGGCCTGAGGTCGTTATCTGTTCCAATATACGGCTTAGTTGTTTGGTATTGTATAACAAATACCTAAGGCTTGCTTTACTGGTAAATTTTAGATTAGCAACAGTAGGATGTAAATATTATAAATTATAAAAAAAAACCAGAAAACGCAAAATGAAAAAAAAATCCTGGAAAAACAATAGAAAATAATAAACTATGCTTGTTAAAATAAAATAAAACGTTGTTCATTATTTTTTTTCATAATTTTGTGCTTTATGCGATAACACGTACATGTAACCATTTCTTCTCTTGAACAATTTTTCCGAGCACTTTTATTTTTTAATAAAGGTTTTCCTTGCGGTATTCTTTTATCTTTGTGAATCAGAAAAGGGTACGTATTCATTATTCACTTTTATTGCGTAAATCACACTTCTACGTACCTTCCATTCTATCTAACCTATCTACCTTCAGTTCTACATAAATTACTAGTTTCTGAAGTCGGGAAGTCGTAAGACAACAGAATATACTAAAATAACAGCCACATTTTTATAAAACTTCCCTGTATACTACGTCTGTAGTTTTGGTCTCAGCAGTCAAAATATACAGAAAATCAGGACTGGCGACGCGGGAACAAGCGTGCAGTTGTTCGTGTCAGAAGCAGCTCGTCCTGAGGTCGAAACCCGCAACCTTCAGTAGCAATTTCCCACTGCTTGCGAAGTTTTTCGTTTATGAAAGCCTGCGTTCCTGCATATACGACCTAATGGCACAACAATAATACACTGACTGATGCAAACTTACAGATTTGTCCT